>OZ035938.1:4159427-6559427 GCA_964034925.1 Tricholoma hemisulphureum
GTTTGCGAAAGGAGGAGGAAGAGCGTCAGGCCAAAGAGGAAGAGGAGAAGGAACGGCTGCGTTTGGCGCAAGAACAGGAACGCTTAAAAACAGAGGAGGAGGAACGCATCCGCTTACAAGAGGAAGAGGCTTCCCGATCCAAGGCCATTGTTATTGAAACGGAGTCGAGGCTTGAAGATCCTGATTCCCAGCCTCTACAAGAAGATGGTGAAGTCCGGGACGTTGATGAGGATGGCGACGCTGTAGCTCATGACGCCGGCCAAGACCTCAAGGACAAAGCGAAGGAAATCCTCCGTATCAACACCTCACCTTTGTCGGATTTCAAGAAGCGTCCTGGTCCTCTTGACCTTTCTAATACAAGGAATGCTTCTCCATCGCTTCCGTCTGCCCTCGCCACTGCGCGTGTCATTGAGGACCTTGGAAGTGTTCCGTATCCTGAGGGTATATCGAGCCCCAAGGTAGAACTCAATGTCAATGCCAAAAATGGCAAATTCAGGTATGTTTCTCTCGATTTCTTTTGCATTGTGGGCCTCACTGATAGAATTCGTCAGATATGATCGTGAATTCCTCTTGCAATTTATGTCCATATGCAAGGAGAAGCCAGATATGCTTCCTCCCCTCGATGCTATTGGTCTGGAACCTACCGATCAATTAATCATGAGCCGTGGCGGTTCTGGTCGTAACCGCCAGAGTTCAGGCCCTGCAGCCCCTTCTCGTCAAGCCTCTGTGGGATTGGGCTTGTCAGGTGGATTTGGCAAGCCTGGTTCCTCCAATTTCAATATGGGTAACTTTGCCCCTCCATCCAAACTTAGCAGCGACGAGCGTTTCAACCTTTCGACTAGCGGTCGAGCAGCTTCAGTCAGCGGTGCCACCTTACCTTTCGGCCGTCCCTTGCCGATGCAGAGAACAGCCAGCCAAGGTGGCCCTGGTGGAGTCCCGATGTCCAGTAATCGAACTAGGAGCAAACGGGGGGAGAAGCGGAATGACAGCAACAAGGTTGGAAGCACCCAACCAGGTCATGGGTTTACCCATGGACAATCCAACATGGGCCAGAGTATCCCACTTGAGCCCGTTGCACCTCTCCAAGCTACGGCTAATCGTTGGGACAGGAAGGTCGCATCATCTGTTGATCCCGACTCTCCGGAGATTGTCGATCGCAAGGTCAAGGGTCTGTTGAACAAGTTGACCATGGAGAAGTTTGATTCTATCTCGGACCAAATCATTGCATGGGCCAACAGATCGGAGAAAGAGAAGGATGGGAGAACTCTCATCCAAGTTATCCGGCTAGTTTTCGAAAAAGCGACTGACGAGGCAACTTGGTCGGAGATGTACGCTCGTCTTTGCCGGAAGATGATGGAGCAGATTAGTCCTTTAGTCCAGGACGATGGCATCAAGAATCCTGAGGGCAAGCCAATTGCTGGTGGCCAACTGTTCCGGAAGTATCTGCTGAACAGATGTCAAGAGGACTTTGAGCGAGGTTGGGTGGCAAAGGAGGCAACCGCAGCTGCAGCAGCAACGAAGGCCCTGGAGGATCAAGCTGCCAAGGCCGCCAACGAGAAGACCAAGGATGGAGATAGTGAAGAAATAGTTCTCTACTCCGAGGAGTACTATGCCGCACAAAAAGCGAAACGACAAGGTCTTGGCCTCATCAAGTTCATCGGAGAGCTATTCAAGCTTCAGATGTTGACTGAACGCATCATGCACGAATGCGTGAAGAAGCTGTTGGGCAATGTCGAAAACCCGGAAGAAGAAGAAATTGAGAGTTTGTGCAAGCTTCTTACAACAGTCGGTGCTATTCTCGATACCGCCAAAGCTCGGGCCCATATGGATGTCTACTTCTCTCGCATGAAAGAGCTAACGAAGAGCCAGAATGTCAGTTCACGCATGCAATTCATGTTACAGGTACGGTTCTCCGGTTAATATTCTCGGGCATGTTGATTAATCAACATAAAAGGATGTCATTGAACTCCGAGAACGAAAATGGGTGACACGTAATGCTGTGGCAGCCCCTTCAACGATTGCTCAGATTCATGAAGCCGTACGTTGTTTTTCCATGTCGCTGATCCCAATCATGAACTGAATTTGCATTTCAGGCTGCTAAGGAGAAGGCTGTTCAGGAAAAAGAATCATATCAGCGCCAAATGAGTATGTCGCGTGGTGGTTCACGACGCGGCGGCGACCGAGGCGATTTCCCACAAGTCGGTCCTGACGGTTGGGCCGTTGCAGGCAGTGGACCTCCCCGTCCTCCTCCGAAGGCTGGCGATCTTTCGAAGTTCGGGCAGATCAGCAAGTCCTCAACTATAACATTCGGACCTGGCAGTGTTTTCGCAGGCAAGAAGGAGGGCAAACGAGAGTCCCTCTCGAGAACAAGCTCAAGCTCAAACATGTTTTCCATGCTCAGTCAGAATGCTGAAAGCACAGCTGAAGCTTCCCCCAAGGGTAAGTTTCTGCCTAATATTTGTTGCAAGAGAAGTATAGACTCTTCCCATCAGGAGTCCCGGAACCCCTTGCCCAGCGGAAACGCCTTATTCTGCAGCCTCGCACGAAGCCTACATCAGAGGAACAGGAGACAGCCGCACCTGCACCAGAGTCGGAGAGTTCAGAGGACGAGGCGACCCTGGAGATGACCGAGGCTGAAGCTATGAAGAAGATTGCTGAGGACTCTAAGGAATTCTTCAGCGTTCGGAACCTGGACGAAGCCGAGGTGTACTACGCAAATCTTCCTCCAGTCCATCACTTCAGGCTTGTACACAAGCTGGCGTCTTCAGCTGTCGAATCAAAAGAATCGGAGGCCGAACTTGTCGCCGGTTTCTTCGCTCGTGCAGTAACCAAGAAGCTGTGTACGGCAGCTGCGTTTGAAGATGGGTTGTCACCGATATCAGAGATTATTGACGACCTCGCAATCGATGCACCAAAAGCTTTCACCCTTTTTGCAATCATAATTAAAGGCGCTGGGCTGGACGAAGATCGGCGGACACGGCTTGCTTCCAAATCGGCGGACAATGATAAGCTTTTTGCTCTGCTATCATAGACTTTTCAATGGCATCGTTCTTGCATTGAATGCATTGGGTTTTTTCTGCTTGTCGCTTCGTCGTTCATTTCCTGTCGTTTTTACCAGCATGCATTTTCCCGACATCTGCCCTAAGTTCTTCCACATGCATCCTTTAATTATTCTTGCCACGAGCATATCGTATATCCACACCCGTAATTTCTTGCCACGCAGAATACGTTGTTTAGTGCTGTCAATAGACTAGCCTAGGTCTATCTAAGTTACAGCGAGCTTCCATTATGTAATGCACGAACTCTGAAAAACGAACTTGAAGTTGCAATTGTCCTGTCGGATGGTCCTTGGAGTCCTTTGGAATCGCATGATCACTTCCCTGCTCACTGCCGGCGCCATTGTGTCTCATATGCTTGATCGGCGGTAACAAATGGTCTCTGGAAGGTCCGAATCATCCGGAAGTTCATGTCATGTTTTTGTGAGCAGGAAATCTTGTTGGACTCTTGTTAACGCGTGCACAAACTCGCAATACGTTTACTCCTCTCATACTGTATGATATTCTAGATATCCTGTCATATATATCGACGCTCTCTTCGACTGCGTCAGCGTAATGACATGACATCCAGATGTGTCGGGACGTCCAGTCAACGTTTATTGATGTTAAATTCAGTATTTGAGCTCGTCTCTGCTTATGGAACTGTTGTCCTGGGCCATGACGTTCCCAACGCCTATGGTCCTGGAGAACTTTCATACGACATGCTATCTCTTTGAAGGGAACCGGCCTCTGGTGCATTACGACCATTATCTAAGCTCATCATCATCATGCTTCGAGGTCGTCATTGGATTCTGCCTGTTGTGCATCGATTGTGCTGCTACCCTTCAATTTGAATTTCAACAATCACTCAAGGACGAAGACGACCAGGATTCGAGTCAGCTTGGTGTAAACTCGAGTAGCCACGATCGAGATGGGGGATGGTTTCGATCTACTACAGGCATCATAACGTGTTCCATCCTTGACGCAAACTTCAGTGAGGCTAGAAGACAAAGTCAATAAATATCTTTCTCCATTTTAGGGACTACATACTCACTGCTTAGTAGCCTACATATACCCAGAGCCTAAACCTCATACTTTGCATTGCTTGCGGCAACTAACAGTATTGGTGGTTCCGTATGATTGATCATCGCGCAGTGCACATCGAGGAGTGCTCCAAGCCAAGATGTCACTCCCGCCCCCGTGCCTCAAGGCTTCCAGGTGTTCGGCACGAGGCTTGGCTACAGGGCCTGACGACTAGTGCGTGCCATAATGGAATTAGTACAAATATCACCGTCCTGTCCTACAGCGTACTACTCTCAGCATTCTACCTCCAAGTTAATCTTCGATAAGGTGCGGCCTAATGATTATCTACATTCTGGTTGGGATTGATAAATCTCTAGAACTGGCCTGACGAAATGGATATTTGTGATCTCCTGCACCAGTTGAATATCGGGCAAGATGAAGTGGGACATCTTTCAACTTCAATGAATAACCACTGGCATGCTAACTCTATCTGGAGAAAGAAAGCAGGAAGCAACTTTCACGCTATGCCAATTCCGGTCGACCTTTACGACGTTCCCATGCTAGAAAACTCAGTCCCAGTCCGTAATGTTTAATGTTCAATCGCTGTACTGTGCGGGCTTATGATATCTGCTTATTAGTTGGACGTTGCTTCGGACCACTCAAGATCAAGCTCACCCTCCAGCAACGACGATCCGTGGGGTTGCGCATATGTCCAAGCTATCCGACGACAGTTAGACAATTTTACAACCACCGGCGGAGAGTATCTCGAGGTGATCTTCACACATCGAGAAATATTATTTGCGTATCCAGAGGCACACCGCCAGTGCGCTCGAGGTTTCAGTGATATCGCCTACATGTTGGAGAGACGGGCCTGGAGAGCGGATCGGGACGCCGACCTAGAGGCGATCACAGCTTTTCGACATGAAGCGTGGGCGATTGCGGCTTCCTTGTAAGGTGGCTGGTGTGAAACAGGTTGCTGTAAGGGTGTGAAGAGGATTCCGGATTATGATCAGTTGACCTGAGTGATTCGGAGAAGGCAGTAAGTAGTTGACCTCAGCTTACCCAAAGTACTTACTTTATTCTCCATACTAATTAAGTTGGTTTATTAACCCGTTGCATGAGCCCGTTGGTCTAGAATCCTATATTATAACCACACGCCGCTCACAGAGATATAGCATCAAAACGATTATCCATCTCCATCCATCAGAAAATTTAGGGCACGCACAACCTGGCCAATAGCCCCTTTAACAGCATCCCTCTCATTCTGATTGATTCGCGCCATGAATCGGCCCTCAAACTTGTCAGGATGAAAGCGCAAGAGTGTTTCCTTCAGTATCTCCTTCCGCTGCCTTTTTTCCGTCTCTTGTGCCATCGTCGTAGATGCTGAAAAGGTGGCAAAAAGGAAGTCCGATATGCTTTTGGCATTCAAATCTTCAAGTGCAACACGTAGGCCTGCTAAATTCCTGTCTGATTCTTCGGGATACGCGACGAGAATGGGCCAAGGGATATCACTGAAGTTTAAATCTGTCTCACGGCCGCTCAGTCCGATGCCAGCGCTCGTGGAGAAAAGCTCCTTCCACCGAAGGTCATACTCCATTCTGGCAACTGCCTTCCTGCGAATCTCCCGCTCTAAATTCTGTCGCCTTCGGCGGTCTTCTGAAACTTTCTCAAGTCTCTTCGTCTCTTCGCGGCTTGCCTTTGCTTCAGCTCGGCGGGCAGCTCTCAAAAGTTTTTTTCGTTCGTGCTCTGCGTACTCCTTCGCATGTGACCTTCTTAGGAGTTGTCGCTCACGAGTCAATGTCTAGCATTTTGGAGCATATAAGGCGGACAAACCTGTACATTCCGAACCTGATCCATTCAGCGTATTCCTCGTCGTCCATGTCCTGTGGATCCAGTACAGTTATATCACCCGTATCATATCCAGATTTCAGCTTCGGCCCTCGGTCTGATCTCCATCTCTCAGGAACATGTGCAAAATCATTCAGTCGTGCTTCCAAAGAGTCAAGGTGATCGTCGTCCTCGAGAGCGTCAAACATCTTCTCTCGAAATTGCTGTTCTTCGTCGTCGTGAATGGTATCATAAGAGTTGACCGAAGGGCGCTGATTGTGCGCCTGAAAGAATGACGTCGCATCCGAAATATCTCCTGCTTCGTCACTGGAAGCCCACTGGCGTGTTTCTTCAGCCGTGGTGTGGGTTCGGCGACGTCTCCGAGGAGAAAATGAGGAAGTGGATGCGCTGTTGCCATTAATGCCTAGTCCATGATACCTATCTTCTTTTCGCTTCAGCTTCCGGAGCTGGCGAGCTGCTTCCTCCTGTGGAGTGCGCTTGAGGTGAAGTTTGGGCATAAGTATTACTAGTAATTTATTTTCAATTTTGGCCGTATTTGTAATTATATAAGATATTGTAGCACAAACACTTGTCAGTGCAAGATAATTGCCACAGTGAATAAGGACCTTAGTTAGCAATGGTGAATCAATGGAATGGGGAACCTCCGAAGACTCGGAGCATGCGCACTGTCACTTCAGTCTGATAGCACGGTAGGTCTGAACGAGCCCCTTGCGTAGTGGCTCTACAATACGCCTGGAAAATACGGGCGACAGATACAAAGAAACCCCGATTCGTAAAGGAATGATAGCCTATAAAGATCAGTTTCAAATCACGAGCAGCGATTGAAGGATTTACCTTCGTCACACCATAAGCAACAACTGCATTTGCAACATCTCCAGCAATGCGGCTGGAGGCTGGCGAACGCTCTGTAACGCTAGGAGGCGTCCCCTTCTCAAAACCGAAGATGCCATAGCGCTGACCAACCCTGGAGGCCCACACATCACCCTCTTCAACCCATCTGCGTAAGGGCACCCTTAGCCAATCGCTATTTTCAACCCCGGGCAAGTGCGGGTTGCGATGTAAGATAGTATCAATGACGGCCTCGCCTATGCCCAACGCACGAGCCCCGTAGAAAACGCCAACCAGCGGGACAATTGCGGTTATCTCGTGAAGGACGCCAAAGGAAATCACTAGGGACGGAAGGGGAGCCCCTGTTCTTGCGGAAAGTGTTCTCAAAGCAGTTCTACAGGCCTCGAAACGACCATTTCGGCCTGCAGACATGATATATGATATCAATGCAGTGAGAAGAGTCGCCAACGGGTTTGCTTGGTGTTTGCCACGACTTTGTTTATACACTTAGTACTACTTAGTAACTTGTACTACTATAGTTGGAATCCTTGACTGGTGTTATCATATATGCTGCATTCACGGACGCAAGCTTCGAGGTTCTTGTCCTCTCGCCCTTGGCAACAAGCACGGTGTATAACTTCAGCTGCTCTGGTCGATTCTCATGACTCACACAAAAATATGGCATCTGGGCCCCACCGCACCGATCCACCGATCCTAAGGAGGCGGGGTCGTTCAGCATTCGTTCGAACGACGAAGTTTATTGAATCTCTAGCGGATGCTTTTGCGATTATACGTGCCGTTGAACGCAGATACGGTGCCTTGGTCGAATACCGATTTATCAAGGTACATAATATATTTAAAAAGACCCGCGTCGCGTATTAATCTACGTTGTGACATAGGATTTTGAGATTGGAACCAAGTACCAATGCGCAGCACATGTCGTTTTTCGTGATCCACAGTCAGTCCATCGTATTTCAGCAGGTTCCGATATTTTCCAGATACCTGCGCCGCATATTGTACCCGACCGGCCTGGCGGTATTGGTTTGGACGAGCTTGAAGGACTACTTGACCGTCAGGAATATGAAGAGGAGGCTGGCGTTCCAGCGTTCGAGAGTGTGATGGAAAGTGTGCTGCAAAGTGGACAAGACCAGAAAAATGACAGATTCATAGAATGCAAAATCCAGCGTTCACGTAAGTAACAACTCCCTGTAATCTTCCACACACTGAGAAGTCGCGACTTTTCAGAATCTGAATTCTTCACAAATAGTCCCCCTACGACCTCAGGTCATCCTCGGCGGTTTCGAGATGCAACTGCTCGCAATTTTATCGATTGGGGTGGCTTTTATGACATTAAACCGATCGAGAAAAACACGCCCATAACAAATGAGGATCTTTTTGGAAAATCTCACATTGATCATATCCGAATGCGTCGTACCATACGGAAGTGGTCCGAAGTCGGTGGTCTTCCTAACCCATATGAGTACGCCATTGGCTCGGAGCAGGACATTGGAGAGAACCTGCCCAGAAGAGACGACCACGGAGATTGGGAGCCCCTGCCTGGGTACGACTCTGGCACGGAGGATGCTCCTGTGCCAAGCAGTATCGAAGCTACCTCCAACCCACCAGTACCTTCCTCGCTGTCAACAATTCCGAAAAATCCCATACCCGCCCGTTCTTCTTCCTGTACCGACTCGAGACAAAAACTCTCGGATAACCCCACTTTACCGCCACTAACACCACCACCAACACCACCACCAATAGATACCCGATCTGAAGCTCCGGGCCTCAGAGACATCCCTGCGCAAAACGCATTGGGAAACCAGAGTCATTCCGATGTGCCATCCAAATCTACCCAAAATAAAAAAGCCGCGCAGCTCAAAGCGGCGCGTAATCTGGTCAAACGAGCTCACCTCCAGCAGAAGAACCATACCCCTACGAAACCTTTAAACTCGAAGCCAGGTCCAGTTCAAGGCAGCAGACCCCCCCACCCCCCCGTCACAACATCATTAGCGGAACAAAGTGCGCCTTCAGAGAGGTTGAAGAGTTTTTTTAAGGGCTGGCTTTAACATACTTGCATGCACCATGAATATTTTTAGTTGGAAAGGTTTTGTATGACACTATAATATTAATAACTTTGTACTGTCAGTGTGCTATGCCACTGCCAGTGTATTGATGGTGCCGGCGTACATGTTTTATTAGGCACATTGAACCGTTGCATTTTACTTTGAAGAAAACGGGTAAACTGAAGAGCTGAAAACTTGATTCGGACTAGTATTACGTAATAAGCGGATGCTTGTTGTTGTTTTTATTGAATGTTTCCGCTAAATTTCATTGTAACAACCCCCTCAAGACTGCGACGGCGCCAGCACAATAAAATCCCCGAAAATGGGTTCTACCAGGTGAGATTTGACTTTTGGAAGGGAAAGGAGAGTGGTTGAACATTAGAATTGGAACATTCCACTCTGGTGGAATGGCTGGATCGCTGCGAAAGCATTTGGATGACGCCCAATCCTGACTTTGTGCACCAGAGGCGTATGATTGACTTGGATTTTGCTCCCACCTAGATTGTATAGTAAAGGTCGTGTCTTGGGACATAAACGAGCAAAGCGCAACACCCGTCCAAACACGTCACTCATACAGATCGAGGGTGTGGCTACAAAGGAAGATGCTCAATTTTACCTTGGAAAGGTCTGCCTCCTCTTATGAATATTATTTTGTCGAGATTCTAAAGGTCATCAGCGTGTCGCTTTCGTTTATAAGGCTAAGCGGGAGGTACAAGGATCTAAAGTTCGAGTCATTTGGGGGTGAGGAGTGTTATACCGTCTTTTATTCTCAGATCTGACATGAACGACCAGACGAGTTACAAGACCACACGGGGGATCAGGCGTTGTTAAATCGAAGTTCCGGTCCAACCTCCCACCCCGTGCATTCGGTGCTAGTGTTCGGGTGGTGTGTAGCCTTACCCTTGGTCATCCCATTCCCAGAAGCTAACATGCTGGTAGATGCTTTATCCCTCGACGATTTAATCCTGGTCTCGTACATAATCGCTCTTCGTTACGCTTATGATATCTCCAATAAGACATGTTTACATGCATTATGTGGCGACAAGCAGCGATGTCAAAGCATTGCAATTCGTGCAGTACTGTTATAATTCCAGTGGTGCCAAGTCTTGAAGAGTGATGTAGATGTTATCAATCGTTCTTAATGCTCTGCTATTGCACACCGAGGCCGTAGTCAGGTGGAAGTAACGACACGTGATGTTACCACATCCGGAAGCTCGGGCCGAGTACTACTAAGAGGGAGTCAAGTTCCGGAGGATGTTTTTTGGATGTTTTGTGTTTTTACTACAGTCGTCACAATTCAGTCGCTGGCATGATTCGCCTTTCTCACGTTCAGTCCCTCATAGCTCATCCGTTGCGTGGTCTGGCCGTCAATAGCCAACGTGCAGCTTCAACCAGTCTGTCATATCACTACTCACATCACTGGTTGTCTATACGTTCCCTCAGGTTCAACCAAGTTTCAATGGGAGGTAAATGGAAAATACGTGAACTGAATGGCGCTTCAAGTGCATTGTAATCCAGGATCCACTGAATATTGAGTCTCTCTTGACAGAGGAAGAAGTCGCCATTCGGTGAGTGCGGCAACCTGCGCTACCTACACTAGTAACGACTTTCTTACCTTGTTCTCAAAAGCGACACCGCCCGTGCATATTGTCAGGCAAGGCCATTCCCTCATTCTGCGCGGCACGAGCTCATCACCGTCGACTTAGGAGAGACTTCTTCCTCGTGTGCTGGAGGGATGGAGGACCGAAGGTGAGTTTCAGAACACTTCAAGTTTGTTTTGTCTTCACCACCCGCTTTCGCTTTATAGAATTTAACTATTCAATATTGCCTGAGATGGGGGAACTTGGGCTTTTGGGACCCACTATCATAGGCTACGGCTGTGCTGGTGTCAGCAATGTTGCATACGGTTTGATCGCCAGAGAAATCGAGAGGTAAGCTTTGTCGTCTTGCAGTATGTCATCAGTATAAGTAGTGTGGTTAGAGTCGACTCAGGCTACCGTTCCACGGCCTCTGTTCAATCCTCACTGGTCATGCACCCAATAAATGAGTTTGGGACTAATGCCCAAAAGGAGAAGTATCTTCCTCGGCTGGGTTAGTGCATCTCTGCCTTATTTTGAGTTTATTTTGATATATTCTTTTCACATAGCTAGGGGGCAAATAATAGGCGCTTTTGTATGCACTGAGCATCTACGTTTGAAAGTATCCTTAACAAATTTAAAGGGGCTTACCGAACCGAACCATGGCTCTGACCCCGCCGGAATGGAAACCACCGCAGAAAAAGTTGATGGCGGTTTCATCATTAATGGAAGTAAGACTTGGATCTCAAATGCGCCTGTTGCGTAAGTTTGATTTTATATTTGATGTGATGGACTAAATCTTGCTTTGCAGTGATGTTTATGTTGTCTGGGCAAATTGCACATGGGATAATAAAATTCGTGGTTTTCTGCTGGACAAGGTAACGTGCATACCTCGCCATGCTGGAACAATAGTTGTTCAATAAATATTTCACAGGGTCTCAAGGGTCTTTCTGCACCCGCAATCAAGAATAAACTTGCCCTTCGTGCCTCACTTACAGGCTCCATATTTATGGATTCAGTCTATGTCTCCGATGATGCTCTTTTACCGAAGACGAGGGGACTTGGGTCTGCTTTCTCATGCTTGAACTCGGCCAGGTCTGTTTCTAGCTTTAGCTTCATCGTTCTTAATGAGAAACTCCCGACGGCTCAAGGTATGGGATATCATGGGGAGTTATGGGTGCCCTCGAAGATTGCATACATCGAACACGGTCATACGCACTAGAACGTCATCAATTCAAACGTCCTCTTGCATCTTTCCAGCTGGTGCAAAAGAAGCTTGTTGATGCTCAGAGCGAGGCTGCACTAGGAATTCTGGCTAGCCTCCAAGTAGGTAGGCTGAAGGACCAAGGCAAGCTTGCGCCAGAGATGGTGAGTCTCGTGAAGAAAAACAATTGTGGAAAGGCTCTGCACCATGCCAGAATAGTTCTAGATATCCTCGGTGGCAATGCTTGTGCCGATGAGTGAGGGACCTCCTTTTTGTGGCGTATTATAAGCTCAAATTTTCTTGCGTAGATATCACGTCGGACGACATGTCGCGAATTTACAAGTAACCAACACATATGAAGGTAAGAAATTCTCATACCAGCATCTTTCAACACTGAGGATGAACAACTTTTTAGGCACAAACGTCGGTTTTCTTAATCTTCTTACACTCCTGGATTTACTCACAGTTTCCGTATAGGACATTCACGCCCTCATCCTGGGGAGGGCCATAACCGGTATTTCAGCATTTGGGGATTGAATCCTCCTTGGGTATGTAGCAAACTGAAATATACAATTTAAATGTCTGCATTACGTGATATGGGATCAATCCAATCCAAACCAAGCATAGTGAAAATCTCTTCTTCGCTTTTGGGGAAGAACATCTTTGAATCATGTCGGCGGGTTCTGTGCCATTCGGTAGTGTGCATCGTGCGGAACGAAACAGGCAACGTACAAACCAGAACTGTCAAACTTCAGTCCCCTTGAATGAATGTGAGATGAGTAGTGGTAGTCGCCGCGAGTGAGGCACGCAACACTTACTCTTTCTTTGCCCACAAGCGTAGGTCTCTTTCGAACATCTCTGACCCGGTCCTGTGTGATCTGTAATCAGTCGGGAGACGGCGTGTTGCGCTACTAGAGGCTTACCATCCAACAACAGCAGTCCAGTATGACTCTGAAGCTGCAAAAATCAAGTCCAATCGGCGGTGCACCCGGGCCAGCGGCTGATTGCCATCTGATGGAAGTACAAAAATAGTGAGAGCTTTCCGAACAGAGTCCCGATGATATGTCCTCAATGAATCGTGGGCGTGAAAGCCAGATAAATCTACCATGGTAATAGTTTGGTTCCAGCAGCTAAATGAGAATCAGCTTACACGTCACATGTGTTACTAGGCCTTGAGGTCATGAATAAGTATGAGCGAGTATCATCTTTCACAAGTCGTGCTGAGCTTACCACGGTTATAAAGCCTCTGCACGAGCCCTGTGCAGAGTCCTTTCACTCTATCGTCCCCGCTTTTCAAGTCCGAGTGGCTGATTACGATGTCGACGTCGTTGCTCTGCGATTTCCCGCGTCGATATCTATGCTTCTCCATTATAAATGTGCCCAGGGAAGGAGAAATCGTCGGCCTACCCACCAACAATCGTACTTACGCAGCCGCTCTGTAATTTATCAAGCTCAGACATCACTACGGCATGAATTTCTTCAACTTCAGCTCGCGGGATCGTAGTCTGTAGATCCTGCCTAAGAGAAAGCGCGACCTGGACTGACAAATCTGGTAATTGCGTCGTCCTTAGCACTCGTTGCCCATTTGGAGTTAGTATAACTTCCTCTTCAGCCATCAAATACCCGCCTGCTAGTGGTACATCGTAGTATTTCTCCATATCTTCCATTGTGCGTAAGCCAATATCATAGAGCTTCTGGGCAGTTGTAGGCCCAACGCCATGAACTGTGGTGAATGTGGACAACGATTTGAAACGATCCGAGACGCGAATTGCCTCTGCGTTTCAACCATGTTTCGACGTATCCAAGTGCTTCCGTCCAGGTGACTCACCGCATTCTTGGATTGATCCCGTTTCCATGAACTCTCTGATCTAGAGGGTAATGTGATTTGAGGTCGTAAAATTTAAGACAAGCTGTACCTTCGATGATACCTTTCCACCTACAAATGGTAGCTTGCTTGCTTCACTTTCAAAATTCTTGAGTGTTATTTGAAATGGATAGGCTAGAGGCTCTGACAGGTTGGAAATGTAATGCCTGGGAGATTGATAAAATCTGACCTTTAATAGCCTGGACAGCAAAAGACTTTAGTCTTAGCTTTCTGCGGACAACCTTTAACGCACAGAAATGGCCCTTGCGTAACCAAGTGCATTTGCATCCTTGGATTCAAGCTCCCTTGAGAGGCGGATGGTTCCAAGCTCTGATATCAAGGTCTGGTTTGGGCAAACCAACGGACTTGCGCGTTTACACGCATATCGAGACATGTAATTGAGCTTGGCCCCTCGGCTGGTTGAAAGGTCGGTGTGTCCTACAACATAACTCGGCATTAGCTGTATCGCAGATGGTATCGTGAGTCTTTCAAGTTCGCGGTCTGGACGGTTCTCAACAGTTTCGTTGGTAAGTTCGTTCAGCGCTGCATATCTATCACACGGAAGGAGAATTTGCTGTTGGATAGAGTCGCGCAGCCATTGAGGGGTGACAATTGCCTTTCGTCTCTAAGAAGCAGAATCGGCTGATTGAAGAGATGGGGGTTATTCATCCTGCCCACCGCAACATTCCAATCTATGTGTCTTTCCAATCTTTTCCTCATACGAATATTGGTTACAACTACATCGGCATCGGAGGGGTCTGTTGAAAGCTCCAAATGCAATAGCTGAGTAGACTGTCGATTGTCGATCAACGAGTAAAGATGAGCGATGGTATCTGAATCCAGTTTGGCTTGAAGAATGTGAACCTTGGTGAACGACATCATATCATGATACCTCTGAGGACGTTGAATGTATTTGTACAGATTAACATTCAAGGATGAAGCCATTTTAGCTGTGACCCGGGGTGTGACTGAAACACTATCATATGGTACTATAATTCCCCTAATTCAAGCTAGATCTCATCGCCTTTTCTTCCATGCAATCTCTACGTACTTCCGCCGCTGATTTCACAAATCCACCCAACTATTCGTTTCCACACCATCGCCTCTCTCGCCTGGTCCATCCCCAGAAGAGGCCTGTCGTTCTGGTAGCTTGCGGCTCGTTCAGCCCAGTTACATATTTGCATCTGCGCATGTTCGAGATGGCGAAAGACTACGTTCGACAAAATACTGATTTCGAAATAGTTGGAGGCTATCTGAGTCCAGTCAGTGATCAGTACAAGAAACCTGGCTTGCTGAGTGCACACCATCGGTGCGTACCACTGTAACACCTCTGGAGTCATATCGGCGCGGCGAGAAGCTCGAGATTTGGAAATATGACTCCGGCATATTGCTGTTCCGCTTCCCACTACCAGCATTTCTTCATCCACATTGACCCAATGCCATATCCCACAGCGTAAATATGTGCAATCTTGCCGCGGAGGAGTCAGCCAGCTGGCTGATGGTTGATCCATGGGAAGCCTTCCAGTCGTATCAACGCACTGCCGTCGTCTTGGACCATTTTGACTATCAGATCAATACTGTCCTTAGAGGTGTACAAACGGAACATGGCGAACACAAGAATGTTCATGTGATGCTTCTGGCCGGGTCTGATCTTATCAGTACCATGAGCGAGCCTGGCGTTTGGAGTCATGCAGATGTAGGTTTAACCCATATCTGCTTGCCTCAGTTTGTGGCCAGTGCTCGGTCATTATTTACCTCTATATTTGCTCAACGTAGCTTGACCACATACTGGGTCGATACGGCACTTTCATCGTTGAACGTGCTGGTTCAGGCATGGATCAGGCGACAGACAGCCTCGCCCGTTGGCGCAATAATATACATCTCATATCTCAGCTTATCCAAAACGACGTTTCCAGTACCAAGGTACAACAATCGTGAACTGTCCCCCTGCCCCGTTTAACTTTTCTTTTTAGGTACGGTTATTCCTGAGAAGGGGGCTGTCGGTGCGATACTTGTTACCCACTGTGGTCGTTGATTACATAGAAGAGAATGGTCTTTATCTTGAGGAAGGAGCAACTGCAGCTTCATATTCCGATAAGGGGAAGGACCGGGACGCCATCATTGGGGCAAGGAAGGATGTGCCTCCAAACGCCCAATCCTCGTCATGAATAGATGGTCGTATGTGGTTACCTCTTTCCCTGCCGATGGTGCTTGACGCAAACTCAGTTTAATTCCCTATTTATATTATATGGATCCATATTGAAGGAGACCCACAAGCGGTAGAAGATGAAACGAATGTATCTCGACTATTATAGAATCCTTCCCTGACTGGCCTGGCTTGGACACTTATGTCCCTTGATGTCTACTTTCGACCCCCTTCAACGGCAGATAAAGGGCCTCTCGAAGCAGGATTCACAGTCAGAACAAGAAGGTTCTTAATGGTTCTCGCTCATCCACGCGTATCGTTCCGGAGGTTTTTCTTCTTTGCGGTCGCCCGGGCTTTGAGAGGCTGATCGCGTCAAAGAGCAGTAGAAGCTAACGTTCGTCAGCGCTGGCTTCCTTTTACCAAGACACAACCTCTTTGGGCATCGGTTCATATCGGATCTCCAATTGGGAACAAGATTCCACTGCGCGCGATGTTTCGTATCTCTAGGTTGTGAGGTCCGTCGTTTCGGAATGAAGATTGCAGGTTGTTGGTCTCCTCACGGTGACCTGGCTTTATTCGACATGGACATTTGATCTTAAAAAACTCTGAATGATATGCCGCTGAACGTTCGCGATGTCTGGACATGGTCACATTTATCTGCTGTGTTCACTATGACAAGTCGTCCGCTACTGAAAATGGAAGGTGGGCGAAAAGAACTCGCGAATAGGCATGGTTTTAGAACAGTTGCACAAGGCAAGTATCATTCATACTACAGTTGGGTCATCTACATCCTGTTCTAGACTCTTGGTTTTCCCTCGATGTGGAACAATTCGAGGCCTGCACATATTACCGGGTTCGAAGCTCATGGTAATTTTTAGAGCGGCAATGTCGGGTTGGCCTGAATCCATCAGCCACTCGATTTGAGCTTCTTTGTTGCTAGGTTTTATAAGACTAAGGTCGCTAGCGTCTTCATCACACCTCTATAACGTCTCGTCATGCCGAGTTCTCTTGATCCCGAAATTGTTATCAAATGCCCGCCAACTGAACACGTTGAAATATCAGATGTTCACTCAGAACTTGCGATTTTTGAACGGAAAACGATGTACGTCCTCTGAACTCGTTACCCTTTGGTTGCTTGAGTTAGATTAATGAGACTCTTAGACGCAAGGTCGATGTCCGGTTACTTCCGCTCCTTGGGATGCTATACGCGCTTGCTCTGATAGATAGAACTAATCTTGGAGTTGCGCGTATTGCAGGTATGGATGCCGATCTAGTATGTGCTTCCAATGAATACAATCTTCCCTTTACGCTAATTTTAAGTGGTTGGGGCAACACAGGAGTTATCAGTGGGCTCCCGCTATAGCATCGTCTCTGCTATTTATTTTGTCCCATACGTCATATTGTGAGTATTTGTGCTCGCCTACAGGTTGCTTACAAGATTTGATATCGCCAGTCAACTGCCAAGTAACCTTTTTCTGCGGTATCTCGGTGTGCGTAACTGGCTTGCGGTTTGCGTAATCGCTTGGGGAGCCGTTCAATTGGCAATGGGATTTGTCCCAACGTGGAGCCTTCTTGCTATGTGCAGGGCTCTTTTGGGTGCATTCGAGGTCAAAGCAAGAGTTGCCAACCTGTAGCAGCCCCTGACCTTTTTGGACTCAAGGCTGGCTTCTTTCCGGCTTTGGTTTTCGTGATCTCTACATGGTCTGGTTGTGAAATATCGGCTTTGACTCGATTTAATTCTCGATTAACAGGTACAAGCGGTACGAAGTGCAAAAAAGGTGCATGCAGTTTACCTCTCATAGGAACCGACCTGACCAGGAGTAACACAGACTTGCAGGATTCTATGTGGTTTCGATCCTTACGGGTGGCTTCAGCGCTATATTTGCTTACTTCTTGAGTCTTCTGGGAGGTAAGCAAGGCATTGCCGGCTGGGCATGGATATTTGTAAGTGCAGACCAGTCTTCAGCGGATGTACTCTAATAATGCTACTCTTTTATCTAGATAGTAGAGGGTGCTATAACAATTATTTTTGGCGTTGTTGCTTGTTTCTTTATACCTCACTTTCCTGATCAGAACAAGTTTCTGACCCAAGAGCAAACTGCATTCATCTTGGCTCGTGTGGAACATGATCGCGGTGACTCGATACCCGACGCTCTCTCCGGAAAAAAGGTAATTAAACATTTACTTGACTGGAGAGCCTGGGCATTTGGTAATATTCTATCCATAATGTGGGATCTTGTACCGTGGACTCACCATGAAGACTTTTAGCCATCATGTACTTGTGTGCAACAATGCCTGCCTATGCTATCGGGTGAGTGTTTTCCTGCTGAGACTGGCACATGCTGACGAGCAAGCAGTTTCTTCGTAACTATCATCCTTCGAGGAATGGGTTGGAATATTACCGATTCGTTGCTTCTGGTGGGTCTTCACCAGGGTTGGAGGTTGAAATTTGAAAGCAACCCTTTCTTACGATCAGAGTGCCCCCCCGTATATTGTTGCGGTATGTCTGCGTCTTTCTGTTCAAGCTCACTGACCAGACTTCGTTATAGGCTATCAGCATCATGTTCTTTGCTTGGATTTCGGATAAATATCGTCATCGGGCATTTTTCATTGCGGTTCAAACCCTTGTCACACTAGCTGGCTTGTGTCTGACTGGGTTTTCCCCCGTCGCGGGATGGCGGTACACTGGTATGTAGTGTTGTCGCTTCCTATGCCAGCCTTGACTATAGCTGCATTTAAGGCATTTTCCTGAGTAACGCGGGCTGTAGCGGATGTATTCCAGCGATACTGGCATATGCAAGTCAAATTTCTCCCCTAGTCCTACATGAATGCAGTTGATCTCTACAACTTTTCGCCTGTAGTCTTCAAACAACGTCGTCTCCCACTCAAAGCGAGCAGTGACCACAGCATTGGTGGTTTCTTTTGGCGGCTTAGGGGGGATTTTTGCGACCACCGTCTTCCGTCAAGTGGATTTCCCCCGATACCTACCTGGGATTTATGCGACAATTGGCTGTCAAATTGTTCTCCTAGTGCTCCTCGCTATAACTTCGGTTCACTTTTGGTTCGAAAATAAAAGGATCCTAGCAGAACATGCATGTCCGATGGCCGGAGATCCCTTCTTGTACACGCTATAAACATATCTCCAAAGTAGCGTTCATTATCTAAACATTTTTACATTTCAATTGGAATTTCAGCTTGGTTTTAATCACATCATCATCGATATCAAGCTTCAAGGCTCCAAGTTGATTTCCATGCATGCAGTGATGCAGGTCCAATTTAGAGGCAAATTGGCCACTAGAAACCTGGCTCCGTCTATACTGTGTCGGCTTGTCGAGATGTTCGATGGACGAAGCTCGGCTCGCCGGTGTGGTGAAGAAGAATCGCTTGTCACGAACAGTTTTTAGAAGTAGATTATAGTCGTGCACTACATTGAACTCATTAGATCAACAAAATCAACACTGCGTAGTCGATTCAGTATACACCGAGGATTGCGTAGTGAGTGGAAACGAGATGAAAGTGATACAGATGATGGGATTGAAACCGTTACTAGTAGACATTTTTTATGTAAATAAAAAAAAGATTGAACTGAGTTTCTGCCAGTTACTGCCATGTCGATCCCCATGTCCCAAATCATCGCACCCGACGCTCCCCTCCTCTCCCCCTCCTGTGATACCCATTTCAACTATGATATCCCTCTCTACTACATGCCCCCTTCCCCCCCAGACTCGGCCTCCTCCAGTGCTGCTTCCCCCATTCCAGCTGCTAGAATGCTCAAGTCATCCATCTCCCCAGACTCTGAGCATCACCAGCTATGTCTTCCAACCCACCAGGTCTTTGATTTTCCACAAGCTCACCCTCTCCATCCTATTCTCCCACCCCCACCCCCCGAGCCTTCAAAGCGGGAGCACCTCTCTATTTCCATTAACACCTCTGTCCCACCCTCTCCTTCCAAGCGCTCAGCTGCAAGCCCTGCTCCTAGCGTCACCAAGAAACCCCGTGCAGTTGCAGAGCGCATCAACACCAAGGATTTTGTTCCTCCAGACGTCTCTGGCCTGAGCAAACGCGAAGCCCGTCTAGTCAAGAATCGCGCCGCAGCCTTCCTTTCTAGGCAACGAAAACGTGAAGAATTTGAGTACATGGAAGTGTACGTCATCTCATACCTAATCCTTAACCACTGGAGCCATCCTACTTTCAGACGCGTCGCACAATTAGAGCAGGAGAACACAAGACTCCTCGCGCTCACCCAATGTAGCACAACTGCTTCACAATCTGTGAAGTCTTCCGACAATGAACTTGTCTCTGAAATCGAGACACTAAAAGCCCAGCTAACGGCAGCAACTGAAAGAGAACGCCAACTCAGTGCGGAACTGGCTTCCAAGTCGACTGCTTCGACCTTACCCGCCATCAAGATCGAAACTTCCGACATTCCCTTGCCCACACCCTCACGAACACCCCCCCCTTCGCCGCACAAGTCGGGGGCAAGCCTTGGACTTATGGTAGGCATTTTCCTGTAAACTCTCTACATTATTCTCAAGCGGTGCGCAAGCAGGTTCTTCTTTGCGCACTGCCCACGCTGCTATCCATGCCTTTACACTCTGCTGTCCCCAATAGTTTTGCGATTCCAACTCCACTTCCTCCAGTGTCCAATACGTTTGATTTCAATTCCTTCCTTCCAAATGAGTTTGATTGGTCCCGACCTAGCGGGAGCTCGATTATGGAAGTCGACTCTGATGATCAAGAACGACTTTCTGCCGCTTCCCCTATGATGGCTCCTACCACTCGGAAACTGGAGTTCGCTGACCCAGACTTGGATAGCGTTGGCGGCCTTGGTGGCCTTGACATTTCCTTCGATACAACCTCTGACAACGGCAAAATTCGCGTTCGTATCCACCCATCCTCATCGGCGTCCTCGAGATCTGCCTCCCCAGGCGCTTCCAGTTCTGATTCAAAGTCTGATATATCATCGTCCTCGCCGTCACTAGCAATGTGGACGAGATCAGACGGAGAGCCTAGTCTAGAAGCTTCCTTTTCATCTTCTCCCGGCAGCACATCTTCTTCGTTCTCGAACCCCCCTCCGCTGTCTCCGGATGGAGATCCTTTCTTGGGTGTCGGTGCATCCGATTATTCCACATCATATACTTGTGGGACGACCTCAATGTTTGGAAAGATGGACCATCTGCTGTCATCTGACTATGGGCAGCTATCGGATCTCAGTTACGGATCAGAGTACAGCTTTGGCGACAATACAGCTTCAGTAAAACGGCGCGTGAGGATAGCCCTGAAGAGTATGCCTTCTGCTGGTGGTGAAGGCGGCGAATGGGAAGTTCAGCTCTGCTGAGCAGGTCGCTCTCCCTCTCTCCCTTTCGTTGCGTGGTCAAGTCGAATCGTAAAATTTATGTCTATTCCTGCGATTAATTATCTATCAAGACTTTCTTTCATCACCGCTGTGCCAACTCGCTGTCCTCTCTTGTATTATCATCATCCCACGGCCCTTATGCTACTCTGGACCCTCCGCAGTATACCACGTTACCCAAAAGTAGCCTATTTCCTATACCTCAGTGCCCCTCGGCGTTTCGGAATTCTTTGTATCAGTCTCATAGATTAGTGCCTTCTTATGTTTCGCTATTTATTTCCAAGTTGCAAGAAATAGTTCTTTACTACCGCTTCTGACATAGTGATACTTTGATAGTATATGCATCTTACCTGGGTGATGGCATCATCTGCCCTGCCATGAAGTCAATTGCATACTACCATGACTGGGTTGTCGTCGACGGAAGAGGCTGCTTCCCACAAGAAGAAGCATGGACTCGGATGTTTACCCAGCCAGATGTCAAGTACAGGGAAATAACCACTGGTTGGCATGTGCGCTGACTCAGTGCACAGTAGATGCCATGTATAACTTGAACATACTACGTGCGCGTGATACCAACTTATGCTACCACATTCATTGTTCTGGTTTCAATTGTTCGAGTTGGTTCCTCGAGGCTTCGTGCATATGCAATCATCCATGTGGCAGGCACTGTCACGGTCGCGCGTGTGGTGTTGCTCGCGCATCGCAGAGGATTCATTTGAACCCTATTTTCTGTGATACGCTGACCTGGGTCCTTTGTTTTACTGCAGTACTGAGTGATCCTCTTTACCAGTAAGACCCGAAAGGTAAGTGGGAACCTTCCTTTTATCGCAAACGTGAATAAAATATAATTCATAGACATCTGACCGGAAACGAACGTGCTCATGGCATTTGATTTCAAAAGTTCAAAGCACAAACCGATCGGATCTTATAATAAACATCCATATGGCTCAGTTACCCCCACCCATAGCTTCAAATAGAACGTTACAGTGGTTCGCTCGATTTGCCCGCTATGACCTCTACTAACGGCCTCATCTGTTTCACTAATTGTTTGCTGCCTCAGGAAGACGGCAGCTTGATTGAGAAGGATTTATGGATTGACGAGCGGCGCGGCGTTATTCTCGATGCGCAGGTACTTCCGCAGGTTTATTTACCGCTCTGCCAAAATAAACTATGTTCACCAGCGAACATTTTACCTGCGAAAAGAAAGACCTGGGAAGATAATAGATCTGAAGGGAAATATACTTAGGTTAGCGATTTGTTTATCCAGGATACTCTTCTCATCCTTTCATGGATCTTACTGCCGTCACCAACTGACCCTTGTTTTGGTGCATAGCCCAGGCTATGTTGACCTCCAACTTAACGGAGCATACGGTTTTGATTTTTCTATCCATGACGACGAAGAATCATACAAACGCGGCATGCAACTGGTAGCCGAACGTATAATTGAGACTGGCGTAACGTCGTGCGTAGAATGTTCTGTTTTCGTGACTGCATTCTTGAATACCAGTCTTCCAGACTTTTGCCTACTGTTATAGTTCGTTGTTTTTCTTGCCCTGAAGCCTTCCTCTCACCTGCGCTTTTCAGACGCAAGACAAATCGTTGTATCCCATATTATTAAAGTTGCTTCGGCCGTTCTCGACCCCGACTTCTGCGACTCTACTCGGATACCACGCTGAAGGCCCATTCTTGAATGTTGCTAAACGTGGCGCACATGCTTCTCCATTCCTACTGTCTGCTCCCGAAGGAACGGCGACTTTCGAGGCTGTATACGGTGCAGAAAACCTTGTAGACAAAGAAGATTGGTTGATGGCAGGCGACGGCCAAGCGGTCGGTGTGAGGATGATCACCGCTGCCCCCGAGATTGACGGTGTTATGAATGCGATTAGTGAGTTGACCAAGAGAGGTGTTGTCTTTTCTATAGGCCACAGGTATGCTCCTGAATCCAAGGGAATACCCGGCTTCTGACTCACAAATTAATAGCATCGCGAGTTCTAACATTGCGACCTCGGCCGTGCGTCATGGTGCATGTAAGATTACCCATCTTTTCAACGCTATGCCTCAATTACACCATCGGGATCCAACCATCATTGGCCTCCTGGGTGCTTCACCGCATCTCTCTTCTCCTCTTTCTCCCCTACCCCCAGTCTCTAGATCAAATTCCAGCGCTCCCCCACAGATCCTCGGGGTTGCTCCCATAGAACAGAATGGTCACGCAGAAGCCATTGATACCACTGAGACCCCTCCTCAGACCCCTTTCTATTCATCATCCTCCTCGGCCGCGATGTTGTCCATCGACGTTGAAACCCCATTACTTCTTCCTCCGAGCAGGAAGGGAAGTAGAACTGAACTACATTTAGAGAAGGGTGAGGTGACCGACATGGCGTTTGTGCGACCCTTTTATGGCATGATCGTGGATGGGATACATTCTCACCCAAACTCTGTTAGGGTGAGTCTTAGCCTCAGGCTACTGTGATCGCCAACTCAATCCGACGTTCGTGGCATAGCTTGCATACTCTGCACATCCTGAGGGATGCATATTGGTCACTGATGGTAAGCGCAGCGTAACGTGCTTTACATGAGTTGGGTTCAAGGGTGTTATAGCTCAGAAGATTCTCGACCCCAACCTGCGTGATGGTGTTCATGAATGGCGTGATGGACAGAGGTTGGTCAAAGAAGGCGATAAGCTGTATTTGGAGGGGACGGATACGCTCGCGGGAAGGTAGGCGGATCCTTATTACTCTCTGTTTCAGAAGCATACTGATGCCTTTACAAGCGTGATGACGTTGGACAAATCGGTCCGCAATTTTGCGCGTTTCACTGGATGCTCGTTGGGTGAGGCCATCAAATGTGCGACTTTCAACCCTGCCAAGTGAGTTCCGCCCTATTATCCGCGCTAAACTATCTTCTGAATGTGACGATAAAATTAGGTGTGTAGGCATTGAGAATCGGAAAGGAACTCTGCGTCCTGGTGCTGATGCCGACCTCGTGATACTTGACAGGAAAGGTATTGTGCAGAATGTATGGGTTAGGGGCAAGGAAGCATGGGTTAAACCGACTTGAATATAATCCATACGACTCATGTTACGTAAATCGAGAAGCAGACCTTTTAAGCGATGCAGTCTTGCCAACTGCCATCCGAGCCCTCCTCGAGCCACTTTTGGTAGTTACTATGAGCCATTAATAAAATTCATGATCGGTTTAACCACATTAAAGCAAGAGAGCCAGTGACTTATAATTAGTACCCCAGATATGAAAAATATTTTCTCGTGACGATCGCCAATTCTCTGTCAATCCCTAACATGTTTGTGTCTGTCTACTACAACCCTTTATAAATGGCAGAGGTAAAATCAAGATAGTCGAACTCACTGAAATTTTCCACTGTAGACTCCCATGTGGCAGAAATTCATACCATAATTCCCCTCTTTTATATATTCAAATTCATACCATTATTAGTGTCTACAAGTACTGGATATAATACCTGGAAGAAATAAATTCAATGCAAAGAAAGAATAAATTTCATCCCAGAGTGGTACACCTATCAGCTGGTAATTGTATGAAGCTGTAATGTCATTTTCAATTTTTAAAGGTATGAACGAAGGTGGTGAAATTCATGTCAAATTGGGCACGTTTCATACCCTGTCATTTTTACTAATTTCGTAGAAAATTCATCCACTCCAGGTGGATTTTTTCAATAGCCTATTCAGTAACCATAGAACATTTGAAGTATAAACTCATCCATTCAAAAGAATTAATTCATTAGTTAAGATCCAGACTACAACTCATTGCATGGAATATAAACTTATTTAAATTCATCCATTTGAAAGAATTAATTCACCAGGACTAATAGTTACAATTGTCATTGGTAAAATCAGCCTTTCCATCCCCCCCAACCTACCCCAAATATCACTCATCCTCATATTATCCTCACCTGCAGAAATATCCTCATCCTCGTAGTCACCAGCTCCATCATAGTCACCGGCTCCGTCGTAGCCACCAGTTCCGTCATATCCACCAGCTCCGTCATTTCCACCAGTTCCGTCGTATCCACCAGCCCCATCGTAGCTACTGGCCCTGTTGTAGTCATGGTAATCACTAGCCGCCCTGTTGTGGTTGCCACCCTGATCATCGTCATCGCCTGACTCGTCACTAGCCCCATTGTCGCTGCCGTTGCTGCTACCAGCTCCATCGCCGCCATTGTTGCTGTCCCCCTCGTCGCCATCGTTCCCATTGTTGCTTCCTTTGTTACCCTCGTCCCCTTCCCTACCACGATTCGTCTGATCTCCCAAATATCCTCGTCTGCGTGCATATGCGTGTCTGTTCTTGAGATTCGATTTGAGGAATCTTCGATGGGCCAACCATGTGGGAACTTCTTGAAATAGCTGTGACGCTGTCGTGCCTAGAGTATAATACCTTTAGAAAGATACAATGAGTAAAAAGTAAAAGGAAAGACACGTACGGCTCCGATAATCCTGCTGATAACTTCTTTGGGTTGGCGGTGCCACAATACGGCACAATCGAGCCCTGCTTTAGCTGATAGGTCCCGGACAGCATGCTACAATCATGAGTGAGAGATAAGTGTGCACGCTGGTAGGACTTACTCGAAGGAGGTTGTAGGTCTCTCCATCATCCGCAAGCCCCATAGCCTCTTGGAGGTTGTATCCGTTACTGGAAGCTCCTTTTTCTGGGCGTGGTATCATTGTTGTTGCGCGTTCCTTCACAGTCAGAATCATTCATAAGGCATTGTTCTCGGCTGTAAGCAGGGGGGTGCGGCGGTGAACATAACAGATGGTACGTGGATATTAACATGCCTTCCAGTTTTTTCAATCGCGCGTCATGGCTTCCCTGTGCGCTGGAGGATGTGGCTATGTTTTGGATGCAATAAGTGATCATTGTAAGAGAAAGCAAAGTACCAACCTTGTTTAGAGTTCTTCAGCAATTCCTGCCCGGTCTTGTGGTTTTCCTTCGTGCTGGAGACTGCGGTTTTGTGGGTGCGGTGAGTGATCGTCGAGCAGGGGGGCGGGGTACTGACCTCGTTTACGACCCTTCAAGATTTCCTGTTTGATTTTCTTGTGGTTTTCCTTCGTGCCATGAGATACAGCTGCGTTTTTGGATGCAATAAGTGATCGTCACACAGGAAGACAAAGTACAAGACCTGATTTACGACCCTTCAACAATTCCTGCTTGGTTTTCGCAGTGGATGTGCTTGATGTCGATTTTGCTTTGGAGCGAGACATAGGTTTAGCTGAGTGAGACTTCGGGGCCATTGATCTCGTTATGGGGAACAAGGCGAAGCCAGTTTATAAGGACAACCAGAGATATGTTCCGTCAATACATGGATGGAGAAATTATCCTTACCAGCAATGCTTCTAGCACGAGGGTCATTTTGACCTGAGAGCGGCCGCGACCTGCATTTACATACCCAATGAATTGAGCAGGCATAATTATCACGCAACCACTTAGCATGGATCTTGCATAACGTACAGAACTTGCCTGTATCCATGGTCAAAAGGTTCTAGTGCCAGAACAGTGCTGATTTGAGTGTACCAAGTGTATTCAACAGAAATGGTTGACATCCAACCACTTAGGGTCGGATCTTGCATAATGGATGGAACCTGCGTACCTACACACCCTGGTGAAAAGGATTGGAGTTCTAGTGCCAGGGGAGTGTTAGCGGATGTGATCAGGTGGCCGGATCATGCGCGATGTACTGTACACAAGCCTGGCGCCCATGCTTGCAGTGCTTCAAGGGGATGACGCCAGCTTTGAGGGCAACAGCTACAATGGTGGGCTTGGAGCATCCAGCAGTTCTGTAACGAAAGGAGAGCTGTATAGCGGGAGACACAACACTTTACCTAATGTGGCACCCTTGATTGTCCCTGGATGAAATTATGACATTAGCACTATTAATTTATTTGGAGATACGACACCTATGACGCAACCGGATCTTGAATGAGTTGCAAGGGTACGGACAGCAAGGATAAAAGTCGTCAGCTCAGTCAAGAAGTAAATCCAACAAAAGCCCACTAACGCACAATGTCCTCCTCACATTTTCGGCCAGCAATCTCTAGACCTCTTTCTCCAGCAAGGCAGTTGATCATCATTGACAGTGACACCAAAGCTGAAAGCTTGAGTCCAAATCTAAACAATGACGACGATTTTTCGTCAATGATCCAAAATCAAGCCAGATTGCCCGAATCCCAGCATCGCGTTGCTGACTCGAGCCCTCCACCAGAAGCCAGTGATGGTGTCAACTGCGGTGTGTTGAACAACAACAATAGTAAGTTCTTTCTTAAGGAAAGATGCGCAAGAGCTGAATTTTTGGTTAGCTCAAATCAGTGCGGATGAAGGGAACACTTCTGGGGTGACAAATACTGACATTGTATTGTCATTGGGCAACAAGGTGAGAAGAAATTCGTTTTAATTATTATGATGCTGACCTATGAAATCATTTCAGGAAACGACAAAGATTGAAGTCCATATTGAAGGCTCATACCGTTCTAATCCGACTATCAATATCAACATTGAACAAGCACAAGTCAGGGGGAGAAAGCATGAGCGCGAAACTGAGGGACATGAAGGCAAAACGGAAGTCCATGTCCAAGTAAAGAAGAGTAGGAAGTAGTTTACCGCGATGAACGTATACAGTTGCTAGTCAAACATGTTGATTTTTTTTGTTGGTTGCGTAACCATGAGATTCAAAATGACAATCGCCACGCTTTGACACTCATCAAAAGGTCGCAATCACCTTTTACCCCGAAATGATGCATCACTCGCGCGTTGGGCCACTGGTGAGATCTGAACAAAAAACAACGGTTGATTTTAAGATACAAACAAAACAAAAAAACCTACAGTGAGATCAGCAAGGTCATTTGTCATGGGTGAATAAGAGATACGTACAGTCACTAAATCCTAACGTTGGTCAGGTCGTAAGCAGTATTTGGGTCAGGGTTGAGCATGGTAAGTTCTCGAGGATAATTAACATGATGTAAAGAGGTGGCATGACATAAATGTCGGGGGATAATGGGAGCTTGTCTGAAACGGTCATAGAAGGTCTTCACATAAAAACGAGTGATCTCACCCTCAAGGTCTTCAATCTCCCGCTCCGTCCATTTCATTTTCTTTGCAAGAATGATTGGGGAAACTTCCCTTTTCCATGTTGTCATCACCTTCTTCAGTGCATGTAAATATATGGATCTGGGCTCCCAATATGGATTCCCGAGACCATGATTGGCTGCGCCCAAGTCAGCCACCAGCAATGATGCAGATGCCCCACCCGGAAAACAGGCGCTGATGAATTCTTGATGATCATTGCCAGTGCTGGTTGTGACCCATGCATCAAGAGCAAGGAGCTCAAACCTAAAGCTAAGCTCGGCCAGTTCCCAAAGAATTTCTTCACGCTCGATTCTGCAAAGTCAACTCCATCTGCCATCAAAGAATCATCCATGAATTTCCACGCGGTCTCCCATAGTTTGCTGCTTTTCGTACTCGAAGAGCCCGTTTTCTTTTCACCAATGAGCTCAAAGGCGAGAAGATTACGCCAAAGACTGTTAGGGTGCGGCGACGTGGTGGAATTAAAAGTGCTGACCCGGTAGATCATAGCTGTACGGAATTTGAGCCAGCTTCGGAAATAGGCATCTTGACGTTCTTTGTTTTGAACCGCAATGAACAAAGCAGGCTCAGGAAAGACATAACCCTCTGCCATTGCTGGTGGAGGATTTTGAGGAGTAAAATCCAAAAGAGCCTTTCGCCAGCTCGGAATAGGTGGTGGTAAGAACGGGCTTTGGAGATCTTCAAATTTATTCCGCCCACTTGGTGGCATCTTGGGAACATTAGAATTCTTTTTGGCGTCTGTAGCCATGGATGTAAGCCGAAATACTTATTCATTACAGTAGAAACCTACATGGGCTATAAAACTGCCTGCGTACTTCATGTTTAGAGATATCCTTGCGTGGCGGAGGAACAACACTGGTTTCGGCGCGGATGGACTGAAATGGATTTGGATACTGCAGATAATGTTGGACATGTCTTGCTATCGCTCGATATTTGTCGATGTGATCACCATTTCCGCAATAGATGGTGGGATGTGAGGGTCGAGTGGCTGGGTCGAGAGGGGTGGAAGCTCCCGGTGTTTGGACAGGTGCAAGCGCCCTGACGCGAATTGAGGAGAGCACTTTGAATGGCCTCACGAGCCAAACTGGGATGCCAGCCTGGAAAAAGAGATCACAGACCATAAGATCTGTCGTAAAAGCCCCCATGACTTTCGCTGTTGTAGGAGGATACGTCTGTGCGGGCGTAGATGGTTCATTCATTAAGAGGATGGGGCGAAAGTAGTCGTAATAGTTGAGAAGAGCCGTTAACTCGACAAAAACCCTCTGCGTTTCACATACAGTGATTTGCATGTGACAAAAATTCATTGAAATAAATTCGAGGCGATGTAAGAGATTTTCCAAAATGACAGTGAACTGGGAAACGAGGAGCTCCTTCGAAAATTTCGATTTTACAGCGCGTTTGTGGAGATCGATACACTGGAGTCGCATATGGACGAACCAGCCAGGGCAGAGTTTTCCTACTCCTGTGAGGCTGCCGTCATCTTCAACGAAATCGTGATGATCTGGCATCCGCATCGTCGATGACTGTTCACTTTGTGTAAGGACAAGCGGTATGCATGGAAGGTGAGGGTAATCGGGTACCCATGGTTGCGGCCATTGAAGGGGGTCGTCATCCCCAAAGCAAAGGTTCGTCCTCAAAAAAAGACTATGATCACCACCCAGAGGAGGATTAAAGATAGTATTTGCATTTGGACTGGTAACTATGTACTTTCCATCACATATGATGGCACCAACTAAACCATCGGAAGAGACCAAGGCTACAGAAACAAGTGATTAGGCATACCATTGGTCTGGCTAATGAGCAATGTTACTCACGAGTTGAGAAGTCTTTATTGTGTAACAATAGAGAAGGATTTTGCACAAGCTTTTCGGGAGTGATGTCGACAAGGGAAACCATAAGAATTATACTGCAGCTTGTGAAAAACTGAAGCAAATGACATGAGAACGGGTAGTGCTCAGATTGCATGAATAGATACCTCAGCAATCGTTCAAATGATGATAACCCGAAGCTAAAAGAGCAAATGCATGGGACATTCCGTGCCCGTGAGGACGGCAGATGTCTCACCCAGCAGGATAAACGAACAATGTTCCAAGCGGAGACGAGGTAAAGAAACGACCGATGCCAAATCAAGTCGCTAGGGAGATGTAGAACATCTCACCCAAGATGCAGGAAAACCGAGATCAAATAGGACAAGCCGAACCGCAGACACCCTGGCGGCCTGGAGAGGGCTGACGCCAACAAGCAGAACCGTAGTAGATGCCTCGATGGTTTGACGAGGGCTGACACTGCAAGAGTTGGAAAAAACCACCGATGCCAAATTGGGTGGTTAGGGCGACGTAGGACGTCTACCCAAGGAGAGAGGGATATGGCCAGGGGGGAACGGAAGCCCAGAGAGAGACGAGAAATGAAAATGAAAAGAAAACTCACCGCTGGTGACCCCAGGTTGATGTTGAAAGAGAAAATGAGCGGCTGACTAAGTTTGCCGGAACCGGTGGCAGAGCGTGGAACTTCGTGAAAAACAACGAAGTTGTTGTTACCTGCCCTAAACTCGCCATGCTACACGTGTCCAATCTCTCTCGCACTCCCACCCGGCCATATCCCTCTCTCCTTGGGTAGACGTCCTACGTCGCCCTAACCACCCAATTTGGCATCGGTGGTTTTTTCCAACTCTTGCAGTGTCAGCCCTCGTCAAACCATCGAGGCATCTACTACGATTCTGCTAGTCGGTGTCAGCCCTCGTCAAGCCATTGAGGCATCTATGATTCAGCCTGTCGACATCAGCCCTGCTCAAACCATCGAGGCATCTACGATTCCGCCTGTCCTACTGGATCTTGGTTTTCCTGCACCTTGGGTGAGACGTCCTATGTCTCCCTAGCAACCTGATTTGGCATCGGTCGTTTCTTTTCCTCATTCTGTGTCAGCCCTCGTCAAGTCTAGGTGTCCCAGGTTTTCCACAGACCAGAACCTCGTTTCCTGGGTTGGCTCATTCTCATCAACGCTCCTCAGGCCTCTGGTGGTTTTCCGATGCTTCTGGTTTGGCCCATTCATTTGCGCATTGATTTCAGCGTGTTTCATTAATATTGGTAAGTAATCTTCATATTCCCATGAAATTTCCGTTGATTGACTATGGACACATTCAAGCTTTGAGTTCGTTTTTTGACCTCGAATCTTGACTTAGCCCGTCTCGAGCTTCGCGATAAGGTGGTGGAGCATTGCATGGGTGGGCAAAAGATTCAAGGAGAAGACGTCAAGAGCAAAATGTATGCATCTTTTTCTCTCTTATCTTACCATCATTCTATCTTCTCTAACATCTCCCAAACACAGCACTGGATCCTTCAATGACCCTTACCCTTGTTCCGTCATTTGTCTTTGCGAGCTCTCCCACTGCCATTGCTTTCTGGTGCCTTAAATCGCCGGATCTTAGTCTGACAGTTCCGACACTTCCCTGAATGTCTTCGTTACAAAATAAAGCTGCCATAGAATCTCTTTTACGGCCTCATGGCCCCATCTTCTAAGCATCTATGTGCATGTGGTTGTGCTATCTATGTAACTTGGAAGGTTGAACTTGTCCATCTGAATGGACACAGATCGGCACTGCTGGCGGCCAATGTTCTTTCACAAAATCGTTCGTTTTTATGTAGTCGCAAGCAATCCTCGAAAGCACAATGAATGTCACCTGCTCACTGTGTTGGGAAGCAGGAGCTTGTTGGTCGCCGTGCACCAGCTCAGCAAGCGTTCCTGTCAAGAAAAGCTTCCTGGCCAGACAGACGTTCATCTAAAAGTCCCTCAGGTGAAACTGGAGGGGCATTTTTCAACTACGATGACTTTCCTATGAGCGAGGCAGGGCCATCTGGTGTCCTCCGTGATTCTCTATCTGCGGCATCACCTCGCACCATCAACCTTGATGAGCCCTTGTTGGCACAGCATTCCCCAACACCTATAACAGTAGCACAAGGCCTACCTCGTTCTTCTCCAATGCCCTTAGCGGATGACGCAGATGGCCATGATCAGTACAGCTTGTCGATGGGGCGCCGATCCCGCCGAATCGCACAGCGCGTTGAGCGGATTGGTCGAGTACGCTGGGGAACCAACCATGTCCAATTTATTGAGCGGGAGGAGAGGGAGGAAGATGAGGAGGAAGTGAGCATCACAGAAGAGGACTTGAACATGGAAGATGAAGAGGATGGAATAGGATATGACCATGATGAGCCTGAGGACGAGGAAAACATGCCGGTTGCTGAACCAGGTCGGGAAGGAATATCAGTTTGGGACCTTCTTGGCAAGGGTTTTATGAAAGAGGTTGCAGAAATAGGTCAGCAGCTTTCGAACCGGTTCTAAATGACTTTCTGATGTTTCTTTCAGAAGGCAAACTTCTCAATGAAAGCGACTTAACCCTTCTGCATGCCTACACCCTTAAAGTTAACGATGGCGTCAGAAACGCCACTTTCAACAAATTTCGCTTTGCTTTCCCTCAAGCCCCACTCGACTCAATCAAGGCTACAGAGAGACGGGTACAGTTCCTCTCAGGTTTTCAGCCCGTACACTACCACTGTTGCCCTTCCTCATGTGTCTCAGTGTCTGTTATACCGGCCCATACGAGACCTTGCGGCAGTGCCCGAAATGTAAGGCTGATCGCTACAAAGCCGACGGGACAACCCCACAGGCATACTTCGAATATCTTCCCATCATCCCATGTCTTCGGGCAATGGTAGCAAATTTTACCTATGCCGAAAAAATGCAATACCGGTCAAACCATGTGTGCAATCCAACCAAGGTAACTGATATCTTCGATGGCACACATTACACCTCACTACTGGGGAAGTTCATTACAATTGGCGATGAAGAACTCCCTACATGGTTCTTTTCTGACCCTCGAGATATCGCACTTGGCTTGTCGACCGATGGTTTTTGCCCTTTCAAGCGTCGGAACAAGGCTGCATGGCCACTCATTCTGTTCAACTACAATCTCCCTCCTGAAGAAAGGTTTCACAAGAAAAATATCATTTCTCTTGGATCGATTCCCAAAAAACCCCTCGACTTGGATTCATTTTTGTGGCCACTTGTCCAGGAACTTCTCCAGCTTGAAGTTGGTGTCGAGGCATTTGATGCACTCTTGCGGTCGATTTTTATTCTCCATGCATATCTAATTGTCGTTTTCGGCGATATTCCAGCAGTCTCGTTGATTATGTGTATGAAGGGACATAACGCGATTGCTCCATGTCGAATGTGTGAAATTCAAGGGATCCGCAAACCTGGCACAAAAACACATTATGTGCCCTTGGATCATTCTTTTTTTCCAGGCTCTCAGGACTCATACTACCCATCTGCTCTTCCGCTTCGCAATCATGCATCATTCCTCGAACAAGCAAAAATAGTTCAATCTACTTCAACTAACAAAGATTTCGATACATTGTCCACTAAGTTCAGCATCAAAGGCGTGCCATTGCTCAGTGCGTTAAACTCCCTCTCGTTTCCAACTTCATTTCACTACGACTTCATGCATCTCATCTGGGCAAACCTAATCCCTAATCTGGTTCTCCTGTGGACTGGGAAATTCAAGGACTTGGATCACGATGGGCAGGACTATGTGATTATGAAAACTGTGTGGGAAGCAATTGGAGAGGCAACCTTTCGGGCTGGGGAAACGATTCCTGCCACATTCGGGTCCCGTGTCCCCAACGTTGCGTCAGAGAAGGCAAATATGATTGCTGAAACCTATTCAATTTGGACATTATACCTTTCACCCGTGCTTCTCAAAGGCCGCTTCCTGAATGAACATTATTACAACCATTTCGTGAAACTCGTTCAACTGCTTACACATTGCATTGACCTTGAAATCACCCATGAAGAAATTGACAACCTCGACCAGAATTTCCAGAAGTGGGTTCAAGACTATGAGCGGTACATGCTTCCACCTCTCACTTCAATGGAATTTTGTTTAATGGCTTGCCAGGTTCTACGGTCAAGACAATCCAGATCGCGTCTCGGTCTGCCCACTCACTGTTCATGCCTTGCTGCATATTGCTCTGGCCATCAGAGCTATGGGCCCAGTCTGGGCCTATTGGGCATTCCCAATGGAACGCTATTGTGGCGACGTTCTTCGCAACATCAGAAGTCGACGGTTCCCTTACTCAAGCATCAACAGATATGTTACGTCGCGCGCACAGTTAACCCACATCACCCTCCTATACAATTTGGATGACAAACTATGCCTTCAACTGCCTGCATCTCATGACCGGAATTTGACACTGCCTTTATGTACGTCTTCCCTCCCTTAGGAATCCACGAATTTACATTGGTTTCAGATCCGCTATATGTTCTTACTCCTCCAAAGCGATCCGCTGAATCTATCAACCGTTCTCTATGGATGAAACTTACTGCGTCGCTCGCAACTCGCTTTGATGTAACTCCGCAAACAATTTGTCAGCTCATCCCAAAGAATTCTCAATTTATTCAGTATGGCCAGGTATACCAGCTTGAAGGTGGGGACGTTATGCATGCTCGCGAGCTTAACCCACCCCAATCTGATAGCCATGACATGTCATTTGTCCGGGTATGTGTTGATGTATCTGATATGGTGCACATTGACATATTTCTATTTTAGTATCAACTTTTGGTTGATAAATTCGCTCATCAACAACGCTGAACGTCCAAATTCGAACTGCGTGACTTCTTTGGCCAACTACTTCGCCTTCTTATCATCAGCATTCCCGAGTCAGAAAATGACCAAGTCCAGCCCCAAAAGCTCGTCTACACGCTTATCAAGTCAGTTAAACTAATCAACCCCACCGCGAATGGGATCAAATATTACGAAGGCTTTGGATCCATGGAATTCGTCGACCTCAACCAGGTAAAATGTGTCATTGGACGGATCATGGATCGTGGGAGGTGGGCCATTGTCGATTGCAGCACATCTTCTGCTTGGCTACATGTTATAAGTTGACTCTGCGTTGTATTTGCCTAGCTGTCTTAAATCAAAACTATTTCTCAAGGCATCGCAAAATTCAGCCAAAATTCGTGCTAAAATTCATTGAAGCTTCATCAGAAATTCATGTTGTCGATGTAGTCCAAAACTGTGTGAAATTCCTATCATTGTTGAAGTGAGAAATCATCCCATATATTTCAGCCACTCCTGGTATGATATTCCACCACACCAACTTGGCATAAAAAGTAGAAATAAACAGTATATGAAACTCATACCTTAAGTGTTTGGAACATTACAGCTCGAAAGTCATCCCAAAATCATCCACTCTTAATTCAGCCAAATATATGGGTTTCTCGAACTAAACTATGTTGAAGCTGCAGGTCACCGCTAGGCGTCCACGCAGGGGAAGGCATTATGTTCTTACATACCTTGTGTGTGGTGCTAATATACTGTCTTACTCTGGTGGTGGTTAGAGGGAAAGAACTGCTTGTATTACTACGAGGTTTACAGCGTCTTATATACGTTTAGTACATGCGCACGGACCATGTATATGTAATCAAGCACGTGACTCAGTAAGTGAGTCGTTGAGGTAGGTATTGGTTTTCAACACCCCCCCACAAGTAGTGCAGCATCTGCAGCCATAAAAGGCGCTGTGTGCGCTTACTTGACCTTGGTAAATTCAATACCTAGGTGCTCTCTGCATTTTAGGAATAAGGCGGCAGGTAGGTTCTTTGTGAACATGTCGGCCGGGTTATCTTTTCCTTCGAGGAATACGACAGAGACTTTGTCGTTCTCGATGCATTCGCGTATGTAATGATAGCGAATGTCAATGTGTTTTGTCCGTCTTTCTTGAACAGGGTTTGATCCGATAAAGATGGATCCTTGATTATCTCCGCAAATCATAGTGCGGTTCAAATTAAAACCTAGTTCTTGAAATAAGGACTGTATCCACGTTATCTGCCGACAAGAGTCAGAGAGAGCCATGTATTCGGCTTCTGTGGACGAGAGTGCGACCGTCTTTTGGAGGCGCGATTGCCAGCATACAATGCCGCTAGCAAGTGTGGCAAAGAAGCCAGTAGTGGATCGGCGTTTGATAGGATCACTCGCCCAGTCGGAATCGGTATATCCGATCAATCCCTCGGATTTTGCACCATTATAGACGATCTGGTAGTTTTGAGTTCCTACGAGATAGCGCATGATGTACATCGCTTTGTCTAGGTGTTCTTGGCTTGGATTAGCCGAGAATTGCGACATTTTAATGACAGCAAAAGCAATGTCAGGTCGCGTTCCGAGCATCAGGTACAATAAAGACCCAATGACTTGCTGAAACTTCGAACGGCGGGTGGCATCAACCGGTTCGGTATTTTCCGATGGTATGTAGCCGGTGGGTAATGGGGTTTGAGCTATTTTAGCATTTGTCATGTTAAAGCGATCAAGGACCTTTTTCAGGTACTTTTGCTGATCAAGCTTAATGACTTGCGCAGTCTTTTCGACGCGCATTCCCAAAAAGGAAGTGACATCGCCAGTGTCACGACATTCCCAGTGCTTCAAGCACGCCTGCTTCATTTTGTCGGCTAACTTCTTGTCTTTCGACATAAAGATACCGTCATCTACGTACACAATGGCGATTACGATAACGCCTTTTTTGTTTTTGTAAATGAAGATGCCAGCGTCTGAACTGGCGCGGTGAAAACCTATGGTTTTCATGAACGCCTCTAGTTCGCGCCACCAGGCAAGCGAAGCTTGTTTAAGACCATATAATGCGCGCAAAAGGCGCATGACCTTCTTCTCTTGGCCTTTTACTACAAAGCCTTGAGGTTGGAGCATGTATATCTCCTCGTCCAGTTTGCCATAGAGGAAGGCGGTTTTAACGTCTAATCCGGTCATGTACATGCCTTCTAGACTCGCCAGGGCGAACATCAGGTGGACGGTCTCGTAGCGGACTACCGGAGAGAATATCTCGTTATAGTCAACGCCTTCGACTTGTGAAAAGCCTTTGGCCACGAGTCTGGCACGTTTTCGATCATCAGCTTTGATGTCGAAAACCCATCTGTTTTTGATCGCTTTGCGACCGTGCGGAAGATCCACGAGTTCGAAGACCTGTCGTTTGTATAAGGCGTCTAACTCGCCACGACACGCAGTCTTCCATTCTACTTGCTGCTTTTTGTCTTTCAAGCGAGCAATGTCACTAAATTGTGTAGGAATTTCCATATCTGAACTCGATGGTATTGCTTGGTTAAGCAAATAGTTCATTAATGAAGTTCCACCTTCTTTGACATGTGCAGCGAGCCATGTGTCCTCGTCCATCGGGTCATATTCGCGTTGTGATTCAACCCTCTGATTGTTATCAGTTGCAGTAGAAGGGTTGTTATTATTGGAGATAGGCACATCAACATGTGGTGCCGTAGAAGTGCTTGGTCCAGGTTCCATGTCACTTCGAGAAGTTTGTTGGGGTCTCCTCAGGCCTTGAGGAGGCTGACCAACTGTCTTCTTCCAATAATTCTCACGTCGGATATCACGCTCAATATCCGTTGGTAAACGTTGTTCACCATACACGTTTCCCGGACGGTTTGGGACGTTCCTGGATCTACCAGATCTGCGTGGAAGTTCATTCCATTCGCGTTGATCTTCCCTTCGCGGAGCAAAGTCTGCGGGGGTTACTGGAGTAGATTTCACAGGAGGAACATCGGCATTGTCATGTGCCTCTTGTTCTCTTGGTACGTCAGTCTGTGGTTCAGACCGTAAGAAGGGGCGGTTTTCAGGCGGAGGATAATCATCGTCGCCAACCTTTCCATGTAGAATGTCGTGATCTCTCTGTTCCTGAGATTCGTCATCACGATTGAAGTCATCGCCGATAGGCGTTACTTCGGGTGTGTGGGCACCAGGGCAACGAGGGAATAACTCCTCATCAAATATTGCTGTTGCGCCAATGAACATTGAATTGTCCGAGCGCATAAAGTAATAACCCTTGATTCCGTCCACATCTGCCGAGCCCAGGTAAACCATTAGCTCAGAGCGCGCCGCAAGTTTGTTTGCGCGTCTCTCTTTGGGCAGATAAACATAGGCTGCACATCCTAAAACTCTGTCCCTGGTGAGATCAGGCTTAGAGCCGTTAATCATCTCGTAAGGGGTTATCCACTTTAGTCTCGCAATCGGCGTGACGTTGTGGAGATGGATGGCATGCCGCACACAGAATTCCCACCAGGAAGCCGGTAGACACGCTGTGAAGCGTAATGTCTGGGCTTTTTCCGTGATTGTCCGAATGGCACGTTCGGCACGGCCATTCTGTTGATGTTGGTAAGGGACACTTTGTTCAAGTTTTATTCCCAGACCAAGCAAGAACTTTGTGAGCTCTGTACTTTTTAATTCTCCCCCAGCGTCAATACGAACTCGTTTGACCTGTTTGTTGTGCTGTGTCTTGGCCATGGCGATGAACTCTTTAATTGAAGAGCTCGCTCCTGATTTTTTAGCTAAGCAGGACGCCCAAAAGGCTGACGAATAGTCATCAACAAAAACAATAAAGTATTTGAATTTGTGATAAGACAGCACGGAGAATTCCTTGAGATCCATATGGATTAACTCAAAGGCTTCCATTGCTCTGGTGTGCGACTCAGGGAAAGACTTTGACGTCATTTTACCCTTGGCACAACCTGGACAAATTGGGATGTTCCTAGGAATCGAGATTTCCTTGGGTAATCCGGTGCATGTGGAAGGCATCTTTTTCAACGCTGCGTCGGACGGATGTCCTAAGCGTCGGTGCCATGTTCGATAGTCTGCAGCATATATGGTTGCGACAGAGGTTTTGGTTAAGCCCATTCCTCTTTCAATTGTTGACTTTACCACATACGCTGATTCAATCCTCTCGGAAGGGAGACTTTGAACAGTGATGCGATTTGATTGATCATAAAAATTGATGCCGTGGATGGAACCTTTCACGGTCATCTTAGATCTTAATAAAACCCCCATGGAGATCAATCTCATATCCATGCCGGGGATGTGATGCACAGGGTACAAGCGAGTAATTCGCTGTCTGTCATTCACAAGATGTTTGATAAACACTGCACCCTTGCCGATCATCGGGACTGGTCCCTTGGCAGTTTGGATGTTCTCAGGTTCATCGAGCTTCTCATAGGAGGCGTAATCTGAGATTTCGCCGGTGTAATGTTGGGAAGCTCCTGAATCTATGATCCAGGTAGCTAAGTTTTGTGAGTCTTTTTGACTCGAGCACTCAGGTCCGTTGCACATCAAAATAGTATTTATTTGTGTCATAAAGACACGCGAGTCAGGTACATGCATGTAATTTATAGGCGATGAGATCGCCGTCCTGGAGCTAGAAAAGCATCCTGGAAAACTGCAATTAGGCTCGCTGAGTGCATTAGGAAAGAGTACTGACCTTTCGTCAAAAGCGCCGGTATCAAGCCCTATGGGCTGATCGTCGCTATCCATCCTGTTCTGGATTTCCTCATCTACTGAGTCCCAGATGAGCTCCTCGTTTGGAAGCTCAGGGGTTGATCCGAGGGATACAAGATCCTCATCGGTGACTTCCTCGATTTGAGCTGTAGGCTCGGACTGAGTCTCCTCGAGTTTTCGGCGTTTGCCGTCTCGCCTATCAGTAAGGCGTGATTCAAGGGACTTCATGTTACCTTGGGATCTCGAGAGATCCAAAGCCTCGAGAGTGTCTCGGGCTGTCTGGTAGTCCTCATATACAGACGGGGTCCCGATTAGGGTTCCCGTGAAGGCCTGAGCGGCGGGCCGCTTTCTCGGGTCTTTCGTCGTGATGGGAAGAGCCGTAGTAGGCTTGTAAAAGGATGGTGGGATGATGGCGCCGCTACCAGTGATGGTTGTGAAGAGCGGTGCCGGTTGATAAGCCGCCGAGGCGAGCTGTGAAGCTGCAGCCTTGGCCTTTTTCTCATTTCGGTCTTTGACCTGTTTGCCTGCGCGGCGATTTTTCCTCTTCTCATTGGAGGCCGAAGCCTCGGGCTTATCTTCACGCTGTTCTCTAGGTTGCCACTTTGGGTTGTTACCTTTTCTTTTTACAGCGGAGATCTTCTGAGCCGATTGAGTTTTTGAGGAAGAGGAGTGGTTTCTCCTCCCGCTTTCAGCGGTGATCGCCTCCTGGACCATGTTGAATGTCAAGGTGGTTGTGTCAGGGTGCGTTTGCAGGATGGTTGAGGCCAGCAAATCGTACTCTTTTGGAAGAGCGTTCATCAAGATCATTGCTTGGACGATCTCGGGAATTGCAACCTTGTTGGAGGTCAGGCGGGAAAAGTATTCCGCCATTTTCGAGATCTCCAGTTGCGGATTCGCTACGGACAGGCGCATGGAGACTGCCGCCTTAAAGTCCATAAAGATTTGTGAGGGACCGATTTTCCCAAAAGCCTTGAGGAGTTCGTCCCAGCACTCCTCGGCTGTCATCTCATCCGCGATCAAGTGGCGCATGGAGGGAGATATTCTCATCCCTATTGATCCAGCAGCCTTGTCATTCTTGTCATTCCAGTCGGCAATATCCTTCTGCAGCTCTCTTCTTTCAGCGCTCGAGAGAGTGCTGGCAGTGGAGCGCGAGGTGCCATCTGGTCTCTCAGAGACTTGAATGGTATGATCCGCAGGGCAAGGATAAGCCCCTGACGTTATCTGCCAGAGACCCTGGGATCGGAGATAGGCTTTCATCATTTCAGCCCAGGAAAGGTAATTCGAGCCGGTAAGGACGGGAATGGAAGTCAATGTTGACGACATAATTGATGCTGCGTGATAAACACGAGTCAGCCTCAATTCATTTCCGTTGCCATGAGGCGATAACGCCGAAGGCAAAACACATTGTTCCCATACTCCTTGAGAGCATGTTTGATAAGAACTTATAATTAGACTTAAGTCACACAGCAGCTGTGAAGCGCTTAAGGTGTAAGGGGATAATGCTATCGTGTCGTGTCTGCATTAATGCTGACATTTTACTCTATTTTGCTGCGCTGAGCGCTGCAGAGAGTGACAACGATTGGCACCAGGGCCCATAACCTGTTGAAGCTGCAGGTCGCCGCTAGGCGTCCACGCAGGGGAAGGCATTATGTTCTTACATACCTTGTGTGTGGTGCTAATATACTGTCTTACTCTGGTGGTGGTTAGAGGGAAAGAACTGCTTGTATTACTACGAGGTTTACAGCGTCTTATATACGTTTAGTACATGCGCACGGACCATGTATATGTAATCAAGCACGTGACTCAGTAAGTGAGTCGTTGAGGTAGGTATTGGTTTTCAACAAACTAATGAAAAACAGGCCCTGCTGGGTCCACAGTGTTCGCTTTTCATTCTTTTCAATTTCGTAAGTGAACTAATTTTCATTGAGGAAACGGATCACCTCCAACATCGGTATTCTACACCCCATACATAAATCCTTCATAACTATGATATTTGTGAGTTGGTAGATTGTGTGTGGGTGGCATGAGGACGTCGCCAACGATGAAGATGACCTCGACATGACATTTTGATCCAAACTCCGCTTCATGATCGCGTCTCACATATGATCGCTCAGCAGAGTACGGAACCGCCGGCGGCCAAGCAAAATGTCATGTTGTCATACAGGTCACATTTTTCAATTTCCACCATTTCTAACGGAAGCTTCGTGGTCGCATCTACACCACAGTAAAAAATCCCAGACTTGGTAGAATAAATATTTAGTTACATTATATACTACATTTTACAAATCTAAGGATTTTATGAAGTTTTGAGGAGGGTCGACGTTTGTCACTTTTCTTTTCCAACCAGTGATTATGCAATCCGTCTCCGTCGGTTTTCCACCTGGCACACCATATCACCAATCTGCTGTTCGAGTAAAGATGCAGTGGTTGGGGCACGGTTCGGACTTTCGTCTACCAGATCCTTTTTAAGCCCCTTGCCTCAAGCTGTCATCGTGTATAACCCTCGTGAGTAACCTACATGGCTCAGCGTACTACTGCCTTAACTACAAGTCGACCTCGGACCTCCTCCGAGTCGCGGATCGTTTCTTCTCCATTTCTCAGGCTTCCTGTCGAACTGCTCTTCAGCATTCTAGAGCTTACCACTCTCCGTTCTAGGCTGGCAAGCACACTCTCTGTGGTTTCCAAAGCCATTCACAATGTCGCAAACTACATACTCTACAGCACTGTCGTGCTTGAATCTCCCGAAGACATCGCTCTGTTTCGCCGCACAATCGACTCGAAACCGCACACTTTCTTCGTTAATCATGTAAAGAGACTTGCTGTGACTTGTCTTCTCGATCGCACACAATATCAAATCTTGGATATCCTATCGGCCTGTGCAGGCTTGAGAGAGTTGGTGTTCCCATCCTGCCTTCGCCCGTTTTGCGCCATCTCCTCGAACAACTTGAAATCGTTTGACCATTCCAGCCGCAGTGGCCTCTCAGAACTTACCCTCCAATCTTTTGACATCATCGACGAACGCGATGCTCCACCACTCATCACTGACGCAGCCACGCTCACGCACCTTCGCTTTTGCGAACCTAGCGACGTATGGCGTTCGCCCGTCTCCATGCTTGCATCGTTCGGCTCTCTTCCATGTCTCTCTCATCTTCAGCTCTCTCGTCGCGCGAACGCTAATAGAGATAACGATTACCTGTTCGTGGATGATATACGTGCACTTCTTTCTTCTCGTGATGCTTTGAAGTTGGTTGTGGTTAGCATATTTGACTACCCAAGTCGGATGCCCGAGTCCTCTACGGAGTCCCTTGCCACAGGGTCGCACATATGGAATCTAATTCGTGATACCTATGATATGGATAGCAGGGTGGTGGTTCGCGTGGGTAGGTACGGAGAATGGAAGAAGGGATGGGATGTTACGACGGCCTCGCGATGTGGCCAGCCTGAGCAGCCTACCAATTTCTGGGCTGCCTCCTTGATACCTGAGCAGCCGAGCTCTGCATCATGATCTGATTAGACTACCTAGTCAAGCACATGTTCTTTCAGGTTCTTTCCCTTATATCTAGTTGCGCATCTGTTCGAGCACTTGTTCCTTGTAACTGCGGGCTCTTGTCATCTGTGCCTGTAAATATGGGCCCCTATTTGAATAGATGCGGTGGTTGAGGCAGGGTTCGGACTTTCGTCTATCAGTTTCTTTCAAGCCCATTGCCTCGGTGTATAACAGGAGTAACTTACATGGCTCAGCCTATTGCCTTACCTGTCACGAAACCTAATACAGGTCGACCTCGGATCTCCTCACGGATGATCCGTTCTCCCAGGCCACCACCATTTCTCAGGCTTCCTGTCGAACTGCTCTTGAGCATTCTAGGGCTCACCACTCTCCGATCCAGGCTGGCAAGCACACTCTCTGTGGTTTCCAAAGCCATTCACAATGTCGTAAACTCCATACTCTACAGCACTGTCGTGCTTGAATCTCCCGAAGATATCGCCCTGTTTCACCGCACAATCGACTTAAAACCGCGCAATTTCTTCGTCAATCATGTAAAGAAACTCGTTGTGACTCAGTTCGTTCGCAATCGCACGGAACACCAAATCTTGGATATCCTATCGGCTTGTGCAGGCTTGAGAGAGTTGGTGTTCCCGTCTGACCATCGCCCCCTTTGCCGCGCCATCGCCTCGAACAACCCCAGGCTGAAACCATCTGATCATTCCAGCCGCGGTGTCCCCTCAGAACTTGACATCATCGATGATACTCCACTACTCATCACTGACGCAGCCACGCTCACGCACCTTCGCTTTTGCAAACCTAGCGACGTATGGCGTTCGCCTGTCTCCATGCTTGCATCGTTCGGCTCCCTTCCGTGTCTGTCTCATCTTCAGCTCTCCCGTCGCGCGAACGGTAATAGAGATAATGATTATCTATTCGTGGATGATATACGTACACTTCTGTCATCTCGTGATGCTTTGAAGTTGGTTGTGGTTAGCATATTCGACAATCCAAATCGGATGTCCGAGTCCTCTACGGAGTCCTGTGCCATAAGTTCGCACATATGGAATCTAATTGATGATACATATGATATGGATAGCAGGGTGGTGATTCGGGTGGGTAGATACGGAGAATGGAAGAAGGGATGGGGGGTCACGAAGGCCTCACGATACGGCGGCCAGTCTGAGCAGCCTACCGATTTCTGGGCTGCCTCGTATCCAACGGCATATGCTACCGTAGTCTAAGCTCTATCTATCAACTTCGTGTTGATCTTCATTGCAATGTACTTTTGCAGCTGGACTATAGGTTTATGTCCTTGAGTCTCAGGCCCGAGCTTGTGAAGCCGCAACTTCAAAGCTTCACCACTCACTTTAGCTTTTTGTGGAGTAGTCATTGCTACGAGCCAACTTCAATTCACAAGTAGTATCTGAGCTTTCCTTTTTGCAAGATCGTGATGAAAACTTGATGTGTTAATGTCCACCGAAAGTACTAATGTCTATGTACCCTTACGAAACTATTGCTACATTGTGTCAATACAGTTGTGATGGTAGGTAAAGCCCAGAAAGATGTCAATGATGCGAATAAGTCAAGCTGACAGTCGTCTATGCATCAATGATCGTACGGGGGAGCGAAAGTATCGCGAGCAAGTCTCTCCCCTTCCAAGTGATGGAGTATGGTGCTGAGCAACAGTGGCGACACACAGTCGCTTTTCTACTAGTAAGTGTTGTGTCCACTAAGCAGAACTGACGGGAAAAGAGCAGTTGAGAGTCTCAACGGCGCTTGATACATGAAATACACACGCATTACAGGCAACCGTAACGACAGATTGGCTCGGGATTTGGGTCTGCTGAAGCTGAACGTGGGATCTAAGATGCTGTGGTCAAAAGATAAGAGTAGCCCATGCCATTATGTTACGTACTGCAATCCGAGCCTCGAGATCAACGGGCGGTGAAAGGGGTAGGGGCATCGCCGATACAAGGACCACTTCGAGAACAATTGCGGCAATGGTTAATGAACTGATGAACACAAAAACAGATATGCCAACTTACTGCAGACAAAGACGAAAGAGGCAAGACCTGTGAACTGCATTGGCGTAGAATGACTCGGAGATCTAGTGTGCAGGATCGAAACAATAAGAACAATAATGAGCGCCCTTGGCTGTCATCGTGTTAATTTTATACAAAAGATCGTGGACAACGAGGACAAGGTAAGAACCAGAAGAAGATATTTGAAGGGGAGTGCCCGACTCGGAAAAGGAAGGCATATGCATGGACGTGGTTGCATCATTTCCATGGTTCCCAATTTCCATCAAGACGTTCCTCACGGTGTTAAGGACAAACGTCAAGCTCGATTTGGAAAGCAATACGCACGGGCTTTCTTGACACAAACGTTAGAGTAGATAAAGAATCGTAGTCTACAGAAAAACGAGAAATAGACAAATGAGAAAGTGAGTACAATAGTAAGCTTCGGATAAAACCGTTGTGATTAACCAAAAGAGTGACGAGATCGTCGTTTCAATGACGGTTTCATTCCAATTAGGCAAAAGCAACGGAGGGAAGGCACCGACAATCATAGGTCGCCTAGCACCATTAGAGGCCTGAGTAGGATTCGAGGGGGTAGTCCCGGTGGTGGTACTGCTGATGGATGAAAGAGTCGACGATGAAATCGAACCATTCAAGCGAACGGCATTACGCTGGGATAAAGGCATCATCAGCCTGAGTGACCTGGAACTTCGAATGAACGAAAAAGGCGTTCGAAGCAAACCTACCTGGAACCCCTCCAGGGTTTCAGAGCTGGTGTCGTTGATATTGATCCCACCAACCCCACCCTGGTCACACGAGTTGTAATCAAAGAACCATATCGTGGCATTGGGGTCGTGAACAGTGACAGGCAGATTAGTGACGGCCTGGTGGTGACCAGCGTTCCTGAAACCTGAGTTGAAGCCATTGACGCTGGTATCGGTGTCGTGAGCTGGTATACAAGGGCTACTGAAAGTCGATTGGGTAGCTGTATGGTTGCCTAGTGTGACTGAACGTCATGTCAGCCTCAGTACAGCATACCAAGGAAATCGATTAACAATTAAAGTAGACAGTATCGCCTGCTTCTGCAACCACGCTCGCTGGCTGGAAAACCGTGCTGGTATCATCAGTGACTCCGGTGTCGCCCACAGTAATTACAATCTGTTTGGCAGTGACCAAACCAGCAGCCTGAGCAAGTTAGTTACCAAGTCCAAAAAAAAAAAGTAGTATACGAGGACTTACAACGAAAGCGAGCAGACAAAACCCAAGCATTGTGAATGTTAGGCGACGACTGGCAGTCAAGGGAGAAACGGTGGGGGGGGGGGGGCGGACTAGTGGGGGGGGGTTGGGCCACACGTAAATAAATATCCAGCAAATTGGAACGCCGGCCTCGAGCGCCATATCGAGGAGAGCTTCTCGACGTAAGATGTCGAGATTCAAATATTCAAGGTTGAACCAGAAGCATCCAATTACGTATGCGCCGCTCCGAAGTCGTTAATTATACATAACGTCATTCGATAGCCTGAGAATTTTCTATAGTGCAAGCCGACTAGTAGTCACCGCTTTCAATGTACAATTTTAATAGCAAACCCAATTTTCTTATTCCTTTAACAAAAACACTCGGTTTTAACAAGGCACATTAATCAAAGGAATTGTCAAAAAAAAAATGAGAACTGTTGGAGAACTGCTAGTGACAGAGTTATTACTAGTACTTAGTAGTACTAGAATTCGTATAGTTAATGGGGTTGGCCGCCTACTGCCATGCTCATGTCTAGGTGTTTATGTGCCGAAACGCTCTCTTTTGTGAATTTGTAGCTTTTGACAACAATTTGGGCCATCCAATAAAAAGTAAAAATCCCCAAAAGTGGTCAGCACCAATATAGAACACATCTCTAATTCTAATTCTAATTCTATTTTTAATTCGCGTACCATCCGGATGTTCCGGTCCGGTCTCCTGAGGGTTCACAAAGTTGTACCTGAAGTTGTTTCAATTTTAACTGTTCACTTCACTGAGATGACGGACGAAACGAACAAGAATCCAGTGGCCATCAGATTGACAGAATCCGCCGTCTTTCTCAGATCAGACGGGACAGGTCCTTCGATGCTTCGCGGTCTACTTACTTTAGATCTACCCAAACCAACGAGAATTTCAAGCATTGAACTTGAATTGGTAGCAATTTCAGTGACATCTTGGCCCGATGGTGTGTACTCTCACCCGCAGTTGTCCCAGCACTTGTGTCTGATAACAGGCATGTTCAACTTGAATAGGTATTGGCGCGCGCCGCATCGAGGTTAGAGAAGAGCACAGGATTTTCCACGCTTCCACGGTTTACTTCCGTGCAGAGAAGATACACGCTCGTCGAAATGTTTCTGTTGGCTCTGGGGCGGTTTATTGCCATGACGATAAAGTGTGGGAAGACCAGCATAGGCTATCACCTCAGCCAAGAAGTCTCGAGGAAACTGCAACTCTAGGTCATGGTGTCGACTCAACTCGCATTCAGCGTACGGACAGACGTCTTAGTGCGGACAACTCTTTCTTCCAGCGCATTCCTTTTTCCCATGAGGAGTTTCGGATTCCTCCTACTCCACCATATTCTCCCTCTGTTACGCAACCTTCAACACCGGTGCTACCCTCCAGCCCGTCGGAAATCATGGATTCATCCCAGTCCCCTGGGGAATCTATGGATTACTTTGATACCGACCTCCGGGCTCGAAGGGGTTAGTCATCCTGCCTGCCATCGTTTCGAATTCATCATCACTTAGTATCGTTGATTTCTAGGTACATCAACTGGCCTGTCTTTAGTGAAATCTCCACCTAGCACCCACTCCTTCCATTCCGAGCTTCCTCTCACTCGTCAACTCAGCGCCGAGGATGTTCCAGAGAACAAGCCAAGCCCCAGTATACCAACGCGGTCTCCCGTGCCATCCCGCTCGACATCACGCCCACATACCCCACCCCGCCCGATTGCCAGTGTGGAAGACATCCGTGGGAGAATGAGCTCACGCTCCAGTCTTTCGTCAGTCCCTGGGCTGCCAAACCAGGCTACTAGCACGCGCGGGTTTGCTGAATCGTGCGAATACTCTCACCAAGATGAGAGGAGCCATCTACGTCGCCGCAGACCTGAGGGTACTGGCGTAGATGGGACCATTGTTGGACCTCGAGATTCAAAGGACCAATCTACTATGAGGAAAATTGGAGCTTTGTTTAAGCTGGATTACAACTGGAATCAGACGGACGACCGATGGAAGGAATTTAAGAAAGGTAGTCGAACATTCACAGTTGCCCTTTTATATTCACAACCTCTCATATGTACAGGAACATATACTTATCCAATATCTTATGCGATACCCGCCAACTCTTCTCCTACATTATTATGCACATACGGTGCAGTCACCTGGCGTCTCAGAGCTACTGTGCATCGCCCAGGAGCTTTCACACCCAAATTTGGTGCCACTCGCGACGTCCTCGTCATAAACTGCCCGAGCGAGGAGGATAGTGAGGACATTGAAAGTATTGTTGTAGAACGCCATTGGGATGAACAGCTGCAATACCTCATATCGATATCCGGGCGCAGCTTTTACATCGGTGGACCTCTCCCAATAATGTTCACCTTCATGCCCCTTGCCAAGGTAAAAATCCATCAGATTCTTGTGTTTATTGAAGGTATGATGGACTCCTCTCTTCCCCCCGCTTGCCGACATGCATGTTGCTTACCTCCTGCAGAACGGGTTGACTATTACACTCAAATGAAGCGAATTGTCCGTACAGACCCCTTGACGCGTATGGAACTTTTGTCATTGAGGGACACTAGAAAGGTGCCCGGGCCTATTCTACCTCTCGAATCAAACGATGAAGATGTGTTCAATAATTCGCCTCTCTGTGCGCTCTTGGGGTCAGAAGATGATCTGTCAGAAATGGTTTCAAACTACATGGGTCCAGGTCCTTGGACGTTAACATCGATTCTGAAACTACCCACTTCCTGCCGCCGAATGCGAGTGTCCAATAAAAACAGGAAGAGTAACATAGTGATCACCCATCTATTGAAATGTGTTTTCAGAGTTGAGCGTGGTGATGATTTGCATGTCGATCCGAAATCGGGAAAACGTAAACTATTTGACATCATTGCCCAGACTCCCATTCAAATTCTTTCTGTGCGTTAATTCCTGCTTTCCCTCTTCCTGAGAGGATTTTCTCACTTCGTATGCAGTGTCGATGCAACCCCGAATACACATCACTACCTCCGTATCTGGAGTCTTTCGATAATGGCTCCGGCTTTACGCCCAAATGCCCTTGCGAAGTCGAGGGTAACATTGCGGGACTCCGTTCACACACCCTAGAGCATAGGGCTGCTGGACAGCCATGCACCAGTCCATCTGGTATAGAAAGGAGCACGGTTAGCCCGACGACAGCGCTGCTACGCCATGATCCAATGTTCAATCGAAGCACCCAATATGAGCGACTAATTTCAGGGCAAGAGAGTGAGCGTGGCGAGGCTCCGCCAATATACACGCCTGAGTAACTATGCCAGTCATTGGGTTAGTCGAATAGTTTCGCTTTCATCCTTTCCACTTACGCACTTAATATTGAACGGGGTGTGAGATCTATCTATAGTTCTGGTTCTAGTTGATTGGAAAACATGAGGTAGATAACTTACTTATGAGTATATATGGATAAATGGAAGATTAAGTGGGGTTCAGAACAGTAGAATGCGGAGATCTAAGTGGGTGAATGCCTGCATTAGTCAACATGCTGCAGAGTGATTTTAGTCTTCCCTGAAGCAAGTGGTTAGATTGTTAACCATGTATTACATATGACCGATCACTCACTCTGGTGTTTCCCTACGTAAGAAAAGCATGTCGATGGCGGCAGAGAAAGCTGCAAACGCGAGTCCACCTCCAAATGCTGCTTTTGGGCCTGAATTACGGGCAAGAACTCCACCAGCTAAAAACCCTGAGGCGACAGAGTTATATATGTCATTCCTCGCACGATACTAGGGATGTGTGTGGGTGGGCGATAGAATAGAAGGGGATTAAATGACGAACCGATTCAATAACGCACTCGATACCGGCGAACAACGCCCCCACTTTCCCAAACCCTTTCCCAGTAGACCACATCCCTTTGCCCATATCCCTAAATATCTCTCTCGCCTTCTGTGTAGTGTTTAAACCAGCCTGGGTCCTTTGCCGAAGAAACGGATCCTCGTACGCAAATGACGCTGACATCAGAGAGAAGAAAGCCCCGAAGCCGAATCCTGAATGTCCATGAGAATGAAATATCGCTCAGAGAGATTGTCGTGTCAAACGCACCAGCACCACCAGCCATGGCTGTTTTTAGGGCGCAAGATTCCATGGCCATCGCTGCATATCCTTCCCATTTTTTAGTTTGCGCAAGGACCACACGGTCTTCCTCGGTAAAGCCTGGCGGCAGAGGCTCCTTCCCTGGAGCATATATCGGGACCTGGTGGGGGTGCCTCTGAAACCCTCCATTCATAATGGAGTTGAAGCCGGCGGGGAACAATAACCGTTGTTGATCGAAAGTGGCTGTAATTTTCCTGTCGGACTACGTTTACTCCGTTAACGTTATACCACTCTTGGCCACTACTACCTGAGCATCGCACATAGTATCCGAGACGCTCCTTTTAACCTCCTACTTAACGACTCTTCCTTCTTCCTTCTTTCTCTAATTTTAAGCCATGTCAGGTATCACAGACGAAGCTGGCAAGCTCATCGAGGAAAACACTCGGGCGCTGGCGCCCGTGGCTGTAGGGTCCCAAGTTGGGCTTATGACTGGTATCTCTGTGCGTCGTACACCATACTTACGGTTTTATAGGGATTTAGTCTTCATACTTTTCATTTATAGATCATCACCATACTTGCATTCAACATCCTGCGTCCGAAAAACAAGGTTATTGAAATCTATCCGGTCCGCTCCTCACTAACATATTATTTTCCCAGATTATCTATGAACCTAAAGTCAAATACCACGTTGGCAATAAGCCTCCTCCACGAATTTCTAACTCCCTCTTCGGCTGGCTGCCCCCTCTGTTGCACACTAAAGAGCCGGAACTCTTGGAAAAAGTTGGTCTCGATGCCGTTGTTTTTCTCCGCTTCGCCCGCCTCATGCGCTGGCTCTTCACTGGCATCGCCTTCCTCACATGCAGCGTCCTCATTCCCATCAATGTCAGTTACAATCTTCGGAAGGTGGACTCTAGACAAAGGGATATACTTAGTATGCTTACTATCCGCGATGTTTCTGGGGATCTGCTCTACGCGCATGTTGCAGTCACCTACCTCATCACTTTCCTGATCTTATACTGCGTATACGTGCACTGGAAAGAGATGGTCCGTCTTCGGCACGCCTGGTTCCGTTCTCCAGAATATTTGGAGTCCTTCTATGCACGAACGCTCCAGGTTCTACATGTCCCGAAGAAGAATCAGAGTGACGAAGGCATCAAAGCAATATTCGATACGGTGAAGGTACCATACCCAACAACAAGCGTGCACATCGGTCACAAAGTTGGAAAACTGCCAGATCTGATCGAATACCACAATACCACTGTGCGCGAGTTGGAAGCCGTTCTTGTAAAATATCTTAAAGGGGGGAAGTTGGGTCGCAAACGTCCTACCATCCGAGTCGGAGGCACATGTGGTTGTGGGGGCACCAAGAAGGATGCGATAGAGTTTTATACGTGAATATTTTGTTGTTGTCGCGAATTATTCTGACACGCTACCTGGCAGAGCTAAACTCAAGCGCACTGAAGCAGCCATAGAGGAATACCGCAAGCAAATTGATACTCGCAAGGCAGAAAACTATGGATTTGCGAGCATGGCCGCTGTGCCTTATGCCCACATTGTCAGTAAAATGCTTAAGAACAAGCGTCCAAAAGGCACAACTATCGAGCCTGCTCCGAACCCTAAAGACATTGTTCGTTCTCTCTTTTTATTTCTTTTCACTGCAAGTAACGAGTACCTGTTTAGATCTGGGATAACATGAATAAGTCTGATATAGAACTTGCCCGAAAGCGATTGCTGGGTTTTGTGTGGCTAGCTGTCGTGTGCTTCTTTAATACTGTTCCTCTTTTCATTATATCGATTCTGGCCAATCTCGATTCGGTATGCTAGCACCCCCTTACTGCTATAGGAGTTCTACTCATCCAACTGCAGCTCCGTGTGTACGTTCCCTTTCTGGACGCGTGGGGTAATGAATCGCCCCGTTCCTTTGCTTTCATCTCTGGTGTGCTACCCCCCGCAGTCTCGGGGGTGTTTGGATTCTTTCTTCCTATTATCATGCGCTGGCTAACTCAGGTGAGATTAATTCTTTGTCATGTGAACGTAACTGAGAAGATATGTCTCTCAGTACATGGGTGTCCTGACACATTCCAAACTGGACCGAGCTGTGATTGCCAGATACTTCTCATTTTTGGTTATCAGTCAGCTTGTGATATTCACCTTGATCGGTGTCATCTTCAGTCAGTAAGCTTATTGTCAGTTGAAACTTTCCCGACCCCGTCCCTTCAGATTCTGTGAAGGAGATTGTGGTAGAGATTGGCCAGAAGGCGAGCTTCAAGGAAATAGTGGACAACCTTCACAGTAAACAACCCCATCAAGTCTGCATCTCCAGAGCTGAATTGTCCGATGTACAGCCCTGCCAGCTACTATTAATCGAACATACATTAATCAGGCGTCCTATTGGCTGACTTTCTTCCCGTACGTTTGTACTCTGTGCTTCCCATAGTACCTCACAAAGAGAGGACAGGCTCCGAGGATTCCTTATTATCTTTGATTTAGCGCAGATCATCAACTTGGTTTGGATATCATTCAAAACTCGGTTCGCTCTTACCGTCACTTGTTCAATAATATATCCTCACTGATCAAAATATTCAGTGTCTTTGGCCGGACACCTCGGGACATCAGAGAATGGACGCAGCCTCCTGAGTTCGAGTATGCAATCTACTAGTGAGTTGTCATGGGCATTCGCTTGAGCGTCGAACTGACTGTCGATAGTTCGAATATTGTAAGACTTTGATCATTTTCCCTCTTTCTTACCAACATCTCGGGTTGCGTCTTCAGCTGTTCATGGGTGCTGTGGGTTTGGTCTTCGCACCACTTGCCCCGCTAGTTGCCGTTGCAGCGGCAATCGTACTCTGGATCTTCTCATGGGTGTCCAAGTACCAGTTGATGTTTGTGTTCATATCAAAGGTGGAGTCTGGTGGGGTAGGTGGACTTACTTCAAGGTTGCCTTGGGATGTCTTTGATCACAAATGCCCCCCTAGCGTATTTGGAACGTTGTCATCAACCGATTGCTGTTCTCTGTCCTTTTGATGCAAGCTCTAATGATACTAAGTATGTCATGGGATTGACTTTCCGTGTATACATCATTCATCCCATGTTCCATCTAGCTATTGGTCTTCAATACAAATTCAAGTCGCTTCAGTGGCTTTCTACTGTTCCTCCAATTCTCTTTGTCGTCGGCTTCAAAATCTACATCAACCGTGTCCTCCTCCCCGCCTTTCAGTTTTACATACCGACAGAAGAGGAACTTAGGCTTGCCAAGGTCCATTCAGAACGTGCTGATAACCGGGGCAATAGACTGGAAAAGCGCTTCGGACATCCAGCACTCCATACAGAATTGTTCACCCCGATGTTGCATGCGAAAATGATGCCTCTGTTGAGTCAAGTGTATCAGGGCAACCTTGGCCGGGATGAAGCAAAATTGAATGAATATGGCGGACAGAAACTGGAAGCACAGGTTGTTCCAGGCGGTATTAAAATTGCAGCTATTTCTCAGGTCCGCATATCCTGCATTATCTCCCGCCTTCATTCGTTCACATCCCGTTCGTGCAGAATGATCTAGAGTACGATCCTGCTCTTTATAGGCGTGACAGAGGGGAGTTGGATTGGGATGCTCGTTCCATTGCGTCCACGGCCATGTTTGACTCGCCAGCATCACCTCCGAGTCATCTGGCGAAATCTCAATATTATGCAAGTAACCCGTCGCTAACGCGTCTCGCTGGCTATGATCGCTATCTTACCGGTGGACCACACACATCACAATCCGACATCGAACTCTCGAAAATGGACTCCGCTCAGGAACCGCTGCTCCACACGCCGTCGTCTGATTATTTCCAGCATCAGCAGACTGCATCGCAACAGTCGTTTTCGCCTTCAATGCCACCATCTATCCGCCAGCATCCATTAGAAAATAGTAAGGAGGCGCCTACACATAGACCCCAGGAGGGAAGCCATTCGCCTTATGGATCGGAAAGCAGCCCGGCGTATTCCCCTGAACCTCAGTATCACCAATCGCCAGCTTCTGCTACCCAACAACGACATCCCTCACACTATCCTCATCATCCACAGCAGGACAGCAGCAATAGTCCAGCTGGACCTGGGGCATATGGGAGATGAACGGACTTCTAGATTATCGGATAACATATAAGTTCTGCTGTTGCATAATTATTGTTACTTTCATTGCTTCTTGTACATTGGACTCCGTTATTATAATGATCCTCGGTGTATTCAAACAATGCACTTGTGACAAAGGAAAAGTCCCAGAAGGCTACTGTAATTGCATACAAGCTATACTGGTCAAAACTGTTAAAGTGCAAGTGCTTTTTTAGTTCTAGTCATCGGTCTTGTCATTGGTGAGCCGTCGGACTTGGGGGGTGAGATGGACCCTTCCCCTGTCTACGTCGGGAGGTGTGCTGGCGAACCTCCGGTACATCCTTAATAGCAAGGGGGCGATACTCGTCAGTACCGCAGGCGTCTCCTTTCTGTTGACCTGGGTTCAACAATCCTTCAATCTCTTGAGACGACCTGCTATTATCCACAGGCTTCTCAGTGGATAACTTTTTACTGCCCTTGTGCTCTTCGAATCGTGCACGTGGAGTATATCGGGAGTCACCCTGTGCTTCGTCGTCTGAATTCTCCACACGTTGGCGTTTGGACCTCTTGATGGTGCCCGTGCTGCAGAGGCGGGGAAAAAGAAAAAGAAAAAAAAACACGTAAGCATTTCATGAGAAGGATACCAATAACAGAAAAACCAACAATTCCGCGACCCGAAGGGGAGGTTGGACACCAGATGGGCGTTCGGCGTCTCTGCGAAATGCGAGGCTCAACAGTTGATCATACCTGCTCTGATGGGACGTACAGTTCAACCTCAGTAGATACAACATTTTGCTCAGACAGCTGATGCGCTGGAAAAGTGGACTCTTCGCCATTCAGATCGCTAAGATGGCCCAAACGACATTAGTAGGGGACGATAAAATAGGCAAGGAAGGGCTTATACGCACGCTTCACTGTAGTGATTGATGTCTTGTGTCTCTAGGTCCTCCTCGTCACTGGTCGAAACCTCCACCCCATCATACATATTCCTGACTCGTATCTGACCGGACCACACTTCTTCATAAGTCCACCGAGGGTTGGCCTGCGTCCAATGCACTAAGTAATCTTCCATGCGCTTGCGCATGCCGCGTTCAGCCCGAACAAGACTATGCAAGTCACTCGCTTTGGCGCGAAGTTTTGCGGCGACGGCGCGTAGCTTGGTAATCTGGTCCAGGGTCTGCTTGTCCGTCTGACGAACCTCTGCCATGATCTCGACAGTCCGCTGTAAGAGGAGGGGATCCGCTTCAGGTTCTGGTGTGCCGGCGATGGAACTTTCTGGTGTCGCGAAGAGATCAGCTGATGGAGATCTGGAGCGTACGCCAGCCTCTTGAGCGCCCATATCTAAAGAAAAAACGTTAACAGAGTTCCCGTTGGCTTGCGTTTTATAAGTAAGTGTTTACCAGCATGTTGAAGGTAAGAATCGGTTGGGTCCAGACTTTTCGATGAACGGTTGTCAGATGGAGCAACAGAACCTCGGACTCCATCCGGATTGGCAGCAGGGACTCCGGACTGAGAGGTGTCCGAACGAGCTGAAGCACGGTCGGAGCCCTTCGAAGATGCAACACTCTTGGTATGCAAAACGCTGCATTACATTGCAAGTTAATATCACATACTGTGGATGGAAGCAAGCAAGAAAATTACGGGTATTTCTTAGTGGTGCGTTCAAGGAGTTGTATTATTATTGCATCGTTCTTCAAGTTAGCCTTGATGTGATTTTCCTTCAGACCGGAGGTGAGAGAAAGCGAGTAGGATGAGATGCGACATGTGTACCTTTGCGAGCTTTTGCAATGCAGCACGGGGGTAATTGCGAAGATTAGTAGTGTTCATAACTCGAAGAGGGTAGTACGAACATTCTCGTTGTCCAGGTATATAAGGACAATGTACCATGGGCCCAGGGGCCCTCAGCGGTAACCACCGTCGGTTGGACAAAGCAACGTTACCAATTGTAGTATATTGTTATTCTATTGTTCTCCGCATGGACCCCTACCATTTGCAATTGTGCTCTAAAACCTAACGATAACCCAGCCCTTATATACCCGAACAACTAGAATGTCCATATCACCCTCTCCAAGTTATGGACACTCGTAATCTTCGCAATTACCCCCGTGCCGCATTGCAAAAGCTCGCAAAGGTACACATGTCGCATCTCATCCTATTTGCTTCCTCTCACCTCCGGTCTGAAGGAAAATCACATCAAGGCCAACTTGAAGAGCGATGCAATAATACAGCTCCTTAAACGCAACATGAACCATATGAAGCAAACAATGAAGCCGGAAATAGATGCCTCAGCAGGGCAATCAAGTTGAGTTAATCGACACGCATCCATCATGGGGGTTCTGAGTTTGCAAGTCACAGAGAAACGCAGAATTCATTCGCCAAAACTCACTAGGAATAGGATAATAAGGCCTCCAGGAAACAAAGATGTGCGGTTCGTCAAACGACAGTTGACGTGCATTGTCAACGACGGAATAGCAATTCGGGGTGAAGTGGAAGAGGCGGAGATGATACTGGGGCATGTTATGACGGTCGCAAATGATATTTCAGGCGATATGAGAGAGATCGCGTGGATACGGCACAAGGTAGAGTTCGATGTCCTCCGTGAACTCAAGAACGACAGAACGTTGTGGGATGGAACGCGAGTGATGACAGATTACAGGGCAAAGGAGAAGTGGGAAGGCTACCTGCGAGCAGAGGAAGTGGCGAGACGAGAGAAAGAGCTGGAGGAACAAGAGTAAGTCAACCCATTGTGGTGTGCCTGATAAAACCTTGAACGTTGAACTGTCGCAAACAGAGCATTGTCTGCCAGTGATTCGGACAGTGGCTAGCACTATCTAGTTTGAAAGTAAAAAGTGTTCCGCAGTAGCATTGATATTCGTTTAATCGATACCATGAGCTGAACATTCCTTCAACATTCCTTTGTCTGTCATGTCTATTCCGAGTTTCCGTTTGTACTATCTACCCCGGCGCCTTCTATCCCAAAGAAGCTCTGCTAGTGCCAGTGCGCGCTTTTACAGTCAAGTCCCTTCTTCGAGACTCCCTCCGAGTCCAACCCCTACTGCCCAACCTCAGGCTTCCACTCTTAATGCGCCCCATGTCCGCCACGAGGTTCACGAAAAAACTGCTTCTATAAATATCCCCTTCAATCCCCCGGGTGGTGGTGGTGGTCCAAATGTTGGGGGCACTGGCAGCAGCTCGTTTACCCTCACGAACTCCCCTCTACTAGATGCTGCCCTCACCACCATCGTTGGGCTGGGAATGGGTAAGTCCTCCACAGCCTGGCTGCCAGATTGGTCTCGTTCTGTTTTTTCTTCGTCTTCAAGTCGAGGCTGACTTGTTTCTCTAGTATTCGCTGGCGGAGTTGCGTATATTGCTTGGTACAAGAGAAGAGTCTTGGATAAAGTAACAACAACGATTTCGCGTCATCCCTTGTTAAATTTCGAATTACTCCTGATTACTGTAACAGATCGAGGAAGCTTTTGCGGGAGGATATGATCCCGCCCTGGAGCTTGCAACCCATCAAATCAAATTTCCACCCAAAGAAAACGAGGCAGACGAACTCGGCCTCGGTTTCGACGAGGATATCCCATGGGCGGAAAACTTACGACGAAGAGAGCAGGACTCTGTCGATCGTATCATTCAAGGTCGAGAATCAGGACACTACTTCGTGCTCCTAGGGCCAAAGGTTTGTACCCTCTTTCCTTTCTTACCACCATCACTTCAAATTTGAGGCAGGGTTCTGGGAAAGGCACGATGATATTCGATTCAATGGAAGCATGCAAAGCGGAGGGCGTTTCAATGTGCGACGCTCATCCTGACCTGGAAGTTTTCAGACTTCGGCTAGGCAAAGCTCTCAATTATGAGTACAACGAAGACACTCAAACCGGCCTGTTCCAGCGCCGAGATCCTCGAGAAGGTTGATTTACTCTATTATGTTTGTTCCAAACGCTCACACCCCCGCCAGGTGGTCCTGCTCTTGATATCGAAAGAGGTGATCTTCTCCACCTTGGGTTTCTCCATAAATCTTACTCCTACTAAGGTTTGAACAAGCTTGAGAAAGTTGCCCTCCGATCTGCCCGTCGAACCGGTCGTCCGCTTGTCTTGATCATCAATAATGTTCATTTCTTCAAGAACGACGACGAAGGCCGGAACATGATCCTCCAGTTGCAACAACGAGCAGAAGCTTGGGCGGCTAGCGGTAATTATCTGTCTCACGTCATATCTCCTTTCTCCTCTGCAACTTGAACGTCCTCTACAAGGTATCTTGACACTTGTATTCAGCTCGTCAGTAGTGAATATTTCCTCCCTGTACCGATCTGACCCCCCCCCCCCCACGACAGCGACGACTTTTGGCCTTTCCATATCATGCGTACGTTGGCTTAGTTGGCTAACTATCGTCATCCCTTGACGGTACTTACTTTCCCTCAGGTAAATCTGCAAGTCGCATGCATGTCAGAACATTATCCTATGGTTTTGCTTGCAATCTTCTCAGACCATCTGATCTAGGTGTTGTCAATATACGATTTGGATACCCAGGAGGCTCGTCAAGCAATCACCAGTATACGACAGAGCACTAGACGGTTTACTCAAGATGAGGTTAAAGAAGCCGTGTCCATCGTGGGAGGAAGGCTTTCGTTCCTCAACAAAGTACAGTGTTTGGTATCAGTACTATACATAACCATGCTCACATCTATATTTTCAAGGTTGCGAAATCAAGAGATATGGTGCATACGGCCAAGTCCCTCCTATCCGTTGAAAAAGGATGGCTTCTAAGCCAAATAGGTAAAACGTGTGGCAACTCGACAATCAGGAAGCGCTCATCCCATTCGCGTAGGGCTCATTCCGGATTGCGATGACGACGTCATGGACGAAGTAACCAGAAACCGTAGCTCTACCGTTTTCTTGCACTTACGACCCCCCTCTTGCTTTAGCAAAAATGGAGCTCTTGCACCTGGCTTTTGCTGCAGGAATTTGTCAATTTACGTCAGGAACAGGAGAAAGCCCTCGAGGCGGCAAAAGCAGCCGGCGAAATAGTCGATGACGAAAATATCCCACTTCCTTCTATTCCATATGTAGGCGCTTTCCTCCCCCCCCCCCCTCCCTTTCTTGCTAGTCAACGATTCTCACTAACCTTGGTGTAGTGGAAATGCCGTCAGATAATGACTCGTGCAGACTTCCTCGAAGGTTGGCATTTCTTTCTCTTACACCTCAGAAAATTCCACGTCTTATGGTGTGTGGAAGAACTCGACCATGCAAATATAGTCACAATTGATGTGAGTTGTTCTAAACGGGTATCCAGTCGTTCTGACCGTGTCACCGGAGGAAGATTGATCACAACGTACGTCCGGATTCGATGCTCATTCTCCATGCTGCGCGGGAGGTAGTAGAGCAAGAAGGCTTTGCTGAGATCCTTCAGAACGTGCGAGATAGGATAGACGAAATCGAAAGCCTTCACAGGACGCGGGAGTTGACAGTATGTAACCTTGCCTTCAATTTTTTTTTTGCTTCTTATTTGCTGCGCAGTTCAAAGATGTAGATCAAGGAGACCAGATTAAATTGACGGTGGACAAAGGGGGTGGACGAATTATTGGACGAGTCTAAGCTTTTAATTTCCAGCTTGTTGTAAAGTTGTATAATTCGCCCCCCCAACCGTTAATGAGGTTCATTTGCTCTTCCCTATGTTAACGACTGAAGCCACGCTAGCAGTTGTAGTATAAGTTAACGTGAAGATAGAGCAACGATGTCAATGATGATAAAAAAATACTTTAGCGCGACATATACAGATTTGATCGCAAATGCATTGTGAGGAAGCTCCTTAAAAGAATTCGTGTCTGAAGATCTGAAGGATGGGTAATGATTTCAGGCAGTAATTGCAACAGGTTCCGAGTCCTCCTTTTTGCTCGCAGCAGCTCGAGCTTCCCGCATCGCCTTCTCCGCCTCACCCTTTCTCTCTTCGATCTCTTTCATTTGTTGCTCTAGTTTTTCCTTTATTCCAGCTCCTAATCCCGTATTGAATTTGACACTCCGGTGCGGACTGGGCCCACCCATTGAACCTGTTTCAGGTGTCTGGACGCTCACCATAGGCGAGGTTGTAGACAACCCTCGATGGAAGGTCGAGGGCAGGACGCGGCCTTCCGGGTGTTGGAACGGACATGCAGCGCGCGTGCAGCCAGCTCCAAACCTGCACTGTTGTGCAAAATGACTGTTCTGGCTGGAATTGGCAGATGAACGTGGAGGATGCAGGAACGAACAACCCTGACGCGTGCAAGCTGCACCAAAACGACAAGGGACGGGTGTGTTATGTGAATTTGCAGTAGAGGTGGTGCTTGGGGTCGTGGCTTGGTCATGTACTAGGTCACTTGAATGAGCAGCAGTTGAAACAGGAAAAGCAGGATACAAACCTTGAGAATTCAATACAGCAGGACTGACATGAGATTTGATGCAATCCTTATCTTGGCAATCCTTGCCCTTCTCACAAGCTTCATTGCTAAGCACAACCCCGCTCTCTGCCGTCGCTACTGGGGAAGGATGGGCATACCGGCAATGCGCATTGGTACACTTGAGACCGAATTTACAGAGGGTTGGTGATTGAGGCCGTTCTGGAACAACAAAACCAGTACGTTGAAGTGGGGGGGATGAAATTGAGGGGGTAGAGACAGGGACTGTTGGAGTAGGTTCAGTAATAATGATAGGTGACGACTGAGGTGTGGCGGTCGTGTCCTTGGTAGTGACAACATCAGGGGACTTTGCTCTCGCAGGCAGTGCCGAGGACCCCCCTCGTCCCCTAACCACTCCCCTGCCGCCTCGGGCACCCCCTCTTCCTCGTCCGACATGAGTCATCCCGTTCCCATTTCCACCTATGGCTGAACCCTGGAATCCATTGGTCATCCCCGCCCCTTGCAGCATACCCATATCTCCTGGCATAGCTCCCGGGAACCCAAACTGTCCTGGAGCACCATTCATCATACCCATCGAGGAAGCCATCTGTGCCATCATCGCCATCTGGTTCATCATCATCTCCTGCAACATGAGAGGATTCGCCATCCCAGTCATTGGGTTCATATCCATGCCCCCTGCTCCACCCATGACCGTGAATCCACCCGGCATCATCATGTTCGGATCTGGGGAGCTATTTACGATGTTGTCAATCCGTGATTGAATGTCTTCGTGGACAAACCCATTTGGCGCATTGCCATTCCTCGATGGACCAGCCGGGCCACCTACACGGTCCAAGAGGCTTCTTGTGTTTGGATGAGGGTTGGTATTAGAAGTAGAACTTCCATCACGAAACATTGCTCGGGGACCTGTTGGGACGTCGGTTCGTCTTGATTTATTTGGATGACTGGGTGAGGGCGACCGAGCGGAGGCGGACCGTTTCTGAGAGGATGCTGATGAAGGGAAGGTTTGGGATAAAGTTTGTTGATACACGCCATTACGCGGAGGGTTGAGTGGCCGACGTGAGTCGTTCGAGATATGTGGAGGTATGTCCCGGGGAGGTGCAGCGTCAGCAGGAAGTTCGGGCGAAGATGGTTCTGGTTGGGGAGGAGCATCAGATTCTGTGACTCCCTTGGCTGCTTCTGCAAATAGCCAGTCGGTGAATGTGTGATCTACGACGAAAATGAGGCAAGGATGGAGGAGTAGGGAAGACAAGCTATACCAAAGTCTGATCCAATTACTGCACAGAACATTAATCAGACAGTAGCGCTTGAATAAAAAAAAGTAGTTGACTCACAGTCTTCTAGCTCGCCAGTGATTTGGGCTAGATTTAGCGGAGTGGTAAGCAGTGAATGTTACAAGAAAGTTGTACGAGTGTGTTACCTGCAGTTTTATTGTTGATAACCATGATGGTTATGTATTCAGCCATAACAGGATCTGGAAGGATTGGATGAAAAGTGTTTTACGAATACGGTTAGAAGAAATATCGTACCAGCGTCCGGGCTGTATCCTCGCTTTGTAAGTTCATCCTGGATGGATTTCTGAGAGAAGGGATAGTTAGGGTCCATAAAAGGGCAGAATAGATGAGAAGCCGAGTACCTGAAGGGTGACAGCACGCTCAGTACCAATGGTAAGACCAAAAGTCATGTTTTATAAGTTCCTTGTCGAAGACAACGACGAGGAAGGGGCTTTCATTCTCCGCTCCAACTTGCATCTACGATGACAATGACAAATACTAATATTAATAGACTATTAAATATGTCCCTTATTTATGTATATTAATTATTACGCATATCTGTAGGACGCGCACGGTGAACCGAGACGGTATATCAAGTTCAATCAGATGTTCTCAAGGCTGCTTCGCCTTCTGTTGATCTTTGTGCATGTGCTACAGTTCGTTGGCAGCTCCGACACTACACGTTCAAGGGACACAAATCTTTGTATTCCAGCGCCAGTGCGGTACCACGTTTTGACTCGGGGAAATCTTAGTCAGCAACTGAGTATGTGTAAATCAATACAAACTGTACGTTACACTGACAGCTGTGGAGGCTCAAAATGATGTTAAGAGGTCAAGGTAAAAGAATGGCTGTAAATCTCCATAAAAATACAGGTCACCAGGGCCCAATAAGTAACGGTGAACAGTAATGCGAGATGCGTTTAGATGAGGGTATGGCTGTAAGGTCCGTGATTGCTCAAGTGTACATTGGGGGTTGGTATTTGTGGTGCAAAATGAATGGGAAAGAAAATGAGAGAAGATCGATAAACCAAGGATCAAGCAAGCCTCTACCAGATGGAAGGGATAGCAAATGCGAACATCTTGCTCTTTAGTGGGTGGACAGGGGGCATTACTTCCGAGATCGCAAAACCTGGAGACGAGTCATATCCACGGATCTTGGCGCTGAAGTCGACAATACCAAGAGGCGTAGCTGGCGATGCAGATGAAGCTGGCGATGTCGTATTCGAGTAGCTGGGGGATGGTGTATCTGGTGTACCAGGCGTGCTTCCCCATGAAGAGACAGAATTTGGGGTCGAAGTTGCTGATGACTGGAGCTTCGTAGGGGTCGGATTCCGTTGTTGGCCAAACATAGGGATCGGACTTGTCGTTGGGTGAGGTTCAGGAATAGGGGTATTCGATGTAGAAGCTGCCACCTTGGCAGCACGTTTTGACACCAGCGAGAGGGGATAGGATGGGAAGGGACCCTCAGAGGAAAAATCCCGAGTCACTTTTTCCTCGAATCTGGACAGTATTGGATTGTCCACCGTCAACTCCCATTCCAGATAACTGCACATCTCCCTCTCCATCTGATTTATCTCCCGAAGCGAAAACATACCCTGGGCAACGATACTCCAGGACTTGTTCGAGTATGTGTCGTCGCAGATGACTTTCGACGCAATCATGAACGCAGATATAAACAGTCGATGTCCAGAAGAACCCCGAGCGGTGGGAAAGCGAGCTTTGAGGCGCTGGAGCAAGACGAGTGCGGCGATGGTTACTGAAGAGTGGAGCTTCGTACGGTGTAGTGCATATGCAACGAAATAAGGTAGCCGCGCATGGGAATGAGTTGCGCTTGGAGGCAATTCGGGACAGGCGAAGAGATGCGTGATGAAACGGGCACTCATTCGAGCGATTGCTTCATGACCGTAAAAGGGATCAGTTTTGGACTGTGGCTGTGGTAGATTTTGTGAACGAGGCAAGAGTTGATTGTGGGTAAGAAACTTACCGGAGGGACGTTGCTATACCGAGGAGCATTTCTGGCAGTGGTGGGTTTTCTGTGGATTTCGGGGTGGATGATTTGACCATGAGCTGTAGCCATCGGAAGGTGGGAAGCTGTATAGGAGGAGGAGAGTCAGAAAAGGCGAATAGTAGTGTTATAAGGTAAAGGGCCGAAATGCAGGCATTTGTCAGAGCCCCACGAGTTGTCCATGATGATTGTTGTAGTTATGAAGCATGGCAAAAAAACTTTTTGTCATGAAGGCATGATGCCAAACAGGGATTGCCCCTTTCGTCCTATTCAACCCAGAAACGGCCGATTGTACTATAGAAAGTAGCAACTACTCACAAAACAGTGGCCAGTCGTAGATGTTTACAATTGCAACAGTTGGGGGCTACTGTTCACACACAATTCCCACTATATATCTGTAGGGGCCCGAGATGCGATGCGGCTATCGGACACTCAGTTGTCTTTTTTCCATCTTTTCCGGATGATGTTGATAGTCTTAGCACAGCATCGGGATACGCAGTGCGCTGTCCAACACACCGCCCCCATGAACCGAATGGATCATATATACCAACCCGCTCCTCGCCGCTCCCATGCGTGTCATTTCCTCAGGGGTGAGACAACCGGTCATCCGGATTGCAGCTGCCGTATGTACATTCTACCCGTAACCTGCCATCTACCTGCGGGCATCCTTAATTCTCCATGAAGTTCTTGTAAAATACCCATGCATCTACATATTCCTCTCCATTGCCGTCTCTCCGTTTTAATCTACCAGCACGGGGGATCAGCCCTGCTTTCGAGAAGTTGAGCCTCTCCCAAAGTCTGTCAGAAAGCTCTCAGCACCGGGAATACAAAAAAAAAAAAGAGTGGCTAAAGCAGACTTTATAGATGCGATGTTATTGACATACACGAGATTGAAGACACTTGCTTGATATCCTATCTTCGGCGCGTAGTAGACGTATGACTTGGCTAGCAGGGAACCATAACCCGCCCCGCGGTGGTTAGGCGAAACAACGAAGCCAGCATTGCAAATCTACAACAAACCCTGATCGCATGCAGTCTTCTGTTTAACTTCACAATTCAAGTCCGCTCACATGCGACGAACGTCCAGGATAGTTTGGTTTGATCTGTGGATACACGACATCAGGGGCTATACCCACAATCTCCATACGACAGTACTCACGTAATAGAAACCAGCGACGCACTCATTCCAGGATCGACCCTCCCTTGCCGTATCGATATCAAGCTCAATCTCTGCCCCTTCCTCATCTGCCCGTTCACTTCCGCCAACTATTCCCACGAAAATATCACTGGCGAAGAAATAATTCTCGAAGCTAGGCTGATCAATGTCTCCTTCATGAGGGTACGTCGAACCGCTCTCCACTTCTTCTGCAAACACGGCAGTCAAGTGCTCCACCAGTCCCGTCAACAAACGTGCTGTGTTCCGTGTCAAATGGTGAGTCGTCGCATAGCTGGCAGTTGTTGAGTCAGATGTAGTAGGTTTGAGTCGCCACAATTTGCACGGCAGAACGTTCAGAGGTTCCAGACGCTTGATACTACCATACGCAGACATGCTAGAGTGCAGTTGGAACGAAGGAGTCCGAGTCGTCCACGCAGGTCGGAGTTTGAGAGATCGTAATCAGTCGATGGGATTCTTAAGCCTCGACGAATTAGTGCTGGCGCTGAGAATCGAGTGAGACCAAATATCATAAATTTGCAAGTGATGGGTACAACAATGTGAGAAAATCTCGTACCTGCCCATATTGAGGACAAATTGCAATGAAATGTTCGTCGCGGCGAGGCAGCATTCTGAACTCCCAACTCATGTCAGACTCCTTTGCCAAGAAAAAGGCGCGAGCTTGCTGTCCGGAACTGAATGTCTCCAAAAATTACATTAGCCGGGAATATTGCGATCTGCGGATCTGTGTTGGATAAATTCTTAGGAGGCACAGAGTTGGAAAGAGCATACAATTTGACCCTCCGACATTCCCCGCCCACCGTTAGACGCGTTCAAGCGCCATCGGTAGATGATAGAGCACCGACAGAGATATACTATATAGGCTGCTTGAATGGCGTCCCAGTTATAGATAAATTGAAACCCCGCTTTTCTAACAGTGACACGACAACAAGGTTCATTGTTATCGTTCTCGCCGTCCACCATGATGTCCTCCAGCGACCCCTCCTCGGGCACCGACCCGTCGCCTATCCAGAATATTTCTGCCATCCACTCCAGAATACTCCGCCAGTATCAGCAGATTCTCGACCGTTGGACCCCATATGTGTTGTATCGTTGGATTTCAACCGCTGGCCTTATGGCTGTTTTCCTTCTGAGAATAGTATTGGCCCAAGGCGTTCGTTTTTCTCTCCCTTCTCCTTGTTCCTTTCGCTGATTCTTACCTTCTCCTAGTGGTACATTGGTCAGTCGTGATCATGTTACAGTAGTTATGTACAACCCGCTCACCACTATTGTCTCCCCTGCCATTCTAGTATGCTGTACGTCCCCCCCTTTACCACCACCTCGTTACCTCCCAACATAAAATCCACAGACGCACATGCAATCTACCTCCTTAATCTTCTCCTTGCTTTCCTCCAGCCGAAATTCGACCCATCCATGCAGGATGACCTTCTGGCCGATGAAATAGAGGAAGGCATTGATTCAAGTGCAGAAAGTCCCCTACCCAGCCAACGAGACGATGAGTTCCGGCCCTTTGTCCGGCGTTTACCCGAATGGCAATTTTGGTATGTGTATTTTGCGAGTTTCTCACCTCCGACTCACTCCAAAGACCAGGCTCTCTTCAACACGAGCAACTCTCCTGGCCATGTTCTGTACGACATCTGAAGTTTTCGACGTACCAGTATATTGGCCTATCCTCGTCATTTATTTTTTCGTCCTCTTTGCTCTAACTATGCGTCGTCAGATCCAGTGCGTCCCTTCCCCCAACATATCATTATTATACTTATATGATCATACAGACACATGATAAAATACAAATATGTTCCGTTCGACATCGGGCGCAAAACTCGGTATGGGTCCAAGTGACTCTGACCTCGGGTTCACAAGCAATATTTTAATATACCCATAATGTGTTCGGGGTTTCGACTCCCGTAGTGGTGTTAAGATACCTAACGGAGGGCAAAATAGAGCTGTTTTGGTTGGGCACATAATAACTCCGCTGACAACTTGAAAACGTGTCCCCAGGTATTGCTTGCGGCCTCTGCGTGATCGCTCAGGGCTCAATCTTTGGTAAGGGGTAGAATGCCAGGTCCGAGTTCAGCCACTTGACTGCTCGTCACAATGCTCTGCTTGGGAACCATCATCAGCTTCCAAACACTCGGATAATCTTTCCTTTTTTCACTCGCCACTCACGCTGGTCTGTGGTCATGCGCCGCTTCGCGGACAGCAACTTCACACTCTTTATCGCACTCTCTCGTGCCTTGATGAGTCTTTTCCCTTTCTGAAGGTCAAGGTTTGAGTAGTCTTTGGCAGCCGAAGGTGTTGTTAGCAGAGTTGGCTTGATTACGTGTGACTCGGAAGACTGGGGATCGCATTGTGGAGTATCGGCGGATAAACTACTTTTGTAGCTTGAACGTAGTTCATCCAAGACAATATCTAATGTGTTCAAGGTTGAAATACACTCTCGGAGGGCTTCTGTGCGTTTGAATGCTTGACATACTTCGGAAGCACATGTTTCGATATGAGAAAATCTTGCAGGACCGAGGAGAGTCCCGCCGTACCTCCACGACTTGTCAGCATGGGATGGTGTAACAATACCAAATGAAGGGCTCACCACCGACTGACGACGATCACCGCATCTATAACGGCGTGCATTTGCATTACCTTCAAAAGTTTGTTTCCGGCCCACTGCTCCCCGTCATCAGTACTCCCGACACTCAGCTCGAAATCCTCTGGCCCTCCCAAACCCGTACGCCCATGCTTTGGCACCATGCATCGCCAGGCCGCAATCTCATGAGATGCTGGGTTGTCACTGTGGACAACATGCTTTACATGGTTAATTCGTGAGCGAGCCTCCACTGGAGTTGAAGCTTGGTATAGATTTGCGATGAAAATGGAACCTCGGTCACGAATTTCCTGGGATGTCGCTATGGGGTCAGGTTGAGGAACCGAGAATCGAACGAATGAATCCAGATTTGTAGAGGTCATTCAATACACAGATTGACCGTGGGACCCTATTAGGTAACGAATATTTATTACTGAGTCAACAGTGCCATGATGGCGTCGAGCGCGATGAACACGACTCCATCGCATTTTTCGGCATATCCCAATCAACATCTCTCTTCGCACCACCTTACTTCCCTCAAACCGCTGAAGCCACCAATCTACAATCCGTATGATAAATTCTCCCAGCCAGAGTTTGACGCGTGGATTGGTGACCTTACGAGTGCATTGAAGGGGGCACTAGGCAGATTCGACGATGCAGGTCGACAACCGGAGTCCACCAACTCAGACCAAGGACATTCACCCCTACTCACTGACGGCACAGCCGAAGGATTTATTGACGATGATAGCGTGGACGACGAAGTCGAAGATTCATTTGCAGACATGAAGGCACGACGCGTCATCAGGAAGGGCAAGGCGCGCGATCCCAGGGAAGGTCCAGGCTTTGGCACGGGCGACAGGCACCAGCCAATTGAAATTGGTTCTGATTCAGAAGAGCTCGAAGAGGGGGAGAGTGAAGAAGGATCGGATCAATGGGACATGGAAGGAGAGGAGGAGGAGGAGGAGGAGGAGGAGAGTGATGAGGAAGAGGATCAGTCATGGCTCCAGGGAGAAAGTTCTATTCAGGCTCGGATTCGCAGCGAAGGGGATGGTGTGAACTATCTCTATGAAGATGGGGACGAGAATGACGAGGACTACGATGAAGATAAGGGGGACGACTGCGAGGCGATCATGATACTATCCTCGGATGAAGAGCCAGAAGGTGACGAGCGTATGCTAGGGCGGGGCTTTGTAGAACTGGACAATGTTGATGGGCGTTCTGATCGGTCTAACGTGGAAGCCGCGATTTCACATCCTACAGTCGCGGTGAATGGTACTGACGAGTACGAGACAGACTGCCATGGGGAGGAGCTTGAATCCCCCAATGATTCTCACAACCTGAACGAGACGAGTGATGTCCATCCCGAAGATGCACAACCCGAGGGCGAAGATACCTGTGAGTTTTTTTTTTACTGCTTTTCTCTCCGTTTCCATTTAACGTCCTCCCAGCTTTCCCTTCCCCTACAATCTTACCCACAGTATTCCAACAACCGGTTGAGATTCCTGACCCTTGGTCTGGCCCAAAAACTTATGCGGAAGATTTTTATTCTGGCGGCGACGTTGGTACAACACTTAACGGTGAAATAAATTCGAATCATCTAGGTGTGTGCGACGATGGTGGTGACGATGCGGGGTCTAGACGGATCACACCTCCTGCGGATCATGCTCTTCCCGCAACTGATGCAGAGGTGCACCTCGAAGCTACCGATGCTGACTTTAACCAGTCTGAAGAACATGAATTGGAAGAGCAAGTGATACCAGAATATGACGCCCATAGGTCACATTCTCCACTTGGGGTTTCTCTGCCTGATGTGCTTGAGATTAATGTCTCAGACTTGTATGGTGATATGGGAGTTGACGTTCATGGATACGACCAGGAAGGACTTTCGAACGAAACTGGTATGTCACCTACTATCCCCCATAATAAGCTTTTTCTGAGGATACACGCCTTTTATAGACATTCCGACTTTTTATGAGCATCATCCATCTGGGATTTGGGATGGCATTGCCTGTTCCACCGTCGACATTAGGACCCCACAAGTGACCCAGGATGAAATTTGTTTTGACTCCTCCGAATCAAAAAGTGACCTTTTAACTGCGGAACGACTCGGAGCGGAAGTCGAGATACAGGAGTCGGTCCCGGATGTTAAGGAAGCGTCGCTAGCCACCCATGACTCTGACTTGGGTAATTTAACTCCGCATTGCCCTATCATAGTACTGATAATTTTCTGGTTAGTGCCTAATACCACCACAACTCTTCCTTCCGCTAGGGAGGATATTGCACCTTTGACTCCAAGCCACGTTGACGCTATGCCTACCGAGGATTCGTTATCCGCACCATCCCAGCATCTGTCATACATCTTTGGCGGCCTTCCGACACCTGAGCTTGAACATACTTCACTCGCAATATATGATGAGGAGCGGGCGGCTACCATTTCGGCTTATTCAAATGTATCAGAACTACACCATGCTGGAGTCGAATCTTCGACGGACATTGCAGAACATTGGTCATATCCACCCCCTGTTGAATCAGGAGCGGAAGTCGACGACATAGCAGCGAAGAGGATGCATGGAGATCTTGATGTGGGCGTCATGTTGGTTGCTGACTCCGAGCGACACGGCGATGTTTCTCCTCCGCACGTTATTCTCAAGGACACCGAGCAGCCATCTGGAATACATCATGAATCTGCCGAAGAGCTAGAAATGGCATCTGGGGGATATTCACCATCTTCTACGGAGGAGTCCCCCCTCGCATCACAGCCTTCCGCAATTACCAATTACCTATCAACGATTTCCACCGCTCTCGATGCCAGCAGCTCTACTGAGACGCTACGACCAGACATGCACATCTCTTCTTGTCCCTTGACAACCAACCAAATTGTCGCCGAAAACTCTGAAGGGTTTAAGCTTTTCGGAGAGCCTAGTTCAGATAATGTAGTTTCGGAGCTTCGAACCGACACCGTAGTAACACCGACAGTTGGGGATGCGCCTCCACTTCCTAGCCATGCTGAAGCTTCGGTGGTATTGACTGGAGCCTCGAACGCAGCAGAAGAATGCCAGACAACTCAAGCCCAGACGAGTCCAACGGATCAAGCCCAAAATGAAGATAGTTCGGATTCCTCTCGTCTAGTTCTTGCTTCTGCAAACGACGTTGAGATAAATTTCTCATCTTCTGGGCCTGGTGTGAACGGACGATTCCAAAATGAGGGCCACAGGAATGCGACAGAGGTATCGGATGTTGCAGTCCCGGCGCCACTGTCGTCGCCCTATGCGCTCTCTCAGGATAGGCCTTCTCTGCGAGTGGTCATGCGCAAAGCTACAGATCCGGTGTTATTTACAGATCCGTATCCCTATAGTCTATCAACTCCAGGACAAACACAAGATGAAACATCCGACGAGGAAACGGAGCAGGAGAATTCACTTTCTTCTTCTTCGACCTTTGATAAGTATTCAGACCAAGTAAGGGAGGATGATATTTTCACTGCCTCTAACGACGGTGCTCACCACAAGGACGGCCTTCAATCTTCCTGTGAACCTGTTTCGATGGATAATCTCGGATCGCCTGACAACCCCCGGAGGACAGAATCTGTCGAAGGCAGTGTTCCGCAGCAGAAGGATACGGACAGTGATACGGACGCGGATGGTGACGTCGATCCAGAGTTCATCGAAGTCAACCCTAAATCATCAAGCCGTTTGTCTCCAACCAATGACTTCGGTGCAGACGAAGATCCCTTCAGAGGTACAGGTGTCAAAAGTTCTCCCGACGAACCAGTGAATGAGGGTGTTGAACCAGAAAAGGATAATGAACCGGCCGCGGAGCAACGGCAGAACAGGTAAGATAGTTTGGTGACTGCTTCCAAACTCAGACTCACAAATGATAGCTCCACTGCTGATCACATTGCGCCAAGTACGACAGCAGTCCCCATACCGGGACCGGCCACCCAGCTTCCGGCGATTCTCATTATCAAAAAGAAACATGCCCCCGCGCAAGAAAATAAGGATGACGGGATGACCGATGCTGAGTGGTCCACTGAGGTGGAACGATTACCTGATACGCCGACAATAACCTCGAGGTCGACCAAGCGAAAGCGTGACTCGCCCCTCAATGTTCCCTCGACCAGATCTGCGTCTTTGAAGAAGCCAGAAAAGACCAAGTCCTTGCCTAGAAAGAAACTCCCAATCTGGGATACTCAGCCTGAAACCCCCGAGGGACACCCGGGAGGAAAAGGAAAACACAGAGCTTCTCAGCGCGGAAGTCAAAATACTTCTCGAGCCTCATCTATTGTCTCCAGTGCACCCAGCGATAAATCTTCCCATATCCACCCGTCTCCAACTATTGACAGGGTTGTGGCGCTTCGCCCCCAGATGCCTCCTCCCCTTCTTCACACCCATTTACGCAGTGTACCCCATCATCATGGACTTCCACCTTCCGTACAACCTCAACGGCCTATTCAAAAATCAAATTCAACAAATTCATCCTCACGTCAGAGTACAGACGTGAACGCCTCAAAATCGAGCCCAACCCCCCATATCGGCCCTCCGCAGAGATCCAACTCGTTTCCCAGTTCTCCTGTAACCCGCTCCCATTGTCGGTATCATAAAATCAGTATTCCCCAATCCGAAGATGACGGACCACGGGAATTTTTCCTCGTTCCGGGTTGCTCCCTTGGTAATCGCGAACTGATAGCGGATGAGTTGATCGAAGATCTTGGAGACGCTACTCCAGAGGACGCAGATCGAAGTGTGAATGATATTGCTTCACTGGAGGGTCTTAATCCCTATCTTGTTGGCATCATGCGCCAGTTAGTGGGTTTGGACCGTGATCAAGAAGTCTATTATGTGCCTCCACCCGGACAAGAACCTGTCAGGATATCTCGCACCCATAAAACCTCATTCGTGTCATGTCGAGTCGCATCCCATGACTCGATGACCACAGCCGGTGCATTTGGATCCCCTCGAACTTCTGTCACCTCTGCTCGGTCGCCTACGTCGTCAAGAGCACCTCTATCTACCAGTACTTCTGCGTCTCTCCCACGAAAAGAAATGGACCTAGAACCTCTTTTAACTCTGTCGCCCGGAGAAAGTGACTTCAGCGACGATGACAAGAGTCCCAGGCCTAAACGGGCGAGGCCCTCGGTAGCGGAAGATAAAGTCTCGGAGACCTCTTTGGGTCATTTTAGACCCAGTAATCCTGGCAAAAAAGTTGCAAAAAAGAGGACTCTCACCACAGAAGCTCATGATGCACCTAATATCCAGTATCCGAAACAGAAAAAACAGAAGACGCATGCAAGCGACGAGACAGCCGGACATGTTGTAATACCTCCAAGTGGTATGTAGCACAGCCTGCTATGGAATTTCCCCACGATCATAAGCATTCTTTACTTGACGACATTTGTAACACTACCCATATCTCCGAAATCTTTCAAAGTTGCCTCGACTTTTTAATTCTGGGTCTGTTTTCCGCCTCGTCCTCATCAATATCTTGTCGTTTGGATTTAGTAACAGCCATCTTGCTCTTGACCTCTTCTTTTCGCTGGTTTTCTTCCTTGTCATCAACATCATCATCAGATGCAAACGGATCATCGTCAGCTTTTTTCGGTTTCAGCCTCGGTTTCAGCTTCGGTTTCGTTAATGCTGCCGAAGTACGGTCGTTGACGGAAGTTTGCAGATGTCGGTTTTCCTGACCTGCCTTGGAGTTCGACGTGACCTCCGCAAAATACATGTCTTTAAGCTCCTATCACAACGGTTTGTATGAGTGCAAAATATTGACTGGTTCTTTCCAACCTTCACTTCTGCGTCACTCAAAAGATCCGATGATTTCCATATCTAGCGCGAACTCAGATCAGTAAACGAATAACCAACCAATGACGAACCGTTGACGGCATCCCACTGGCGTGCTTACTGTATATACCTGATACCAATACCAGTCATGTTCTATCCAGTGTTTGCAAAGCAGCCATCCAGCAGAACGCACCGATAGATGTATACATGTCTGACTTGACGCCACTCAAGTTTACCCCGTGGTTTCGCAATAAGACTTTCATTACCTGTCATCATATTACGAGTCAATGAAAGTTGCGTTGCAGTGGAGCAATAGTATAAAGGTCACCTCTGTGACATGATCTCGTTCATAGACATTGGGCATATAGATGCATATGAGATGTTGATTATTTGAACTTTCTTCTTCAGGTGATGTCGCGACCTTGGCCAAAAATGCAGGTGTTTCTGCCAAAGGACCAGAAACAAGGGAGACTATGTATAAAGTTAGGAATAGCGCTGATACCCACTTCAAAGCTAACCGACCGGCAAGACTGGACCAGATCATGTCGACTTTGTCAGACGACGCAAAGATCAACCTAAAATCGGGTTCAACGTGAGGTCCACTACCCACGGTTAGGGGAAAAATAGTTCCAACCATTTTCCTGAGACATAGCCATTCCTGATTGCAATTTCTCTCAGCTTCTCCGTGGCTTCAGATTGTATCTGTTGAGATTGAGTGGATAAGAAGCATTCTTGCTAAGGTCGTACGTATTCACGCATTTCCTTCTTGCTTTTCGCCCCCGTTTTTTTGTTAGAGCGTGTAGGAATCGCCGGGTCGTTCTTCAATGGCCTTCAGTGCACAAGCGACGTATTCGCAAATGGAAGCACACCTTGATAGCTTCCACTTTGTCTGTCACCTCTTTTACTGATTATAATCTGTCCATAAACAACTGAGGGAACTTGAAAGCAAAGCGATACTCATACATAATTTGGAAGCCTCTTCGATTGCTTCGTCCGTTTTTTCGACCTTCGTAGATGGTTTGGGTCCCGCAACCCAGATCCACTGCCGGTGAGAGACGTTAGAGAGCAGGTTAAGCATGTATTTACAAGCGTACGGGTTTCTTTCCATCATTTTGTACCATAGAAGGCCTGTACTGGATTCGGGGCGCGTTCTCAGATTTCAAGATGGGCAAATAGAAATCTAGACCTACTTTACTCAGAAAATCTTTGAGTGACAGGTCCGATTCCAAGGACCAGGCATAAGGATATATGAGTGGGATGACATCTTCATTTTCAGACATACTAGACTTCACTGGCAACCTAATTAGCAGGGATTCAATGGTATTATTTGTATTTGTACTTGTTTCAGACTATTGCAGAATAATATATAAATAATGATCAAGCGGGTGCGCCCTGATCTGGAAGCCTTTCTATAGCGTACCGCCTTTTGACAATGTACATGAGTGGCACGCCTGGTACTTGGCGTATACGACGTCGCAGTTCCCGATCGCAGGTAGCAACAATGTAACACTTGTGAGCCATTACACGTTGGACAAGACAGTCATCCGCGTAAGTGCCTGGATGAGAACAATGTAAACGTTCAAAACGGGGGTCTCGGGCGACACTGACGTATTGTCAACTTCGTTAGCACTGGTGTGTGGGAAAGAAGGTAAGCGACTGACCGAAGGGCTACACGATAGCGATGTCCTAATTTTTCTAGCTCTGCCATGACACAATCGGTCACGCAGGGAATGCCTGACTCCGAACATGATGAGCGTACATCGCATACACAGGACAGAGAAGCTCGCATTTTGCATAGAGGCAGTCCATCATCCCAGAGATTAGCTCCAACTTGTTCTGCAAACTAAAATTGATGAAATTGGTATCGATGAGAACACGATAGGGAGGGACGAGAGCCGTGTTGTGTGCGAAGAAAAGGGAAGACGCTACTTGAGGGCTACCCATCGTTGGATGTTGGTCAGAACCAAGCATCGTAGCTGCAGGACATATCCAACATACATGCGGCGTACGGATTTTGCTTTTTCCTCATCCTCTTTCTTCTTCTGCTTGAGCTGGTTCTCTTTTCTGTCATTTCGGATGTTAGGTCGCACAAAGTAGGTCGTTGCAGACCCACAGCCTTATGTCGTTGGGATTTAGCAACCGCTTTACCGCGGCAAATTTGCGAGTCTTCTTTGCTTTTCCCTGGGGACTTTAGTTATCAAGATCTTATGGAAAGGACAATACACATACCATGGATGAGCTGCGACTGTGACAGACGCGTGACAACCGTGAGTCTTCTGGCGGCAGTTGCCAGTGAATCATTTGGAGCGAATCATGGAGCGAAACTTTGAGCGTTTGAAGGGGTGCACAGCCCGTCAACTTGGCAAAGGTGACGGACCTGAGTGGACTTCGCACTTCCTAAGGTCAACTCAGGCTTGGGATCTGGACGGATTCTGCAACCAGCCCCACATACTTTGTGTGATGAAAAAGGTTAAATTCGCTGGTGCCTTCGGTGAACGAGAGGGGAGCATTGAATATTGAATCCAGTATTGAATATTGAATCCCCATGAAGATCAAGATTAAGATTGCTGATCGCAAGACGGCATATTTGCAGACTCCGAGACACAGGATCACAGTTGGCAACTCCCATCTCGCTGCTCCTATAAAAACCCTCTTAACGGACATGTCTCCTTACCTTTCTTCTAGTACCGCTACATTCATATGGCCATCACCACTACTCGAAGGCGTTCTTCCACCGTATATGTCCCCAACCGCTTCAGTGATTCTGCCTCCCCAGTGAAGACTTCTACAATCCGTGGTGTGGTGCACGTCGTTGCCTCGAACGGTATTATCGACAGGTCTACAACACTGCTGGCGAAGTTTGTCGAATCTCACAGAGAACTAGAAGCTTACAAGTAAGAATTACTACTCCTTACTGTACAAAGTGCATGGCTGAGATAATTTCAGGAATGGTCGACCTGTCATTGTAGATGGTCGAAACCTCTCTATATCTGCTGTGACCGCTGCATCACGATACAGTGCGGCCGTCACCCTCGATGATTCTTCCGCCGTCAAGGCACAGATCGCCAAAAGCCGCAATGTGATCATATCCAAAGTCGAATCTGGGACCAGCGTCTATGGTGTTTCTACTGGATTTGGGGGAAGCGCCGATACGCGTACTGACCAGCCTTTGCTTCTTGGCGATGCGCTCCTGCAGCATCAGCAAAGTGGCGTCCTTCCGACCTCCTCGAAACCACTGAATGTGTTACCTCTCCTCGACCCACTACATTCAACTAGCATGCCTGAAGCTTGGGTCCGAGGGGCTATACTGATCCGAATGAACTCTCTAATTCGTGGCCATTCCGGTGTGAGATTTGAGCTAATTGAGAAGATGAACGAGCTGCTTGCTGCCAAAATCACACCAGTCGTTCCTTTGCGCGGAAGCATATCAGCCTCTGGAGGTACGCTGTCTTGACTTAACCTGGTTCCGAGCTTGCCTCATATATGTACATCTCAGATCTTTCGCCATTGTCATATATTGCGGGTGCACTGACTGGCAACCCATCTATTCGTGTCTTCGACGGTCCTGCCACTTTTGGCGCTCGTGAGATTCGTTCATCTCGGCAAGCACTTGATTCCCACAACATCGCCCCACTCCCTCTCTCGTCCAAAGAACATTTAGGAATTCTAAACGGCACCGCATTTTCTGCATCGGTCGCTTCTCTAGCTTTGAATGACGCAGTACATCTTGCCTTATTAACACAAGTTTGTACCGCAATGGGTACCGAAGCCCTTGCAGGAACTCGCGCATCCTTTGATCGCTTCATTCATAATGTTGCTAGGCCGCATCCTGGACAGGTCAGTACTACCCGCAACTCGAAGGAGTCAAGAGTTCACCTTTATTTCGTAGATCGAGTCTGCAAAGGTCATCTGGGATCTCCTTGCAGGAAGCACGTTTGCAACTACGCATGAAAAGGAACTGTCTATAGAAGAAGACGAAGGAGTACTTCGACAAGATCGCTACCCACTGCGGACATCGCCTCAGTTTATCGGCCCTCAGATCGAAGATTTATTGGAGTCTCTCAAGTCCATTACTATCGAGTGTAACTCAAGTACGATCTCGATTATATCTTGGCTTTTCTATATCCTTACCTTTTCCCCTTCCCAGCAACTGACAACCCCCTTGTGGATGGTGAAACGGGAACTATACATAACGGTGGTAACTTCCAAGCCATGGCTGTCACCAATGCTATGGAGAAAACCCGCCTTGGTCTCCACCATCTGGGTAAACTCATTTTTGCCCAGTGCGCTGAACTTATCAACCCGACCATGAATCGTGGCTTACCACCCTCTCTCGCCGCAACTGATCCCTCGCTGAATTACCATGCCAAGGGCATTGATATTGCGAGTGCCGCTTATGTTTCTGAACTTGGGTACCTTGCAAATCCAGTTTCTACACACATCCAATCTGCGGAAATGCACAATCAGGCTGTCAAGTATGGTTATTTTCTTTCCATACCTTGTTCTTTCCACTCAACTTGGCATTTAGCTCGCTTGCGCTAATATCTGGTCGTGCAACGATCAACTCCCTCGAGGTTCTGTCTATGTTGATTGCTTCATATCTATACGCTTTGTGCCAAGGTATGAATCCATTCGACAAGTGTTGTACTAGACAGCAGCTCATTTTCTTGTTAGCGCTGGATCTCCGTGCCCTCCAAAAGGAGCTTATGGGTCAACTGAACACAATAGCTTCAGAAGAGCTTGCTGCATCGTTTGGGTCATGCCTACCGAAGTCCAAACTCCAATCCATAACCTCTGAGGTCTGCAGTGAAATGCAGAAAACCCTCGAGACAACTAGCACCATGGACGCGCCTGAACAGATGCAGAAAGTCGCGGCTTCAAGCAGCACAATCCTACTTGATTTCTTTACTGGCCCTGCTTTACTCGATCCTGCATCCACTGGCTCCGTTCTTGCCGAAATCCCTACCTTCCGTTCTCGTGTTGCATCACGAGCAACTTTGAGTTTGGACGACCTACGAAGAAAATATTTGTCAGGTGCTCGCGGTGCTGCACCTGCGAGCCGCTACCTGAACAAGACACGTCCAGTGTACGAGTTTGTGAGACTAACGTTGGGAATCAAGATGCATGGATCGGAAAACTACAGTAGATTTGCGAACGGTCTGGGTGTAGATGAAGTGACCATTGGAGAAAACGTCTCCTTGATTCATGAGGTAACTTTCCTCCCCCCCGTTGTTCTGAGGGTCAGTTGATGACCAGCTCTTTTGCAGGCTATTCGCGATGGAAAACTTCAACCTGTGATAGTCGACCTGTTTGTTTGATCATTGGAGTCTAGACTACACTACATACTACTTAATAATGCATACTTTAGTAATTGTAATTATAATAGAGCATACATCAGGAAAGAAATTTGAAACCAATTCAATCGCGATTCTGCATCACCAAATCTGGAATTTGTTTTGCTATGAAGCTGTAGTTACAGCTACTGTACACTTTGTCGAAGTGCCGAAGTAGGATGATAGGGCTTGGGCAGAATTGTGCAAAGGGTGAGTGGGGAGACTGGTGTTGAGACTTTGTGGTAGAGGGCCAACACTCTGTGTGGCAGGTACAAGTCCTTTTATTGTTACATTAATAGCATAAATAGCAAGAGTTCTAATCCCATCTAAGCATAAATAGTCAATACAAGGCTTTTTCCTTGACATATTTTCAAGTTATCATATGTAATGTCTTGTAACTTAATGTCACTATCACAAGTATTGCCTGTAGTTATGCCATCATGATACCATATATCTCCTGCAGGTGATACTACTCTAGATGTAAAGTGGTTGGCACCATGATGTACTATGCCTCTCAGGTGAAACACTGCTGTTTGATCATCTACTTGTACTGGGGACCTTCAGGAATGTTGAGACTGCAGGTCGCCGCTAGGCGTCCACGCAGGGGAAGGCATTCTTGCTCTACATACCTTGTGTGTGTTGCTAGTATATGATCTTACGCTGGTGGTGGTTAGAGGGAGAGAACTGCTTGTATTACTACGAGGTTTACAGCGTCTTATATACGTTTAGTACATGCGCACGGACCATGTATATGTAATCAAGCACGTGACTCAGTAAGTGAGTCGTTGAGGTAGGTATTGGTTTTCAACACCCCCCCACAAGTAGTGCAGCATCTGCAGCCATAAAAGGCGCTGTGTGCGCTTACTTGACCTTAGTAAATTCAATACCTAGGTGCTCTCTGCATTTTAGGAATAAGGCGGCGGGTAGGTTTTTTGTAAACATGTTGGCCGGGTTATCCTTTCCTTCGAGAAATACGACAGAGACTTTGTCGTTCTCGATGCATTCGCGTATGTAATGATAGCGAATGTCAATGTGTTTTGTCCGTCTTTCTTGAACAGGGTTTGATCCGATAAAGATGGATCCTTGATTATCTCCGCAAATCATAGTGCGGTTCAAATTAAAACCTAGTTCTTGAAATAAGGACTGTATCCACGTTATCTGCCGACAAGAGTCAGAGAGAGCCATGTATTCGGCTTCTGTGGACGAAAGTGCGACCGTTTTTTGGAGGCGCGATTGCCAGCATACAATGCCGCTAGCAAGTGTGGCAAAGAAGCCAGTAGTGGATCGGCGTTTGATAGGATCACTCGCCCAGTCGGAATCTGTATATCCGATTAATCCCTCGGATTTTGCACCATTATAGACGATCTGGTAGTTTTGAGTTCCTACGAGATAGCGCATGATGTACATCGCTTTGTCTAGGTGTTCCTGGCTTGGGTTAGCCGAGAATTGCGACATTTTAATGACTGCAAATGCAATGTCAGGTCGCGTTCCGAGCATCAGGTACAGTAAAGACCCAATGACTTGCTGAAACTTCGAACGGCGGGTAGCATCAACCGGCTCGGTATTTTCCGATGGTATATAGCCAGTGGGTAATGGGGTTTGAGCTATTTTAGCATTTGTCATGTTAAAGCGATCAAGGACCTTTTTCAGGTACTTTTGTTGATCAAGCTTAATCATTTGCGCAGTCTTTTCGACGCGCATCCCCAAAAAGGAAGTGACATCGCCAGTGTCACGACATTCCCAGTGCTTCAAGCACGCCTGTTTCATTTTGTCGGCTAGCTTTTTGTCTTTCGACATAAAGATACCGTCATCTACATATACAATGGCGATTACGATAACGCCTTTTTTGTTTTTGTAAATGAAGATGCCAGCGTCAGAACTGGCGCGGTGAAAACCTATGGTCTTCATGAACGCCTCTAGTTCGCGCCACCAGGCAAGCGAAGCTTGTTTAAGACCATATAATGCGCGCAAAAGGCGCATGACCTTCTTCTCTTGGCCTTTTACTACAAAGCCTTGAGGTTGGAGCATGTATATCTCCTCGTCCAGTTTGCCATAGAGAAAGGCGGTTTTAACGTCTAATCCGGTCATGTACATGCCTTCTAGACTCGCCAGGGCGAACATCAGGTGGACGGTCTCGTAGCGGACTACCGGAGAGAATATCTCGTTATAGTCAACGCCTTCGACTTGTGAAAAGCCTTTGGCCATGAGTCTGGCACGTTTTCGATCATCAGCTTTGATGTCGAAAACCCATCTGTTTTTGATCGCTTTGCGACCGTGCGGAAGATCCACGAGTTCGAAGACCTGTCGTTTGTATAAGGCGTCTAACTCGCCACGACATGCAGTCTTCCATTCTACTTGCTGCTTTTTATCTTTTAAGCGAGCAATGTCACTGAATTGTGTTGGAATTTCCATGTCAGAACTCGATGGTATTGCTTGGTTAAGCAAATAGTTCATTAATGAATTTCCACCTTCTTTGACACGTGTAGCGAGCCATGTGTCCTCGTCCATCGGGTCATATTCGCGCTGAGTTTCAACCCTCTGATTATTATCAGTTGCAGTAGAAGGGTTGTTATTATTGGAGGTAGGCACATCAACATGTGGTGCCGTAGAAGTGCTTGGTCCAGGTTCCATGTCACTTCGAGAAGTTTGTTGGGGTCTTCTCAGGCCTTGAGAAGGCTGACCAACTGTCTTCTTCCAATAATTCTCACGTCGGATATCTCGCTCAATATCCGTTGGTAAACGTTGTTCACCATACACGTTTCCCGGACGGTTTGGGACATTCCTGGATCTACAAGATCTGCGTGGAAGTTCATTCCATTCGCGTTGATCTTCCCTTCGCGGAGCAAAGTCTGCGGGGGTTACTGGAGTAGATGGTGCAGGAGGAACATCGGCATTGTCATGTGCCTTTTGTTCTCTTGGTACGTCAGTCTGTGGTTCAGACCGTAAGAAGGGGCGGTTTTCAGGCGGAGGATAGTCATCGTCGCCAACCTTTCCATGTAGAATGTCGTGATCTCTCTGTTCCTGAGATTCGTCATCACGATTGAAGTCTTCGCCGATAGGCGTTACTTCAGGGGTGTGGGCACCAGGGCAACGAGGGAATAATTCCTCATCAAATATTGCTGTAGCGCCAATGAACATTGAATTGTCTAAGTGCATAAAGTAATATCCCTTGATTCCGTCCACATCTGCCGAGCCTAGGTAGACCATTAGCTCAGAGCGCGCTGCAAGTTTGTTTGCACGTCTCTCTTTGGGCAGATAAACATAGGCTGCACATCCTAAAACTCTGTCCCTGGTGAGATCAGGCTGAGAGCCGTTAATCATCTCATAAGGGGTTGTCCACTTTAGTCTCGCTATTGGCGTGACGTTGTGGAGATGGATGGCATGCCACACACAGAATTCCCACCAGGAAGCCGGTAGACACGCTGTGAAGCGTAATGTCTGGGCTTTTTCTGTGATTGTCCGAATGGCACGTTCAGCACGGCCATTCTGTTGATGTTGGTAAGGAACACTTTGTTCAAGTTTTATTCCCAAACCAAGCAAGAACTTTGTGAGCTCTGTACTTTTTAATTCTCCTCCAGCGTCAATACAAATTCGTTTGACCTGTTTGTTGTGTTGAGTCTTGGCCATGGCGATGAACTCTTTGATTGAAGAGCTCGCTCCTGACTTTTTAGCTAAGCAGGACGCCCAATAGGCTGACGAACAGTCATCCACAAAAACAATAAAATACTTGAATTTGTGGTAAGACAGCACGGAGAATTCCTTGAGATCCATATGGATTAGCTCAAAGGTTTCCATTGCTCTGGTGTGCGACTCAGGGAAAGACTTTGACGTCATTTTACCCTTGGCACAACCTGGACAAATCGGGATGTTCCTAGGAATCGAGATTTCCTTGGGTAATCCGGTGCATGTGGAAGGCATCTTTTTCAATGCTGCGTCGGACGGATGTCCTAAGCGTCGGTGCCAAGTTCGGTAGTCTGCAGCATATATGGTTGCGACAGAGGTTTTGGTTAAGCCCATTCCTCTTTCAATTGTCGACATTACCACATACGCTGATTCAATCCTCTCGGAAGGGAGACTTTGAACGGTGATGCGATTTGATTGATCATAAAAATTGATGCCATGAATGGAACCTTTCACGGTCATCTTAGATCTTAATAAAACCCCCATGGAGATCAATCTCATATCCATGCCGGGGATGTGATGAACAGGGTACAAGCGAGTAATTCGCTGTCTGTCATTCACAAGATGTTTGATGAACACTGCACCTTTGCCTACCATCGGGACTGGTCCCTTGGCGGTTTGGATGTTCTCAGGTTCATCGAGCTTCTCATAGGAGGCGTAATCTGAGATTTCGCCAGTGTAGTGTTGGGAAGCTCCTGAGTCTATGATCCAGGTAGCTAAGTTTTGTGAGTCTTTGTGACTCGAGCACTCAGGTCCATTGCACATCAAAATAGTATTTATTTGTGTCTTAATGACACGCGAGTCAGGTACATGCAAGTAATTTATAGGCGATGTGATCGCCGTCCTGGAGCTAGAAAAGCATCCTGGAAAACTGCAATGAGCCTCGCTGAGTGCGTTAGGAAAGAGTACTGACCTTTCGTCAAAAGCGCCAGTATCAAGCCCTATGGGCTGATCGTCGCTATCCATCCTATTCTGGATTTCCTCATCGACTGAGTCCCAGATGAGCTCCTCATTAGGAAGCTCGGGGGTTGATCCGAGGGATACTAGATCCTCATCAGACACTTCCTCGATTTGAGCTGTAGGCTCGGACTGAGTTTCTTCGATTTTTCGGCGTTTGCCGTCTCGCCTATCAGTAAGGCGTGATTCGAGAGACTTCATGTTACCTTGGGATCGTGATAGATCCAAAGCCTCGAGAGTGTCTCGGGCTATCTGGTAGTCCTCATATACAGACGGGGTCCCGATGAGGGTTCCCGTGAAGGCCTGAGCGGCGGGCCGCTTTCTCGGGTCTTTTGTCGTGATGGGAAGAGCCGTAGTAGGCTTGTAGAAAGATGGTGGGATGATGGCGCCGCTACCAGTTATGGTTGTAAAAAGCGGTGCCGGTTGATAAGTAGCTGAGGCGAGCTGTGAAGCTGCAGCCTTTGCCTTTTTTTCATTCCGGTCTTTGACCTGTTTGCCTGCGCGGCGATTTTTCCTCTTCTCATTGGAGGCCAGAGCCTCGGGCTTATCTTCATGTCTGTCTTTAGGTTGCCACTTTGGGTTGTTACCTTTTCTTTTGACAGCAGAGATCTTCTGAGCCGATTGAGTTTTAGAGGATGAGGAGTGATTCCTCCTCCCGCTTTCAGCGGTGATCGCCTCCTGGACCGCATTGAATGTCAAATTGGTCGTGTCAGGGTGCGTCTGCAGGATTGTGGAGGCCAGCGAATCGTACTCTTTGGGAAGAGCGTTCATCAAGATCATCGCTTGGACGATCTTGGGGATTACAACTTTATTGGAGGTCAGGCGGGAAAAATATTCCGCCATTTTTGAGATCTCCAGTTGCGGATTCGCTATGGACAGGCGCATGGAGACTGCCACCTTAAAGTCCATAAAGATCTGGGAAGGCCCGATTTTCCCAAAAGCCTTGAGTAGTTCGTCCCAACACTCTTCGGCTGTCATCTCATCCGCGATCAAGTGGCGCATGGAGGGAGAGATTCTCATCCCTATAGATCCAGCAGCCTTATCATTCTTATCATTCCAGTCGGCAATTTCCTTTTGCAGCTCTTTTCTTTCAGCGCTCGTGAGAGTGCTGGCCGTAGAGCGCGAGGTACTGTCTGGTCTTTCTGAGACTTGAATGGTATGATCCGACGGACAAGGAAAGGCTCCTGACGTTATCTGCCAGAGACCTTGGGATCGGAGATAGGCTTTCATCATTTCAGCTCATGAAAGGTAGTTGGAGCCGGTAAGGACGGGAATGGAAGTCAAAGTTGACGACATTATTGATGCTGCGTGATTAACACGAATCAGCCTCAATTCATTTCCGTTGCCATGAGGCGATAACGCCGAAGGCAAAACACAATGTTCCCATACTCCTTGAGAGCATGTTTGATAAGAACATATTTTTAGACTTAAGTCACACAGCAGCTTTGTGAAAGCGCTTAAGGTGTAGGGGATAATGCTATCAGTCGTCGTGTCTGCATTAATGCTGACATTTTACTCTATTTTGCTGCACTGGGCGCTGCAGAGAGTGACGGTGATAGGCACCAGGGCCCATAACCTGTTGAGACTGCAGGTCGCCGCTAGGCGTCCACGCAGGGGAAGGCATTCTTGCTCTACATACCTTGTGTGTGTTGCTAGTATATGATCTTACGCTGGTGGTGGTTAGAGGGAGAGAACTGCTTGTATTACTACAAGGTTTACAGCGTCTTATATACGTTTAGTACATGCGCACGGACCATGTATATGTAATCAAGCACGTGACTCAGTAAGTGAGTCGTTGAGGTAGGTATTGGTTTTCAACAAGGAAGTCAGTCACCCTGTGTACTCAGACACAAGACATATTACAGTGTAAATGACAGACTTCTCAGCATTTTCTTGGTCTGACCCAGTAAAGTACATCTTAGGCAATCTACTATGTAACAACATTTGGCCCTTGGGCTGACTCCCCAACAATGACATGCTGATGTCACAATGCTGTGTCATTGTGATTGGGTGACATCAGTGATGATTCCAAATTGGGAAGTCATTGCCACAATATCTCCCATTTGTGCCAATCCAGTTGGTTCCCCTCAAAACCTCGTGTGGGTGGACCCTACATCTGTAAGAGTGCCTCTTACATCATTTGAAGCTTATCTACATCTGCACCTAGTATCACATGTTACTCCAGTAGTATATAGTATATACTTTGAGCCCTTGTCCTGTATCTTAGCTATTCCCTCCGAATATACCAAGTTCCTAACATGTTTCGTTCACCTTGAGTGTTGGAAGCTCCAGCTTCCTTCCACTTTTTTTTTGTTATGAACTTACTATTCTGTCTACACTCTAATCTCCCATGATGTGTTCAAGTTCTTTTCTTATGCTGACCCTTAAATCTTCAAAACGACTGAAACTTTTTCCCTTTGACAACCCTGGACTACCCACTACTTGTTCACTCGTATTCTGGCAATATCACAGCTCATTTCTGACACCTTGCACCTTGCTTTACCATATTTCAGTGCCACATCTGCAGCACCACCCTTGTGCACCCTTGCATCATTTGTTCAACATAGCCCCTCCTGTCTTGTTTGCTGCAATGCAGTGTCATTGACTTCTTCTTCCACCCCCCATCATATGGCACCTTGTGATGTCGGTAGCTCCTCTACCCTGTTCTGCTTTCCCCCCTTGTTCATCCACCCATCCAATGGCCGCCACTGCAAACACCAGCACTTGTCCCACTCCCTGCACCTGTGACGTGATCACTCAGGCCTCTGAAGGCTGCCACCTGTCCCCAGCACCCCTTGTTATACATGACAAACATCCCATCAATACCATGTCGCCCATGGTGACACCAGCACAGCCACCATCAACATCATCAACATTCTTGACAATGACCACCAACATCATGCCCTGAGCCTCAAAACTGCCTGCAACCCCTCGAAAACAATAGTGCATGCCGCCCACCAGACCTACAGCTCACCAAGTCGCAGTCCAGCCTGATGGTTGCCTAGCCCCGACTCTCAGAGTACCCAGATGGCCGTCACCATTGACAGCCATCCCCAGACCCTCTGAGGACAACAGCACCTACCACCTGCATGCCCTGGTCACTGTTAAGAACTGATCCTAAGGTGCAGGAAATCAGCGGAGTCCGGCGGAGTTCCGATGTACGACGAGGACTTGGCTTCAACCTTTAAGAGGTTGTGCCCTTCTCTACGCTCGGTGTCCAATTTGCAAGGAACTGAAAAGTCCAGAAGTCCGTGCGGAAGTCCGAGGTAAGGAAAAGGTGCAAAAGCGGAGTTCCGATTAGGAAGTCCGAAGTAAGGGACAGGAACAAAGCAGAGGTCCGGAGGTCCGAAGATTAAGATAGAAGTTCGAGGTCTTAAAGTTGACAAATGATAAGTTGATAACAACTAATATTTGAACTGAAGAATGCAAAGTATGTAAAGTAGTTTTATACTAAGGCTAGTACTCGGTGTAGCTGCGGCGGAGTTCTGCGGAGTTCTGAGTACAAATTTCGTGATGATATCTATGATGAAGAACAGACTTGAGTAAACTACGGAAGATGTGATGTAAATAAAACAGGAGAGGTAATTTGAAATGAGGAATTTGAAATACTCGGAGTTCCTACGGAGTTCCGTCGGAGTTCTGAGGCAGAGTTCCGAGGGGTGCTTGCATGGGACATGACAGTATTTCCCCCTTTGGGCCGAGCCCTCGAGGCCATATACTGCCAGTGATGGGTTGGGAAAGGTATGAAAGGAATGGTGGGGTTGTAGTAAAATGTAAAGGTAAATGGTCATAAGGAGGGTGAATGTAGATCATAAAATGGTGCAGGGTTTTGGTAAGTAAATTATAAGCAAAGGTGACACATACGTAAAAAGGAGTGACGTTGTTTTGTAGGTATTGAGGGACTTCGTTCTTGAATGAAAGTACTGTTTGTGATAGGATGTCTGAAGGTGAAGTAGGTGATGTAAGTAATGTAAGACGGTGAAGTAGGGGTCGAAATTATCGGTGTCCACAGCGGAGGTCCGTCGGAGGTCCATGCGGATGTCCAGTTAATGCTTCACGAAGTCTAATGGTGGTATGAGGTTAAAGACGGAGGAGGAATTAATGATTTCAGAAGTCCATGGAAAGTCCGTGGCATGTATTGGATATTGATGAGGGCAATAGAAAGGTTATTATCGGAGGTAAGAGTGGGGTTTTGTGGAGGTCCCGTGGGGGTTTGGAAGTGGAACGATAAGTGGTCGATAGGATTGGGGAAGGGATAAGAATGTTGAACACAAAAAAATCGGAGGTGCGCGGAAACTCCGACGCACTTTCCGAGGGTTGACCTGGCTCGAGGGTAAGAGGGTTAGCTCCCAAAAAAAATGGTATAGCATTACCCAAGGGTGTTAACAGTGCTAGACCTCTATACTCAGAAGTCTGGAAAGTTATTTGACCATAGGGCTAACCAATCAACGGATTGTAATTGCCTAAGCCAAAAAGTCCAAAAGACGGAAGAGCAGGAAGAGTAAAGCCAGGTGACAAAGGTGATGCATTGACTCGCCAGTACCACAATGTTACTTGTTGCATTAAAATGCCGGTAAAAGCGGCGGAGTCTGATCGGAGGTATAGACGAATCTAATAATGAGGAGAGCCGCAGTCAGAAAGGGTGATCATAGACGGATAATAAATAGTCATAAGAGGGATAGGAAGTGTATAAGAACGGCGGGGTTGCGGCGGATCTCCGAAAAATGCACGTTGGTAATAATGCAACCAGTAAGTACGTGCTGGAGGGACTAGTGAGGGGATCAATGTTGTGAGTCTGCGGAGGCCGCCGAAAAGTCCGTGGGTTCCCCGGGGTTAATAATAGCTGTAGCACGAGCCTTAGCTTTTGCTGCCTTGCTACAATCCCTAGCTTCATGTCCGGCAATCCCACAGTAAAGGCATAAGCCTTCCCTGTAACGGTGGGCTCGTTCATCTCCAGTAAGCTTTCCATCTTTCCCTAGCTTGTTGGGAATGGAAGGTGCTATGTCACCAGAGTTGTCATTGTGAATAGTAGGTTCAGGGGTCGTATTGGAAGCGGCGGAGTCGGCGGAGTTAGCGGAGGTAGCGGATATTCCGTCAGAATAGGACGAGTAATCTGATGCATCAGTGTCTGACTCACTGTCAGTGGTATCTTCGTCCTTTTGCATCCAATAAACTTCATCGGCATCCTGGGCCTTGAGACGGAGGAATTGCAGGGATGTTGGCTTGCCTCCTCGGAGGACTTCAGTGCGGAGTCAGAGCGGAAGTCCGTGGAAATACGCTTTACGGAGTGCTGAATCGTTCCAATCGACTCTAGCAGCTAATTTCCAAAATGTGACGTTGTATGTGATGATGTGTGAGGACTCCTTCATCTTGAGAGCAAAAAGGGATTTCTCGGCATCTCCGAGAGGGTCATGTGGGCCAAAATTGGTTTCAAGTTCATTGATGAATGCTTCAAAATTCCACATCCAATGGGAACTATTGCTGATGTCCATAAGACCTGGTTCAAACCAACCAAGGGCAGAGCCTTTGAGGTAAGATAGAATGAATAAGATCTTTTTTTCATCAGAGGAAAAAAGTGCAGGTTGATCACGGAAATGGAGGTTACATGAAATGAGAAAATCTCGGAGTTTGCGGGGGTCCGATCCATCAAATGTATCAGGTACTCGGACCTTGATTTTCTGATTCTGGGATTGACTTGAAGTCCGGATACTTTCTGCAAGTTTGTAGAGGACATTAAGTTATTGTTAGGCTCGGAGCCCATGGCGGAGTCCAAAAAATGGTCAGGGTTATCGTCTGGATCATTACCATCAGGATCATGGTTACCAGAACGATTGTTCACAGAAATTCCGTGGGGAATGGACAATGTTGTAGAGGGTGAATTTTCGGAGTTTTGGGTATTGATAAGACTAATTCCTGGGGGCATGCTGGACGATCTAGGAGTGGTAGCAAAGGTTGAAATGGGTTGTTGACCAAAAGATGATGAATGCCTAGATGGACGACGTATCACTTGAAGTCTGCTACGAGTGTGCATGGTCTGGGAGTAGGATAATTAGAATGGGGGTTGTCGTAAGGAGCGTAAGAAGTGTGAGTTCAAATATACTGTTAAGAACTGATCCTAAGGCGCGGGAAATCGGCGGAGTCCGGCGGAGTTCCGATGTACGACGAGGACTTGGCTTCAACCTTTAAGAGGTTGTGCCCTTCTCTATGCTCGGTGTCCAATTTGCAAGGAACTGAAAAGTCCAGAAGTCCGTGCGGAAGTCCGAGGTAAGGAAAAGGTGCAAAAGCAGAGTTCCGATTAGGAAGTCCGAAGTAAGGGACAGGAACAAAGCAGAGGTCCGGAGGTCCGAAGATTAAGATAGAAGTTCGAGGTCTTAAAGTTGACAAATGATAAGTTGATAACAACTAATATTTGAACTGAAGAATGCAAAGTATGTAAAGTAGTTTTATACTAAGGCTAGTACTCGGTGTAGCTGTGGCGGAGTTCTGCGGAGTTCCGAGTACAAATTTCGTGATGATATCTATGATGAAGAACAGACTTGAGTAAACTACGGAAGATGTGATATAAGTAAAACAGGAGAGGTAATTTGAAATGAGGAATTTGAAATACTCGGAGTTCCTACGGAGTTCCGTCGGAGTTCTGAGGCAGAGTTCCGAGGGGTGCTTGCATGGGATATGACAGTCACCCAGCATGGCCCCCAAGGCCGGCACCACATCATGGACACCTTGGACAGTGTCCCCACACCTCCAGCTACCAGATCAGACTCCTATGGCCCCCAGTGCACTGCTGCCAACCTCCAAATGACCAACAGCACCCCCTGGACTCCTCTCCAACCCCATTCAACCCCCCAGCCATCATACCACCCTGCCTCATCCCAGACGATGCTGCCACCATCCCCTGCCCTGCTGCTGCTGGACCCCGCCCTGTGGTCTCCATGGCACCCCAGGTGACCCCCCACTGCCTTGGATGTCCTAGTCCCACCCCCTGCCCCACAGAACAGCTGAATGGCTGCACATTCGATGCCTCTTGGGCCCTGCAACCCCTGCCACATCATGTTCAATGACACTGGCTCCCCCCCCTCCATACTCCATCTGCCCCCCAATAGCCTGCCAAACCCCCAACCCTTCTGCAGCCCTGGGAATGACCTGAAGGCCTGGCCCAGCACACCTTCCCACCTGCCGCCCTGTCTCCAGAGCCCCGCACTGACCCTGCTATGTCACCAGTGACACCTCAAACATTCCCAGTGCTGCTGTTACCAGAATAGCCCCAACCTTGCTGAGCACACCCTGGACTGCCAGGACCTACAGGATGCGGCGTTGGCCCCCAGTCTGACCCTTTGGCCCTATCTTGCACAACGAATCCATCATCTGTCATGCCATGTCATGCATGTCTACTGTCCCCTCCCCTGCTGCTGCCAACCCTGCCCTCTGTGGTCTCCAGCACACCCCTCCATCTCCCTAGTTGCACTGGGCACCTCCAGGCTTGACACCTGCCCCACATCATTGAGACAGCCCAGTGTTTGATGCCCTGAGTGCTGCCCTTCTCCTGCCATGTCACGTTCAATGACGACAATCTCCCATTCACCCCTGTGCCCCCTGTTTGCCCTACCCAACCCCTGCTTGCCTGTGGTCGGTCAGCTTCAATGCCATTTCACATCTGCCAGCTCTGCCACATCTTCCACAATGCCCTTGGCGTTCTGCAGCTCCATCTATTCTCGACCCCTGCCCAGGATAGATCCCCAATGCTGCTGTTTTCCCTCTGTCCCCAAGAATGGGTGATGTCAGTGTCCTCAAGAACGAACTGTTTCACCCACATGTTCCTGTCAATGCCCATGTCCTTGTCAATGCCTACTTCCTCATCAACACCTTACTTCCTCATCAACACCCATGTCCTTGTCAATGCCCACTGTCTTGTGAATCACCAGCCCCAGCCGCTGTCACCAGCCCCAGCCGCTGTCACCAGCCCCAGCCGCTGTCACCAGCCCCAGCCCCTGCCCATATCACTGTCACCAGCATTTGTCTTCCCTTGAGCCCAATGTTGGCCTTGCACTCTGTCCCTGTCAACTGTACATGACATTTCAACCCCCCCCCCTAGTCAAATTTTTGGGAGAATGAGAGGATGTAAGAGTGCCTCTTACATCATTTGAAGCTTATCTACATCTGCGCCTAGTATCACATGTTACTCCAGTAGTATATAGTATATACTTTGAGCCCTTGTCCTGTATCTTAGCTATTTCCTCTGAATATACTAAGTTCCTAACATGTTTAATTCACCTTGAGTGTTGGAAGCTCTGGCTTCCTTCCAACATCCCTTGTTGCTTGAACTCGGGTTGTACTGCCTCAGGACTGTCACTTGGTGTCTGTCACTTCACTGATAAAGACACATTAATGTAAAAATCACTGCTTTCATCTCTCTGAAGATATCTCAGCTCAGGGCCCACCACATTCAACAACAATGCCTGCCCCTTGACATAAGTTGAACACCATACCTTCAGCAACTCTGAAAACATGTTTCTAGATTTTTCTCAAATTTTTTGGTGTTGGCAGCACTTGTCTTGTGCAGACTATGAGTTTTTGCATGACTGAATTGCAGAATGAATTTCTCAGTGGATACTTGGGTGATGGACAAAGGGTTGATATCAGTGTGTTTACTATGTGCTAGCCATTCACCATAAACTCTGACCATGCATTCATTTCATGGATTTTCTGCTGGACAGCTTGTCAAATTTTCGCATTTTTGCACTTTTCTCCCCCCCTTGTGTGCTTGCTTGATGTACAATCCCATGTGTCTGAAGGTGTAATTACATTGCAATGTCATGTATTTGCTCACCCTCCCACCTCATGCAGGAGGAAACCACTGGGTATGATGTACAAGATATACGAAGACACAGGACCAAGACATGGAACCCCTCAACTTTTGCCACATCTTGAGTTTGCTTCGAAGCCCCACTATGACTGAGCATCACCCTACTACCTAGCTGCCAACCCCTAACATCTCTATGCTCTCCAAAGAGGAGTATATTCAGCTTGTGATTGCTGCTGTCCATGATTCTGGACTGAAAACTGATGGCATCACCACTCTCTTGTCATTATGAGAAGCAGCAAGGATCTACAATGTTTTCTGTGGAACTCTCACTGATTGTTATAATGGTGTTCACACCAGGGCTGAGGCTCATGAGCATGAGCAATTGCTTAGTGATTCACAGAAGGAAGTACTGGTTGACTGGATTAAAGTAATGGTGAGGTGGGGCATTCTAATGACTGCATCTATGGTTAGAGACCACATCACAGATATTATTGGTGGGCCAGTTGGTGAGTCCTGGGTTGACCACTTCAAAAAACACCACCCCAATTTGAAAGTCAAGTGGACGACTTCACTCAAAAAGTGCTGTGCTGAGTGTCTCAACCCTACTCTCATAGATGAATTCTATGACTTGCTGGACAATGTTATTCATGAGTATAGTATCAAGGCAGAGAATATCTACAACATGGATGAGAAGGGTATACAGCTTGATGTTGGAAAGAAGGTTGCAGTGTTTGTCAACAGAGACCAGAAAGATCTCTATTCGGTTGAGAATGGAAACCATGAACTGGTTACAGTTATTGAAGCTGTTTTGGCAGATGGGGTTGCACTTCCACCATCTGTGATATTCCAGGGCATGAAGTGAGATGCTGAATGGGGTAGGAACAATCCTTGTCATGCTAGGTAGTGACACTTTGCACACACTGTCCATCAATAGATCTGACAATGTCAATTTAAGCATATCTCTTTTGAAAAAAGGCTGGACAGATCAGGAACTTGGTTGCTTGTGGCTCAAACGAGACTTTGAACCTTTATCAGCAGCATGAAATACAACAGCATTGCATCATTGTTATCTGCCTTCCCTCCCACACAACTCATGCTCTCCAGCCATGTGATGTCAGTGTCTTCGGACCACTAGACTCAGCATGGAAAGCAGAGGTGGTGAAGTCCTCACAGCAATACCTGACAATTACAAAGTACAATTTATTAGAGCATTATGACAATGCTCAGAGACATGCACTAAAGCCATTGACAATTATCTTGGCCTTTGTGAAAACCAGAATTTGGCCCCCAAATTGTCTTGCCTTGGATCCTGTGCTCTTCAAGCCCTCAAAGAACACCACAACTCAGGCTTCTCAGCCACTGCCTGCAAGTCTTCCTCCATTACTTATTCTCATCCCAGGTATATCACCATCATCAGATGATGCACTGGCTCCCATCCAGCAATACAAAATCCCAGTTCCTCATCCACTAGCCCATACCACAGCTCGGAAGGACCTGTATCACAAAAACATTGAGCTTTGAAAGTTTCTCAATGCAGCAGGAATTCAGCTTGAAAAAGACTCCACCCAGCTGAAGTTGATAGATGGAGAGAATGAGCATCTACGAAGGGTTGCATTTGCAAAAGAGCAGAGGAAGGCAAGGAAGAAAGAACTTACAACAGTGCATCTGCATCATATGACTGATCCTGAAACACTCAAGTTGCTGGCAAAAAACAACTGGAAGAAGAAAATTCAAGAAGTTCATCATGAGGCTGTATCTGTTTTCCAGGGGTTGTGGGCATCAATTGACCAGCACTATAAGGAGCTTGAGGACCAACTGAAGGAAGCAGAGAAGGAGAAGAAGAGGCTGGCAGCCACAGCATTGGCAGTATTGGCAGCAGCTGAGAGGGCACAAAAGGCAGCTGAGAGAGAGGAGAAGAGGCAGCAAAAGGCAGCCAAAATGGCAAGAGGGTGAGGGCATGGAAGAGGTCGAGGGCAAGGGTGAGGGTGAGGTCAGGGAGCTCCTACTCATGGTCATGGGAGAACAAGGGGAAGAGGACAGGTTCTCAGTGATGATGCTGGGTCCAGTGATGACAACGACAATACCAGTGGCTCAGAATCATCACAGGAAGATGAGCCAAGTGACATGGGTGAATTGTCAGAGGCTGAAAACATTGCATCACCAAGAGGGGAGGTCCAAAGGCTGAGACCAAGAACGAGGTATCACATCACATCAGCAGGACTTGCAGGGGGGGAGGAAGAAGGCTCTTCAGCAGATGAAAAACAAGCATTGCTGTGTATCAGATCAAGGAAATGAGGACCTGTGGTGACTGAAAACATTGGAGATGATGAAGAGGAAACTGAAAACACACCAGAGGCTAATGATCATAGGCAGCTCCACAACCAAGGACAGACCAAAGTGGATGACCCCCCTGTAGCTGGACCTTCAGATCCATGATGGAATCCTCAATGAGGGAAGTGACCTAGGACACAGATACTTGTAAAAGACCAAGAATAGATACATAGGAACTCAAACTTATCAGTTTCATGCAAACAGCTTTGATGTTGAACCATAGATGAGAGTCACAAAACTGGGCATGGTTTGATGCAATAATTCCCACACCTGACTGACTATACCAATTTGGCTCATTTCAGACCGGCTGTCAGAAAATATTCATACTGCTGGCACATGACCCAGCAAAAATCATCAGAGTATGTCAAGTGTTAGCCAAGACCCTAATCTTGATGCTAAAGTACAGAATGTTTGGGAAATAGACATATTTAGTTTTGTATCAACTTAACTGAATGATGTGACTGACTAGCCAGTAGTAGACAGTAGTCTGATTTCATGACTAGTATCAATGCTTGTATTAGAATATTCTAAGACCAACAGCTTTGGAACCTCTAAGTAGTTAATCTTTTTAATCATAGGACTTAAACAATCTAGGCATGTCCTTTTTGTTGGTCCATAAAAATCAGATACCCAATCTGAGGTGGAGGGAGTGTCACTCACATAAGGACTCAACAAGTATTTAAGGCAGTGCATATCTCCTCAGATTCAGTTAAAGTTCTATCTGATTGTAGCATGGTAAAAGCCAAGTCTCCAACACTGGCACCTGTTTGTCCCATTGGGAATTTGGTAGCATCCAATTCATGCAGTTGAACTCTTAAAATATCTCTGATATCTTCCAATATTACATGTCCTCCCAAGACTAACTTTGGGGTAGAGTAGGTCACATGATCAAGTACATATCTGAACCCAGCTAGAAACTTCAAGTCAGATGATATCTAGTTATGGGTCAGGCTCCAGTTGGCTTATTTGGGAAACATATTGCCACAGTCCAAATTATCAATCAATGAATCAATGAAAAAAGTTACTATTTTCTGGAATGATAAAGAACAAGTCTCAAGTAAACTTGAGGACTCATAATTTCATAGCTAGTAACAATATTTGTATTTGGATATTCAAAGACCAGAAGTTTTGAAAGCTCTATATAATTAATCTTCTTAATCATAGCACTTGAGCAATCTGGGCATATCTCACTTGTATCTGCCTGGAGATCAGATACCCATTCTGAGGTTGAGACAGATGTACTGGCATTTGAAGATATCACATATTTAATATGATGATTTTCTTTACTATCTTTAGCATATTCACACTTAGAGCACATTCTCTGTGATTCACACATTGTTCTGTCTGATCTTAGCACGGTAGATGACTTTTTGGTGTTCTAACATGATCTTAGTCCCTCCTGTGTCAACTCTTGGCATCATTGTATGTCATAATTTGGTCTTATTGATATGGCTAATTAGAGTAACTAGATCAGTTTTGAACTAGTTATGATAATTTAACTTGTTTGAATGACTATACCTATAGGTCAGTTGTGTAAATATATGTAAACAAAGAAAATTTATATGTTTGTATGCTTATTCTGACTGTTCAAGCATATAATATATTGTATTTAAGTATAACAAATATAAATGTTGAATATAACTGATGTATAAATGTTGGAGACTTGGCTTTTAAGCAGCATTATATACAAAATGTATATGTTAAGATGTTTTCCCACACTTTGAGTAGGTCACATGATCAAATAAGGCATATATCTGAACTCAGCTTCAAATTTCAAGTCAGATGATGTATAATTATAGATGAGGCTATAGTTAACCTTTTTGGTAAATATATTTCAACTATCAATGAATGAATCAATAAAAAGTTACTTAGTGATTTACAAAACTAATAAAGAAATGTGAATTTCTCAATAAGGAAATACGTAAATAACATCATAGTGATATATTATTGATCAGCAGAAAATTGTGCATAACTTTTGTAAAATGTCATGTGATTGTGCAAACATGTACAAACAACAACAAATACAACTGACCTATGGGTCTAGTCATTCAAACAAGGTATATTATCTGTTGGGATATAGGCAACAAGGCCAAAGACCCATTCTAGGGTTAGGATCTGCCACTGGTAGAATCCAACACTGCCACAGGGAATAATATTCGTTGAGCGGTCAGGCACGTGCACCCGATCGGGGTTGATAATAAGTAAGACATTAATCTGGAATATATAATCGGCACCGGATGTGTTCTAAGACAATTAATTCCTTGCATGCGCCCTTCCATCCCTGCGTGATTCTGAGAAGTGATACGACAAACTATTTTATTAAAATCATTCTCAAATATTATTATATTCATATCACTAGTCGGTGCGTCGAAAAGCGCACTCGTAACATTGTTACCTCAACAGGTTATGGGCCCTGACACCCGGGATTAGGCGCGTTATCATATTATTCGGATCAGAATCATAAGCCCTCACAATATCCGACCTACATACAATGTCCGACGACTACGATCATATTCCGGAAGAAGCTTGCTCCGTTGATCCCCATCTCCCGGAAATTAAATCCAATCAATATGTTAACCTGGGGGGCCTCTCGACTAATAAAGTAGACTCCCTTAAGGAAGGGAACTGGTTGGCATGGAAAACTCGTATTACGAGGATTCTAAAGCTACATAAAGTCTACGATTATGTTGAGGGAAAAATAGCTAAACCTCAGGGTGACAAAGACCGTGAAAACTGGGAGATGAGAGATTTGGTGGCTCAAACTCTTATACAAATAAATGTGAGCGACGAACAGATTATACATGTGACTGAGGCACAAACTGCCGTGGAAATGTGGAATAATCTACGCTCCATTCACGAAATAAGAGGGCATACAAGTATTACAGCTGCCAAGAGAAATTTCTATACAACTAGGGCAAGCGACGACACCAATATTCCGGATCACATCAATGATCTCCGTCGTCAACAAAACCGTTTACACCAAATGGGGGAAGTTCTCTCAGATGAGGAATTCAAATCCGTACTCATCATGTCACTCCCCGAATCGTGGGATCCTTTTACATCGTCATATCAAGGCACTACTACTAAAAGGGATGGAACTTCTGGTATAACCTCGCAGGAATTAACCTCCCTCCTAATCGACAAATACCAACATCATCATAATAAAAATGACGATGCCTACGATCACTCGTACTATGCCCAAAATGTCTCATCCGGCAAAAAGCGGAATGTGACAAAAAATGATTCACAAAAGCAGAATGTGACAAAGTGTGACATTTGCGGAAAGAGTAATCACACCTCCGATCGATGCCGATTTAAAGGCAAACCCAAATGTGGGAAATGTGGAAGGTTTGGGCATGAAACCAAGAAATGTTGGGGAAATAATCGTCCACCCAAAAACTCTCAAAGGGAACGCGCTAATGTTGCGCGCGATCATCAGGAGGACGAAGAAATGGCTTACATAACTGATGTAGTCGATATGAATGAAGAGCATGTTTCCTTTTACCCCTGGATCGCCGATTCAGCCACAACATCACACATCACAAATGCAAAATCAGCATTTGTAGATTATAATCCAATAAGCCCAATTAAAGTATGCAGCTTAGGAGAATCTTATGTCCAAGCATATGGACGTGGCACAGTTGAGGCAATTATTATTAAGGGGAATAAACAAAGAACAATAAAGCTAACAAATGTGCTCTATGCGCCTGATTCAAAAGATAATCTCTTATCAATAGGGAGATTAGATAAAATTGGTGGTAAAATTCAATTTGGCAATAATCAGGCCACTCTTCTCAACAAGGATGGTAACATAATAGCCGAAGGACAATTGTCCAATGGATTGTACATCCTTAATATGTATAAAAGAGAAGATAATATTGAATATAGTAATATCACTAATGAAAATAAATGTGCAACCTGGGACAGTTGGCATAAAAAGTATGGTCACGTCGGCATCAAAAAATTACAAAGGTTACTACATGATAACCTAGTAGACGGATTTAATGTTGACGAAAAATCGGAAATTCATGATTGTGGTGCATGTATCCAAGCCAAACAATCACGTAATCCATTTCCAAAAATGACCTCATCTAGATCTCAGGTACCCAGTGAACTTATTCACACCGATGTGTGGGGACCGGCGCGCACTACAGCTTTATCAGGTGCACGATATAATATATTATTTATCGACGACTGCACAAGACGTTGTGTATGCGAACAAATAAAGACAAAAGATGAGACTTCTACAAAACTAAAACAATTCCTCACGTTTATTGAACGCCAAGAGGGACGTCTCCCTAAGCAGATCAGAATAGATCAAGGGAAAGAATATCTTAATAAAGATCTTATCACTTGGTGTGCTGAAAAAGGGATTAAAATCGAAGCAACTGCACCATATTCTCCTTCACAAAATGGTGTTGCAGAAAGATTTAATCGGACATTGGTTGAGTTAGCACGTGCAATGATAATTGCATGCGACTTACTAAAATATTTATGGCATGAGGCAATAAATTATGCCGCATATGTTAGAAATATTTCACACACACGAGCCCTAAAGGGGAAAACTCCCGAACATGCATGGACTGATAAACGGCCCAATGTTAGCCATTTACAAGAGTTTGGGATACCTGTATGGGTTTTACGTGATCATCAAAATATTTCTAAACTCGAACCTAAATCCGAAAAACAAATCTTTGTGGGATTCGTTGATGGTCCTAAAGCTATTAGATATTATAACTCTAATAAAAGGACTATTTCTATTTCCCGAAATTTTCATTTCAATAAATTTCCCCAAGATGTCCAATTTGAGGGGGAGAATGAAGGAGAACAAATTCGAACTCAACAAGAGGATGAAAATGATGCGATTACAAATGATCCCACAAATAACCTAAAAAGGAAATGTCCAGAAGAAGAACCATCTTCACGCCGAAGCACGAGACCCAGAGTTCAGCATAATTATCAAATGTTGAATGAACCGCCCCTCATATATGACATGGAGTTAGCGGCATTAGCCAATGACCCCGAAGAAGGTCAACTAATATACTCACCGGATGAGGTAATTAACGCAGCATTTAATTGTGCAAACCTCGCTTCAGACGATCCTGAATCGTTAAAGGAAGCTAAAAAGTCCCCTGAGTGGCCGGAATGGGACCAAGCCATCCGAGCCGAGTTAGATCAATTACATAATAAAAAGACATGGGTACTAACCGACCCACCTGAGGAGCGCAAACTTATTAAAAATAAATGGGTCTTTACAAAGAAATACGACAAAGAGGGATTATTAACAAAATACAAAGCCTGTTTAGTGGCAAAAGGCTGTTCCCAGGTACCCGGAATGGATTTTATTGATGTATTTTCCCCTGTTGTATGTCTTGAAACAATTCGTGCGCTACTCGCTTTGGCTACACAAGAAGATTGGGAAATACAACAAATGGACGTCAAGGGTGCATATTTGAATGGAAACCTCAAGGAAGAAATTTATATGGCACAACCTGAGGGATTCCATGATAATACTGGACGAGCTTGCCGACTCGTCAAAACCTTATACGGATTAAAACAATCCGGACGTGAGTGGAATATTGAATTAAATGAAAAACTCGGACAACGAGGTTTCAATAATCTTTATTCTGACCCATGTGTCTACATCCGAAAGACACCGGATGGTACAGTAATAATAACTGTATGGGTTGATGATTTATTATTATTTTCTTCAACGATCCACTCAATGAAACTTCTTAAAGAAGAAGTAAAAGAATTATTTGAGGTCACTGATCTTGGTGAACCCAGTAAAATTGTTGGGATTGAAATAACCCGGGATCACAATCAAAAGACACTGAAGATTGCACAAACTAAATATATTGAATCAATCCTAGCAAAATATAATCTACAGGACGCAAATCCGGTAAGCACGCCCATGGATCCAAATATAACGCTCGAGCCCGGTGAACCAGATACCGGTAATCAAAATTCAAGTTATGCGTCTTTGATCGGGTCCTTGATGTATGCTGCCGTAGCTACAAGGCCCGATATAGCGTATGCCGTAAATCGGCTCACATCATTTACGGCCAATCCATCAATGTGTCATTGGACAGCTGCCAAACGTGTTCTCAGATATCTCAAGGGTACAAAAGACCTTGGAATAAAATATATTAAATCTGAGAATAATTTTGAGCAAAACAATTTCATGCAATATTTTGATGCTAGCTTTGCAAATAATTATGATTGCACATTAGTATCTGGATACGCGTCTATTTCTGCAGGAGGCGCGATCAGTTGGGGATCAAAGAAACAAAATATTGTATCCCTCTCATCTACAGAAGCTGAATATATTTGTCTATCAGATGCGGCACGCGAGACCACATGGCTTCACAATCTTTATTCAGAGATTGGTTACCCACAACATCAACCAACTTTGATTAAAGGAGATAATTTGGGTGCCTTGGCAATCGCCCAAAATCCGCATTATCACAAAAGGACAAAACATTTTGATATTAAGCATCATTATATTCGTGATCAAATCAAAAATGAATCAATTGTTTTAAAATACTGTCCAACTGCACAAATGACCGCAGACGTGTTAACAAAAGCCTTACCGAGGCAAGCTCATAAGATTCATATGGAATCTATGGGAATATCCTTCGCTTGAGGGGGAGTGTTGGGATATAGGCAACAAGGCCAAAGACCCATTCTAGGGTTAGGATCTGCCACTGGTAGAATCCAACACTGCCACAGGGAATATTCGTTGAGCGGTCAGGCACGTGCACCCGATCGGGGTTGATAATAAGTAAGACATTAATCTGGAATATATAATCGGCACTGGATGTGTTCTAAGACAATTAATTCCTTGCATGCGCCCTTCCATCCCCGCGTGATTCTGAGAAGCAATATGACAAACTATTTTATTAAAATCATTCTCAAATATTATTATATTCGTATCACTAGTCAGCGCGTCGAAAAGCGCACTCGTAACATCGTTACCTCAACATTATCTTAACTAGATCAGTTTTGATCTATTTACTATAATTAGCTATATCAATAAAACCAAATAATGCCACACAATGATGCCAAGAGTTGATGCAAGGGGACTAAAATCACTTTACAATACCAAAAGGTCAATTTTATAAAAAGATTTCATGTTAAGACATTTTCCCACACTTTGAGTAGGTCACATGATCAAATCAGGCACATAAGGTAGACGACATCCATAACCCGCCAACGTCACATGACCAGTGTGACAATGGCTAAATATAGTGAATTTATTTAGAAAAAAGCCTCGAATATTGTACACAACATATATGACAAAAACAGCTCCTACAAATCGTTGGAATTTTTTGCCAAACATGCCTGAGATAGAAAATGTGAGGGAAATCTATTTGTACAAAATGTAGTTTGCAAAACGCGTCAAAAAACGTGTCGCGCTCTCATTTAGGCTCACGACCCTTTTACTACATCTGGAAATGCCATGCAAGCGCAAGCGCATCCTTCAATGCATAGAAAACCTTCTATCTGGAGCAAAGAAGGGTGTTCGACGTGTGTGGGAGAAGCTCTCACCCCGAAAGAGAACAAGGCATCAGGATGAGGGGAAAGAAAATGTATGTGGCTAACTCCCTTGTCTTTTCAAAACTCAACCCTGAGTCTCCTCACAAAAATGCACTTGAACGAAATGCGCTCTCCGCATTGGGATCTATTCCTCTCACATCCATCCGCCGCTTTTCGAACCAATCACTTCAGTTCATGGATGCATACTCTTGTGGTTTAACTGGGAGTCAGGCAGCTTGGGCTGCCAGAAGATATAGAGGTCATAGAGTATTACCTGATACTATAATGAATGAAATTGAGAAAGCTAATTACAATAAACACTCCAGTCAGATATCGGCCTAATATATATATGTTATAAACAAGAGGACAAATTTGAAATTGAAACTAGTCAGTCAATTCTCAACATTGTGCCAAGTGGTTTTGCCAAGATCTTCTTCATATATATACACATCGATTGTAGGAGCGAATTTCGCTCATGTTGGATTGACAATTTTATAGCTATAAAAGTAAAATTTCACCGGATATAGGCAGCCGTGTCACAGAAAAGTAACATCACATGACGTTGGTGGGTTATGGATGTCGTCTACCTTATCTGAACTCAGCTTCAAATTCTGAGTCAGATGATGTATAATTTTGTCCAATTAGAGAGGTTACTATAGTTAGCCCATTTGGGAAACATATTACTGCAGTCCAAATTATCAATGAATCAATCAATGAAAATGAAAAAAGTTACTATTTTCTGGAAAGATAAAGAATGAGTCTCAATAAATTGAGGACTCATAACTGAATGCAGGGGTGGTGGAGCCAAAGACCATGCTCATAGTGAATAGGCCATGTAACAAGTGTTCAAGTTGTTGATTGGATCCACATTAAGGATCAGCACGGGTAGGGGTCAACCCGCGGTATTTTGATCACAGGTTGCACAGGTTGGGATACAGTATTACCAAATCGGATACCGCATCAAACCGTACCCGTTATGCCGGTGTGACAAATGATCACGGGTTACGAGCTGATGCCGATCCGATGCTGTGCAATCCCTTATCAACAATCAATCAACCTTGTCGCACACTAGGTATCGACGAGGCGTCAGTCCTCCTAGTGTTAACCGCAACACGCCATGCTGGATGTCCTACTTGGACGACGCTCCGCATTTGTGTTCCTGAGCTATCCTCTTATCGTCTCGTGGATTCTGCTTCACCTCGCCCATTGAGTTAGGCCAAAACTTAGACTATCTGTCAAGGAATGGCCCTTTGTTTACATTGTTTACATGAATATATCCGCCTACGTCCCATAAGGAACTCAGGATCGTCTACAGTAGACTAGCCTCGACGGATCTGTATTAGTGGTGGATAGTTAGAGTAGTCCACAGTATCTTCATTTCCTAGTGCCATAAGTCTCATCACGTCTCTTCGCCATCTCCTTCTGCAGATCCCCATAAATTCTCGACGTGAGACGTGCAGACGCAAGATGCAAGTCCGTGGCCAAGTTGTGTATTAGTCTTGAGCGATCAATGGGGCTAATCATAGATAGAGGTGGCAGTAGGGGTTCGAGCTTTGGGATCTGACCTAAAAAGTACATAGAGGATTGCAACGGCCATACGTTCTTCGAGTCAGAGAAAAGGAACTTAGCAGTGTCCATAATGCGTGTTTGATCATGCGGGTCTACTTCTGCGTCATCCAATTTCTTTTTGATGCTCGTAACAAGCGACTCTAGCTCTTTGCTTCGCATCTCCAAATATCGACCACAAGCGACGAAGATGTGGTGAGGATTTTCGGTATCAGAACAGCCAAAGCGGCACGTTCGGCATGTCAGAGCCTTCTTTTGGCACATTCCTTCTGCCGTAGCTAGTTGGCCAGAGCGCGCATAGAGTTGAACGAGTGCGGTATATGCACTGGAAGCTTTGGTGTATATCCATGGGGGTGGTGGGTTCAGATCGTAAAGCCAGGTTGACATTCGGTGTTTAGGCATGAGCGCTAGCCTATCAGCCGTGGCCTTGGCGGCGAAGTGATCAACGAAGTGGCGAACGTTTGATTCGATCCAGCCATCAGTTTCCCGGTGGAACATAAATGGGTCCATAAAGAAGGTAGGGACGGGGGTGATGGGTATGGATGAAATGGCTCTTTGAGTGGTGGAGGCGTAGTGATCTGCTTCTCGGTTAAGGGATGCGGATAGAGAGGAGTCGTTGGTGTGTGCTTTTGTATATGTGATAGTCGCCGACTTCCTCGAGGCCAGATCAAGGATCCATCGATAATACGATCACCCATTCATCATGCGTAGTCGATGCTCCTGATTGACAGCAGTGCGACTATCGTCAATGAGCATGGTGGAGTTCATGTGATCGGTGCAGATCTGTGGTGGGGATTCAGTGAGTACTAGTGCTGCGAGTAATCCCATTTGTTCACCTTGGAGAATTGATATGTTGCGATCCTTGATCCAAAGAATGAGTGTAGCTGGTCCGGTGACAGCAGCAGTGATGGACTTTCTATCACTGATTCCACCAGCGGCAGGAATCATCGATCCATCCGTGGCCCATGTAGAATTGTCATGACAACAGGAGGAAGGTGTAAAGTTACACGTTTGAGCTAGGGCGATGATATATTTTTCGGCGTTGTCCCGACGCTGTGATTGAGGAATTAGTAAGTCAGTACTGCCATGGAAGAACCAGCATATATTAGATCGGCTCATCGCATGGGTAATTTTATCCCAGTTGGTTCTGGCAGCATTAGTTGGTTTTTTGATGGGTGGTGGTTGATCGTCAATCTTGTACGGATAGAATTTGACAGTTTGATTGACAGAAGTCCATTTGCCGAGTTGCTTGGCTAATTTGACGCCAGCGGCTCGTAATGAGTAGGCGGCCGATCCGTCTGGGCATGCACTGTCGTGTGTTTTAATGATTTTGAGGCAGTGAGAAATTGATACATCACCGTTGAGTATATGACTTTGATCTGTTGCACATAGACATAGAGGCGGTTTCATGGAACCCATTTCTTTCTGGGCGACAATCCAAGCGGCTGGTATTGTGTGATATTGTAGACGGCGAGTGAAATCTTGTTTGATCCCAGTTCCTGCGAGAGGGTTAACACAATGATTAATGCTACAGGTCCAGTCAGCAAGCGTTATGCGGGCCATATTATGATATGCGGGTATGTGGTGATTTAGGTCACAGGCCAGTCCGTCGACAGCGATGGAAGCGTTGATACGGCGGATAGAGGGGAAGTCGAAGCCGTGTAGTGAGACGGGTAGGGTGGCAATCTCAGTATTGAAGATCCACGGAAAGCCGGATAGAGCATGCACTTTGGCCGCAATGACTCTGTCCAGTTTAAGTGCATCAGCATCAGTAATCGGTTGAAGAGTGAGAAGGGCACGCGCTCGTGATGCAATGGATTGCATGACAATTTTCCTAATGAGTGTGATGGGGGTTGGTCCGATGAATTTAGGGAACGTGAAGGCTTCAACAAAGTCATGCAATTCACGAAAACGATGTGATGGGTTGTCGATTTTGACGCGAAGGAATTCTAATTCGTTTGGGATCAGAGGGACATTGTGATTAGTTATACTCATAGGTGATACTCCAGGTTCAACCGTAATAGACGGCATTGAGATCGTATTGGGTTGGTTCCCTGCCGGCGAAAGGACATACGCAGTAGTTTTCATCCAGTTAGTGAACCACCCGTAGGCAAACTGAAAGTGTTCTTCTACCAGACAGAATGTTTGGAGAGCTGGTATGGAGCTAGCAAAGATGATTGAGTCGTCAGTTGCTTCTGTCATTTGGATAGGTAAAGAGATGCTATCGTCAGATAAGTGGGGGTCAAGACAATCATGTGTCGACGTAGTGATTGTGAGCGCCCCAGGTGTACCGTTTGCGACGTCATCGAGGTACCGATGCCCCATACTAGTGGTTAGCGTTGATTTTAGTGGAGAGATGGGGCCTCCCTGTTTAGCTACACCGCTGACAATGATTGGTTCGGTAAGTCCATGTGCAGTTCGTATGAATACTTTTGTGTTTGTCTGAGCAGCCTTATCTATATCAATGATAGCATCAGGTAACCCATAGGCAGAGATTGCATCGTAGAAGCCTTCAGGTGCCAGGTAGTCAAATCCCTTCATTTGATCTTGTTTGAGTGCGTAGACAGTGGTCTTGTGACGGTTGGCCCACGTGAGCACGCCAGCAAGGAAGCTGGTGAGGTCACGTGTTTGGACGCCTTGTTGAGTCGCGACCTGTGTGTCAGGGAGAATGCGATTAGTGGCAATGTACGGTGTTAGTAAGTGATTTAGCCATGTCATGGGTGAGTTGGCAAGGAAATTCGAGATCATGAGACCCCTCCAGTTATTGAGGTCGGTCCTTAGTCCTCGTTTATGAAACATGGTGAGATACATATCCTTTATATTTCCTGGAAAGCACGAGTTCATTGTCATGTAGTTGTGTAGCTCTAGAACAGGTGTAAGTGAATAATCGGAAAGGGATTTGACGCACCACTTTTCCATGCCATCAGGGCCAGGAGAGGGTCTTGCGTTACCTTTTCTTATTAGTGCACGATAGTCCGTCACGCTTGCTTTCCTGGGCCATTGAAACGGGTTGGCCGTGACACGATTGTGTACCTCGCTAACGGATTTTGTCAGGAGCCATGGTTTATCCATGTCCGGTACTGGTTGGCGTCCGTAGAGTTTTTCCCAGTATTGCCGTGTTTCTTCCTTAACTTGGTCAGGGCTCGTCAGTAGCTTGCCAGTTCCGTCAATAGTGTTGATAGACATTGGTAAGGGAACAAACTCAGCGGCTTGAACTAATCGTTTGGTCGATCCACTGGAGAGCACTTGGGATATGCGGTACGCGTCGTATCTTTTGGCTCGTGTATATACCTCATTGGATTGTTCCTTGTAAAGATCCTTGTTAATAGCTTTGCGTTTGGCAATGAGGAAGGAGCGTAGGGTGATGTGGATGTTAGTGTTCAGGGAGTGTTCTGTGGATAGGAGGGTGTGAGTTTGTCTGGCAGCATATGACGCAGGATGAGTGGGGTTGGTATCGAGCCTTAGGGCACCGCCGATAGCACGGGAACGGGCTTGTAATTGTTGGATTAGGGGGTTTGTCACAATCTTGTGGACATTGCGTTTTTTCCTCTCTATTCTGCCAAAAACCTCCACCGCGGTGTCATTAATTATTTTTGTAATTTCTTCGTATAGAAGATTAAAGGAGGCCTGGTCAGTGGCGAGCCGATCATGTAGGCCGGCACATTTGATCTTGATGTCCGTCTCATCACGGTACACTTGAAAGAGATGTTTGTCCTTGGTGTTGGGGAATTTGATATGAGGATTGTTGAGAACGGGAGTGGGTATGTCATGTAGGCATCGAGCTGAGTTCCTGTTGGGAGGTTTGAGGATGAGGCGCCCAATAACGGCTCTGTGATCAGTCATAGGCACATAGTCGTGATGCCCGTCAGCGACTTGTATCTCAGAGTCGAGGAAGCAGCCAGAGGAGGTGACAATACGATCAATGATGCTGCCCCCGTCGGTGGATGAGCGGGGTTTACACTTCCAGCCAGTAAATCGGGAGCGTTCAGGACACGCAGACCATAGATCAAAGCCCTTGGATTGTCATAAGAAATTGTTGAAGTGAGTGCGTGCGTCAGTGCCTCCAGATTTCCGCTCTGCTTGAGTGACAGTGGCGTTTAGATCACCAAGTAGCGTCCAGGCGTTTGGGGCACTCGTGCAGAGTTTGGAGGCCTCAATCCAGAAGGCAGCTGTCTCTGTAGTTTCATCAACATCCCAGGGAGCATAGACGGCAATGACACGATGAATAAAGCCATGTCCTGAGTCAAGCGGTATGACAATATCGACTGCAACCAGTCTTCCAATGAGAGCTGGGTGGTTAATGGGCACACGTTGAGAAACCGTGATACCTTTTTTGACACCGAGAATAGTCCCCCATTTGTATAGGTGATGGCCTTTAACGGGAGTGCCTCGTTCTTCAAAGAATTGATAGTCGTTGTAGGACATCTTGGAGGAACCTGAGGAATTAGTTTTAGTTTCAGTAATCACGACAATATCAGGGTTTCTATGGGATATAGCTCTGTTGGTTGCATCAATCTTCATAGGGTGGACAAAACCATTTGTGTTGAGGGCAAATAAGGACAACGATCCAGCAGATGTTGCAGTTGCAGCAGCACTATTTATGGAGCATAGTAAGATCAGTATGATAAAAATGTAGATGACAATGGTTGGTAATTTCTTTGGGGCAAGGCTACAGCATAACATTTGTCTGGATAACGTCTCAGTAATGATAACACGGCCCGTCTGATCAATCCGTCCCAGCTTGTCACACACATTCACAGTAACCCAACTAACAGCGATTAAGGGCCTTGAGCCAACGATGTAGCGTTGACCTTGATCAGTGCAGGCCGTGGTTAAAATTGGAGCATCAGTTACACAGGGTGGGCGTACCATAGTTTCAGAGGCATCATTGATCATATCCATATCAATATCGAGATCGCCTCCAGTCTGAGTGACAAGTGCATTTCTGGAAGTGCTCCGAGTCACGGTGCCGCGCTCTCTTGGCTTAGGGCATTTAGCCAGGGTTTCTTGTGGGTGACCTCGTTGACTACGCTTGGTGACCTTAGTGAGCTTCATGGTGGGAGTAGGGTTGGTCGCAGGAGTGAAAGCAAAGTTGGGCGACGGAGGGTCAGTGGGGAGAGCAGGAAGGGAGTTGTGTACAGTGATATGGGGCGTTTGAGGAGGGGTCTGAGCAGGGGGAGTCGGGACAATGGTTCCGGGAGCAGGGCCGATGAGGCTCAAGGTGACGTCACAGGCCTTAGCCAGTCGTTGAGTTTGTTCGCGTCGTTCGTTCTGAAGGGTGGTGATGTTAGCCTTGATTGAGGCCTTTTCTACGGGGTCCTCCATGGTTCGGAGGCATTGAGTCTCAAAAGCGAGGTTGTTATCAATTGTTGAGATTCTGCCTTCAATTGCTTTCTCATCACGGCCGGCAAGGAGTGACAGACCAAATTGTTGGAGTTGGTTGCCGATGAGGGCGACAGCATTGGTTTGGTTTTCCATATTGGTGTGGATAGAGGCCACTTGTCTTTGAACCATGCTATTGTTCTCACTTTGCTCTTTCCGGAAATCGGCAAGGTCGCGTTTAAGTTCAGTGATGGCGTCGTTGACAAGACCGGCTCCGGCATTATTGGTCGAGGCAGTGCTTTTGCGGGCAAAGCCAGATGAGTTCGATTCAAAAAGAAGCTTTGGGTTGGTAAGGTATGGGGAGTTGACAAAATAGGCGCGAAAGGCTTCAGTATCCTTGAGAACGATAAGAGTTGATTCCCAGGAGTCCATTGTGAAGATAAAGTATTTGCGATCATGAGAGATGCGAGAGTCAAAGACACGGGTCGTTTTGGAAGCGTCATTGTGAACATATTTGTAGTAGAGCCATTTTTCAATGATCTCGTGTAGGCCTTTGTAATCGTTGAGGCCTCCAATGCAAAGTTCGAAGGGGTTGTTAATAGGGATGAATTTGGGAGGGGAGACATGGATTCCTTCTTTAGACAGTGATGGGATAACATAGTAACTTGAGGCGAGGATGGATTCGACTGAGCGAGTGTCAGCGAGCGTGATATCGACTAGCCCGTTGTAGGATATGTATCCACCTATCGTTCTGTGGCCTTTAGCTTCGAGGTGAGCGCGAATCTTGTCAGTAGCGCCAGCGGGAACTTTTTCCTTCGTATTGGCCACACGGAAACGTACAGTCATACGACGGTCCCTTTCTTCTGAGGTGCCCACACAACTTCCCACGAGGGACGAGACTTACGCAGGGCATTCATCCAGTCCATCAGCAGATCAGGACGTGGGACGGAGTCGAGTGATTTGATCTCCTGTGCTAATTCGAGGTAGGCAGACGACGAGTGAGGATCTTGGGTCCGACCACCGGGAATGACCTCGACCGCTATGTCGGACAGTTCTTTCCCTTCATCACCACTAACGATCTCACCAATTGCTTTCTTGACAACTTCAACAGGTTTCGCGAAGCCAGTTTTGTTGTCCGGGAGCACATTGCGAATGAGCAGAAACATTCCACTTGAGCCAGGGAGGGGAGTGCTGTTCACACCGATGTCGATGTCAGGTGGGGGCAAGATACTTCTATGACGATTGGAGGGAGAAACAAGATGCATGAATGGGCGGAGTTTCTTGGGGGTGACAGGGTGTGAAGGCATCGATACAGTAATGTCGGTTCAGGATGGGTATAGAGTGGAAAGTTTCAAATGAAAAAAAACCCGGTTTTGATTAAGTCTATTTTGAAAATTGACAAAAATGGGAAAATTTGGTATGGGACGAAAGGCAGAGCACGAGGGTGTGTGATACAGCAGGTTTAGAAAGGGCTCCTGCACCTTACAGAGAGCTAGGGAACTGTAACGATATTGACGATGGTGGTTGTTGTTGTTGTTGTTGTTGTTGTTGTTGTTGTTGTTCTTAGGCTTGCGTTGCGTACCATTTTGACACACACCATGTGTTGACAGTGGCGCCGTCTATTCAGTGCGTCTCTCAACTCATAGCTAGCGTTGGAATTACAGTCGAACCTCTCGTAACCCATACTCCTGATACCCCATAACCCCTTATATCCCATAGCGAGAGCCATCCACCAACTTGGTTTGCGGGGAATTGCATACTATAACCCATAGGTCCGCAATAACACATAACCCATACCCCTTGGCAGGCAAAACCCATAGGTTTTGCACTGCCAAATTAGATGTAGTTCACATTTTATCGTCAAACAATCAATTCACTGTTAGCCCGTTGCAATGATGCGCCACTTTGCCTACTGAATAGCCCTACAATAAACTTTTAGAATTTCTCCCCTCGCAAATATTGTCTCCATGGCTCTTAAACCACTTGAGGTTCTTAAGAAAGGGCTTGCAAAATTTACAGAAACTATCAAGACTCACAAGAAGGAACTCGATGCAAAGCTAGCTAGGGCTGAGACCATTTCTTCATCAGATGAGCGCTGGTTGGATGGTGAAGCAAACACCATTAATGAGCAACGTGTTCTTGACACCTTGGAGTCGGCCTCAGACTACAATCGAGGGCTTGAACGCTTGGATGAAAATGGAAAGACAATCGTGAAGAAGCTGAGGGAGTGGGCTGGTGATTTGGCAAAGGTTGCAGGAAACAAACGGAAACGTACAACTTTTTACTGCCCAACAAAAGCATATTACTGATGATTCTTGTGAAGGTTCCACATACGAGAAAGAGCCTAAAGCACCCAAGAAGAAATCCAACGAGCCAGCTCCAGCTCCTGCCTTTACAAAGAAAGAAAACGCAACATTGGCTCAGCGTATCAAAATCCTTGATTGGCACTGTAAAAACGGCCAAAACCAGTCCAAGACAGCTCAGCATTTCGATCTGATCTACCCGAATCTTAAGATAAAACAGCCATTGGTCTCGGTGTGGGTCAAAGAAGAAGCCAAATGGCGTGAGCTTTGGGAGCAGGCAAACCACCGAAGTGACCAGTCCACGAAACGAGCTTGACAGACTGAACATCCCGAGGTTTCTGAAATGATGTACTTATGGGTTTCGAAGGCCATGGGCGATAACATTCTGCTGACTGGAGAAGTCCTTCACCAGAAATGGAACCAGTTTGCAGATTTGGTTGGTATTCCTGAAGATGAGAGACTGAGCTTGAGCAATGGTTGGTTGGCACGTTTTAAGGACAGGAATGGCTTGAGGGAAATGAAGCGACATGGGGAAGCTGCATCAGCACATGCTGACACCGTGGAGAGGGAGAGGAAACGGATTCAAGAGCTCATTGACAAGTACGGCTATAAGCTTTGCGACATCTTTAACATGGATGAAACAGGTCTATTTTATGGGCACGTACTTATTCCCTTCTTTCTAGCTCCATATCTGACTCCAAGACTCCAACACGTAGACTTGCACCAGACAGAGGTCTGTCAGATCATAAACAATCAGGAGTCAAGGGCAAAAAGGTCAGGTTGACGTACACGTTCACCTCAAACGCCGATGGGTCCGAGAAACTCCCAGCTTTTGTCATCGGGAAAGCAGCGCGGCCACGAGCTTTCAATAAGAAGACTGGTGCCCAGTTGGGGTTCTACTACCAGAATAACGCAAAGGCTTGGATGACTGCCCACCTCTACCAAGAGTGGATTCAGCAGTGGGATCGCGAACTTGGAGAGAAGAAGTGAAAAATACTTCTTCTGCAAGATAACTTTTCCGGGCACATCGTTCCTGACAACCTTCAAAACATCTGAGTTGAAAACTTCGAACCAAACCTCACTGCACATGTCCAACCGAAAGATCAAGGCATTATCTGATGCTTCAAAGCCCACTACTGTGCCAGATTCATCCAACGCGCGATTGATCGTTACGACGAGGGTATAACTCCTGCTCAAATCTACGACATCAATCAGTTGCAAGTGATGTGGATGGCGAATGCTGCATGGCGCAATGTCGACACAACGACCATTCGCAACTGCTGGCACAAAGCAGGGATCTTGCCCGATATGGATTCCACCCCATCTCAGCCCTTGATCCCAATCACTTCACTTCTCAATGATCCTTCCTCTGAGTCCCAAAGGGCCGATCTGGTTGCTTATGCCGAGGAGCAAGTCGAGGCTGCACTCGATGATTTAGTCGCTACGGGGGCACTCCAGAGAAACAATCGAATGGATATCGAATCTCTTCTCAACCCAGCTGGCGAATCTCAAATCTTGACGGAGACATCAGACGAAGAAATTTATCAGGTGGTTATTGATTCAATCACGGCATGTGAGAACATCGAGATAAACGGTGGAGACGATGTTGACGAGGATATACCCATCAAGCCTCGCCCCACCTGCCGCGATGTCCTCAAGGCAGTGTCCACCATCAACAGCTACATCGATGACATGAACGAGCCCATCGCGTGCAAATTTGAAGCAATTTTGAGCTCATTCAGTCGGCAGCTCCGCCTTGAAGTGACAGGGAGTCTGAAAGAAACTGTTTTAACTGATTTCTTTCAGAAATCGTAGATGGATCATACAAATTAGTCTACATTCATGTCCATGATATAGTTTAACATGATTCTGTGATCATAATGTTTTTCTAATATTTTTTACGATTTTTTCATGATTTTTCGGCTCTATTTTTAGCATGCCCCTCCAAACCCATAAACCCTCATAACCCATACCCTGGGCCGTCCACCGAGGGGTATGGGTTATGAGGGGTTCGACTGTAGCTTAAATTAGGAGATATCGAGACTAGGGCGATATCCTCAATGCCACGTAGTTGTGACCCTTCCATCAAGTAAGTGCGCCACGTCTCGACTTTAAACCGCTCACTAAACGGCCGACTTTGCGCATTCGCTCCAGTAATTCTCATAGGCCGTGAAACTTCCGTTTCCAACCGTTCTTCCCCCTCTCTTCATTCTGTTGCCTCGAGTACTACCAAGTCTGCAAAGAAGGCCGTCAACTCTCTCAAACGAGCTGTCAAAAAGGGTGCTTCCATGGTGTCACGTCCGTTTAAGAAGGCTCGTCCCAATTCTCCCATATCGTCCAATGACACTGAGGATGCAGGTATGGCTTTACCTTCTGTTCCTGCTCGGGCTCTCTCAGCCCTCGTTTCAGAGGATAATAACCCGCCAAGTCCCAAACGCTCTGTCATCGACGTCGATGTGAGCGATGATGGAGCTGAAGCTGAGCCACGCAAGGAAACAGCAGAGGAGGAACTTAGTATGTTATCTAACACCTATGGAGGCCAGTTCACTGAAAAATACTGTTTAGAACGTCTACAGGCAACTTGGCGCTCCCCCGTGTATGGATTTTTCAAGTCGAAGGTTGAGATTGGTTACGACGATGGACGAAAATTTCATTTCTTCAAATGTGCTGCCAAACGTTGCAAGGCCAACATCCATGGTGTCCGACGCTATCAGGATTCGAAGGACCATGCTGCCACTTCGAATCTCAAGGCTTATGCTACAAGGTGCTTTGGTGCTGATGCCGTTGAGGCTGCCTTCAACAAAACCGAACGGAATGGCCGCGATAAGTCTATATTTGCCTCGTTTGCTCACCTTGGTCAACAGGCTGTTACCTTTTCACACTGAGCTCATACTACCGATGAGACAAGGTGTGTTATACATGAATTGCTACTGGGCATGCAGCTGATTGATTATTGGAAGGGCCCATATAGCTCGATGGTGTGCGGAAAGCAACAGACCTTTGGAAATCGTCAAAGATCGCGAGTTTGAAGTTCTTATGAAAACCGGGAGACCCGGCACCTCGATTCCAAGTCCTGACACTGTTACTCGTGATGTTAAGTTGGCATTTGAAAGGACAAGAGTTCAGGTCGACAAAATTTTGAAGGTTTGCAATTATGTTACTTTGTACTCAATGGTTTGATGCCAAACGCATTCACAGGAACACTCTGGCTTGGTTCATTTTGCTACCGACGCATGGACTTCAACAAATCATCATGCTTTCGTTGCGTGGACCGTCCACCTTCATCATGAAGGCCATATTCTGTTGTTTGTAATGGATATTATTGAGGTTCCCGAGGTCAGTACTATTTATTGATCTAGTTCTTTGTTATCTGAATTCTAACAACTCCGTTTAGTCCCACACCGGGGAGGCTCTTGCTCAAGCGTTCCATAAGATGTTAATTGAACACGGGCTGGAGAATAAAGTATGTCATTGGTCAGCATCTGATGTTTTATGCTAATAACATTTCCCAAGATCCTCGCCTTCAATGGGGACAATGCGACGTCGAATGACAAACAGACCGTCTGTCTCCATGCCCTGCCAAACTCATTTGACCAAGTGAACCGTTTTCGCTGCTTTAATCATATGATGCAGCTTTCTGCAAAGAGACTCCTCAAACCTTTCACTTCGTCAGCCATGGTCGACAACGCTGATCATGATGGCGACGCCTCACAATCTACAACTGACGCCGATGTGTCCAGTTCTGGGGATGGTGTTGATTTCGATGTCTTGAATGAGGATATCGATGATCCAGTTGAAGATCCTGGCGATACTGGTGACGATGAAGACGATAATGAGGATGAAGAGGGTGAAGATGACAAGGACGACGAGGAGCTCTTGGAGAATATGGCTACAGTATGAGCGGCTCTTGATAAGGTGTGTTAAGAGTCGTTTATTTTATTCCCAGTGACTTACATGTTGTTTATAGATTCGTAAACTATTTTTTGCCGTTCTCCGTTTGACTACCATTGCCCTCCCTGCGTGGCGCAAAGCCTGCACTGCTCAGCGACTTCCAATCCGCATGATTCCTCATGATGTTAAGACCTATTGGAACTCGACGTACGACATGCTGCAAGTTGCAATGAAGTACCACCCTGCAATCGATAATATTACAGTGAACAAGGCCTTGAAACTCCGTCAATATGAGCTTGATGACAAAGACTGGACTATCGTAGCCGATTTACTTCGTGTGTTGAAGGTATGCCTTCATTCTAAGTAAGTTAAGTACGTTTTGACTGATATATTATAGATATACAAAGACGTGACCCTCTTCTCTTAGGACACAGTATCAACAATTGCGCATGTAATTCCAACAATGGATCACCTCGACTCCATGCTCAGTGGTTCCAACAATCAACCGCTTTCTCCACCTATCAAACATGCGCTTAAGTTTGCTCGCGCCTCGATCAACAAGTACTACTCAAAGACCGACATGTCGAATGTATATTGGATTGCTATTGGTAAGCCTTGTCTCTGCTTGCTCGCCCCTGCATTGAAACATGTTCGTAGTACTGCATCCTAACCTCAAGCTCAAGTACTTTCATAAGCATGGATGGGAGAAGGCATGGATTGACACAGCGGAAGTGATTGTGCGAGATGAATATGCAAAGTATGCAACACTAAAGAAGTCAGAGCCAACCCAGGTATGTCATATTTGTTGCAAAGCCTGTTAAAGTGCTAATTCTCATCACCACTCAGACAAAAGGCCCTGTAAATACTGATGAATTCACAGATTTTTTAGACATTCCGATGGATGCTGCCAATGATCACAATGAACTCAACGACTACCTGTCTCAGCCACTCGAGAAGGTACGCGACCCAATTGCGTGGTGGTGGGAGCATCGAGTCACGTATCCAACACTTTCGGCAATGGCTTTCGACTACCTCAGCATTCCTGGTGTGTTATTCTTGGTATGTCACCTTTGCCAGGAATAACTGATCTGATTCTGACTGTTGTTTGTAGCAACCTCAACTGCAGTTGAGCGCCTCTTTTCACAAGGCCGACAGCTCCTCCATTTCACGCGTAGCCGACTTTCCCCAGCCACGATCCGTACCTTCCTCTGCTTAGGAGATTGGTGTCGTAAGGATCTTGTAGACATGGTGGACATTATTGCGGCAATCCGTAAGTTCCATCTTGGGAGGAAGCGAGCTGTTAGTGAGACGAATCCGACAACCAGTGGTAGCGAAGACTCTTGATTTAGTATCTACTTTTGTGTATAAACCACGGGTATCACCTGTGGTTTCTGATACCCGTTATGCAATGTACCGCGGTGTCAATGCACCGCGGTTTCTTGACCATACCGTGCTTTGGACCTACCACCGTGAATATGGTGTACTGCGCAGGTACGGTGCTATGGCTTGCGGGTATGGTGTATCAAATTTAACCCATGGTATCACCCGTGCGGATCCTTAATCCACATTGTCATACAGGAGTTTAGGCCAGTAACATGTTTGTCATGCAGGGCCTTGGCAACACAAGTTACACAACTGCTGCCATACAGACCACAGGGAAGGTCAGATTTGTCTGAGTGCATAGGAAGGAGTAAGAGTTATAGTAGGGAAAGTGTTGCATTGATAACAAGGAGCAAAAACAAGTGGGCACTGGGCAGAGATAGGAGGCATTGACAGTGCAACAAGGAGATGGGTGGGAATACAATAGAAGAGAGGCTGGTATATACAAATGTCCAGTCTAGAATTCATTGTGAAGTATTGCTTGCTTGCAGGTATGTATAGGTGTTACAAATGTGAGAGCCAATAAGAAAGTGTGTAATGTCTCAGTCCAAGTCCAGCAGAATTCTAAACAATCATGTTGATCTTCTCATCCTCCCTAAGTGCCACATAATTGGTAAGGACCATAGTTTGCTGCATGATATAGTCTTGGTGATGCAGTCAAAGAAATGGAGGACACTCACATGATAAGGGGGAGGGGGACTTGCCTTGGTAAGTTGGGCTGACACATTCCCACTGCTGACACCACCACCACCACCACCAACACCAACACCACGGCCACAGATTGCTGTCCAAACTGATGCTACCCATGACTCAAATGACTCAAGAAGTTGGTGAAAACTGCCAAAGTAGCCAAGGTTTCTACCCATAGACAGTTGGGTGACAAAGTGATAAAATGCCCATTCCAAAAGGATGAAAATAATGGTGGCGATGATGATTATGGCAAAAACAACAAGGCCCCATGGAATGTGGGAGGCTAGGGATGTAATGTCTTCAGCTTGAACTATACCAATGACTCATAAGTGTGAATTTGTGTAATAGGAGAGGCAACTTACCATAGGTCATGACTATTGAGATGAGGGAGGCATTGAAGCATGTGTATTCAATTGCAATGTACAATTGGTCTTTTATAAATGGGTAGAGTTTGAAGGTCCGGTCCAGTTGCGGTCGCGGCCCTTTTTGGCTGCAACTGGAACCGCAACCGGTTGTGCCACTCACAAAAACTTCCCAACCGGAACCGCAACTGCGGCCAACCGGTCGGGACCAGTTGCTTACCAGTTGCACCTCGGTCGAAACTGGTTGCAACCATCCTACTAGTAGTTATTAATTTTATCTAAAGTAGTCTACCAATTAATTTAATTACTTAAAAAAACACAAACGGGAGGGGAACGTAAAGAGGGGGGGACTATAACCGAGAGGGGGGAAGTGCAGACGAGAGGGGGGGGGGAACAAGAGGTGGAACACTACAATGGAGTGGGGGGGAACGTGGACGAGAGGGAGGGGAGGGAAACGAGGGGGGGGAACGTAGACAAGTGGGGGGGAATGCAGACGAGAGGGGGGGAATGCAGACGAGAGGGGGGGAATGCAGACGAGAGGGGGGGAATGCAGACGAGAGGGGGGGAACGTGGACAACAGGGGGGGGGAACGCGGACAACAGGGGGGCACTACAACCGAGAGGGGGGGAACGCGGACAAGTGGGGGGGAACGCAGACGACAGGGGGGCACTACAACCAAGAGGGGGGTGCTAGAACTGAGAGGGGGGAATGCAGACGAGAGGGGGGAACACGCAGATGCAGACAGAGAGCAGGGAACAAGAGGGCAAGAGGGGGATGCAGGTGGGGCAGGGAATGGCACACACAGGGGGGGTGGTTGTGGTTGTGGGACAACGTCGAATGTTGAATGTTGAAAGTTGAACATTGATGTTGATCTTTGATGTGTAAGCACATGCAAACATAAACGTGTCATGACGCGTCACCGTTTACTTGCACAATACATGTGCAAACATATGCAAATTAGTCAAAGGTATATAAAGCCTTGCTTGTCCACTCATTTTTAGTTGGGCATGCCCCACATTATTTACGAAAATTAAATTAGATATGAAATAGTAAGCCTTAACTAAGGATGGTTGTAACTGGTTGCGACCGGTTGCAACCCGGTTGGAAGCCCAGCAGATTTGGGGCAACTGCAACTGCGACCGTCGACAGCTGGTCACAACTGCAACTGAAAATTCCGGTCGTGACCGGTTCAGTCCAGTTGGGTCCTGGTCTTTTTTTGGTTGCAGCAACTGGACCCTCAAACACTATAAATGGGGAGAACAGTGCAGGGCAAATGAAGTTCAGTGCCAATCCTAATGCTCTAAGGGTGATGCAGGTCATAGACTGTGGATCCTGAGTCATAGGGATGAGGAGAAGCAAGAATGCTGAAGTGTAGATTGTTATGTGGAGAAATAGTAAAGATTTTTGGCAGAATAAGTGGGGGTTGCTGTGGATTCCATCATTGGCCGAATAGGTGGAAAATGAAAGGAAAAAGTGGGATATACAAAACAATGTCACAATTGCTTATGAAAGGTAAACAGTTTCTAGTGACACCTACCTTACCTCAATGCACCGTGCACATCAGGGTATCTGGAATTTATTGTCATTGGCCTGTATAGCAGTAAATAGCCTAAAACACCTAGTGTTTCCACATCAGTTTACAGCTTCAGGATAATGGTATGTATATCACACTGACAGTCACAATGTGGAAACATCACCTTATGTTCCCTTCTACATTGAGGGCACCTGAAATTTTCTATGGTGCATTTCACTTAGTCACCACTACTTTTGTGTAGAGGTTTACATAATTTATAAAAAAAAGCTAATTTTCTTTCCTCTTAAGGAAATGTTCCCTTCAATGAATCAATCCTCAAGAGGGATTATTTTATTTCACAAAAATGAAGGAGTAAAATCTTTTCAAGAAGGCTGATTTGGCACCCTCACAGAGCAGATGGTTTTTAAGTACAAACTCAGTCAAAAATAGAGGCTACAGCCTCAGGAATGCACTTGTACAATTTGTACATCTTTGAGCTGAACATTTTTACCTCTTTTTGGGTGTCCTGAGTCACAAGCCCATCCTGATAAGCTGCCATCCACCTTTGAGTCCTGAGCTCCTAGCATTGAACCATGGTGAGAGGCACCAATGTCATCACTATTGGCATGTTTGTCTTGAGGGTGTCAAGTGTAATCACAGTGCTCCTAGAGATATTTCTTTGTTGAGCCTCAGAAGAACTCGATGAATGCCAGCTCACAATGAAATTTCAGGAGAAAGATGCACAGGTGACCCTTGCAATTACCTCCTGAACAAGGGACTTCTGGAAATCAGGCTGAAGTTTGAGAATGCGGTTTTTTTTTCAACATATTATATTACATTTGAGGCTTAGCACAACACGAGGCATTCTTGTTTGTGTTTGTCCCCATAAATCGGGCATACTTCTTCTAACCCTAATCAAAGCCTGAAATAAATGGATAAATAAACCCTAACATATTTCCAAATATAGTAATATTCTAGGGTTAGGGTTAGAAATTGGTTTTGAAGGGCCGATTTGGCGTCTACACAAAAGTGGTGGTGACTAAACGAAATGCACCATATTTCAGGCAAGATCTTACAGTAAAACTTCAAAGTTTTCAGTCAAGCCGAAAACTTGAACTCCCTGGTGCGTGCATGATCCTACTGTATAAACCAGATGGAGAAAGTTAAAACACTCCCATATGATGCAACTCCGGCTGCAACTTGAACTTGAGGGACTCGGACCACATGCACTAGTAGAGATGAGAACTTCTCGTGTCAGCTGCACTTACTGTGATATTTGATTCCTCTACCGTAATGGTCCTTCAAAATGACAAGATTGTGATCGTGGGCGCGGGATGCTTTGGGATATCTACAGCATACCACCTTTTGAAGCGAGGGTTCACAGATGTTACTGTTCTTGATCGATCACCCACACTACCTGCTTGCGACGCAGCAAGCAGTGATCTTAATAGAAGTCAATCGCTCTTTCAACACCGTGACGTGGCAACAATCTTGCTGATCGTTTCCATCATGATAGTCGTTCGCAGTTCGTATTCGGATATATTCTATACTAAACTAGCCCGCGAGGCTATTCAGTTGTGGAGGGACAAGGCAGAATGGGAGGACAGCTACCACCAGTATGGAGTCATCGGCCTTATCAGCCTCGTCATAGTACAACCAGCTGACTTGTAGGATTCACAGGTGTGGTGTGATGGTACTAGGATCATCGGACAACAAAGAACAAAGTTTCTACACAGAAGACTCGTTCCACAATGATGTGAACGTTGGCGCAACACTCCAGAAGCTACCCGACGGTCGTGCCATTCGTGGCATTTTTCCGCCTGAAGCCCACATTGAGGCTGGGTTCGACAAGAAAGCTGGATACATAAATTTTGACGGAGGATGGGCAAATGCCACACAGGGCTTAGCCACAATGATATCAAAAGTCGTGTCACTCAACGGAAAAGTTCTGACGAGCAAGAATGTCACAAAAATCATCCGACAGAATCGCAGAACGACCGGCGTAGAGTGCAGTGATGGTAGCTTATTCGACTCTTTACTACTTATTGTTGCCACAGGATCGTGGACACACTCGACCTTTCCTGAACTTAGTGCAGGCTCCAGGTGTTTGGCGACTGGGTAACGCTCAGTTTTTTGCCCATGATTCTGACTGAAATTTCTAGGCAATGTGTGGCCATGATGCAGGTTACGAGCGAAGAGACCAAAATGTACAACCGCTGTCCAGTTGTCCTTGATCTCAGCACAGCATTCTATGTCTTCCCAGTACGTTCATAAACGTTACCGTTCCAGCTATTTTCTTATCCTGAAATAGCCTACAGACCAAGGTATAATCAAAATGGCGATGCATTTGCCTGGATACACTCGCACAATCCAAGGAATATCAACGCCGTGGACGGTGACTGACGATCCAGATCGCGGCCTCCTCGTTCCGAAGGCCAACCTACAAGCTCTGCGAGAATGCTTACGAGAGGTATATCCTGCTCTGGCTGAAAAACCTTTCTCGGCCACAAGACTTTGCTGGTAATTCCTGTACGGATTCATGCGCTGAGTTGCCTGCTGACCCGCTCCACATTGCTCAAGGTATAATGACTCTCCTGATGGCAATTGGATCATAGGTTACGATCCTACAGACTCATCCCTAATGTTTGCCACAGCTGGGAGTGGGCATGCGTATAAGGTGCTAGGCCACGAATGCTTTTGTCCTCGCTTATTCAGGGTGTGGTATAGTTCCTCCCAGTCATCGGTCGCCTTGTGGCGGATGCCATTCAAGAGACATTGGACCCCAGCATTCGTGACAAATTTGCCCCAGATCGTCGGTACACAAGTCGTGATGATTCACGGTCAGGTCACCCTGCTGAATTGGATCTAGGTCAGTTATGTACTGTAACGGACCTCTCCCCGTAGGCGAGATCCAACATGTAAGCAGAATGACAACATGAGTTGATGAAAGTATGATACAATGAAGCTGATAGCTCCTTTTTTTGGAGAAAAATTACATATTCATATGGATGGAAACACTTTCAGGCCCTTTTCCCTACAAATTCTCGCCATGATCTAACCTCCGAGGGTATACGGCCTTCAGAATAACTCCTTAAGCCACCAAGTGGAATTTTTGCGGCAAGACTTTCCACAAAGAGTTGGGCTGTCCGAGCGTTGTTGAGTAAAGGAAGGCCGAAATCAACAGCATTCCTGTCAAATAGACGTGAGACCCAAAGAACGTTACGCCAACTAAAACAGACCTGCGAGCCACGTAATCCTCATCCATGAAATCAACGCCCCGAGATTTCGCAAGGTTGATTACGCATTGGATCTCGTACTCGTCAAATACCATGCGCAGCTTACGCTTGTCCTTAGTCGGGAAGAAGATTCGCTTAGCCACAACATACGGGATGTTGTTTAGGAACTCCTCTACAATCGGAGAAGAACAGTACAATTTGAAGCCTAGATCGGCCAAGCTCTTCGCTATTTCAGCCATCTCTGGTTTGGTAATGTCGCCCCCGAGTAGGACACCCGAGCCAGCACGGGGGACTTTGAACCCGGTCGTGCTAAGCAGCGACGCCCAATAGGCTTCGTGTATGGTCTTACCGAAGCTAGCCACCTCGCCTGTGCTTGCCATTTCTACATTACGTAGAATGAGCATCGCTCAGGTCGGAGAGAGTTGTGGAGTTCTTACCAACACCTAGAAACGGATCTGCGCCAGCCAACCGGGTCCACGAGAACTGAGCAACCTTGATTGAGGTGTAATCTCGCTCTTCGTTCATGATATCCACAGGTTCTGGAACACCTTGGTCAACAATAGCGGTTGTCGCCGTTTCAATGAAGTTGTGGCCCAGGACTTTCGAAACGAAGGGAAATGACCGGGAAGCTCGGAGGTTGCACTCGATGACCTTCAGCTTGGGCTGTCCTGTCGAGGAAGCCTTGATAACCTGCATGTTGAAAGGACCAGAGATCTGAAAGGCAGCGGCCACTTTTTCCGCTATGCCCTTGAGCCGGGCCATATCTTCAGGAGTCAGCGTGTACGGTGGAAGGACCAGCGTCGCGTCACCAGAGTGAACGCCTGCGTTTTCAACATGCTCGGAAACGGCATGCACAATTAGTTGTCCTTTATGAGCAACGGCATCGACGTCTATCTCTTGAGCTTTGTCGATGAACTTCGTGATAACTACCGGATGCAATGGAGAGACCGAAGCAGCGGCAGAAAGGTTGTATTCCAAAGCTGATTCTTCATGAACGACGTTCATTGCAGCGCCAGAAAGGACATATGATGGCCGGATGAGGACAGGGTAGCTGGAGGAAGCTATCAGCAGAATAGATGTTAATGGTGAGAGCAATACATACCCAACTTTTCCGGCAAATGATTTGGCAGCCGTCAATGTTGTGACTTCCGTCCACTCAGGTTGATCTACACCAATGCTGTCAAGGACAGATGAAAACTTGTGGCGATCTTCAGCGCGATCAATTTGTTCTGGGTCGGTGCCCAAAACATTTACACCAGCTTGTTTGAGGCGAAGTGCGATGTTTTGCGGGAGCTGACCTGCAAGAAGATCAGTTACGGGCCTGCGACAATCTACTGCGCGGCTCACCACCCACGCTCACAATGACTCCTTGAGCTTGTTCCAACTCGTAGATATCCATCACTCGTTCGTAGCCTAGTTCCTCGAAGTATAATCGATCAGCCTCGTCGAAATCTGTTGAAACAGTCTCTGGATTGTAGTTAATCATGATCGTCCTCCGTCCCATATCCCGCAGCTTTCGGGCGCACGTCACTGCACACCAGTCGAACTCGACACTACTGCCAATGCGATATACGCCACTCCCGAGAACCATTGTTCCATGTTCGTCAAAATCAACATCATGTTCTGAAGCATTGTAGGTGGTGTAGAGATAGTTGGTATGAGCGGGATACTCCGCTGCTAGGGTATCAATGCGCTTGACAAAAGGTGTGATGCCTAGTGATTTACGGAAAGCACGAATGGCATCTTCTGTGGATGAAAGTAGGTCAGCGATCTGTGCATCGGCAAAACCCATGCGCTTTGCGCGGACCATCAACTCATGATCAATGTTATGGATAGACCCAGCAGCCTTGATTGCATGATGAGTCTGAACGATGTTGTCAATTTTGTAGAGGTACCACTTGCAGAACGTTAACAATCAATCAGCGACAAGGTATAAATTTTCATACCTTGTCTATTTTGGTCAAGTCATGCAACTGATCAACAGAATAATTCTTCTTGAACATTGCATAGGCAATAGCAAATAACCTCATATCCGTGGGGCGACTCAACGCCCTGTCCAAATCTTCAGGCTCGATGTAGACTTCAAAACCTTTCCATCGCGGATCTACCTGCCGGATTGCCTTTTGCAAGCTCTCCTCAAAAGTACGTCCAATTGCCATGACCTCACCGACCGACTTCATTGATGACCCAACTTCACGATTCACCTGTGAAGAAAACTTGGCAAGATCCCACTTCGGGATTTTCGTTACGATGTAGTCCAGTGAAGGCTCGAAACATGCCGTTGTTGTCTTGGTAACGGCATTTGGGAGTTCAGGCAATGTGTGGCCAAGAGCAATTTTTGCAGCAGTGTAGGCCAATGGGTAACCTGTGGCCTTTGAGGCAAGCGCACTGATTGAAATCGATAAGGCAATTCAAACATGTCAAGCATTAGGAGACAAACCTCGAACGGCTCAAACTAAGTAAGTGTACCTTCAGTGACAATTTTTCACTTGAGTACTGATGTTTTCTTACCGAGCGTTGACCTCAATGACACAATACTCTTTGGATGTGGGATTCAAAGCATATTGGATGTTACATTCTCCCACTACACCGAGATGCCGGATGACTTTGATTGCAGCACTCCGTAACATGTGGTATTCATCATCAGGTAAGGTCTGCGAAGGAGCGACCACGATCGAATCCCCCGTGTGAGTACCAAGAGGATCAAAGTTCTCCATGTTACAACAGATGATGGTATTCTTAGAAGGCACGTCAGACGATGAAACATGTAATAATTTGAATACCTACATCTGCTCCATCACGAACAACTTCATATTCAAGTTCCTTCCAGCCCTTCATACTGCGCTCGATAAGAACCTGAGGGCTCAGACTGAGGCCTTTTGCGGCCAAATCACGAAGTTCGTCTGCATTCTCGGCAAAACCTGAACCAAGACCACCGAGGGTGAAAGCGGAGCGTAAAATAACGGGATAGCCAATGACTTGAGCAGCCTCTAGAGCAGCATTCACAGATGAAACAGCGGTTGACTGGGCGACAGGTATATCAATTTCTGAAGGTTCCAGCAAGAAAAAATCATGTGAGTTTCCCGTGGCTCTCATTTAATGACAAAAATAACAAACCTTTCAAAGCCTGGACAAAGAGGTCACGATCTTCAGAAACCTCCAGAGTCCGAATTGGTGTTCCAAGGACCTTTACGCCGAGTCGTTCTAGGATACCCATGCGATCAAGCTCAATGCCGACATTCAATGCACTCTGTCCACCAAATGTCAGAAGAATTCCATCAGGCCGTTCCTTTTCCAAAACGTAGGCCACATAATCTGTAGTTATAGGTAGGAAATAAACTTCAGAAGCGAGTTGATGTGATGTTTGCCATGTTGCGATATTGGGATTGATAAGGACAGCGTCTACACCTTCTTCGCTGAGAGCTTTCAGTGCCTGTGAACCAGAATAGTCGAATTCTCCGGCCTGTCCGATGCTGAGGCCACCACTGCCTACTACGACCACTTTTTGGACGTCAGGTCGAGGAAGTTTTGGCAATACACTGGCCGAGATCCGTCGAGCAAGCTCCGAAGGAGAATTAAGTACGCGGTCGCCCACTTTAACATATTCGCCGACAGCGGGTGCTGCTATGGCGCTTAAAGGTTTGGTTGGCTTCCAAGCATACCGAGACGGGGTAGTGCCAGAATGAAATGGGCGCGTGTATGGCCGCCTCTGAAGGGATTTGCATGCAAAGGATCTGATCCATGAGGGCCTGAGTCGCGAGAGACTCATCACTGGAAGGGTGGAGTCCAGGCAGAAGTAAATTGACTGCTTAAAATTTCTTGCACGAGGAGTCAGGGTGGTTGAACGTAAGTAGAATGTTGGAATCCGGCCCGTGGATTCAGATCCGATGTTAGATAAGAAGTTGGAGCTAAGGTCACCGGCACAATCAGCACCATCGAGTTTACTCAAGTCCAATGTGCTATAAAATCTACTCGAGCAGTCTTTCCACTGCGTGCGTCGCTCATGACTTCAAGCATCAAGTCGTAGTGTGCAATGTGCACACCCCACCGATCGTTCCCCATGATGATTCTGAATCATTCCGAGACAACCCAAGGGTGTTAGTACGCCGCTTCTCACCTCTTCTCTGTCTTGGCACTTTTTTGTTCTGTGGAGACCTTCAGATGAAACTAGCTGCGACTGTTTTTTCTGACTCTTAGAAATAAAAGGAATTTTTCTTTGACTGCTGATGGGTTGACAGGTCACAAAGCTCCACTTTGGAGTTGCAGATATGCTCCGAGTCTAATCTGCGACGTGTACTGATTGAGTGTCCTCCTGACTGATTCACTGATGTCTCGCTGGAAGAGTGGCAGAAGTAGTTGACTGTTTACATAAAATTTCTTGAATGTGTCGGACGATCGGTTGATTTGTTCATCATTTTTCGGCCGTTTTTCCCGACTCCAAACCAGTCATGAGACGTGGTAAAACTAGTAAGAGAAATTTCTCCGCACATTACTTTTTCCGAGTTTCAACCGAAACTCCAACACTATCACCGCGCCCAGAAAATCTCGGATACGGAGAATCCGGGAGTCCGTCCGTCCGAGTCCCTCAATCTGTGTGTGTAGTATACTTATTCTATTAAAAAGGATCTGGAATGTGGCTTCCTGGGACGGTCTGTTGAGATTGGAATGCCGCAAAATGAAAGGGAAAACGATCATCTTTGCAAAATGAAGGGGTGTGCTCCAATTAAATTTGTGGAGGTGGTCGTTTTTCAGGTCATTCAACCCTGGCCACAATTTTTTTTCCATTTCTCTAGAGTCACAGTTCACTGAATATCCTCATAGCAGAGCTGGCTGTGTGAGTGACTTGAATGCAAGCTCTCCCTGCAAGGCTTTCTGAGGACTTTCTTTGTCAGAAGAGGGATAATAATTGACACTTACATTCATCCTCCAAGTCTGTGCTGCCATTATTTCACCCTCAAGATTAAGATTTAAGGGTGCAGAAGGTTCTCATGGGCACTGGAGCATGTTCTTGAGAAGCTTCATCACCGAAACCGGGAGATCATGGGTTGGCCTTCCATGATTTGTAATCTTTGTCTAAATATGGCTCAAGGTGTAACACATTGTAACCGGCTGGGGTAACAATACATTCAATGTCACGTCTTGAAGTAGCAAGTAAAATTTCCTACATAATGTAACCTTGTATCTGAAAGATCCCTTCACTACAGGGGCTCTGCAATGGGGGGTAGCATATTCCATCTCCTCTCCCCATCTTCAATATTAATTCTTAGGCCTTACAACAAGATACTAGCATGGTCCTTAATTATTAGTATTCCCCTTACATGTATTAATGTTTCCAACATTGTCATGCCTCTGCACCTGTAGGTAGCATATTCCATGTCCTCTCCCCATCTTTCATATTAATTCTCAGGTCTTACAAGTAGATACTAGCATGGTCCTTAATTTTTAGTATTCCCCTTACATGTATTAATATTTCCAACATTGTCATTCCTCTGCACCTGTAGGTGGCATATTCCATGTCCTTTCCCCATCTTCCATATTAATTCTGAGCTCTTACAAATGCATACTGACATGGTCCTTAATTTTGAGTATTCCTCCTCATGTGTCATAATTTTTCAAACATTGTAGAGCCTCTCCACCTGTTAAGGCTTATTTTGTGTCCTCTCCCCATCTTCCATATTAATTCTGAGCCTTTACAAATGCACACCAGCATGACCCTTAATTCTGAGTTTTCCCCCTCACATATCATCATTTTTCCAACATTGTAGAGCCTCTCCACCAGTAAAGGCTTATTCCCTGCCCTCTCCCCATCTTCTACAAGTAGATACTAGCATGCTCCTTAATTTTTAGTATTCCCCTTACATGTATTAATATTTCCAACATTGTCATGCCTCTGCACCTGTAAGTGGCATATTGTTAAGAACTGATCCTAAGGCGCGGGAAATCGGCGGAGTCCGGCGGAGTTCCGATGTACGACGAGGACTTGGCTTCAACCTTTAAGAGGTTGCGCCCTTCTCTACGCTCGGTGTCCAATTTGCAAGGAACTGAAAAGTCCGGAAGTCCGTGCGGAAGTCCGAGGTAAGGAAAAGGTGCAAAAGCGGAGTTCCGATTAGGAAGTCCGAAGTAAGGGACAGGAATGAAGTAGAGGTCCGGAGGTCCGAAGATTAAGATAGAAGTTCGAGGTCTTAAAGTTGACAAATGATAAGTTGATAACAACTAATATTTGAACTGCAGAATACAAAGTATGTAAAGTAGTTTTATACTAAGGCTAGTACTCGGTGTAGCTGCGGCGGAGTTCTGCGGAGTTCCGAGTACAAATTTTGTGATGATATCTATGATGAAGAACAGACTTGAGTAAACTACGGAAGATGTGATGTAAGTAAAACAGGAGAGGTAATTTGAAATGAGGAATTTGAAATACTCGGAGTTCCTACGGAGTTCCGTCGGAGTTCCGAGGCAGAGTTCCGAGGGGTGCTTGCATGGGATATGACAGTTTACATTACTTACATCACCTACTTCACCTTCAGACATCCTATCACAAACAGTACTTTCATTCAAGAACGAAGTCCTTCAATACCTACAAAACAACGTCACTCCTTTTTACGTATGTGTCACCTTTGCTTATAATTTACTTACCAAAACCCTGCACCATTTTATGATCTACATTCACCCTCCTTATGACCATTTACCTTTACATTTTACTACAACCCCACCATTCCTTTCATACCTTTCCCAACCCATCACTGGCAGTATATGGCCTCGAGGGCTCGGCCCAAAGGGGGAAATACTGTCATATCCCATGCAAGCACCCCTCGGAACTCTGCCTCGGAACTCCGACGGAACTCCGTAGGAACTCCGAGTATTTCAAATTCCTCATTTCAAATTACCTCTCCTGTTTTACTTACATCACATCTTCCGTAGTTTACTCAAGTCTGTTCTTCATCATAGATATCATCACAAAATTTGTACTCGGAACTCCGCAGAACTCCGCCGCAGCTACACCGAGTACTAGCCTTAGTATAAAACTACTTTACATACTTTGTATTCTGCAGTTCAAATATTAGTTGTTATCAACTTATCATTTGTCAACTTTAAGACCTCGAACTTCTATCTTAATCTTCGGACCTCCGGACCTCTACTTCATTCCTGTCCCTTACTTCGGACTTCCTAATCGGAACTCCGCTTTTGCACCTTTTCCTTACCTCGGACTTCCGCACGGACTTCCGGACTTTTCAGTTCCTTGCAAATTGGACACCGAGCGTAGAGAAGGGCGCAACCTCTTAAAGGTTGAAGCCAAGTCCTCGTCGTACATCGGAACTCCGCTGGACTCCGCCGATTTCCCGCGCCTTAGGATCAGTTCTTAACACATATTCCATGTCCTCTCCCTATCTTTTCTATTAATTCTCAGGTCTTACGAGTAGATACTAGCATGGTCCTTAATTTTTAGTATTCCCCTTACATATATTAATATTTCCAACATTGTCATGCCTCTGCACCTGTAAGTGACATATTCCATGTCCTCTCCCCACCTTGCATATTTATTCTCAGGTGTTGCAAGTAGATACTAACACAGTCCTTATTGCCTTCACAAGTCATTACTTCCCTCACATTGCAGTGCCTCTGCACCCATAAGTGGCATATTCCATATCCTCTTCTTTCATAGTAATTCAAATTACATACCAGCATGGTCCTTAATTTTGAGCATTCCCCTCACATGTCATAATTTTCCAACATTGCAGAGCCTCTCCACCTGTAAGTGGCCCATCTCCCTTTGCCACCCAAAAAACTTGGCAAGTCCCCACCTTCACTGCCACATTCTCAGTCAGATTGCAATCAAGTTTGAGATGGGATTAATTGTGGTGAGGCATAAGAAAGAAGTAGATACACTGAGTATATACAACTAGGCTTGAAAGTAGTCAGAAAATACTTCAATGGAGGCAACAATATGTGCCTAAAACCGTAAACACAGCAGGACAATAGCAGGGTACGCGTTGACTAGATCTTCAGAATAACCATTAGCCAGCAATTCAACAGGTGAAAGAAAGCAATAAATAATAACAAGGCACACCTTTGCATATTTAGAACGAATGAAATTTTTCTTGGTCAACTTTTGGGCATAAGTGACGCTGCAGGCCATCCCATTCGACTGAGAGGCAGTCCTAAGCACATGGGTGGTTGGCGAGTTGCGCAGGCCACTGTCAACTACATACACCCACACCATGTCACGGCTGGCTGTTGGGAAGATGTGGGCGGTGAAAGATAGCCAGCTGGTCGAGTCGAACCCTTGGATGGTGTGGTGGTTGCTAGGGTATGAATGTTGACAGGTTCTGGGGATGGGTAATCAGCAAAGAAAGCAGTATGCTTAACAAAAAGCAACGAACTGCCACACGAGATCCACGATGCCAGCGCTCACGAGCTCAGGCGCATATCGTCTTCTCACCTCTAACAACATCGGCAGCGTGTTTGGGGCATCACGGGGTGGACACAGGGCGTAGCGCCAAAGCCGAAGAACGCTAATATAAAATTCGAGGACAACAACAGGATTAGTAGGTGGGGTGATGAGGATTCTCGGGAAACTCACTTGGCCATGTCGGTATGCAGGATGCTGACTTGAGAAGACAAATGTGAGTAAACGATATGTATTTTGTCAACATAGGACAACGGCGCACGCTAGCGCCGTGCCCCAGCTCACTCCTCCGGCCCCTGCTACCTCCCTAGAGCCAGCTGCCGCCCCTGCCACGTCACAGAGGACGACGCCCATGCCCCCTGCCCTGCGGCCGCTGCCTGACCTGCCCCCCCCTGCCTTCACGGCACCCCAGCAAACCCCCCCGCTGCCTCGGACGTGCCCACACCCACTCCCTGCACCCAGAACGGCTGAACGGCCTCGCGTTCGACGCCGAACCCCCCCTGCTGCCCCTTCCCCATCGCGTTCGACGACGCCAGCCGCCCCACACCCCTTCAGACCTTCCACCACCCCCATTCACTCCCACCACCCCCCGTTCACTCCCAGTGCCCCCCGCTCGGCCGCAGACGGCCAGCGTCACCGCCACACACGTTCCCCAGCCGCCCCATGTCACCACCAACCCCCCGCCAGCTGTCCGTACCCCCCGCTGCCCCAAAGCTCTCCCCTGCGCATCCCTCGACACTTCGAATTCGAGACACCACCAACGCCGCTGTGCAGACAGCACCCGATGAGCCGCCCCGTCCACTGAGCGACGCGGGGACGTCTACTGAACCACTCAGCACCTGCGACGCGACCACACTGGCTGACAACGCCCCCGAGCCACCTGCTCCACCACCCCCTGCATCCCAGAGCCCTGCCACGTCACCGCTGACAACGTCGGCACAGCCCCCACCAACGGTGTCACCAACGTCATCAATGTTGTCGACGATGGCCACCACCGCCTTCATCCCAGCTTCAGAATCAGCCCCAGCACCTCGCAAATGGCACCGTTTGCCCCCCAGCCTTTCCACAGCCCTCCGGACCACCAGCCAGCCCCACGACGAGCCCCGGCCCTCAGCCTGTGCCCAGACGGCCGCCACCTATGACCGCCGCCCCCAGACGACCTCTGTCGCCCCCCGAACTCAGGCTTAATTTTAGCCTGTGACAACAGTCTCTGCTTTGAAGTTTCCTTCTCCTCCGGCGCTGCGGCATCACTGCGTCCCAAAACAATCTCATCATCCTCCGCATCATCTTCATCGAACAATGCCTTCTCGTCAAGGGCAGGACGAGAAACCACTTCCATCTTCAAGGCATGTTGTTCGGCATTCTGCTTCACCTTCTTCAGGTGCTCATCATCGCTGTGTGCGTATGTTCATCATACACATGGTTATGAATTCCCTGCCCACCGACTTGGTGGACCAAAAAAGGTATGGGATTTCGGAGTTTATGGGTATGGGTTAAGACAGGTTCGACTGTACCTGTAAGCAAGTAGTCAGAAACTGTGTAGATTCTCAAAGTGAGGGGAAACCGAGCAGACAAGTAATATATATTGAAATATGACAATCAGGTGGGTATTGTGTCATATGTGAACAAGAGGCTATGGATCCGCAACAACATTGGGTCAAAGTATGAACAAGCAACACGCGAAAATGAGAGTATAGTAGCGTTCACTGAGCCGGCCGCCCCTTGAAGAGTGATGGAAACCAATTTGAGTAGATAGCTGCGAAGATTCCATGATCAGGGTGCTCCAAATGACTTGGGACAGGGGAAAGCCTGTGTGATTCTGCGGAGTGATTCCGCTTCCTCTTCACCGGGTCCGAGAGCGATGCACAAAGTGCTGTTCTCAATCGAGCTCCAAAATGCTCAAGCATTGCATCAAGAATGTCCTCCGGAATCCATGGTGGTAACGAGCATGGAGATATCCTAGTGTGGGACCCCCTCACGAGGCATGAATACTGTGGACCTTTCTTAGCAAAAGTGTCCACCACTTTCGAACACACTGGGCAGCAAGGTTTGGATATTCCCATAGGAGATCCAGTCGGCTATACATGGTAAAATATCTCATGGCTGTGAGAAGTGTAAGAATACAAAATTGCTCACCGCTAACAATTCCGCGATGTGATCGAGGTCAGCATCGCCCTGGGGTTCTAGATGCCTGAGACACAGTTCAATAAGTTCGCAATGGTATGTGCCATCAAAATATTCCCCAGTTGATAGTCCACTGTCGTCCATGAGACTCTCGAAAAAATCGACACTCTCCTTCAAAGATATCAACTGCCCCCTCACTTCCTTTACCACCTCCAACTGATTCCTGGCGTCTAAGTCAGAAAGCGACTGAACATTAAGAATAATGTCCTTCATCGCAGCAATTGTCGGGATGGAATTGCAACAGACATCTCTGAGTGCTTCAAGGGCGTTAACGATTTCCTTGATTTGCTTGGGTTTGTATCCAGTTTTCTTCGTCTTGGATATCATCTTCCTGACCCCCTTGAAGTCCGGGTGTGTAAGAGGCACCATGGCCTCGGTGTCTCTGATGATCTGTATTGCCGAAACTTCGCCTATATGTGTTTTCGGTTCAGGGATGTATTTCCGACAGGCGTCCTTCCAGGGAAGCATCTCCCGCGATGGACGTGGAATAGCCAGAGCATGAATATTGAAGGCAAGCTGAGTTATTGGTGTATGGGTGAGGATGGCTACAGCTTCAAACGGACATAGAATTAACTTCAGCCAGTCTCTGACAACCTCCCACAAAGGTCGTGGTTGACCCAGATCATTGACGATGCCTGGTTGGATGCTGCCAAGCTGAATATCTGCCTTCTCTTCATCATCAACTGCCATATTCACCTTCCTACCGTCATCCTCATCCATCGCTCCATCGCCATCATCCTGCATCATCACGCTGGTTTCCAGGTCTGCATAATATTGAGTATGGAGCATGGACTCGATGACTCGGAGATGCCTTCCGATCGTAAGCCCAGAAACCATCTTCAGAGCAGCCTCCCCATAAATTACGGCAAACTGGGTGTTATGGGCGAAAGTGCCGTTATCGAGGTCAAGGGCTGTGGCAAGCGTATGTATATAGTCCGAGTACTTTCCTAGCAGATAGCATAGGAGAGTATGATACTCCATGCACGTTGCTTGGGTGTAGTACTTGTATGAAGCTGAGCCCATGTTTTTGTCACATGCCTCCAATAGGTTTGGTATTTGTGCCTCGATATTGGGGTCCATTAAAGCAAGCACAGGCAGTTCCGCAAAGAATTTTTGATCATTTTTTGAGACTCTGTCTTCCTCGGGCAGGAGTGGAACATCATGAAATGTGAAGGCTGTGATGCGCATGAGCGCATTGAAAAACGGTTTCGACCAGGTTTTGTGAGAGAGCCGACGTTCCATTTTCATGTATGAACTGCTGACAACATAAAACAGGAGAGCTAACAGCACACTGGCATCGTCCGGCAGGGGAGTGTTGGCTTGGATGATAAGGGACTCGAGCACTTTTACATGATCCTCCCATGGCTGGTTCTGCCTATGAATGCCCTGTTTCAAGGTGTGTATGGTTGCAAAATGATTGTGTGCTTACCAAGACCTTTCCACCGTATCCTGCACCTGCTGACTAGGTTGGGCAATGGCAGCAAGTTTGCCGCCGTATGTTAGGGCATCTGGAACGAACATCAGTCCCATATTCAAAGCATCTTCTTTTGCTCTTTCTATGCTGCGTGGATTAGCGGTAGCATAGTATATCCCATCCTTATCGTTGAGCTGGATGTCGGATGTGAAGGTGGTGCCATTACAGAGGCAAGCACATGCAATAACCTGGATAATCCCATTTGCTCCGCTGCGATCTGCGGATACAGCAACAACCTCGTGGTTTCTTACCAGTAGTGTCGCAAGCGCATCCAGAACTTGAAGCTCTTCACGTTTGTTGCCCTTGATAATATTATCATCGACTTTCCACGTTGATGGTGACTTGGAATGCGTTTCGAGCTTGGATAGCATTGTTGTGAAGGTTTTGAACGCCAGGATCTTTTCATTGAACTCTGGAGTTCTGCCAGGGGACATGATGAAGGGGTAAAGACGACTTGAGTTTGAACCTGCAAAATTGGACAAAAGCTTGAACATGATGAGAGCAGGAACAACTTTGGGAGGTCTGGCATGGACCTACATTCAGATTCGATTTGATCCCATGAATAAGATGTAGTTGATTGAACAAATGATAAACCAATAGATCTTGAGGCGACGTGAACGTCTCACCCAGCAACGAGAACAGGTGGTACACTGCACATGCAAGAGGCCGCATAGCAAGAACAGGCGACCCCAATGGCTTGCACATCTTGAGGAAGAAACAACTTGTCACCTGGACAAGTTGTTAGGGGGACGTACAACGTCACATCCTGGAAGGAGGAATAGCCTGAGAGAGCCGAGAGACAGAGCCGAGAGAAAGGGTAGAGGGCCTCCGAATTTACGAGGGCTTATGCACGGTGTGCCAGTGTTGATGAACCAGCGAAGGAAAAGCTACAAAGAGAAGGGACAGAACTCACTCTTATGTATCCTATTTACTAACCGTCTTCAAGACTTATACGAGGAGGGCACAACGAGAAGGTGAAAGAAGGCGCAGCAACCTGCCAGTGGTTAGTGGAAGAGTGAGAAGGCGTGTGAAGAAGCCACCGTGTTTGGTGATCTGTACGAGAAAGTTTGAACCTCGGTTATCCGGAAGTCGGTTTCCGGTTAGCCGTGTCTGCCCGAGGATTGAACATTCCGAACAATATCCATGTTTGGGGAACCGCTTTCGCATGCTTTCACGCTTTCATCCCTACCACCACCTTCAATCGGCAGCGCTCCGCTGCCTCCTCGTGTAAGTCCCTTTCATCTTGTAGAGAGTTAGTAAATAGTAATATAACGGAATGATAATGAAATGACACTACAAGAGAAGACTTTAAGCCCTCAATCAATACTTATACTATCCATCCCTAGGAAACTTGGGAACGAAGCCATGACGAGCAATGTCACAGATGTGTTCCGTCGTTTCCTTGATATCGAGGCTCAGGTGGACAACGAGGACAATTTGGACAAATATGGCGACGAGCTAGGTCCTGGTGAGTTGACTCTTTTATTCTCTATGGATGCCGGTTAACATCCGTTCGCCTTTCAGACGACTTCATTGACGATCAGGATCATGGGCTACCAGAAGACGCGCCAAGGCCGATCCTGGGGAAGGAACTGCCTGACCAAGACGAGGAGGGTCTGAACGACTTTCTGGCCGGAATTTTGGAACGGTCGCGTACTCTCGATGCACGACAGGCAAGATACGACGGCGATATTGATTCTGACGTCGATTCGGACACCCCAGCTGCCGACATTACGCGCAGGCCGACTACCAGAGACTATCCGTTACTAAGGGTCCGCTGCGTCGTGAGCCTCGATCGTTACAATTTGTTGATAATTCTACTGACATGTAGCATCTTAGCCAGGGAAGGAGAGAGCCGCTGTATTTTACCTATTCCAGGCCGCGCAACCGCACCACGCGTTAAGGTCTGCGTTCACGCGGGATTCGGTTCGCGGCTGGTTTTACATCGAGGCCCTTATGAACGCCTCACTGGTCAAACTGTTAATTTCTGCTCCCAATATTATCCGCCCGCAGGACGGTTTTTCTAGGATCGACATACAAGATTGGACGATGATGTTGGGTATGGACTATGGCGGAAGGTGCCCCTCTCCTGGGGATTGGGTTACAGTGAGCCGTGGGTTGTACAAAGGGGATGTAGGCTACGTTTTTCGTTCATTTGCACCCCAGGGAAAGTCAGCATGCTTTTAGTTCCCCGTCTCCCCCCCCTCTCTCATGCAGGCTTATCATCCGGGAAAAGGAAACGGTCTAGCACCCACACCCGCGCCGACCCCGAGCTGCTTACCAGGGACGTGCTGATAGCCCGTGGCGTCACGCAATACAAGCTGGGGAATGATGGATCGTGGTATGTTTTTGGTCGCTGGTTCCAGCATGGTCTTGAACGTAGAACCTTCCATCTTCGTTCCATATCCCTTACCTCCGTCTCCATGCCGAGCACGATATTCTTTAATTTGAAAACCAGCCTTCACCCAGAAATTATGAACGCGGCGTTCCCTTGCCCCTCGGAATGGAAATTTTCTGAAGGCGAGCATATAGTCATCAAGTCGTCAAAAAAGCAAGGCATTATCCAGGCCATAGAGGCTCGGTCAGTGGAAGTGGACCTTGAGACCGGGGAGGGGATGGTGAATGTCCCTTGGTCGGACTTGCGCAAGCACGTTGTCGTTGGCAACTTTGCTGAAGTGACGAGCGGAGCTCTCCGGGGAGAAAAAGCATGGGTGATAGCAGCTGAAGATGATTTGGTCAAGATCGCCGAGATTCTGGAACGGGAAGACATAAATGGCGGTGTAACGGCTGTTGGAAGGGGTGGCGCCTTGGGGGGTGTGCGTCACAACGTCATAAAGGTGGGTAGGTATACAGCCGAACTTGGTAACCAAACGCTAGCTTTGTTTACCAGCCACACGTTATCCATGTAAACTGGGTCAAAGTTATTGACCCACCTCTCTCGCTTGTGGGGTCTACACCCGCCAGTATGCCAGCAGACCCACGAATGCGTGAGCAAGTGCCATGGATCAACAGTCAAGTCATAGTCTGCAAGGTTAAGCATCCGTTGAAGGGCTACCGTGCGGTTGTCAAGGACGTTCTGCCCCAGCAGGACACATTGAGTGGCCTCAAAATAACTGCACAGTTCACCCACCTTGACCCAGCACATCCATTCAAAACTGAAGTATTGGACTACGACGATGTCGTGGAAGCAAAGTATGGCTCTATTTCTGTCGGTAGGCATTGTGGACTAATTTCCCTTGAGTTCCAATCTCAAGTTATATGATTTTGCCCGGCCCAGGAGCAACCTCTTTGAACCTCATCCAAGTCACCGCGCCAGGTATCCAACTCCCCAGCACAAGCCATTACTAAGTAGTAGCAAAACCCCCATGCCTGATTATGTTCTCTCGTCACCAGCTTGGAATCCATCATCACGGACTCCAGTTCCACATTTCCCCTGGCCAGAGACTGAGGCCGAGGCAATTTCCCAACCCCATTGCATGCCTATCCCCCTGCAGCAGCAAGGCCCAGCTCATCCGCTACTAGACTCGCAGCTTATTGGGATCAAAATGAAGGTATCGGTTACTGGCGGCGAACATAAAGATAAGGAAATGGCCGTTGCAGTTGCGCAAGTGGAGGGGCAGCTATCGATTCGGTTCACGCACTACAAGACTTCAGGATTCTTGCCTGCAGAACACGTTGTCCCAAAGCATCCTAATCCGATGCGCGACAATGGGTTGCTCGTGGTGGTTGAGGGCGATCATCGTGGCAAATATGTCCGCCGAATCCACCATCGATACGAGGATGGTCGACCGATAGTCATATTAGCTGTTATCCATCGGACGGAGGAAGGTCATGAAAGTCTCTCGGAGGAATGCTTAGAGCTCAATCCCAGTGAACTATGTGTTGGCTATGAGACGAAGGAGGAAAAGCAACAGAATGATGGACTGATGTCTGGTCTTCGAGAGGAAGCGAGGAAAACTCGTGCAAAATAGGTATGAGGTACTAATGTTAAGTTTGCTATGTATGGCTTGATGTACTAAAGTCAAGTTTATAGGTACAACTTCTCTACAGTCTTGGGGAAAAGTCAGTCAAAACACTCTCTTTCATGGTCCTGGTCTCATTGAGGCAGAGTTGCCTGCTGAATGATCCCAAACTTGCATGCGATCTGTTGGTTCAAGTCATCCACGCATCTACCAATGGTTGAGAGTGCCTTAAGAACTTTGCATTGGGTTGGGATATTGAAGTCTGAGGCTGCCTCAAGATTGTCAATGACACGTCTGTATTTGCTAATTGTATTTGCTGACCCTTTACTGCCATTTACTGCCATTTGTAACCAAGTTTACAAAATACATATCTTTTACTCTCATTTGTCTTCTCAAGTCAGCATCCTGTATACCCTGCACACAAACATCTGTCAGTCTCTTTTAACTTCTTGTTGACATGGCCAGGTGAGTTTCCTGAGAATCCTCATCACCCCATCTACTAATCCCATCGTCATCCTTGAATTTTACTGCAAGGTTTGGGATGACAGGCTACAATGATTCAACATTTCAGTAAGGGATTAAAAGGGTATGGGGACGCTGTTCTTCCTGTGCCACCACCATTTCAAGGGGCTATGGTCAAGTACAGAGGAGTACCACACAACACATCCAACTTCTCAGCATCTACAGAGCCTATCATCCTTGTACTATCTAACATAGTTCACTTAATTTACTGAACATTTCCAGTCCCTTATTCCACCGCTCCTTCCTATCCTTTTCCCTCTTTTCCCAACCTTCATCTCCCTCCCCCTCCCCCTCCAATACCACACTCTTGTCTGACTTGCACCCATTGTAAACCCATCGGAAAAGTCCCCCAGCACTGTACAATGTGGTAGAAAACCGCATCTGATTCTGAGGAACCCCAATGTTTGAATGTCTCAAAAGGGCAGATGGAATCAGTATCACTGATCCTGCTGGAAATCTTATAATCAGCTTTAGATCATGAAGCACCAGATGCCCCCCTTCATTTGCATTGAAGTTTCCCCCTGCAATAATCCCACACATCCCCCATGCCAGGTTAGCATGGTCCACATGCTCCCACGTCGCTGTACAATACCCCAAATTTCGAGTCTTTGCCGCCCAGTGCCCTGGCCCAGGATCATACCCCGGATTCGCATGCCCAGGCCCCATCACTTTAAGCTCAGGGTGAGCCTTGTACAGAGCCTCAAGCGTCTCCCCGTAATACCGGTGCATTCGCGGAACATACGTCTTGAACACAGAGTCCGCAAATCCAATCAGTCACCGTTCCGCCGAATCCCTGTTAAGCCGAGCAACAATCTCCCTCCCATTTTTGTCAAGCCTAATAGGGCATGGCATCTGTTCCAGCTAGTTAATCCCAGTAAAATGTTCATCTTAACAAATCCAACTCCACCTTTTGTCCCCCGCCAAATGATCCCTTCATCAATGGCTACAAAATCTCCTCGCCGGTGCTTCCGCTGTTTCTTTGTGAATGAATATGTAGATCTAACCTCGCGGTGTGTTTCGAATGACTTTTCAACAACTTCCTTCTTCCAGTTCTTATATGTTGGCACATCCCCCTTCCCCTTCCCCTCATCCCGAGGTTGCCCACCGAGTATCACAAAAGCTCTGTCATCATCATCAGCAATCACATGTGGCGTCTCACCATCCCAGCTGAACATCTGGTACCCTTCCTCCTCCAGTTCACGCAGCCTATCATCACACCTCACATTCTTGCCCCGAACTCCCATCCATCCACTCTTTGTAGGCGCCAATCCCTCTATTTTCATCACCGCATTGATCGGTTCCAATGCAGCCTCCCTCGCCCTCCGTGCAGCAACAGACTTCACCGGTGACTGGCTGAGCGAACGCTCCTTCGCCCGTTTCTCCCGCTTCCTCTCCCGCTTTCGCTGCTCCTTGTCACTAAGGTGACCCCACTTATGCTTTTTTGACGGCGTTCCCTCTAGCTCCGCCCACGGATCATTCTTGCCGCCCCTTCCTCTTTTAACCGCCCCCATGATTCCTCTGCTACGTAGGCACCTCTCTTCCCCTGGCACCCCTATTTCAACCCCGCTCTGTACACCATGCGCAAGCGATACCCCGCCGCCCCCTTCCGTCGCTGCCCCCCCCTCTCCCCAATCCCCATCCCCATCCCCATCCCCATCCTCATCCCCATCATCCCCATCATCCTCAAATCCACCACCATCACTCACGCCGCCCCAGTCCTCATCCTCAATGCGTGATAAAAGCTCTTCCTGCAGCCGTTCATGCACCTTGAAAGGCACCGCTGGCCTGATCACATTGAGCCCATATGGCGAGTACTCTTTTCCCCCTCGAAGCACCCACCCTGCCATGAATAATAGCGTCAGCCTCGCACAGCGGCGCGTGCATTGAGCTAATGAATGAAGGAGCAATGGGTAGGGCCCCATTATGGCCTGGGGCAATTAAGGCACCCCCCTCCAAGCAGATGCCAAGACATGCATGGTAGGCATGGACCCTCGTACTCTGGCACTCAGAGGCCGTATAGCCCATCTGAAGCAAGGCCCCCAAGCACATTTCGGCGGATTCCAAGGACGGACCCGCGTACTCTGGCACTCAGAGGCCGTATAGCCCATCTGAAGCAAGGCCCCCAAGCACATTTCGGCGGATTCCAAGGATGGACCCACATACTCTGGCACTCAGAGGCCGTATAGCCCATCAGAAGCAAGGCCCCCAAGCACATTTCGGCGGATTCCAAGGACGGACCCACGTACTCCGGTACTCCATGGCCACGGCATAATTCAGAGCAAAGCAAAGGGTGACCTAGCGGCTTACCTGACATGCCACGTTCGACCCTAGAGAACAAGCGTGATGAAGGTATAAAGCCTGAAAACGCCATGGCCCTCAAGCAGCTCTGGTGGTGGTTGTTCAAGTTCAAGCCTGAGCCTGAGATCGTGTCCCTGTCACTGTATAGTAAGCAATTATTACTACTAGTACCGCTACTAGTACTAGCACCGCTAGCCTGAGTATGAGAACGTGACCACATGGCTTGACACCGTGACAGAGGGATAAGATCGCCTGCATTCATCTCGCTTATGATTATGATTTGTGCAATTTACTTTACTGACTACGGGAAAGGGGGAGGGGGCGGGACCGTTGGCTGGGCTTAAAGTCTTCTCTTGTAGTGTCATTTCATTATCATTCCGTTATATTACTATTTACTAACTCTCTACAAGATGAAAGGGACTTACACGAGGAGGCAGCGGAGCGCTGCCGATTGAAGGTGGTGGTAGGGATGAAAGTGTGAAAGCGTGCGAAAGCGGTTCCCCAAACATGGGATATTGTTTGGAATGTTCAATCCTCGGGCAGACACGGCTAACCGGAAACCGGCTTACCCGACGCCCAAACTTCTCGCGAAACAACACCAACTCCCTGTAATGTTCTCACGATTCTTTCTTCTTCCTCCAACACCCATCATCAGCCAACGGTCCCGCCCCCAGTAAGTCTCCCTCCTGTAGTCAGTAATGTAAATTGCACAAATGATCTACATGATCGTATGCGAAATGAATGCAAAAGAAACCTGAATAGTTCTAACTTGGGCAACAGCCTGAGAACGCCTTGCACTGCAATTTGCAGGCTCCAACCCCGAGTCTACTAGTAACTTGAATACTGGGCGTTGTAGTTATATTTATCACTGGCATCCTGTCCTCTAGCAAACACTCATTGATACTACTAGTACTCCAGATTCCGAGTCCTGTCACGGTTCCTGTGCTCCTTACATGTCGCCTTGCGCCCTCCAGGCCTCAGTCATTCTAGGGTGTGACGTCATGCGTCCCCTTTGGCAACGACTTGTCCTGGCAACAGGTTGTTTCTTCATCAAGACGAGTAAGCCCTTGCAAGATTAGAGGCCTCTGGTATCTACTATTTACTCTTTGGACTCTGAGTTTGTTCCTCCTTCAAAGGTCAAGGACATCGCGGATTCTCCGCAGCAACTTCAAATTCCCCTAGTGACAGCGTGAAATTGTCTCCCCATCATGGCGCTCAGTCTTCGCAAGCCCTGTTTCTCCCCGGGCTCGCTCACTAAATACAAATTATTTCCTGCAGGGCGCAACTGTCAGCGCTTACTCGAGCATCCTCCCTGCAAATTTTTCCTGCAAAGTCATCCATTCATTCCAGGGCGTGACGCTGTGCGTCCCCCTCAGCGACTTGCCCAGGTGACAAGTTGTTGTTCAAGATGCTTGAGCCCTCGCAAGATCTGAGGCAGCCCTCTTCCGTCGCGGATCCAATCCTTCCGCCCGCGATACCGAGTTGGTGCAGAACATGTTCCCCACGAATTGATGTCACCAGCAGAGAATCGTAAGTTTCATAGCGTTATCTTTTCCCATTTTCCAAACTAACGTTCCTGCAGATTATGAGACATAATGAAATTCTTGTCCACAATTTACTTCATCACGTTCCTCAGGGCTTTAAGCTCCACAATGGTCTCCTTCTGCTCCTGGTGGACCCCCATAACCATGTCCTCTGCCCAACGGTATAATGCTATGATCTTTCTAGGTGCAATCCCTGTCGTAAGGTAGAGATTCAACGGGGAAAGGAATGTAAAGTCATCAGCGTTCTCGATGCCTGCCCCCCGGATATTTTCTATTTCCTCAGACGTTACCCCTTCATATCGCTCAGGCAAGTCAAATAGGATACTTGGATAGAAGAAGGCATATGTTTCCATGTCTGGCGCATGAGAACATAATGAGCGGCGGGCCCGAGGTCCGATGCTATCGGTGTACTGTACGTTCTTTGCGATACCCTTTGGCCGCTGCGCGTACTGTGATGTAAGAGCTGTTTCCTGCAGCAATCTCACTGTAGAACTTACAGCATTATTCACATCCAGAATTTCTAACCCCACATCGTTACTATAGGCGAACTCTTCTCCAATGTTGTTGACTAATCTACTCCAGCCTTTTTCATCAACGAGGCCTGTGAGAGTACCTGCAATGCCATGCACGTAAAGTCTGTACGCGAGCCGGGCGCGTGTAGGCTCAAGATCCAGGCGCCTGCAAGCCACTTCGTGAAAAGCTTTCCACGTAACGTCGGTCATGATGCAGAACTCCCATTTCTGCGACTCGAACACGTAGCGCACCGAAATCCAGAATACTATTATATGGGGTAAGTCTTGTTAAGGCTAGATATCCGTTGACCTGAACTCACCTCCATCCTTGACTTCACCAATAGGGAGCCCCTCTAAGATGCGGCTCCCATATTGAGCCTCGAGGCTTCTTGTTGGCGTGGGTCAATCTTTCAAGGTAAGAAACAGAGCAGCGAAGTTCATGGTGTTGAATGTTGTCAGGCCTGGTAGATACGCACCAGGCTGACCGATGTAGCAGGGGGGTAGACGAGCCACGAAGTCATTGGGCAATGAAGGAATCTGCCATGACGCCGGTGGCCCATATCGAGGCGGTCCAATTGCATGACCGGTAGGCCATGAGTTGTCGTGACCGTAGACTGGCTGCCAGGCAGGCCCATAAAAGTATGCGACTACTGCAGCAATGCGTCCCTCCGGGTCGTATCCGAAGGTGTTGTAATCTGCACTGTTGTAGTTCATGGTATACCGCGGTGCTCAGAATCACCTTCTTTCCCCTGTTTATATACGACTGACTCGAGTTGAAAATTACGAGTCATACACTGACATGGGATCAACGAGTCATACACTGACACGGGATCAACGAGTCATTTTTTTTTAGTTCGATGGCTACAAGAGTACATACTATCCTCAGGCTAGCTTTCGTTAATTCCCCGATTTGCGACAAGATATATATTTCGCACTCCATGGCCAGCGAGGAAGAGGATGGCCTTCGTGCCACATATTCTGGCGCCAAACAGCGAATAGCAGCTCTTGAATTACAGTTGGAAGAGTTACGGAGTGCTGGTGGCAAGCGCAAATCGTACAGTACCATTCCTCGCACTCCTTCATAAAGTACACCCATTCATCAGTATCACTCCGTGGCAGGGACATTGCTTCGAACGTTACGCAAGGTCGCATCATCCCTAGGCTAGTCTCAACCTTTCAATTGATTGAAGAGTTAGTTGACGAGAGCGATCGTCGTCGCACCCTGGAAGCCGACGGTGGGAGTGATCCGACCGAGCACAGTATCCAGTGAGTTACCAGACTCTGGTATAACGAAGAACTTACCCTTTTGCATCCAGCGAAAACCGCACTTTTCAGGGGTATCAACTTCTGGTGCGGCACATAGCACCGCTTGAAGAAAGACTTACCATGCTGGATGTGGCTGAACTTGGCGTATACATTAGAGACGTGCTTTTGTCTTCCCCCCCTATTCTACAAGTATACTGATGATTTACTGACGCAGCTACGAAAGGGAGCTGCAGGTGCCCGTGGTGACGACGCGGCTAATTTGAAGCCTGCTGTCGTTAGCTGGCTCACGGAACTTTTTGAAAACCCTACGTTGCCGCTCTCGCCCAATAACAAGCCGGAGCGCGGGTTTGAACATGATTTAACTGGTAAACTCATCTGTCCTGTAGAGTATGACTGGAATAACGAGAGGTAGTCTGTTGTTTCAATTATTAGTCCTTTGTTAATCGATGCCCCGTAGCATTCGAAAGGGCATCCGCGATGGCCATCCAGATTTTATTGTAACAGCCGATTTGTGGCCAGCATTCCTTTACCTGAAAGCGTTAGTTAACAAGAATGAACTGGATGGCGGCCTATTCAAAAGTGCAATCCTGGTCAAGGTGGGTACTATTGTACTTCATTTCCACAATTTTCCTCATGCCGTATTAGGCTTTTAAATTTATTTTTACTTCACCTACTTCGGCAGAAGATGTTCGCAGCCAGGATGATGTTGATAACCAGGCCTCTCGACCACTGAAGCGCGCTAAAACTCGCAAAGCTCCAACACGTGGCAATGTCGCCAACCTTCTGGGCATAAGATCGGTGACACCCCGTGCCATTGCATATGTCGCTGTCCAGGTAAGCATCCATGCATCTTGAGCCAGAATGCCTACCGACAATGCAGTTACACAGCTGCAATTTTCTCTCTCCAGCACAATGTCATGGAATGAGGAGGATGGATGTTTCAGTTACCCAGGGTTCTATAACAACATGATTGATTTTTTTGAACATGCGCCTGGTCCTGCTGCTGAAGCAGATGTTCAGGCTCTACTTTCCTGGTGGACGCTGTGCGTGAGCACTAATGCAAATGTAACCCTTACTAACATTTCCTGATAGTAAAGTTTTTGGAAGTCATCACCTCCCGTCGCATGGTCAACCACGAGTAGCTGGTTCTTCAGTGCAGAGTTTAGCTATCCAACGAGCAGCTCGCGAATTGGCGGTGCCTCAGGGGGAATGAGGGTGATTCATCGATGCCTGTATTGTATTAGCGCACCGTATTAGTAAGAGAGCTGGTAGATGACTCCCGACCTGGAGGCCATGACTCAAGTCTGAGTCAGCAGTGCTGGTGTTCTTATACTTCTTCACAAGTTCCCGAGGAAGGTGACATTTGTGGCAATAGCAGAATACACCTGTCATCCGGAGCAGAGGCCAGTGTCATATGAGATCAACATCTCCTCTTCAACACGTTCACCTAGCCATTGCGCTTCTCCCTTCGACACTAGCCCTGCTTATGCTGTTTATTTGCATAAGCCCATGTACGCGCGAGTTCGCTAATCATGCAGGCCTAAGCAGACATCAGAACACTTGCGAGGCATACAGAACTTCTCTGGCTCTGAAGCTTGAACGAAGGAGAGTTACTTCGCAGAAAATCAAGGCTCTAGGAGGGCTTGATGCTCGGAAGGTTAGGATAGACCACTTGAATGTACGTTGTACACTGTCAGCTGCAGGAGGGTTCTGATTGTTTCTAATAGAAGATGGCTGCCAACAATTCCATATCAGGTGCAAATGACAACCCTATTGCAATGGTAGACGCCACTTCTGCAATCCCTGCAGTCAGCATGCCACTACCACCTTGCCCCGCCCTTCCACTCACAGAAGCCGGGCGGCCAAGGAGAAATTATCGTCGGCCACGCAGGTTTGATGATACGCCACCCGAACCTCCTGCAAGCATTAACCCTCCTCTTCCGAACATCATATGCCGCGTTATACTGCATGTCCGTGACTCGTTTCGGACTGCGGTAAACCAATTTGGCATCCTACGGGAATACCTACATCGTCCATCGTATGATCCTGACGCATCAGTGAAGCCAGAAGATTTAGCCAATTTTAGGACAACATCTTCCCCAACTTTTACGGATGATCCTGTTAGGCCCACGACCCCCCAGTTTAAGCCCCCTTGGCCATTTGACAACATGTCGCAGTTTCTTTTAATGAGCTGGCATAATAATGGCAGCAGCCAAAAGACTGAGGGTGAACTAGATCGACTCGCAAAGGAGGTCATCAGGCATCCTGAATTTAAATCTGAAGATTTAGCAGACTTTAACGCGCACCGGGGGCACAAGCGGTTGGACAGTGCCAAGGAGACCACGGCTTGTGGCACTCCATTTCATGATGATGGCTGGCGAGAACTTACCATAGAGCTTAAGATTCCTGTACCAAAGAAGGACGCTGCCCCTCGAAAATTCTCCGTTCCCGGACTTCATTATCGATCGATTACGGACGTGATTAAGGCAACTTGGGGTGCAACATTGTCGTCGCTGTTTCACCTCACACCATTCCGGCGCATCCATATTGACCCCAATACAGGGGAGGAAACACGCGTCTTCGACGAAGCTTATATGTCAGACGCTTTTGAAACCGCCTACAATGACCTCCAAAAACAACCGCCTGAACCAGGTTGCAAATTGGAAAGAGTTATAGCCGGTCTTATGTTTTGGTCAGACTCCACGCATCTCGCCAATTTTGGAACTGCTAAAGTCTGGCCTTTATATATGTACTTCGCAAACCTCTCTAAATATGTAAGAGCGAAGCCAAACTCTGGGGCATGCCATCACATGGCATACATACCATCTGTATGTTGGATTGGTTTGTTTTACTGGCAATTACTGACAAAAAAATCAGATCCCGGATAGTCTTAATGATTTGCTATCAACCTTTGTTCCTTCAGCACAGCAAACCACCCACCTATTCACCCATTGTCGGAAAGAGCTTATGCATGAAGTGTGGCGTGCGTTGCTGAATGAAGAGTTCTTGGAGGCCTACAAACATGGTATTGTTCTAAAATGTGCTGATGGTATATCTCGTCGCGTCTATCCACGCATATTCACGTATTCTGCGGATTATCCTGAGAAGTAAAATCACTCATGTAGACTTATGACATTAGCTCACATCACTCGCCCTGTACAGGATGCTTTTAGCTGCCCTACGCGACAAAGGGCTATGCATTTGCCCGCGATGTCTGGTGCCAAAAGACGAGCTAGATAAAATAGGTCAGGTTCGAGATTCACAGCAACGAATCTCCAGAGCTCGGATCTTCAATATGGACTGGATAACAAGAGCACGGAATTTTATTTACCGGCAGGGATTCCCTGTGAGATCTGTTGGGATAGAGCGCATGTTAAAGCCAACCTCTTTAGTCCCTACTTTGGTGCATGTTATGTGCCACCATGTTCACTTATCCTCTATCTAACGATTGTACAAGAATGCATTTGCCGAGAAACTTGCGCCATTCAGTTTCGATCCTTATGCTATGCTTGTCGTGGACCTGATGCATGAATTCGAGCTTGGTGTCTGGAAATCTACCTTGATTCACATCATCAGAGTTTTACATGCAGCTGCACCCGGAGGTAGCATGATTACTAACTTTAATGCCCGGTATTTGTCATCGTTGTCTACTTACTTCTATTGGATCTCTCAAACCAGGAAAGGTTCCGGCAAATCCCAACATTTGGCAAAGGTACTATTCGGCGCTTCTCCAATAACGTATCTGAAAGGAAGAACTTGGCCGCCCAAAACTACGAGGACATTTTACAGGTGAATTCCATCTTGTTGCTCGGTCATGTTACTAATTTGTATTCTTCTCACCTAGAACATGATACCTGTAGTTGACGGCTTGCTCCCGGAGCCATACAACACACTGCTATTGATACTGCTGTACCGTATGGCGGAGTGGCATGCCTTGGCAAAGCTCAGAATGCACACAGATCACACCCTCAAGGGACTGGATAAAGCTACAACTGCGATTGGCCGTGAACTGCGATCCTTTCGAAAATGGTCAAGAACCTCTTTTACAGTGAAAGAGCTGCCTAGTGAGACTGCAACCAGAGTGAGGAGTAAGAAAAGAGCTCAGGCTCCTCGCCCACACCCAGTAACAAGTACCCCAGCCATAACGACAGGCTCGCCAGCATCAAACTTTTCAACAACAGGCATGAACCCTGCGGCAGCCATAGGTACTTCGGCAGCATCTGCAGGTCCTTCCACAGCAGAAATGAATCCTTCGAAATCACAAGCGAAAGTCAAGATTCTCAATCTGTTCACTTACAAGTTGCATGCTCTGGGGGATTACATTCGCACCATCCGGTTATTTGGAACCACGGATTCTTATTCCACTCAAATTGTATGTTTTATTCCACTCAAATTGTATGTTTTGTTTTTCGACATTGCGGTTGACGGTCTTCGAACTTTGCATGTACAGGGAGAGCTCGCTCACCGCCTTGTAAAGCGTCTATATCGCCGGACCAACAAAATCAATGCTACAAGGCAGATTGCAAGACATGAACGCCGTGCTACTCGTTTGCAAAGAGCACGAGACGCTGCTCAACATGGCCATGCTCATCATGTCCAATTCTCGGATAACGATTGTCTTCCTTACACTGCTATCGACCAACATCATCATATAAGTGAATCAAGAAATCACCCGCTTGATTTGATGCGTTTTGTGCATGATGCTGCATACGACCCAGCCAAAAAGGTTTTCCTATCACCCCTTAAGTTTATCTGCTGATAGGGCTTTCATAGGACTTCATTCCTAAGCTAAAAAACCACCTTCTGGGCCGACTCCTAGGTCATGATTTCGAGGGGGACGATGAACTGGAATTTTCGGCTAAAGACAGGGATTCAGTTCGCATCCTCAACAATCGTATATATTCTGCCAAGGTTCTACGTGTCAACTACACCACTTATGACATACGTCGTGACCAGGATTCCATCAATCCTCGTACCCATTGTGATGTGATGGTTTTATCGCCTGAGAAGGCAACTGGGGCACATCCGTTCTGGTATGCTCGTGTACTCGGGGTTTTTCACGCAGATGTTCTTCATCTTGGACCTGAAGCTCGCAACCGTTCAGTACAACGTATGGAATTTTTGTGGGTGCGCTGGTTTGGTATGGAGCAAGATTATCAATCTGGCTCCCATGTGGCACGATTACCCAAGATCGGCTTTGTTCCAGATGATGGTGCATTTGGCTTCCTCGACCCATCTCTGGTTCTGCGTGGATGTCACTTGGTTCCAGCTCATGCTGATGGCCGAACAGATATACTTTTGCGCACTATGTCTATGACGGCTGCACGCCTTCCAGGTGCAACTGACGATTGGACTAATTACTTTGTCGTTATGTATATTTTCCTTGTTGCCATGCCTTGAATGTCCCTTCTGATTCTTGCATTGCACAGCTGGGTTGATCGAGATATGTTTATGCATTATTTTGGAGGGGGGATCGGCCATTTAAGGCTGGGTCTTCTTAAGGAAGCGACCTGTGACATGGATGTGGATTCTGGGCCTGAAGGTAGCATGTGTCAGCCCCATGTTAACGATTACCCACATGCACACCCAAGAACCCTTGAATCGCTAGCGGAGAGGTTTGGCCAGGCTGAAAGGGAGGCTGATGTAGAGGAATATCTTTCAAGCAGTGATAGTGGTTCAGACTTTGATTCAGATCTGAATGGGAGCAATTCGGATGATGATGGCCTAGGTTTGGGAGATGGAGAGAACAGTGATAACGACGACGATGGTTCTGTGTCTTTTTAGTGCTCTTTGTGTTCTTTGTTATGTGCGCATAAAGTCGAGTATATCGTGTTAAGTCTCGTGGTTGTCATATGCATACCAATTGACAAACGGATAAAGCTTGTACGTCATTCTACCTTCTATTTCTGCATAGCTGGCCATGACCTTCCCGGGTACAACTACGGCGCCATCGTCGTTGGTTTTGGCAGTGGATAAATCGGCACTCCCCTCCAGAGAGAAGGAACTGGTTGGTGTCCCTATATCGGCGCCTGCTATATTGACCCACGAGAAATTGGTTCGTGCATCATTTTCGTCAAGCCTTGAGGCGATTTAACGATTCAAATTTTTTGACAATTCAAGCGATGTTTTGAGTCATTGAATCGCCGAGTTGCCGACTTGAATCACCATCGCATCGTCATGTTCGACCGCTACTAATATCATGCTTTGTCTAGGATACTCATGCCGTGCATGAGATCTGCTTGAAGCGATGATGAGCTGAGCTTGATTTCTGTGAGATGGTCGGGAAGCCAATGTAAGTTCGCTGGCGCCCTATTGCGGATCTGTGTATCTTTACACTAGGTAATCAATGACTCGGACTCGGACCCCTTCATCAGTTCAAGAGCGTTCCCACAGATGCTGAGAAAAGCCGAAGCAAAATGCTAGTTGGATTAAGATTGCTTCAGTATGACAAGCAGGAATCTAACAGGAAATGTTCAGTGTAGTACTTGCACGGAGCTACCATCCATCTCTAGATAACCATGTAATGCGGTCTGGCAGCTGGGACACTGAGACAACAACTCCAAAACTGTGATGAGAATAGCTATAATGTGGCAGTGATATTAAAGTGCCAGCACTAATCAAGCCATCTTCAACCTCTTCAAGTTGAAACATTACTATTAGTACTAGTAATATATGTAACACCTCTTCGCTCTTTACTAGTAGTAGTACTAGCCTGAGCACTAGTGCTCGTGATCATTATATTTTGGATTCCGACTATACAGTCACCGTGACCAAACAAGTCTAACTCCGACACCATGACAGCATCGTCACCGTCCGAGTCAGCCTTCCGACTCGGAGTCACTAGTAGTAGTAATCAGGTCCAACTTGAACTTACGGTGAGCTGCATTCAACCTTTTCTTCTCTTCTCTTGTCTGCCATCGTGGCAACTTGAACTCTCCATTCATTCCGAGTCTAGGATGTGACATTGTATGTCCTCCTAACAACTCGCCTTATGCGACGAGTTGTTTTCTAAGCCCACGCGATGTACTAGGATTCCCCTGTTTCTGAGCGCTTTCTGTTTGCTTCTGGCTCCTTCCTTCCAGGGTGTGACGTTGTACGTCCCCCTGAACGACTTGCCCTGGCGGCAAGCTGTTTCTTCTTCAAGACCCTTGAAGCCCTCAACCGCAGACCTTTTTCCCTTTTTGGCGAAATGGCCATCTCTTGGGGGTGAGATGCTCGTGCCGTCTCGAATCAAATGATCTGCAGTTTATTTAATTTAGCCATTTTTTTTTGCACCGAATGGATTGAATGGATCCTGATGTATGTCCAATATCCTGTTGCAGAATTGTCCTCATCATTTGTAGGTTATTCTCCAATATGCAGGCTCAACCACAAGATGGTGCTCCCCGAAAACCTAACTCCTGAGATGCTTGTGGCTGAACCTACTATTTTACTGCACATGAAAGACTTTTCTGGACGTAAGTGTCTATCATTTTACTTGTAACTGGTTGGCTGATAATGTTTAACTTAGCACTCGCATCAACCGATGTGTTCAACGCACCCAGTGGGTTGCGAGATTCGGCGGAAGTGGATCTGTACTTTCAAAGTCACAGTATACCATGGCTTTCTCTTGCACTTGAGGATGTTGTCTCTTCCAACAGACCTTAAGTCTATCCCCTTTCATTCCGTCATCTGCCTCTCACTTCTGCCCAACATCCCTCCCTCCTCCCCGCCGCTCTCTACGAGCTCTCGCGCACCGACCCGCACGCCGACCATGCGTGGCTCTCCGCGGACGTGTGTTCCTCTGTTGTCCGCCTCTCTGCACAATATCCCTCCCTCCTCCCCGCCGCTCCCATGAGCTCTCGCACACCGACCCGCACACCGGACGTGTGCTCTGCCCTTTGGGGCATCATCCTATCCGCAGAAGACCTCCTGTGCCTCACGATTGCACTTCTCCCCATTCCTGGTGTGCCGTCTCTGGACTTCTATGTTAGTTAGCAGCGAAATTGATCTCCATTCGTACCAGTGAGACAACCCAGCATGGGGGGGAGTCTGATCCACGATGGCGGTATAGTTTGCGGCAATAGCATAAGCTTAAGCTTTGCCTTCGGCAAGCCATAGAGATTTGATGCTGAACACAAAACAGCACACCTTGCGTTCATGTAAGTCTCAATGCAAGTGCAAACATTTCTCTAATTTACAGTTATAGGACTACCAACCACTCCAACCAATCCACCCATGTGACAATCAGGGGATTCAGCAGCGCAGGCCACTTACGGTTCAATTGTCATACAACGCATGACCCGGCCAATGATCAAACATGGGTTTACCAGATGCCAGGGCGCCGGAGAGTGAGCTGGGAGACCCCAAAATTCAAGGCAGTGGTTTGAACGCAGGCATTAAAGAGGGAGTTAAAAAAGAACTTTTCTTACTTCCAGTTGAAATCTGTGTCTGGTGCATTATTTTCTCTGTGTATCCTGTATCATGGCTAAATGCATTCAGGATAGTTGTGTTGTTGGAATATGAACGGTTTCAGTGATACAGTCAATGCCAACAAACATCAATCCTTTCGTCCTCAAAGCCTGAATCTCATGATAAGAAAATGTCCAGTATTTTTGATGACCATGACGCCCCCTACCTCGACAACCTCCCGAAATCCGCCTCCGTCGTCCGTCTCAGCATCCCTCCCTCCTCCCCGCCGCTCTCTACGAGCTCTCGCGCACCGACCCGCACACTGACCATGCGTGGCTCTCCGCGGACACGCGTTCCTCCGTCGTCCGCCTCTCCCATCTGCACAACACCTCCCTCCTCCCCGCCACTCCCACGAGCTCTCGCTCACCGACCTGCACGCCGACCGTGCGTGGCCCTCCGCAACATCCCCGCCGCTCCCATCAGCTCTCTTGCACCGACCCCCTCGCTGACCGTGCGTGGCTGACCGTGCGTGGCTGGAGACCCAGTTAGCTGCTAGGTGCATGGTACCAATTCACATGCCTATTCCCTCATACAACAATAATTGATTACATTACTGGAACCTGTAGCTGGAGCATTTTGGGGGGGCTTTTCTAAGAGGTACCGAAATCAGACAAAATGTATGACCAGATAGATACAAACATTTTTTGTTCGAATTTTGACTACATTAAGGAACCTGTAGCTGGGTGCCGAAATCAGACAAAATGTATGACCAGAAAAATATGACCATTTTTTGTTTGAATTTTGACTACATTAGGGAACCTGTAGCTGGAGCACTTTTTTTTTGGCTTTTCTAAGAGGTGCCGAAATCAGACAAAATGTATGATCAGATAAATATGACCATTTTTTTTATGAATTTCACTATGCAGACCTATCTTTCCCACAGTGTAGACCAATGTACTACAGGAATAATTTTTTTCTTTTTGGGAAACTGCTCTGTGGTGTATAGCCATGAGACAATATGGCAGGAGTTTGTAACCTAGAGCCTCTTTTTTTTGTTTTTTCAAGAAGGCCAAGTTCGCCACTAAGTACATGGTACAGGAGTTCATACATGTATTCCCCACACATGAGGACAATTGACCATACTACTGGAGCCTGTAGCTAAAGCACTTTTCTTTTGGCTTTTCCAAGAGATACTGAGATGAGACAAAATGTATGACAGGATAAATGTGACCATTTTTTATATGAATTTCCCCCTGCAGGCTTATCTTTCCCACAGTACATGACCAATGTACCATGAGAATATATTTTTCCCTTTGGGAAACTGCTCTGTGGTATGTATGGTAATATAGCCATGAGAAAATATTACAGGAGTCTGTAACCTAGACCCCCTTTTTTTCTTTTTCAAGAAGGCCAAGTTGGCCACTAAATACATAGTGCAGCAATTCATACATGTATTTCTCACATGTGAGGACAATTGCCCATGCTACTGCAGCCTGTAGCTAAGCACTTTTTTTTTGGCTTTACCAACAGATACCGAGATGAGACAAAATGTATGACAGGATAAATGTGACCATTTTTTATATGAATTTCCCCTGCAGGCTTATCTTTCCCACAGTACATGACCAATGTCACATGAGCAGGAATTCTTCCTTTTGGGAAACCGCTCTGTGGTATATATGGTAGCTGTAACTACAACTGTAATAATTTTACATATTTTATATATTTCACTTATTACAGCCAGGCTGTATGGCCATAGCAAAAAAATCCGGATTCGGTGATGTTCAAGTTTGCTTCTCGAGCATGAGATAGAGATTCCTGGCGATATTTTTTGTTTCATCCCATAACTTATAAGGAAGGACAAATGTACCCAATAAAATTTAATGCAACTCGTTCATTCTAAATCTCCCTGGTAATATATGTCAGAGCCATTTCAGGCACATCAGCTACGGTTTTTTTTGTGGCCAATATCTGTCCAGAAGTGGCGGTGACTAAGTAGGTGTCAGCCTTGTGCTGGCGTGACGGTGAACCATCATGATGGACAGTGCAGAGAAATTGCTCCCGCATCGCCTGCGGCAACGATAACACCTCAGGACATAGGCCACAGCGTTGAACGAGACAAACTCGTTTCCCAGCCTCTCCAAGTTCAAGTTCAACGTCCAGTAGATAACGGATAAGATAACAAAAATAAGCCCGGTTCAAGGCTTGCCCGGGCATGATGTCCAGGACCAACACCTCGATCCATCGCCGTGACACTGGCAGAACTTTTGATTATTGCACCCATTCCGAACACTGGATTGCAGCCGTACAAACGACACTGCGAGAGCTGCTCAGCGACTTCCATAGCGAGAGCCTGGTACTGACACAGTCCCACTCTCTGTCACGGTCCAAATAGCCTGAGTAAATGTTGCATGTGAGAAGATTGCCATTCATCCGTTGGAGATCATTCGCCCTCCCAGGCTTCGTACGTGTCATTCCAATTAATAGGATGGTTGCATGTAGACCTACCAAAAAAACAGAAGCGCGTCGGCAACGAGTCGCGTCGCTGTGCGTCATGCGAACAAAACGACACAAATTAATTCCAATCCAATTCCGACAAATGAATCCTGACTCGGAGGCGCTTCCGCCACTGGCCCCTGGTTTTGCACATGGCCCAACAATAGAATTCCCACAAAACATCATGGTCGTGGTACACTATTGGATAACATCCGAATCCGTCAATCCGAATCGTGAACGACACCAGTGACCAGAGAGCTGGTACTCTCTGCTGTGGTCTCCAATAATAGAATTTTCACAAAACACCGCGGATTGCACTGATATGGACGGTACGCACGGCCTGGTTTTATGCTTGGAAAAGATGCCATCTCCAGGTGAAATCCGTCCCCTCCTTTCGCTGGTAGTACTGGCATGTCTATCCTCAACGTGCTTGCCGACACCCTAGCCAAACCCTCCAGTCTACAGCCGTCTACTCAAGCTGGACGACGGAATGCCAGTCGTTCGATACGCCTCCAGCTTTGGTTCAATACGTATCGGTGTGTCGAAATCCATCCTAGATGGCCTTCTCTGACCATCATTTCCAGGAAGTTTTTTGTCCTCGTCCTGTCCATAAATTTGACCGGCCTTGTCCTGGCTGCCGATGGAGAGTGGTCTTACCCTCAACACTATTCAGGTGCTTGTGTGCTCGGGAATTTATTGGTGGCCATTCTTATGCGGAACGAATTGTTCGGTCGCCTGCTTTACCTCATCGTCAACACTCTGTTCGCAAAGGTTAATTTCTAATTTCCCTTACGTATGGTATACCACTGAGTCGCGTTGATCATGATATCATCCCCAGTGGACTCCTCTCGGTTTACGTCTCGCTTGCACATCCGTACTCCAGCATATTGGAGGAATACATTCTGGGTGTGCAACATCGGGATTTCTTTGGTTGATATTTCGCATGATCATGATATTCACCAACCCCAAGAACAACCATGTCTCTGTATTAGCCACGGGTGTTATAACATGTACCGCTGTGGCAGTGTCCATCGTCTCGGCATTTCCTTGGGTACGGAACACTCATCATAAGTGAGTAATATATAATGCGTTTGGAATGTGACAAGCACTTAGCGAGACATCCAGTGTATTTGAACGCCATCACCGCTTTATGGGCTGGTGAGTTTTTGAATGCCCCAACTTACATCGAGGGGGACTGAAGACTGCGTTTCTGTAGGTTTGGTCTGCTTTCAAGTAAGTATTCCTGACTTGCATAATTCTTAAAAATTGGTTGCGACCCTCCCAAAGCCTGGATGTTTGTGATACTTGGAGATAGTTATGACGTCGAAACCCGGTCTTGGAATCCCCATGGACTCCGTATCATTCGGCAGTAGGATTTCTGGTTTGTGTTCGGAATGACTGTTCTGTAGGCCTGGATTTTCGTCATTTCGATTTCAGCTGGTGACCTAATTATACGATAGTGTCGTAATTCGTTTACCGTACGAGAAGTGGACGTGGTTGTCGAAATTGTGCGTTCAATCCAACAATATTACATTTCATTCCAGTTACAATTCTGTTGAAGCCATCGCCGAAGGTCGTAATTCTGCGTTTCAAACGAGGGATGCAACAAGGGTTGCTAGCGACGATCAGCCGAGGTTCCATCCTGGAATATCACGCCTTTGGCATAATTTCGTAGGTTGGCGTCCTAACTCGAGTTCACCAAATCACAGCACTTCTGTTTAGAGGGGACCCATGTCAAGGATCATTACCTCATCTGCGGTGTACAAGGCGATTTCACTCGAGAGCTGGTAAATGATCCGCCACGGCGGCTGTGGACGAGGCAACTGAAGGTGCGTTGGCACACGATGTTCGTTGCCTTCAGGCTGATTTATTTGCATCACACAGTTTGCGGGTGTGTCGCATACATCAACACTTTATAAGCAGGGTATCCGGGTGTGCACAGGAACAGGCCTCGGCGCTGCCCTCTCGACTTGCCTGCAGGTAGCCGTCCGTTTTTTGCCCGACCGCCTGACATTGCTAACCACGCAGTTTTATTGCAGAGCCCAGACTGGTGAGCATTTATCTAGTTTCCGCGATTCCAAAAAATTCCATGATTCTTTGCCTTACAGGTATCTGATCTGGATTGGTTCTGATCAAGAAAAGACATTTGGCCCAACAATATCGGGGCTTATACATAGGAATCTTGGTCCTGAACGTATGACCCTCTGGGACTCGAAACAACGAGGTTCGGAAAGATGTTTTTTTTTCTGCGAAGCTGACATGGATTCTGAATTCGAAAGGGGGACGTCCCGACACCATGAAACTTATAGACGAGATATATAGATCGTGGGGTGCCGAAGTTGTTTTCATTACCTCTAATTTTCAGGGAAATAAGGAAATGATGGAAGGCTGCAAGGAAGCGGGAATTCCCGCCTTTGTGCGTCACTTTCATCCTCCTGCATTGGCTCATTTTGATTTTATAAGGGCACTCTATGGGACTTCTAACCTTTGGTCATTGCAAGATAAGGTGCATGTTATGGTATTGCGATTTCTAGGGGCGTTCGACGGCGTGGGTAATGCGACCATAGAGCATTCAGGAGACAAGCTTTGCACCGTTTGATGATCGAGGAGATGGGGGGATGAATATGTTTTGACGATACCATTGCAACTCTGGATAAAGCAGAATGAAAAGTTGGAGTGCTGTCAAGGCATAATCGATTACCTTGAATCGATCCGCGGATGTCGTCCAAAGCCCTTGTCAGTTGTGGATCTCCTCAGCTTCCCGAAGACAGAAAAAATGTACAAGCACACCTATGCTTACTCTCAGGCTGTGGAGCGATACCTGTTTGAGGATACCATCGCCGGGATAATTCCTAAGAATACAAAGTTTAGGCATTCATGAAGGGGAGTGTCTATTCACTTTGATTGACGAGACATCTAGTGTGCGCATTTATGCCATGTAGCTGCCATCCAAGATTAAAAGAAAGACATACCAACGATGCTATTCGAAGGACTGATCAGTATGTGCAACTTCAATTGGAGAGAGGAAATAGAGACCGATAGTGGAGCCAATCAACAACTTCTGGCATTTCTGCTGCGAGGAATGACCGATCTGCGTGTACTGAGTTGCCCGCGAGAACTCCGACGCGTTGATTAGGAATCCATTTTTTGATATACTCAAGGACCGCCCTGGCGACGTCGCCACGAGAGTAACGCGAAGTCAGGCAAGCTTGCGTCAGGCCAGACTGGAAGTAACGGGAATGAGGTCCGGGCTTTCGAATAGCCACATGCAAACCTGAGCATGCTGCTTCGTGCACCACTCATCCATCCTGGATTAGTATGCCATGTTAAGCTTGAAGCGTGATCCTGGTGCGGCTGATAAAAACGCGTCACTCACCCATCTAATACAGCTTTGCTGGTGCGTATCACATACTCGATGCCGTGATCAACTATATCGAGGTTTCCGTTTGTAATGAGAACCTGTTTCCGAGGTTGTGAAGTTTAGTAGAGAATGGTTTGATCGTCACGGTAAAACGGTCGTACTGCAATTTCGAGAATATTATCTTTTCCAGGGTTGAGGCCTGTCATCTCGCAATCGACCCAAACCAAAGGACCGTCTCGGAAGTCAAGTACGCTAGTCATGGGTCGATAAAGCCGGACACCAGAACGTCGAGATTTGAGTGGTATTACTGAAATAAACCTACGGTGCATACTAAGTTGGCAAGTGACCACGTGACAAGTGACGTGTAGAAACGCGTATACTGTCTGGGACCGATTGCACTACTTACGACTTACCATGCTTCTCGGTCTGCTTCGATCGCACAGAAAATGAAGACTCAGACACGGAATTCTGCCAGAAAGGCTACTTGGTTGGCATTTGGCTTGGTCGCCCTTGCGATAGTCTCAACTTCCGCTCAAGATGCCAGCGAATCTGAGCTCCCTACTGTAAGCCTTTCTGGGTGTCGGCTGACGTACGATGTCCAATTCTTGATGCGACGAACTTACAGACAGGGCAAACACCATCTGTTTCTCCACTCTATGGTGACTCGGTAAGTAGCACTCCCTCGACCTCAGGTTCAGATGCGGTCTTATATTCTCACTCTACCTCTTTTAGGATAAATCTGCATCAGACAATATGTTTGATCAAGCAGCAGAGGGTACGTTGTATTTCTCCTTGAACACAAACTCGTTAGTCGTGGCCTCACTGTTGCACTGAAGCTTCACGCGCGTACAAGCAAGCCATGGCTACGCTAACGACGTTGACGGCACATCCTCCGGCACACACCTTTGACCCATCCCTGACTTCTACAAGTTCAAACACGCAGTCGATCTTTTCAAGCTTTCTTCCAAATTTACAGGGGCAAGGTCCGATAGGGAGTACTTTTCGGATACTTCTTAAACTCCATCAGCACACTGTGCGACGTATCACAAGTGGTTTTGGAAAAGAAAATTTAAAGTTCGGCTACAAGAAGAAGGAGGATGAAATGCGTGACAAAGCTGTAAAAGTAATAGATCTCCTGCAACACTCTGCGGAGCTGGGAAATATGGAAGCTCTTTACACCCTGTCCCAAGTGTCTTTGGTGTGTCTTATCATTTCTTAAAAATTGGTATTGACCGGCTTTTTGTTATCAGTTTCCTCCCACACGCTACTTTGTATCTGACCCAACATTAGCATTTGCCTCTTTCTACGCTCACGCCCAAAAAACTGGAAATGCAACATCGCAGGCCTATGTTGCATTTTTCTACAGTACAGGGTATCATGGCGTCATACCTATCGATCAAGCGAAGGCTCAACTGTATTATACGTTCGCCGCAAACGGAGGAGACAAGGGGGCGCAGATGGCTCTCGGGTATCGTTACTGGAGCGGAATTGGGACTCGAGAAAGCTGCGAACGTGCCGTCGGGTGGTATGGAGCTGCGTCCGAGAAAGGTAAGTCAGTAATACCTATGTAAGGACCGCGGTCTGATTTTTTTTGTTGTCAGCTATGGCAAAATTTCTGTCCGGACCACCTGGTGGACGCACATTGCCACAGACCCCAACGCGGCTGTCCGATCTCGTTGGAGGTGTCTATGGGCCAGGCGCTAGTGTCGCTTCTACAGGACTTAACACGCAGAGGCCGGCGATAAAGGCCGGGATGGCTCGGGTAGCAGGGGAGACTTGGGAGGATGTCCTTGAATATTATCTTGTAAGTCGTTACCCTACTAATGCTGTAATGTCACTTACCGTTACCAGTTCAATGCCGACCGAGGGGAGACTGATTTTGCTTACCGACTTGGGAAGATTTTTTACCAGGGAAGTATATACGGCTGCGCCGGTGGAATTGCATCAGGCAGCGAAGGTGTTGGTGCCGTTCCTCGAAATTTTGCTTATGCTCGACATTATTTCCTGCTGATAGCACGTCAAATCTGGCCTCGTGACCCTCCCAATCCCCTTCAGTATAAGGCCACATCATTGAAAGATGATCATGGCCCAGTTGGTTATGCGGCAGCTAGTGCTGGCTATTTGGGGCGTATGTATCTCCGAGGGGAAGGCGTTAAAGCAGACCCCGCTGTTGCAAAGATGTGGTTCGAACGAGGCGCGGAACATGGAGACCGCGAGTCCCATAACGGCCTGGGAATTATTTATCGAGCCGGTTTTCCTGGGTTGAAGCCAGACTTGAAGATTGCCATGGCACATTTTGGCGTAGCAGCTGGACAGGAGCTTGCGGAGGCGCAAGTCAACATGGGGAAGTATCACTATGGTCTGTAGATGCTCTAAAATTTCTTTCTTCCATTTACCCAATTATGTCATTAGATCGTGGTGAACTTGTGCTAGCAACAAAGTATTTCGAGACGGCGGTACGCTATGGTTCACCACTAGAGGCGTATTATTACCTTGGAGAAATTTCGGCTGCTCAAGCATCGACTCCCAACATGCCTCCTCATATTGTATCCAGTTCTTGCGCAATGGCCGTATCATTCTATAAGCTTGTGTCGGAAAGGGGTATATGGGACGACGACCTGCTCCGTGATGCTGAAACCGCGTGGATGTCTACATCTGATCATGGGAAGGAGATTGCAATGCTGAAGTGGTGGATTGCTGCAGAGAGAGGATCAGAGATTGCGCAGAATAACCTTGCGTATGTCTTGGATCAAGGTCAGTTTTATTTTGTGCAGTAATGATTTTTCTGGATGTCTTCGCAGACAAGAGTATTTTGCGCCTAACTCGTTTCTCGCCCATCACCCCATCAAACGATACAGCCAAGTTAGCACTGACACAGTGGACGCGAGCGGCCGCCCAGCGCAATATTGATGCGCTTGTCAAAGTCGGCGATTATTATTATCATGGGCTTGGTGTATCCGATGACACACAGGCGACAAGATATGAAAAAGCAGCAGGATATTACCAATCTGCGGCGGACACGCAGATGAGTGCTCTAGCCATGTGGAACCTTGGATGGATGTACGAGAATGGCGTTGGCGTACCACAGGTAACATGCCTTGAAATGAATAGCTTTTTATCATTGCTCATACCTTCTCAGGACTTCCATCTTGCAAAGCGGCATTACGACCTTGCTTTGGAGACCAATTCTGAAGCATACCTACCTGTCGTTCTTTCTCTTGGGAAACTGTACTTGAGGAGCTTTTGGCATACGCTCATGGGAGGCAAGGGTGGTGTTAATATATGGAACTCTAGAAACGAAGATCATAGTAAGTACTACTATCACTTCCTTCCTGACAGAGTTGACCTCATAACCATTCCTCCATCTCAGATGATAATGATCTTTCCAAACCCAGTGAAAGCCACCAGGTTGACGATAGTAGACAGAAGGATGGTGCCATAGATCCCAAGTCTGATAGGGAAGGGGAACGCGATTATTTCGAAGAAGAGGACGGTCCTTGGTACCTGGGAAAAGCGAAGGAAGAGTTCCACAAACGTCGAAGTCAGCCTGATCTAAACCATGGAGAAGAAGACCCCATACAGGTTGTGTGTTTACCAGGCGTGGTAATCTCAGCACTCATGACCATTGTGTTTAGTGGGCGAAAGACCGCAGGAATGCTGAGCAAGAACGAGACAGCGACTTCGGTCCAGAAGATTACTTCGATGGTACATTGCGCCCCCCTCATCGCGAAGAGGAGCAGTTCGACGAATTCAAGGAGACCATGCTACTTGTTTTCCTTTGCCTGGTTATATCCATACTAATTTACGTTCGGACGCGCATCGTAGACCGTATGAGACGTGACCACCAACAGCAGGACAGACAAAATCAGCAAGGACAGGCCGAGGCAATCGGAGAGGGGGTGTTTCCCCCACCTGGAGACCCTGCTCGGAATGAATGGGTTATTGCTCGATAACTATATAGACGCTGGTGTTTTATATCTGTTAGTAACTCTAATATGCTATACAGCCAATTCGGGTATGGAGTCACGTGCTTCGTGGACGCGATCCTATTCCAAAATCAAGTTTTACCAACAAGAGTTGTATACCTCGGTGCCTCCTCTAACCTTACCAAGTCTGTTTCTGAACCATCATTTTCTTGGTCCCAAAGTTCAAATGGCTTTCGACTTCAGTACTCTCGAACCTCAGATTCTCCAAATTCTCTCTGCTCCAGGAACGGACTTGACGACTATCAGTGCGAAACGTGTTAGGCGACAACTTTTAGAGGCAGAACCGAGTTTGACTCCAGAATTTTTGAAAGAGAACCGGGAGGCTGTGGACTTTGTGATTGGCAGGGTCTTTGAGAAGGTGAGCCAGGGAGTTAATGATGGAGGTAGCGTAGAAGTGGAGGACCCGGAGACCGAACCACCAGAAAGAGAAGAATCAAGGAAGAGAAAATCAGACTACGGTTCGGAAAATGATGGTGATGAAGGTGATGCAGAGGAGGAGGACGATGGGACTCCTTCGCCCAAGAAGGCAAAGAAGGCCAGAAAGAAGGAACTCAGTGATGCAGAACTTGCACGCAAACTCTCAAATGAAATCAACAGCCGTTCCAGAAGAACAATGAACAAGGGACGTTCATCATCAAATGGCACACCCAAAAAAGGGGGTAGGACGAGGAAGAGTGCTGCTACTGTGGACTCTGACGGTGACAGCAGTGACGAGGACGGAGGGAAGAAACCGAGCAAACGAAAGTCCGGGAAAGCGGGCCCGGCAAAGGGCGGTTTCGCGAAAGAATATGCTTTGAGGTAATGTTTCCCTCTCTTAAATATACCTCTTTGGTGACCCAGTCTCATGTTCTGCCTCAGTGAACCACTGGCAGCCCTTCTCCAGATTGACAAATTGTCAAGACCACAGGTGGTTAAACAACTATGGGATTATATTAAGGGGAACGAACTACAAAACCCGAGCAACAAACGAGAGATCGTGTGCGATGCGGGGTTCAGAGCAGTATTTGGAGTGGACAAAATTGATATGTTCAAAATGAATAAAGTCTTAGGACAGTAAGTGAGAATACCGCCCAATCGAAACCCCTTTCTTTATCATTATTACAGACATCTTCACGAGAATGAAGGATGAATCAGTTCGGACGCAATGCGTCTTACCTTGCTCGAGAAGACAGAATATAACTTCTGGATATATTTATTGCTCAATTAGATCTTAACGCAACATATTTTTCTGCCCTCTTATTCTATCTACCTCCTGACTGCCTCCTGATTCAGGGATGGTTACATTGACGAGTCAGGCCACCTAGGGATGTAAGACTCAGGTCTGGCAGGTTCGGATGACTATGCATGCGATGTGAATAGACCGATATGGGATCAGGTGTCATAGTAAAAGGGAAGCCCTGTGGTCTCGACATCAATAATTGGCCAAAAAGCATTCGAACTAAAATAGAGGTTTATTTTATACAGTGCCAGATGCTAATGGATGGGGAGGTTTACGGTTGATCTTCCGCTTTCCACACGAAGCCTTAAGTTCATGGCGTCTCCGAGCATCAGGTCGAGACAGTTCCTCCCCACATTTCCGGCAGCATGTCGAGTTATCTTTACTCGCACGTTTGTGTATAGCAGCATTGAGGCGATGCCTTTCCACATCATTGGAGCGCGTGAACGTTGCTTTACACCATGGTTCAGGACATCGATAGATTCGTTGGGATTTTCCTTTCTCACTTCTCTTGCCAGAATGGCGAGAAATTTTGCCCTGTTGTTCCTCATCTGATTCACTATCCTCATCCCCAACCGATACGCACGAAAATCGCTGCCCTGGAGCCTCGTCAATAGTTGCTGAATCTTCCAGCTGTGCGTCGACGTTCGGGCATGCTACGTTGACCATTGACGAGTGGCTGCATTGTGTCGAGGAATGGGTGGGTAGGCATGTCTCTTTAAGGGGCGAAGATTCCAATGTCAAACCTCCGATTGAGCCAGCCGGTACGAAGCTCTCGGTAATAATACCGTTCATGACCCCCTTTCGACTCACTGTCTCTGCCAAGTTCGTAGACGAATGATTCGCCGAGTGTGGACCTTGGCTTTCTGGCAATAAGAATGGAGTAGAAGTGATGGGTTCGTTCGGACTCTGAAGGTTACCCGCGAGGTGAAGGCCATCATTAAGATGTCTCCGTACCTCCTCAATCCTTGCATCAGAGGCACTTGGGTTATGTGCACCTTGGATTGGATCTGCTGGGATGATGCGGGAGTGTCCAGACTGATCGGAAGAATATGATGCAGATGAGGGCAGCGACTCAAAGCAAGAATTTGGCAAATCGGGGCTATACAAGACTTCCTCCTGAGTAAAATTTTGAACAAGGAACAAGATGAACAAGCTCTTTGGACACACCACAGTTCTCCCGAACATGTTCTTGGGTACAAGGGAAATTGTGGCTTTCCGTGGCACCATAGGAATGTTCGTCCACGGATGGCTAAACGTATCCATTTCAGGGACATGCTGACGTTCCGATGAGACGCTAGCGTACGGTGACCACAAATTATCTCTGCACAAGCCGTCATCCCGATCAGTTGTCAGTCGTCAGGGAATGCTTCATTAGCATACTCTTTTACTTTAGAAGAGGCTTCCTTGCCATAAAGATCCGGGCGTAATGAGTCAGAACCGAAATCATACTCAGAATCACTAGGGATGGAATTAGAGATGGGAAGGATTCCGCTGTAATGTTCTGAAGCGCCAGCGTCGTCATCCTCCTCAGTTGAATTATCTTGTAACCTGATCTTCGGCATCCGATAGTTGGCAACTTAAAACAAGAATTGACAACCAGGGAAGAGAAGCGCCGTGCTGCTTTTCATGACATTTGTGAACACTTGTATGACCTTGTGGGCGCCTCCGGCTACTGGCCTGACTCGGGAGTTTCCACGAAAGTGTCAACCTACATTGGCAGTGGTCAACTCTCGTTTTTGTTTACGAAAATTCTCTGAAGCTTACTATCGATATATAGCTGCATGCTTGCTACAAACAAAAAAAGTACTTTCAAGTTTCGAACTTTAGGATCGGTGGCAGTGCTGTTTATGTCGGCCTGTATTTCGAACCCCGCCTTCAGAAGAAGATATTTTATTTACAGTAAAAAGATCGCCGAGTCCATGCCAGTGCATGGATGACTTTCCATAAGTACTTAGACTAACCATCCCCTCACTTATACTATTACTAAAGTGACAATTCAGGGTATTACATTACCCCCAGAAGTCCAAATGGTGCTGCCGATGTCTTTCTAGAATTTGGTAAAGGGAAACTCCGAGTCCCAACTATGTAGTACTAGTATAGCCGATGACAGGATGTTGATTACTACTAGGTAGTATGCCGTGTGACTATCACAGGCCGCAATCACCAATTGTACTTAATATCTTTTAGCTACTTTACATGGAGCCATTTCAGTACTTACTTGTATCTGATATCCTACACTAATAGACACGTCATTGACAAATTCTTGTCTTTGATATATACCTACCTGTCATGATCACTTACCTCTGTCGAGACAGCATTTTACATGTTCTAAGTCTTATTAGAGATACGCAGATAACATCGTAAAGACAGATTGATTATTCACACTAAACATGCGCATTGAAATCGCCATATGAGCGTCAAAACATCAGTAGGCTGGGGGTTTCAGCCAGGCAACGAATTTGAACACTCCATCGGCTGCATAATGCATGTAAGTGCAACGTGCAACGAGTTTAAATGTTTCACCTCGAAGCATGTGGGCATAAGCTATTGGCCGTTGAGATCTGTCGATGGGTTCACAACGTGATATACACCTTTGGTGGATCTCAGGCGAAAAAGGTGAGATCAAACCGATGATCTGAAGACAAGCAACACACTGGCCAGAGTTCCTGTCCCTTGAAATAGACCAACGAGTGACTCAGTGAGGTAGGTAACGCCTTAACACATTGTCATATATCTGTGGGAAGAAACAGAGCAATGAGAAGACACAGCAAGATGGCAGTGATCACGGGAAAAACTCGACGGTTACGGTTGGTAGAGTTTTAGCTGGAACATTGAAGAATCACTGGAGTAGGACGGATGGAACGTCACTCAGGCAAATGCTCTTCATATGAGGTGTAGGCAGTGATAAAAACGCAGTGTCACAAGTTGATGCAGTGGCCTGGTGAGCAAGCAATGAGATAGGCGGCGAATACGAGCAACAAAGGACCATGACTTCAATTAATCACTGTGACTAGAAACTCACGAGAGGGCCCGATTAATTCAAGCCTTGAGATTTCATCCACTCCTTGTCGTTTGCATTGAAATCGACACCTTTCCTTTTCCACCACGCCCGGGCAGCCTCCCCGCCACCTATGGCATCCTCCAGAGCTTCCTCGATATCGCACATTCGGTAATGAATTGGAAGCCCTGATTTATCCCACCACTCCAACACTTCGGGCCTATTATGCCTGGTCGCACCTGTGAGCGCATCCTGGTCAAAGATTAACTGCAATCCACTTCCTAGCCACCATTGAAGAACATCAACTTTCCCATGGCAGCTGGCATGCTGCAACGCGTGTTTGTCGTACTTGGGCTCAATGCGGGACGCGGCCCACCAAGCTAGTACGTCGACGTGGCCTGCAGTACTTGCCATTTCCATGACGCGACCAATTTTCAGGGGAAGTCCAGTGAGCTTATTCTGTCGAAGCCACCAGTCAAGAACCGCTATTCGATTTTTGGCACTTGCAAACTCGAGTGCAGCCTCGGTGTATTCGAACGAATGCCCCCAACCCAGCCACCAGTCAAGAGACACGACCTGTCCGTACCGTGATGCCCCGTCGACAGCCTCAGCAACGGTCTCAGGTGCCGGGCATGGGACCAAGTGCGGATGTTGCTCAAACCCGTGTTTCCACCATGTAAGAACTTCTATCCGCCCATGTTGCGAGGCCTTGATAGGAATAAGATCGCTATCAAAAATGGACAGAAAAATCGAATGATGGGCGGATAGAAAGTATTCGAGGACGTTCACATAACCAAAGCGTATAGCAAGGACTGCGCCGATTTTAGTTGGTGGGTTCAAGCAAGGGTCTGAGGCACGGATCAACGGAATGTGACCACGGATTATTGCTTGATCTGTATATGACGAACGCGACCATTCCGAAGGACGAGGTAGAGCTGTTGGAACGCCAACTGCTTTAGCTAGCTCCCAGTCACCGACATGGTCCATGATATCAGCAAGGATCTCGACAGGCAGATCTGGAGATTGGTCGGGTCGTTGGGGTTTCGATGAGAACAGAGACAGTGTCTGTGGTCCCTGAGGGATTACAGGGAAGTGGTACGTGTGCAAATCATGATGTGCCAGGCGAGAAGCAAGATCGCTGTCACTGCCAGAAGTTGGAAGGTTACGTGCTTTAAGGAAAAGAACGAGTTCTGAGTGGGTGAATTTCCGATAAGCACCCAGAATTTGCGTAAGAGGAGAGTCTTGATCCTAAGAGTACAGTTTATATCAAATTCCACGACAGAAAGCAAGAGAAATAGTCTGTACCCTCATCTGTGCCAAATGTACTAGTAAGGACTTTTAAGCCACGTGACTTTGAAGCACAAAAGTTCAGTCTGTCAACACAACTTCCTTGCTGGCGTAGTTGACCTGTTACTAAATATACCGTGACTTACAAGGTCGGCCCTCAGGCCTCAGCTAACAACCTATGTGTTTCATGAATCGATCCCAGCTCATCTCCACAGTAGGATCCTCTGGGAGCTCGTAGTCTCTCACCAATGTCTTCACCAGCTCAACTAATTGTGGCAAGTCAAGTCACTGGCATATCGAAGAGTGAACCTAGGGCTACTCACAGTCATAGGAATGAAGAGTTCTCAAGTCAGCTGGAAATATTTCGCTCCTTGTACCATCCGCCTTTAGAACAGGTGCCAATGGTTCATCTTGACAATTTGTAGTATGAATGCTAGCATTCTTGAGCCTTGCTTCACTGCAACCAAGGTTAGGAATCTGGAGTCCTTTTCAGAAAGTAAAAGCTGACGAGTTTGCAAGAGCGATTCTCATATCTGCAATCCTCTTCTTACTTTCGGCTGCCTGCTGAACCAGATTGATCCGAAGGTGGTCCTGGATCTGTATGTCCACCTCCTGCTGCACTTGAGTAATGACTTCGGTCTTGATCGAGTCACGAATGTGGTCTCTGTCCAACATCCAATAAATACTCGATAAGCATAGCCGAAGCGTCTAACCTCAAACATTCCCCAATGCGAGCCTTCAGGTCCTCTTGTATGTTTTTCTTGGCTGATAAGATTTCTGCTTCGTTATTCTGTCCATGGAACAGTAAATCGCGTCGCAGTTCTTGAATCTCGTGACTATCGTGCGGCTGGATTCCGTTCGTTAGAGCATCCTCAGCTCGCCGGCTGCAGCTACTCACCATTACACGCCCCACACCACTGAACTCAGCCAACCGGTGGTTGAACAACCCGATCTCTCTGTCCCTATCCATTCCACAATGGATCTGAATCATCGATGCAAAGAACCAAGGCCCTGTGGATGACCTACAGACTGCCAAGGGTGTTATCCATTGACCTTATCATTAACTCGTTAGGATGATTAACTCCAGATGATGACCGAGGCATGGCTTTGTTATCTGTACAGATCGCCCCCGTAACACGAGTTTGAGCTTATTGCCTCCCTAGCAGTGTCGCAGGCTGAAAGGACCTCTCACAGCCACTTTCTTGGGTGCATGAAATAAAATGGGCGCTTTTTACCGCTAACCTCCGAAGAATAGGTGTGGGCTAAGTACTGTCACTAGAGGTCTCCACAACGACCGTGCATGAGGATGGTCGTATGTGTTAAGCTGGTAACTTTACCTCCTTCCCTTCTTCCTTTGTATGTATTGCGGAACACCTCCGTTTGTTGCTCATAGCTTTGGCACATTCTGGAATTCAATGACCAAATCCTGACCCTTACCCTGGACGATGTAGTCCCTCAAGTTGGTGAGCGCTCTAACCTCCATTTTTCTTTGCGAATCTTGATTCTCGGTGCCCATATGCGGCAGGAGTGTAACCTGGGGAAATTCGAGAAGGCGAGGATTGACTTGAGGCTCGTTTGGGAAGACATCCAAGCCGACAGCCGCGAGCTGAATGAAAATAATCATCGGGTCTGCACCTCGATCCAATGGTGCAGGTTAACATACATGCTCATCTTCCAGTGCCCTTATCATTGCGTCCTCATCGATCACTTTGCCACGGGCAGTATTAATAATAATTCCACCGGGTTTCAATGCCCTGATCCATTTTTCCCCTACCAGGTGTACAGTATCCTCCCGCAGAGGAACGTGGACACTGAGAATATCTGCTTGTGCAAGCATGTCCTCCACATTTTTGAAGTACTCGCAATAAGCTGGAGCGTTTATTACTTCGTGCCTGGAATGATAAATGACCCGCATAGGAAAAGCATGGACAAGTTCAGCTAAGCGCACTCCGATACCCCCGAGACCTAAGATGGCTAATGTTCGTCCTGTCAAGTCATGTGCCTTGGCTGCGAGGCCGGCTGGTTTCCATTTCTGTGCGCGGAGGGACCGTTCAGCAATAGAATACTGCCGAACTGTCGAAATCAAGAGGTATAAGGCTGTAGTCGCAGTCGCATCGTCGACTGCTCCAGGAGTATTGGAAACATATATGCCTAACAATAAAAAATGTTGACACGAGGAATGGTCCATTTCGAGCTATCGATACCTCTGGACATGCAGGCCCGTACATCAACCCGATCATAGCCGGCACCGTTGTGCGCAATCCACTTTACGCTCGAAGGCAATCCATTGATGAGTTCCTTGTCGAACACGCCGATCTGTTCCGAACACGAATTCTCTCTGTATATGCCCACGACATTTGAGTATTTGCCGTCTGGACGAAACTCATCAAGGAAATCGGATCGCGTGTGTGAATCCATGTACTGCGGGGTAAGTTAGAAGCTGTCATGAACCGAGCTTATTCAAAACACCAACGATCACTTCTGCGATATCTCCAAGCAACGTCTTGACATCGTCATGAGCCCAAACAATGTCGCCTTTGGAATCCGAGTCATGAACACAGATAACATAGAATATGAGCTTCCCCCACCGCAGATAAGGATTCGAGGAAGCATTTGTCCTGCGATTTAACGAAACAAATGACTCGGACTCGGATGAGTTTATCGATTATCTCTGCGAAGGGCAGATCGGGGTTTTTATACGTGAAAAACATGTGCTTAATTACTATATATAGCATTTTCATTTCTTTGTGAAAAGATATCATTTCGGGCTCATCAATAGTAGCTATAGTACTTGCCCTATTGGTTTGATGGCACTGGCAGTGGATCTATGGCCCGCTTGCACACCACACCCCCCGTATAAATAATCCTCAGGCTTGTCCTCCAAAAAACAGCCACCCCCCCCGTACCCCCCAGGCGATAGGAACATATTATATCTTAGGGTAGAACATAGTAGACGAAATCAGCCCACTTCGCCTATTGTGTTCTACCCTGATGACACAGAATTCTTTTTATAGCGGTTTAAGTATCTAAATTGATGCAGAGCTCAGAAGGGTCGTGTCAGGCGAAGCCACCATACCTCTGCAGCAACCCTCGGGATGTTTTTCAACCGTTTACATTCTTGCTGTGTGTTGATACCTTGTGTTGTGTTAAGCAGATGATTCTCGTGATAACTCTTGAGATATCTATGGTCTACGTCAGCGAGATAAAGGGATGCTGATGCTGAGGTTACCGAAAGCATAGTTCTTCCTTAAAGTCCAAGTAGACTTTACGATTGTATCTGCGCTACAAGTGGTGTGAGAAGTAGATGCGCAAGTTCAAAATACCATTGAACCTCATTCTTGCGGGCCGTTTCCTCATAGAGGTGGTTTTGGTGGATGATAAAATGATCTGCGAGGACATGATAAGATACTCCAGATAAGTACATCTCAAAGAGGCAAGCAGCTTTATTCCCCCCATAGCCGACGAACCTCTCGTCACACCTGGAGATATATTCAATGGCATAGGATGTTTGATCCTAGATTCGATGCAAAACGTACTTACCATGGGGGGCCATCCTGCTTGAAAACAACATAGGGCTCATATGCGGACTGATACGATGCCACCTTGTAAATTTCACCAGACGAAGCGCTATAGTATCTCTTGTAATCGGTGCTAATATGACCAGGTGCCCAGGAGGCATGAAACATGCCAATGCGTTTCGATTTTACCAGAGTCAGCAAGGTCTAAATAAAATCTTCCGCTAAGATGCATTGTTCGATAGTCGAGAAAAGACTCCTAACCTGCTTGTCTTTGGGGAAGTTGGCCAGATCTACACCATCGTTGTATTTCATATATTCAAAAGCAGGGATCACGAAAGCAGCATGCCCATCTCGCAGCTGTTGCTTTATGCGTTTACTCTTCTTTATCGAGGAACGAATGTCCGTGCAAATTGCAAAATCAATATCGAGCATCAAGACAAATTCGGTACGAGCAAAGAATCGAGCAATATTCCTCCACGTGTTGAATTGGCGGTCAAAAGAGTCAATCACCAAGTGAACGTCGACGTAGGTAGCCATGGCTTTGGAAGATGTGTATAGAACATGCAGTGAATGAAGGAGATCCTCGATATGAGTCGTGGTGTTTCGGACGTGGATAGTTACAGAGATCGGTCCTATAACAGCAAAACAATTGTCGGTATATGCAGCAAAGTCAAGAATCAAGACGTAGGCATCATTGGCGTAGAGTAGAACCACCTTCGTGCCGTTGTACCAGCCGCTTGAAGACTTGAAATCGATTACTCGTAATGAGAGTAGCGATGGTGATGTCATCATGGTTGAACTGTCCAGAGGCTCGATAGAAGTAAGGGAGAATTTTGCTTGGACGCATGGAGCCGGAGAACGCTTTGGATAAGAAGATATCTTCGTCCATGTGAACTGGTTCTGAGCGGCCAAGGCCATGTTGTAGGGAGATTTCCGACGAAACCCATCCCATACGGCCGTGCAGGTGCCCCGAGAAGTTGGAAATATTTGTCTTGTTTAGTTGTATTCGCTGCTTCAATTTGCGGTTTGCGGGTGCATGCCCGACTAGGAAAGAAGAAGACAAAGGCCAGATAAAGCGAGACGATGCAGGGCGACGGAGAATTTTCACAAAAGAAGAATAGATCGGAAAGAAGAGAAGGGTCGTCGTATAGAGGATAGCAGTGGACACATAGAGCACAAGAAAGACTTGCAAAATTCGAATGATGCGGGAAGCGACCATGAGTGAATGAAACAATATAGTGTTGGTGGATTGGATCAAGAGCTTATGCAAGTGCCCGAATAAGCCTTAATAAGGTGATTGTTATAATTCAACTTTTACGTTCTCCATCGAATACTGATAAAAATTTGTGATTAGAGACAACACCAGCCTGGGGCCATAGCCCGGCTTGCGATCTACACTCCGGGAGCCTTGGCAGTTCGAGCCGCCGCTGCGAGCCCAACAGCCCCAATAACTGCTGCATCATTTACGAATTCCACGTATCGGAAGACGTGCCCCCTTTCTGCCAGGTTGTCCAATATCATCGTTCGGTACTTTTCAACTCCTACCAACGAGCCTCCAAAGGAGATGACACTGTCCTGTGCTCTGACCAGGCGTGGCGAAGTGCCACTGCTGTTGCCCAGAAGGACCGCTACTTGCGATGCAAGATGGTCGGCGCATTCACGAAGAATGCGTAAAGCAAGAGGATCACCATCGTCGAAGGCTGCGGCGAAAACGAGGGGTGACAAAGACGATAGGCGCTTCTCCCTGGGTACCCGGAGGTAATGAGGAGAATCTGGTCCGGGAGCCGCGTTAGGGGATGGGTCTGACTGATAGACGATGGCAAGGAGGTCCATGACATCCGTGATGCCAAAATGTTCCAACAGCCGAGATTTCAATATGCTCTCGTCAGGCAGCGAACCGACGGTTGCTTTGTCATGTTCCATCAGGACTCCACGAACGGCCTCTCTACCGACGTGGAATCCACCACCCTCATCTCCAAGAATCCAACCCCAGCCGCCAAGTCGCCCAAGTTCCTGTAGATTTCCTTCTACCTCTCTGAAACTAACGGCGATGGATCCAGTCCCTCCAATGACAGTAACGATGTCTGAAACATCTGGATGCAGTCGTACAGGTGCGGCAAGGAGATGAGTGTCATTGGCAACCGCAAGACGCGGTCCCTCAGGAATTGCGAGCAGTGTCGCAAGGGGAGGGATCAAGCTGGCGATTGCTGATGATGAATCCACTCCTGAAACACCAAACCAAGCCGCTGCGAAGGGCGACGAATCTTTGGCAGGAAGTTCGGCTACTTGAAGGCCAGATGAATTACACGCCTTGAGTGCATTGTTCACAGTGACAGTGACAGTCAAGATGAAGGCTTCGAGAGTAAGAGATGTGTAGTTGGACGGCCCCCCGCGGCTGCTGCCTAGAACTTTGCCAGCAACATCGCAGATAACGGCAGATGTCTTTGAACCGCCACAGTCAACACAGAGGTAAAGGGACATCGCAAGGAACACGACACTGATGAACGTACGAAATAGTACGAAGGGATAGCTTATCAAGGTCAATATCATCATCGTATCGAATCACCAAACGCATACGGAGCACATGGACTGAATTTGGTCATTCACGATCTAGTGTAGAGGCCACCGCATGAACGTCGAGCGTGAGCGTATGCTCATGCATCGTGACCCATGCGCAACTTGAACTTGAAGTACCTAAGTACTACTTATGGGACCCATGTCTGATACGTTGTCTATTTGACCTGCCCTAAGTTTACCACGGCCTCAAAATATATATAAGAAAAGCACAGGTTTTCTTGACTGTTTGTGCGGCGGCATGGCCATATCATTTCCCCATGTTGCTCATGACTGTCTTACACCCCACGCAGTCGTTAGAGTGTCAGGTCGTGCCCTGAGTGATTAGGACTTCTTAGAACCCAGTATCACCTTTCTACCTCTGTGAGATAGGCGATGGGTCGGTGGCTCCATACATTTCAAGTATCTGTTTGATATATAAAAATCTACCTTGAATAGGATTGAAATTGTCCAGCTCATAACTCAGTGATATGCTTATCTCGAACAGAGTTCTGCTGTTTCCTACTTGATGTAATTGAACAAATGATCAACCACAATGTTTGACTCTAGAGCTCTACAAAACGAATCATCCCACTCTCATCACAAAAGTCGTCATCCAGGCATGATTACTTCATTCACTTTCAGCGATGAGGGCAACAATCATTCTAGATACAACAATGTTAGCGATGTTTCATACAGAAAAACATGTCGACACACCGATAGAGATAATAGAAGAATGAGAGGAGGTAGAAACCAAGCTTGATGAAGCTCTCCCTCTTGTGCGCCGGCAGCGTCCGGAAGATTTCGGTGGCATCATACATGTGTGCTTTATTCCGAATTCTATGGGAAGGGCCATCAATTTAGTACGTATATGGCTGGACCATTGAGAGTACGCACTTATTTGCATTGAATAGAACAAGCGGCGCGTTGAGGAGAAATGCTACCCATTGGCCGGATAGAAGGAACAATAAGCTAAGGAATGCATGAGCAATGTTTTCCGGGAGCACAAACTACCATGAATCAGAAGTCATACTGTAAGTCGTCTATGAACGGGACGTACTTGGTTGAGCTTGTTGCAGAGGTCTATCGGGTTGATATAGTCACACTCCAGGTCCGAAAACATAATGATCTGTTGGTTTATGTGCTTAAAAAGCCAACGCAAGCAGTGACAACCAGAGGATAACTTACGAAGAAAACCATGCAGAACAGCAAGCCTGCAGCCATAAGGACTGCGAACAGAAACAGCCAACCTTCCATCGCCGATTGTGGGAGATCAAGTAGACGCCGATTATGATGTGGTGATCATTCCGAGATTGGAGTAGGAGGACAAGGGTAAAGTCAGACACATTGATGATATTGGCTAAAAATGCGCACCTGCTCCGCCCATGTTGGAATCGTAAGTTAGGTGAGAATTAGATTGTTTTCTTTAAGAAAAAGAAAAAGGAAGGCACTGTAGACACGTCAGTGGCACAGGCGAAGAGACCGAGCAGGTTTGAAGGGCAGCCACCAAAGCAACTGGACAGACCGCTGATGTTACGTTGGCTGCACGTGGCTTGTGTGACAAACAACTAATAAGTTATAATTATCAGACAAAGTATGTATGCCTCCAGAGGCTGATTCTCATTAAATAATTTAACAGTGGAAATGGGTTTTGATACCATTACAAACAGCCTCTAACCAAAGGATATTTACTATAGTAGTATATCAGTCAGTGTCCATGCGTGTATCTGCACGACCGCCGCGCTGATTACGACGGGCACCTCTTCCTCCCCCACCGCGTCGAGTACCACCATTACGAGTCGTTGTCTGTGGCTGGGTGTAATCAGCTGGATTTGAGCCTGGTGGAGCTAGAAGAATTGTTGCTCGGGGGTCGGCGTGTAATAGAGAGTCTGAGCGCATTTTCCTAGAATAGTAACGTAAGTATAGAAAATTTGACATAGGAAAAATACTAACGAGCCGCTGTCACCATCCAGGTCCATGAGAACATCTACGCTGCCTTCTTCTCGGACAAGTCCTAAGCCATCTGCACCTCCTAATCTGCCACCCAATGTCGTGCCAGCCGTGGTACTGCCAACTATTCGCACGGACAATACCTTTCCGTCTGCAGGTTGATTGTTGAATTTTTGCACTGCGGCTGATGCGGATGTTGCGTTTCTGAATGTGAGTCTAATGCAAACATCATCGTTGCCAGACACCGATTTCGAGTTCGTGATATCTCCGCAACGCTTGAAAATAGCTGCTACATCCTCGGCCGTTGTTCCCGCCACCAACCCACCGACCTCTACTACATTCCCCTTTCCTGCTGAACCTGCGCCTTTGATCGACAATTGGGCAGGATTTGACGAAGCTGTGGCATCTCGAAGCGCCTTCTGCGTGATTGCATTCAGGTTCACTTTTGGCGCGGTGGGCTTGTCGCTAAGGCGGGCAGAAAGAGAACCGGATTCATATAGGTCGTGAGTCCATGGTGAATCTACATCGCCCTTTGGTATCCGTTGACCACGATTCTTGGGTACGGATGAGCAGAGCGGGGAGGCAGGAGAATAAGGGTGTACACACATAGGGTGTTGAGGATCGACTTGAAGATTGGCTTCCTCTGGAACGAACGGGGCCCACTGAAGCATTGGCCGGAATGTTCATACGTTCGAGTAGGGAAGTCATTGCTGGACTACTATGTCGTGACAGCCTGAGTGAGACAGCTCGAAGTTGTTTGGCAAAATCACAAAGGTCAAACAACGCGATCTTCAAGTTCTTCAACTTGCTGTTACGTGACTCGGACTCCCTTTGAATATGTCAAGACTACTGAAGGGTAAAACTAACATGCCATTCTTACCTTTAGCGGTGTCAAACTTGTGCAGCCAACTATGGCACTACCCCGAGTCATTGCAAAGTTGTATATCAATCCTAAGGGGATCGGCGCTTTACGAGACTCAGAGTTGTAACCCTAAACTGTCCGATGGCTCCCAAAATCTTCACTTCTGCTTTACCTTCGTTGCCTGTCTACAACAGGTCTATCTTCACCCACATGTTCTCTTCCTCTGGTCCTGACACAGTCGGAGGATACTCTGGGTCGCATCCTGCTTTCATCGACGCAAGCACAGGCACAACCATAACACGTCATCAGCTGAAGGAGCTTGCTCTTTCTTTCGGACATGGGCTTTTGACACACCCTAAGCTCGCGCAGCAGAAGCGAGGCGATACTGTGTTATTATACTTGCCCAACTGCCTTGCATTCCCAGTTGTGCTATTCGGATGCGTAGCTGCTGGGATCAAATGCTCACCCGCTAATAGTGCATATACAAGTCGTGAACTGGAACACCAGTACACAGACAGTGGAGCAGATATCGTGGTAACCAATGGAGATGGACTAGCAACTGTGTTTGAAATGCTTCAATCCTTCGGTTTGAATAACAAAGAAGCAGCGAAACGGATAATAGTTGTTGGAGCAGGCTTAAGCTGGGTTGGGGGGCCAGATGTTCTTGAGCGCCGTGCTGCCCAAGGACTCGTACGGATGGATGAACTGTTGACTATGGGAGCATTGCTGCAAGAAGAGATGTTCCAGGGGGGCGAGGCTAATCAGACGTGTTACATATGCTATAGCAGCGGCACCACTGGAAAGCCAAAGGGCGTGGAGGTGTGTGCTTTGTCTTCAATCACGTTTGGCGGTACTTACCAGTACAACAGACTACTCACCGGAACCTGACAACTGTTGTTGATATCGGACGCCCTGTATTTCCGATGTACCACGCCCACGATCGCATATTAGGTGTCCTGCCTTTTTATCACATTTATGGTATGTGGTCTATGCTGTCATAGATCTAGAGACACGACCTTCTTGTCACAGGTGCTATCACGCTTCTTCACGTTCCCTTCCTATCCGGAGTCCCAGTCATCGTTCAAAATCGTTTTGATGCTGTTACATTCTGCCAAAATATAGAATTGTACAATATTACTATCGTCACTGTTGTTCCGCCCGTGCTTGTGATCCTCGCCAGACATCCTGGTACGTGGGCCAATATCTTGCCAAGTGCTTTAATTTGATCCGGGTCAGCTGTTGATGAATACGACCTGAGCACGCTTAAGCTAGTTTTTTCGGCCGCTGCACCATTGGGACCCGCTCTGATACAACAGGTCAGTGAACAATTGAGGAATGCGATATGGCTAGGCCCTCATTATGACTCGTAGGTCAGGAAACGGTTCAACTCCAAAGGCTCTGAAATTTCAGTAATGCAAGGTGAGTACAAGAGTCTAACCTACCATAAGGATTGTTTTCGTATGACTCCAACAGGTTACGGTCTGACAGAAACATCACCAGTCACGCACATGGTCCCGCCTAGCTTATCCCATTCAAAAGAAGGGAGCATTGGAATCCTCCTGCCAAACTTAGAGGCAAGAATTGTTGATGGTGACAATGGTGACGGTTTGACAGATGCCGATGATGGTAAACCAGGGGAGTTGTGGATAAGAGGACCGACAATAATGAAGGTAAACATTGATATTCCTCTTTTTCTGATTACTGAATCGTTACTGTGTCAGGGATACCTAAATAATACCAAAGCCACGCTAGATTCGATCACGAAGGACGGGTGGTTCAAGTCGGGGGATGTCGCTGTACGGGACACAGACGGCTTTTTCTGGATTGTGGATCGTAGGAAAGAGTTAATAAAGTACAAGGTGCATCTCAAGCTTGCACTGGGTAGACTACTAGTACTTACACAGGGGTTTACAGGGATTCCAGGGTAAGCTGTTGAATCGCTAAAACTGACCGGTGTGGAACTAATATGGTGCTGTAGTTCCTCCATCCGAGCTAGAGAGCGTCCTTTTGGAACACCCTGGAATCGCTGATGTTGCTGTTATCGGTGTCGACGATCCTGCTGAAGCAACTGAACTGCCGAGGTTTGTGTGTTTCAAGTTGGTAGTTGCTTGAACTCTGATAGCATATTTGTTTTCAGAGCATACGTAGTGCGTGTCCCGCCTCTTCAAGGCGAACCGGTTGCGAACGGCGCATTCGCGGAAGACGTCAAGAAATGGATGGAGTCCAAGGTCGCTAGCCATAAGTTATTGCGTGGAGGTCAGCTGTATCCTTCTTTGTATAAACCTCATTCGTTGACGTTCCCATCAAGGCGTGTCTGTGATAGATGAGATCCCAAAAAGGTTCGTTCGCTCCGAATCAGACAGACCCCAATGAATTGATTACATCCTGCAGTGCTGCGGGGAAGATCCTTCGACGAGAACTACGAGAACGGGCAAAGCATGAATTTGCACCGCGATATACGCCATTAAATATATCGAAGTTATAAGGAATGATGTATTATCACTATGCGTGGAGCAGTTTGAAAAGGGCAGTCCAGTAATATACAACCACAGCCATTCAGGAGAATCAGATACCTACCCTCGAGAATTTGCAATCCCTGTACAAGCAGTTGGTTTCTGAGTGTCTGGTTTGATCGAGTCTGAATTCATTGCGCCCCTACAAAAAGACGTCAACAATTGCAACGGAAATCAATGGCAGAATTAAATCAGAAGTGTCATAATTCTGGAGCCCACCCTACACCAATTGTATTCTGTGCAGGTATACACCATGAAGAAATTCAAACAAGTTCCAACCATCATACAATGCACCTGGACAGAGGAGCTTACCTTTATCACAATATATGCAATGGATAATAAGAACAAATGAACACCGAGGTCCAAACATCAGGAAAAAATAACACTGAGGCTTGCCGAAAGAGAGTGAGCCCCATTGAGTTGCAGAAGGTCTGCAATCGTATAACTGTGTATATGAGCAACGAATTGCTCATCCGTCGACCTGCCAGCCGAGCATCAGGTATGCTCATATCTTCGCATGCCTATGCCTTCATCGACCAGACGGTATCAGGAAGGAGCACCAGAGAGGGTTGAGATGGAGTTGGAAGTCAAAAGAATCCAACAGGCAAATCTCACCGTCCTCGCCAATGACCGCCGTGCTTAAAGGTGGTTGATTTCCTAGAAAGGGCGAGGACATACTCTGTATCTCCGGGGACTTTCCCCACAGCGTAAAGTAGGAAGCAAGGACTTCCTGTGCGTGAGCTGCGAAAACGATTCTTCGAACGGCACTGGTGGTGAACAGAAAACTTTTTCGTGAAAATAAGTAGTTCAAATTTGGAGCTCCGCCTAAAATGCCATACACTGCATTGACACTGGATATTTTCTTTACTAAGCAATGGCTACCACCGACACAGTTCATTCACCACAACGGACGAGAAAACCTCCCTTAGCTGACTGGCCTACGATAAAGATATTGACGCCCCCGAAAGGTAATGCACCCTATTCAATTTCTCTTGAGTTGCAACGAAATTCACACTCCTGGCAGGCAAATTTTCACCCAAGACCGATGAATGGTGTCTGACTTATTGTTCCCAATCTGTCACTGGACGCATCCATGCTAGAGAGCCTTTCTGCAGATCTATTTGTGTTCGCAAAGTTTTTCCCCACGAGGTAAAAAACATCGTCGCATTCAAGAATCACCGAAATGTATCTTCCGATGGGAAGGCAAAATACCCTCTGCCTGCGGAAGGTCAATCCGCAAACGTACCTCGGTACCTAGGAGGCAAGCCTGCAGAGGATAGCGATACTCGGGGACCATATCTAGACAGAACTAAGACGTGGGACGAGGGCTGGTACCTTTGGAAGAGTCACAGTCGATTGGCTATTCATGAAAAGACGGACACAATGTTGATGGATCTAGAACAGCAGTGGCGACTTGCAGAACACTGGGAACAAAGGCGGGAGGTTTGGCAGGACTATCAAGATCATCTGCAGCATGGTCGAGATGGCGAGGAACCTCATAATAGACAGCCGAGCAGGTGGTGGGGACCCATTGTACCCCCACGCCCTGTTCCTGAATTCAGGTACGTTATTCTGCAAACAGATCGCATGTCCAATTTGACTCAAATGTCTAGCGCACATTCACTTTTGGTGCCGCTACCACCGGACATCCCTCCCTTTTGGGAACGCATCAGTAAACTTTTGGCTCCATCGTACAAGGTGCTCAATATTTTCCATGAAAGTTTGACATCGGGGGAGCAAAAGAAATTCGCGGAAAGGGTGTGGGAGAAGACCTGGTCGAATGAACCGTTCATTCTCGCCAGCCGGACTTTTACTAGGACGTACGAACGGTGGAAAGACAGAGATGAACGGGCCGATGAGGACGATGGGAGGAAAGGTCCAGGATCTTCATAGATTTGGCGTCTACCGTTAAGTAGCAGGATGTATTGAGTACTGTACTAATTCTAATCACTATCACGTGTTCCCACGATAATTCTGATCTTCCAGACTTTAGGATGGGGATCTACGGCCTGACAACTTATCTTCGTGAAAATCACCGTGCTCTCTCAGTCCCATTGACATTACAACCCAAGTCCCAAGCATCGATTTCATTTGTCGTGGACGGCTGGTCGTAAGTCTTCCTTCAGTTTGCTAGGCCGCATCTCATTACAACAGATTCATATATCACCTACATAATACCTCAAATTTGCCTTGGGTGTACGGCGGCGAATATGGCCAGTTTTGCCAATTAATTGGGCAGGTCGTCCAAGCATGGATTCAGGTTGGCCTCAAGATATACTTTGTTTTTGATGGTCCGTAGTTGCAGTTTTACCAGACTTGTCTAACAGATTACACAGGTGCATATCCGCCGTTGAAGTTTTCTACTTCCCTATCGCGCCTGACCCAATCCGATATTCAACCATCGCTGCTGTTCTTCCGGACGTCACCAGCCTCGCGCAGTACTCCACGCTTTCTCAATGAGACACGAATTATACCTCCTTTGTCATATACAGCATCCCTTCATGTTCTAAAGACTATCCAACAATCCTCACCAAATCTTGAGATCCATTTCGCCGATGGAGAAGCTGATGCCTACGCTGTTGAATTGGCCGGTAGAGTTGGAGGATACGTCCTGGGCAATGATTCGGATTTTGTTGTGCTCCATACGGAAGGGTATCTTGGATATATCCCTCTGGAAGAGATGATGTGGCAGTCGCCCATTCCCGTTGATGATGCCCCTCCTGAAGAAGACCTGAGTGGATTCCGCACAGTTCGCAATTCCAAAGCGAAACGGAAGGTTGCCAGTGAATCGAGAGGTGGGAGAAGCCTCGTTCCCACAAACGTAGAGGGAATGACCTTGGCTGTTGCCATTTATCGGCCAGAGCTTCTGGCCGAGCACTTTAAAATCCCTGTCTCATTACTCCCCCTTTTCGGTGCACTGGTGGGGAACGACTACACAAATCAGTCAGAGTCCAATCGTCGCAGCATCCAATCGCTGTTCTTCGAAAAGCACCTTAAATCTGCGCAGCGCATCACTCTTGTAGCCAACACAATTCGAATCATTCTTTCGCCTGTCGCACAAAAACGGAAAAAGCCAAAACATCAGGTGGGGAGTGTTATGGATCTCATTGACAGAGCAGTCAACTCGCTTCTCTCACGATCCATTGCATCCCTTAGTTCCGGAGAGGTGGACAACATCACAGACCGAATTGTGGAAGGTACACTTCAATATGCAATCCCAAGACGTGAAGAAGGTCCTTCCCAGCTGGGCGGACTCTGGCCTACGGGAACATGTGCTTTACATGAACCGGAGGTTTGCCCTTTGTTGCCGATAATATCACGAAGATTGGTGGAAGCGGAAAAATTGACACCTGAAGGACAAGAGAGTCACGAGTTGATGAGAAACCGCGCTTTAAGAGAGAAGTATCTGGATGCTTATCGAAAAGGTCATTTAGCACCGGATATCCTGGATGCACTAAATTCAGGCACCTTCTGGCCTCGGCACTTCCTTGAAGACCCCGACTTGGAGACGGTCAGTCGAAGTTTTAGCAGGCCCATCCGGCAATGGGGCTATGCAATACTTCACGAAGCGGTTGGTTTGCCATGTGTAGAGGACGAAAGCGACGATGGAGACGATGATGTTGTAGTCGAAGAGTCGAGCGACGAGGATGAAGTTATCGACGTCCTTGAGTCCGACGATCGGAGCAGTACGAGCGAGGACGACCCTTTAGCTCCATTAAAAGGAGAACTGCATCGCCTTCGAGGCTCGGCGGCCGTTGGCGTGCCCGCATCGTTGTCATCTTCAACTGGCCCCCTTCCCAAGCCGCCTATCATAACTGAATATATTCGACGTGGTGCCCGTGCAATACAGGAGGCGATAATCGTGAAGCCACTGCATGAACTCGCTTACTCCCTTCCGTTTCCCGATATCTCATTAAAGCATGATGTTCCCCTCGCGCTGCGGCCACAGGGCGAACGGCTGTCATTCTTCCTTCAAATTCTAAATTCTGACAGCCCTCCTATCCGATCCTTACCCCTTGAACAAATGACTGCCGCACTTTCCCTGCGTTGGGTCCTGCAGACAACTTACCAACGTGCACAAGAGTCGGATAGCATGGATCGTCACAAGGAACGGTGGACCAGGCATGAAGCACGTTGTTTCTTGGCTTCATTTTGTTGGACAACAACAGTCGATATCCGAATAGGGGTTGAGCCACCCCCCATCGTCGATCGCAATGTCCAGCTAGTGGCCCAAAGTCTTTCGACGATGGAAAGCATCGAACACCTCACTCAGATTCTTTTCTTATCGGACCTCCTCCCCTCTTCGGCACATAACTTTTCTGGGAAAGCATTCCACGCTTATCTTACCCAAGTCCTGAGACTAGATAAAGGTACAATCCCCACAGGGTTGCTGGAAGCTAGTATACATGACTTAGGTGATGTTATGGTGGAAGAGAAGCAACGGAAACCGAAGAAGATGAAGGAGACAAGCAACGTGGCTACCATGACACTGCCGCCCATATCAAAATCCAATGGTGGACTATTCCATTTGCTAACAGATGTTGAAGCGTAATGACATTGACACAGCAGTGACACAGTAGATGTACGATGAGCTGGCAACAATATTAATTGCTCATGTCGGTGCCAGTGAAAGGCTCTGCCAGTCCAAGCCTGAGAAGTTCTAACTTGAAGTGGCTGTGAACTGTTACTGTTGTTCAAATTGGCTGTGTTGGGGCAGCGCTTGTCACAGCTCAAGCAGTAATAAATAGCTCGTGCTGGGACAAAAGCTGCAACACTGTAAACACCCCCCACCAGATGGCCACTTTCCGTTCAACGCCAACAGTGCCTCCCGAAGTTATTACCTACAGGCTAGGCGAAAAGCTAGTGTACGTCAAACCCGCCGATAATTATGAAGTATGTTTCATCCCGTACCCAAAACATTTCTTAGTGCTTACTCATTTTTCTTTTCTAGCAAGGTCTTAATTTCGCACTGAAGGAATTCCCCGAAGAACTATACGAGGTCTCTCGCGACCGTATTTCATTCACCATAAGCGCACCTGTGAATGGCGAGCGTAGATCTGTGCGCATATCCGAAAGTGCTTGGCCAGCGGCTGTCGCGAGGCTCCTAAGGGGAGAGGTCATTGACATTCAAGTACGACCGCCGCTTCGGGTGGCAGAATCGAAAGATCAGCCTCCACAGTATCTAGAGGTGCCACAGGCCTCAGACCCAGCGTCCCGACTTTCACACTCTTCACCACCCTCCCGTACACATTCCCGGGAACCATCACCTTCACGTCGCAGCGAGAAGGGCAGTTCACGATCGTGGTTTGGGAAATTCTAGAGCTGATCCGTTACATTTGTATAATCGGCCTTTCCATTATACCCCGCTCAAGTTGTAGCAATACCAACTCATACTCTAATTTGCCAAGAGGCAACTTGTTGTATTACTAGTCAAACTAAATAGCATTCACCTAGTGTAGTGATGTTTCGATAACTTTACTGGCATAGCTTACCTAGTTATGGGTGGCGACGGTGGTGGAAGACGACGCCAGACATCAAGTCCGACTATGTCTTAACAACGCTTTGCTTCTGAATGTAGCATTGTATTGCAACAAGTTGTTGATATCTCGAACCCAATCGTCTTCCTTCCCTGGTCCCGCGCCTTCGCTGCTTTGCACATCCTCTGCTTTAGAGTCGGCAATCGATGATCGATTGATACACGGAACAGGAAATGGAGATGCCTGAACATTTACTGATTCTCCTGGATTGAGTATATGCGATGTCCTTCCATCCATGGATACGCCTGCAGGCGCACGGCTACGGTCACCTATCTTGGAGGGGTAGATCAGTGAAGAAAGAAGCTCTCGTGGAATACTACTCACTCGTAGGGTTATAACTGATGATGACGGGAAAACCAGAGGGCGGAATGATAAACTTCTTGGACAAATTGGGGTCAGGACCAGTGCGCTTAACGATGGATGAACGATAGGACCGCCAGCTGAAAGCGAATATGCAGTTGAGCCGGTTGGTGTTGATACAATCAAGCCATCAGACTAGGGGAAGGACATCACAACTCAAGGTTTCATAACAACGAGAGAGCGCGTTACATACTACAGCCTCTGTGAGATGCTGGCCATCGACAAATATGTCGATGGTGTTGAGGTGTGGACTTGACCCACGATGTAGAGCAATCTCATTCATGACCTGCCAATCTGAGCGTTTCTAAGAAAAGATACGGCTTAAAAGGGATCAGACGAACCGTCCCCGTCGTGACCCTTCTTAGCTAGATCTTCATTGTAAAAGGTACAGGCTAATCGCATCCGGTTGAGGACCGTTGCTTTTCCCATAAGCACGCTCTCCAGGGCCTTTACAAAGTCGTCAATATCTGCGTGGCAGCATTAATTATGACGTCGAGCGATGATACCAGGGAGCTCACGGAAGGGGAGAAGAAAACCCAGTGTGCCCATTGAGAAACTCAAAACGGGGGGCACAGCACCCGTGCTGAACAGGGAAGATGCGTGCAAGATTGTACCATCACCGCCAAGAGTAACTACCAGATCGATCCTCTCTGCCTTTCCGCCTGCAAGTTGGATAGAATGGAGTTACAGGGACTTCCTTTGGAAGTAAACTGACCTGGCCGCCAGACTTCTGCTCCATGAGGTATATCTGGTCTGTCTTCATGGAAGACTCGAACACCCGGGTAAGTTGTGTGAACGTGTCTAGGCAGGGCTGCTCTAGGGGAGCACGTAGCGCAGGGATATGATACTTACTCGAGAAATGCGTCTATTGCGAGTATGACGGGCTGTGTTCGCAACTTGTTCACAATTAGAATAGACTTGAGTGGTTGTTCGACTTGTAGTCCTCTACGTTTCCATCAACGTCAAGAAAGCCTAAAGGACATAACTGACAAACATTGGAGATGGTGGGCGTGCAACCGAGCTCATTATTCTATGCCGTTGCAAGGGAAGCAGTGCACGGATCGGCGTAAAGAGTTGAGAAGAAGGAGCTGCGCGAAACGTCACGCATTGCAAAAATGAGGGTTTATGGCGAGGAAACTTGAATGAAGACCACATCACTGTAAAATGGATAGCTACCGATTCCACGTGACACGCGAACGTTGAAATTGTGGCTCACCTTTTCGTTCGTCGCTGTTGCTTGCGTTCACGCTGAGCATTCCTCGTTTTGCTACGACTAACACAATCTCCTATGTTCACCAATGTCCGACAACACGATGCGAACGAGATCCCAACTCACGCTACCAGATGACATCCTTCATCAATCTGGGCGTTCTCCAATGAAGGATGCGCGAATGGCGCTTCGAAATTATTCAAGCTCGCTCCCTAAAGATTGTGGTGAATCAGATGACGAACTTCTCTTGTCTCCAGGAAAGACCAGCGAGCAGCGCACTAGTCTTGTCCCTAAACGCTGCGCCTCTCCAACATTAAAGGACGAATACACGTCTCGTTCCAGCTCTCCTTCCGACGGACGCGCACTGAAACGCGTCAAGCGCGACATCGGTGTCGACAAGGATGTGCAACATCATCATGAGAGTGTCACCGCCTTCGGATCTCGACTTTCGTCCGCTCATTCTCGCAGCGCTTCCCAACCGGAGATGGGGACTTCGTCATACTCTCGGTCTGGCTTAGGGAAGCGGCTAGCATCGGCATTGGGAGTGGGCTATATACCCGGCAAGGGTAGGGCTCGCTCAGTACCTATTTTCCTTTCAGTCCCCCGCATTGATCTCAGGAACCCGCCTCCTTCTCCGCGGCGAGCTCGTTCACGGTCTCCTTCCAGAGAAAGGGAATTTGGATTAAGGATCACCTATGGACCAATTCAGGCTACCCCGTTAGAAATCGTTACGGGTAATATCGGACCAGTTGTGCCTACGGAGGATCCAATCCTATCTCCATCAGCAGCTACATCCCAACCACTCCCAGCTACTCTGAATGGCAAAGCCAATTCACATCCCACCCAGGAAACGTCTCCGGACGGACCGGAAACTAAGAACGGTGTACATCCTTCATTACCGGCCGTTCACGAACTACCATCCACGCCGGAAACCACTCATTCACTCAGTTTGACGTTCCCCTTATCCCCATTGACTCCGCTCCCTCTTACACCTCCATCCCCAAGCTGCGTAACCAGTTCGAAAGATCGATACGCGACAGCAGGATGGGGTATTGATGAAGAAGTGGAGGGCAAGGTAGGCTGCTATGCCTTTATAACTCTATATCGTATACTTACTCTCGACGATGTATTATCAGCATGACGCGACGGTTGTCTCGTCATCAGAATTCAAGCCGTTGGCAGACCTAGGAACGCCAAGGACAAGTCGTCTTCCTCGCCCTTCCAGTATAATCAACATCTCCTCTACTACAAGCACCCGTGGTTCTTCGCCCATTCTGACCCTCAATCCAAAGAGTACTACTCTGATGGGTCCTCCCCCGGCGCCTCCTGCGGGCAAGCAAACTCTATCTTCTGGAACTACCAAGCAGTTGTCCGTGGTACAAAAGCAACTTTTACCTAAGCCGACCACAAATGCATTCACAATTCTCATGGAGCAGGGACGTAAAGGAACGGATAGATCGAAAGGCAAAACAAGAGAAAAGACTCGTTCAATAAAGGACAGGCACCCATCCTCCTCCATTGCGGCGGTAACGCCGAAATTGAAGAGTGGAGATGAAGCCAGAGGAGAAATGGCTCAGTCAAGGATTTCAATTAAGGCGGGGAAGCGGTCAAAGGAACGAATTACGCCAAAGTCCAAACTTGTTCTTACTTCGGTCGACCTCACCGATGACGACAATGCGCATTCAGTATCTTCAAGGGCCCTTTCCCCTACTAATGTCTCCAAATCCGACAATCTTCCCACCGTGGATCTGCCAGCGGAGGCTGCTTGCACACCCGATGAACATGTCTCTCCAGGACTGCACACCACGAACACATTCCAATTCCACCGTCCACCTACACCCCCACCACCGGATATGGGTACGCGTGAAGTCAGCCTTGCACAGGCTCCTCAACCCCAATCAGACGTCTCACACGTCATGGATCTCCCAGAAGTATCAATGCCAGCCATCATCAAGCCATCGGGCAGTTCTGAACCTCGAGATCTCCCTCCTCTCTCCCCGATACACGAAGTCCCACCGATACGGAATGAAGCAGCCACCGCCGATGCTGATTTTCCTGACATACGTTTGGAAGAACCCAATATAAGCCTTCAGCCTGCCCCAAGAACTCCTGCAAGTAAACTTCCCCATGTCAAGAAAGCTCGCTTGGACATGACCACAGATCGTGTCACAAGACGTATGTCGCAAAGGCAGAGGGACAAACAAGCTAAACCATCCAGCCAGGGTACGTCTGTATTGTAATGTGGTGAACCTTGCTGATCTATCAAAACTCTGTACAAAGCGTCGTCTACTCACCAGAGCACGATTCGAACGAAAATTTTGTCCGCTGTGGGCTCGGGTGCAAAGACGGGGATCGCATCTGTATCTGCTCAAGAATACCCACGGGATCCCGATCCTTCTGTGTCTGGTCTGTCTGATGTGGCGACTGATCCGATTTCTGAGGGGCCCGTTCCCCCAGGGTCGCCCATGGAACTCAGTTCTCCAGGCGGGATTTCGAAAATGCCAGACAGTACAATAACTAGACCGACACGATCGAGTACCGCGACAGCTGTGCCTCCTAAAACACCTTCGAAGGTCAAGTCCCCTCCAAAATCAGCATCACCTACACCGACAAAACTTGTAAGATCTGCATCCACGATCTGCACGCGGCCGCTGGGTACGATTTTGCATTCTTGTGGGGGGCGATATATGGCTAATGACATCTACTCTACTAGGTGGATTGACACGCACATTTACTGGGTTCGGCAATAAACATGGCTCATCATCATTATCGACATTAGCAAACGCACTCGAGAAACTCAGAATGCCGGCACCTGAGAGGCCCAATACCAGCATGGGCTTCAGCAGGGAATTGGATGCGGATCGTGACCTTGAGCCTACGAAGTACAGTACAGACGATTCCTCTATTGGAGGGCTCGTGTTGGAGAGTACGATGCTGAAGAGAACAGTAAGTATCGGGTCCTTAGAATCGGATGCAGGAAACTCTGGAGAGGCCCATCCCAAGGATGCTTCCTCGAGACACAGCGGACTACGTTTTCAGCAGAAGTCCCTTGGTTTGTTCAGTCGAGAACGCGTCGGCACTGCAAAACTTTATTCTGGATCTGGGCTGATCATGAGGGGCGGTAAAACAGCCGGCTCGCTTCAGCATAAGCCGCATTTCGGTCTGGGTACGTTTGGCAGTGGAAGGGTGCCAAAAGCCAGTCGAAAAACTACCTTGCCCAGTGTGATCGCTAGTCCCATGAAAGGGAACGGTAATGAGGACGCCGTGGATGAAGCGGCGATGGACCCCAGTGGTCCCGATCCTGATGCCGCTCACCCCAACCATCCAGGTACATCGTCCGTCCGAAACCTCCCAATGAGTGTGGAGAAGGAGCTGTCAGTTAGGATGAGTCCATCAAGGAGGGTTTCTTTAGCTTCACAAGCCCTTTCACAGTCATTGAGCTCTTTGCCTTCGAAGGAGATTAAAGTGATGGCCCCACCTACGACACCGCCCAATCGGCGGCCAGGGTTGAGGAGCTCGAGCAGCAGTTATCCTTCATCCGCAGCTTTGGCGTCTCGTAAGGCGACCTCAGACATAGCGCCCCTCAGGAGTGCACCCAACGCTCTTTTTAAGGTCAGAGGTGGCATCGGAGGCCATGTCTCTGGAAAGTCGGCAGAATACGGCAGCGCCACTCCCACCTTAGGCCCAGAGTCACTGAACATTCTCGAGGACTGTGTGATCTTCGTGGACGTAAGGACGGATGATGGGGACGAAGCCGGCTCTCTATTTGTAGAAATGCTTGAAGGTGTGGGCGCTAAGGTATGTTCTTTCGTTAAATCCGTTCACTCTTGGTTTTGACTACAGATTGGCCTTCTTATCAGATTTTGAGTCGTGTCGGTCAGACATGCACGCACATCGTGTATAAAAATGGATTAATGAGCACATTGACTCGTTATCGGTATGTCCGGTGATTGGTTTTCTTGCCAGCTCAAGTTTACAAGGCAATACCAGGTTACTGCGGGACCCAAAGCCCCTGGTTGTGGGGATTGCGTGGGTAGTGGAATGCGTCGAACAGAGGAAACGAGTCGATGAGGACAAGTTTATTGTTAACCTAGACGGTGTCAACGTCGTAGGCACCAACAAGGTTAATGACTCCTAATCCAAGCAGTTGCATCTCCTGACAAGCATGAGTTCGTTTAGCGGCGGCGTTCCATGTTGCCCAAGTTGATAAGGCGAGAGACCGAAGGAAAGAGTTCTTTGGATCTCATACGGGACCAGCAGGATGTCGAATGTGGTCGATCCATGGATGGGTCCTCTTCATGTACGTTCTAACGGTTCTTTCCCAAACCCAACCTGATGCCCTTGACCTAGCGATGGCCATGTATGCCGAATTTACCCCTCTAGAATTGGCACGACGGCGGAGAACTGGCATGGGAACTCCATAATTAACTTTCCAAAAGTTGGTTGGCTCACAAAAGTTGATTTATTCCCCATGTTCTCCCCACCACACAGATTTCTTATCTTATCGCAGTTTAGTTTACACGATATCTACTCCTTAACCAGTAATCAATGATACAACGGGTCAGTACATATCGGCGGGTGTACGCATACTATGTAAATGTTGTATGAGACTATCAATATCTCCCAGTGATCAGTGAAACTCGGATTGGTATGCCTGTAACAAATTCCAGGCTAGAGCCGCGCGATGGCGCGCTCATTATGCCACAGAACCTAGAGGGGAAGATGTCATTCAGGCATCACGACGGCACCCGCCAGGTAACAAAAAGCGAAATTTCTCTGCGTTGTCAATCAGAAACCGCGGTAATCCAACGGCGGAGGTGATGCTTGACCGAAATCCAATCAGCACTGGGATTTTGAAAATTCCTGTCAAGATAACTTACGGTTCAAGGCTCATCTGTGAGAGGAGATCAAGGTACTAAGGAACACTTAGTCTGCGCAACGAATAAAGGTGGCAAGTAGGCACCCACGCTGTACGCTTCTGGTAACATCCCAAAAATATCTTTACCTCTGCAAATAGTATCTTGAATTCTGGCAGGGTTGAGAAGGTCCATCCGTCCACCGATACGGTCAGAGTGTGAAAATCCCCGCATCTTAATAATGTATTCTGGAATGGTTCGGAAGCAGTAACTACAGTGCCAGCCTGAGTCAGCCAATAGGCGGTCGCCACTCTTGGAGTGCCTATAATAGCTATTGGGGCCCCAGAGGTGTACACTGCCACGCCAACTGGATAGGTCCAGGTACCATTCAAAGCTGTATTGATATGAATCACTCGGTCTGAATAAACCCTACGTATAGAAAACGTACCTGTACAAGAAGTTCCGCAGTTGAAGGTGTATTGACTGGCCGAAGTCACAAGCCTCGAGAAGTGCCAATGTGTGACTGGAGGGGATCTCGTCGATGTCGGACATCAGGACAAGGTTCCTTGTATGAGATGGCAGACCCTGAAAATGGGAGCGAAGTAATGCGGTCATGGAATTCCGCGCGTTTGCCTCTACATCCCACGCAGACTGTCCAGCTTTTAACGGAAACCCCGGTAAACTGGTGGCATGTTAGAATTATCCTAAGCAATAACCTGAGTTGTTACGCACAAGTAGTAGACAATTTTCTTCTCAAACTTGGAAAACCGGGAACGATTTTGAGCGAAGAAGACCTCTTTGGGCAGCCCGGTGAACGTCGCATTCGATTCGACGATGAAGAAATTGTCGACAACCGAGTCCAGCTCGTTCATCCGAATCTCCAACAAATCAAGCTCGCTGCTCATGAGAACGGCGTCCATCACTCTGATGCTCTCTTGACTGTCCCTTTTCTTCCATCCATGTAGTTCGCAGGCATGTTGATCCATTTTCATGCCTTCCGCATAATAGTGGGGAATGATTTCTTTAGGTCCATCTGCAGCGTCCCAGAGAGGCCTTGTAGCATAGGACAGGGTGTTTTTAATTTGATAATGGTTCTTTGAGACGTAGTAGAGAACGACAATTGAGAACAGCACTGTCGGAATGAGAATAAGTCGGAACCTGGGGCGTCGGAAGAGCGTGGTCATTAAATCGCAAGGCCTCGCAAGGCGTAGAAAACAGCGAGTAATCTTATAAGTTATCGCACATCAACAAGTAACAGAGCAAAAGCTAGAGATATCGAATAACTACATATGTATATCGAACATAGCAACTGATGAGCACAGCAATCAGATTCACACAACCTTTGAACGTAATAAGAGCCTTCAGGTCTTCCGATCTCTACTACAACTACAACTGAGCGGCATGGGCGACCTTGTCAATTCGGGATAACAATATGAAGCCGCGGGCGTTCCATGATATGGGCATCGGTACACTGCGACACACAACCTAACAGCACGGTTAGCATTTACCGTGATGCAATCACCTTACCCTTACCTGTGAGTGACGTCAATGTTCTGGGGGAGGCGTCTACGGGCCCTCTCGGCGTAGGGGCAGGAACCATGAGGAGTGGAACCTTACAACCATATGATTAGTACCTGTCGTGTTTGAGATAATAAATTGTGGATGCATACTCCAACTGGAATGAAGAACTGATTGGTTTCGTGCTCTCGCGGATCTGGGATGTTTAAGTTTCCAAGAGGTTTTCCGCCCGAGTCCGACCTGGGGAATATTTTCAGGCTAAATCCTGGGTCAGGGTGCACTTTTAAGCGATCTTCAGAGTCAGAGCATTCACTGTCAACGCCGTAGTCCCTAAACAATCGCCTCGCCGATCCTGAGCCGAGGGAAAACAAGGACAGGTTGCTTGGAACGAGTGGGGAGGGCGTGGGAGGGGTGAGATACAATGTCGCCGTGCGTGGGGCTGTAAAGGCAGCCGACATCATAATGGGAGTGGGCGCGGGGGCTGCAGGGAAGGCTGACAATGGGCTCGCACTTGGCCGTACAGTCCTTTGCGTGACGTATGCCGGAGATTGAGCAGGGGTCGGAAGAGGTCGCAGCAGAAGTCGCACAGGTTCCGTTATGGAGGGTAATTCTCCGCTGAGTGCCTGGTGGGGCGCTTCGCTGTATTGAATCAGTTAAATGAGACATGTAGGATCAGCCGAGGACGTACGGATTGAGAACATTTATTTGAACTTCGATTGGCTGTCTCTCTTGATGCGCTTGTAGCTCCACGGGAATTTGTGCGATGAGCTAAAAGGTGCGAGATGTTGAATCATGTAATGGGACAGCATTTTTTTTAAAATACCTCACGATGCACTCTTTCTTTTATCTCTTTTGAAATGGCACCTTTGATTGTGTCGTAGATTTTCTCCTTGAGTTGTTTAATCAAGTTCTCTTGAATGACGGATTCCAGGAGCAGGCGCACTTCTAGCATCGAGGTTGTTTGTTTTTGGATCTGTTTCTGCAATTTTGCACGTATTTCACTGATCTGGAAGGACAAAATGTCAAGGGATGTAGCAGTCCAGAGAGGATAGAAGAACCTGTGCTGCAGCCTTCATTCCTGGAGCCAAGGAGGCCATTTTCTCGGTTTGAGTTCCAAGCCCCCCAAACATAGTGCTCAGTGTTGTCAATGTGTGCTTCAGAGTACCGAACAAGTCTGCGAGAGCGACAATATCAGGAGAGGCTGTAGTCGCAGCTACAAGTTCAGCTGTCTGATGACCATATGACGCCGGGTCGAATTGGGACATGAAGCTTGTCTGATGAATGGGTTTCTGAAATCGGACCTGGAAGTCGGTTGAAGGAGGAGGGATGATGATAGGCTCCATGGGACTCGCTCCAGAAGAACCGGAATACGGCGGGGTTGCAAGTTCTGAACGCATAACGATTCACGATGAGCTGTGATGGTTTACTTGACGCTACAGAGGATAGAGAACAACAGAAGTGAAGAATCGAGGTAGTGCTTAGGACTGGCACGCGCTCTCTCCATGTTGAAATATATAGGAGTGCTAGAATGCAGCGCGGGGTGCATGTGGTTGTAGCATGGCTTCAATTGAAGCATTAGATATGATTGTGATAGACCTGGGGGTGATTACTAGTAAATCTATGAGAGAATTGCACTGGCAGCTTACTAGTACATCGGATGGTAGAAGTACAGGAGATGATCGCCAGAAACGATATCATCAATATATAGTCAAAAGCAGAACAAGCAAATAAAGACACAATATAATACAAAAGAACGAAGAACTATCGATATTGATTTTTTACAACGTGCGGTCGAGAAGCACCTGGAACTGCTTGGGCTTTGTTAGTCAATTCATCTTGTCGCTGCCAGAGCAATTCTGCCCACAGAGGATGTGGGGGGATATGACCGACAAGAGCACGCAGCACGTCAAGCCTAAGTATGTGCTCAAATTAGTTCATTCAACAGCTCACAATTGGAGTTGATCACTGTACCATCGTGCTTTTTCTTCGTCTGTGTCAGCGAAGAACACGATCTCTTGCTCCTGTGGAAAAACCAGTCGGAAAGACCTTCCCATCCCGTATAGACCATCGTATTCATCAACAAACCGGCTGCTGCGTGTGGTTGACGGACTGGGAGCCGTATTATTTCGCGCCTCTTGGTCATCTTCTACCGCAAGTGCCTTCTTCAGATCGATCGTCATTGTGGCTTTTTTGGTTACATCATTGAAGGCCACCAAATTGGCACCAATTACTCGTAATTGTCTACGACGCCAAGTCTGCCGGCTCCACGTTAGAATACCGAGGGTATAAGCTCAAAAAGGGAAACAAACACTTACACTGCAATCACCACCGAACTGCGTTAACGTGCCTTCGAAATATGTCACTTTATGCCAGTTTATGTGCCTTAGCCCACGATGGCATTCTTCCAAACTTTGAGGAAGCTGAGTAGAGGCAATTCCAGGGAGAGGTGGCAGTCGGAACATTTGCAGCACAATTTCCCCTACTTGCAAGGTCGACAGCTTGCCCCCAAGTTCCATCCGCTGGCCAATGAGGGGATAACTCGTCTCGAACAATCGGACATCACAGCGATGAGCGATGTCCTTGAAAGAGATGAAGGCGCGCGCGAGGGTACCATCAGGTTTCAGGTATCTAGCGAGGTTTTCCGGGAGTTGATGGGTTGATGGCGGGGGTGGTATAACCATCTTGTCCTTGTCCTTGTCCTTGTCCTTGGCTGACTTCTTGGGCGAAGAGGAGAAAAAACCTCTCATACCCCCCTTAGAGGCTGTTGGTACCACGGGCGGAGGGGCAGGGGGAGGAGCGATGGGTGTAAGGGCTTTAAATTCGGCAATGATATGCGGGTCTCGGCGAATTTTGAGAGTCAGGGTAAACTCAAGTTTGCTATGCTCAATTCTAGACACAATATCCATTAAACACTGCCGGAACATATAGACAAACACCCACAGCTCAAACTCTTGTTCAATGCGGGCATCTCGGCCCAACTGGCATTCGGGAGTACTGACAAAATGAATGCCGTTATTCAGTGTGCAGGTAAGGGCAGTGGGTTGGGAAGGCAGTGGGAGATGGATTCCCTTGACGCCTACGACTGGATAACAATGGTTAACGAAATACATATGTTTGGGGCACATGGGCATACCTTTAACGAAAACCTTGCCATATGCTTTACCAGGCTTCTCCTGGGCACGGTACTCCTTGATTTGTTTGGAGTACTCGTTCTAAGGGAAAGTATACCCAGCGTGGTCAATACGTAGAAAAAGAAATTTGGGTAATACTAACCATATCTGACGGCCTTCGAACTGGTCTCCATGCCTTTCCCGCGTTCACGTCCCCTGGTCCAGCCATGTGAGAGATGCAGTCCGCATCGGACGACGATGCGTATATGGTACCCTGACGTTCACGAACATGATATTTCTATATTAAAAAGCTCAGTTAATTTGGGAGCATCGCAATAAGGAGAAATGCGTACACTCTTCTGAGTTTCACCGTCCCATTTCTTTAGTTCTTTTTCGATTGTGTCACCAAGAGGGTCGCTTGTTTCCTCTCGTCCGACCGAAAGATCTAACAACATGTTACCCCTTTCCTTAGTACGGCTTCGCAAATTTTCTGCATCCCCTGTGCTCATACTTCGCCTCCTGCTGGGCCTTCCGACGCCTAGAAGCTCGTGATTTTTTTTACCTTGACCACCCACGTTCCGAGGCGGAGAGTGGTCCATCCCTTCACTATCCTCCATCCTCCTAGCCTCACGTCTTTTCTCGATAATCAGTTGCTCACGACGGCTAATATTGTCTTTGGGTGGAACGGGAGGAGCAATGGTCGCAAAGGATGATCCACTTGCGGTTCTGCTCGCGAAACCATCGTGTAACAGCGCCGAATCCGGAACAGTGCGATTGGTGGTATTAGGATGGGCCTCTGTTGAAGTCGAAGGGGGGTTGTGCTGGTGTGGATATGAATTCTCTTCTTGGGTCACTCTAGAGTCGTCCACTCGCCTACCAGCGACGTCTTCCATTAGCCTATCCAATGCGCTCCTCATGTCCATATCCACATCTATTTCCTCGATCCCCATCTTCATACTGCCACCACCACCCATGCTTCCAGTTTCTGTGCCACTCGGGTAAGTTGGGGGCATCATCCCTTCGGCCATATGCACCACATCGTTTCCGACACCTAAACCATCCAGTCCGAATTTGCTTCCAAAATCGAATTGTAGCCTATGGCCAACACCAAGCAGAAAAAGGTTGTTGCCTTCTTCAATACTGGCAGGCGTTAATATTCCCTTTTCGGCCCGTTCGATGGTTGCCATCTCGGCACTAATATCGGTCAGTGCTGTTAGGACGGAAAAGCGATCCTTCTCTTTCTCCTCCCGCTCCCCTTCGCTCAGGCCATCGGACCTGTCCACCTGATTTACAGAGGTTGGATGGGAAGTATGGGAAAAGTTCGGACTCCCGAAATTCTTCCTTGTCATCGGCCGGTGCTTTACGTTTTCTATTCTGCTCCGTACAATCTCCTCTCCGCCGGATTCATGGTCGCTATCGTTTCCGGGCCCTGGTGGTGAGGAAGAGCTGATTTCCGAAGACTCTCTTGAACGCGTTTCAGCTTCAAGAATACAAATCAGGCTTTCCTCCGTCGAAACTGCTTTTATTTTCTCGGGAGCGAATGGGGAATCAACATTGTGAACAGCTTTGTCAGACGTGTTTTCTACATTCTGAAGAGGCAGTCATAATGATGAACCTCTCGAAAAAAAAGAGCCAATGCTGACCTTTGTCTCGCCATCCACGTCGAAGCCCAATGAACTCAAGTTGACCTCCGAATTTCCGATAGACAGGTTAGAGGGATCTACAGGGGGTTCGTCCTTGGAAGCGGAGAGAGTGAAGGGGTCATCTATTTGCGGATGTCCTCCTGGTGATGCAATCGACGTCTCTATGCAACGTATACAGTGAATATCTTGTTCGGGATGTAGTGGGAAAAAAAGACCTTGTTGTTCATCCTGAGGTTCGTATCTAGATAACAGCCCTTCTACTCTCTCTGCGTCTTCCACTGGGCCCGTGTTGTGCGGTGGCGCCTCCAGCAATAATTCCACACCAATATGATCATTCTCTTGTCTTGCCATCTGGACTTGATCCAAGAAAACAGTACGCTGAAGGGGCGGTGTGGCTGATTTTTCAGAGTCAACGTCAAAACGGGGTGGGGAGCGAACGGGATCCCCTATATCCTCTGTAATCGCAGATAGTTCGACAGGTGCGGGTACTCTTTTACGCCGTGGGGGTGTCGCGGGTAGCTCTTGAGGTGCAAGAAGTGCGGCATGACTTAACGGAAGTGATTCGGGGAGGTAGTGTTGGTGGGGAGATGACTCCTGTGGTGGTGTCCAGCGATGAGGAGAGGCATGGCCCGGAGGGGAAGGCAAGTGTGGTCGGTGGTGGCGTCGAAGAAATCGATCTGAGTGGGGCCCTCCGAATACATGGTCAGTTCCGAAATCAGTGGGTTTGTCGGCCATGGCGGGGCTGTCTGAGCTTTCGTTGTTACTGATGAGATGATTCAAATCGATGCTAAGAGTCGCGTCAGGGGTGTCGACATTTGCAGCATTAGAAGAAAATAGCATTTCGTCCACCAGGCCAGAAATGCTTGTGTCAGGATCCAGTACCATTCCCAGGAAGGATGAGCCATGACTGTCTACATCAGACAGGCCAACACTCTCATACGAGGTATTCTCATCTCGCTCATGTACAGGATCGTTAATGTGACCCTTCCTGTCATTGAAGAAGGGATCCTCGTCGGCAAGATGGTCGTATTCTTGACCAAGTCTATCTCCGTCCTCATCATCCTCATCATGGTCGGGTACTTCGTCATCTGTGTCCTCCCGGTCAAATTCAACGACATCGCATCGTTCGTCGAATGTAACCGTCTTCCTTCGTCCTCTCTTGCCACTGCCGCCACTCAATCGGGGTCCGTGCATCCGCCTCGAGACGAGGGAAGAACGAACAGGTGAGGGGCCCATGGTGAAGGCAAGTGGCAGAGAATCAACGGGGGTAGCAGGAGTCGGTGATGGAAGGGACGAAGAGATCGACAACCTAGAAGTTAGATGGATGGGAGCTGGGGGGGGAAGAGGAGTCGTGCCTTCTGTGCTGGGTATGCGTTGCTTGAAAGGACTTCTGGTGACAGGTTCTTTCTGAAGAAGACCCTGAAAAGTCTTGGACTGTCGGCGCTCTCTTTTGAGCGAGAACGGACGGTCGTTTTCGTTTTCAGCTTGATCATGCATGGATAAAGGACGAGGCCTCTTCTCGCCCGAAACACGCCTAGGTGAAGGGAACGCGACTGAAGAGGGACGAGATGGGGTTGATGACGGTGTTGGGATCTGGGACTTGAATGGTGATTTTGAAACGAGATTGTTGTTTCTGACGTGCTTGTAACTGGAGGACGAACGGCGAGCAAGTTGAGGCTGCGGTAGGGTCATGGAGGGGGAATCGCGCTTTGATATTCTGAGGGGAGATGTGATGGAGCTAGAGCTTCCAGAACTTATGCTTCCAAGGCTTCGCGGAGGAGAATTCCAACCCATGCCTGATTCTCGGAGGATGGAGGACTTGATAGGGTCTGGGGAGTTCGACAAGAGGCGGTCTCGCAAAGGAGACTTGTGGCTCGCCATTTGTGTGCAACGAGCTCGTTGCTTGAGGGGGTGAGCCCGTTGTTTGAGATGGTGAGCTCGTTATTTGAGACGATGAGCTCCGAGTCGTTGTGTTGAAGTTCCGATGTCAAGTTGTTGTCGTGGGAATTCGCCAACGCGCTTGCCACGTGATGGCGTCTGCTGATGTAATTACCGCTATTACGAAACTTACTCCGGCACTGCCACCGTGACAAGTCCATTGCCTCATGGTGCTCGTCAAACGATCTAAATCATGGCCCAGTTCCACTAACAACGAGGTTCCTAACGAGACACCGAATTTAAAGGAAATCCAAAAACTCGAAAAGGTTTGTGAATATTATCAAATTACGGTTACGCTTTACCTTCCGTTCCGTTTTGCAGACAAGACGGTCGTGCATCAGTGGAAAGGTTTTGTTTGTCCTCGGAATTCTTCGTGCGTTTCTCTGCCTTGAAAATCGATTGATCTTTATCTTCGTTACCTTAGTGAGCACCGTTCTGGGTCTGGCCTTCATTGAACCGAGCGATATTCAAGATATCCACAGTCATGTGTCTGTCCTAGTGGGCGACTACGACATCAATCTGCCCCAATTTCCTGGATTAGACTTCTCTCGTGTTGAAGCTGAATGGACTCGATTCATGGCCAATATCCCAGAAATTTGGAAGTTCAACAATGATGGCCGTGAATTTGAGGTTGGAGAGCGTATGAAAGCGAGAGGCTTGACCGCAGTTTATCCAGTCGTCCTTATTCCCGGTGTTATATCCACTGTATGTCGAACAAATCTTACACCGGCACCCAATTTATATCCACTTTTGCTGTCCCAGGGTTTGGAATCATGGTCAACCTCACCAGATTACCGAGCATTCTTTCGCGAGAAACTGTGGGGAGGGTTCAATATGTTATCCCAAGTAACTTTCAACAAGGAGAAGTGGATTGCAGCAATGATGCTTGACCCCGTCACTGGCTTGGATCCCCCTAATGTCAAAATACGCGCAGCAGAAGGCATCAGTGCCGCCAGTAGTTTCATACAAGGGTATTGGATTTGGTATGTGGCCTTAATTGTAATCGTATGAAGGGTAATATTGTTAATCTTCTTCAGGTCGAAAATAGTGGAGAACTTGGCGGTGGTTAATTATGACACTAATAATTTATATCTTGCGCCTTACGACTGGCGGCTGTCATATAACAATTTAGAAGAACGCGACGGTTATTTTTCCAGCCTCAAAACTACTATTGAAAGTTTGAAGTAAGCTCCTGTTGTTTTTCTTTCCTCTCGCTTCATTCAGTTGCATTTTTTCATTATAAGACATCGTCAGAAGAAAAAAGTTGTCCTTGCCGCACACTCGATGGGAGCAACTGTATACCTTCTTCTTTACCTTTGTGGTTTCTCACAGAACTTATCTTCCCACAGGTGCTACTGGTATGCATCTCTGAAGTCCATCCTGATGGGGGGAAATATCTGACTCGGCTCTCACGCCCTGATTGAAGTATTTGTAAGACTGTAGCAGATACCGAGACTTCTCTCCTTATTTTCATTCCAGTTTTAAATGGGTTGAATCTCCACAGCACGGCGCAGGTGGTTTACATTGGGTCGAGGTAAGGAAAACATGCCTGACTAGACGCCTCCTCGTTAATCCCAGTCCAGAATCACATTGAGGCATACATTTCAATCGCAGGTACCCATCTGGTAATGTCACCATTCTGCCTCTGCCCGCTTAGCAACTTACAGCGCCGGATGATGTATCAGGGAGTTGTAAGTTGATCTTCTCAAAGTGTTACTCAATGCTTATGGATAAAGGCCAAAGCCATGACTGCTTTCCTATCTGGCGAAATGAAAGATACAGTTCAGATGAATCCCGCAGGAGCATATGGTTCTGCATCTGACATGTTTCTTTTGTTCGGTGTTAATGACTCTTCTACAGTTCTTGAACGATTTTTTTCAAGAAAAGAGCGGCAGAAGCTATTTCGAAGTTGGGCAGGAAGTGCAAGCATGTGGATCAAGGTAACCGCACCAATATCCTCTTATATGTACAACACAAACTTGATTCTACACAAGGGGGGTAATACTATCTGGGGAAATACGACTCATGCCCCAGACGATGAGAGTGGAGCGTCACACAGTCATGGTGAACTCATAACTTTCAGGCCTTCGCAGTTTATTTCCATTAAGGACGCTGGTGATATCACCGGTAACATGACGGCAGAGGAGGCAGGGGCGTGGATCTTGCACCATACGCCCTCGGCTTTCCAGGTTCATCCGAACTGACTCTTGTTTCGAAGATTAACATCAATTATGGCACAGAAAATGATCGCGACCAATTATTCCTTTGGCATTGAACGAAATCTTGACATGTTGAAGAGGAATGATCTAGATCCAACTAAATGGACTAATCCACTTGAAGTCAGGTGTGTTTTGGTTGCTTTTTTGTCGTATTTTTGTTGAAGTTGTTACGTTATCGTAAGACTCCCTCGTGCGCCTTCGATGAAAATTTACTGTGTTTACGGACATGGGAAAGAAACAGAGGTCAGGAAGAGATCAAGTATTAGGATGCCGAGAGACTCACATGTCTGCTTTTGCAGCGCTCCTATTGGTCAATTACCTCCGCCCATCCTCTATATTTTGTGGCGATATTGATATATTTCGTAGGTATGCAAGAGGGGAGTACGAGCGTGACGACAATCTTGGGAGCAGTCCTAGTACAGCCTGCACAGCCTCTTCTGTCCAGAAATGTACCAATTCTGATGATGATTTGAACATGCACACGAGAAGAGATAGCTGGATAGACGCGACATACACGAATGAGACCGTTACACCCAAGGTATGCGAAAAATGCTCAACATATATCAACTGATAACAGCAATTGATAATCTAAGGTTCGCAACGGCGTCAAGATAGGACAAGGAGATGGAACAGTCAGTTTGTTAAGCTTAGGCGCAATGTGTGCCGAGGGGTGGAAACGACCCAGGTGGAACCCAGCCCGTATCAAGATTACAACGATCGAGGTAAGTGCACAAATAATGTTGTAAACTTGCCACAACGCAGCTTTCTCTGTAAACCAGCTTCCTCATCGACCTATTCCGTCGATCCCACGTGGAGGTGCAAACACCAGTGACCATGTTGATATTTTGGGCTCTACGGGGTTAAATGAGATCATTCTCAAAGTTGCAACAGGTGTTGGGCATGAGATCGAAAATAATTTCGTCTCTAACATCAGAGAGTATTCTGAGAGGATTGAGTGGGATTGATTGTAAGGGATGATTGGAACCAAATTATACCTCATTAGTTAGTATGAGTCACAACACCTTTGTCACTGAACATGCTCTGCACAAGCTGTCCTGCAGACCTCGTATGCTCTACGAAGTAATCAATCAATTCGACAAGGCGTGCAGGCTGACACGGCGGTTGTACAGAATCGTCAGAGTGTACGGACGGACTGTTCAAGTCAGATGGTTGGCGTATAATTGGAAACACAATACGTACCCGTGGGCCTGGGATTGCATTCGTTCAATGGTTTTCTCAGCTAGATCACAACATTTCAATCCAGTGTCCATCAGCTCTGCAACTTCGTCGCCAGTGAGATCGAAGTGAAAGAGACGAGGTGAATTATTGTCGTAAGAGTTGTTGAGGCATGGGAAATATTCATTAAAACGAATTAAAAAGTCGACCATGGATGGAGGATTCGCATTCCATAAATTGTACAAGTCCTGAGAACCGGATGAAGGTTGATAAGTGACGACAAACGGAGCGCTCACGAGGTGACAGCACAAGGTCAGGATCTTAATGTATATGGGTCGAAGGTCGTTCATGTCAGACTCTAGTTTTCGTAGAAACGCCGTCTCTTCATTAGTGAGCGGAACACTTGAAGGATTCTTGGTGTAGTACTTGTCCCAAGTGATAGCGTCCCGTGCATGGTCGAGGGTGCGCCCTCTATAGAATTCCGCCGTGGCAAGCAGGTCAAGCAGTTCTGAAATTCTCCCGGAAGCCAACGTTGGATATAGAATATTCCTTATAGAGTATGTAATGACCGGGAGAGTAGGTACATGTTTAACGATGGGAGACTTTGGAGAAAGAACGAGCTTCTCGATATAGCCTGCGCAAAATCAGAGAGCCCTGAAGCGAAGACGAGCAAGGTTTACTTCACTGTAAATAGCGCGGTGATCTTGTGTTGAGTTCGACTTGAAATCGACCTGGGCAACTAGGTTTTCGAGATCGCGAAGCGAATCCATGGGCAAGACGTGTTGGTCACGTGAGGGTGCTTCCAGTAGAACTTCTCTCCGCGGATAACTGAAGAGCAAAAAAAAGAAAAAAGAAAAAGAGTAGTTCCAGGGTGCTAATAAGTAAACTTATTAGTATAGCAAGTCTATATAAGTAACTTATCTGGTGCCAGTGTGTACTAGTAACCACGCGAGCAGCACGTGCAGAGGATTGACTTGTACGGCACTTGCAGCCGATCTTATAATTAGTCACGGCGGTATACATAGTATGTTCTTGAAGAAAGTCTATTTATCACATATTCGTTGTGTCCTCCTATAAAAGGGCCAATAAATTGTCACCAGATATGTCCCTTCTTTCTAGTACCACATGTCTCCTCCACAGGTATTGCTTGCTTATTCAATGGTCCTCAGGCTCAGTGTTCTAACTCCTTCCTCTTCCAGCATACCCGTATCCTCATCGTTGGAGGTGGTCCAGCCGGCTCCTACGCTGCTTCAGCACTTGCCCGAGAAGGCCTGGAGGTCACTGTCTTTGAAGCTGATAAATTTCCTCGGTCCGTCCTCATCTATATCATACTGTTTGCATCTCCTCTCACCCTGCCCACCCAGTTATCATGTCGGCGAAAGCCTCATCCCGTCCGTTCGCCATTATTTTCGATACATAGGTGCAGAAGCAATTCTTGCCAATCACGGCTTCGTCTCCAAGGCTGGTTCCCCCTTTCTTGCCATCTAATTTTTCGTGACTTCTTCACCAGCCTGGTTCGGCGATAAAATTTAATCAGTTTAAGCGAGAAGGCTGTCAGTATAGCTTTCAGAAGTTTTTTTTTTCCTTCCCCCCAACAGTCTGACTTCTCTCTACTATGTAGATACAGATTTCGTTGCGTTAGGGTGTAATAATAATGCGTGGAACGTCGTACGCCTTATAACTGTCTGTCTTCTCGTCTAAGCTTACTTATCTCTCCTGCCAGGTTCGCTCCGAATTTGATCAGTTGCTTATGAATCATGCCCGCACATCTGGTGCATCCGTCTACGAACTCACCAAAGTAACGTCCGTCTCATTCTGCCCGACTGATACCAACAAGCCCGTCTCCGTCACCTGGCGTCATTCGCCACCTCCGACACCGATATCACCACCCGCATCACCTAATACTTCGAACCCGGATCATTCACCTGCAGCTCAAAACGGCTCAGTGTCAATCATTGGTACTACCACATTTGACTACCTCATCGATGCAACAGGACGTGCCGGAATCATTTCCACGAAATACCTCAAAAACAGACATTTTAATGTGTCACTGCGGAATGTGGCCGTGTGGGGATACTGGGTTAACGTAGACGGTTACGGAGTGGGAACCAAACGACAAGGCGCGCCTTGGTTCGAGGCTCTCACCGGTGAGGCCATTTGCATTCCTCCTCCGTTCACTTCTCTACTTGGTTCCTTGGACGCTCAGATTAACCAATATCTTTTTATAACTTATGGCAGACGAATCTGGATGGGCATGGTTTATTCCTCTGCACAATGGGACTACATCAATTGGAATTGTCATGAACCAAAATATATACAACGAAAAACTCAAACTTGCCCTCCCACCGTCACCTTTCGCGTCCTTGGCCACTCCTAATTCGGCGAACTCTGCCACAGTTTCACGATACGTGTCGAGTCTTTCGCTCGCGCCAGGGGCTGTAAAGCTCATCTCCCACACCGGAAAGCTCGTGGAGGGAAGCGTAAAAAGTGCCAGCGACTTCAGTTATTCTGCACCTGCCTATGCTGGAAATTGTTACAGGATCATAGGTGATGCTGGGGGTTTGTTTGCTGCATCTATTTTATGTTATCGAGTCAATTTACCTAGTAATTGCAGCTTTCATTGACCCGTTTTTCTCCAGTGGTATTCACCTTGCTCTCACCTCTGCGCTATCGGCAGCCGCTACAGTATGTGCCTCCATTCGAGGGGACTGCCGTGAATCAGAAGCTGCAACCTGGCATACCAGACGTGTGTCTACAAGTTACACAAGGTACTTATTACCACCTGCCTACACCACCTTATCAAACACCGTCTCAGATTCCAAGTCGTTGTTCTGAGTGCATACAAACAAATTCGTGCACAAAGTATGGATGTTCTTTCGGATATCGACGAAGATAATTACGATCGTGCTTTTGCCTTTCTCCGCCCAGGTACGCACCCGGCCATTCGCACACACTGCTCCAGTCTGATAATTTCTATAGTAATCCAAGGTGCTTCCGACATGGGTACCCGCCTCTCCGAGACCGAACTGCAGAAATCCCTCGACTTCTGTGTGAATCTCTTCAATCCCACGTCACCTGAGCAGCACGAACGCCTCTCTCATCTCGGACGTGTGATGGGAAAAGACCTTTTAGATGTTACCATGCCCGTTATGGATCCTATCATTTTGGATAGCGCCTTTCCAGTCATGATTTCTGATGCGGATACCAGATATTCGTTCTCTCGCGATAACCTCGACTCGGAACAGCAGACACCTTCGGACTCTACGGTCTCTGAGACCAAGCTGGTCTTGAACAAGATCAATGCGCGCAGGGTTGTCCATTCAGAATTCGCCATTAATAATCTTGAGTCTGAGTCCCTTGATGGATTTGTGGTGCGCCTGGAGAAAGGCAAATTGGGACTGGCAAAATCAACCTGGTAGACTTCTCGTAGATGTGGCAAGGGTGATGTTTGGTCATTTCCCTCTGGTTAGCAAGCTGTGTATGTTTTCCGCGCTCCATTCCTACCGTATCATTATCTTGCACCACAACGCACTTATTCAGTTCCCTCTACTATCTTTTTTTTTTTTTGCATTTTGCTAGAACCTTATCCACGTCAATACTAGTTCTTGATTTCACATCACTTCCCAATTCCTTCCGCACGACAACTGTATTTTTATGGCCGTGGTTTGTTTGTCTGTAAATTTAATCAGTAAGGTATTTGTCGTTTCAGTGAACTTTACCTACAGGGCAGTCAAGTAATAATGGTAAGTTTTGAATACGATGAAGTTACTGGCTCGCTATCATGTATAACTTCAAGTTCACGTTTCTGGATCGAGCGAGATTTGTTATATTACTCTTAAATAACTTGTTGGTGTCATGAAGGTCGTACATTGAAGTCTCGTCACAAATAACTGCCACTGAGCCAGCCCGGAAAAGTAAACATATCGACTGCTACTACTACATATTAGGCTTACTACGGGGGGTCCACATCCCTTTAATGTTGTAAGAGTCATTGCCGGTTCTCAGCGGGGTCTACAACAGAAGAAGCCACCTGAGGGTAGAGCTGGGGTTCGGCAACATTCAAATGCATGGAAGGGTGTAGTTGAATGGAACATGACTGCCGCTCGAGGACATTACGGGTGTAGCTGGAGTTAACCGAGTGAACAGACGAGTCTGGGAATGTCTCGTGAAGAAAGGCAGCTTCTCGCCGGTGCCAAGTGTCCGACCTAGACATCTCACGGTGGAGCTCAAGGGAAGGGACGGGTGTGACCTCCGGTATTAATCCGTCAGGCGTCGCGTGAAATGCAAACTGAGCCTGAGGTGCAACCCTCTCGCGCGGAACACTGATTCCATAATCCCGGACTAGAGAGACCGGGAAAATGTGAGTGCTCCGCGATCGACTGCTTTCTCCCAGGCCTGGATGGATAAGACCAAATTCCCCGGTTCCATATCGGCTGTTGTTGGACGGAAGAGCAGGTCTGAAAGTACTGTTCATTCGGGCAGGAGGGGAATCGGGGGAGGAAAACACTGGGGAATTGTCGTGTACGCAAGGACTGGCAGGGCAATAGAGAGCGGAGGGCTTAGCGTGTTTTGCATTAGCCATCGTATTCTTGGGCACCTGCTTCGATCGTAGATTCCTGGGCTGACTCCTGTTTAGCACGGGTAATGGAGCCAATACATCCTCCACCAGTGGGTCTGTCGGGGCTCGAGTACTACGGCGTTGGCTATGGAAATTTCCTACGATGCCTAGTGGTGGCGAATCATCAAGATCATGATCATGGGCAGACAAAGAAACCGGGTTGGTCTCTCCGTGCGTCAGAGGTTGCTGGGGGGGTGATTTGGATGGATGTCGATTTCGGATAGATGTAGATGGTTCGTTCAGGCCTGCATCCCAATGCGATTCCTGGCTAGACCGTGAAATGCGATCATACATACTGCGCCACCAAGAACGCTGTTGCCTCAGTTCTGTCGGCACATCTGTGTGGGCATCTCCTCCGAAAGCGTCTGTTATGAACGAGCTGTTAACGGGGATAACAAATCTGGGGAAGATTCTGCTCACATGGCATGTATCCGCGTCTCTCGAGCTCCCTCGCGATTTGGACTTCTAATCCATCACTTCTCTCTCTCTGGAAATATCGAAGGCCGTACCCATAATTGTCTCCTGATCCCAACCACTGTTTTTCGCCCTCGATGCCAACATCTACTTGTTCTTCTACCTCCATCCCAACAGGAAAATCTGGTTCACTTTTGTGTTCGGTCAGTGTTATCTCCGTCTTCTTGGCTCTCGGTCGTCCAAAAGCTTCTTTATAATATGCGATCCTTTTGGCTCCTACATCGGTCGTCGGTTCCCTTCCGCGTATTTTATGCATAACATAGAGCCATCCTATCCAAATCTCACGAAACGTCTCACGGAAGTCCATCGCATGACCAAGGGAGCGTAGACGCGGTGTTTTCCTCGCAGGATCTGTTGACTTGGGTGAAACGACAGGTCGGTATCGCTTGTAAGTGAACGCGCGAAGATGAAGGAGTGCAAAAAGCCTGGGGGAAGATCAACTCCGGCAGCGCAGAAAATCTTAATAACTGACATCATTTCGAATGTTTCAAGTAGAGATCCTATGCCGATATTGATATCGGCAGCTGTCATATATTTTGTCTGTATTCAAGAGGACGTTTTAACGGGGATGGGGAAAAAGCAGAAATAGACGCACATCTTTCACCACTCCAAACATACTGAGCACAGAGAGAAATGTCGCTTGCCAGAAGGTTAGAAATACTGTGACTTGTCGTGAAATACACTTTTCGGATATGAACATTTAGCGGACTCACCCACAGCTTTAACGGCAAATAACTTGAGCAGAGGTTTATGTGGTGCAAGCTTTACTCTTACAGGCACATAGAGCTGAATCAAACAATACATAGCAATGGTAACCGATATTGAAACGATGACAGTGATCTAACAAGACAATCCATTGAGGATCACGATAAACAGAACAAAGAAATACATACATAGAGATGCCCCCACCCCAAACCCCATGATTGCTCACAATACAGACCATTATAGTCAAGAATAACTGCGATTAAAGTCGTTCTGCATAGGTGTGGTATATATAAAAACACATACACGACTGATGAAAAGCAACTCACGAGGGTCGGATTATACAATATTGAAGAATGCCCCACTTCATCAGCTGGAGAAAATACAAGCCATCCTGAATGATGCGTGATTTAAGGGAGAACACGGCAAATGTAAAAAAAAAAGGAAGACGGACGGTAGGTTTCCACTTGGCAGAGCCTAAAGGGAAAATCCATTTCTCAACCTGCTGTCCTGTTCTTCTTGCCTCCCTATCGGCTTCTCGTGATAGACCAAACTTTATAAATATTGCCTTCTGTTCTTCGACGTCAGGAGATAGGAAGGTGAGAAGCAGATAGAAAAAGGCCGTCAAGACTGTTGATTCATAGCCATCCCGAACAAGAAGTAGAGGGGTAGAATCATTCTGGATGCATGGTCATCAAGATATGGTCTCGGGGGGCACGCAGCGGTCAGACTGACCCAGAACAGAAAAGATGCAAAGCTGATCAGCGCGTAAAGGGGTACCATGAAAAGAATTCGGACGATGTCTGGCAAGTAACTCCATGTAGCGAAGTGACCTCTCTTCTACAAATAACCGCACTCACATCGCTGTTCGCCTTTCTATTTCCATTTCTGAGCAGATGTGCTAGTAGTGCATACATGATACATACATGGGTATACCACTGGAGGTGTTTGTTGATCAGCCATGACGATGTTATTGTTGAAACGATTGCGAAGGATCCAGCGATGATCCATCCGATCTAACAAACGCGACTCAGAAATGGGACAGAAGGCAGCCTCACGAACATACATGATACGCTAAAAGTCGAGCAATGAAATAAGTAAAGACTGCTGTCATGGCGCCTGGAAGTACGCACTCTGGAGAACGAGATGGCCGTTCTGAAATATGGATGGACCGTCTTGGGCTAGTTCTCTGTGGCAGGTTGCGTTTTTCATTGCATTCGTTCGTAATAAAATTACTATTCGTCGAAATCGTAAGGTGTAGTCGTTAGTGTCGTTACTTTGATTAACATTTGCAAATCCGAGTCCATCCAATGATTGTGCCAGTGAACCAGAGCACAGCACCGGCCTGGCCCGGCCCGATACTGTTCAAGTTTCTGTTCAAACCTTTTCGTCAACTCGGAGGCTCTGCTGGCTCGCATTTGTTTTCATCAACTCGAAGCATCGTATGCCTGTCCTGGACTACTTTGAATCACGGTCGAACACATGGAAGTCTTCTTTCCCCCAACGTCCGCTGGCCGCACTTAAGGTCGAGCCACTGGCGTTGAGAAATTCCGACATCTAACAGTGCTATCCCAGTGGAACATGATCCATATACGACATCCTACTCCCATCATATATGGATTTACCTATCTGGTTACAATAGCTATAGGTTCGGCAGCCAACGTTTATCAATGAAAGCAAATGTCACGCCAACCTGAAGAGGTTTTCCATTGATGGCAAAATTTCAATTTGATTATTTTTTGGGTGTTTGTCGACTCCCATCCTAGTGGATTCTAACGCTGACCTCCTTGGTGCCCATCTCCTCTGATCCATAGCAGACGCGAAAACTTTCTTCCCCCTATCTTTGCTCACCTAACATAAATAAGAGTTGATTCCGAAATGTGCAGGTTCTGGCCTACCAATAATGCCGCCATCATGAACGATTTGATGTCTTGGACAAATCGAGTTATGAACAATACGACACACTGACAGTGCCGGGTCTGATGGCACCGCAGCCCACCCGGACCTGCCTCTTTGGGACACCAACGTTCTGTGTACTAGTATGGCAGGCTGGTCACTGCTCGCGTCTCCAAGGCTTCTTACAGGAGAACAGGCCTATCTATCTAGTCACTCTTGCTACTTCTGGTTTTACCTTCCTGTCTCTAGCCTAGTCTTGGAGTCGGGCCAGACGTGTTTTGTGTGCACTCTGACATCCACAATAATCCCTGACCTTGGACGAACTTAGTAATCCCATGTTCTTCTCACTGTTAACTTTCTGAAATGTGTTGTGTGATAAAACTGATATCTTCCGAACCGTGTAACTCATACAGTGAGCGACTTTCGAAACAGCTTCATACTAAGCCTCCATCGTCTGAGTAACATATCGGTAGTGTATGGGAAATGGATAAGAATATTGAATGTTAGGGAATATTGAATATTGAATACTGAAAGCACCTGACTGCCGCGGCGGTCATTGCCGGAGTTATTGAAATTGAGGTTGGTACCCTTTCTGCTCCTCTCATTCCACACCGAAAGATGGCGGTTCCCAAAAATCTCCTCGGACAGCTAGACGTTCTTATGATCGATAACTTCGATTCATTTACGTGGAATTTATACCAGCAACTAAGTCTACTAGGTGCAGATGTGACGGTCATACGGAACGACGCTATATCGCCCTCAATATTTCCTCTCCTAAAGATCAACTCCCTTATCATCTCCCCTGGTCCGGGGCATCCAAAGACTGACTCGGGCATCTCCAAGGCCGCAATTGAGTACTTTCAGGGAAAGGTTCCGGTTTTAGGTGTATGCATGGGGCTGGAGTGCCTTGTCGACTTGCATGGTGGGGAGATCGGGTGGGTAATCTCCTATGTCGACCATGCATATCTGCCATCATGTCGATGAGCACGCCCTTGCTGCTAAGACGGTGATCAAGTGTTTGCCGCCTTCTTCCCGCACTTGCTATCCTTTGTCCCATCGCTGCGCTCGTTGACAGTTCTCTTTCAATCTGTTAGGTTTGCTGGTGAGATCATGCACGGAAAAGTCAGTCGTGTACGTCACGACAATCGGGGATGCTTTAAGGGTATCCCTCAAGGCATCGAATCCACTCGGTATCACTCTTTGAGTGCGTCCCATGTCACGCTACCACCAGTTCTGGCCATTACGTCTATATCCGAGGAGTCAGGCGTCATCATGGGTGTTCGTCACCGTAAGTATGCACTGGAGGCCGTGCAGTATCACCCGGAGAGCATTCTCAGTGATGGGGGTGATGCGCTCATGAGGAATTTTCTGTCTCTTCGTGGGGGTTTATGGGAAGAAAATCCAGAGTCAGGTGTTCTGGACACTACCCTTCCTGACTTTCCGGTGGAAGCCATTATGGCCGACATTGCATCAAACACAGGTGCCGCAGCGAAGGTACCATCAATTCTTGAAAAAATATATTCCCAAAGACTCGAAGACGTTTCTCTTGCTCAGTCTACTCCGGGGACTACTTTGCAAGACCTTCAGGCCCTTCTTTCCCTCAACATTACACCTTCCCTCATCCAGTTTTTACCGCGTCTTAAGCAGACGCTTTCCGGTCGACCAGCCTTACTTGCTGAGATAAAGCGCGCTTCTCCGTCCAAGGGCCCAATAGCACTTTCCATTTCCTCTGCGGCCCAAGCACTGAAATATGCTCTTTCTGGCGCGCAAGCGATCTCTGTTCTCACAGAACCGAAATGGTTTCACGGATCTCTTCAGGATATGTTGCATGCTCGCCAAAGTGTAGCTAACCTTCCTAATCGGCCTGCAATTCTCCGCAAAGACTTTATCCTGAGCCGTTATCAGGTCTTGGAGTCGAGACTTTGGGGCGCAGATACTATTTTGTTGATCGTGAGCATGCTTCCAGAAGGATTGCTCAGGGATTTGTACAAATACAGTGTAGAGCTTGGTATGGAACCATTGGTGGAGGTCAACAATACAAAGGAAATGGAGCTCGCACTATCCCTCCCTGCCAAGGCCATTGGAGTAAACAACAGGAACCTTCACAATTTCGAGGTTGATATGGGAACCACCAGCCGTCTGAGCGACATGGTAAAGGGCAAAGACGTGGTGCTTTGCGCCCTTAGTGGCATTTCTAGTCCGGAAGATGTTAACGGGTATGTTTCGGACGGCGTAGACGCTGTTCTCGTCGGTGAAAGCCTAATGCGGACAGACGATACCGCCGGATTCATTCATCGTCTACTTTCCTTACCTCCTCTTACTCCTGCATCTCTCCAACCTCAGTGGAGGACACAACCACCTCTGGTCAAAATATGCGGCATACGATCGAAGCGTGAAGCGCTAGAAGTGGCAGAGGCTGGTGCTGACATGCTTGGCTTAATGTTCGCGGAGCGGTCAAGTAGGCGTATTGATCTCCAGACTGCAAAGGAGATCTCCGAAGCCATTCGTACTTTACGGTTCTCAACAGCTTCATCGTCACCATCAACTTCCGGCGCAGATAGTGGTCCATGGTTTACGACGCACGCTTCACGCTTATCTTCGTCTATTTCACGGCCCCTTCTCGTCGGGGTATTCCAGAATGCTTCTCTTGAGACCATCCTTCACGCCACTTCGGCTGCTCAGCTGGATGTAGTTCAACTACATGGATCCGAGCCTACGGAATGGGCACATCATATACCTGTCCCCGTTATCCGTGCCTTCCATGTCGGGAGTGGGGATGGGATCAGGGGAATCACAAGGGGGGGTTCGCACCAATTCGTATTGCTGGACAGCATTCGAGATGATGGTAGCGGCTTGAGCGGTGGATCAGGAAAGGTGGTGGACTGGAACATCGCTAAGAGTGTTGTGGATGCTGGGGAGACTGTATTTGAAAGCAGATTCTCGAATAAAACGGCACTGAGTGATCCTGTCGCCCGAAATGAAACGCACGTAGTGTCTACACCAGAATCGGAAGTAGATGGGAACGTCCAGGACTCGTCTCCAGTCGAAGTTACGTCCGACAACGGTAGCGCTGGCAGCACCGCGCACATGCAAACAAACTATCCTCTCCCTATCATTCTGGCTGGAGGACTCGAACCAAACAACGTTGCCAAGGCAATTTCGCAGGTTCGACCCTGGGCGGTTGATGTCAGTGGGGGCGTTGAATCAGTGGACCGACAACATAAGGACCTGGGGAAAGTCAGGGCTTTTATAGCATGTGCCAAAGGATTGGCTGAGTCGCATGAAATTTAAACGATTGTAGATGCAAGTACGATATTGAACATTTGTTTAACAAATGAATACACATACGTATGCAGCAAATTTGGATTTACCCATGTTCTTTGGATGTCATATTGTCAGTTTGGGGCCGGAATTGCAGGAGAATTTGGTACTTGTCAATTTCAACCGTTCATACATACAAATGTTACATAGATATCCAGTTCCTCGAAGGTGGTCAAATTCCGTGTTACTACTACTGCAGCCTTCACCCTTTCCTAGCACCAAGATGTGTCCCTGCCAACTCACGTTCAAGTTCTTCGCTAGGGTCGTCTAGCACGGGGCTCGGAGGGCGTCGCGCTCCTTGTGGGGCAGTAAAGCTTGACGTAGCTCCATGAAGAGGTCCATGCTCTTGGATGGGAGAGCTCAAAATTTCATCCCGGGACGGAATGGGAAGGCTGGAGGCATTATTGATCACCACATGCAGAGAACTAAAAGACGGGAGCATACCTTTCTTGGCGGCGAATTTGACCAGATGCTCTAGCCTGAGCGCGAACTTCTGCACGGAATGAGTTAACTTCTTCGACGATAAGTTTTTTCATTCCGTCGATGCTATCCTCTTCTTCAAAACCGAAATCGAATTTCTGGAAACATCGGAGGTCAGATCCTTATAATATAGGTCTGGAATGAAATTCGTGTAAGTGCTCACAGCTTCGCAAAGCGGTTCATCAGTGGGGTCATGCCAGACATGGAAGTATGGATGATTCAAGGCTTGTTCACAGCTGATTCGTTTTGCAGGATCAAAGCAAAGCATCTGGGAAAGAAGATCTATTGCGTGCGGATTCGCGTGAGGGAAGAGCGTCGAGAATGGCACACGTGGCTTGATCGGGAGAGATCGAATGTAATCTTGGGCCTGGAAAGATTGGGTGTGATGTGAAAGGAGATACGACTCGACATCGACGCAGCACGCACTCGAGGAGATCCGACGCGTCTCAACGTGTCCTCAGAGGGTGTGCCAAGGTAGTGAAGGATTTGGTTGAGTTGATCAACGTAACTGAAGAATGGTTGAGTAGGATGTTGGGAAGAAAGGTAGTAGCATACTCCCGGCCTTTGTAAATCGGCTTTCCACCCAAAAGTTCTGCTAAAATGCAGCCCACTGACCAAACATCGATAGCTGTGGTCTTGTTGCTCATTTTGTCAGACGGGAAATATCTTATACATGTGCGAAATGACTCACATAATTTGCAAAGCTCAGCATGATTTCAGGTGCTCTGTACCACCGTGTTGCTACATACTCTGTCATAAATCCCTGATTACCTGCCGCCTTCGAAGTACCTCCGCCGGGTGTATAGCCTCTCGCTAGTCCGAAATCGCATATTTTGAGCTCGCAGTCAGCATTGACAAGGAGATTGCCAGGCTTAAGATCGCGATGAAGGACGTTCGCGGAGTGGATGTACTTCAGGCCACATAATGTTTGATACAAGAACGATTGGAAGTGGGCGTCCGTGAGAGGCTGTCCGGATCGAATCTACAAGGAAAGGAGCTGTAAAACTTGACGTTGCTACAATGGGCGATCAAGAATTACAATTGCATGAAGATCTGCTTCCATAAGTTCTTCCTATGGTCAAATCATTACGGATGGCATTGTGGACAATGGGCGAGAACAAACATATAGGTAGACTTCATCGAAATTGCCGCTTGGTTGGAATACAATATCCATGTCGTATAAGCAAGTGATCTACTCATTGATCAGTTTGAAATGGTCACGAAAATTAAATTTCTTCACCGACGTTCTTGTGACCACGAAAGTGATGCAGTAGCCTTTGATCACAAACACATCCAAGTGAGCAGTTTGCATTGAAGATCGAGCCTGATCCCTAACCTGATCTCTCGCAGGCATCTCTTGGTGAGTATACGCTGCGGGAATGTAAACAAGATGTAATCTATGAACATCGGAAATAAATACTTTGGTGTTAATATTGGTGATTTTCTTGATAGCACAACCTTCGCCAGACCTGCGATGCCGGGCGGCGACTACGCACCCATATGCGCCCTGACCCAGCTCTTTAACGTATTGATACTCTGCATCGACGATGAAAGTGGAGTTGAGTGCAGTGAACGTGTGTCTCTGCATGATGATGGATGGAAATTCAGTAGATTAGTATGGCACAGCTCTATGTCCAGCAGTTGCCATCATGCGTTAATTGTTATGTTCCAATGGTAATGGCAAACAAAGGGTTAAGTATTGCAGTGTTCGGGACGTTCGTCTACCACGACAGTAATGACTCAAGACTTCCTACGATTGGTATCTCAAACAAATCCAGCAACAAGGCGATATCAACCAGCTCATAATGGTTATCCCCCTTCGTCCTCAACGGGACCTTACTTGGATTCTCCCATGCAGATGGATCCCTTCTTCGACGATGACGACGAAAATATGCCAGACTCAGCATTTGGCAGACCTGCACCAATGCAATCACAAGAGAGCGGTTTACATCTCACCCGTACTGCCGCACCCCCGGCTGGCTCCGACCCTCCGACACAGGCAGACAGAGTCCCACAGGGTTGGAACTTCGACGATGACGACTTTCAACCTCCACACCAGACTTCGTTCCCATCTGAGCAATACTCTAATAAGCTCTCGCCATCACTGAGGAAGTGGGATTGGAAGTGGAAGTGGCCATGGCAGAAAGAGAAAGTGTTAACCGGAGAGAGGATCATCGCACTCAACAATAGCTCAGGCAATGCGAACTTCTGTTCAAATTTTATTTCGACCAGCAAGTATAGCCTTGCCTCTTTCACTCCCAAGTTCTTGGCTGGTACGTGTGTCCTACGTGGCCATGTTCGTTTTGTTTCATTGTGTTTGATTCCAGAACAATTCTCAAAATACGCTAACCTGTTTTTCCTCTTCACCGCCTGCATCCAGCAAATTCCGGATGTGTCTCCTACAAACCGATATACCACCATCGCTCCGTTAGCCGTGGTCCTCTTGGCTTCTGCGTTCAAGGAGGTGCAAGAAGATCTGGTGAGTTGTATCTCAGACCATCTTCGTGTTTTCTCTTAGCTCTCTGTAGAAACGACATCAGTCTGATTCAGAACTTAACGCACGGAAAGCCAAGGTCCTCACAAATCAGTCAATATTTGCCGAAAAAAAATGGAAAGATATTCAAGTAGGAGACGTGGTGCGATTGGAGAGCGACGAGTTTATCCCTGCAGATATGATCATTATAAGCTCTAGTGAACCGGAGGGTCTGTGTTACATCGAGACCTCCAATCTTGATGGGTAAGCTCGCCTAAGGCTTGTCTTCTCCCCTATTTCAACTCATGTCTAGTAAGGGAAACAAATCTCAAAATTAAACAAGCTTCTCCTCATACCTCTTCCCTTACATCTCCCGGGCTTGTCACCAGCCTCCATGGTTCCCTTCGTTCTGAACAACCCAACAATTCGTTATATACATATGAAGGAACTATGGATCTAACCACCAGCAGTGGCTTTCCGAAGCAGATTCCTATAGGACCAGACCAGATGCTTCTGCGCGGGGCTCAAATGCGGAATACTCCCTGGGTCTACGGTTTAACCGTTTTTACTGGCCATGAGACAAAGTTAATGCGGAATGCGACGTGAGTGCGGATTACTTCATGTCTGTTCATCGACTCAGCGATATGTTCGATAGAGCTGCGCCCATCAAGCGGACTGCCGTCGAGAGGCAAGTCAACGTACAGATAGTGTTCTTGTTCATTCTCTTGTTAGCACTATCGATCGGTTCAACCATCGGAAGCAGTATTCGGACTTGGTTTTTCTCAAACCAGCAGTGGTACCTCTTCGAGTCTTCATCGCTAACTGGTCGAGGTTAGTTTGCTCGTTCATCTATCTTGCGTCCATTGAATTTCAACGTCTTCTCTAGCCAAAAGCTTTGTAGAAGGTCTGCTTTTGCCTTTACAATAACTTGTCGAATTGTTCACGATCCTCTTTTTAGATATTCTCACATTTATCATTCTATACAACAATCTCATCCCCATATCGCTCATTGTGACAATGGAAGTTGTCAAGTTCCAACAAGCCCAGCTAATTAACTCCGACCTCGACATGTATTATGCTCTTACGGACACACCTGCACTTTGCCGCACTTCCTCCCTCGTAGAAGAACTGGGCCAGATCGAATATGTTTTTAGTGACAAAACCGGAACACTTACGTGTAACGAGATGGAATTTCGGTGTTGCAGTATTGCAGGCACAGCTTATGCAGACGTGGTTGACGAAGCCAAACGGGATACGGAGGATGGAAAGGAGGGCTGGAAGACGTTTTCAGAGCTGAAAACCCTTCTGGACAACGGGAACCCTTTCATAAATGTAGATCCAGGGTCTGGCACAGACGTTCGAGAACGGGAAATGGTGAGGGAGTTTTTAACACTGTTAGCGGTTTGTCATACAGTCATTCCCGAGGTGAGGGATGGGAAGACTGTGTACCAGGCAAGTAGCCCTGACGAGGCAGCTTTGGTTGCCGGTGCCGAACTTTTAGGTTATCAGTTTCATGTATGTGATTCAGTGTTGGCTGATCACTCCAGTTCACTGACAAAGGGTGCTTTTACAGACAAGGAAACCCAAGTCGGTGTTTGTCAACATTCAGGGACAATCACAGGAGTTCGAGGTTCTGAACGTCTGTGAGTTCAACTCGACGCGTAAAAGGATGTCTACTGTTGTTCGGACGCCCAATGGAAAAATCAAGCTCTACACTAAAGGCGCCGATACTGTTATCTTGGAACGGTTAAGCAAGAATCAGGTGTACACAGATAAGACTGTCACCCATCTCGAGGTATATTCTCTGTGACACCATCTCTGCGTATCTGAACTTGTGGGAAGGACTATGCTACTGATGGCCTTCGGACGCTGTGCCTGGCCTATCGCGAAATTCCAGAACAAGAATATCACCAATGGGCCGCTATTTACGAGCAAGCAGCTGCAACTATCAATGGACGAGGCGATGCACTAGATCAAGCGGCAGAGTTGATTGAAAAGGACTTGTTTCTTCTTGGGGCTACCGCAATCGAAGACAAGTTGCAAGATGGTGTCCCTGACACGATTCACACCCTGCAGATGGCAGGCATCAAGGTTATAGCTAATCTTATCAACAAAATGCATGTTGATATCGTTAATCATAGGTTTGGGTCCTGACGGGAGATCGGCAAGAAACTGCTATCAACATTGGAATGTCATGTCGACTAATCTCCGAGTCGATGAATCTGGTATGCTGGACGGCGTATGATGCAAAATGCCTCTTACAATTTCATGTCTAGGTCATTGTCAACGAAGAAAACGCCCGTGACACACAGGAATTTTTAAGTAAGCGCCTTACTGCGATCAAAAGCCAAAGAAGTTCGGGCGAGCTTGAAGATCTTGCACTTATCATTGGTCAGAACAGAAGAATGCTTACCATTATAATTTCTCATCCCCATTCTGAAATAGATGGCAAAAGCTTAGGCTATGCATTAGACAAGGAAATCTCAAAAACCTTCCTTGAGCTCGCAATCATGTGTAAGGCCGTCATTTGCTGTATGTTTATCTGCTACGATACTTTGTCCGTTCGGTCTCTCAAGTTTTCTCCTAGGCCGTGTCTCGCCCCTTCAGAAGGCTCTTGTTGTCAAACTTGTTAAAAAGAACCAGAAGGCTATTTTACTTGCGATCGGTGATGGTGCTAACGATGTTAGTATGATTCAAGCCGCACATGTCGGTGTCGGTATATCTGGAGTTGAGGTAAAACACCTAGTTGCCTTTGTTAGTTCAATGGCTCAGAGCACACCTTAGGGTCTCCAAGCTGCGCGTTCTGCAGATGTCGCCATCTCGCAATTCAGATTCTTGAAAAAACTCTTACTAGTACATGGTGCATGGAGCTATCGCCGATTATCAAAACTGATTCTCTGTAAGTTCTTCATCTGACTTTTCTGTTGTCATGACCGATGGCCGACTTCAACAGACTCGTTTTACAAGAATATCGTATTGTACATGACACAGTTTTGGGTTTGTTTATTGCACTACTCCCTTCTCCGTTTTTGCTTCGGCCTGCTAACTTTTGTCTCTAGTACTCATTTTTCAACAATTTCTCTGGTCAGATTGCATACGAGTCGTGGACTCTGTCCCTATACAATGTAGTTTTCACTGTTCTGCCTCCCCTCGTGATCGGCATCTTCGACCAGTTTGTCTCTGCGCGAATATTAGACCGATATCCCCAACTCTATACCCTCGGGCAGAAGAACGAATTCTTTACTAAGACCGCCTTTTGGCTTTGGGTCACCAATGCTTTGTATCATAGTCTTGTAAGTGGTGCTGCAAACTCAGGTTCTCATTTTTTCAGCATTGATCTTTGCAGATTCTATATGGTTTCTCCATCATCTTATTTTGGGGGGATCTCGAGCTTGTTAATGGCTTAGACTCTGGACATTGGTTTTGGGGGACAACCTTGTATCTAGCTGTGCTTTTGACTGTCCTGGGAAAGGCCGCTTTAATATCTGAGTATGTTCCCCCCCCTTGTTTTGATTAGGCTAATCAGAGCGGTGTCTTATCTAGCTTGTGGACCAAGTATACCGTTGCTGGTAAAATCCTGATTCTTTTTTTTTTTTTCGATTCAACTTCAATCTTACTTCAATTTGCTAGCCATTCCTGGATCATTTGTTTTTACAATGCTGTTTCTACCTCTCTATGCCGTCGTCGCACCTGCGATAGGTTTCTCGACAGAGTATGCCGGCATTGTCCCACGTCTTTGGACAAATGGAGTGTTCTATTTTGTACTCCTTATGATCCCAATCTTTTGCCTTGCGCGTGACTTTGTCTGGAAATAGTGTGTCTTCTTGGATTCCATTTTATCCTCGCCTCTGATTATGTGCAGCTATCGGAGAACGTATCGACCTTTATCGTACCACATCGCTCAAGAGCTACAGAAGTATAATATTCCAGATTATCGCCCTCGACAAGAACAGTACGTATCCCTTCTTGTTCTTTTGTTTGAGCTGTGTGTTGAATGTTGGCTGGAAGATTCCAGAAAGCAATCAAGAAAGTCCGTGCTGTGCAGCGCATGCGGCGGAACCGTGGTTTTGCCTTCAGCCAAACTGAGAATTCTGGAAAACAAGATCAAGCGAAACTGATTAGGGCGTATGACACATCAAAATCCCATGCACGACCCACTGGCTATTAAGTAGATGCACCCACGTTGGACAATAATGTAATCTATATCACATCATATTTTTATGTTGTTATGCAAACGTACACAAGTATTACAGTACTGTACATTGTAAAAAAAAAGTATACGCCGACCCCGGCACGTGGTACATGTCAGTTGCCTTGACAATTGCAATGAGAAACGAGGATCAACATCCGCGTTTGGTGCACAGCTGATATAATACCTCGACCCGCATTCAAAATCAAAATTAATTATAATCACCCTGCCAGTCACTGTGTACCTTGTTCTGTTCTCTGTTCTCATCCTCAGAGACTGCGTCTCTTATTTCTTTCTTTCCTCTTTTCCTTTTCACTTTCTTTCTCATTTTCCTTCTAGACTCATCTTCTCTGCCACTCCTTTCCTTGTTCCCTCAGCTATCCGCCTCTGGTAGGCCACATGTCTCTTAAAGCTGAACTCGAAACCTGGGCTTCCGCACTCCAAGCATACGACGAGCAAGATTTCGAAAAATCTCTCGATCTCTTCTCGGTATGTGAGCCTGCTGTCTGCCTGTCCAGTCATTCGTCCTCAATCTATTACAGCGCATCGCCGATTCTTCCAAAATTCTCACTAACATTGGGCTGATCTACGCAACCCTCGGAGAGCATGAAGCTGCAGTTCAGCGCTTCATCGATGCCACCAACTTGGACCAATATTTAGCTGTCGCGTGAGTCCCAATCCTTCTTTCAGCCATGTGTCATCACCGAACTGCTGGCGCGATTAGATATTTTCAGTGTGGGGTGTCAAACTTCCTGCTTACTCGATACGAATTGGCCCTGAAGGATTTCGAGGAAGCGTATTTGTATTTAAGGGGAAATCAGGATATGTACGTGCATCTCCTGCTCCATCCCTTTTCACTATTGATGTAGGCACCTGTAGAAATTATGAGCAACTTGGTCTCAACTTCAAGTTGTTTTCTGCAGAGATTCTGTTCAATAAAGGGCTCTCTCACATATACCTTGGTGAGATGGAGGCAGGGCTAGCGGATATGGAGGTTGCTCGACGAGATCAAGTAACTGACGAGCATAAAGTTATCAATGATGCGATTCGGGACCGCGGCGAAGGTTACACAGTCTTTAGTATTGTGAGCAAGCCCTGATCTATCCCTATTACATTTTTTGTTCTTACCAACGATTAGCCCGTTGGCGTCCTCTACCGACCCTCGGAAAAGAAACTCAAGAATTCTGTGACGAAAGATTATATGGGGAAAGCTGTGGGCATCTCTTTCTATTTCGATTAATATCTGACCCCAAAAAAAAACTACCAGAAATTGGTGGCTGCAAGCGATCCCAGTGACACGTTTACAACATTCACGGGCTCGACACGTTTGAAGCAAGGAATTTCTCCTGCCGGTATTTATATCGATCGCCCTGATTTTGACGCACTCACTGCTGCAAATCTCCGTCGGACTGCAACTGCACCTGCAGCGTCTTCGTTTTCACCGGGTTAGTCGGTCACCCTCACAGTGTATATTATCTCACAACTATTGTCAGATACGGAAGGCAAACCGCGGCTTACCGGACTAGAACGCTCCAATACTGTGCTGAATGTTCCCCAAAACGCTCGCGAGCTCACATCTGGACAGAGGCCGTCTCCTAAGCCCTTATCCAGGAGCAATACAACGATTACGTTGGGAACTCCGCTACCCCCTAGGAGAGGTGTTGTCCGAGGAGCGAGTCTCAGACAACCTGGCGCTATTTCGCCAGCACCAACTCAAGCATCACTCACGCCTCCTAGTAAAGGTTTGTCAAGATTGATATCATATAAACATCAATACATTTACAAAGAATTTAGACTCGAGTGGCCGTCTGACAGAATTTTACGATGACTATCTCGATTCGTACGGTGTCGACCCAAATCCACCATTGCCATACCGAGAGAATGCTGTGGGCCAGAGTGCCACTGTCCCTGATCGCGCCGTCGCATGGCCAGGCAATCCTAATTATCCACTTTCCGGTCCTGGTCCACGAAGCGCTCCACCTACCCAATACTCTTCCAGCTCTTTCAGTGGGACAATCCGGAGAAGGGGAACAAGGCGAACTACTACTCGCTCAGCACGCATTCAAAGCACCTATGAGGATGAGGAAGGGTATGCGAGCGGAGATTATGACGATACTGCGTATGAATTGAGGAAGATTCGTGTCAAGGTAAGTACCGAAATAAGTGGCCTTGCGCGGGTGATCACTGACATGGCGGTTGTCTGTTCAGCTGCACTATCAGGATGATGTCCGCGGAATGACGCTTACTCCCGATACGTCCTTCGAAGAGTTTGCGCAGAAGCTCACTTCCAAGTTCAGTAGACCTTTCGACAAGCTTGGCCTTAAGTTTATGTATGAGGATGGCGGCAAGGTGACCCTGAGGGATGAGTCTGACTACGAGCTTGCTATCGAGACTGCCCGGGAAGGTTCGAAGGGTAAGGCTGAAGGGAAATTGGAGATCTGGTGTGTCGATCGTTGACACCGCACTGTGGCCAGGTCCTATGTTTTTCTGGTTTCTAGAGTGATTGGGCATACCCGGGTTCACTTCGTTCATCTTCACCACATGTATATTTGTGTATTTAAATAATACTGTACTTCCTCTTCCTCGTTTCTTACCATGACGGTGTAATTGCTATGCGGACGATTTCTGAATTCTGTGTATATCTTCAAAGCTTCAACCGCTGTGAAGCTGTTCGGACCAGCTTCTTCAAGGACCATCATTGCAACTTGCCACAACGAACAGCAATTAATCTTCCTTGATTCTTCCTCATGGGTTTGTCTGGAAGGAAGGTCAAGCAGCGTATACCTGCCGATCCACGAAACTTAACGTGGGCAGACGGTTTGTTGATCATTAGACAATTACATCCAATGATCTGACGAAAAAATTCAAGATGCTGCTAAATTCGGATCCAACTATCTCTCGAAATTCGGATGGGATTCTTCGAAAGGCCTCGGAGCTTCTGGCGATGGTATAAAGTCTCATTTAAAGGTGTCGCAAAAGCTCGATATGCTTGGTATCGGTGCCGCGAGCCATAACGACCCGAACGGAATCGCATGGAAGCAAAACAAGGACTTTGAAATTTTACTGAAGAGGCTCAATGAAACCAGAGATGATGGGGATGATATTCCGTCGGAACTCGAGAATGATGATGAAACGCTGAGCATGGAAGGAGGGAACAGCACAGGGAGAAAAAAACGGAAACGCGATAAAGAACTGAATGGCTTGCAAGAGAAAAAATCAAAGAAGCTACGACGGAAATGTTCAGAGGATACAAGTCCCAAGGAAATGACAGTAGAAGTGACGACAGATGCCCTGCCATTGGTCGCCGAAAACGATGGTACACCCTCTCCTGGGCCAGTTTACATCCCACGACATCGACCGTACGTCCCCTTTTCGCATCCTCTCACGGCCTAAGCTTCCTTTAATTTGGATATAGACATCGTGCGAGAGCCATTGCATCAAAAAACATGGCGTCAAAGTCTACAGCAGCGATATCAGAGATCTTAGGACTTGCTCCTACTCGCCTTCCCACAGCGTCAAAGTCTGATGCACCATCTGATAAACTCTCGTCTCCAGGTGCCACGCTCACCCTTGAAACACTAACTACGTCTACCAAAAGTGTGGCTGACTATTTCCGGGACAGACTACTTGTCAAGTCTTCAGCGAAATCAGGGACGGCAACCCTTCTCACCCCTTGTACTGCCAAGCATGAGGCTGAATCCCACGACGCACCGAGAGCTGGGCTTGGGTCGTCTCAGCTGAATCATGATAATTCCACGTCATGTTCCTCAATGCCATCGATTTTCGGTGCGCTGACAAGCCAGTCGTCTCTCCACAAGCCTCCTGACACCCCTTCGATGGAGGCACAAGCAAAGTCAACTTCGGAAGACATATCCCTCAGTAACCCATCCCCTAACCTGAAGAAGAACAGGGGAAAGGAGGACGCGCGCCTACCAGACCTGGCTGTCTTTTCAGAGAAGCTGTCTGAAGGAAAAACCAAAGATGGGCAGAAACGTGTAAAAAGCGACAAAAAGAGTCGCAAAGAGAAGAAGCGCACTCGTGCCAATGAGAGTTGATCACGATGTATCCCCCAAGTTGCACGGTCTGCTCAATCAGTTGATACCAGTCTTAAACCAGTCCCAGCAATGACCTGTCTCGGACTACAATACTTTAGCTTGTTTTTCCACCGCTGCCAACGCTCCGTAGGTCAAACAAGCTCTCCGAGTACATTATCAACAAGTTTATGACAACAACCCCTTAGGGTGGAAAATATTACATTCAGTTGCGATTCACCAAACATCCAGATAAGTACGGTACAGGTTCAGATCTTGTGTACATTTTCATATGACTAGCCTATTGATGAGGCGTTTGACTTGGGGAGGTGCGTCTGATCTGGTGACATCCTCTTCCATCAAGAGACTTCGTCCTCCCTGATGACGATGATCTCGACCCTAGGATATACTTGACCAATTGCATGAACGAATGCAGAGCGAAGTTCAGGTTCTATAGGAACACAGTCGCTGGCAAATGAAACATGATGTAAGGTAGGAAAGGTCCCCAAAAGCCAGTTCGTTAATGCAGGAATTATCCATCTGGCGAAATCGAAACGGCCATCCGTGCTGAAGTTCAGCGTCTGTATATTGTGGAATGATGACAGGAATTTTGCCTTCTTTGTGGATTTAAGTTCTGGGGGCTCATCAAAGAAGAATGGGACCGAAAACCTCAATGCAAGTCTAACGGGTTTAACATCTTGCATCACCTCACCGATTTCGTTGTTAAGTTGCTCGAAGTCGGAGGCTTGAAAAAGCCGCTGGTGGGCTGGTAGTGATAAGGAAACCGATTGGAGCTGGGGCACTGGATGAATGTGATTAAGAAGGTTTTTTATGTTTCCAAGACTACCGCTGAGCGAAGCCAAGTTAGGCAAGAGCCGTTTCTTATTCAAAGATTTAGATGTTTTTCCGGAATCAGAATAGCTGATATGGGGATGAAGACCGACACTAACAATGGAAGGATGGCGAAAGCAAAACTTCAACAGATCCGTGAATGTGATGTCTGCAGTCTCTGCTGAGAAGTGGGATAATGTGGGTATTGTGATGCATGAAAGGATGGTAGCCCAGGTTGTTGGGTGTAAACCAGAAAGACGAAAAGAGAGAGATGTAATTCGACAAGTATTGAGGGTCTCCATAGTCCAATCATAGAAAGGCTGGGAAAGAAGTATATCTGCGTGGATGCAGAACTTGTGTAGTTTAATCGTATGAGAAGCAGGGTGCAAGGTCACTTCGTGCTTTGAAGCACTAGAACGAAGTGCTCGTGAAGAGCCCAAGAATTTCGTAACTGCAAATGGAGAACCACCCGAACTGCTACCAGGAATTGTATGACGCCTTGGTGGTGGAGGAGATGGCAGGCCGGGATTGAGGAAACGACCATGGGTTACTGTCAGCGACATACATTTCTTGTGGGGAAGAACCATCAAGAGTCGGACAAAGTCTGGTTTCCAGAAGCTCGAGCTAGCTATGGCTAAGCCATCGACCCAACGGGAGTCGATGTTGCTGAGATCAAGGGTGATTTCGTTGACCTGGGTTAACCTTGTAACGAAGCGAAGGAGCTGATTCACTTCCCGTGCAAAATGAGGATGAACACCCTTAAATTTATACGACAGATGGTCGAGGGAAGTGATAAAGAGGGAGATTTGAAGGCCAGGAAGCGCCTGTACTGCGTGGCCTCTTAGCACAAGTTTCCTCGTAGCCGGATTATTGATACCGTGCCGAGAGAGATATGTAGGGAGTGCAAGATGGTGCAGTCGTCGCGAGGTCCTGGACAGAACAAGGAGGCCAGACGTGCGAACGTTACCCAATATCAACAGCAAAAGTTCCGTGCTGAGTGAAAGTAATTTACTGCTGTGCTCTACTTCGCCGCCTTGTAATGTCCGACTCGGAATCATGATCGTGGCGATCAGCGGATCTTCGTAGTTGCTTCGGGCAATCATCAGGGCGCACCTACTAAAGTGTTGTGTTAGAACAGACAGTTAGCTCTACAGATGCCCTTTAACAAGAAATTCACTGAATAAGCCGTATACCAGTAGGGGCCCGGGAGCTCAAGCGCTGAAAGTTGAGCTGCCATTTTGACGAGCTGTGGCAGTCATGTGAGTTGAACGATCGGACATGTGTATCAATCTTGGAATTTTTCAAGCACCTCCAAGTCACTACTCACTGTTCAGGATGTATGTCTGATTGGTGCAAGACAGTGATGACATGAAGAAAGATATTGCTTAGCTGTTATCCATTATATCTACCTTCATCTTAGTTCTCAAGTCAAACTGGCTCTTGATGACAATACATGATGACACTGCATGTGACTTTCTATCAAATCTGGATTGTTCTGATCCGGTTGTATTACACTCAGATCAGGATTGTTGTCAATGCCAAAAATAAAGTAGGCTGACTACAACGTAAACTATTGCAGAATCAGCCATGCTGTACCAGTTCATGCCCAACTTCTGAGTGTTTAGCTGTGGGATCATTTTTAAGCCCGCAGTAATGTCCAAGAGTCTCGAGAATTTGTGGAATCACATCCCTGTCAACATCTTTCCCCCACAGGACGTCCAGGTGCTCATAACTACGTAATCTCTTGGCAACTGTATGGCGGGGGAGCTGGGTCAACATGACGTCAATGTCCACCAGACTGTCGCAGTCGCCATACATCAAGACAATGGGTGTAACGATATTTCGCGTCGGAAACCTTGCGGGGCGATATGAGCTGACTGAAGTACGAATGACGGGGGAGATCACATCGTCATCGTACATCTGGAATGCCGCATTCCGCATGATTTGAAACCAGTGTACAACTGACTTCACCGAAGCAAATGAATAGAGGTGTGCATAGGCAGCGATCTTCTGATGTGTCGAGATGTTATGGCTGTGCCAGTCGAACAGAAATATTAGGGATGTATCGATTATTTTGGCAAATATCGGAGGGTATATGATGGATTGCCACATGGCGGCAGACGACAAGATAGCTTTTCGACCGAAAAACAGGAACATGAGGGTTGGACTATCGACAAGGTTTAGTAACCGAGCTCGGATCGACATGTAGAAATGCTCACGATGCCTTCATCAGACCATCTACGATCGGTGCGGCCAGGCCAGCCGGACTAAGGGCAGGAGCCAAAGCGATGAAAACATTTATCTTCTCGTTGAGTTGAGGGTGTATGCTGAGAGCGGCAAAGGCTTGTGCTGTGCCCTGACTGAAACCAACGTAGCTCAATTTCTGGGACTTGGTAATCTTGAGAATGTAGTGTATAGAGTCAGGAATGTCATGCCAGGCAAAATCATCTATGCTAGATATGACCATCAATTGGGGCTTTTGAAAACATGAATTAATATTGATATACCTGAAGTCCCAGAATTTGGATGAATTCGGTCCATGATGGATGGACTTTTTTGAGTACTTGTTGCCCCTGTCTAATTTTGAGCTTCTGTGTAACACTGCACCAGGGGAGGTGCTTGCCTGTTGTTTCCAAGCCAAACATCGAATCCCCGTTCAACAAGAACAAACGGCAGGCACCTCGCAGCATCCGTCAAGCATACCCACACTTCACTATTCATGAGAAGACCATGGTGAAGATATACGACAGGCTGTCCAGTGCTAGTGCCTGGATTAGATTTCTTTTCTCCCGTCTTCGCCGGTAAGCGGTGGAGCCCCAGCAGATAGCCATCCTTAGTGAGGACAAGATGTTCCTCAGGGGTGTAACCATAGATACTACACAGATCCAGAAAGTCTCTGGCATTCAGGATTTGATCTGCAACCTTTTTCTCTGGCGAGTTTACATTCGGACGAGGACCACCGCCTTTATGAAACAAAGACCGCGAGCGTTTATAGAACCAGAGAACGATGGGCCTTGGCAGACAGAGAATAACAAGGTGCAAAATAGATTCGAATGCAATGAACGTAAAACCGAGAAAGAGAGCAAGGTATTCACGAAGAGAGAGCCTTCCAATTAATGGTACTCGTGGCATGTTGCCAGTGCCAGTGAGACATTGAAAGAAACACGGTCACGTGTAGATGTTGTACAACTTGTACTCCAACGATGACTAGGATCTACACTGTCAGCTTGAATCTGCGTATTCTCTCTGTTGGGCTCGCGATGCTTTCATTGGGAGCCGCTATGCTATTTTGTACTCTATCTCTTATGGTACATCTCCGACTTTCACTATCAGGTCGCCCGATCGCAGTCCTTGGCTCCCTGGACGTAATCTTGAGTGACGTAATATCGCGTTATCTTCTTCGTGGAGCGCCTTCAAAAACCCCCAGTGTGGACGATAATACTCTGACTCGAATTCTAGACATTCAATATTCAAGACTCACTAGAATGCTTTACAGAAGGGACGTGGGAACTCGAGCTAAATTCAAGGTCTTATAGATTTAGGAGGCTCAACCGTTCCAAGATGCCACGATATTTGCTCAGTTCATCGTGCTCTGCTTCCAGTTCCACCACCAACCCGGCTGCAGAGCTATGTACTCTTCTTTCGGCTAAGAACATCCTTTTAGTTGGCCCAGAAACCACCTTCTATCTCCATTCGCTATGGCTACATGCTTTAGAAGGACTTGAAAATCGGCGATTTCGTTGTCTTGGCCTAGATTTTTGCACTTTCCACCATATCTGCCAGCATAAATCGGATAAAAACGAGGTTTTCATTTCCGACAACAGCGATGGACGTTTGCATAGGCCCCCGAACCAACACGATCTGATAGCTTCTGGTACCTCACTCCTGCGATACGTCCTTTCTACTTCTTTGCATACCTCCAACGACCCAAAAAATAATGCATATATATGGCCTGTTGTTGACCAGGCGACGGGCGTACGTGTACGAAATGGTTATTGGAAAGCTCATGCAAAGAAAGCAGATGTGATAATTATGAACAGAGGGCCTCTTCCCGCCCCTGCCTGGACATACACCGATGGCGATTTCAAAGGTAACTGGAGTTTTATCGACCAGTTCTACCTTGACAAATCTACGATATATCTCAATGAGAATGACTCGTTCGCAACCCGCGTTATAAATGCTGCTCTTCATGCTACTTTGGTGTTTTTACCTTCCACGATTTGCTCCCTCTCAGCTCTTCAAGAAGATCCAATTCTTCGACAAAAGATTCTTGTATGGCACGGCAGCTGGTATCTTCAATCCCTCTGCCCAGTTAACCACAGTCTCTCTAAGCATAACTTTGTCGGTGAGGGCCATCACTTCGTGTGGCCAGTACGAGTCCTCCTTTTGTTTTATTGTATGTCATAAAAGCTAGAACTAGTAATGTTACCAGCTAAGCTAGTCAATTTTGAACAAATTGCAATAGAACCTCAAATGAAATATGTAAAATACAGAGAATATTTGACAAGGTAGATACCCTCAAACTCTGGGGGGTCCTCTGCTAATACTAAGTGATCCAATCACTTCTTGAAGAGATATTGACCAGCTCAAAAAGCAGCTCCAATTTTGAGCCATTTTGTGAGCTGTTCTCAACACCAGCTTTGCAAATCACTTAGCATTGGCAGAGGACCCCCCAGCTTTGGGCATTGATCTATCTCATCAAATATATTCAGTATTTTATATATTTTATTCATGGCTTCATTGCCATTTCTTCAGAATTGACCAGCTTAGCTGTTAACAATAATCACTAGAACTAAGTATAACCAGCAAATGCAAGTTTTTTTCTCTTGACAGATTTTCAAATTTTCATACATGGTATCAGTGAACTAGGAGAGTTTCCATAGCAAAGGTCCCACCTATCCAGAGTTCCCCATAGTACTATACAGTACCATAGACATTCCATTTTTTTATACTGGCTTTATATGGAGATCTATGCAGGTAGAACCTTGGCTATGAAAATTGCTAATGTAATGTACATTAGGTCAATATCTGGGGTGATCAGGGCTAGCACTCTATCTAGCATATACGAGTCTTCCTTCTATTATTGTTTTGCATGATATTCTATTCTCATTTTAGATGTCTCTATGCATAAATAGCCTGTTGGGAGGTAAAGCTGGAAGCTGACTAGAGGCTTTTAGACGAAGGGGGGCACTCCTCTGAATGTCTCAGAGGTCAGGAATTAATTGTCTCAGTATATGCTATACATATAGTATATATAGTATATAATGCTGAAGTAATGCTGAAGTAACAGTAATTAGTAATGTCATAATTACCACTCTGGATATAGCAATTATAGGCTTGTATCCCAACACTCCCCCTCAAGCCTAGAACGGCTGGGTGAAATGGTTAAATATTTTGTCATTACTCCCCCTGAAGTCAAGGGTGGAATAAGTTTCTCCAGTTGCATTAAAACCTCTGTGGTGGAAAAAGCCCGTTGGGAAAAAATCCAACTCATGCGAGGAAAGCTGCTGGGTTAACCTGACTGAACTCCCATCTCGTCCCTATGTCATGTAAATTTAGGCTTCGGCAGAGCCTTTGTTAATACATCTGCAGTTTGCTCCGGATCACGACAGTTTTGAATTTCTATTGATTTATTGGCCACGAGATCCCGGACCCAGTGATAGCAGATAGCGATGTGTTTTGATCTCTGATGAAATTGAGGGTTCTGAGTTAAAATTACTGACCCTTCATTATCGCCTTTAATCACTGTGGGGAATTGTTGTGCAAATCCGAGTTCTTCATATAAATTTCTTAGCCATATGGCTTCACGTCCAGCATCTGATAATGCAATATATTCAGCTTCGGTAGAGGATAGTGCAATAATAGTTTGTTTCTTAGATTTCCATGTTATTGCTCCCCCGGATGCTTTGAAAATATAGCCGGTTGTGGATTTAAGATCTTCAATATTAGCAAATGAAGCATCAGCATATCCGTGGAAGAGGTTATTGTTTTCAGTCTCATCTTGGGATTTATAAATTATCCCGAGAGTTTTCGTACCAGCCAAGTACCTGAGTATTCACTTTATTGCACCATGGTGTTGTAAACCCAGGTTAGCGGTGTAGGTGGCCAACTTGTTAACGGCAAAGCTGATATCGGGTCGTGTGGAATTTGATAGGAATTGTAGACATCCTAATAATTTTGCGTATGAATTACTCCTGTTGGGTTCATTATAATCCGGATTCGCCAATAATTTAATATTGGGATCCATTGGCATTCCGACTGGATTCGCGTCAAGCATTCCCTCCTTGCGGAGAATATTTTCAATGTATTTCTCCTGAGATATCTTGATCGTGTCGTCTTGGCACGTAATTTCTATGCTGACGATTTTGCTCGGCTCCCCGAGGTCGGTTACTTCCCATTCCGTACTGAGCGTATTTTTCATATGCTTCATCATAGAATCGGAAGACGCAAAGAGTAATGTGTCGTCGACCCAGACTGTTATTATTCCTAAGTGATTGTCGACCCTTCGAATATACGCGCATGGATCTGTACATAAGCGTCCGTATTCGTGAATTTTGAGTTTACCATCAAATTCATTATTCCACTCTCACCCTGCCTGCTTTAGTCCATAAAGCGGTTTCACTAACCTACATACCTGGCCTGTTCCATCTTCTTGTCCTTCAGGTTGCTTCATATATATTTCTTCTTTTAATGTGCCATTTAGGTATGCGCCCTTTACGTCCATCTGTTGTATTTTTAGACCCTTCTTTGATGCGAGTGCTAATACTGCTCGGAGCGTGTCCATCCGGACTACGGGTGAGAAGGTATCCGTATAATCATAGCCTGGTCGTTGTGCACATCCTTTTGCAACTAATCGCGCTCGGTATCTTATAATTTCCCCTTGTTTATTTCTTTTCTGGACAAAGACCCATTTGTTTGCGATCGGTATCGCGTCAGGAGGTTTCTGGACCAATTCCCATGTCCCCTTCTCCTTTAATAGGTTCAATTCATTTTGTATGGCTATTTGCCATTCCGGCCAATCAAGGGAGATCTGCGCGTCTTTGAGCATGTTTATTTCGTCTCCAGCGATTATTGCATAGGCTTCATCGTTATCTAGGAAGGTGTTGGGATTATGTATACAAGAGTATACAGGCAAGCCAAGGCAGTTAACATGCCTAGGGAATATTGCCAGAATATGCTAAGTCAACACTAGGGTTAGGGTTAATGCGCATTAACCATAACCCTAGGGAATGGACAGTTAACACATGCTACAGGATTACTCATACTGCAGCATGTCTATGATAGCCTATCCAAGACAAAGCTATGGATAGAGTGTCTATAGGGAATAGCACGGGTTTCGTAACCCGTGCGGGTTACGGGTACGGGTAGGTACAGGTACGGGTACGGGTCGTGGAGTGGTTACCCGCTACCCGTGCCTACCCGTCACCAAGAGGGAGGCGACAGGGGGTGGGGAACACAATATATATTAAATAATTTACATAAAGTCACATAACTACATATTAAAAAATAAATAGGTGGGGCGAGCCCAGCTGAAAACTTCGAAATGGGAGGGTTTATATACTCCTGGCATGCGCACGGGCCATTTGGCCTTGTGTGGACAAAGTAATCGCGTTTTCGTTGATTGTTCACGCGTTATTTACCTATGTTTTTTTTACTACACAGCCGCTTGCACAACCGCCTGCCTCCCTCATTTGTCCTCCCTTTCCCCTCCTCCCTCGTCCACTCCATCATTATGGGGCCCCAATATTAAGTATTTTCATTTCATTTCTATGTTTTTAAACTAATAAACTATTTTTTTTCACACTCGCGTCACCATCAGTCACCATGCGTCACCACGCGTGGTGACTGCCAGCTCACCATTCACCACCACCACCACTCATGACGATGCCACCTCCCTCCCTTCCTCCCTCCCTCCCCCTCCATCCTGTGGCCCTATGGTAAGGATTTTTATTTAACTTATCAATTTTGTTTCAAAAGTAATAAATTTTATTTTTCAGTTTCTCATTTTCAACAATGACGGCCGCCCCCCTCACAGCGCCCCCTCCCCCTCCTATATCCTTCCCCCCCTCTTGTACTCCAACTCTATGGGAGCCACAGGCCCCATTGTAAGTTGTTTTTACGTTATCAATTCTTTTTTAGCTAACAAAAAAGAAATTCAGCCTTTCTATTTGTAACTACGAACGCCAGGCGTGCCGCCCCTCCTCCCCACTCAAATGGGATGTGAGGGGCCCGAAGGGGAACTGGACGGCCCCAGGGAGGTGCCGGGAGGCCCGAGAGCGGGGTACCCGCGAGGTGCGCCCCGAATCGCAGCCCTCCTGTTGCCACGTCACTGACGCCCCCCCCCCCGCGCTCCCCCCTCCTTCCCCCCTCCCTCTAGCAGCCTCAAACAGCCCCTCACGCAGCCCTGCGAGCCCCTGCTCGTGGGGTGGTCGGGGGGCTTGGTTTTTGACCGAGGGGACTCCCACCCGACCTGCCACGCGGCACCCGGCCCAGACGACAGCGGGGTGAAGGACGACGATGGGACGCGACGGGAGGCCCCAATGGGCGCCAGGGCGCACCAGGAACCCAGGGGATGCGAAGGCAGGTCCCAACAGCCGAGGGGACATGGCAGGAGGGCCCAGGAGCCCCACTGACACCACCCGGCCCAGCCTCACGAGCCACTGCTCGTGGGGTGGAGCGCGGGTGGGGTGACGCAGCGACAAGCGGGCCACATTCTTTTTTCCGTTTTTCTTCTCCTTTCTTCTTTTCTTTTCTTCTTTTCCTTTTTTCTTTTCTTTTTTTGTTTCGTTGGGCCCACCGGCGCCCCATGCCTACGATCACCTGTTCGTAGGGTGGTTTTATAATTGTAGTTAAATATATAATTAGATAAATGTATTTTTGTTACTGCAACCCCTGACGAAACCCGTACCCGCCGTGACCCGTGCCTCGTGACCCGCGGGTTGCGGGTACGGGTAGACGCGGGTACGGGTACGGGTAGACGCGGGTACGGGTACGGGTAGATGCGGGTACGGGTACGGGTAGACGCGGGTACGGGTACGGGTAGACGCGGGTACGGGTACGGGTCAGCAAAAAATGACCCGCGGGTTACCCGTGCCAATGCCTAAGTGTCTATGACACACCCTGCAGGAAGTCTAGGACTTACCAAGCCATGATATCATATGTCACTATTATTGACACTGTTATAGGGGATATGACAAAGTTACTCCACTATTAACTGGTACAGGGGTCTATTACAGAATACCTCCTTTATATATTATAGGAGTGCATTACACTATACCTCCTAACTGTGTAGTATAAGTATTGCACATCTTGTAGGAGATGAGAATAACATTCCTCCCTGTTGCAGACTCCCTCACTCACTAGCCTTTGAGATTAACTTCATCTTCTTAACCTTGTCCTTAACTCCTCCTGTCACTGTTCACCACTCCATTCCCAACAGAAGGTATTCACTTCTTCCTCTTCTGTAAGGTGTAACAAGGGTTTATAGTCGGTACGAACTCCATGCGTTTGTCGCGGTTCATTTCTCTGCATTGCATGCGTCTTGCGCAGTTCATCAATATCAATGCGATCATTATTATCAACTCGTTTCTGCTTCCGGGGTTGCTTCTCCGGGTTACGAGGTTCTATTTCTGGTATATCTGGTTCTTCTCCGATCGGTGATGTGGCTCTGATCAGAGGTTCATCATTTGTGATCGGCAGTTGTGGGGGTGGCTGTGCCTCAATCTGCCTACGTTCGGGTTCTATAATTGGAATTCTCGGCGGCACGCCTCCATCAGACTCCCCCTCGTGCGTCGAGGGTTCCATTGTATTTTCTTCAGAAGGTTTAGATTTTGGAGTACCAGTCAATAGCTCGAAATTCCACGAAGTTAATACATTATGTGTTTCGGCATTGTAATATTTGACTGCTCCGGCACCGTCGTCGTATCCAAGATATGTGCGGTGCTTTGATTTAGGAAGCATTTTTCTTTCCTTTTCTGACCTTGTAATAAGATCCATCCTGGTGTGCCAAATTCGCGTAAGTGTGAAACATCCGGTTGTTCATTGTGCCATCCCTTGTAAGGAGTTAATTTCTGAAGATGCTTCGTATACGATCAGTTGCGGAGATAGGCGGCGTGCATGACGGCATATTCCCAGAGGTATTCTGGGAGCTCGCTCGTGGATAGCATTGCGCGCGATAATTTGACAAGTGTCCTATTCATTCTTTCTGCAATGCCATTTTGCAATGCAGAGTACAGCGCGGTTAATCGTATTTGTATCCCGCGTTCCTTAGAATAGTTTTCCAATTTCTCATTGACGAATTCTTTTCTGCAATCGATTTGAATCCCCTTGGGTGTTCAGCCTTGTGTTTTTATATAGGCCAAATAATTTATTACTCCCTGTGCTGCATCACTCTTTTCTTTTAGACATTCGACGGTGACATACCTCTTGGCGTCGTCAACAAATAATAAATAATAGTGTTTTCCGTTGATGGACTTGACGGCATATTTTCCCCATAAATCTATATGCGTCAATTCTCCGGTTTCAGTATTCCATTTGACTGATTTTGGGAATGGTTTAATGTGTTGTTTTGCGGCTATACATGTCTCGCATTCTGGTTTTGGGGTAGCCAGATCAACATTAAATCCTTTTACCATATTTCCGTCGAGTAGTAATTGTAGCCCAGTATATCCGATATGTCCAAATCGTCGATGCCATGTTTCCCAACTGAGTGATTTTTCATTTCCACTGAAAGTTATATTATTTTCAGTGTTGTTGGCAGTGTCGCTTGGGTTTCTAATAATCATTTCCATTTTGTAGAGATGATTATTGATTTTATTCCCATGTGCAACGGCTTTACCATTTTTATTGATGAGGGTTATTTCCCCTTGTCCCCCTTTGTATTTTCCTCCTGTGGCATCCCATCTTCCTAGCGAAATTAAATTGTTCCGCATTCCTGGAACGTGCAGAACGTCTTTGAGATGAAGAATATATTTTTCTCCATTATATGTCGTAATTAGATCGACATTTCCTCGTCCTTCTATTTTTGCCTCTTTCCCTCCTACACCTGTTATGGAAATATTTTTCATAGGCTCATAGGAGGTAAATGCTTCTTTTTGATGCATTACGTGGTTGCCGAGTCGGCCAGCCAATCATAATAGATCAGACACTCATCAATTATGGCATCATTATTACATGCATCAAAATTATGCCCTTCCTCGTCTGCTGAGAAAGTAATATGTTCTTCTACTATCATTGAAGTATCCCCGGGCTTCTTCTCTTTCGTTTTCTCTTTCTTCTTTCCCCAACAATTCTTCGCATAATGTCCAAATTTCCCGCAGTTATGGCATTTGTTCCCATCAAATTTTCGGCATTTGCTTGTCCAATGCCCCGCGCGCTTGCAATGATCGCAATAAGATTTGATGGAGGTTTTCTTTTCGGTAATACGGTTTTCCAGGGATTTACTGGGACCGGTAGCTTTCTGGGTTCACACCAGATTTACGCTCCCGCCGGTTCCGTTATTATTCCCATTCCGATTTAGCCGAAGTTTATATTCCTCTTGTAATAATCCTATAAATGCATCCGATGATAAGTGGCGCTTGGGGTCCAAGTCATTGGGATCATTTGCGTTGTCATTGTATGGCTCCACATAAGTTTGCCAAGATGATGGTAGAGATGCTGATATGATAGATTTGAATCGGGTGTCGGAGATATGAAATTCCTTATTAGGGAATTTATTGATGCGGTCGCGGTAAGATTTCAGGGTGTCCATATGCTTTAGGAGATCATCAGTAGCGTCAGCCTTTGTCTCGTACAGTAGGCACTGAATATGATTTACGGTTTGATGCGCCTTGTTTTCGTGAGTAACGGATAGCACGGAGTACATTGCTTCTGCTGTAGTTTTTGATCCGACGTGATTCATTTGCGAAGAGGTAACGTTATGTATTACAACTTGCTGTGCCCAGGTGTCGTTCTTGTCCCAGTTGTGTGCCCCCTCGGCATCCCTGGATTCTTTTGGGCGTTTTACAGCCCCGTTAATATATCCAGTGATGTCACAATTAATAAATACCCGTTTCATCCTTTCTCTCCATTCGTGCCAATTCTCATCAGTAAGGTGATCCCGATCGGAGATCTTGTTTACGTTAGAATATTCTTTGGTACGAATTAGAAGGATCGTGGGCTTCTCTTATTTCGGCGGGATTCCCGCCTTGGGCGTGGCTGGCGGCGCTCCTGCTGTAGCGTGTTGAGAAGCGGCTGGTGATGGCCCAAATAATTCCATATGGTCAGCTAAGTCCTGATCATACTCCTGGACGTATTCTTGAGGGTTTTCTTCGTCACTGTCCGGGACAAATTCTTCAATATTGCTTGGGGCTTTTGACATGTTGTAGAAGGTTTTGTAAATAGATTTTTGGGTTGTTTATAATAAGCCAGGGCCCATAACCTGTTGGGAGGTAAAGCTGGAAGCTGACTAGAGGCTTTTAGATGAAGGGGGGCACTCCTCTGAATGTCTCAGAGGTCAGGAATTAATTGTCTCAGTATATACTATACATATATATAATGCTGAAGTAATGCTGAAGTAACAGTAATTAGTAATGTCATAATTACCGCTCTGGATATAGCAATTATAGGCTTGTATCCCAACATAGCCAATACAAGGTTTTTACTTTGGCAAGTTTCTAAGGTTGCATTTGTGGTACTTTTCAAATCAACATCACTGGCACAAGTGCTTCCTGTAGTTATTCCATCATGTACCAAATTTCACCCTCAGGTGATATTATTCTAGATGTAAAGTGATTTTCACCATGATAAACTATGCCTCTCAAATGTAACACAAAAGTTTCATCATTTGCTTCAACTCTAATTTCATGACTAGTAACAATATTTGTGTTTGGATATTCAAAGACTAGAAGTTTTGGAAGCTCTGTATAATTAATCTTCTTAATCATAGCACTTGAGCAATCTGGGCATATCCCTCTTGTATCTGTCTGGAGATCAGATACCCATTCTGTGGTTGAGACAGATGTACTGGCATTTGAAGATATGACATATTTAATATGATGATTTTCTTTATTATCTTCAGTATATTCACACTCAGAGCACATTCTTTGTGATTCAGACATTGTCCTGTCTGATCTTAGCATGGTAGAAGCCAAGTCTCCAACACTAGCACCTATTTGTCCCATTGGAAATCTTTGAGGATCTAATTCATGCAGCTGATATCTTACAGTATCTCTAATATCTTCTAGTGATGCATGTCCTTCCAAAACTAAATTGAATCCATCAGATAGAACTCCAGCATAATTCTCATTCATATAGTTAAATTCTTCAGACCATTCTACTGGATCTTGCACCCAGATGTTGTATAGAATTCCAAAGAATGAATCATATGCACAGCTGTAGTCAACTTTATCCCACACAAGTCCAAGAGGAGAAGTCAGATTGTCTGTAGTAGGTGTATTAGATGTTTGGAAATATCTGACTTGCCAGATTTGCTTGACTTTAAGTTTTTAATAGGAACATTAGCAGCCTTTGACTTTTTTTGCTTCTTTTTTGCAGGTGAAGACTCTTGTTCATCCTCATTCTCAGAAATCATATGTTTGGATACAATAGGCTTGGTCCCTTTGGCAGGCACATATAAAGTTACAGGTTTTACATTGGGTTTCTTTTTGGACTTGTCAATGATATGCCACTCAGTATCTGTCACTTCTGGCAGTAATTCCATTGGATTATTATCAGACCATCTCAGAAGAGTATCTGTCTTTTCTGGAATATAGCTACAGTCGACTCTGTCTTAACCCATACCTCTCCGTGGACACCCCCAGCTATGGGTTTTCAGAGAGTATGGGTTCCGAAAGAGGTCATTATTTATGACTATTAAGTGTGTCATATCACATATTTTTGTAACTAGAAAGGTTTATTGACGAAGTAAGATTACTTGAAAGTGAAAAAATCTGTAATGTATGTTGGCTTTAGTGCATGAGACTCCTCCAAGCGTGTTTGGCGCCCAAAACTAGCAAGAATTGTCTCCAACTTGCGTGCAAACGGCTCATTTATGTCTGCAACATACTTCTGAAGGGTGACGGCTGCAGCAAGAGTATCTTTGCGAGCTGGTTTATCATCGTTAAAATCTTCATCAACATCATCACCGCCCATGATTTGGTCATCTTTACGTGTTTTGACATTGTTTTTGAGCTTAGTGAGGCCCGATTTAAGTACTTGGAGTGGGTGGCTCGGCATTGGGCATCAAGGATTCATTCACAGCCGAAATACGCACATCATATTTGCAGCGGAGGACTTCGGCAGTTAGTCTCAGGTCGGCCATTACTTTCAGGAGTCAGGACAGTGGTCAGGAACATGTCGGCCACCATAGATCATGGTGGCGGCTGGTGCGGCGCCCAATGTTTGTTGTTGGTTCAACTATTTTAGGCTCAAAAATCTGGTCTATTTTGTATATTTTGTCCAATTGTTGACAGGTTATGGGTTATGATATCCTTAAAAAGTCATGGGTTATGGGATATTAGAGGTTTATGGGATTTCTCTGGTAACCAAATTGGTGGATGCCCCAAACCCATGGGTTATCACAGGTTATGGGGTATCAGAGGTATGGTTTAGGACAGAGTCGACTGTATTTCCTTTCCAATTCTGATAGCTTCTGATTATTGAGTTCCTGAAATTTCCTTGAATCATCTCTGGTAGGTCATTTTCAAATCTGAGTCTGGTAATGTCATCCAGTATCTCAAGTTCTCTAAACTCCTGTCTTAGATAGCCAGAGCAGCCTCTTGTAATCTTGCTAGGATCAAATCCTTGTAGAATAATAGTACCAGCTGCACTTGCACTTCTAGACAAAGCAGTATAATAAGCCATATGTGTATAACAGCTATTCAAATGAACTACATTATAAGGTCTAGTTTTTCCTTGAGCTGCAAAAACAGTCATTGAAAAGTTGGGTAAAATCCAGACTTGCTGCCTTTCAATGGACTCTTTCTTGTCATTAGGAAATACACAATCCACTGTCTTGGTAGCCATCATGATTGGGACAATATTTTTGGCTAGGCCAGGAATCATCACATCCTGAGGAGGTTTGTCTAGCTTGACAAATAATGTCTCAAGTACATGCTTCCATGAGGACCTATCTTGTCTTTCCATCCAGCTACAAAACCTTCTTGGCCTTTTGTAATGCAAAGCTCAGTTGCATCATTATTTCTAAGCATAACAGGCATACCAATACAAAGTGATAGCTTTCCAGCAAAGTTTTCAGTTCCACCATGTCTGACCTTTCAAATGTGAATCATATCCTCAAAATCTATTTCATTTGACTTGTGCTTTGTTTTAGATTCAGCTTTTGACTTGCCCCACTTTGTCTTTGAGCTAGGGTCAACTTGTTTTCCCCACTTGTCAATTGAATAAAAGTTGGTCAGTTTTTGCTGAGTGTCATGTGCAAATCTTTCAGAGCCAAGTATATTGAACTGGTCTTTTTGTGTATGTCTTCCACAAATAATAGCCACATTTCTAAACTCTTTTGAAGCTACATTTGGCTGTCCTGGACATTTACCTGCTTGTCTTGTTCTCAAAAAATGAATATCATCTATAGTGCATTTGCCATATCTCATATTTACAAGTGCTGTTCAAAGTGCTGCATCTTCTGCTGTCTGAGTCTTTTGTCTCATATTTTCTCTGAGAATTACTACAGTAGTGACCTGATGCCAAAGTGATTTTCCAAGTGCTGCTTCTTGCTGAGTGATAGTCAATCCATCATGAGTCTGAGTACCAACAGCACTATAAAGTGATGTGATAAGCTTGATCAACTGAGGTTTGTTAAAAATTCCATTGAAGAACAGATGTAGCCATCTCTCTAAAAATTCAAGTTAGTGCACTGACAGTCTGGGATGTGGGTTGACTATGGGCAGTGGCATATTTTCACTGGCAGGTGCACACAGCTGGTGTGCATTGCTCAAGCTCAGTCAAAAGTCCATACCTGGGTATTCCTGTGAGACTTGGGCACTTGTCAATTGCATCAACCATATACAGACTCCAACACATGCCACCTGTTGGAGGACGGTCCTCCAACAGGTGGCAATTGTGCAAAGTCTCCTGCAAATATTATATTCATACCACCAAATGGTAGATCAAATACTCCAAGTGCTTTAGCCAATTGAGAGCTGATTTTGTACATTTCACTGCATGCTACCATAGACACTTCATCAAGGAATATATATTCAACACCTTCAAGTCTGCCTTTAACTAAAGCAATGCTAGTGGCTTGTTGTCCTTTAGACTTGTTCATAGATACATTCAAGAAGGAATGATAAGTAGAACTGCCCAATAGAGCTGCAGAAGTACCAGTTGGACCAAGGACTATAAAGCAATGTGACTCTTTCCTTTGATTGAAGAAATGGATGAAAGCCTTAGATACTTGAGATTTACCAGTACCACCCATTCCACCCAAGTACATTTTAAGTTGTTCACTCTGAGGTCCAGCAGCATGTTTTGCAATTATTCTAAAGGCTCTTTGTTGCTCAATATTGAGCTTGAAGTCTTCAGCAGTACCATCAATAAGATCCTGAGCAGCTTGAGACTTTGCTCTGAAATCCTTGGTAAGATATGTTTGATCAACAACTTTGATATCATTTTCATTGGAGTCAGGAGCAGCCTTACCATTCCCAGTGTTGGATAAGATATGTTTAGTTCTTTCAGCAAGGACTTTTTGTCTTGCATTATTGACTGCAGCTTTCCAATCATTAACTGAGTTAGCACCTTCAGGCTTTACAGGATCTTTGTCTACTTCAGCAATTCCATTAGGAGAATCATCAAGCCAACCAGCTTCCTTGGCATCCATTCTGGCAGCATCCATTTCATTCTGATTGGCTTTTCCTTTGTTTCCAAGTCCAGAGTATTTATGTACAGTATGATCTTCATCATCATAAGCATCATCATCAAAGTCAGCACCTTCACAACATGGGTCAGGATCTTCCAAGTCAATTAATACATCTGATGACATCCATTGGGGAAATGCTCCATCTACAACATCACCTTTCTTTAACTGTGTTGCATAATCATCTCTAGCATCATTACACTCATATCTGACATTGAAGTATTCCATAATTGCAAGTTGTCTAGATGTGAACTCATGGTAATTGAAGGTTTCATCCCATGAGTATTCCTGTGCTTTCAGATCTTCACCTGATCTCCAGGGTTTGAAGAGAGTAAGCATGGTGGCACAGTAATATTCTCCATCACCTCTGTCACATCTAGGCAAGGAACCACCAATAAAGTTGGGCACATTCTTATTCTTGGTCATGTCAAATTTGGCTTTATGAGTTTTATACAAAGGATGTCCCTTGAGAAATGGTTGGAGTTTATCATCAGTAATATCATCCTCAGATGATGATGCATCACTTTCAATATCATCCACAATAAAGTCATTGTCTCTCATATTGAGTTCATCTGATTCTGCATCTGATTCTGCATCATGATCTGCATTCTGTGTGTGGACCTTTTTGCTGGGAGAACCACTGACTATTATTTGTTCAATCAAGTCAAGTTCATCATTATCAATGTCAGTATCATGTTTTTGAATCTTTGTGACCTTGACTCTGGATGCCATTTGAATCCACTCATACAAAGTGTTATCTTCATAGATCTTTGGTCTGTATATATAGTCATGCACTGATGATAATCCAACATATTCTCCAGATTGTTTCTGCACCACAACCTTTTCAGGTAGAAGGTTCTCTAAGTCTTCTTCTGATCTCCAAGGCTTTAATGCTTCTCTGACAAAGTTTTTCCAATAGACTGGGATAAATTCATGACAAGTATAGTGATCAAGGTTTCCTAATAGATACAAGGCTGCCATAGATCCACCAATTTCTATCTTTGCAGTCAAGCAATTGACAATCTGAGTCAATATCTTTCTGGATTTATCCTTTCTTTTCAGATTACCACTTAGCATTTCAGAATTCCTGTTAAACACCTGTCTAATAGCATCAAAGATAGCATAAGTCTTGAGACCAGGCTTAGTAACATAATCAGATATATAAGCCACAATAGCTTTTATGGCAGTTCCAGACAGTAGACTTGTGATGTCAGTATTACATCTTAACAAAAATGTGACAAGTGGTGTAAAGAAATTCATCCATGATTCATCCTTCTTAACATTCAATGCACCAGTTTTAGGATCAACTTCAGTCTGCTTGAACAGAGGTCTGGGAAATCTAGCTTTACATTTTCCTTGCTTGTTAATACAGGTAGGCTTGTCTTTTTTGGCAGCTTTCTCATTGCTTGACCTGTTTCTTGTGCAACTGTGTACATTAGAGCGCAATACCAGATCATCAACTGTCTTTCTAAATCTTGTCCACCAACTGTTAAGGTCTCTACAATTAGAACAATCATTGCAAGTTTTGGGTTGTGTACACATTGGTGGTGGTGCTTCAGGCAGTGTCTGAGTAGGATCTCCATAATCATTATTCTGAGCCTGTTCTATCTCAACTCTTTGTTTCACCTCATCAATTGATCCTGTCATAATTCACCAAGATGAACACTTTCCAAATACTCAGCCATTTTCTGCTGGAAGTCAGAAGTAGGATCCATGATTCTGTCTCTAATCTCTTGGGGAGATAAGCTACCTTTCAGCCAGAGTAACATATGCATATGCAATGTCAATCTTCCTTGTTGCTCAACAGTGCCATAGAATGCCTCAGTGTTCCCATAGAATCCAGAATGCTTTTCACCAAAACCAAGAACATGTTTGATGAACATCTTGGACATCAGATCAAAAAACTGTGCACCAGCTACAGGATTATGGGCAATCAATATATAACGCTCTTCATAGGTTTTTAGCTCTGGAGAGAAGGCCTCTTTGGTGTCTGCAAAGTATAAAGATATGGGATGCATGTTATCTGCAGGTGAGAAAGTTATAAACCATGAAGGTGCTCCACAGAATGATATCAATGACCATAACTCATTGCGCATGTATTTCTTTGTTGTAATAGAACCTTTTACATGGCCTCCAACATGGTCTAAGTCTTTGATTAATTGAAAGCACAATTTCTCTTCATCTGTCTCAGGTTTTACTCTTTTACCACCCTCCATTCTATTGATCAGGTTAGTGAGGACTGCCATGTCAACATCCATAAGTCTCTTTGAGATGTTGTCAAACTTGGGCTTCTCAGCTAATAGGCAACCAGCAGTGGTACTTTCTTTAATTTGCTCATGGTTGAATGCAATCAATGGAAAATGAGGATCCTTTTGAAATCTCTTGTCATGATACATTAATAAATGTCTCTTATAAGCAATATCAGAAAGTCAACCTTGTTGCAATGAATTGCCTATACCTCCAAGTCCATAGGGAAATAACCAAGGCATCATTTGTGGGAACAGTTGAGGGTTTTTATAGATTGACTGAGCCTGCTTCTCATGACCAATTGCAAGTACTTTACCATCACTTGTCAAATGCTTTAGTGCTATTGCTTTGATGGCTTTCAAACTCTTATCAGAGAAATCTTCACCAGTCAATCCATGGACAACAAAAGGACATGGACCAGATTCAGTTCCTTCCTCATCTTCCATTTCATCTACAGCAGTAGACTCTGGATTCTTATTTGTAGTTGAATAACAATAATCTACTACAACAGGAGGTGTGTCTTCTGGATATTCTTCCAAATTCTTGTAGGATATTTCAAGATCAAAGTAGTCACAATGATTTAATTTGAGCCATTCCAATGCAGCAGCAACCTTATTTCTTCTAACAAGTAATGGAGTTCTCTGAAAGTCAGATTTAGTAGGCTTACAAGGTCCAGTATAAATAAAAGCTAACACTTCATCCATTTCATCAATTGAAGGTGGAAGTATAGTGTATATCTTTGGCATTGGATTTGCAAATGTAATTACATTGGCTCTCATTTTGTGCATTCCAGATGATACTCTTACAAGACATCTGTTATGTCTGATCCTGGCTATTAACAATTGTTCTGCAAATTTCAACTCTGATAGCTGAGGTGGAACTTTGCCTAGCCATTTTCTGTTTGCCAATGCCATTACAGGGACTTTCCCTTTTGAGACAGATTTAAGGCATGAGTTACAAATGTGATCCAAGTCATCTATAATGGGACCATCAATATCAGACAGAGGATCAGTAGAACTAGTTCTCTCCTTTTGTGACATCCCTGATTGAATCAATATAGAAAGATCCAAGTTATTTTCAGACAGCTTGTGAAGCTAGAATATTGGAATAAGTTCTCCACATATAGCACATCCTGATTCCATAAATTGATTTAGGGCTGTATCTTTGCAAGCATTAGTGATGATTGTATGTTGCAACTTTTCACTTGGTGGTGGAGGTGGAAATATCTTTGACTGTTTATCTTGATCAGATCTTACTGCCTCTAAATTGGCTTGTTTATATTTTTCAGAGTAGACTGATTGATGTTTTTTAACTGCATTGAGATTGGACATCTTGTAATTAGGATCATCAGACTGATTCTTTTTTACTGCATTGAGATTTGCAGACTTGTAATCAGGATTACTAGCTTGATGTTTTTTTACTGCATTGAGATTTGCAGACTTGTAATCAGGATTACTGGCTTGGTACTTTGTCACTGCATTGAGGTTTTTAGACTTGTAATCAGGATCATTGGACTGACTCTTTTTCACTGATTGCAAATGATATGATTTGTATTCAGGAGTATTGACTTGGTTTTTCTTTACAACCTTCAAATGAAGTGCTTTTTTCTTTGCAACCTCTGCTCTATCATCAAATATTGAAACATATAAATCACAGTTATCACAGATATGATTGCTCAGAGCAGTTTGGATTTCCTGACTTTGACTTTTTAAGAATTGGAATTCCATGGCATTTAGCAATAGCTTTGAGTTCTGCAACTGTCAGCTTTGATAACAAAGTCATCAGTGGTACATTAGCTGAAACAAATGCAACATTTGAGTCTTGCAATTCAATTGCTTCCAACTGAGTTGAGTATCTTATGAACTTGAAGGTATCTGCAGTGCTACCAGTAGGTTTTTTGTTTATAAAGGGTTGAAGTTCTTCTGCAGTAAACCTGTTTGAAGGTCCACCACCAATAATTGTAGAAAAAGGTTTTACTATATCTTGGGCTTTGATGTTTGCCTTTCTTTTATATACTAAATTGGTACATTCACAAGCCAAAAACATTCCATATATCAAATAAAAGCAAGCCAAGTGATGTAAGACTTTGATATGCATTTCAATCAGCATTAATGCTGCAAGATGGTATGTGAGAAGCCTAGACATAAAGTAAGACAGACAAATAATGACAGGAAATGGACTATTAATTTTTCTTATATTTGCAATATAATCATGTTTTCTAAGCAAATTTCTTTGAAGTTTCAAATTTATTTGAAGACAGATGTCATGTTGTAATCAAATATCAAAGTATTTCATGCATGTCAAAAAAACTCTGGTGTACAGTTCCAATAGAGGAGAAGACTTCCACCACTTGAATAAATGTATCTTAATTTTAATTACAAAAATTCCAATAGCTGTATGACAACTATTTCCAAAGTTAAATAAACTACACTTGAAAAATGGGTTCAAAAGACAACACTCTTGTTAGGGCGACACCTTGAATACCACCAAACCCTGATGGCAACGTGCAGGCTCTACAAGAAGCGGCGATGACGAGAAGATCAAAATGATGTGAGGTTATTTTTAGAATAGAGGGGAAATGAGTTTGCGTTGAGATAGGCTCGTCACACCAATCACAGGTGGAATATCCTAAGAGAACACAACTAGTGTTCCCCTAGTATTCATTCAGCTTTATATACTAGGTTACACTTGTTGTACAGTATTTTGTAAATAACAATGAAATCATAGTACTAATACGGATCGTGTTGGTGTCGTCCGTATATGGTAAACATTTGAGTAATCAAAGGAATAGGTAAACATAACCAAACTCTCCCCTCTCACTGTACTTGTACAAGTATTGTGTTTGTATCAAAGTAAATAAAATCGGAAAAATATAAGAAAAATTGTTTATAGGTTTTATAAGGCTCTCTTAACAACTCTGAGGTATCAGATATGATACATATAGCCAAGTCATCAAGGTTGGAATAGAACTCAGATTCAGACAAAGGTTGATGTAATAAAGGATAATACATGGAGAGGTCATAGATAGTATAATGTCCTAATTGACTGCTTATGGGGTAGTTCCCAGAGATTGTATAATTAGGATTGTTCCCATTGATTATATTGGGATAGTTCCCAGGAATTGTATTAGGGTAGTTCCCAGCAGTTTTATTAGGATAGTTCCCAAGTAATCCATCATGCCTCAAAGACATGAGATAAACAGTTGCCATATCATGTACAGGTAATAAAGTCAGGGGAAAAAAGGATGATAGAAAACATATATCATGAACTAAGAATGGAGTCAATAGCTGAAGCCATAGCAAAAAGATCTGGAGCAATAAAGCAAGAGGGAAAGTCAGAATGTGCATTTGAATAAAAGATGATGGTGGTTCAGGTTCAGGATGCAAATTGACGGGTTAAAGTTGACACTCCCTCTGATATGCTATGCAGTTATAAAATTAAGGTTTGATGGCCAAAAATGGAAAAAAACCTTTTTTGCAGGAAATTTCAAGCTGAGTCCAAATATGATATTAACAAATACCAAATATAAATAAACAAAGAGTTATAGGTTATTTAAGTAACAGAAAGTTGTTTTTGACAAATGAACATTTAAACATCAGTTATAATCAATATTTATATTTGTTTGTTCATATTTCTTAAATGCAATATATTATGTGCTTGAACAGTCAAAATAAGCATACAAACATATGAATTTTCTTTGTTTACACATATTTACATTCATTAATACAACTCACCTATAGGTACAGTGCACGTCACCACCTCACCAGCACAGCTCAGGTTCCCCCGAAAACTTGCCAGAATCTCAAAAGATTTTGTTTTAGGAAGGAAACCCATGAAAAAAATGCTTTTGCCACAATATTGTTTTTTTTCCCACATGTTTCACTTTTTCGACCCAAATTAAAAAAAAAAATTACTCACCTGTCATGAAGTTCCACAATGTGCATACGAGTTTGGAAAAAAACTGTCAGTCATATTGATCATAGCCCAGATTTTCCCTTTTGCACAGTCACTGAGGATGTCGTTGACACGAGCCAGCAGGTGTGAGTCTCTTACAGTATTTGCATTCAGTTGTCTGTAGTCATTGACCCAGTGTGGTAGCACTGTCATGTCCACTTTGGGGATGATAAATGCAGGGGAGGCTGATGATGAGCTTGACGGTTGTATATGTCCGGCATCTAAGTGTTTCTGCAGTAAGGTGTGCCATGCATCGCGATACTTCTGCAGACATTGGTATGAACGAGTTTTGATTGTCTGGGTTGCATCCTTCAGTTTAATGCGAGCCAGTACATCGTTTGGTAGTTCATCAACATGTGGTATCGGTTCAAAAATGTCTTTGAATTCTGCTTTCATCATGTCCTCTCGATGCATTAATTCTGTGAGTCCCTCTAACTGCTCGGCTCTCTTATTTACCGCCACCACCACATCAACCAGCTTCACTTTTTTGAATCATATCAATCTTTACCTCTGTATTAACACCCATTTCAGTTCCGCTAACATTAATTCACAGTCCTTTCGCAGTTCCTTAGCCATCTCTTTTACCCGTTGCTTCGGTCACTTGGGAGTAGCTGGTGCAGGTGGGTTCAACAAATCATAATTCATTTTCTTGTCAATACAAGTACGGGCGGCAAAGTCAGCTATGATATCGTTCTTTTCTAGCCATGGTAGTCTGAGAATTACAGCGGTGCAAAGTCCTGGTGCATTCAGGGCACGTACAACACGAGATGTCCATTGAGCATTGAGGGAAGTAACAGAAAATTTCACATATTTGGTCAAGACAGTTGGCTTTCGTGACGAGGAAGGATCAACAGCAACATCAACAGTTTCAGGGTGGTGCAGGCGGCGATGGTGTAGACCTAAATGGTCTGCTAATTCTGGTAGGATAAGCACAAGATGTGAGCCACAGTTCAGCAAGCAGTTGACAGTAGACAGTGACAGAACAGTGGGGCCATCAATATGCCCCTTCCACCAGAGATGATGGGCACGAAAGGATGGACTTACCTTGTGAGAGGTATCAAGGTCAGAGTCAGACCCATCACCGAGTGCGGACGATGCAACCGCAGAGAACCCGGCAGCTGGCTCGTCTCCCCAGGTCCCAATTGCTGCAACAGGACATGCCGGGTTTTTGCCTTTGGTGTTGGGGACAGTCGTGTTTGCGGGCATGTTTGTGGTGTTGCTGGTGGTGAGGGGTACAGAGAGAGGGATCGGCGCTGGTGCATGAGGGTCATTATGGTTGATCAGACCTGTATATGATGCGACCAGAGGGAAATCGTATGGGCAATTGCTGGAAATGTGATCAACGTTGAAGCAGCGGCACTTTCTGCAGCCTTTCTTTGCATTTAGTTCCGCGATTTCTGCACTCGTCAGCTTGGGGAGGTAGAGTTTTGTGTTTGAGATAGATGTCGAGGTTTGTGACGAGGCCTGGCCTGAGTTATACCGGCCAGTAGTGGCTGACCTAGCGGGCGGATTGCTCGATGATGTGAGTTGACGCTGGCATTTATTGTAATATGCCTCTGTGATGTGCATTTGGCGCTTGAGGTCGGCACGTCTGCCCTTGTTGATATGTTTCACCTCCCAAGCCCATTTGTGGAGGTCTAGTTCCTTGTCGACCTTTTCATCACGGCAGCGGCGCACGAGTTCCGAGGGCAGTGATGCTTCCAGCTTGTCACAGAGGTTCTTGTCCGAGAAGTAGGATGAGCTATCTCGCAGTAAGGCATTCTGAGACTGGAGGTTGGAGAACCAGTCCCAAAAGACACCCTCATCACATAGCATAGCAGCTAATATGGAGCAGCAGATGTTATCTTCCCAATCTGGTTCCAGGTCGTTCCTGTGCAAGTCAGCCATGAATTTGGTGAACTCTAGCGAGAGCAAACAGTCATGATTGCCGTGGATCCAGTCACGGATGTGGTCATTGTGGAAACAGCCAAGGATTTTCCATACTTGGTCTTTCTTGTCAATCTGTTTGTGGTCAAAGTATGTTTCACAGCCACACTCGAAATCACACATGACTGCAGGGGAAATGTTCCCTGCATGTAGAATCAGTGGCTTCAAGGGCGAGCTCTGTTCAACAGACACTGTCGCTGGCATGGACAAGGACATTGATGTTGGCTACATGGATACGCAGATGGGAGAAGAGGATGCCGAAGAAGTAGTGTTGGAAGAGTTGGGTGAAGTTCGGTTGAGTGTATGCACGGTCCTTTGCGAAGCGGGGGGAGGAGTCAAAGGAGAGCTTAATTTGGGAACAGTAGGTAAGGCGGGAGTTGAGGATGTTCCTCGTGGTTGCCCGGCAACCTTCCTCGCACGGTGCACCGCAGTTGGTGTAGATGGCACCGAGACAATTCCGCCATGAAGACGTGACAAGGAATGAGTAGCAGTTGAAACAGTAGGAATAGACAGTTTGGCAGTACAATGGCGGTGTAAGGTAACAGCAGCAGCAGCAATAACTGATGACAATCCGGTGACAACTGAAGACAGCATATTCAGCTCGGCAACAAAATTCTGGCTGATATCTCAAAATAAATGTAAGCATACGTTGCGTAAGCCTCAAGACAGATGGAAACAGAGATAGGACCAGAGTCTATTCTGTGAGTAAGAGATCAAAATACAGAGGATGTGCATATACGAGGAAGATGGGGGAATGATGGGAGTTAGGAATGGATGAGTCGATGATGTTTGTTAGTATATATGAGCACTCGTTGACAGGACCACAAATAGAGACAAAGGTTGGTAAGCCATGCTTACAACAACTTGTCAATGGAAACATGCGCCTAAGGCCTCTCTTTGCTGCCTGGGGCTACAACCAACGTCTTCTCCACACCACCCAACAACAAGAAGAAGCACTCCTCTCCTCCCTACTATTAAGATATGTCTCACTCAGAACAAACAAGATCACCCGACCAGTGACGAGCTGTGACATGCAAGTGACTCTCATGACTTGGTTGTATCGCGCTCAAGGTGCACTGATCAAACTGACTATATTATAGGGTAAGTACATAGTAAGTATGAGGATATACAAGAACTAAAAGTGGTAGTAAGTAATTATCTACATGAATTATAAAGTTGTGCCAATTATTTTTTTTTGGGCCTTATCAAACTGGGCCAATATATCTGCTGGAATTGTTCTGTGTCCCCGATATTTCTTCGCCACCCAGGCTGCTTGTGTACCATTTAATCCCATGCGATATGCAATCATAAACCTTATAGAACATGTTGTGAACCTTCAAGTTACCATTTATTGAAGTCAGATTGTGATTTATCAGTGATCTCGATCAAATGAACGCACTGACACATCGAGATCATCGGCACTTCATCCAAAGACTGGACAACATTTCGTTCAAGGTCATCTTCCTTAGATGAAGGTGGGAATACTTGGTAACATCGCTTTGCATGTCCCCAGCACTGTTCAATAAAGTTTAGCTCACAGTGAAACTTTGGGAGAAACAGGATTTGGAATCCCCATGCTTTTGCATCAGCTTCAAGAATAGAGTTGATATTTAAAATCTGGCTCATTGTAAAGTATTCGGCGACAGCAGCAGGTCGTTGATCCCTCGGGACAATCGGTGAATTTCTTCCTGCACTGTGCCTTGTCAAGAGTACGATTTTCCAAGGACATTTAATACTATTTAGTTACGCATTTCCGTTTATTTATACCTGTTGTGGTTATTATAGAGTTAGCAGACACACGGTAAACACATGGCGTCCGAACATCACGCACGCCTCATGATTCAAGCATGGATCAGATGCCTCATGTAGCACATGCGGTTACCTCATTGTTAGCTCATGTATTGTAGTATATAAATGGTTAATATTACGCCTAGAGACTCTAATCGAGTTCTCTTAGGCTTACCCACTAAACGTGCGGCTGCCTTTAGACTACGAGATCCCCCCTTGTGTTGGGTTTGACTGTGAGAGCCAGCGATAGACCTTAGTGTTTAGTGTTGTCCTAACATGCCTTCTTTCTCCCAGCATGCTGATGACCCCATTCTTCCAGAATCTTTGCCATACCTTTGAACTGCCCAGCAAGCTGATGACCCTCTGGATAGTAAAATACATGCTCGGTGCCATCCTCGAATTTACCATTTGCCATGGGAACTTTCTTTTTCAAGATTTTTCCATCTGGGCCATAGACCCCCTTTCCTGTGTCATCCACAACATTAATGTCAACAAAGAATTTGTCTGATGGACCTTTCAGCATCTTTGAAGCTGACAGTGACCCCTCGGCTCGTTTTAGGTGAGTTGTTGCGTTATCAAAGATTAATACATGATCCTCATGGGGATAGTGCTCCTTCAAGATGTCCATCGCATGTGCAGCTTGTGCACGAATATTCTTGTTGTCAAAGTAACCATCACGTCCTTTCCCAGCTCTGAACAGCACTCGTGCGCTCTCTTTTCCATCAGGTGATCAAAGCCAGCCATAGTCTGCTGAGACAAAATCTGCAACCATGAGTGAGTGACCTTCTCCTTTTGCGTATGGTTTCGCCTTTTCCGACTTATGCACCCAGCATTTCTTCCTATGATCATGCACGTAAAATGTCGACTCATCATGAAACCAGAGCACAGTGCGGTGACCATTTTCAAGTGAGTCTTCTTCTTTTCCATCACATCCCCACTTCCGAATCTTTGGCTCGAGTTTGTTAATTGCAGGCAAGAAAATGTCCTCGCGATATGCAACCACATCTGGCCTCTTGTGACCATCTACATATTGTCCCCATGGACAAAGCCGCCATTGGTACCCCATTTTTTTCATCCATCGATGAGCTGTTGCATGCAAAATGGTCTTTTTCCGGTTTAATTTCTTCAAGACTTCTGGACGTGCAGTATACTGGACAATGTGGTCTGTTGTGCAATACTCCCCGATGCTCTGCAAATGAAGATGTAGTTCCTGTGCAAAATCCTCGTCGTCGATGTGAGATTGGCCTGTTCGTCCCTTGTGATGGTGCTCAGGAATGAATTCTGGATTGGTAATAAACTCTCAAGTCCATTCACACAATGTTCTGGCCATATATGTACCGTGACCAAGACTCTGGGCTGTCTGAAGTGATTCGGCCTGCCATTGGGGCTTTGCTGGATTTTTTTTTGACATGTCAAGGTAATTAAAACAGAACAACTTCATTGCTGAGAGCCGTTCTGTTACAATCTTGTCAAGACCTGGGTCTGTGAATCCGGGACCTTTCTTTTGCCTTGGTTTTAAAATGTTCACAAGGTCATCAAATGCCTTCTCTGCCTGTTTGGTTGATGGGAGGAACATGAATTTACCTCCTCTTGGCTTTTCTGGTTGTTCCTCTGGCCCTTCTGTGTCAGTTTCATTGTCACTATCTTCAATAGGATCCTCATCGGGATGCGGCTGCCTAGATTCATCATCATTCCAGACCTTGTCCTTGGCAGCATCTGTGGTAGTGTTCTCTGGCTGTATATCCTCTTCTCCACTGTTCATGAATACATCAAATGAAGAAATACTGTTTGGTTGCTGAAGAACTGATCAGATGGATGGATACTGGATATGAGCTGGGATTGGCTCCCTTAGTGTTTTGAATGGAATGCTGGAGGAACCCTGATGTACTGGCACTGTGATATTGTCTGGAGGTATCTGTATTTCATTAATGAGGGTGAGTTAATAGCACTGTACAAATGAAGACATACATTTTCCTTGTCAGCTGCTTCTGCCTCCAAATCTCCAACATTGTTCCTCTTTCTCTTCTTTTTTATGCCAGCCCAGCTACCAAGATTCTTGAGATTAAATAACTTTCTTTTTGGCATGATTATTTCATTAGGGTTGTAGAATATGAGTTGTAGAAACGCGACGCGACATTAACACAGATATGCTGTACCTTCCAATTTAGGAATCTAGGCACTACCAAATTCAAAAATCTGATAACACATTTTCACGACCATAAATTAAAATTTTGTTGGCACAGAGTTATAGTAAATATGAATATGAAACTTTCTGTGGTAACCGTTTTTAATTTAATTGTGTTTTGCAATGCGCAATAGGTTTTTTGTGCGTGCTCCTGCCAAATGTCACTCTGTTGTCACATCAAGATCATGTGATCGTATTCGTTCTGAGTGAGACATATCTTAGAAGGAATAGAAGATGTAGTAGCACCTCTCCGCCAGCAAAGAAACCCCACTTGATGATCCACTTCCCAGCCTGAAAGAAGACCAACCCCTTATCCCACCTTCCTTGCAAACAAAATGACTGCGACAAAGAGGGAAAAGACATGCTTCTGCTGTAAGGAAAGAGGTCATGTTTGCCTCTTCTGCCCAAGGTTCAAATGTTCTACTTGTGGGAAAAACAACCCAGGTCATTACCCCAACGACTGTCCAGACAGACCCCCTTTAGATGACAACAACTATTCTGATACGTTTGACGATGCAGCATGGGCAAATGTCACAAGAGAGCCTTATTGGGACCACTGAGCAAACACATGAAAACAGAAGTGATATTTATTTCAGCTCAACTGCTCCTCCTTACAAAAAAAAAAACTACCTCATCCCCTCTCTCCACTATGAATAACCTTTTTGTCCTCCTCATTGCTGCCATCGCCTCCTTTGTCATCCTGGGGACGACCTTTTTCCTGGCACATATCACCCTCAGACAAAACAGCCGATGCCCTGCATGCACCCCACAACCCCAATCAGAAAGCCCTGTGGTGTTCAACCACCAAGACAACGACATCCCCATGCTCCCTCAGTGTGCCCGCACCCAGTCTAGATGAGTACCCCACTCCCTTGAAATCTCCATATCACCCACTCCTACTGCATGTCCACCATCACCTCCAGCCACAAGTCAATTCTCCACCCCTTCCCTGACCAAGTCAGAGGAACAACAAATCCTCCATCCTTATGACCACCCCCCTTGTTCCCCATCGTCAGTAGCCCTAGGCTCAGGAAAATCATGGGAATATTAGTAGGGAAAGTCAGTGACTTTCTGGGTAAAAGAGGGGTAATGTTACAGTCATCCGATCATCGTAGTTAGATGGGTATACATCAATCCTTTTTCTCTTCTTTCTCCTTTCTTACCTATTGTCTCTCTTCTGATACATCTGAAACGTCTTCTCACTTCTTTTCTTTCTGATACCTTTGAAACACTTCTCCCCTTTTGTTCTATTATCCTTCTCTCCTTGCCCTCAGACTCCTTGACGTCACATAGTACTCAGTACAGCCTCGCCTCCTCATGTATATAAGTAGTATCTCAAAGGTCTAAGCTCTCTAGCTTGACCTAAGCAATCTACCGCTTTACTCTCTGCTCAACTTGAACTCAGACTAGTCCAGAAAGCCTTTGGAGCTAGCAGATTAGATAAACTACTTGAAAGCCTCAAGTAGTAGACAACAATTGACCTTTAGTTGACAGGTGTAAAGCCCTTGTCTTAACAATTTCAAAGACTTTGTAACATCACATACAGGTGGTAAACACCCAGGAACTGCATTTATGGCTCATGTTCATTGAGAACTGCTTCATGCACAGTGGAAAATCATCATGGATGATGAGTTTCTAGAAGCATACACCCAGGGAGTTGTCATTACATGCTTTGATGGCAAACAGAGACATTTTTTCCTTCAGGTATTCACCTACTCAGCTGATTATCCAGAAAAGTAAGTTTCTCATAGCGTTGGGTGTCTTTCTATCAATTCTTATTACAAAATAGGGTGATCCTAGCAGGCATCAAAAATCGAGGTTGTTGCCCTTGTCCTCAATGTCTTATTCTGCTTACAGAAGCCCACAAGTTTGGCCAAAAGCAAGATATTGCAAGGTGTGATCAGTGGGCATGGAGAGATAATCTCAGTTGGCAAGCGATGATTTCTAGTTCTCAGAAAGCTATCTACCATGATAACTACAGCATCACTAGCGCTGCTGTTGAAAGAATGGTGGGCAAACACTCTTGGTTGCCTGCTACAGTATGTTTTTCCTATGCTGAGCAGTGCCCAAATATACAGCCACTGAGCCCACCCTCCACAGAATGCATTCTCAACAAGACTTGCACCCTTAGGCTTTAACATGTTTTTGATGTTTGTAGTTGACATCATGCACAAAGTAGAGTTGGGAACATGGCAATCTCTTTTCATACATTTGTTGTGGATCCTAGAAAGTGCTGGTCCAACACTCATTCCAGAGTTAGACCACTGGTAAGCCAGCATATTTATACTATAAGTTAAATGATGTCAATGCTGGGTTCCAGATATCGGGAAGTGCCAACATTTGGTCATGATACCATAAGAAAGTTCTCCAAAAATTGCTCTGCACTGAAGCAAATGACAGCTCAAGAATATGAGGATCTTCTTCAGGTCTCAGCCACTCACCTGCTTACTTAATACTGAATATTCCTTTACTGAAGTGTTGTTTCTGCAGTGTGCCATTCCAGTCTTTGATGGACTTTGATGGACTTCTACCTGAACCACACAACAGCAGACTAATGGATGTCCTTTTTCTCTTTGTCTATTGGCACAGCATGGCGAAGTTACAAGTGCATATTGACCCTACCTTGAAAACCCTGGACAGGTTAACACACATATTTGGAAACAGACTTAGAGAGTTTGCAATGAAAATTGCCTTGGATTACAAAACCCAGGAGCTTCAAAAGAAGGTAGATGCTCAAAATTGCTGGCACACAAAACAGAGAAATAAAGCCAAAACCAAAGTTGGAGAAGACTCTGCTACTTCCAATAATGCCCGATTGGAAACTGCTCTACCGATCCTAACCACAGAGGAACCTCAAGCTAGAACTGGAGCTAAAGAGTCTACAGTAGGCAATCAGGGGAGAAAAGTGAAGCACCTCAATCTAAACACTTACAAATATCATGTGATGGGTGATGTCACCAGCATGATATGGAGATATGGTACCACAGACTCTTACTCAACGGAACTGGTATGCTGTCACTATTTCACTGCCTCAGAAACTAAACCTTTATCTCAGGGAGAACTTGAACACTGCACACCAAAGTCTCAATATATGTGAACAAGCAAAAAGCAATTTCTTAAGCAACTGACTCAAATTGAGCAACAACAGGCTCAAATCTGGCAAATCTGAGCTCGGTTGAGTGCAATAGGCAAGCCAATGCAAACTAATCTAGAGTTTGGATCATCTCCAGATGCCTGATACCACATCAGCAAGTCACAAAATGAACAAGAGAGCATACCATTTTTTCTGCAACAGAATGCTGGGGATCCTGCAGTCAGAGTGAGAAAACTAGCATCAGCCTTATTCGCTAGCTGATTGATTCAACAAGAATCTCGTACCAAAACTGAAATGCCACCTTCTTCCTCGCACCAGGCAATCCCTAGGAATTGATTCAGAAAACACAGCCCACATATCAAGGGATGTTCTCTCACAACCCGATGAATATCGTGGCATCTTGTTCAAGAACAATTGTATGTACAAACACTGGATATTCTGCATCAATTATACAACCTATGATGTTCGAAGAGACCAAGATGTCATCAACCCTGGAACATCTCATTACAATATTATGATGCTTGCTGGCACAGCTCCCAATGATCCTCTGGAAACTGCCTCATCAACTCACCATCATTGGCTCTATGCATGTGTACTGGGGATCTACCATGTCAATGTGATATATGTGGGGCCTGGGATGGTTGATTACAACTTTCGACACTTTGAGTTCTTGTGGGTGAGGTGGTACCAGGTCCACCTCCGGAGAACAATAAGCTCTATTGCCTTGATCAACTCTCCTTCCTGCCTGTGACAAGCCCTGGTGCATTTGGTTTTGTGGATCTGGCAGATGTTGTGTGGAGCTGCCACATCATTCTGAGATTTGCATCAGGAAAGCGGTTTCCAGTTGGTCACGATCATCATGCTCATCACAACCTTGGCCTATCAATCTGTGGTCATGATAGTCATGACTGGAATTGTTACTACATCAGCCGGTATGTGGTCTTCAACCTAGGGTATTTTGTATCACATCTGAGGCAGTGGTCACCTAGCTGTGTAGATTGTGATATGTTAATGTGACATCACTGGGGCTGGGGCATTGGCCATCTATATTCTCAAGCCGTTGGAACAGTCACTGTAACACCCAACCAGGAAGATTTCAACAGTGATGATGAGAGTCAGCTTGATCAACCTGGGCCAGTACTTGACTTGGACTCCGATGACAATGAGGATCATGCACTAGAGAGACACTTTGGACACTGCATGAGATGTTTGAAACTGAAGTGATATGAATTGTATGCCTGAGTTATTTTTAAGTACTAGTAGTTGGTCATCAACTGTATTAAATTGTGTAGACAGTTACAATCGACTGTGTTACGGTATTACTGCAGTGAAGCGCTATAACCCTAACCCTACCAATTCTTCTAAAGGTTGTTGACATAATTCATCACCCTCCAGCCTCAACATTATTTCTTTGACCATGCTCTTTCTGACCTGATGGCAGAAGACTTTCATGTGAACAGTGTATATTTTTCACAACTTCCTTGGAAAACTTCAATACTGTGTAGGCCGGGCAGTCTGGATAAGTTGAAGGAGGTGGTTGAAATATTTGTGTGCACGATTCATGCATATAATCTTAAAATGCAAAAAAGCTAAGAGCTTGAAGCAGAGGTTTATCCAAAGAATTCAAGAAAATGAACATGCTTTGTGGACCGAAACAATGGATTTGGAAGAGCTTACTGCAAGAGGTCAGACAAGGCCACCTCTGAGTCACCATCTCCTGGAGAGCCTATGGAGCTTGGGGAACATTTTTTGTTTGAATGGCTCAATGCCACCAAAAAAGAAGGATGCTATTGTGAAGGAGCTCCTGAAATATCGCCTGATTGATATATTCGCTCATGCGCATATGAGACCCGAGCTGGAGGGCTTCAATTGTTCGGCAGCAGCAGTGCCAAAGTAGGATGTCGTACAAGCAGCCCCACAACTGGTGTGTCACATCTTTGTTAGAACCATCAGCTGAACCTCTGAGTTGACACTTCCTTCATCAGTGACATGCAAAAATGTGCAACTGGCCAAACATGGTGCATGCTGCTAGGAGTGCAATGGAGTCAGACAGTCACCCCACTTATCCTGATAATTCAAGAAGCCAGGAAAACAAGTTGCTTTCATGTCTGAATCAGGTTTGCCAGGGAACAGGAGCTATTTACAAGCACAAGATATGCTACAACTTTAGAGCAGCTGCATTTTGTCTTTTTTATTTCCTTGATGTGCAACTCATCTCCTAATCAAATAAACGACCTGATACCTTGCTGACTTTTGTATTTAAGGGCCAAGGAAATCTTCCAGAGGACCAAGAATCCTGGCAGAAAAATATGACTCAGTGAGTCACATCATCAGCACACGAAACCCCATTTTCATGGACTGTCTTACATAGATATTATGGGTTGAACCTATCTGAGAGGAGATGGAAAAACCTGCCAACATGGGCACAGCTTCAAACACCACTGCATGTTGCCCTTATGGTATCTCTGGTCTTTCTGCTAGGGAATCAGTCTCTTCCAATTGTCAGCACCAGCAAGACTTTGTTGTTAGAAGTAAGTAAATCTGATCATTGACAGAGCAAGGTCTTCTGAAGCTGGATTCACAGCTATGGCAATCATTTGGAAACTGCTCACCACCATCAATTGATAAGGTGGAAAAAAAGCTCTGGGAGCTGGTATATGCCATTTCTTGCAACCCAGAACAACTCTTTGAGCTAGTGGAGAAGAGTCTGGGAGAAGTTGACGAAATGCTTTCTAGCATTGAAATTGATGGGGAAGCCTCCGCTTGGATTAGTTCAGGTTAACTACTTATCTTATCACCTATATGAAGCAAGTTGACCTTTGGCAGCAGGCAATTTGTTGAAGGCCCAGGGAGAGGGTCCCCACTCAACTCCCCCCCTTATTACTGGAAAGGCCATGTAAGGGAGGAGGAGGAGGAGGAGGAGGAGGAGGAAGGACATGAACCCACACTCAGGTCCAGGTCAGGTGGTGATATAGACGAAACCAACCATATGGGATGTGGTCCAATGGGTGGAGTTGAAAGCAGTGGTATGGGTCTGGGTGGCAGTGGTGAGAAGGATTGCAAGATGAATCGAGGGGAGGGAGGTGAAGTGACTGGCAACAATGGAATGAATGCATCAGAGGGCACATCAAGAGGTGGAGCTGAGGAGAACAACAGCCTGTTGGCTCATTTTCATGGCAGTGAGCAGTGATGTGTTCCTAGCGTTCCAAGCTGCGAATAGGCACTGGACAACTAGAAGGGGGGAAGAGTTAGCTTAAAGGGTCCCAGAACCGGCCTTCTTCTATAGTGCAGGCCCACTAGTCACCGCTACTTTTGTACAGATTTAATAGCTGACCCAAATCTCACCCTTTTTCTTATTCCTTTAACAAAAGTGCTCAGTTTAATGAGAGGAACATATTTGTCAAAGGAATTGTCAAAATAATAAGAACTGATGGAGTTATAAAAATTATAGCCAATGTGATTGGCCAATTGCCATATATGGCTTGCACAGCCACCTATAGCCAAGGACCTTTGAAGGGGTTATGGTGATTTTCCGGGGGTGTTTATGTGCTGAAACACTCACTTTCGTGATTTTTGAGCCTTTAGGATCAAATTTCGAGCCATTTCAGGCCTTCCTGGGAGGTATCAAAAACAAAAACAAAAATTCTAGCCAATTTGGCCACTGAACAAAAGTAGCAGTGACTAGTTGGCCCACACCATACAAGGGTGGAACTCTGTGATGACTGCAGTTAACGATGTACAGCCTAAATGAAGTGCGAAATATGCAAAGTTAGTAGGCAAAGTTAGCGAAATGTCATGATAAAGATAGTCAGTAGTTCGCAATCTAATAACGCAGTTTATGGAAAAATACTTTACCAATGAACTAGGATTGTCCCAATTCCTGGTCAGAATAACGCAGTGACAATATTGAAATAAATCGCAAGTCGACTTCGCAGTTGAGCATGAGAGGAGACAAAAGTTGAAACCTTAGCATTGAGAAAGGGGGAGACAAGATCTCTTTTTCTAATATTTACATAGGCTTTTTATACTAACTAAATCAAAGTGGATACTATGCGAAATGTGGATACTGTCCATGTCCATCACTAACGGACTGTCTACACTAACTACTTATGGGTAACCCAGGTAAATACAAAGTGGATCAGTTCGCAAACTCCGCGAAGTGGCTGCAAAGAGTGTGAAGTCCATAAAAACAAAATATAGGTAAGTTTGGTTAACAAAGGGTGTTCACATGTCTTGTGAAAAGGAATGGAGAGAAACAGAAGAAAGAGGAAGATCGCCCCGCGACCCTACAATACTGCAAAATTTGATTTCGTCACCCATACCTGTTGGAAGCCTATCAGCAGAGTGCCACTAAGTTGAGTAAGGGCCCATTGGGTGATGTTGAGCATGAGCTTAGAAGAGAAGCCAGTGATTCAGGTGTGTTGGATCTGAGAGCCATGGGGGATGGAGGCCAAGGTGATGAAACAATAAAAATATGGAGCAGTTAAAGAAGAAGGACAAAAACCCCAAACCCAAGCTGAAACCCAAATCAAAACCCAAAACCCAAGCCAAAACCCAAGCCAGATTCTGATTCTGAATCAGGGATGGAGGAGGATAATAGCCCAGTGATTCCAGCTGCCAACATATATATGGAACTGCAGGAGAATTGCTTTGTGGAGGTGTATGTTGGGAATTAGGGTTTTTCACGGGTATACCGCGGGTACAAAATTCTATAACCGTAACCGTACCCAAGAACACCTTAACCTCTACGGGTACGGGTATAAACCCGTACCAAATATATACGGTATCACAAGATAACCGCGGTACCATGGGTACCCGCGGTGAAATGTCCAAACGAATCCTCGTATGTGGCTAAGCACTTCCAGTCACTAATCTTCACTCTCAGTTTCCACTCGTCTCCGCTTCTTTTGCCTTAATGCTGATAACAAATCCCCCATCAACAGAAGATCATGTCGGCTCCACGACCCAAGACACATGTAAGCACGAATTGATGATGGCGGGAATGCCGGCGAAAGTGATAGATGACGGAAACTTAAGCCATCGTGTCATCCAAACCCCAGAGAGCAGGGTTTGGGGGGGAGAAGCATGGCACGGACGGCTGTCTAGCGAGTTTGTGAAGGTAGACTTGAGGGGGGAGTCAGGATGAAACAGACGGCGAGAGACGCCAGACCTTGAGGTTGGTCACATGTCGGAGTTTCATCAGATGCTGTACTGTCGACAACGAAACTAAAAATAAAAATAAAACTCCAAACTCGGCCATAAATAGAAATACGGGGTGCCTGTAGTAACCCGTGGAATAACCGCAAACCGCGGGTACGGGTCAACGGTACTTCGCGGTGCGGCAGAATCCAACACCATACCCGTAACCGTCACACCCGTGACCAAAACACCGCGGGAATACCCGCACCCGTGAAATACCCTATTGGGAATGGAGTGGTGAACAGTGACAGGAAGAGTTAAGGACAAGGTTAGAGGATGAAGTTAATCTCAAAGGCTAATGAGTGAGGGAGTCTGCCACAGGGAGGAATGTTATTATCATCTCCTACATGATGTGCAATATTTATACTACACAGTTAGGAGGTATAGTGTAATGCACTCCTTTAGTATATAAAGGAGGTATTCTGTAATAGACCCCTGTACCAGTTAATAATGGAATAGCTATGTCATATCCCCTATAACAGTGTCAATAATAGTGACATATGATATCATGGCTTGGTAAGTCCTAGACTTCCTGCAGGGTGTGTCATAGACACTCTATCCACAGCTCTGTCTTGGATAGGCTATCATAGACATGGCTATACTTGCCTATCCCATGATAGACATGCTGCAGGATGATTAATCCTGTAGCATGTGTTAACTGTGGATTCCCCTATATGTCTCTGCATGTGTTAACCTCTGTTAAACATGTGTTAATATGACTTAGCATATTCTGGCAATATTCCCTAGGCATGTTAACTGCCTTGGCTTGCCTGTATACTCTTGTATACATAATCCCAACAGTGTATGACTTCACAGGCAAAATGGTCTGTTTTCTGTGTTTCAAAATGCATGGCATACATAATATTAATTCATCTGGGGCAGACCGATGTTGAGAGGGACCTCAAGGGCATAGATTCAAAACAGGTTTGTAATCCAATTGTGTTAAGTGTGTTGACTCACTGTCTGTAGTTCAAAAGAAAGGTGGTTGGTGGTTCAGTGCCACTTTGGGCTCCAGGCAGGGATCAGCCTATTGCCTACACTCCAAATTTCCATGGAAGTCCTTTGGCTATTTGCTATGAGCTGCATTTCATGGGCTTGTCAGTTTTCTTTGGACCTACAAAGCTTCAGTGCCATCCAAACATTGATCAAGAAGCTCTACTTGAACAATCAACCTAGATGGATGATGGCAGATGAATGGCAAAAAATGACCCTCAGCATTCCATGATTTGCTGCCTTACAAAGACTGAATATGAGGGCTTCTCAGAGTTCAAGATTCAAGAGATTCTGCAGAGGCAACACATTGTAGTCATAGGCCTGTATCACAAAGGGCTTGTCTTCAATGAAGAAGGCTTGGCTACTCTTGGGGGATTGGAAATACAGAGGACTGTACATGGTGAGTGCCAGTGCTGAGCTCACCGATGTCATGTCCAGAGTCTCCCTCCAGACCAATCTCAGAGGCTAAATCATGAGGCAACTTCTCGACATGCAAGTGGAACACTCCTCAATGTCAAACAAGCACACAACACACAAGGTAAAATTCTGAACATTCTAGACCTTCCCATGGCCATAGTGTCCAGCTTGCCCAAAGGCTTGAGCAGTGATCGGGTTGTGTTTCAATGAACACTCCAGACGCCCATGTGTAAAAAACGGGTGGAGTATCCGGTGATGAAGGCTGTTTGGGGATTGGTGGCTACAGCAGGTGCCCTCTCCTACTTCCATATAGATGCCAATGGCTTTGCAACTTGGATTGATTGAAGACAGGCTCCAAATATTGGGTAGTGGCAAGGCCAAAGCAACCACTTGATTTTGCCAAGACCTCTCTCTTTGTGGACAGCTTTGACCAAGAAGCTGCAAATGAAGAGAAATGGGATTTGGAAGCTGTGTTGTTGCTTCATGGATCTAGGCTGTAAGTTGTTTCACCACCATGCTAGATGTACCCTGAAGCTAAATTAAAATTTATAAAACATCCAAAATCATGGGCCCTAACACACCCCACTATGTTGTAACCCCTGAGTCTGCCATTTGCCATGGTGGACATGCATACACAACATCTACCCTCTGCCAATCAGCATATGGTATTTTTCACACTTTTGTGGCTAGCAGCATCATCACCAATACAGAGCATACTTGGGTGAGTTGGCTGCTGCTTCAGAGACTCACCAGATATATTCGTGACTGCATAATGGGGGGTAAAGACATCTGGAAGACTGATCCACATGTTCCACAGATGGATACTACTGAAGGCGCCCTCAATCTCTTCCATCTGTGTGCACTCATGGAGTTTGGTGAACTCCTTGACCCCTTTCTGTATGGCAAGGAACAAGATGCAGACCACACCCAGCACAGAATGAATACCATATATGCAAGAGGATGTGCAAGGAATTTGTTGGAGTGGTGGCCCTCGAGGTTTGAATAGTTTTCAGGTGGCGGCCTGAAACATAAGGACTATGCAGTGTTCTGGCAGCTGTTGGAAAACCAGGTCACCGCCCTCATCACTTATAAGACACAGGCAGAGAGGCGTGGCATGGACACTGACTGCCCTGCATGCACAGCTAAAGCTTTGACATCAAGAATTTTTAGCAGTTTCACTGGTCCTCCCCATTCCATCATTGATTACACTACCACCTACACTAACAGGGCCATATTCTTGGACTTGCAATCACCCCATAACCAACTTCCTCTGACCTTTGCCTGGGATGAAATGTTGTTGATGAAGGTAAGGCCCAAAGTAATGCCCAACGTGACTGATTATTGGGATTAGGTCTTTGAGAGCAAGTGGGGGATCACTCAGACAGAGTAGTGAGTGTGTGGAACAGGCAGGGAATGTCTATTCATCTCCTACAAAGTGTGGAATATTTATACAACACTGTTAGGAGGTATAGTGTAATATACTCCTATAATATATTAAGGAGGTATTCTGTCATAGACCCCTGTATCAGTTAATCTTGGAGTAACTATGTCATTTCCCCTATAACAATAGTGTCATAGTACCTCCTATGATATCATGGCTTGGTAAGTCTGAGACTTCCTGCAGTATGGGTCTTAGACACTCTATCCAAGGCTCTGTCTTGGATAGCCTATCATAGACATGCTATATGTGTTTCACTGTGCAGCATGTGTTAACTGTGCATCCCCCTAATAGTCCTTACATGTGTTAACTCCTGTTAAACATGTGTTAATGACTTAGCATATTGGGGAATATGTCCTAGCCATGGTTACTGCCTTGGCTTGCCTGTATGCCATATCCCAACACTAATATTGGTATGTTAATGCAAATCGCTTATTGAACTCTCTCACTAATTAATATAAAGCAACTGGTCTAGGAATATACAAACTGGGAGCTTTTGCAGGTGATTTGGAGTTTGTTGAAATCCATGTCCAAGCAGCAAAGGAGGAAAAATCCATTGAGGACATCATATTAGAATTCATGGAAAAAGAGCATAAGGGAAGAGCTAAAAGACAGGAGCTTGACACTAGCAGTGATGAGGTGATGAGAGAAGAGAATCGCAGTATGTGTCATTATGGCTTGCGATTCTACCTTTTAACTGACTACTAGTAGGAACAATGCCTAGAATGAAGAAAAGATGAACCACAGTTCTGAGCTAAGGCAGCCAAGTACCATCTCTCAGGTCGCTGTCCTCGACAACACTCCTGTTTGGTCCTTGCCCATGAAATTTTTGCTTCACATCTCCTCTCTCCTCAGGCTCTCATCTTATTTAGACTCAGACATAATCCTGTTGGCTACTATTGAGATCACAATGGTTTGTACAAGCCTTTTTCTTCTTGCGTTCTCAGTGATTCAGGCCATTTATACAATGATTCATGCCTTTTTGTTCATCTTACTAGTACACAATATCAAGCCTATCATTGAAACACTTCAGGTTATCTGTCAGGTGTCCAGTGACCCAACATGGGAAATCACTACTGCATGCTGATCTTCACTCTTTGTCTGTCATGCTTACAGCTAAATGCTTGGCTCAGCATGGGAAATGATACTGTTGGTATGGTTGTTTATTGTACACAGATGCTTTGTGTGGCCTAGCATGGGAAACTGCTACTTTGATACCATTCTCTGTCAAGTTATCCATATTACAGCTAGCTAATGTCACAACTCTTGTATTTCCTCAATTTTAACCTCTTTCACATTGTGGAATTTCTTTACCATCTTCTCAGCACTCCCGCATAATGAATGTAACCTGTGAGCACAAAAGCCATTCTTGGACACTGCTTGATGTCTAGGAATCATGGTGGCAATCTACTCGGTATTCTGTCTGTTTCAAACCTGCAGAAAGATTACTGGATCAGTACATCCAACTTGAAGTACAGTGCTTAATTTTGGTTTATTACACTAATTAAGCCCTTATTCAACCACGGCGCTCCGCCGGACTGAAGTTGAGAAAGTTCTTTTGAACCACTAGGGGGTTATCTTGCTTACTAGTAGACCCTACTAGTAAATAAAATAAGGAAAATAAGTACGATTTTTTCCTTAACATTGATGATCAGTTTAGCAGATATAGTCTACTAAGCAGGATAAGCAACATTTAAGCAAACTAAGGCCATAAGGAGCTTGTCAGCAAATTAAGACGGTAAGGACCTTGAGGAAGGCTCAACTTGACCTTGAATTTTTGCTAAATCCCTCCTCGGTGTTTCCCAAAAAGGGAAATACACATGTTCATCATATGATGTCAACCCTGTCATCAACCACCACAGTGTCAATGCCGCTGCTGCCGCCCTCCCTCTGCCCTCCCTCTATCACCACAACCACTTTGTCAACACCCACACCCAATGCGCCCACCTCGCCAGTAAAAGACATGGACAGGCTGCATCTCATACAAAATGGGCCCAGACAATGTCTATTGTTGTCTGGGTCCCCAGTAAGTTTTTTCTTTTCCTGTTTTTTCTTTCTCTCTCTCACCTATGATGGGGACATGGGTGAAAGAGGCTGCAACGACAACAAGAAGACAGCAGCAGTGCCACCATGACCACGACCACCAACTGCTGTCCCAAGCAAGTGCTCACAGGGTGGAAATGGGAGCAACTGGGACAAACAGGGATGACAATGATATGGGAGAACAAGAAATGGCCTGAGTGACATCGTCGATGTCTCTTGGGCCATAGGTATTTTTTTTTCTTTTCCCATTTCGTTTTCTTGTTACTAACAAAATGTGATTTTAACTATGACAACAACTATCCCCACCACTGCTGTGGGGTGGCTGGGTGTTCACAAGCGGGTGTGGGCAGCGGGGGATGGGGGAGGATGGGCCCAAACAATGTCCATTGTTTGGGCCCCTGGTAACCTGTTTCACCTTCGCTTCTTTTCTTTCTTTCTTTTTCACTCAACTAACTTAATTTCTAAGATTTACTGTTACTGTACCTATGGAAAACTCCCACCACCACCCCACACCACTTCCACGAGCTACTGCTTGTGGGGTGGGAGGGTTGACAGGGATGGACGAGGACGAAGATGACAGGGACAACCAAGGACACGGGACAATTACAACAAGGTTGAGAGAGAAGGACACAACAATGATGAACACCATACCACCAACCATCATCATGAGGACACCAACCTCCAAGGCCCATGGGTGCTATGGACGATAACAGGGACAACAGGGAGGTGGAGCAAACTGTGTCAGGGACGTGCACTGAGGAGGGACAATGATGACCGGGTTAACCATGAAACGGAAGACAATGATGGGGACACCAGCGACAACAACCACAAAGATGACGAAACCAGGCTGGGGACAGGGACAGGGTAGACAGGAACAGCATAAGGGGAGCAGGACAGAGACAGCAGGGGCCACCACAATGCAGTAACAACAGGGGCCACATCCTTTTTTTATTATATTGTGCCCACCCCTCGCATCTTGTGTGAGGAGGGGTACTTATGTGTACCACTGGATGCATAACCAGATATTTCAGGGCAAAGTATTGAAAAAATATTGAAAAAGTATTCCAGTCAAAATTAAAATATTTTCAAGATACTTTGACAAAAAAGTTTCTGAAAAGATCAAAGTACTTCTTCACAATATTGAAAGCAACATTACTTTGATGATATTGTTGAGAAATATCATGAATCATGATACTTCTCATATATGTTTTGAATATCTTTATCAGTTTTTTTTCAATACTTCAAGTGGCAATACCAAAAACATATTTTAATAATTGAATTGAATATTTGGGTTAGAAGTATATTGAACATATGAAAAACACACACAAGGATGCTTTCAAGATGCATTCTACATATCTTTCATGATATTGTTTTCATTTTGCAAATCAAAATATGTTGGAGGTATTGGAAATATGGAGCATTCCAGTTTGAATATGTCTTCAATACCTTTTCTATCCTGATGTCAATATTGATTCAATATTGAGAAGCAAAAGAAGTTAAAAGGATTTGAAAGAAAATGTAATATAGAAATGAATAATGTTTTGATATGTTTTCAATAATATAAGAATATGTTTAAAGATACATGCAAACAAATAAGTTGAAAATATTGAAAATAATGTGTCACACTACTTTCTAAATACTTCAATTCAAGGTATATAGAAAGTATCTTGAACTGAATGTCTAATAATTGTCATATGATAACAGATAAATCTGAGAAAATAAGGTGAATATATGGTTTTATTGAACATTGAAAAGAGTTCTAGATTCAAGGCATAGATGTTATGCCAGTGAATGCACAATGATTGCAAGATTTCTGAGTCATCCAAGTCATGTTAGTTGTTACTAGGAGTCTGACCAATATTTCACAGAATATTGCAAGCCATTGGTCCAAGTCATGCAAGTTTTTCATACAAGTCTTTGGTCCAAATCTTGCAAGTTGTCACTGTGTGTTTTGCATGTCTTGGATGCATGTCTTGGAAGTTGTCAGTTTCTCTCTTGCGAGTTTTCAATGCACGTCTTGCAAGTTGTCAGTGTGTGGCTTGCATGTTGTCAGAGTGTGTCTTGCAAGTTGTCAGTGTGCATCTTGTGAGTTTTCAATGCATGTCTTGCAAGTTGTCAGTGTGTGTCTTGCAAGTTGTCAGTGTGCATCTTGCAAGTTTTCGATGCATGTCTTGCAAGTTGTCAGTGTGCATCATTGCAAACTCACAAGACGCACCCTGGCAACTTGCAAGACACACTCTGACAAACATGCAAGCCACACACTGACAACTTGCAAGACACACACTGACAACTTGCAAGACATGCATTGAAAACTCACAAGACGCACACTGACAACTTGCAAGACACACACTGACAACTTGCAAGACATGCATTGAAAACTCACAAGACGCACACTGACAACTTGCAAGACACACTCTGACAACATGCAAGCCACACACTGACAACTTGCAAGACGTGCATTGAAAACTCGCAAGAGAGAAACTGACAACTTCCAAGACATGCATCCAAGACATGCAAAACACACAGTGACAACTTGCAAGATTTGGACCAAAGACTTGTATGAAAAACTTGCATGACTTGGACCAATGGCTTGCAATATTCTGTGAAATATTGGTCAGACTCCTAGTAACAACTAACATGACTTGGATGACTCAGAAATCTTGCAATCATTGTGCATTCACTGGCATAACATCTATGCCTTGAATCTAGAACTCTTTTCAATGTTCAATAAAACCATATATTCACCTTATTTTCTCAGATTTATCTGTTATCATATGACAATTATTAGACATTCAGTTCAAGATACTTTCTATATACCTTGAATTGAAGTATTTAGAAAGTAGTGTGACACATTATTTTCAATATTTTCAACTTATTTGTTTGCATGTATCTTTAAACATATTCTTATATTATTGAAAACATATCAAAACATTATTCATTTCTATATTACATTTTCTTTCAAATCCTTTTAACTTCTTTTGCTTCTCAATATTGAATCAATATTGACATCAGGATAGAAAAGGTATTGAAGACATATTCAAACTGGAATGCTCCATATTTCCAATACCTCCAACATATTTTGATTTGCAAAATGAAAACAATATCATGAAAGATATGTAGAATGCATCTTGAAAGCATCCTTGTGTGTGTTTTTCATATGTTCAATATACTTCTAACCCAAATATTCAATTCAATTATTAAAATATGTTTTTGGTATTGCCACTTGAAGTATTGAAAAAAAACTGATAAAGATATTCAAAACATATATGAGAAGTATCATGATTCATGATATTTCTCAACAATATCATCAAAGTAATGTTGCTTTCAATATTGTGAAGAAGTACTTTGATCTTTTCAGAAACTTTTTTGTCAAAGTATCTTGAAAATATTTTAATTTTGACTAGAATACTTTTTCAATATTTTTTCAATACTTTGCCCTGAAATATCTGGTTATGCATCCAGTGTACTGTACTTCTATTTCGATAGCCAAATATATGCTTTTTTTATTCTTACCTTTTGCTTAAATTTGGGCTTAAATGTCTCCTTAACTTCCTTATTAACATGGTTGGGCAGCCCCCTGGTATTGACGATCATAATTTTATCTGTTGTTCAACTTTGAACAGACTATGGGCAGAATTGACCCAGGAGATCAGGGATTGTTATGTTACTACAATAGTTAGAAATATATATATATTTTGAACAGACCACAGCCAGAATTGGCCTGAGAGATCAGGGATTGCCATATTGTTGCAATAATTGGACAATAATATATATGTCTTGAACAGACCTTGAGCAAGATTGACCTGAGAGATAAGGGTTTGCCATGTTACTACAATACCTGGATGATAATATATATTCTAAACAGGCTACAGCCAGAATTGACCCAAGAGATCAGGGTTTGCTGTGTTACTACAATACCTGGACAATAATATCGTTGCTGAGCACACAAAGGGCATATTTTTAACACATGTTCAACTGCTCACAGGATCACTATAATTTACATGAGATGATATTGCCTTGACATCTCTGAGCGTCACCAGCCACTCTGCCCTGTACTTACAAACTCCGCCTGGTCATGCCAGCGCCTCCACAATTTCCTGATGTTGTAATCCTACTTGCTGTCATGCGTGTGTTTCACCCCAGAGTTTAGTTTTAAAAGGCTGACCCACTTTTCTATAGGCCTTATCATACGTGACGACCCTTCAGCGGTTGGCAACTACATCGCAAACTACATTTGCAAACGGTGCATACGCATATGTAGAAAAAGTTCCTTACTCTGCTGACAGGGATGGTAGAATCAACAATTTCGCCCCGACACCAGAGAAGCCCTTTGTTTTGGGTCTTCCTACCGGTTCCTCCCCAATACCAACGTATAAGGTACTCATCGAGCTGGTGAAAGAGGGAAAGCTGAGGTGGGTAGCAACACCTACCCCAAGAACTGATCATAATACTGACGACAGTGATCAAGTTTCAAGAATGTCGTCACGTTTAATATGGATGAATACGTTGGCATTCCCAAGGACCATCCTGAGTCTTACCACACATTTATGTTCCGTGAATTCTTTTCGCATGGTGAGCGTGGTCCTCCCATGGTCCTGTCTTCGTGCCTCATGACTTGTCAGTGGACATCCCTCCTGCGCATGTGAACATTCTCGACGGCAATGCTGCAGATTTGGTTGCGGAGTGTGATGCATACGAACAACGCATTAAATCGTACGGCGGGATAGAACTATTTCTTGGCGGAATTGGCGAGGATGGCCATATAGCATTCAACGTGAGGTCATCCCTGTCCTTGCAAAGTGTTGCTAATATTTCGATGGATTTTGCAGGAGCCAGGTTAGAGTACAGGATGTTCACCTCCAGACTGCCTTATAACTAGCTACGTAGGGTCATCGCTGGCCTCGAGGACACGGATCAAGACCCTCGCGTATGATACCATCCTGGCCAACGCTCGGTTCTTCAATAATGACATATCGGCTGTACCACGGATGGCTCTGACCGTTGGCGTTGCTACTGTTTTGGATAGTAGAGAGGTTGTGATCGCTGTAACTGGTCTCCGAAAAGCATTAGCGCTGAGCAAAGGAATTGGTAAGTCACTTTACTGCACAGGGAGTAACTGTACCATTGAATGCGCTATATTGCATTAGAGGAAGGGATCAATCACCTGGTAAGTTTCTGATATTAGCATCCCAGCCGGTTCCTTTAATGATTTCACTTGATACTAGTGGACGTTTTCTGCCCTCCAACTTCACCCATGGGCTTTGATTGTCGCCGATGAGGATGCAACCTCTGGTAATTCACTTATGTTGGGACCTCCGATCAATATCTGATTCCTTTGTGATGTTACCAGAGTTGCACGTGAAGACCGTTAAATACTTCAAGTCTATTGAGCGTGTGCAAGATGAAGTAGAAGATGCACCGGCAAAACTCAAGAAGTTGAACTTGAATGGAGTTCTTGCACAGCAGGTTGGCAGTATGGAATAGTATGTCAGGTCTTGAGTGGGTATGTTGAATAAATGTAGTTGCTATGAGGGTGTAATTAGCTGCCTTTGTATTCCATATATACTTAGATCGTTGTTCTCCTCAGGCCAAAGTATACCCAGGTATACCCAGGTAGGATACATGTAACGTCACAGGGTTTACAGCTACATTCAAAACAATAGGCCGCTTCTGAAAATTTACACACATTGCGGGTCCTGAATTTTGATGATAGCGTACCCTTTTCTAGAGATCCGAAGCTACGCCAGAAGTCTGGCAGTAAGCCGCAACATAATATGGTACGATTTTTGTCTGATAACCAGCCGGGGATCAAAAACTTGGACCCCGCAATGTATGTAATTTCTCGGGAGGGGCCTATCGTTCTGAATGTAGCTGTAAAACAGCAAGACTACCTCCATGAATCATTTACAGTGGAGGAGCCAGAAGCGGGTGTGGTGAACACATTGTTCGGGTCTGACTCCCACGTAACTCCACCATCCACCTTCCGAAGGTACTTATATTCCACCAAGGTGCTTGCAGGAAGTTTGACCGTAACTGGTGGGGTAAATATTCAAGTCGGAACAGGATAGGTGCGTCGTGTATGACTTACTGCTCCAAATAGGGTAGTTTGCGGGGGAAAGGAGTAAAGCGTTGTCTGGAGACCAGTTCACCAACGCGTCGACAGATCCAGTCAGATATATATCCTCTGCCATATGCCCGAGTCAGTGTGGGTGCAGTTTGTTTGTTCTAAACCTTGGCCGGACTTACCGCCGGGTCTGGTGATTGCCCGGACATTGAAGGTGACTGCGATGGATCCGCCGCTGCCGCCTCCGTTTCTAAGACATGTAGTAGGGACCGTGAGACCCTTGGCACCCCAACTGGCGGGTACAATGCCTTGTCTGGCATAGGAGGCAGTCAAGAGTGCAGCGTAACTCCAAGTGAGATCAACCGCGCTAAGAGGGGACCCGTTATCTCGGTTATACTGCTCGGAAAGACCGCCCCCAGTGGGCGTGTACTTTGCGACGATGGTAACAAAGCCGTCTGCATAGCTTTCTATAGCCGCGATGAGGGTTGTATAAGTTGATGTGGAGGAGGCATACGTCCCCGCCGTGATGTCAGGGGAGAAAATGGCGAAAAACGGCTGAGAGATGGATGTGACAACCAAGAACTTTTGTTCTTTCCACACGATGAGAGCATCATAGAGTTGTTCGGCAACGGCTAATGTAGCTAGATACCAAGGCTGAAATATAATGATTAGGACCTGAACTGGAATTATACCAAACTAAAATCTTACATTCCCATTAAAATAGACATCCTCGGGATACCTACCAGTAGCAGAAGCCTGATCGGCTGAAAGGCCGGTATTGATTGAGTAGATGCCTCGGAATGCATTGACATATGACAAAAGATTCGCAAGCGCGCGATCTGAACAAGGTTGGAAGGTATTAACATCACAACCCGCAGCGGCATCGAAAGTGTGTATGCTCGCGAGCACAGTGTTAGCATCTTTTCCGGAGCGGCCACCACCTGTATTAGCAGTCATATAACCTGCAGAGTTCCAATACGACTATATGCAGACGCGAAAATAAGTAATCTATGACTGGAGCTGTGAGAAACGGACTTGGAGGAAACACAAAAGGTTGTCCGCTTGGGTGGTGTATTCAGAAACGACGGAGGTCTGACCAAGGGCAGTTGCGAGAGTGGCGCCTTGACGCAGAGAGCGATGTTGAACAGCTGTGGTGAAAAAGGATGAGGAAGATATTTCCTCCCATAAATCAAACCTAAAAGGGAACCGGGAAGGATTAATGGGCGTAGAAAGTATGGTACAGGGACTCACGTAGTCTGATTCCAATTCGAAGCAACATAGTCCAGGTCGAGCTTGATGATAGGCCAGAGACTGCTGTTAACATAAGATGTATTGCTGTGTGCCAGAAGGTCATTTGCCCAGGTGATAAGCGCGTTGGCTCGCAGTGCGGGTCCATCTGCAAAGAGAAGATTAGTGATGAAAATCAAAGCGGTCTTAGCAGTTGGAACCTCTCTGCGGTCGCCTGTCGGGATTAAGTCCTGAGTTTGTTACACGGGCAAGCTCGCATGTTCACTCACCCCCAAGGATCCGTAAAGGCAGTTTCATCGATGTTGAATTTGGGCTCGCCAAGGCCACCAGAACTCACAGTGCCAGAAGGATTTGAGATCTGTTGTATTATTTTCTGGGAAGCCACGAAATTCTCGATTTGGGGACGCAGGGAAGTATCGAGCCCAAGTGTAAATCTAGGGGGATGGCAGATATTCAGCTCCCGTATACAACCTTGGGTCTGTCGCAAACGCACTGGTCTATAATGGTCTGGAAGACCAACGAGGAATCACGAATCCATGTAAAGAGGTAATTTGGATTGTTCGTCGACGGTGAAGCAATCACGATGCCAGCCTTCGCGCCTTGTGACTTTGAACCGGATGGACCGATGTTGGCGAGTAGGTTGGCCTTGGCTATAGGAACCTCAGCAGCCAGGTAGACATCCGCAGGGTTGGATTGGCCACTAACAATGGTAAAAACGAGTGGGAAGAGAACGAACGACAGACGCATTTTGTGAGGAAACAGTCAGGAAGGGAACTTGAAGGCTAACATTAAATATTGATGCAGTACTAAATAGACTTGTAGCACGGTGGCAGGAAATATCATGATAGTCGTGCTCAATTATTTATAATCAAGTTCAGAGATGATAAAATAATAGTTCATCAATAATTAAATATATATTCAAACTCCGCTGTGTAAAAATATTTCCCCATACTTACAAGTCACCTTATGGCAATCTGCTCCACGAAATGTGGAATCCGTCCAGGTGACTTTTTTCTATGTTTCACCCACTCGTCCACCCTCTCCTTGGTGCTGTCAATATTATGAGTGGCTTTTAAGTGTCTCCGAAGGTCGTAGGCTCGGCTGAATGCGTATTGACAACTCGACCCCATTGGTATTTCTTGGTCGTTTGCGTTGATAAGCTGATCCACGTATGGATACGGACAGCGCAGCGCCTTGAAATCGGATACACTGGCACGAGTACGTTTTGCATACGACTGACCAGTAAAAGTGTCGATATTCAAGGAACCAGAGGGCTTTGGTCTGACAATGACATCTGCGGGATCAGTGTCGCCATCGTACGATGAATCAATTGAACCACTGAAGTCGGAAGTCACAGAAACATGAACCTTCGCGAGATGGCGTTGTAAAAGATGTTGGTACCCGTAAGCTTGGTTGCAGCTTTCATGGGGACAAACATAGTCACGTCGTCCAAGATGTGTAACGTGTGTATGGTTCGTCAGCGCCTTTTTCTGCACACGCACGTTGAACAAAACCATTATGAAGGCGGGAGAGGTGCGCTCACAGATTTGAAATCTTTATCACAGCCGTGTACGTCGCACTTCCAGTCTCTTCCTATTTCCCCACCCCGTCGCCTCTTCCGTGGAGATTCGTCAGTATCTATATGGTCATCCTCGGCGGCTATGTAGTCGCCCATATTTTTCTCGAGTTCCCGTTCCTCGTGCAACTTGTGGTGTGCACGAAGGCCCTTCTGGGAAGTGAATGAACGACCGTGGCATGAAGGATAGGTGCATGTTGGCGGATGAATGGACCGAATGTGATGTTGAAGAGCGCTCCACGTCGGAAAATAGGTAGGCATGCCTTCCGGTCCAGCAAGACACGCCGCATGAATGCACGTATAACGTTTATCTGAAGAATATCTTAAGCTGTACTCGTACGTGGTGCAAGAGGCTTACCCTCGTGCACTTTTAAATGGTTGCGAAGATGTTGGTTTGTTCCAAAGGACTTTGTACACCCTTCGTGTCCACAACGATACGGCTTCGTGCCTGGTGGGGAGTGGGCAGAACAGATGTGGGTTCGCAATTGGTGATTTTTGGCGAATGTTGCATCACAGCCCGGTGCTGAACACTGCAGGAAATGTCAGAAAGCAAAGAACGTGCATCAAAAACTCACTTGAAAGGAATTCAAGCCATTGTGCCAGTTTACGTGCACACGAAGATGTTGAGAGGTCCAGAACCGCTTCCCACAGTTCGCCTCGATGCATACCAAGGGCTTGGCAGACTCCGGGAGATGAATACGTGTGTGTGCTTGGAGATGGGTCTCCCGAAGATATGATTTATTGCAAGTGTTACACACGAAAGGACGCTAAGGTATTTATGAGCGAACAGAGATGGAAGGATAGCTATCGGATACTACCTCGCCCGAATGGGACCGCTCGTGTTCTGCGAGACGTGAGGGTTTTGAATAGGACTTTTCGCAGTTGCTGTAGGTGCACTTGTAGCGTTTATTGGTGTGAGGGACAAGCGCTCCATTCACGATGATCGGTGGAGGTAAAATGAAGGAGCTGGGTGATTTTCGTTTCCCAAGAACAGTTTCAGAGGCAAGTAGAGTGATGGTCGACATAACTTACAAATTCAGCCTGAGCGTACCTTTTTTGGATCCTGAGTGGTCAGCCTCTGACACTCACTTTCAGACTTTATTCATTGCGGCAAACATGTTAACCCAACGAATCTTTACTTCTATCGACAAAGAGTCATCTAAATGTCCCTTCGGTTTCGGACATTCCGCCGGGTTTTGCTTGGTGTGTTGTTTAAAAAATAACCGTTTTACTTATGGCCTTTCTCTTTTGTAGGTTTAATAACCGCTTTGTCGTTCGTTTCGATTGATTTATCTATCTGCCTTTGGCATTCGTTTTACCACCAGAGGGTGTTCTGGATGATAGTCTCGGTCCACAGCGTTTGCATGATAAGGTCCTTGTGGTCGTACGAAAATTCACGAACGGATTCTACATTTAATCTAATCAAAATCTATAGAGTCCTTGGGAATCCTCTGCTAAAGCACGCTCAGTCAGTCGCATCGGAAGCAGTCGGGTTATCAGTCCTCCTGCCCTTCGAATCAAGTCAGTGTCTTCATCCCCGCATCCAAGTCGGGCTAACTTGCCTTTCTACCACTAGCACTCACACCAGTTGTCATGTCTATCCGTTTGCAGCGCGGGCCCTGGGAAAACCTCACATTTAACGTCCTTCAAATACTTATCCTGATCAGTGCAGTTATCAGTGAATCCTCTTTTCTTTGTGGGTCTCACGTCAATACAAATCTGTTTATTTTCTAGACCTCGGATACACAATCTGTCTTGTGGTCACAGCCATGATCACTGCTCCCGCTTACGACCAGGATATCTGGCTCCGCGATATAGATTCTTCCCCATCTCCCTTTCCGATTCCAATCCTCTTTGCGTACGTATTTCGTAGACAATCTTCATTTCCCTCGGATGGTTCAGACGTTCTGCATTCGCTTTGTCTACCAGGCTGCAGTTGCACAGCAAAATTACGTGCACCTACTAGGGTGATGACGAGCAGTATTCCTGACCCGATGGGAATCAGTTCAGAACGGTGTCGGTCGGGGTCACCTCGTGGATCACTTGTGCGGATCCCTAATGCAGCTGAAAGGCGAACCTCAATTATTATTTCGTTCGACGTTGCAAGGTAGATTGTGCTATTATGTAGACTGTTTCAGTAATGACATTTTGTCACATCGCACAAACAGTCACACTGTTACGGTTCGCGAATGATGAGTCAGCGCACCAAGACTCTTGCATGGACTCGAGCAATCTTCCTCTTAGAATCTTGTACACAATCAACAGTTCTCCTCAGTATATACTAGCTCGTTCTCCTTTCTCCGTGCCCGTTGTTCTTCTCCCACAGTCTGAGGGCAGTACGGGTGATCAACCTTGTTATGCCACAGCTTCACTTAAAACCTGTCTTGACACGATCTGTCGGTCCAGCCCCGAACTCGTCCAAGATGTTGCTCGAGACTTCTCTGTCTATGTCCTCGATCCCCTTGAATCAGACTCTGCCCCTGCCCCAGTAAATATCTCCAACTCCTCAGTCAACTACGGTTCGCCAGCAGCTTCTTGTACAGAATCATCGAATGGCGTTGCGGTCGGTCTTGGTTTGATGTCCTGGGCATTGGTAGCGGGGGGGAGTGATGGCATAATGGTGACTGGTACGTTAGTTAAACAAGGGACAGGGCAGGAGGCCCTTCAAGTTATTTTTGCTCTCCGTGAGGTCTGTGTTTCATCGTCACATTTGTGAATGGGCGTTGAGGAGAAACAATATGCAACAGACCGCTACGATGCAGAAGGCAAATCTTGCAGCAGCTCTTCAATCATGGGGAGCACTTCCGGGGTCAATCTCTAGGCCATCTGACATCCCTGCGGTCCCAAAATCGTATTCATCGTCAAAACACCCGACATCTACATTCGCACCTGCACGTACCCCCGGTATGATACTATCTAAAGAGTCACAGCAAGGACAGAACACCGACCCTCTTTCTAATTCGATTTCCGAGAGTACCGCGTCGCGGTCAGTGCCTAACCCGTCAGAATTCTCGGTTTCCGTGCCACCCGCTTCGGCAAGCGCTTTGGCCCCCTCCGTCCTCGCGTCATTACGCATGCACTCTAGGAGGAAACCTCCTAAAAGCAAGAAATGCAGCAAACCTACATTCAGTCCCTCAAGCGAAGCGGATAAAATTATGCTTGCAGAGGAGACCTACATAGGACCCAGAAGAAAGAAAGGAAGGCCTGCAAAATGTTCTAGTACCACAGAAGGTACCGGCCCCGTACCACCACATGCCCACGATGACGCGATCATAATACACGACACAGGAAGGGGTGCGGCAGACCGTTCGGATCAGGTAGCACGTTCAAATAAGTCAGCAGCTGTGACAAATCGACCACCAGAGGACTCCGTCTCTTCACCTTTCCCTACTGCTCGTTCACGGCTTGAATCCAATCCTCCTTCCCCTGCGAAGACCCAAAGTCCTGTGACGCTTCTGGATATTCTTGCATGTCTCTCTGCTTCGTCTCACGATCCAAGTGTGCAGAATGCGGCGTTATTGGCAGCTGTCAATGCGATTGATTCCACCGCTGAAACTGGACCTGATAATGCATCCAATCCAGTTCTTGCGAACGCGTTGAAGGAACTCATTTCGGGTATTTCTAAACCAACGTCGCCACCCCGTATCCGGGACACTCAAATTTCGCAGTCGCACAACGACCACCGTCGAAATATCTCACAGGATGACGATATCGTGCTGCTAGACAAGGAGAATGTCAACCCAACGGCATTTCGGAGACGCGGAGAGAGGGGTGAAACAGAGAAGGTCCTCGACCCAGAAACATCTACCCCGCCAAGCGGGTTAAGTGTGTCGTCTTTGGGTTCTCAGCGGACTTCCACGCCTCCATCCACTGTTACCTTTGGCACATCCCACCATCGTAATCTCAGCGCACGGTCAGATGTATACTCCATCCCAACAACTGCGCCTACGAGGGGGAATGGTTTAAGAAGAAAACGTACCTTAAGCGACTTCATGAATGATAGGGACTCTCGAATGAAACCGAGGAGCAAGGAGGGGGCAGAAACAATGGATGCCCATCGGCATGCGCGTTCTACTCCAAGGCGGACTTCCTCTATGAGTGTATCTGCAGGCGGATTAAGACATTACCCTCGGGTTCTCTGTGATCAACTTCAGCGGCAGGATGGGAGAGGAACCAACTCGTATTATCAGACTGGTACCGAGTTTTGGTCCTCTCCTCCCAGATCAAGAAGTGGGGACCACAGTACCGCAAACAGTGGGAGTGAACCGATTGCCGAGAATGTGGGGCTGAATATCATCGATATCTCCGATTCTCCTCCGTCACCGAGGGCCACTGCGTCGTCTCCCATGAGATCTCGTGCACGCTTCCGCAAGCCATATATTGTACCTGTGTGGGCTCGGACAGAGACGTCTACGCAACCAAGACTGTCCCACACTGCTCGACAGGCTCTGGGAGAGGCGGGAGAGAGTGAGGGCGGGAAGAAGAAAACCCGGCACCGCGGAGAAAGAGAGAAGAAACGGCGTGTCAAGAGTGCTACCCTTAATGGCTCAACATCACAAACTGATATAGCTGTTCATATGGTGGATCCCCCTACGAGCCCAACCCCCCCGGTGCATCCGCAACCGGTTGCACCCAACAACGATTGTCCGGTTTTTGCAGTAACTTCTGCGGAGAGTACCATTCCAGCCCTTTTTCAGTCGACCGCAGACCCGAGATCTCCAGGCCCCTTCCTATCCAAGAGCAATGTTAATGCCCCTAGGACGCCGCCAAGGCGACGAACAGACCATCAACACACACCTGGTAATGGTAGCGGATCTCTTTTTACGCCAGCTAGCTCACGAGCCATCAATGGGATTTTCGCCGAAAGTCCGTGCTTTTCCCTGCATCGGCTGTCTTCCCCCCTCTCTTCGAAGGCAACGTACAAATCTTCGTCTTCTGGCACTTCCGTAATGGGCAGCTTTACCAACCGGCCTGCAGGGTTAGGCGAGGAGGGAGCAGATGCGAATAAGGACGCGGAGGACGTGTTACATCGGGAACTCGACAATGCCCTCAGAGACATAGAACCATCCTTCAGTTCATTGTCGGACTTTGGAGGCGTTGATATTGACCAGAATGCGGATTATTCTTCAAGAACAGGCGGTACCCCATCTGTGGGCCCGCCCTCTGAAGCCACAGAAAATAGAATGGATCCTACAATAAATGCGCTCTGGGCTGGACTCCCACCCTCTTCTCCGCCCCCAATGAGCAGCCCTCTGTTGATCCCAGATGTTTGTTCGGATGACGAAGACATGGACGATTTGGACCTGCCAGTTGCCACATCTGACGCCGAGGATAACACTACAGATCCTGAGGCAATGGCTACTTTAACCGCCATGCCTGACCTATCCGCCTGCTCAGATCAAGAGTTTTCTGAGTATCTCAGCAATAATGACTTTAGCGCGTTGCTTTCTGCGATGGATCGATCATCTGCTGGCGATCAAGAACCAGAATTTGACATGGACATTTTCAATCAGTTTACCACCTTCAACCCGTCCTCCGACGGCTCATATGGGGATCAGAATTCAGACATGAACGGGGTTACAGAATTTCAGAACGGGATTACGGAATTCGATTTTACAGAATTCTGGGAAACTTTCAAACCCCTAGTCCAGGACCACATGCAGAATCATGCTCTAGCCCCCGACGCCCATCCGAAATTCGTTCAAGGCGGAGGTACTCACATGGAGAACCTCGATCATACCAAACTTGCGGAAGATGTTCAGGCATTGTTGAGTGGTTGCTTGGTGTAAGCTCTTTATGAGCTGACATTTCTTTTGTGAGTAGTAATTTATTTCGTTTACGTCCCTAGCTAAGATACTCATTTATGATCATTATAAGTAAATAAATGAATCTATATCTACTTAAGGTGTAAAACAAGTAGTATATGAGCTTTTCCCAGTCATGTGATTGAACTTGAAAGAGTGACGAGTAGTATTGAGCCTAGTAAACTAGTCCCAGTGCTCGCCGCGAACCGTGGCTGTTGTGCTACTTTCAAGTTCAAGTACCAGTAGTCGGACGCCCTCCTCCCCATTGGAAGTCCCCGATAGGTGATGCTCAGTGAAAAGGCGAAAGGAAAACAAAGGGCTGTAGAACCTCGCGTAACGGACCCACAGGTTCCCGTTATTCCCTTGGAACCCATCCATGCGCCGACTCGAGACCTCGTGGTTCGATTCACAGAGGGCCTTCCAGATCTAATTGTTCCTGTGCATCAACAGGATGCTGTTCGAGATGTTAAAAAGAAGGTGATTATACGCACTGCCTACCCTTCAAGTTATCTCATGCACATACTCTTAGATCCGTGAAGCGAGAACTGAGCTGAAAGAAAGACGACTACGTCTGATACATTCTGGAAGACTGCTTACTGATGGCACTTTTCTATACTCCTGGCTTATTTCTTTGGAGGAACGGCAAAAGCGTGCTGGTCCTGATTCTGAAAGCGTCGCTCCGCAACAGCCACAGATCTCGACAACTTGGATACACTGCTCCGTGGGGCCCCAGTTAGAGCCAGGCGAAGAAGAAATTGACAAGTCACAGGTGGCTTTCATTTACATCTACGTCAAGCTGTCAATCCCTGAAAACTTTTTTTTTTTTTTTTGTGCGACCTGCTCTTTTGCAGACAGCACAACTGCAGCCTGCCAGAGGGTTTGACCGACTATCTTCAGTGGGATTTTCAGAGGCAGACATTGCAAATTTTCGGCGCCAGTTCCACAGCCATTCCTCTTCGAATTATCTTGATATTGATTTTGATACGGAAGAAGAATGTAGGTGGCTCCTTCTGTTTTCGCCATTGACCTGTACTGAAAAAGACCCACCAGACGAGGAGCACGCACGAGCCCTTGAAGAGCAGTGGATTGACTCGATGGACAATGCAGGAACCGCTTCCTTGTCTCAAACTTCTCCTTCAAACTCTACTGTTCTTCAAGGCATCCTCCTGGGTTTCTTTTTCCCCCTTATTCCTTTCTTCTTCATGCGAAATTCTAAACCGCCGGTGTTCTGGGATGATGGAAGCGATTATGAACCTCCAGGAAATGTGATATTCTCGTCAGTGTTTCTGGTGCGCCAGTCGTGACGTCGCACTGATACTTATGTGAGGACAGCAAACGCATGCAGATGGGGTTGGTAGTGGGGTTCCTCATCAATGTTCTGTTTGGCATGTGGCGATTCCTCTTGGATTCCTCCTAACAGATAAACTTCAGTCAACCTGCCTGTGTGATAATAATACAGTGATAGACGCTCGATAGTTTATTAAGTTAAGCATGTAGCAATTAATTAAAGGGTGGGGAAACTGGAACGACATCGCTGAAATCATATTAACCAGACCCAAAAATAAGTATTCGGTGGAAGGATCATAACTTCATAAGCCCTTTCATAGCATTAGCAATGGCAAAGCTCGACTTCGCCATGATCTGCCGCGATTCCTTCGTAACCTCCGGTGATGCCTGCACCTCACTGAGTTTGTTAGCATGCTCGCTGAGCTCACGCAGTGTCTCATTGCCCTGTTGTGAGGAGGCCGGCGGAATATTGTCATTGCATACAGCAACGATGCTAGACACGATCGTGATGATTTGCGTTAAATTTTCGTTCAATGTTGGTGAAGGGGTCGGACTGCGAACACCTGACAATACACTTTGTATAGCGTAAACGATAGATTCCGTCTGCGCCTCCAGATAAGGCTGTAGTGCATAACGTAAAATAGGGATAAGCATCAGGTGCTAGAGCTGACTAACCTTCAATTCCGTCCAGGCATCTTCTGGCTGCGCAGAATCGTCACTTAAAACACCTCCTGAGTTTGCATTGTGATCAAAAATCGGAGGTGGAGAACTGGTCTGTTCTGAACTTGAGTTTTCAGATGGTGGTCTTCGTTTGGTGTCAGGGAATGAGCGATTGGGAGATGATCCTGATGATGCCTCTGAAAATCTTCCTCGACTTGCTGCACTGCTCTTTCTTTGATGCGAGGACTTGACCTCGTCAACCGATCGCAGGGAAGGGGAGAAGCCGTTCGTTGCAGTGACAGATGACGAATACGGAACGTGCGAAAATTGGTCTAGCTCAATTTTTGTGGCTTTCCGGATACACAGCGTCCTTCCGATCTCAGTTATGGTTGCCGACACATGACTAGCTGCAGCATCCAAGAGGCTAACTGGTGACATTCCAGAGCTCGTAGCATGTGTCTTGGACGCGGCAACCAAGTTGCTGAGCGTTGCATCGGCTCGTTCACGTAGAGATCGGAGAGCTTCAAGATCAACGTCCGACCGATCGCGTTGAGGTCGACGTTCGAATGACCGCACGTCCTCAATTACGCATGTCACTGAGTTGATAACGGCTTTCATCGGCGTCAGTACACGCGTAGGTGCGTTGGACCGGCCAGCGGTGAGAAGGCCATCAATAGCAGATACGAAAGTGGTAATGTGTATATCGAGGATACCGCCATCAGCGGATACGGGAAGTTGGTCGTCGAGTTTATCGAATCTCGGGGCTTGAAGGAAGAGTTGAGAGGTCGCTGGGTAGAGGGTCGAAGATCTATAAACTAGCATACGGAACGGTTGTATGACTGACCTTTCACATTGCGTAGCTCAGTCTTGGCTTGTTCGTACTTGCGCTTGTAATCCTTGAGTTGCTGATCTAGGTCGCGAATGACAACCAAATCAGAATCCTTCGCTGTCATGAGCTCGTCGTTGCGGCGAGACAGGCCATTGAGCTCCGAAAGTAGGCCTTCCATATCAGAACGCAGCTGATCTACGATATCCGCGTCCGCCTATCCATATAAGTTAGTTCTAGGCAGGAAAATCAGATATTATGCCAACCTCTCCTTGCCTATGTTCTCGCTCTTCCTCGAGCCTCTCGCAGCGGTCACGTAATATGCGAAGTTCATCTTCGTCCTCCCGAGCTCGGAGAACTTCTCGCTCTTTTTCCCGTTGACGAATTTCTCGTAGATCGTCGAGCTCCTTCTGAAGAGCACGCATAGTCTTACTTTCTTCCTCCGCACGCTGATCATAATATGCAAATCAGAGACATATGAAATACCCAGAAGAGGAACTCACCCGTCGCAGACTCAATAATTCCTCTTCCATCTGCCTCACTTTCGCTTCACCTTCCTTCCACCTTCTTTCCTTTTCACTAGCATCTCCCAAGTCGTGCTGCAGGCTGGTTATCTGTGTCTGCATCGTGGCGATCCTGAACTCGTAATCCCTTCTCATTTTTTCTTGATCCTCAGGTACAGTCCCGCGTCCAGCCAGTGCACGCGTCCCAAGCCCACTGGCAGAATGGTCAGAGTTCACAGAAGACCGCCCGAATTTGTCGTAATAGTCATCACTCCCCCGTCCTCCAATGCCAGATATGTCCCCGTCGTCGGCTCCATCTTCCACCCCCTTCAGTCTCGCACTCAATCCGCTCAGTCCTGCTGGCGGACTTCGAGGACTCAATGGACTGGGGTAGTCACTCGTATTGTCAAGTTCGCCATCGGTTAGCCTGCCGGCGTCTCCGCTTGGTTCCCTACCCCTCTCGCGTTCGTCGATGGTGGTACTTCCACTTTCTCTAGCATCCCGACCATAAGGTACCTCGATGTACTCCTCTTCAATGGTACTCTTGTTTGGTATAATCATCCCACTCGTAGCCGTCGTGCTCTGGGCAGGATTGGCAGTGCTCGCACTGTCGCTTGTCCCACTAACGCTGACAGCCCCACTCGGTCGTCGTCCATAATCACGTTCGCGTTCGCGATCCTCTGAGCGACGGGTAGTATCTTGAGAAGGTCTCCGCCGAGAGGTAGCGACAGTGGGTGTATAGCTATCCTCACTATTCCTCCCTACTGCATAAGCATCCTCCATTTTTCGGAAAGACTCATCACTCCGACGGCCAGGCGGGATGGAATCCGACTCGCTTGGTCTCCGCCTATCGTCGGAACGTCTGCCAGATACGCTGCCATAGCCACTATCAGAAGGCTTGTCTGCAGATGTACGGCCAGATACGCGACCACTGGGAGGCACGCGTGATGGCGAGTTGTTCGGGAAATCGGGAGCCGGATAGTCATCATAATTTGAGCTTGTTGAGGCTCTACCGGAAGGCTGAGGGAAAAAATTGACAGATTATCACGAAGTGTGAGCCGCAAATGGGTCATGGTCACGTACGTCTTCCTTAAATTCAGGATACCGCCGGGCTAATTCGAAATAGACATCACTGGAAAGGTCCTCGAAACGCGAGGTGGGTAGGGTGGCAAGTTTCTGGCGTGCTTGGTTTCGTTTCGGATGGAAATCAGCTCGGAGAGGGAGAAATGGAACTAAAGATGTTAGATGGTTAACAGAATACTTAGTATAGCAGGAAGTCTCGCACCTTCTTTCTCGTTCTGCCGGCGAACGAGTTCATCGTAAACGTCTGTTGAGAGTTCATGAAACTGTTGGATGGTTAGCCGAGTGAGCTTTTGTCGAGCTGTCGAGCGTGAATTGGGTGGTGCTGATCGATGTCAGGTAAGTCGGAGATGCATATATATAGACAGAGACGAACCTCTTGCAAGATAAGCTGCTAAATAACGAGAAAGTTCATTGAAATGGGTCTTTGAAACAAGGCGATAGTCAATAGAGGGAACAGCTGGAGCGTTCCTGTCTCTGATAGGGCGATATGAGTCGTTACGGTAGTTGGAGATGCCAGAAAACGCAGTTGGGGTTGGAGAGGGGGCTCTGGAGTTCTGGCGGTTCATGGGAAGATGGCCGTCAAGCACTGACGATGAAATCATGAAACTCGCGACCAACACGCTGCAATCGCATTTCTAACAAACAACCATCAACACTACTCTAGTACTCCCTCTCAATTCTTTTTCTCTTTCTCCAGCTTCCGCAACGCTCGCCTCCGGATATCCTTGTGCAACCCATGTGTATATTTGATGAAAACTACCGGAAGGCCAATCAACGTCATTCCATAATCCAGCAATGCGTGCGACCAGTATGGCGTCGATGTCCCCGGCCGCCCACTGAATCCAGCACCGCACGCAAGTCCTATCTTGCCTAAAACGGAACGAACGTAGTCACCAGGTTGCGGGATCAGTGCTGATGCCTTCCTGACTTTGGATAGCTTGGAGACCTGGAAGTAAATTGTATCAGTCTCTATACGAGTTGCAAAAGGTACGTACGACGAAATATGTATTGGCGTGTTCAACAGTGATGTTATGGCTCTTCACTTCCTCGGCCAGGGCACTCGTGAAAGTCGAGAGGAAGGCCTTGGTCCCCGAGTAGGTCGCCAGCATTGGTGATGGTATTGCGCCAGCGAATGAGCCAATGTTGAGGATCAATCCTCGTTTGCTATAAAACATATTTGTTGTGTATAACCAACAACAAACTATTGTCTTCCGTACCGTCGAATCATTCCCGGAAGTACGGAATAGGTAATGCGCAGTGTTGCATTAACATTGATGGCTACAATGTCAGACATTTCTTCCTTCGGCGTTTCATGGAAATAAACCGGCATTGTATGAGATCTACCAACGTTATTCACTGCCAAAGTTGACCACCAAAAATTCAAAGGGATAGAGGCACGACAGCATACCTAGAACACCAATGTCCAGCCCATTAGCAATGCCAGCAAAGTCTTCATGCGCTACTTCGTCATTTAATGCCAAGTCAATGGCATATGTTGTAGTAGAGACGCCAGGAAACTTTTTTTCTGTAATATATACACGATCGATGTTACCCTGGGCCCGAAGCAAGTGCCCAGGACGTACCGATTTCAACCGCTGTTGAATCCAGGAACTCTTTGTTTCGCGCCACCAGCAAAATATTAAATCCAGCCTTTGCGAGCTGAAAGGCAAATTCTTTGCCGATTCCGTCAGACGCACCCGTCACAACAGCCCATGCGCCTTTCTTCGCACCGAAACGACGGAGCTGTAATACTCACGCATGTAAGTGTCACCCTAAGCTGAATGTTTCGGAGACCTACACTGATTCCTGGGAGCACAAAGATCTGCAGAAGAACCGAAAGGCTTTTGAATGATGACTGCACGACGCTCAGAAAACCAAGCGCCAACAAAAATATCGAGAAGTACGGGTGATAATGAGCTTCAGTGAAAGTAAGAATGGAGATAATATGAAGAGAATAATGCACAAACCAAGCCAGGACGGAAGCTCCTGAAGTTGTTCAAAGTCGATGGACATTTTCCAACTTAGTGAAAGCCGTGGCTGTGCATTTATAAATATCAAATCCAACTCGAGCTACGTAAGTATTTTTAGGCGCCTACTATTCTCCCCATATTCTCTCGCATCTCTTCTGGATCTCCTGTTCTCAAATTTTGCCCACAAACAAAGGGCCCCAAACAGATTTCGAGGGAGAGAAAATCCATTTATGAGTGTATGGGAGGTAAAGTAAGTACCATTTATGTAATACTAAAACTTACTAGTACTATTACTAGTAGCCTGAGTACTAGGCAGTCTAAAGCTAAGTCGCCCAACAACTGTTTAACTATTCTTATTTTCTATACTACTTTTCTTCTTGCCATTTGATAATTTATTGAAGTACGTAAGTTTTGCCAGTGGTGGCACGTGCTCAATCAATATTAACTTCTTGGACTCGTCGGACGTATTCTACTTTTCCACTTCCTTCAAGTTTGACATATGGATATTGAACAGTAGGCCATAATGAACTGTATATTGCAATTGCCAGAGAATGACCAAACATCTTAGATTTAGACAAGCAGGTTATCAGGCGATCGATAGAATCTGCGATTATTATTATTCCCTACAGGAGCGGCCTGTTATCTCCCAGGTCGAACCAGGATATTTGAAGCAACACGTTCCATGTCAGTCTCCCTTCATGAATATCCCGCTATGCTCCTTTAACCTCGTGTTAGCATATATTCCTGAGAGTGGGGAAGATTTTCAACTCATAGCAGATGACTACCAAAGGTTTATTCTTCCCGGTACATATTTTGAGGTAATACGCCGTAAGTCTCTTGACACAAAAATTTGCAGGTCTGACGCATTGGCAACATCCCTCGTTTTTTGGCTACTTCCCAACAGCCTGCACATTTGAGGGCATGATAGCAGATCTGTACGCTACAAGTATATCCAATCCTGGCTTCAACGTACAGTGCTTTCGATTATTTTCGTATCTATCAACAACTATCTAACTAAATCGAAGTGGTCTTCAAGCCCAGCCTGCACTGAATTAGAGGTAATCGTCATGGACTGGGCTGCTCAACTTCTAGGATTGAGTCCTGCTTTTATGAATACATCAGGCATCGGAGGCGGCTCAATTCAGGTACTTTTTTTCTCATTATCATTCAGTGCTTCTGAACCGCGTCAAAGAGCACCGCTTCAGATTCTGCCCTGATTGCTGTTGTCGCAGCTCGCTCACTATATCTGAGAAATCATCCGAATGCAAAAATGGAAGATTTGGTTATCTATACAACTACGCAGACCCACTCCCTTGGGTTGAAGGCCGGTCTAGTTTTAGGGATTTCTGTCCGTGCACTTGAAGTCAAGTCGGAGGATGAATTTGCACTCCGGGGCGAGACACTTCAAGCCGCACTGGATGGTGACGAAAAGCAGGGCAAAAAGCCTTTCATACTCAGTACGTTCCCCCTGTCAATAACATGTTTTCGGACACCCATCTCTCTTCAGTTGCCACTATCGGCACGACCTCTTCGGGAGCGATCGACAATCTCCCCGAAATACAGCCGATTGGTAGGTCCATCTCGTTGCCATTTCATTTCATCTCATCTCACCATGTTCAGTGAAGTGTAATCCATCTCTATGGATTCATGTGGATGCAGCTTGGGCAGGTGTTGCACTGTCTTGCCCTGAGCATAGAGGAAAATGCTTCCTGGATGAAATTAATAGCTTCGCGGACTCCTTCTGCACGAATTTCCACAAGGTTTGCATGCTAGCAATTCGCTCCCAGATATATCTTACTTATGAATAGTGGGGCCTTGTCAACTTTGATGCTTCGACACTGTGGGTGCGAGACCGAAAACATCTCACAGATGCCCTTGATGTCACTCCTCCCTTTTTGCGGACCACCCATGGCGACGCTGGTATGGTTTCATTTCCATTTATCTACTGCCAGATAGATAACCTCCATTCGAAAGGAACGGTCATCGATTACCGAAACTGGCATCTAGCTCTTGGACGGCGTTTTAGGTCACTTAAATTGTGGTTCGTGTTTCGTAGCTTTGGTGCCGAAGGATTTCGAAAGTACATTCGTCGAGTCAGTGGACGTTTACTTCTGTTGCTCATCTGAGTGAATAAGCACTCCCTTCTAGACCATCCAATTGAACCACGAATTCGCACACTTGATTTCTGCTTCCAAATACATATCTCTTGTCACCCCACCCTCCCTTGCTCTCACTGTCTTCCGACTCGAGCCGAAATCAACCTCTCTAAAGCAGCCTGCTCTTTCCGCGGGTTCCCTGAACAATCTCAACAGGCTATTCTATGCCCGAATCTCAGCTAGAGATGACATCTTGCTGACTCAGACCGTTTTGAATGGTGTTTTTTGCATACGACTGGCTGTTGGGGCCTCTCGAACTGATAGCGTCCATATTCAGAAGGCATATGATCTTCTGAACATGGAGGCTGAGGTGGCCCTGAAAACTTGGGAACAATCGACGATAGAAGTAACTTGAGAGTAGCATTACAATAATTTCAGTTGATTCTGGTACGTCATCCTACATAAGAGAAACACGACTACCCACTGCCTTTTGCTCCGGAGGAAGAGGAAGCTCCCCACTGCGGTCGGAGATGAATCGGCGATATCTACAGGGCACGATCAACGGCTGGTCTGATAAGTTTGAGAAGCTCACATATGGCTCAGTCGAGATCGTTCTTCAAAAGACACTGACGGTCGCATGGATTTCAACACTCGCAAAATGTGTTCATTGGTAATTTCATGCTGAAGAACGTCTAAATATAACGCAGCAGCCAGGTATATTCTTCGCACCTTTGTTGGAGTAGCAAAAGACGACCTGACATCGTTTTCCAAGTGTGGGGTTGACATGATTTGTTGCAGCTAGTAGGGCACCCTTCAGCAAGAACGCCAGCTGATATTACGAACCATACCCACTCTTCTCTGAAAGGCCATCTCTTGCGCCTTGCTGACAACTCTCGTCGTCTTAGGACCTCCATAAGATGTGAACTCGACAGGGACTTCGTCTTCACGAGGCGTTAGCCGCTCATCTAACGTACTTCCCAGCGAATCGTGAACTACTTCCAAGTGAGCGTTGTATACGAGGGCTTGAAGGTCAGCGCCTGAAAATCCATCTGTGTCCCCAGCCACCTTATCCAAATCAACGAGGGGTGAAATCAGAACTTTTTGGCCAACCGCTGTTAAAATCTGAGGGATACCGTTGGAGGGAGATCTTGCAACTGGGAGTGAAAACATGACGCACATCTTTACGTTCCTCAAGATCTGGCATCCCACAATAAATGGATTTGTCCAAACGACCTGGCCGCAACAGAGCTGAGTCGATGAGGTCAGGCCGGCTGTCAACAGCAGGGTATCACTTGAACAGAAAGGTTGAAAAACTGGGTTTACAATACCTTGTGGCTGCCAGAACATAAACACCTTCCAAGCCTTCTGCACCATCCATTTGTGTAAGCATCTGGTTAACAACGCGATCCGTAACACCGGTGCTGTCATGCCCCCTGGATTATAGAGGTCGCTCAAATCTACAAAATACTCCTTGAAAGCAAAGAAAAGTATAATGTATATACCTCTTTGGCGCGATGGAATCAAACTCGTCAAAAAATAGGACACAAGGCTTCGCAGCGCTGGCACGCTCAAAAAGGTCTCGAACCTACTTTCTCCCCATGAGGCACAACGACGAGGCGCAGAATAAGAAACGCCTACAGATTTTTCACTAGCACCAATGTATTTGTTTAGAATTTCCGGACCTTTGACACTAATGAAGTTTAGCCCACACTCCTTTGCCACCGCAGACGCAAGGAGTGTTTTCCCACATCCGGGGAACCCATACAAAAGCAGGCTGCGCTGCCGCTGAGCTCCGGAATAGTGGAAGTGGTGATTGGAACATACCCAGATCTCAGCCTCAATGGTGACTGGGCAAAGATTGGTCCATACTTTGAGGGCCATTCCAGTGTTTCACGAAGGACTCTACGCGCTTCATAGAGGCCTTCGGAGGGTGTAAATCATGGAATTTCAAGCAGAAATAAATTTCTTACCTCCAATATCCGACCAAGCCACATCTGATTTATGCAGGTTCACGTCTCTTAAAGACAAGGGTATAAAATCAACCTGAGCAGCTACAAAGTCGGCTGAAGTAAGTGCAGTCTGGAAAGGAAAACTTCAGTGTTGTGTACAAATATAATGGCGAAATACTCGGACTTGGGTCGTACCACTCGATGCCCTCATAGCGAGCTGGTGCAATGCACGGCTAACCAGATCTTGTAAATCTGTCGCCGAGTATCCCTCGGTTTGAGTCGCGAGGAATGTATAGTTTAAAGGCAGAGGTTGATCAATATCTTGTGCGGCATTTAGGCGATCCTTAACAATGCTAGCGAGAATCTGAGCTACCGGCGTCAGCATTCATCTACAATGATATAAGCCTTCACGTACGTCTCTACGCGCATTCTTATCTGGTGGTTTCAAATTGACGACATATTGGAAGATATGTGCAGCGTTAATCAGAGGGTGAAGCGCTGCTGTAGAAGGGGCAGTGGCTAGGAGGATGATGCCCCGTGTGTTCGGCATCGTAGTACGGGCGGAGGAGGAGTACATGGACACAAAGATTTCACTGACATGTCGAGTCCGGAAAGAGTCTGCATGCTGTGTAGTATATCAATCGCCTGGGTCTAAATTCCGGGTTAAATGTTTACCTCTAGCTCAGCACTGAGAAGTTTATCCAAGTTGTCTAAAATGAGTATAGTAGGGCGATGCCAAGCAGCTTTCTCAAACCAATGACGAAATAGCGCTTTCACAGCTGCTATAGGCCGGTCTGAATAACGAGATACATCGATATAATGGGTATCTGTAGGTGGTTGAATAAAAGCAACACAGGCAGCTAGGTCTTGTACATACACGTCAATGTTCTGACATCCTCCTGAATAGACTTAGCTACGGCACGGACAATCGAAGTCTTCCCGGCGCCAGGCCGTCCAGTAAGGAGGAGGGCGGAGACTGCTTGCCAATGAGATAGTCATAATGTGATTGCAATGATACTTACCTCCATGTACGACATTTACGGAAGCATGCTCTACGAAATTTCGGAGACAAAAATCGGTGCAGCGCTTCAGAATTTCATCAACACCAGCCAAGGGAATAGATGGTTGTGTTGTGCTTTTGATGTATATCAGAACAAAATTCAAGGCATTGGGAGAGCAAGGGCTTGCTGCACATGATATCCTTGAGACAAAGGGACAAGCGACTCACGATAGCGCGGCATCGGGAGCGGAGATGTGGGTAGACATTTTGACCTCTACTTCAGTACCGTCCGGAAGCGAGGACAATCTAAAGGGATAGTAATGAAGAGAGTGTCAATTTTCAAAACTAAAACCAACTTACTGGACAAGATCCCATTCTTCCACGCTGTCTGGTAGGGCTGGGAACACTATATGATTTCCTGGTATACCCTCCCACCATCCCACGAAAGTGCTTCCTGATACACCGCCCTCTTGCTCATCGATGTGATTGACCTTATCGGGAGCCTCTGGCCTGAGTATACGCGGTACGGGGTCAGGCGTGGTCGGTGGCGCTGTCAGTGAGGGATCCACGGGTGGTGGCAGACGTTTAAGGGCTGCTTGTAGGCAAACAACTGTGGTGGCTTTCTTATCGACCTTGTGCGATGGTTTTAGCAGTGAGAATGTGGAGGGAGAAACATATGCAATTAATTCAGGTCCCATGTAATCTGAACAAGGGGAATGGAGGAGTCGCTTGGGAAGGACACGAAGGATCTGTGCAGTGCGTCGCGTGGAGTCTTCCACGATACTCGCCTGTTTTGACGGTGACGTTTCAGTAGCCGTAACAGTAGTGAACCCGGATTTTGAGGCCATAGGCAAGGCGGTAGGGCCTCGGGATTGGTGAGGTTTTGGTGCGATACTAACTTCAGTATTTGTTGTTAAAAGCAAAACACTATTGTTAGACTGAGGAGCAAGGGTAACTAATGCCAATATAGATATGAGGTTTTGGGGGAGGCAACTAACGACGCACCAACTCTTAGACGGACTCGTGTCCTACCCAAAACCCAGACATCGATCTCTTGGCCTACCTTGGCAACGCGCACCTGTGAGAGTAACGTTGATTCAACATGCGACGCATGTATCTCCTGCAGAAGTTCCGTTAGAAACCAGGCGCAGTGAAGCAACATCGCAGGCGCACAATTATTTCCCAGTCATCCGAAGATAGAGGCTCGGTCGCCACAGATTGGGCTAGAGGCAAGTCATGAAGTAAACCAATTTCGACCTTGATTTCATAGATGATTCATGGGTTGGGCGAACGTAGATAATGCAACGTACCACGTCGTCCAACGCAAGACCTAAACCCTGCGCGTATTGCGGGTCAATTTCGATGGTTTCGAGCCCTCTTTCCCCAGAATCTGACGAGTTGAAATGAGACAAGGAAGATGCGGAGGCCATGCCGGTCCAGCCGACATATGCCTCCATTTTTGTATTTGGTTCGTTTTTGGGGGATACAACGAGTGTAAGATGAATGGCAAGGTGCTGGGGGCGCTGTAGTGCAAAGAAATTGGTTATTGGCTGGAAAGACTTTGAACAATGAGATTGATTCACGATATTCCTTTCTAGTAGGGGTCCATATATTGATATAGGAAGATTAACCAAGGAGGAGCGAAGGGAGACGAAATGAATTCGAGCTCTTCGAGGCATCCTCACGCAAGTTTTGGCAAGTCGTGGTTACCGTACTATTATGTATGTGTATGTAAGTATGTAATACAAAACTTGTATACGTCGCCGCTACTGCGGCAAGACCAAGATGCTACTTTCCTCAACCTTGGAATCTATTCTAATTTCAGCGGTATCAGAGACCGTTCTGCGATCAATGCGAATATCGATGACTTTGACCACCTCACCCGCCGCCTCTGAGTCCGTCCCAGGTAAGGCATCGCTGGCTGTGACTTTCCGTAGATCGGTGACTTTGATACGAGGCACTTTGATGTAACCACATTCTATAGGTATCAGCTTCCACGTAAGTTTCTCCTCCGCACCCGGTATCAATACTGGGACTCGTCCACTTCTCAGACCAGCAATCACGAAGCCGTCTGAAGCGTCGAGCTCTAGCTGGACGGCGACATTTGCTGATTTAGATGGATGGTAGTTGCGGACGGTGAGAGTGAGAATTAGGGGGACGTGTAGTGTTGCTATTGGAGGTACGGCCAAAAGAGCAACTAACCCTTCGACAGGAGGAGAAAGAGATGGCAGAGGAAACACGGAGGTGCAGACTGAAGCACGTTCCCCGTTGTTCCGAATCCTGTTAAGATGACGGCGTGTCAGATTTTTTCTTTCTTTTCCTGGGTTGAAACCACAATACCTTTTCCATGATACATGATAACTCCCCGGGCTTGATATCACGATGCCGTCTGGATCTTTATCGGCTGAATGTGTGAAGGCGATGCGGCAGACATGAGCAAGTTCGTCACCCAGATAATATTCTGAGAAATAATAATATTTCAATATGTATTCATTATGGCATGGAAAATTTTCTTCACCACTCGGGTAGACCTCATCGTTGTTGTCAGCAGAACAACTGATCACCTTGGCCATTTTGTGATCCTAGAGTAATAAACACCTGTGAAATCGATACAGATTGGCAAAGACACATACTTCTCTTTCCAGTCGTACATTTTCTATTTCTATCTCTGATGGGCCAACACACACCATTTTTGAGGTGATAAGCGCCTCGCCGCCGGACCTGTTGTCCCAGAAATCACTGTCAAATGTTCTTAAATCTGCCAGCCCAGGCCATTCGCTTAGAGAACGCGTGTATGTGACGGTCTGGCTGATTTCAATGGGATTCAAGGTTGGAATACTGAGAGTCTGCAAGGTTTCATTGACATCGTGGAATTCGAGAGTGGCATCGGTTTCTTCGGAGCTTGGTGACTCGGATTGCACTGATAGATCGACCATCCTGTTCCCTGCAGCACCCGTATTCATGAGATACAGGGTTTTCAAAACACGGACCCCCGGCGCTAGCACCCCAAAAGAAACGCCTTTGATGAAGCCTGTCGAGCGCTCATTGTCAAGGATGATCGTATTGACTAATCATCAGACCATCTCAATACCATCTCCCAATCAAGTATCGTAATGCTCACTGGTATTATCTATCTCGGTGGGTTGAAGAAGCACATCAACAACAACCTTGAGTTCTCGATCATCAGCGTTTGTTATGTCAATCGTGATAGGGTACTTTTCATTTAAATATGCTGGTGGTTGGTGCGCCAGAGTGACGGTCAAGTCGTGTGGACGATGGCGGAAGCTAGCCAGTGGTCAGAACATGTTGATTGGGAGAGACCCAGCATACCTGATTGAAGACGAGTTCTCCCACTTCACAGGAACATACTGTGGGGGATCAACCGAGGCTAACCACCTGCCTACAGGTGAGAACCCCTGGCGAGAGCCGCACGGGTTCAGGAGCAGCTCAACGTTCCATGAACGTTCTGATATTGTCAGAACAAGCTTAGAGACCTAGCGACATGTCTTAGCGATAGTATCGTTAAACAACCGATTGACAGACCTTTATTGACACCGTAACATCAGACGACAGCATACCTGAGAAGGTTATGCAATTCCCAGGTTGCCAACGCAAATTAGCTGTAATTTCTGGTCCTTCCGACGTTGTTATAAGTCCTAAATATGCTACCTGGGACAAGGGCTGTGAAACGGTCATCAAATCTGAGTGCCGCACAACAACGGGCATGGTTCTATGTGAAAAGTAGATAGCCAGGGATGAGAACGGTACAGATGACATGGAGGGGCTTGTTGGAGCTGCAAGGGACAGTTGAAATGCGGCAACTTCGCCAATTTTCACTTCTGGGGCCCAAAAGACAAAATTTGAATCGACTGGGGAAAATCAAGACGCCATCATTGCGAAATATGCAGCTGACGTACAAATGGGAGACTCTGATAGATCAACAGACAAAGCGATGTCCGATGACGGGACTGTGCTCTATGCAGACATATTAGATACAACATTTTGCATTTCACAAAGATTGCAGCACCTTCAAAACAGCTAAAAGATCCTCCTGTACAGCGTTCGGATCCTCAGTACCTAAAGGATCTACAGCTCCTTCAGTAACGAAAAGTGATCTAAGAAATGCAAGCAACCTTGTCCTAGTCGCTCAACTAAGAGCTTCACACTTAGCTCCACATCCCCCAGTTGTTGGGCACAAGCATACCAAGTCGATAGCAGCGGCTGAAGCATTGAATACCATTTCTCTCGATGATATGTCTTCGCTATTCGTTCAAAGAAGCTAAAAGATGATGAGAATCATGGCGAACCCCCGGCTACAACCACGAACCGGATAGCCATATCAAATTTACCAGAGTCATAGTATGTTTGTGCAATGCGGTATGCAATCCACAGGGTTAGACGCCCTTGCGTAGCATTGGGTGAAATAACCGTTGTATATTTCTTGAATAGTTCATACGCTTTCGTATACAGCTGACAACACACATTCAGCATGGCGCGCAGAAGGCTCTGATTTGAGATCACCTCTAGAATAATAGCAAGGTGATCTACTTTCTTCTCATTTGCAAATCCTGGGGATAATGCAATTGATTGAGGGGAATGCTAATGTAGAGGGAGCAAGAATCACGACCAAGTCCACGCACATAAAAATGTGGACGTACTTCGGCTTCCACAGCAGCCAGGAATCTCTCTCGCCTCGTCTCCGTACATCTAGCAGCCATGTAATAGTAAAATCCAGGATGTTGCAGTGCATGGCTAGGATTGATCCCAAGGTTTCGTATCAATTCCAATTCCACCACGTTGTTTTGTGCAACCCCCCGCAAGTTGTTGGAAGTTTGAGTCTGAGCAACTGCCACACCAGCCCCGGTCGGAGCCAAGGGGTGCACTTTATGGACTGGAATGGCGAGGTTCGTTCGCATCCCCTGTTCGAGTAGTTCGGCGAGCACGCGATGCCTTGTGAAACATTATTGGCGGGTACACATCAGAAAACGAGATGAGGCAATGTCACCCACTGCCTTGCCATCCAGCTCCAGAACTCAAAAGTTTCATCTCCTATGCCCCATCCACGAGAGAAATCACCAAACAGTCGCATGTGGGTATTGTGATGAGCAAGTGCAAGGGAATGTTCGTTGTTGTATAGATACAATTTAGCAATCTGAAAAGTTTTACCAGTCACATTGCGTTGGAAACAAAGAGATATGTACTTTGATATTGATACAATCCGCAAGGACTTTAGCTTCTGCCCACCTCTTGGTACGGGGTGGCAGGATAGCGGTTGACCCAAACATGACAACGAGCGTGTTGTGCGCATCTTGATAATGTCTAGCATAGTTTTGGAGTCATGTGGAGGGATGGAAGTATGGAAAACTGACTTGAGTGCAACTTCGTCTTCACCTCGAAATTCAGCAAAACACGCCATCTTACACTCGTATCTCACAGTCCACCCTTCCGGCCTCAGAGGCCTTGCGATATTGGTGCTTCCCAGGGCACCTGGATTCGGATAGCTGGTTGCTTGCGAGTGGCGGTTGCGTTTCCGCCGGACGCGTTTCGAGTGTGCTGTATAATATTCTAGTGCAGGTTCGTAAAGAGCCTGTTGGAGGCTTGATGGGGCTTGAGTGGTGATATCGACAACAGAAAGGGTGTGGTCCATACCTTTTCACAAATTCGCTGAGCTCTCCTGCACTCACGGGACTAAGTACGAAGAGTGCAGCTCGTGAGTCGAGTCCACTCTGCCTCCGAATGTAAGATAGTCTGGCATCCAATGTAGGATCATCTGAATGTGAGGCGTGCTTAGACAAAATTGGTGAGGTATTGGTATGACCCTACCCAACATTTTTCGGGTAGCCATCAGGACGACAGTGAGCTTTATACCGCGTTCATTAGTACTCTTTTTCCGCGTAGCCACGTCGGCTGCGAGGTCGTTATCTCGTCTGCGTTCCTCCTGTTCTCGTTCTCGTTCACGCTCACTACTCGGCATCTCTAAAGGTGAACGTGAATTGTGGGGTGGGAATTCGAAAATACGCGTGAACAAAACAAATACAGATGGAACAAGCGAGGTGTGTTTTCGTATCCAGATAGGTGCAATGAGACCATCTGGATACAAAGGCGACGTGGGTGTGAGGGGAGACAGAGGCGAGTGTGCTGCTGTGTCATCTGGAGACATCAACTTCCGTGGAGGAAATTTGACTTCCTTGTCGATCAGAACAACTTGAAAGGTCTTCGATTTTTCAGGTTGCCAGAATGCAACCTTGCGCTGAGCCTGGAGAGCTTCGCGTAAACGGAGGGCCAGAATATTGAAATCTTGATGTTTAGGTGATGGATTCGAGGATGGTATTGAATCTAGACCAGCAACGAACATGACTGGTGCAAGTTGCGTCAGAAGTTCAGCAGGATACGAATTCATGTTTCTCCAGGGTCACCGTGCAGAAGAACACTAGAATAACGAACAGAGACTATGTACTTGGTTACGTAACACAGCAAATTACTTTGCTCAGTACATCTCCAAACTCATTCCATCGTTGATCTCGTAGTCCGAAAGTGTGATATGATCCTTGTATATCGTATACCTAATATATCGAGGACAAGGTCAATTGACGATATCCCATGAAATTTACACAAACTTGCCATTTCTTCAGCTGTATTTTCGTAGAGTCTGTGCCAGTCTGTGCCGCAATCAGCTTCTTCAAGTCGCCCACGGTGTCGTCAGGGCTGCATTTAACTCGAACTAAAGATCTGAACATTCGTTGCCGAGAGATCAGGTGGTGACGGACCTTTACGACCAAGCCGATCATTTGCAATAACCTGGAGGAGAGTAAGAACGTATGGTGGGTTCGATAGGCTATAACTGTACTTCAATGAGTGGCATCTCAAGTTGTAAACCAAAGTAGAACAGGCTAGATTTGAAAGTTATTAGCACAAAGATAATGGCACAACACTGGCACAACTAACAACTTTATGTAAGCGGTAATATAAATAAGAGTATAATTTCATGAATTTTGGGTCCTACTTTCACCCAGCCCCACTTCCTATAACCCATAGCCTGGAACCCACCAAGGCTATGGGTTAAGACGGAGTCTAAACATCAAGGCGTCAGCATGAACTCTCCTAGATCGGCCACAGGGTATATGTTCCAGATAATAATAAGAAAAATACTGAGTCTTCATAAGGTCATGAGTATCATTGAGGTATTACTCAGTAGATGTGATGTCTATTGGAAGACAGATCGCACAGTCAACACACAGTTCAGGAATTCAACTCGCTGCAGGGACGGGGCAGTCACTCACCTTCTGACACCACAGCAATAACAAGCCCTCGCAGAGAGTGAAATGACGGCGAGCCATGTCATCACGACAGCTACCAGGACCATCCATACGGCATTTCCCCAATTAACATCAAGATGAAAGTCAGGCAAATCGGAGATCTCGTTCCTTGCAACAATCACCAATGCTAGATCAATCGCGAAGACGACGCTGGCTACGATGGCGGTCACGATAGCTATGATGAGGGTAACGATGGATACAGGGTGCGATGCAAGGAAAAAGGACAGTATGAAGCCGAAGAAGGACAGCGCGGCCGCGATTGGATGGAGGACGAGGATGGTGAGGAGGGTTCGTTGAACAGCCTGAACGAGCGTTGGTGAAACTCCAGTCAAGTTGACTATGGAAGAGGGAACATCATATCCCAACTGGGGCCCGATACATACAGTACCGTTTAGGGTAAGTACGCTATAAAGTCTAGCTTGTGAAGACAATGGGGTGAGGATAATGGGCTGTCTGACCTTGAAGCACAAAGACCCCAAACGCCAAACCTGAGCCTGGTTGCAATGCTAGTCTGTGGCTGGCCTGTTGTAGTAGATGTGACGGTGAGGATGTCGATAGATTTGAGGATAGGTAGGGACAAAGCCACGAGGGTGAGAAGGAGGAAAGCGATAAAGAGAAGGATAAATGAGATTGTAGAAACCACTCTGTGACTTGCGAGTGGTTTCAACATTGCGATTGCTAGCAAGCACTAGTTCTAATTCTACTACCACTGCTATGCTGTATAGTTTTACTAGTACCGGCTAGAATTCTTCAGCTACCCTGTTATATCATCCGTATCATCATGATTCCACTCAGGTTCATACTAGCCTTGTGCCACACCCTTGCCCTGGCTCAGAACACTTCAGAGTATCCCATTTTTTTGCCCTTCTCACTCCCTTTTTCATTCATTCCCTCTTTCTTAGATTCGAATTCGACCCATATCTCCAGTACCGCCCAGCATATGCACAATCGTTACCCGTCCAGATTCTTCTCACTGGCGTCGTCTTGACTCTTGTCGCCGTCCTCTTCATTCACCTCATCTTCACTGCTCAGTATCATTGGCCCCTTGCCCCCGTCAACTATGTTTTGCAACTCTCTGGCGTCATCTCTCTCCTAATCTCACTTATCGCTACTATTCATGTCGTCCTGTCAGCCACTGCCACCGAAAGCGAGAAATGGCCTTACATGCTTAGTTACATCGCAGTCAACATGCCACCTTTGGACCACGATATCGACGCCGATGATTGGAGCGTCGCTGAACGAGCGACTTGGCTTGTCATGAACGCATCCACGTCTGGCTTGATCCAGGTTCGTATATACCAATAATCCCTGCCATCCATCTCATTTTTGCCCAAGATAACGCACATCCACTTCCTTACTCTTCTATACCCCTCTCGTCTGGAAGGTAGACTTATCTTCACCCTATTAGGTTCGTGCCATGCCCCCATTCTCGGGTGTAATTAAGATCTGACGAGCACCGTAGGTCCCCTAGCAATCGTGGCAGCTGTCATGCAACTTCTACCAATGCAAGGCAATGCTAGCGTCAACACTGTGGCATCCGCTGTCAAAAACGTCTGTAATGCCACACTCTCCTTGCTTTTTACTGCCTCTCTGTTCATTTGGGGCCTCCTTGTCAACCGCAAGCAAGCCTGGCGCACAGACGGCGGCACTGCAGCCTTTGGATGTGCCGCCCTCACTCTTGCCGTAGTCAGCACTGCACTCAATTTTCTGTACGTCCCAAGGGAAGAAGAATACGTTTGGTTGCCTAGCCTCATGTGGGCCGTGATACTCTGGCAGAGTTTTCTGGGCTGGTGGTGGTGGGTGGGTGCTGGTAGTGCTAGCGGTTTATATGGAGAGCACGACATGGAGGAGAAGATGATGCGAGAAGCTAAACGAGAGTCCAGACGACGGGAGGCGAAGGAGAGAAGGAGAGAGACAAAACAGAAAGCGAAGAAGGTTTGGAAGGGGGTGGCCGGTGCATTTGCACCTAAGGATAGCTTACAAGGATCCTCTTCGCAGATCGCCTCCAAAGCCCACTCTACACATTCGCCTCCAGGTTCCCCCACTCCTTCTGCCACACCTCCTTCGTTGGCGGGCTCCACGTCATCCGCCGTAACATTTACCACACTCCCTCGCCGTCTCCCATCCATTGTGCATCGCTGGTATGCTTCACTGCGACACGCACACGTGGTTGCCGCCCGTCAGCAAGCTGCTGAGCGTGTCGAACGGCTCAGGGAGTTAGAAAAGAACGGGTCTCCCGACGTGGGATGGTTTGGATGGAGTTTGGGGAGTTTCGGCAGGGTAGGGAGAAGTCCCCTGACCGATCCTCCCAATCGTGACTTCGAGTTGTATGACAGGAGTGATCCAACGAGTCGGAGGGAGACCACGCCACCACCACAAGAGCACGGTGCCGACAGTGAGCAACCCCGACGGCGAAAAAATGTCGAGGCTGAGGATGTGAATACACCTCCTAATCCTGCAACGCGACCTCGGTCTGTGTGGTGGTGGGGGCCATTAGCCCACTGGAGGTTACAGGATTCGACGGTATATTGATCGTGCTGACAATTTTATTCTGCACTGCTCTTGGTTGTCTAGTTATGGCGAGGCGTGTACGATTATGCAAGTGCATTGCAATCTGTAAACCAGGTTGTGTTTTCTGACGCTTCGTTTCCCTCCCGAGCTTTGTACTAGTCTAGTTTCCAGGACTCCGCAGTGTTGTACGATGTCAAGCTGTCTAGAGGACCGAACGCATCGCTACCCCAAGCTTGTCACACATCCTTTTACTTTACAAGTTCACTACTGTAATTCAAATGCAACCACAGTGCTAGCGGACAGTCTGGCTCTCGATGTCTCCCAACTGGGACGAGCGAACCCCAAGTATGTCTGTTCCCCCCGAGTCAGTTAGTCAAACCGAGTACGCGCCTGTTGTGAAATGCAGCTTCTCCATCGAGCGGCTTTGCCCCTAGGATTATACATATGTAGGTACGCATCTAATGCCCTGGTTTCGAAGCTAATAGATGCGGACGAGGACAGCACTTGCGATAGTGAGTTGTAAAGCAAGATGACGATCGATAGTCTGAAACTCTTACTGGGTGGGTGCTTCGATCTCAAGTCAATGAATCATCATCATGATATCCACTGACGGGGTGTGAAGTGAGAACCCGGGTTCGTTGCCTACATAGACGTCTAATGAGCGGTCAACCATGCTGTGGCTAACTAGTATCCCATAGCGAGCTGCGAGATATACTGTGCTTCATACTACCCGCCCTGGTCATCTTCCTTTGGCTGGGCCCAGTACTATGACGGGGCCCCTTCAAATTGTTAACCCTGTGTATTGGCAATTCTTGATGCCAATAAAGTTCAAAGTTCAAACCTGTGGGGTTCGTCGTGATCAGGGCACCAGCGATGCAGCGAAAACCGCTGGGTGGGATGAATAGAAATAGGCATACAACATTTTCAGAAATTCATGGAATGTTACAATAGGGTGTTTCAAACATGACAAACTCGACCCTCAACTCGGACCTCAACTTGACCACAATTCGAAATCACTTTTTCCATGTTGGGGCTGAAGTTGAGGTTTTGGAATCGGGCTCATGAGGCCGATTCTAAAGCCCAACTTGCCATGACCTCAACTTCGACCTCAACTTCACATAATTACCTGATTTGGAGGTCGCAATTCGCAATTCAAGGCCAAGTTGAGGCTCAAGTTGAGGCTCAAGTTGAGGCTCAAGTTGGCATCGAGTTGGGCATGTTTGAAACACCCTAATGGCTATCAAGAATAGAGTACTAAGAAGAACGGCGTGCTCGGATGGCAGACATCAAACTGCGCAGAATCAGAAACGAGCGCTTCGGCGGCTTCGCAGGCTGGGGATCAGACTTGGAGGAGCCCTGTGCTTTTATTGGGTCCTTGGCAAAGTGAATAAGTCGTCGACCAGATGTGCTGGGATTGTTAAAAGGGGGTTCCGGAGATGGGGTCCGACTCGGAGTCAATGTGTGTCTGTGGCTCTGTTCCCAGTAATGGTGCTTCTGAATCATGCACTGAAGTTGAAGTTCGAGATGACCCCTGATTTTCAGAAGTAGTGCTTTCAATATGCCCTCAGGAAGCCAGCCCGGCAATTCCACAGGGCAGACCGTTGCATTATGACCAGGTGTGGCAAACCCCACTCCAGACTGTTTAAAGATTTTGAGCAGCTCCCAGCAAACTGGACAGCATAGAGTTGATGCTGCAATTGCACCACTATTTAGCCCCTGGGCACACCAAATTAAATTTGGAGATGAATTGGAAAGATTGTCCTGCATACCTTTGTCAAGTCATTGATACCAAGCTCTCCTTGAATGGCTGGGGGACTGAAATTGAGAAGGGATCCTAAAAGGACAGTCTCAGGGTGCACAACACCATAGCATTGAATGCCTTTCTGACCACTATCCTTCAGTTGCTGAAATTTCTCAAAGATAGAATGGATCTTTTTGCCCTCATGACTTTTCTCAGTGACAATGTTGGTGATGGCATCTATCATCTCCTGCCCATGGTGGGGATCATGTGAAAGACCTTTCAGCACCTCCTCTATACCATGCCATGAAACTGTTGTGGAGGTAGGCAAAGGGGACATGATGAGATGCATATTGAAATTGATGGTGTTGGCTGCAGCAATTGGCAAGGCCTCACAGTATTGCATCAATATAAAGATTGCCCCCAAATAAGCAACATGATTGGAGATGCATCTCCCATATTCCTCCTGAACCTCAGCACTTGTTTGAAATGAGAATGGAAAATTGGCCTCCTCATCCTGAATGGCAAACTGCTCCTCCTGATTGCACATATTAGGATATGTCATGTGGATGCTCTGGGTTTCAGCAAACAGTTCATAGGTACTTGTAGAACTGTAACGAGGGATACAGAGGTGATCTGCAATGACATGGAGATGAAGCTGGAATGCATGTGACCCCACTATTTGCCACAGAAGACGAGCAAAGCTGTGGGCAAGGGGCAACCACACCCTGCAATCCTGGGCAGAGTGGTGATATTTCAACATTGCAAGTGCTTTTGCATAAGCCATCAAAGCTGAAACAAGGAGCTTGTGAAACTCAATACAGGTCTCTTGGTTGTAGATCATGTAGACCAACTTGGTCCATTTGGCCTTCTCCTTCCATTCACACTCCAGGTGCACCAAGGTGATCAACTCAGAGCCACTCAGACTCTGTTCAGGGTCCCCTGGATAATGTGCAGTCAGGTCACTGACATTTGCACTTGGTATGTCATTCAACATGATGACCAGTCCCCTGTCACTCTGATGTCATGGAGCAACCTAAAAAGTTCCTGTCACCTTCCAACTTATCTTGGAATGCCACGAGAATGCTTTCATCTCCAATTGCAAAGAGATGAAAAATCAAGCCAACTGAAGACCATGAACTGATCCACTGATGCATCTTCTCCCAGCAGCTTGCCATGATATAGGAGGTAAACTGTAATTCCAGGTCTTCCAGATCTGTGCAGGGTGCCAAACCCTTCTGTACTGATACCAAGTCCTTCAAATGGTTCAGGAAGGAACATACAGTAGCAACATGGGCCTGGAATGTGAATTCTGACTTGGGTAGGGATGTCTGTTCACTGTCAGGCCATTAGCCATGCCAGTTGGAGGATTGTGGGTAAGCAAAATCCAAGGACTCACCAAACATAATCCCACCACTGCTCATTTCCATTCATGACTTTTGCTACATCAAGAGCCTGGCCACTGTTCACAATTGTCCCATGAATGCTTGATGGAATGTTACAGTCAGGATCCTAGAATGACAGAAAGTTGGCTGGTGTTGGCAAAATATTGAATCAACATTGTTTTCGCTGCTTACCTGGAACGATGCTAGCACCCTGGGAGGGGTGCCGATAAGTGAAGTGGCTACGACCTCACGACCACGGACAGAGAGAGTAGCTAGAGCACTCAGAATTCCAGCATGAGTTATCTGTCCACAGTGGGCATCCTCGGGTAAATTGATTGGTTTGTATTGCCTGTCAATCTCGACTAGAGGTAGACCATTCATATTGGTATAGGCAGTGGCGAAGATCAGGAGCAGAAGATGATGTCGTAATTCATTGTGCATCGAGCTAAGCTCTGGCGTCAGAACGGTGGCCCCAGAATGGCTGTACTCCATTGGTGACTCAGGCTCGAGGTGTTCAAGTTCAAGTTACAAATCTGAGCAGAGACGGAGTTCAAATTGGCTTTTCAATAAGTTTGTGTGCAGTTGAATGATGGAGAAGAGGCTTGAAGTTCAACGTTCAAGAGGGTTGGAGTCACGGTGAGCCGTCGGTGGCAACATAACCGAGTCCGAGTCCCACGAGACATCAATCAATTTCTCGGGCACTTGAAAGAATATCTAATGCCCGAAAGTATGTTAAAACTTCGTCAGTGACTTGACGGTCTACCCGCTGCCTACGGGGCTGTTCCAGTTGTACTCATGCGCTAACCGATGCACGCCTAGGCTCAAGAGCTCCAGCCGACTTGAATTTGCTGCGAACGAATGTGTACTATGTACCGTACCAGAAAACCATGCTAGTCAGCCATTACTAGGCTCTCATCTACTCACCTCAGGACTGAATTCGAAACGAAAGAAAAAGAGGAAAAAAAAAGTGCGATCGTAAATCGGTGCACTTTCGAAGTTATGCAGATCTAAGCTTAAGGCTGCCAGTGGTCATGATATGAGGTTTAGTTTACATATATATATATATTGATCTTGTAACTTACCTTGAAGGTAAATTACAGATGCCCTTTGTGCAAACGTTGCGTCTCGCCTCTATCATCAGGAGAAAACTCTATCTTCCCCTCGGCCCAATCTCTGATCAACACACCTGCAATCGCAGTAGCCGGAGGCAGCTTAAATGGCGGGCCTTCAATGATTATATCCTCGGTAGTCGAGATGTCCTGCTGGTTGTTCCTTTCTTCGGTGCTTGCTGCCATCTTATTGTATTCCGCACTACCGAATTTTGTGCCAATAGGATGATCGAGCACACACTGTACCTCCGCACGAGTATACCATCGTACATCTATGCAATTGAGAAACGAGCCTTGTGCAATCAAAGAGAGGGTACATACCAACAAGCTCGTTGTCAAGATCCGTGCGGATTTGCTGGGAAGAATCTGCACGAGCATAAAAACCTACCATGAGATTTGCTGGGTAAGGCTGCAATCATTTACTCGTAGTTGAAACGATATTTGGTGCTGGAAGAGGAAAGGTTCTTACCCAAGGCTGTCCAGAGTGATATCTAATATCCCAGACTGTGACCCCTGCTTCTTCCCACATCTCTCTTGCCACGGCATCTTCAAATGTTTCTCCGGGCTCAATGAATCCTGCCAATGCAGAATAGAACTTCCCAGGAAACTTTTTCTGTGATTATAGAGAACGCATTAGGAGTCACAATCCGTAAGATAAGAGTAAAGAACCATACGCCTCTGCCTAGTAGCACCTTCTCTCCTGATCTGTCTACTGCAAGCATGATAACGACGGGATCAGTGCGAGGATGCGTAAAGTTGTGCAGGCCCTTGCTATTGAACACGTTAATCTCCAGTGGACCGATAGATTGCTGCGGGAACATTACGTTGTTGGGCATGGTTTTCGGTCAGTGTTATCTGCCCATGGCAATAATGAAGAGCACGAGAGCTTCCATCCACCCCACATTGAGTAAGTAGGGGACCCACACGCCGGACAAAACTGTTGAAGTGAGAGTGTGGTCTGGGTGCAACAGACGGAAAGATATAACGCTCACCTTGTTACGTTGATTCCAATCTACCAAGCTCCGGGCCTCCGCGAAAAGTCCTGCAGAAAAGCTATCCAAGCTAGACATCATTAATCTTGGCTCTGACCAGTCCAACATTCCGTTTTGGGCTACTGAGGTAGAGGCCAACATATCCTTGAGTTTTTCTGGTGCCAGTTCCAGGTCGGCGACTTCCATTGAGAAATAGGGTGTGCCCGCGAGATTTAAGATTGCGGCATCAGGATCTGCGAACGCAGACGAAGGCAAAGCATTCGATTTGGAGGGGGGTTCCCGTACGCCAAGGAAAACGATGGGGATATCGCGATGACGTGCAGCTTCTGTTGGAGAATGTGGCACGTCACTGGACTCTATGACCAATTCGCCCTTTTCCTTCCCTTGGCCAAAGAAAGGCTCGGAGCCCAAGAGCGGTTCAACGTCGTTTGTTGTGAGATAGGCAAGATTTCGCTTGCTAGGGCTATTGGGAGTTGTTATTACGAGCGGCTTTCCAGAACTGAACAAAAGCCAGCGAGTCGCAGGGAGTGCAATAACGGCATTCAAGAATGAATGGGAAGACCGCAACCATGACAGACGGTTGAGGGGTGAACCCGCGAAGAAATTGATATGACTGTTTGGATCGATGAATAACGAGGTTCGGATGGAACTGCGGGGACTAAAGCGTACGCTTCCGAGGTCATCTTATAGTCTACAGCTAACGTATATTGAGATGTGGTTGAGATCTTGGCTTGGTCGGATTTTTAAATATTCTTGAAATACAGGTATGTTATTATACATATATTACTCCGAGTCGGCTGTACCCTCGGGGACACGAGTACGTCTGTTTCTCATTGATAACCACGATACTATACTTTATCGCACCTAAATGTATGGTGTTCAGAGCCAGAGGAAAGGATACACTGAAAAACACACCACCTGATAGTTGACACCACAGAACTGCATGAACAGATTAAGATTTCGGTCTCTCGCTTCTGACAACGGAAGGCCGTAGTCAAACACTAAAGATCTACACACGTCCGCTGGTGTCGGTGATCAATACACTGAGATGAGAGTTTTAATATTCGAGGACCACACCATCCAGATTATAGAGATCTCTGAGGCTTTTCGGGAAGTGGGAACTCACTTGTCCGTTCGACGCATACATCGTATGGAGTGGATCATCTGGTTGATCAGATCGGAGTGATGAATTAGCCCGACGACTCTCGCTGTAAATGCGCGGGAAGTTAGATTCCGGCTGCGGCTAGCGGTGCAACACCTACGAATTATGCAGCTGCAAACGAACTTCCTCCAGCACACGCTCGTTCTGTGCCACTTCGTCTTGTAATTTCTGAGATATGTGTCCTTCTAAGCACAACGCAACTTGTTCTCGTACCAACCGCTCGATCTCTTGGTCGATCTCCTGCTGTGCTGTTGGGCCGTCAGCAACAGCAAAACAGGGGTACTTTGGGATATGACCTTGTTCCTTCAGGTAGTCAAAGAACTGTGTTTCCAGATAACTATTGAGAATGACTGCAGGTTGTAAGCACATCAAACAACGCTTGAACGCCCAACACTGACGGTGTATCTCAGCGATTCCTTCCGCATGTATCCGCTCTTGTTCTTCCATTTGGGTGAGGAGTCTAGTGGTAATGTAAGCCTCCAAAATGTATCATAGGGACAGCTTACCCGCTGATTTCATGCGTCGTTTTAGGATGCCCTTGTGAAGCGATCTGCATAGTCTGCCTTTGTAACTCGCCGAACATGGCCTGCGAATCTATTCAGACACCTGGAAAGAAATGAGTTGTAATCGTACGCCTAACGATCTTGTTGTTTCTGTCATATTTCCCAGTAGTTCGTTCGATGTCGCGAGATTGACGGTAGGAACAGCAACACCGATGGAGGGTGAAATAATAGGAGTCAAAGCTTCCATCTGGCGCTGCCACAAGTATCGAATGTAAGATTTCAATAACAGAATGAGAGAATGAGATCAGGTCTAAGCGCGATGTTTACTTTCTACTTGAACATGAGGCACCAACGTGCCAGTTGGTCACGTTCAGCGAATTACCTGAACGAACGGGACGTCCGAGGACTGGGGGTTCATTCGTGTAACCAATAATTGTAAGTCAAGGCTATAAAATACTACCAGGAGGATAAGTGTTAGTAATACAGCTGTAAAGAAAGTATATCGCAGACATACCGAGCAGTAATCTAGTGACGTTACATTAGAGCAAGAGTGAACCATCCCTGGTTTGCTCTCCCTGCACAGTTTCGACGGTATCATCATCAGCACTGCGATTTTCACCGGTAACCGCATTCAGTTGCGCAGCCATGAGCACCCGAAAACGTGAGTTTTCACGGTTGACCTGAATAAAATGCTTGTGTTCAGGGTTGTATCGACAATTAGATCAATGGGGCTAACCAGTTGACGATATGTGCCGGATTCTGTGATCCTTCCATCTGAAGGCTAATATGTAAGCAGAATTCCACCTACACTCAAGCGGCACGAACCTTCTAGAACCACTATCCGTTCCGCCCTCGCGATCGTGGATAAGCGATGGGCGACGAATAAACACGTAGTCTGGCGTGACTGTAGAATCTTGTCCACAGCATCATTGACCTACACCGGTGTTTCAAACAAAGAGAGTCTGTGAGGAACATGCACATACCCTACGTTCAGAGGTAGCATCCAATGAGCTTGTTGCCTCGTCAAGGGCCAGAATTGCTGGTTTTTTGAGAAGTGCACGAGCAATTGCAATTCGTTGCCGCTGTCCACCGCTCAAGCTCAGGCGTCCAACTTGGTCATGATGTCAGTGGAGATCTCAGGGCAACATAACACACAAGGAACCCACTTTCAGTATCGAAGCCCTGCGGCATACCCCACACAAACTCACAATTTGCCTCTCGTGCAGCGTTCTCTACACTCTCACGACTAGCCTCGGGATTACCATACGCGATATTCGAAGCGATTGTACCAGTAAATAATACTGGATCTTGGGGTACAACACCAATGATCTGACGCCAGGATGAAGTACTAAACTCCCTGATATCTACCAAGGGAAAACACGTCAACAACTACTATGAACAGTCTAACAAACCCATACCTTGTCCGTCAAAAGTCACTTTACCTTTGAGCGGGTCATAATACCGCAAAAGGATAGAATGAATTGAGGATTTGCCACCGCCGCTTTCCCCCCTACAATGTTGAGTTCCGAAGTTGGTGAACTCTCTCTCCAGTGAAAGATTGAGACAGCGTACACAATTGCAACACTCTCGCCAACACCAACTTCAAGGTTGAACTCTTTCAAGATCTCCACACCCTTGCGGCTGGGGTACTCGAAGTGAACCCCTTCAAATTTGACTGGCCCGCGTCGAGTGCTGCTGACATCGACGCCTACGTTGTGAGGAATGGCAGGAGTACGGTCCAAAAGCTCAAAGATACGAGTTCCGGCACCAATTCCGCGCATGATAGATGACTAGTGGACACATTATCAGAGCCTAAGATAGGGAAAATGTCAACAACTCACGAAAAATGATCTGATTACATCGATGAGCATAGGGCATACGAATGACATCAGCCACGTACGTCAGCATCTGTAAACCACTACCGACATAGACGGTATAAAGCAGGAGACTGGTCAAATCACCAACAGAGATCTCCCCGTGGGAAACTAGCGTGCCGCCTAGAGAAGTTGATGAGCATCCCTTGTGGTGGGAATGTAATAAAACGTGCCATAACCAAGCAACGCCAGTATTGTGACATTACCACTCCACCCCGTGCTCCCAAAAAATATACTACTGGCGATGGCTTCCTTCCTTGCAAGGGAAAGGATGGCAGTAACCCTATCGTGGAACTTCCTCTCCTCCTGAGGACTCGCATTGAAGGATTGTACCGTACGCAGGGCCGATAAGGCTTCGGTAGCTACCTGCATGATAGTTCAACCTGGAAATCCACCACAGACTGTAGGAGATAACCTTGGTCATTTCTCCAACTGCCTCTTGTGTCTTATTTGAAAGTTGTTTGAGATATCGACCGTAGAAAACCTATGAACTATCAAGACCGCTGGAGACAGAAGCTACACGGCACAGACGCACGGCACCAAGGGAGACAGGGGGCACCACAGCCAGCATCAGGAGAGTGAGTGTCGGAGAGAGGTAGAACATAGCGGCCACTATGGGAAAGTTGCTGTGAACAACGATAGAGGAACAGAAAGAAAAACACTCACAACCAACGGACGACATGACGATTGAGCGTAAACCATCCGATAGATTCTGGGTAACGCTGTAATGACACATGAGCACACAGCGATTGTGGCAATGGAGGGGCTATGAGCACCTTTCACCAACAATACTCGTATCAACACTGAGGCGACTCAGAACGTCACCTTCACCACGCTCAACAAATTCCACCTCTTGCCTGAGAGCAGCTGCGTAAGTGCGCTCTCGGAGCCTTGCAACTATTCTCTGCCCTGACCATTAGTGAGTATGAGATTCGAATAATCCAGGAACTGGAGAGGCTCGTCCGTCATGGTACCAACCTGCCATCCGCATCAGGAGGGAACGCCCAGCGTTTGCAAAAGCACCAGTCGTGAAAAGCACGAGAAGAAATCCTGACGCTTCCCAAACAGAAAGACCCAAAGGAATTTGCTGTAAATGGCATTGAGTTTTTGAATAGCTGCAAGGAACCACAACGCACCGGAGTAGTAGAGGAGAAAAAGTCAATTAGTTTCCCGATCGTGAAGGGAATACTCATGGAAACGGAGGATGAGACCAGAAGTAACCCTACTGCTATGAGCAATGGTTTTCGTTCGGGCCGGGCAAGGGAAACGATCTTCCAAAGTGATGAGGTAGCCTTCGTAGATTTCTTGAGGATCGAGGGCGAGGCGGAAGACGGACCTGACCGCTTTGGTGAAGTCGCCCGGACGTCTAGGTTTGGGGAAGATGTAGAGTACGGTCTTGCATAAATTTGAGATCTAAGGGCCGGGTGCCATGTCGGACTGCACCCTACTCTCGATAATGTGGAATGATAGTGATTATGGTACTGCCTGTGTCGACAAGGAGTTGAAAGGGCTTGCAATGCCTGCCTCAAAACTGAGCAGGTATGGAATCTTTGCATTCCCAGAAGGTCAAGGGCCAAACGAATCCTTTAACAACGACCTCGAACGAATAATGGAAAAAAGCGGGAATTGCGCGTCCTCGCCGGACGCGAACTTGAAGCTGCACGTGACATCATCACGGTTTACTAAATTCTAGGTGTCAATATTTGAAATAATAATAATATTTATATACTACTCAGATTCTACTTTTACAATCCCTTCACAATTGCCTTGCGCTGAGTCGGCCTCATATCCTTCCACCTTCATATCATTCAGACCAAGGTCCTCGTTTTGTTCCCAGGTTCTCTCGTAGATCTCAATTGTCATATTTGGATCAGGATCCGGGGCGTAGAGGTTCTGTATGTAGGAGTTCGCAAGCGGATCATCTATAATCACTGTGAATGGGCGTTCGGCACCCTTAACCTTTTACAGAGGAAGGCTTCAGGCGACAGCAAGATGAAAGTTACTTCAAACGCTGCAAAGGCTGACCTCTTTCAAATTTTTCAGGAATTGTTCGAACGATCGTTTGTCGTCGGGATGAGATGCATCACCGGATGCGAATACTTTTTCGCTGAGCTCTTCATAAACTTGATCGAGGATCCCTTCCAGCGTTGTGAAGCGTCCGCCGAGCGTCCCGTGCTGAAGTGTGAGCTCAATTTCCGGAATGCTAACGCTGGCAGTTTCACTCTGTCAAGTCCATCAATGGTACGTGAAATGGTGCTGCTTAGGAATTCAGGCAAGACCTTCAGAATATCGCGACTTAGATCGTCGCGGTCCTCGACTTTCAGTACAATCCGCTTGCCTTTCTGTGATATGGCTGAGCCGGATTTGACCTCGTTGTCACGATATCCACACCGCTCGCAATTTGTTGACATGATTAAGATATCCTACGCAGGCGAGAATTGACCTGTAGATGGCAGGTGAATACGGAAACACAAACACTGACCTTGAAGTACGGGATGTTGACCTTCTTCATCAGAGTATCGAGCGGATGTCCACAACTCGAACAGTGTCCGGGGAAAACAAAAACCTCATCAGCCGTGACGGGCTCGGGGTCTAGGATTTCCCTGCCTTTGGATGACAACCCTGCACCAAACGCCTGAGCTTTTTGTTGGCCCTCGGCAGCCACCAGCCCCAACGCAATATTTTGTTGCTGGCTCCGTGGGTACGTCCTCATGTTCCACTTTGGATCTGCCATACTCCCTATGAATTCAATCCAAGAGTTCCCTGCAGGATCGTCCAATTTGATTGTGAAAGCTGAAAAGGGAGTTATTTTTTTGGCGGGTACATCGTCGTTTTCATTCTCCCCGTCAAGGATTTCGGTGAGCCTGTCAATAAGTCCCTGAACTTTCGCATATCCGTCCTCATCCTGGATGCGCCGGAGTGGTTGGTCCATGCTGAGATCGGAGACGACATCACGGATGAGCCCTTCAACAGTTGTTAGTTGGCCACGAGCCGTTGCCGGGAGAGTGAGCTCGTATTCTGGGATCATTATCTCGCAGGTGGGGGATCGGACAATTTGACGATCGAGATCTGATCGCGCGAGTATTCGAGCGGTGTAAAGGGAGCCCTCGCCTGCAATGACCAAGTCAGTACCTAGGGGTAGATGAAGGAGCACAAGACGCACGTTGGATAGTTCCAGCTGATTGGATCTCGTTATTCGTAGCACCGCAGTGTTCGCACCGAAATGACATGACAATGACTTCGCGAAAGTAAGGAATGGAAGTAAGCATCAGGCGCGTAGCGCCCTACTAAGTTCATTCAGAAATAAGAGAGGTCTCTAGGAACTAGAATTTGCGCACCTGTTCGCCACATTTCATGCACAGGGAATCAATCTGCTGTACAGCATCTTCTGCCGGTGGGGGAGATTCAGTTTCCTGCGCAGATTGATCTGTCTGCTCTGCGAGAGCACCAATGGAAGGGAAGAGAGTCTTTGTTTCCATCGTCTTCAAAAAAGGAGCCAGAGTTGTCAAACAAATATAATGTTATTTTTTTACATAATAATTTGCCAAGTAGTATGTCTTCAACTCAGGCGTACACAGAAGCCTGGCTTCCGGGGCCACAATCCACTCAATTCTATACCCGAACATACCATTCTACGAATGGAGACGCGAAAGCCGCTATTGTATTCATTCATGGATTCGCGGAGCATATTGGCCGTTATACTCATTTCCATCCCCTTCTTACTGAACATGGTATAGCCGTCTTTGCATTCGATCAGCGAGGGTTTGGAAGAACAGCACAAGATCCTGAAGGGCACAAGAGTAAAGATTCCGCTTATGGAAAGACGTCTTGGAATCAACAAATGGCAGACATCGAGTGGGCTTTGGGACGGGCGAAGGACGGGTTTCCGGGGGTACCGATCTTTTTGATGGGTCATTCTATGGTAGGTACGTTTCGAGTTCAAATAAGAGCGAGTTTGACGTATGCGGCTCTTAAGGGAGGAGCTGAAGTCCTTGGCTTCGCGACGCAGGGAGAGAAATCACCCCGCCATGCGACAATAGCTTCCCTAGCTGGCGTCATCTCCACGAGTCCGCTCATCGAGCAAGCAACACCTGCTCCTAAACTGTTGCGCTGGGTAGGTGGGAAATTGTCCGCTTTTGCTCCTCGCGTGTCTGTTCCTGCCCCCGTCAATCCTTCCGTACGCACCACTCTCCACAATCCATTAAAACTCTACAACATCAGTGGTCCGTAGGATCTCTCCCATGATGCCGAGCTCAATGACGCCTATACCAATGACCCCCTCGTCAAGCCCGTCGGAACTCTCCGTGGCTTGCACGATATGTTGTCCCATGTGAGTTGTCTTTATTGATTGGCATCTACCCTTTGATCTGAAGTTAGTCCCCACTTAGGGCGAAGCATTGTTACGGAACTGCTACACGAATTGGCCCGAAAGCCTTCCTGTAACTTGGTCCACATGTAGGTTTACTCTTTGCGTACTCACATGGAGTTGCAGGTACTCCTAATTCACGGGACAGAAGACAAGGTTTACTGTTTTTACTCTGTGAACGGTTGCCATGACTGACTTGGATCTGCCGGCTGTTAGATAACGTCTTCCAACGCAACAGTGACGTTCCATGACAGAATCCAGGCTAACGCAAAGAAAATTTTATTGTATAAAGTATGCACACCTTTCCTCAACTGGAATGGGTGGATAATGATTTTGCAGGGAGGATTTCACGAATTGCAGAATGAACCTAATGGAGTCAAAGAAAAGCTGGCCAATGATCTTATTCTTTTCATAGAAGCGAATTTGTCTCGAGTCACCACCCATGATACAACGGGCGAAGAACGATCAAAGCTGTGACTGCGTGCTTTACCATACCCACTTTCTGGCAATATAAAGGTCATTCCTGCTGAAAGAACATCATGCAGAGGTGTTGTGAAAGAAACAATAACAACATTAAGTGATCTGTGCTCTAGTACCCGCCGGCCCCAGGTGCCGCGTCGCCTTCCCTCTTCAGCCTCAGTAAAACTTCCTTGAACCTCGCCAGATCAGTTGTGCCTGCTCCGGTTCTGGCAATCGTCTTGCTCTGAGAATTTTGGAGCTCAACCAGTTCGCATATTCGTTCCCATGTTGTCCCCAAAGACAGCGAGGCGGACATGTTCGCGAGGTAATTTGACTCTTGATCTCTAAAGCAGAAGGTTGGATCCATTTGATGCGAAAGGAGAAGAGAAACTTACTTGTTGTCCCTAATGTTCCTTTCCTTCTTCTTTGCATAGTCCTCATAGAATTCGTCGATTGAACGTTCAGCCTTCGAAATGGTTTCCTGGCGTCGTGCCTTGGATGCCTCATCACGAGCTTTAATCTCGGCTTCTTGCTTTTCACGCCAATCTCTAAATAAGTAAAGTCATAAACTCTCCATACTCCCGGAATGAAGGTCAATGATGCATACTTGATGACTTGTGGTTCGTCTTCTTCAATGGGTCGCTTCAAAATCGGGGTCGATGAAAAGACGGACAGTTGAGGTCGTGGGGCAAAGGTTGCACTGAAGGAGGATTGCTGCTGAAGGGAGGATTGGTGTTGCTGTGCATGTCATTAGTACTCTGTCCATGTAACATGAGTCGAGACAAGGCGGTCCATATGCTGAGGTCTTTTCAAGTAGAGTGAAACTTTCGTGTCCTTTATTTGCAAGCCGGCCACGAAACTTAGGAACTATCCTCAACTCACCTGGCCAATGTCAATATCTGGGAAATGATTTTCAAATTTCTCAATTTCATCATCTCCAGTGACTTTCACGGAAGTTTCCTTGTGTGTATGAGGACCGTCAAAGTCTTCAAATGAGAAACTAGAGCTGTTGGTCTTCGCGCCCAAAGGATGTGCCTGTGAGGGTATAGGAATGTCACCCTCGCCGTCAAGAGAGATATCAGGAAAAGCCGACGCGGCGCGGTCGAAGTCGATCTCATCTGCTCCAGATTGGAAGAAGTCGGTCATGGTGTGTTGGCAAAGGAAAACGATTGGAGCCTTGTCATGTAACTTGGATCACTGACCGTGGGAAGGTTATAAAATATCTTGTAGAAAACAAGTCGGTTCAATGAATGCCTATGAATATCCCTGGACTCCTAGTTCCCTTTCAGCTCATTTTTAATCCACGCATTATTCTTCCAAGTTTGGCAGTGAAGGGTATGATACCGTTGTCCTTGTGTTCCCGCTTTCTCTTGGATCATACCCATACTGCAAGATATTCGACATATCGATTTTGCCGCTCTTCGCAAGGCAGGATACCGAGGTGCTATATTTGACAAAGATAACTGCCTTGTACGCTCCTTGACCCCTGGAACATCTTATTGTTTTCTAACAGTTCGACAGACACTTCCTCACAAGGACACCATCGTGCCTGAAATACAAGCCAGTTGCAACTTTATGTTCACTAGTCTCCTGGACTAATTTCTCAGGTTCTGCAGGACGCATGGGATCATTGTAGGGAAACTTTTGGTGAAGGCAACGTCCTCATCGTCAGTAACTCTGCTGGTACCTGGATGGATTCTGGAGAAATACAAGTATGTTCTTATCATTTTCGCTGCAACAATCAAGTCAAGTCATGCACCTTTTATATAGTGCGAATCAGTCCATTTTCATACCCGTGTCCCTGTTCTCCGGCACAAATCTCTTAAACCAGCCTATTCATGTATCGCCGCAATTCGCGCGTACTTCTCATCCCTTAAGTCACCCATACGGGCCGAAGAGATGATCGTTGTGGGTGATCGCGTATTCACCGACGTGGTGATGGCAAACCGTATGCGTGGAGGAATGGTACTCAAAAACATCTTTACTCGTCAAGAACCAGAGACTATCGGCCAGGGGACCAAGCCTTGTCAAACCAAAGGGCCTTTAGCCATCTGGACGACGAATGTATGGGAGAAAGAAGCGATGGGAATGAGGTTCCTAGAAAGAAATTTAGTAGAGATCGTGCAGCGATGGACGAAAGGTAACGATCCTAACACATCCCCATTTGTTAGGGAGTTCGCGGAGCTGGAGTCGCCGCGCACTGGTGGTATGATGGCTGGGCTGTTCAGGAGAATCAGACGGGCTTAAAGCACGTTTACTTGGTACTGTTGAGTTTTGGACACAAGCTAATGCCACCACACTTCCCAGAAACGATTGCCTTTCTTCGCTTTTCGTCAGCGTACGGGAGCCTAACATTTCTGGATGGTATCTAGATACACTGAATTGTCCTGAAGATGTGCATCGGCATCAACCCACTGTCACCATTCCTGGGCTTCAAGCCCCGTCGTTCATTCTAACTTTCTCTGATAACTCACTTCAGGGATGTGTTACTTACCTTCTCGTCTCAACATGACCACCCCGGTTGATAGACTCAATTGAAGACTCAGTCTTCTCACGACTAGCATGAAGGATCCCACCAAAATCTTACGCCAGACATGACATCCGAGTAGAACTTCTTCCTCTTCTACTAGGAAATTAGCAAACTCCCCTTTCTAAAACTAAGCCTTCTTCAAGCAAGAATGGCACTTGAGTTTGAGCAGTGGTAGTCTGAAAGTGAACATTGCCAGCTGCAGTTAATAGGCATTGATGTACAAAATAATATTTGTGCAAAGGAACCACCGGTGGAAAATCATGGCAACATACGCCACCCGTTTGTTGCGTCTTCGAAACACTAGTAGTAAATCTACGCTCACAGAAACCGGGTCACCTGTGTTCCAGCGTGTTCCGCCATGGTGGGCACGATGGACTCTGGGTCTCATAGCCTGCGACATCTTCATGACGTTTGTCGTTCCGATATCTCTCCATCATTTTACCTGACAATAAGCGCAAAGCGGTTCTGCAATAGAACTCACCTGGAATCATTGGTCGACTCTCATTTCTGACTTGGAAAACGCGCCGGTGAAGAGTCAAGACGTGTCATCATCAACACCGAACGAATATGTCCTACGGCCCGGCTTCCAACGCCTAGCCCTATGTATTGCTCATCTCGGGTTCGGTGCTGGTCTTGCAGCCGCACTTCTCGTTGCTCAAACCCGCTTCGTCCGAACACTTGCCATCCATCCGCCTATGCGGAACAATAGTCCAACAGAAAGACGCGTCTTTATCCAATGTGCACATAACTTCAGAAACAACGGAATGATTTTCCCTCTGAACAAGTGCTCACTGCAAGAAGGAAGGGACGATACGGAGATGATTTTTAGGGTGGCAGGGAAAAGAGGTCATTGGTATATTGGGTTGACCGATGCTATTATCCACGGGCATCGCTCATCTGTTAATAAGGCTCGAGCAGCCATTCTGGCTGAGTGGGGTGGCAAACGTATAGGAAAATGGACACCAGCGGTTGCGGATAATCGCTGGAAGAGTGGACCTGTGCGCAGAACTGGTTACCACAATTGACTCATCACGTTCGCTAGCCGCCTGGTGCTTAGTCGTACAAAAGATTTGTTTCAACTTTGAAGTCCAACTTGAAAGCCATTGTAAGTATACATATATATAAGGGTGTCAGGTATGTTCTCTCAACGTGTTGAATTCATTCCTTGAATCCTTGTCCTGCGCCGTTCATGATCTCAGTCTGGATGTCCTTAGCTTTGACCACACATGATAAGCATCGCACACTACTCCGAAAGATAGCAAGCGAGACCATCAAGGCGATTGAAACTGGTTTCGTCCTTAATGGCACCTCCCACAACCTTCAAGACAGGACTGAAGCCTCCAAACTCCGTACGCGCTACTTCGCTCCCGAGTCCTCACTCTCTACGTGGTCAACACACCCATTGTCTGCATCCCTCGCCAATCAACCTTCACTGACCGAAGTCTCCATCCTGGAAATCTCGACCCTTGAGGGTGTTCGTTATCTGGCGACGAAAATAGCCAACCCTGATAAAATAGGGGTCTTGAACTTTGCCTCTGCGAAAAAACCGGGCGGAGGGTTTTTGAATGGGGCTCAAGCGCAGGAAGAATCGATCGCACGCTCTTCAACATTATATCCGACCCTTCTGATGAAAACCTCAGAGGAATTTTATAGCTTGCATAACCGTAATACAAAAGGCGGTTATTACTCTCATGCGATGATTTATTCACCTGGAGTTCTAATATTCCGTGATGATGATGGTGGATGGGTGGAGCCGCTGGAAGTTGATGTATTAACAAGCCCAGCTGTCAACGCTGGGGTCGTTCGGAAGACAGTCCATGGAATGCTAGTGCCGCGGGAGGTGACGGAGGAAACAATCAAGAAAGTAATGGCGGAGAGGATGGGCCGGATCCTGTTTTTGCTTGAGAAAGAAGGCGTGCGGAACATTGTGCTGGGAAGCTTTGGAACAGGCGTCTTCAAGAACAGCGTCGATGTTGTGGCTCGGCTATGGGCAGACCACTTGACAGTTCCTGGAGCACGTTTTGGTTGTTCCTTTGAAAGGGTGGTCTTTGCCGTCTTGGGGAGAAAGACGTTCGTTGACTTCAAGGATGCATTTACTGCTCAAGCGGGACCACCTGGGAACACGCTACTGCCTCCATCGCCAACTTGAAGATGGCATAGTCAGTTATAGCACTAAGTAGTAGTTCAAGTTGTTCTGAGCTGCTTATGTCAGGTCGCACTGCTATGCTTGCCAGTTCCTACCTTCCACACACTTTTTACTCTGCGGCCATAATATCCCTCTCGATTCACCTAGTCAACCAACAGAGGACATCAGATGACGAACGCGCACGTCTGAATGCTCAGATATCTGTGCTGCAATCTATCTTGCAACAGTTGCAATCTAGGAAGCCTCTGCCAGACCATGAACTAGAAAGATTGAAGCGGCTAGCCCGCCCTGTGCAATTCTCTTTGGAATCACAAGTGAAGGAACCCATTGGGTGGAAGGAAGTCATATTTGGACGAAAGACAAGTAATGCGTCAACTTGGGACCAGAAGGATGTAGAAAAGGGTACGCATTATTTGATGTTCAGGTGCCTTAATCCAGCTGCCTATATTTATTTTGCAGTGCAGAAAGCTTTCCGGTTGGATGGGGTCACGAAAGCGCAAGAGTCAAGGTGAGTCTGTGTATGCACAGAATCGTCAGTACTATCTAAGGTCTCGCAGTAGCTCACTGACGTGATGGATGGCTTGCAATATACCGATTTTCACACCTTCACATGCCTGCAAATCATTGTCGATCTCCGACCCGTCTTGAACCTGAGGTCTGAGTCTTCGGGGCAGGTTTTTTTCATTGTTGCTCGGTCAGAATCCCAGTCTGCGCGCCGAGGGTCTCCTTTTCTGTCTTTTCTGTATGTATCAGAGCTCACATTTCGAAATGACATGGTTGCTCATGCACAAATTGCAGAATGGGTGCAAATACTTATCTTCTACCGTGAGCTGGTTTGTACGGGACCTTACTCGAAGAAGGTTGCAAAAAAAAGTCAAATGGTATCATGGACACACTATGTTTGTTAAAAAAAATTCATATCCTCCGTTACACTACTTACGACCTCTACCCCTCCCTGTCCCTTTGCCTCTGGTTGGACTGGACACCCGGGATTGTTCTTCATGGTTTCCGTTAGCTTCGGTATTGCCTGTCGGGCTGGCGGACCTCTCCGGTGGTGCTTCACCTGTTTTGCCTGTTGCCTCTACATTACTACTCGCAACAGGTGTTCCGAACAAGGAGTCGCCAGGTGGAAATTCAGTGGTAGATTTTCCCTCCTCGTCACTGGCGTTACCTTTTACGCTGGCATCGGACGTTAGGGCTGTTGATGCCGGTGCTAGCAAGGATTTGACCATCAGTCATTTCTGAGTGACTATAAAGAGGTCTATCATGAACTCACCCGGAGGAGTCACCACTTTGCCTTCATGTTGATCCAGTAGGGCAGTGTTCGGGAGCCGTACCTCGAACAGCTCGCAAACGAGTCGGCTCATCTCGCCAAACTGTATGCCGGCGGGGCGCGGACTCCTGGCTCCGCTAGGGGTTGGATTCGCCCTGGCGTGCTCCCTCGCACGCGCAATCATAAGTGTCGTTTCCATGCCTAGCTGCAGGCCCTCTCGTAATGTCAAGGGGCTTTCCCTTTCACACAACGCCGCATACCGAGGAATAAGTAGACGCCGATCAATTTCATACTTGTGATAAATCGAGACACGATCGACATCGGAGAGTTCGAGCTTCTCTAGTTCCCGCACAGCGAGGCTTTTCACTTCATGGAAAGCCCATCGATGTGCCAAGTCTAGAATAACAGTCCAGTCCTCGGCTGTCGCGTTGTAAAGAGAGTATTTGCTGAAAGATATCTTCGTCGTTGGAGAATACAAGACAAGGAGACACGGTCACGTACGGGTTATAAAACACCCACAGGAATTTGGCAAAGTCTACGCTCCTGACATTTTCAAGGACGATGGCATTAGATTCAGAGGATCCCTGACGGGTCGCTCCAGGTGATGCCGGACTGGTCAATTGATTGCGAAACACAACAGATTCACGTTCGAAAAAGTAGCGATGTACTCGGAATTGGACATGTTCAACCTGTGAAAAAGTTAGTTATGAGAGGCATCACTGCGCGACTATGAACTTACGAGGAAAAATAAATCACCACCGTTAATGTGATACTCTTCGTGGCGAGTGAGCATGAAGAACGATGATAGATCATTTGAGTGGTGAGCCATTAAAATTTCTCCTCGCTGTCCAAAAGATGGAAACTCTGCGGAAGAGGATTCGATGAACAGATACCGATGCGAAAGTTTGGTTTTTGAATCCAGGGCAAGCTACACGTGTCGCGACACATGTTTCCGATGCTCCAGTTGCAGTTATATACTTTTGCTCCGATCAATTTACACGAGCCTGAGGCCAGGCCAGAAGGCTGAGCGCCCCCCTTGAGGATTGCAGTGTCGTCGTGATGCATGAGTTATATATGACTTACAATGTGGATTGACTCGGGTAAGTGCTACATTCTTTCCATCAATGACAACCTGAACAACTCGAAACTGAGATTATAATAATCAACATACGGTAATTTCCGTTAGTACGTACAAGTAATGCCACTCGGATTCCAGTCATCGACGCCACTCTTGTTTGAATGACGGCTATTTGCGGATCATATATCGATCATGTAACTATCATACATACATATATTGTAATATTGTGATCAGATTTCGGATGTTATGATTCACAGAAGCACTGTAATCGTGAAAGCTTTTGAAAAGGTTTTGCTGCACTATCGCAAATTCAAGTTGTTTTGATACCCTCCAATAGATCAGTGGTACCCCCATCGAAAACATCATCACAATGTTTTTCTTTCACAACCAATTACTCGACCTGTTCTTCCACTGGAATTTTTGTTGATCTGACTCAGACCATGTTCGGGATATCTGGTGTTAAATCCACATTTTCCGTCCGATGAACTTGGATCTGGCATTGATTCAATATGATAGTGAAGATGAAAGCAGGTTGCATGACTGACTGGTATCTTTTACGTGGGTAGGAGCTAAGCTAACCCCAACCATGTCAAAAACGGTGTTAAATACGTCTTCTCTTTCGAGACCTGAAAGTAACGAACGCTGCGCGTGAAGGCATTCCCGGGCTCGAAACACTAAGATAGTGGTCTTCATCCCCAGGACTTGAGCCTCAGCTTCATCAAGAGGTTCGTCCCGAGAGCACAGCATAGCATAGAGGGGAGCAAGGAACGCAACATCAACCATGAATCTCTGATATAGTGCGATTCGATCAATGACGGAGAGTTCCTTTTTTTCGAGCTCCCGAATCGCCAATTTCTTTACCTCGTCAAACTCCCACTGATGGGCGAGAGTAAGAATACGAGTCCAATCGTGGATTGTCCAATCATAAACAGAATATCTTCTACATTAAGGCCTTCATTAGTATAGCTCAAGGTGTGTCTGAGATAACCAACGGATTGTAGAAAATCCCAAGCAGCTTTTCGAAGTCTTGCACTGCGACGTCCAATACAATTGCAGTGGAGTCAGTATCCCCTTTTCTGAGAGGTGTAGTAGAAGCGGGAGCCAGAACGAGGTCTCGAAATTTTCGAGACTCGCGTTGAAAAAAGTAACGGTGGACTCGAAAAAGCATATTATCGAGCTGATCAGTTTCAAGTCAGACAAATCTGAGCCGTAGTATCATCGAGAGCTTACAAGAAAATGAAGATCACCCCCAGTCAGATAATACTGGGGATGTCGCTGCGGTTGTCTGAATCCTTGGTCGTCAGCGGTTTGCATCGTTCTGATAACAAGGGTTGAACTGCAGATGTGACGAAAAGATTGCAAGGCTGTTCAATGAAGTGCGCCAACACGTGCCGTACAAGTTTCCGCAATCGATCTGGAATCCTCGGGCGCTTGAGAGAACCATAGAGCACGTTCAGACGTATGAAGATAAAGGATAATTATGACAACGTGGCGCGCGTTATCAATGGAAAGGGAAAATATGTGTATGTAAAATCCATGCAGGAAACTGCTAAAAAAAGGGCACCTTCGAGACGAGTTCCGTGAGTTCGTGTGGCGTTGGACATGATATGACTCACCTTGTCTGCTGCGAAACTACTGAAGTCGGAAAGCTTTCTCATAGAAAAATCCACACATGGGCAACGCGAAAGTCTAGACTCGGACTTCGACCTCGTAGTAACTGCCAAGGAGGAACTTGAAGGATATGATCAATTTAAAGTCAGCTGAAAATAATACGCCGGCTATCCGGACCGCCATTCTCTCAGGCTCTCAGTCTCACTGGCATGTTGTCCGACTCAGAAGAATCCGAATCTGAGTCCCTCCATCACCTTACAATCAATGAACATTACGCGAAAGCATTTGAATACAAAAAGGAGAGGGAAGAGCTCCAGAAATGTTCGTTTTCCTCCATTGAGACGAGGTGCGGCCGTTGACAGCTAAGAATTGTCAGTGAAAGACAAATATGGCTCCGACCTCGAGGAAGACGAGGAGAATTCCAATACAGACTCAGAGTCCGACCAATCCGAAGATGAGGATGGCGAAGAATTAACACCAACCATGGATGCGGCCATATTCAGGACCCTTGCTCGAATCAAGCGCAAGGATCCAGAGATTTATGACCCCAGCAAAGGCATATTCAATGGTACGCTCTGTTCACCCAATTCGGTCAACTGGCTCGTCATTGAATAACATTCTAGAGGAACAACAGAAGGTAACCCCCATACAGACCTCGCGAGCGTCAAAGGATAAGGTGAATACCATTCCAAAGATGTTCTATTCTGCGCTCTGCACTTAATCAAGTCGTTCTCTTACTCTAAGTCGAAGCCTGTGACGATTCGCCAAGCAGCTCTCGAATCTGCCCTCAACCCAGACTCTCGATCCGCATCCCCAGAGCCACTTCCGCATGTCGAAGAACAGCGCGCTCTACGTGACGAGACCATAGCCGCATTCCATCAAGCCGTGGGGGAGGAAGACAATGAAGTTGGACTTTTTGTCCCGAGGGAGAAAACACAGGACGAACGAGAGCGGGAAGAAGAGGAATATAGGACATTTCTAGAGCGAGAGGTTGGGAAGGATCTGCAAGCTTTAGTCACCATCGATTCCAACGATGATAACGTCGGGAAATTGAAGGATCACAAAGCAGGGGAAGCCAAGGAGACCCGGAGGAAAACAAAAACCAAAGCACTCAAAGACCAATCTCACCAAAAGTCAAAACAAGAATCAGACCAAGAATTTTTATTGAAGTACAGTGTTCGCTCCCACCAAGACTCCCTTTACTTACGATGGCCTTGTCACACAGCTATATTATGAACCGCGGATGGATTGATCGCTCTGTCAATCATATACCAACATACAGTGAAGTTTTGTCTTCGAAATCCAATGGTAAGAGGAAGTCAGAGCGGGAAACGTCTACTGCGAGTTCGAATTTCGACCAAGCAAACAACGACGATCAGGCATTGCCATCAGCAGACCCTGAACTGGATGATGATGACTTTGAAGAGATCGTCGATCGTTTCGAGAGCTCGTATAATTTTCGGTTTGAAGAACCGTAAGTCACAATACCTGCTCAATATATATGCAATTGATGGTGTGATTGTAGAGATGCTGCTGTGGTCAAATCTTACCCCCGAAATTTGCCGTCGCTGGTTCGTCGTGAAGATACATCCAGGAAGGAGGCCCGCGAGCGGAGAAAACAACGGAAAGAAGAAGAGCTCTTAAAGAAGAGGGAGGAAGTCAAACTGCTGAAGAAGCTCAAAATGAAGGAAATCAATGCTAAATTGGAAAGGATCGGGAGAGAAGGCGGAAAATTTTTCGAAAGCAACCCAGGCAAGTCGTATCCTCTCAATTCTGCATTGTAACGCTGATCGTTTTGTGTGGAAGCTCTGCAAAGTTTGGACCTTGATGGAGAATGGGATCCAGTTGTGCACGACCAGCAAATGGCTGGGCTGTACCCGGATGACGGCGATGCCGATGACAAAAAGCCACAATGGGATGAAGATATTGATATCGGCGATATCATGCCTGATCACAAGAGACTGTCGCAGAAGAGTGCAAAGAAGAAGAAGAAGAAGAAAAGTAAAGAGGGTGAAGAAAGTGACTTAGGTGTTGATACCGATGCGATGGATGCGGACGTGCACGAACAAGCAGATGATGAAGATTGGGATGGCACTGAAGAAATGAGAAAGAAAAAACTAGATGAATACATGGACGAGGTTTATGGCCTTGATTTCAACGATATAGTATGTTGTTCCCAAACCACTGAAACAGCCAACCTAATCGGATATTACAGGTCGGTGATCTACCTACAAGATTCAAATATGTACCTGTGCAGCCGCAACATTATTCACTAAATCCAGTGGAGATTCTCATGGCCACCGACCAGGAACTCAACGAGTATATGAGCGTGAAGAAATATGCCCCTTATCGGAAGGAGGTCCGGTGGGATTCAAAGAGGGTCGACCGACTGAAGGAGTTCAAGAATAAAATTTCGGGGAGGGTATCCGTATCTGGGACGGGACAGGGAAATGATATGGAGGATAAATCCACTAAGAAGCGGATGGGGAAGAAGGAGAGGCTGAAACTAAAGGCTGCAGTCGCTGATGAAGGTCGTGTGGAAACAAAGGTGTCTAACCCCTCTCCTGCTAAGATAGGAGGCCCCGACACATTGAAACGAAAACGGGAATCTGAGGATGTTGGTGGCAGCATGCAGAAGCTGAGGAACCACGCAAGACGAAGTGCCGAGGGACACAGGCGCAAGAAGGTTAAGGACTCGTGATGTTTCTCATTCATCAGGAGCCGATCTTACGTGAAAATATATGGCACATACTATCGTTGGGTAGGTGTTTGAAAACTTTTTTTACATCGTCTCGGACTTCTACTTCCTGGCGGATTTGGACATCCGGATTTCTTTTGGAGGTACATATGGTTCTCTTACATCTGCCTATGCAAAAAAAAGATATACGGTGGAGAGAGCCTTGCCGGTGTCGCGAGTTGCAAAAGGTGGGTGTTTGAAAATTTATCGGTCACATCAGTCACGTTCCTGGACATGCCGATTCAGTTCCCGCTCGGCGTTGTGCTCCTTGCCAACAGATGACAACGCGCTAATTAATCCGCCTACGACTCTTATACCCTCAAGATTTCAATACAACACAATATGGATAATACAATATGGACAATATAAGCTCGAAAAGTAAGAATTACTGGTGGTATGAAGGATAACTATTAACATTATAACTATTCACATTGTAATAAGATGGAACGTGGGCGATGTAGGCAGACGACACTGACCCGGATGGCCAATTCGACGGTCCTGGATGACGCGTCTGATAGCTGGACGGTAGCGTTGCATTAGTAGCATTGTGAAGTGGTTGCGAGGGAACAGAGGTGGTAGCGTGATCTGTGGAGCTGGTGGCAGGTGCATGCACGGCTTGACGAGCCTGTCTGGCAATTTGAGGGAAGAGGCCGATATTCAGCCTTCTTTCGGACTGTCCGTTTGCTAATGCAATGGCCAGTGTCCGAGAGAAGAATGATCCATTCAATGAGGACATTCTCCTGCACAGGTGAAAGGAGCTGCTGGGCAGTGTGAGCAATCCTATTGTTCTGATGTTCACCAGAAGCACGGTTACGAAGAGTACCAAGACAAACGTTAGTCTTATACTTTGCATCGAGGAAACGTTTGGCAGAGCTGATGTTAGGTTTCTTCTGTTTCCGGAGGAGTTTGACACCTTCTTGGATGATCTCTTCCCTTTTGGAGTCAGAGAAGGTCCTGAAAGCATGAAACTCCTCACACGGCATGCCATCAGGTGAGCACAGGGAGCATGATCCATCAACAAACAACTGTTGACGCGACGCGTTCTATCATCACGACGCGACTGTTGGACGCGTATTTCAAACTCCGCTCAGCAGGATTGTCACGCTCATTTCAAACTCTTCGTCCAGCAGGTTCCAGCCAATGCCTAGCCACAAAAGTTGGCATAGAACTTGTCTTCTATATCAGGATCACGAATATAAAAAAATTGTAGTGATCGTGGTCAACAGAAATATATCCGACGCGGTTTATCCCCAATCAGTAGAAATTCTGCTTCCCATTCCTGTAATTTCACCAAAACTTGACGGATTTCCTTCAAACAAATTTTAGGAACATGATGACAGATGCTATGGGCACTTATTCCGAGAATTCCGAGGTCCCAAGTCCACGGGAACAAGGCTTAATATCGAGTTTTCAAACACTTACCCACTTTCAAACCCAGCACCAGTGATAGTAGCCCTTCGCACAACTCGATTCCTTTCTTTCAAGTACCCTTGGATTAGGAACTATTCTCCTTCAGCAGAGCCAAGTCGATGACATGTGGGTAGGAGGGCCAATTTGACAATCGCGTCGAATGCTGTTGTTAGCGTCATGCAATATAAAAACAGACTCACAGTCCCAAGAGCATTGGATGATGCATGAATGATCAAGCCGATGAAAAGATCATCTATTCACCCAACCACAGGTTGCTATCAGAAGAGAAAGTACTATTTTCAGGTCAAGAGAATAGCAAAGCTAAGGACGAGAGATTTCGTCTGGCACATAGTACATACTGAGAGAACCAAGTATAACGGAACTTAAATCACATACACGTTCTCCTTTTCAAGTTGATAGCCTTGCAATCTGTTGAAGTATTCCACTCGCGCTTGGCGTTCACGCTCCCATTTCTGTGAGAAAAGAGATCAGTCAAACAACCAACTCAAGGCTAAGGTGCCGACGAACCCCGCATTCCTCAGGAGCCTCTTGCCGCTCCTTTACCCTTCCCTTAGATTTTCTATCTGTAGTCACACGTTTTCTCGCATTTCTGACCGTTCCTCCCTTTCTGCCTGGTGGACAATCTTGCTCCGCGTCACAAGGTGCTTTGCTCTGCTTTCCCGTAATGACCGCTCGACGAATGGGTCGTCTCGGCTTCACTGTCATCACTGATACTTTAGGAGTCGTATCAACTCTTGCCTTTGTACCCCGTCTCCCCTTGGATGCCTTGTGGATGACCGATTCTGATGCCTGTGCACTGTCTCCAGGCTTCGCCTGCGTTCTATTCACAAGTGGCTTGGATGGCGAGGGAGTGCTTGACAAGGAACTTGATCTTGGGTTAGATCTTGGGCTAGGAGTAACTCCGCTTATTTTCCCGATGTTAAGAATGTTACGGTTGCCAATCTGCCTAGTTGGTGTGAGCAAGTGATATCGTGTTCTGGTGGTGGCCATGACTCGCTGTGCCTTGAGCCTCGCCTCAAGTGCAAAAAAACCAAATGGGTCGGATGTGTCGGCGTCCGCATGATCCTCAATGCCATGTCCATGTTGTGCGGGAACGCAATCGATCTCGTCACTGGAGAAGATGGGAAGAGGGGATGGTGGTGGACGGCTAGTGTGTTTAGGCTCTTGTAACTGAGAAGAGGTTGAGGGGGGGGATGATGGTGGAAGAGAGGATGGTATAGTCTTTGTGATACGAGTTGAATTTGGACCTGTTAACATGGTATTGGTAATAAGGACCGCAATGCACGTGATTTGATTCGCGTCAATCACGCGGCTTGACCATGAAGTCACATGGCTTTGTCTCTTACATAGTTACCATCTAGTATGCAATTCGAGTTGTATGTTATCTCTCTCAAAAATTGCCCTTGCAGTGCTGACTTGAGTAGTCCCCCCCAGGTCGCCTCGATTTTGATATGCTCGCCATCCTACTGCCACGTCCTGTTCTGGCGAGTGTGACCCCACTTCGCCTCCAATGCCGATCAATGAGCGTCCACGGACCAGCGAAAGAAAGTGAGTTCGCTCTTGCTTTGATATAAGCTCCCGAATAATGGTGCTTGCTCTGAGTTCGTAACAAAGTAACCATCGAGTCTTTACGGTCCAAAAGAGCTTCCAAAATTCCTATAACCATGCTAACTGCATACGACTACCCTACCGGACTTGCGTGCTCTTCCAATCCTGACCTTGATATCACCCTTGTTGGCGATTCTTTGGCCCAAGTATGCTTAGGGTACAGCTCCACTACCCAATTGACCCTCACAGAAATGATACACCACGCGCGAGCTGTTTCCCGAGGAACCACACATCCTTTTCTCGTTGCTGACATGCCATTTGGTTCCTACCAAGAGTGTACATCCTCTGCTGTCATGAACGCCATTCGTATGATCCGGGAAGGGCAGGTTGATGCTCTCAAGGTCGAAGGCGGTACCGAAGTCGTAGACGTAGTACGAAAATTGACGCAAGCAGGTATTCCTGTCATGGCGCACGTAGGATTGCTACCGCAACGACATACCGCTATGTCCGGCTATAAAGTCCAAGGCCGGACCGCGGAAAGCGCGAAACGGATAATGGATGATGCATTGGCTCTAGAAGACGCGGGCGCGTTTTCGATTGTCGTAGAGGCCGTTCCCAAAGAATTGGGAAAGTATATCACGGACCGCCTAGACGTTCCTACGATCGGGATCGGCGCAGGGCCCTGGACCAGTGGTCAGGTGAGTCTTCCCTTCGGTTAACGCACGTGTATCATATATTATCTGGCTAGGTACTTGTCTGTGATGACGCGCTTGGGACATGGCCTGGGCACAAACCCAAGTTCGTCCGACGGTTTGCGGATATCAAGAGCGCACGAGACTTGGGAGTTCAGCAGTACATCGATGCAGTCAGAATGGGTACATTTCCCACAGAAGATGGGGAAAGCTACACGATGGATAAGTTAGAATGGGCAAAGTTCCTTCAGCTAGACAATGAGATTAAAGTATGATGAGTTTTCAAAGAGAACTGTGCCAACCCTAGGGTCGCATTCCCGAGAACTGCCCAGATGCCAGTGATTTCCAATAGAATATTCTTGGGCAAGTCGTCCTTCAACTATAAAATTATTGTCTAGTAATGACTTAATAAAGACGAGTACTGGCGCGCATCTTACAATGCGATATATTTTTGCAGCGAGTCTGGTCAAAACGAACGACCGTTTTGTTACATAAAAGGAGGCAGATCATGCTGTATGTCAAGCATGGTGATAGGACTCCTGTCAGACAATAATATTATCATGAGAACTATACGGATTCGGTCACTTCGTTCCAGTACTTTGATTTCCCACCATGACTAGTTCGGACGTTGTAGAGTACTGTAAATTGTAATTGTAAAAAAAGATCACCAGCCCACCGTGTAGCTGTCGTAGGACATGATCCTTTTCGATGTTGTTAGTACGCGTTTGCCATGTGCTAATGGTTGGACGTAGTGACTGGCGCCGGAGGCTGTGATGCCCGGTTCACGTGCAGTTTTCTCCTCTTGCTATCCAACTTCCATAATTCTCCCTGTGACACAAGCTACGGCTTTCAGGTTACAGGCGTCTCTTTTTCAATTCGACGGACACTATATAATCTTCATGGCCTCCCAGAACCCGGTAAGCTACCACGTATCATTTCATTCATACCACACTTCCTCTGCCTCTGGGTGCTATATTGAACCTATATTTCTTGTTCTAGATACGCAGAAAATTGGTCATCGTTGGCGACGGCATGTAGTTGAATATTTAGGACGTGGCGTGATCTGACAAGCTGAATGATTGGGAACAGGCGCATGTGGTAAAACGTCGCTGTTGTCTTCCTTCGCCCTCGGCGAATTTCCCAAGGAATATGTATGTCACAGATTCCCCCCAGTGCAAGATACTTTCTGATGGGCTTGCCTTGCCGTTAGCAACCTAGTACGATGCTTCGTCATGCTCATACATCGCTCCCCTCTGATATGCTACCGTGCCAGCTGTATTCGACAACTATGTTGCTGAAATCAGACTCGACGAGAAACCTGTTCAATTGGCTCTCTGGGATACTGCGTATGTTTCTACCAATCCTTTCGGCTGCCACGTACTCATATCCCTTAGCGGGCAAGAAGAATATGAGGTATAGCCCTGAACACTGCCTTGCTCTGTCCAGCATATTTCCTCACCATCAGCCCAGCGTTTGCGACCAATGTCCTATTCCAAATCGCATGTCATTCTCATTGCATTTGCTATTGATACCCCCGATTCATTAGAAAACATAACCACAAAGGTAAGAGTCTCTTTTCAGATTGAGAATATTACTTACTCGTCTATCTCTAACTCAGTGGATAGAGGAAGTGCGTTCCATTTGTGGCCCAATCATTCCCGTCATCCTCGTCGGGTGCAAAGCTGATCTTCGACCAAATACGCCGTATCACCCGACACCAGATAACCCCAGCCCGCCGTGGGTCACTCGTGAGCAAGGAGAACGGGTAGCGCAAGTAATCGGCGCACGTGCGTACAAGGAGTGTTCTGCACTGAAAATTGAAGGAGTAGATGAAGTCTTTGAGACTGCTACGAGAGCTAGTATGTTGATGAGGGATGGTGTCCCTACAAGTGGCCATGCTTCAGATGTCAAACATCACAGGAGAAGGAGCAGTGGCAAGTCTTCTTCGCAGGAGGCCGAGGTGAAGAAAAGCTGGTCTTGCTGTGTTGTCTGTTAAGTTGGCGCAAGGATAGGAACATGGTTTACATCGCTACTGACTGCCGAGTGAGTCTCATCGACGATTCACACATATGGAATCTACTTTTATTTTGAATTGCACTGATGACATCATCACTTCGTACCCTGTTTTATGATAACTACTTACAGTAATTAATGTTTTCAAAAGAAATCCGCTATGTAAGCAATAGAACTGCGTGGCTTATTTATCTATGCTTGGAGGCGAAGCAAGTGTTAAACAAAAGTTACAAAATGTTCAAATCACTTTCAATATGACAATTCCCCGCTTTGCCACCCATTTATTCCGACAGCAATCAGGACTCCGTCAGTGCTTTAGATGTCATCGTCAAAGTATCCTGCCTGCTGCGCGACCCATATCAACCACCCTTCTCCGTAATGCAGCGTTAGCGACACAACGACTAGCACATCCTACTGTCGTCATCTCCTCCCCATCTCCCGAATATATTGAGACAGAGGACCTCGATGTTGAAGTTTTACCGCAGAAAGACATCAAACTCACCATCTCCGACCGTGCAGCTGAGGTACTGCCATCCTGGTGTAGCTACGAAACTTGACTAACGACAATATTATTAGCAACTTAGAGCAATAGCAACTCGAGAAAGGAATCCTGATGCTGCTCTTCGTATTGTGGTCGAGTCTGGAGGTTGCCATGGATACCAATATAAAATGGAACTTGCTACTAGTCGTTTGCCAGATGATTAGTCCGTTCTGCCCTATCCTCTTGCGTTTATTTTTGTTTCACCGTTATTTTTTTGCAGCCATTTTTCTCACCCTACATTGCAGCCTTCTAATGTCCTAATTGATGCAATATCGTTCCCTCTTTTGAATGGATCAACCATTGACTTTATGACAGAGCTTATTGGAAGCAGTTTTAGGGTGTGCGATAATCCCAGAGCGAAAGGGAGTGGTTGTGGTTGTGGAGTCAGCTGGGAGCTGAAGGATTAAGACCGTGTAGACTTGACATCGAACATGACTCGATTGTCTGTTTGTTGAATGACTAAAGTGATTACATAACACCAATACGGAGTATTCTTTGTAGTTGACTGCCATGGCGGCGAAAGTGTCGTTTACGATACGCAGGCCAACGCCGGTATCGAGAGCCACTTCATCTCCTCCTCGCGCATACCATGGTGATGGCCAGGATTCAAGTGATGAAGGTGGAGACGAAGGGCTTCAAGACGAGCTAGTAACCGAATTTGATAGATTCGGAGTTCAGCGGTGTGTCTCTGTTTCGTCACTACCCCTACGGTCATTTCAACTCACAGCAGCCACCCGCCGCTACAGTCGATCCAATAACGCACCATTGGTAATTCCTGCTCTTCAAAACCGTGATTGGCGAGATACGGCGCGCAGACGAAGAAGCGCTGCGCAATACCTCCCCACATCTGCCAAAGCCGAAACCGGGAAAGATGGGAGTGTTGGTGGGTTAGGTGTCAGGGATGCCATTAATACAGGCCCGGTGTTATCAGGATTGCAGGTGAGGGTGTCACAGACGGTCAAGCAGGACAATGGGCCACCAGTCTTGGTGAAAGAGGATGTGAAAATGGAAGATGAAGAAACTGAGGACCAAAGAGCCTTGCGTGCCATCCTTGCCGAAACGAATGGCGTCAAACATGATGGTCCCATGATTGATATCATCCCGACCCCCATTTCGGAAGCTGATGCATACAAACAAGACGTGGATGAGCTCCCTGAGGTCGCTACCCTAGACGACTATGCACGTGTCCCTGTCTCTCAATTCGGTGCAGCTTTACTGCGAGGTATGGGATGGAAAGAGGGGACAGCAGCCACTCGGAAGTCTGGGAAAGGTCTAGTAGAGCCGTATCTTCCTGCGGCAAGGCCTGCGTTACTGGGCATCGGAGCGAAGGAGAGAGAGGTGTTGGATGACGGGAGCCGAAAGAAGGCCCCCGGGCGACCAGAGAAGCGATACATTCCCGTGATAAAGAAGGAGCGGGATGGCAGGCCTTCGTCGGCACCCGTAGACCCCGATCGACGCGAGAGATCACGCTCGCCCAGGCACCGCAATGGCACGCCTACAGTCAGCTCGCGGCGCAGCTCACCGGGTCGTCAGAGGGATGATGACCGGCGTAAGGAACGACGCGAACGAGACTATGATCGTTACAGGGAAATACCACGAGATGGTAAAGATAGAAGGGATCGGTCACAGGAAGCAAGCAGGAGGAGACGCGACTAATGGCCCATCCGAAATCCAGTAGAATGGAATCATATTTGGTATGGTGTTTATTCAATAGAACAAGTGAGTCCTGAAATCATGTAGAATAGGCTCTGTCTAAGCAAAGGGTCTACAAGTCCCTCAGTCTATTAGCATTTTGGCATGCGACACGAATCCGGGGTTGAGACTTCCTGCATCGCCAAGGAACGACACACCCATAGCAGTCTCTATTTAACCTCAGAACCGAACAGCGGGGTCGTCACGATAATTTGGAGCGACTTGAAAAAAAAATAAGATCACATAAATAAGACAAGAATCCGGAAGGATACTAACTCATCTCCAGCGTAGACCATAAAAAAACCACACGTATCTTCGACCAACGTCCCTAGAAACTAGAGACACCCATTTCCAACCCCGACTACTGCTTCCAACGAGACACGGGCTTATTCTTGTGCTTTAACTTATCGTGATGTCCGTTTGAGAAGCTTGGGGCTGTTGGCGGAGTATCGAGAACAGTGACACGTGAACGCCGGGAGTGGTTGGGCGGTAGCGTAGTCAATGTATCCACACTGGACATACCAGAAGAAACGGCATCATCCTCTGAGTCGTGTCCATAAAGGTTGATGTCAGGAATGACAGGGCGCTCATCCAAACCGGATTTCGGTGCTTGAGTGTGCATTTGGTGATATTCTCTCGACATCGGGAACGGCGGAGGAATGGGTAGTGCATCTTGGGATGTAGCTGGACTGTACCCTCTCGTCGAAAAATCCTGTGGGAGTGGGCCATCCGACAGGAAAACGGGAGCAGTAGGTGCATGTGTGTCATCGTTAAGGAAGCTGGCTGCCGAACCTTCACTCTCCTGCCGGAATGACGTCGGCCTGGACTGCAGGAATGTAGTAGTTTGCTTTCGCCAAATAGTGTACAGTGATGCCACTCACAGGAGGTTGGATATTTATGTCAGGAACTGTGGTAACAGAGGCACTGCTCCGGCGACGATGTTCTATCGGCGGATTTAAAGCACTAGGAGAACCAGAAGAGCTGGAGGTTGAACGCGGGCGTCTGTAAATACCCTGCTGAGGAGCCTCCAACGTCGACGTCACTTGGCCAAAATCGTTCACCACAACATGTGGAATAGGTGTTGCCTCTGTAGTTTTCGCCGAGTGACGAGAGCTACCACCCTACATATTCAGCAGAAGGGAGTGAACATTTTTGTATTTATTCAAGAAGAGATGACCTTGCTGACCCATGAAGATTGATGCCTCAGTTCTTGGCCACTGGACTCTGGGTTTGGACTAGTGTTGTTACTGAGAACTTCATGAATAACACTGAGAGAACTTCGTCTCCCAGGAACGTAATCCGGGTCATTAACCATATCAAATTGTGATAGTGTTGTGGAATTGGATCCAGGGGAAGACTGATGACGTGTCTTTTGCACACGATGAGGAGTGGTAGACCGAGGTGCTCCATTCGTCTGCGCAGGGTCCCCGCTTTCTGGAAGCGGAGGCGATTTCATTCGCTCTGGCGTCGGCGGAGGCCTGGACAACTCATGGGGTGGTGGGATGCGGATATATTGGTCCGCGTCAAGGGCGGGTATGTAGCCTTCTGGTGGGATAGACACTTGTGAATGTCGCACAGATGGTGAAGCGTTGTGGTAACTTCTCGGACGAATATCGGGGACAGGATGGATAACTTCTGGAGGCGGCATGGGAATGGGGTCGGGCGGAGGAGGCGGAGAGGAAGAAACATTCTGCTGTGACGGTTCTGGAAGGTGTATATCTTCACTTGAAGCAATGAAACGTGAACGGTCGACGTAATTAGGGAAGTCATCTCCGTCATAAGATTCTTCATCTTCCTCTGTGCCAGTGAATCGCGCCATGAACCGAGCTTCTTGGAAACCAATGTTCCGACCACGTTCCAAGCCCTCCCGAAGCCCTATTCTCCTCCCCTCTTCTCGAGCTGCATTTATCACGAGCTCTTGATTCAACTTGCGTACAGTAGACCTGGAATGTGCAGCGTCTTTCTCGGCCTGATACCTTTGTCTGTCAACAACTCGTAAAACCTCTTGCGCACGGTATATCTCTGCTTGGGCGGCATTTAACTGAGCGCTGTATAGTCTGAAGATCAAGTTGGAGCCGTGAGCCCTCCAGAGAAACCGTAGATAGCCACCTACTTTAACTCTTCCTTTGCCTTCATAGCATCCTGCAGCGCTGAAAGACGGGCGTCGTTTATGTGCTTCAAATGAATGGTCAGATTCTGGAGTTCCCGTTCGGCCTCGGATGCGCGAAGAGTTTCAGCTTCAACTTGCGCGGTAGCACTATGTAGTAGTTTCTTCAGCTCTGTTGATCCATGTTCTTCGTAACTTAGTCGGTTTCGGCTTGAGGTTGAGTGACGCCTGTACCCTGTAGACGTGTCGGTCCGAGTCGATGATTTAGGAGGAACCGACGGCGACGAATTTGATCTTGCATATTCTCCTCGAATATGCACCCGATCCATTCAAAACTGCGAATTCAATGAGTTTGGTGGTGACGGGTGGAAGCGGAGTAAATCCTGGGCACGAACCAGTTTCGGCGTATAGTAGTCGCCAAACTGGAAAAACATATCACATGACCAAACTCTGCACAGTTGCTTTACAATTACATTTTTTGTTGTACAATCTCTTTTTTAAAAGGGTCTATTACAGGTATTCTCATTGTCACTTTACAGGTATGGTATACACGCCTTGGAATAATGTACCTACGTCTCATGCAATCCAATAGTAAAGCTTCCATAAATACCTTTTATTTCCTTTCATTCGAATAATTCTCTGCTCGTCGTCAGCTCTATCATGGTCTCCTTCCACATACTCGTCTCTCGATAGATCAACGGTCTTGACATCCACCAGATCGCTATACCACACCTGAGCGGTACCACCATCTCTAGAATTCGAGGCTGGACGGTGCAGGAACATCCAAAAAATGAACATGACAAGCATAATCGGAATTTCGATGTAAAAAGAAACAAAGTCGACCGCTGTGAATTTTGGTGTTACTGATGACCATCCCTGGACTGAATCGCCATATTCAAGCTGGGATCAAGGTAAACTGAAGACACGGTACGCACCAATAATCATGAACGCCACGCAGAATATCTAAAGTCAGCAAGTCATTGAAGGCTTTACACAGATAGGGGGAGAGAATCCTTACAACAAACGGGGGGCCCCATGGCCACGTCCATGTAGGGTGGAATTTGAGATCATTCAAAGATCGTCCTTGCAGTTGCCATGCCTTTCGGAATCTCCAGCTAGCGAGGCCTATGGAAAACCAAGCGATCTGAATGTCACAATGAGCCGATGAAAGCAGCATCCAAGCATCTGACGGACCTGATTTGATACACCTACAAGATTCTGGAGCCATGCCCACAATACACCGCTTCCAATGAAGCTACTGCCAAAGCACAGTGCACTGACACTGCTCGTCAGCAGTAGTGCTGGTAGGGGAATCCCACGTGAAGTAGTTCGAGAAAATATGCGGGGAGCTTGGGGAGGTGTCGTCACCGAAAGGCCTACAGCGAGCATGTCAGATCATAGGACTCCGCAGTCCGCGATGTTCTTACCATAAAGGACACGCGTGCCCGCAAACAACGCATGATTCCCGGCCGAAAGAACGGAGGTCAGGATAACAGTGTTCATAAACGAAGCGGCGACCGCTGAATTTTTTACGTGAGAGCCTTCGGGAAGCAGAAAGGAAGACAAAACTCGTACCTGATCCGGCTTCCCGAAAGACGATGGTAAATGGGGAGGTAGTAGTAGTCTTGTTTGACAGATTTGGATAATCCCAAGGCACTGATAGGTGATAGCCTCATAAGCAAAGCGGTTCGATTTGAATAAATTACCATTCAGCCCGATGATAAGGACGGTTAAAACATAGAATATCACGATTCTGTATTCCAGACCGATAAGCTCACTTCCTTCAGGGCACAATATGAATAAGACCATACCGCCAAAAGACGAATTTGACGATCCTTGGCATATTCCGCGACGGGTTTTTGGTTTCTCCAGCAGTGATACCCAGGCTCTCTGTGCCTCCAACTATTAAGGGTCAATCCAAAAACAGCGACAGGACAGATGTCCTCAAAACGCACATGCAAAGCTTGCTGTGACGAAAACATTGGCAAAGCCACCAAAGCCACCAACGAACGGTGCACCCGGTATCCGCCAATTGCTACCACCAATATACCGGTGTTCGTGATTGACTCCAATATTTACAATGATACCGGTTATGATGAAGACGACGATGGTAACAACTTTCAAAGAGGAAAGCCAGTATTCTATGGTGACATGGGCATGAATGACCAAAGGCAGCAGAAAACTCGAGTAGGGCTCACCCAGCTCCCCGTATGCTCTCACATGTACAGCATTTATGCAAACCAGAAACGCCCAGAATATAAGACTGATAACCCAAGAGTGCCAGGGCGTCCAGTATTGGAGGAGGAGCTGGGCAGCGGTAAGATCTGAAGCAACGGACACCGCGTCGTTAAACCAATAGTTCCACGAGAGGGCGAAGCCGTACGACGGCGAAAAGAAGCGGGTGGTGTAGGCGTTAAACGAGCCCGCTACGGGGTATTGAGTAGCCATCTCTCCCAAGAGCAGCATGGTGACGTAGACCACGAATCCCACGATGCAATAACAAATGAGGATACTGGCAGGCCCTCCTCGGGCGAGGGAACGACCCGTCCCCAGAAATAGTCCTGTGCCAATGGTACCCGCAATGGCAATCATCTGCACTTGACGAGCGGACAGTCCACGATGAAGCTTATTCTTCTGAACATTAGCTGGTACGTCGCCTGGCTCATGATGATGTTCTCCTGCTGGCCGGCTGGTAGAACCATAGTTTGAATACAACGAGCCATGTTTTGACTGCCTAGGTGATTCTGCAGTGAAGTTGGCCATGGGGTCGGAATGGACAACAAATCCGTCAGCGGCCAGAGGATAAAATACGTTTCAAGGGCTGCGTGGACATAAAAATATCTAAGCGGCTCAGGCTACAGCTATAGCAAGATCTGCGAGGAATGGCGTAATGATTGACAATCACCGAGGTGTGCATATCATGATGTAAATCGGATCAACAATTGTCGGATACTTTCAAGTTGTCTGTGTGGACGGATCATCAATCATTCTCTGGCTGAGTCGACTGCGACGACTCGGACGTGGAGAACAAATCCAAGTAATTAACGTAACTCGAGTCATAGTATACTTTATGTACCATTGCAGAAACCCATTAAACCACTAACATCACCACGGAAGAATATCCAGAATCATCTTTAAAGCAAGTGTTTGAAGCCTGCATCTCCACACTTCTTGACCAGGCGTTTGACCTCCTGAGATCGGGCCCGGGTTGTGACGAGAAGCGTGTCAGGCATGTCGACGATAACCAGATCATCAACACCCAGGCAAGTAATGAGACGACCAGACCCTGGTACGACAATGCCACCCGCAACTTGCTCAGTGAGAACTGTTCAAAAATATACTTGTTAATACAATGAAGTTTGGAAGCCACAAGTTAGACTGACCGAGGTTACTGTCTCCAAGAATGCGCGGTTGGTTACTTTCCGCGGGCAGGAGATCCGCAAGAGAAGAGAAGTCTCCGACATCATCCCAACCTACAAATGCAACATGAGCGAAACGACGTTGCGTAGACATTAATACTCACCGAATGTAGCAGGTACAACAGCAACCCGACCTTCCGCCGCCGCAGGTTCAGCAACAGCATTATCAATAGGGATTTTCTCCAGGGTGGGCCAGAGGGCATTCAATGCACTCTGCCGAGCTGCTCCGTCCTCCCACACTGACGCCACCTTCACAAGAGCATCATGCATATCAGATTTGTACTCTTTCAATAACTGGAGCAGGAAAGTCGCTTTGGTTACAAACATTCCTGCATTCCAACGGTATTTACCCGTGGCGATGTAGGAGGCAGCAGTTCGGGCATCAGGTTTTTCTTTGAAACTGGAGACCAATCTGGCGTTCGGGGCTTCTTTCATGCCCAATTTTTCACCTAGGCGCACATAACCAAATCCTGTAGAGGGATGAGATGGTGCTATTCCGATGGTAACGAGATAATCCTTGCGAGCAACTTCGACTGCTTCAGCAACAGCTGAAAGGAAAGCGTCATCACCCGAAATCATATGATCGGCTGCAAACGATCCAATGACTGCCTCCGGGTCCCGCTGGGCCAGAACTGCTGCCGCAAGGCCGATCGCCGCCATGGAGTCTTTGGGTCCAGGCTCGCAGAAGAGATTGGCAGCAAGTAGGTCTGGGAGTTGTTCGCGGATCGATTTTACGTGTGCAGGGCCTGCTACCACGGTGGTGCGTGACGCTGAAGAAAGTGGGAGGAGTCGATCCCAAGTGGCTTGGATGAGCGAACGGCCTTTGAGCGTCAGATCTAGGAGGAATTTAGGATGCCCTTCCCTAGAGAGAGGCCATAGACGAGTGCCTGCACCACCTGCAGGTATAACGACATAAAATCCGGGTATATCACGGGTACCGCAATAAGTTGATAGTAAGGGAGGAGCGTTATCGCCTAGTGGTGAGGGGCGGTATGGCGACTCGGGCGTCGGGACTATGAGTGATGGAACGGTGTGAGAGAGGAAAGGCGACAACTTTGCAGCCCGGAGCTGTGGGCTCGGAGGCGCTGGTGTCATGAACCCAGGCGTGCCAGTACGGAAATTATACTGAAGATTGAGTGGGGAGATTAGCTTCATGAGGATAAGAATGGCGAAGCCTTCCCACCTGAAGCCCATCTCGTATCTGGCGTTCGAGGCTAGCGTTCGCATACCTAAGCTCGGCACATTCCTGCCTAAGATCTGCGATTTCGATATGCTAAAACACGGTCTTATTCAGTTCGTTTCGTATATTTGAGGCCGGACACACCGATTTTTGCACGGCTTGAAGGATTTGTTCAAACATTCCTTCGACACTAGGAACCTGCGCAGCAGGCGGTGAATGCTGATTTCCTGAGGAAGACATGGTTGGTGGTGAGCAGCGCTGGCAAGGGAGTGTGAAAGGTAGGATGAAGGGGTATGATCAGATCTACTATTTTACTTGGACAGTGAGCGGGAATTATAAACTGTGGTTCAACGTTTAGTACGTAATTACAACAACATCCTCGAACCTCATTGTCGTAAACGTGTTACAAACGTGTCAAAACGGATCATCGATGTATGGTTACAATTGCAAGTCGAATGTCATTCCAACCACCGTATACATTTACGTTATGGGTTTTTACTCCCAATGGGATTACGAGTCGCAGACTGGTGCTACTCTTCATCACTTTCGAACTCGATAGCTTGATATTTCCTCGCTTTCTTATTCGGATTGGCCAATGAAGCCCCCTTCAGAGGCCGTGGGGCAGAGGCATTTTCTATGCAGAGTAACTTCAGAGGCAATCCATACGTATGATATGCACACCCACTATTGGCACCCATTTCCGGAGGTGAAACCATTCGTCTCTTCTGTTTGTCAAGTTCTATTTTCAATGCCTTGATTTCATCTTGTGCCTGTTTTTCCGGCGACGGTGGGGTGGACGGTCTCGCAGGAACACGACTGGCCGAAGGCTTAGTGATAACTGCCACGGAAAATACACTTATGTCAGAAAAGGGGGGGGTGTGTTAGTGCTCAAATTACCAGGAGATGGATTCAGGCCTATACTGGGATATTGGGTTGGGTGTAGATGACAATTCCTTGACTGTGCTTGCAGTGCAATCTGCGAATTAGCGATGAAAGGTCGTTAGCGAAACCAAAGAACACAGGTGCTCACCTCTAAAAAAACACCTGTTGCATATGCAGCTGCCTCGCTTGGACTGATCTCAACCAGTGGTATATATAAAGGTTTCTTTGACGAGGGTCCAAGAGTCAACTAGAGTATTGAGCATTGCCTGTCGGTTTCTGGGCTAGCTGATGTATGTAAAAATGTCACTTTGATTTCTGCGCCTGGTTCGGTGCTCCAATCCTCAATGTAGAGTTCACCCTGCACAAAGGTCTCAGCAAGTTTCTTGGCGAAGGCCTCCAGTAATGTTTCTGACGACTTATGGCCCTGCACACATTGCTGAGCAGGATAATACGACAAGAGCAGGGTTCGGGGAGAAACTAAAGGGAATGCGTACGAACAACGACCCGAAGGATGTCATCCTCGCCCCAGCTTCCGCGCCACCACCTTCCTTCTGGTCCTGCGAGTCCAAGATGGATTGTCCATGAATCAGACACACCCGAAATCAGTACGAAGCGGTGTACGCTTTGGTATATCACCTGCGTGAGTTCATCCAAGCAGCTGAAATTTGCGAGAACGTCAGTTGACATAAGTTCGAAATGATCACTATCTCGATTTGGTCTTATTTACTGATAATTGTCCGTGGGTACGGGCCGACTAATCACCACCTTATTCATTTAACGAAAAAAAATGCTCAATAGAGCATATTTGCAACCACTCAAAACAACGTTTCATCAAATAATTTACACAGCCACTTCAAGAATTTGGAGCTGCCTTAATCTGGCAGGTGTGACACGGCAGGTTGCACAATTGAATGCGCAACTGACAGCGACGCAACGCTCGGTAGCCATGAATAATATCTATGACGTACTTGTCACCTCAGTACCCTTACTTACAAGCATTCCACCCTTGCCCACTGTGCTCCAAAGTGCGACCCAGGCAGCCCTTCTAGCACACATCTATGGCTCTTCAACAACTGAGCGCGTGCTGACACTCCTGCATGCAACATCCGTTCCGGACAACAGTGGTGGCCCTCCAAGACCCATGCAAGGTGGTCAACGTATCACAGAAGAGTGGTTGGATTCCTTGATGGACCGTGACTGCTTATGGAGGTTCAGGTATATGATCCAGTGGTGTTTCTGCTTCATCTCAGCTCACAACCCGTGTTTAAGGATGACAGCAGCAGAATTATTCGAGGTGGTGCATGCCCTTGGGATACCTGAGACCTTTAAAACAGAATCCCGTTATGTGTTCACTGGTATCGAAGGGTTTTGCCTACTTTGTGCTCGATTCCGCTCTGCAGGCGACATGTATTCGTTGGCTATGCTCTACGACCGCTCCCAGTCTGCGATTTCAGAATGTGTAAACGACCTCGTTGAGTACATCGATGATCGCTGGGAGCATTTGCTTCAATGTGATTCTGATCATCTTCTCCACCCTGCCCAGCTTGCACAGTACGCAACAGCAATTCATGAGCGCGGTGCTCCTCTCAAGTCGGTCTTTGCATTTATTGACTGCACTATCCGACGCATATGCCATCCATCCTGGTTCCAGCGTGTCGCCTACAATGGTCACAAGAAACTTCACGCACTTAAATTTCAAGCGCTTATGCTTCCGAATGGGATTATTGGGCATTTGTATGGCCCTTTTGAGGAACGGCGAAATGACAACTACTTGCTGACTGAAAGTGGGTTGCTTGATCGTCTCGCCCAATTTGCCATTCCGGAGGGAGTCGACGAGAATACCCCAATCGAGGAACGCACGTTCCAAGTATTTGGAGATCCTGCGTATGGTCTCGGACCACACATTATCAGTCCATTCTCGGGAATGGGAGAGCGGACGGCTGAAGAATTGGAGTGGAATGCAGAGATGTCGGCTGTGCGGATTGAGGTCGAACATGGATTCGGGATTGTTTCAAATACGTGGCCGTTTCTCAATGCAGGATGGAAGATGCGACTCTATTCTTCTCCCGTCGGCCGGTATTATCGAGTTGGTGTTCTTTTGACAAACTGCCTTAACTGCCTTCGCCCGAACCAAGTAGCACAGTACTTCGACTGCCCACCACCTTTGCTCACAGATTATCTTCATAATTAGCAGTGTGTAAGTAATCTACCAAATGACTATGCAAAGAAAATTAGAAAATGGTATCCTGGATATCGAGTCCTATTTAATTATGAGGTGCAAGACGCGAAAGAGCATCGAGAAAGTTGGTTTGGAAAGTCTTGGTATTCTTCACCTGAATCACATACTGGTCGAGGCTCCGTTCCATCTGCTTCAACAACTTGCTCTGGAAAATCTCTTGCTTCTTTTCACTTGCATTGAACATGTCCTTAATTGTTTCTAAGGTATCGATCGAATCGGTTCTTCGAATACGTTTCGTCTTACGAGCAGAATGTGAATCTGGTGCAACGGAATCAGGGGAAGCTCGCTTCTTCGCAGACGATGAACCTAGAGACTTGGAGGCTGCTGGGGTTCGTGGGATACTGCCAACATGTACAGGTACTGGGATGTTCTCTTTCTCATCCTTGATCTTCTTCGGCACGGATGGAGCCCCTGGCTGTGAAGCTTTGCCTGATACCTGAGGACGAATGGGGGAGGAAGGCATAAAAGTGTCGACGTTGATGATCTCCGTGGCCCGGGCGATGGCGCGTGTGTGTTTGGAATCATCAGCTGGCCCATCGACATGTGGCGAGATATCCACTGCAAGCAAACAATCAGCCACTACCATGAAAACAATGGAATTGGACTTACCAGGCTCCGACTTCAACATGATCTGAACCTCAACTGGTTCCGTCTTCACAATGACAGTGCCATCAATAGGTTCTTGCTGAACTCTAGCATCCGTTTCTGCAGGTGAGGGTGCTCGAACCAAGACAGCACCGTCAGTCTCATCTAACGGCTGAGCTTTAGCCTTCCGGCTACGAATAAGCGATGCCATGCGAATCGCGTCGCCACCTTCCCGATCCTCGTCAGCCTTCTGTGAATGACGGAGGGATGAGAATGATACGCGATGCAAGTCGAAAAATGGTACGTACCTGCCGAAGTTTTTCCTTTTCGTCATCCGTCTTATTCTTGAACTTCATTTTCATCGCGTCGAGGCTGTCAAGTGGCGCACCTAGGGGTATCTCGTAACTTGATCCCTCAATGGTGTCGCGGATTATTTTTGGCGCTTTCTCTGGGGTCTGAAGCATCTCGCGGTCATCCTAGGTTGCGAAAACGAACGGTGTCACTCACATACCTTGTGCCAGGTGAGCACCTCCTTCATACGGGTCTGGAAAACGGCATTGCTACCCGGAATGTTCCTTTTTCTCAAGAGTTCACCCATCTCTTCCTCTCGTTTCCCCTTCTCGCCATGTTTTGCCTCATAAAGCTTGACAGTAAGGGCAGCTTGGATGATCTCGAAGAGTTCCCTTGCCGTATAGTTGGTGCGCTTGGATTTGGATGCAGTGAGTGGCAGGGGACTTGGCTGCGGGGTGGTCAAAGGCTGTGTTATAGTATTTTCCGAGTGAGAAGGCGGCCCAGTCTGAGATGGTGGAGGGGCTGGGTGTGGTGGGATGGGCGGTCTCGCATGGGGCTGCTGCGTTGGAGGAAAAAAATGATATGGATATGGAGCATGAATTGGGTAAGGAGCAGGTGTAAAAGGAGTGGTAGGATAGTTATTGTGAATAGGTTGAGGTTGATTAAAGTTGACCATGAATTCATAGGGCCACATACTGTAACTTACTGAAACTCGAGACGACAAAAGGCAGTTCCCTTTTTGTCGAGAGCTACCTTTTTCGGCAGTGTGACAAGCCCAAAAATGGTCAACAGAATGGCGTGACATTTCAAAAATTTGATTGGGGTTGCAAATATGCTCTAATGGATGACTTCCCGTAAGATTTAGAAACCTAGATATTTTTCTAAATCAATGTTGAGCGGTGTTTGAAAAAAAAAATAACTAGGTTTCTAAACCGTAACCAAACAAACACATATCTCGCGACGATCGATAACGAAGATTGCCAGATCTAGCCCCCATGGATGATAACGAAGATGAAGAATTTGCTCTTCTACTGCAGTGCATGTTAGCAGAGTGGCGGAGTGTTGAAGAATTTGAGGATGAGCTCTTGGCATGTGTGCTATGGAGTTGAAGAAGCACGGCAACTTAGAGTATCGAGACGTTCCTTACGCTCCATTTATACACCGTACCTTTTCATTGACTCTGTGCTTGAGAGGTGGTTAACAGCGCAAAATCAGGACCAGGTTCCGGTAAGCACGAAAGGCCGGGTTCAGGTGACAAGAAAAGTGGCCCTGCGTGGCACTGTCATAATGCCCAAGTGTGGACCGTCATGGATAGCGAGGGGTGCCAAGCATGGTGTGCTGATATAAGCCAGATCCCCAAGATATCGGAAGATGAAAAGAGGTGAAAAGGTGTTTATTTTTAGAATTTTCATCTAGAAGAGGGGCTGGTAGGCCTCGTCTAGATTAAAGTTTAGAAATGGGTCGGTTTGACAGCTGAGTGCAAAATCTTTACGCATGTGGAAGGTGGCAGGTCAGCTGATGTCGTTTTCGTGTGGTTTAGAAATATGATCTAGGTTTCTAAATCCTTACGGGAAGTCATCCAATTCAACGTGAGAAACGTATTTGTTCGAAGAATTGTCAAAGTAATAAGAACTGACGGAGTTATTAAAATTCCTAGTCAGTGAGATTGGCCATATGACTTACCCATAGCCATCCTTGGCGTTTACGGTGATTTTCCAGGGGTGTTCATGTGCCGGAACGGATATTTCTGGACCTTGTGGGAGGGCATCAAAAAAAAAAGTTGGCCGCACTGTACCAAAAAATAAGTAGTCGGAGCTAATCGGCCCGAACCAGCCCGCACCATGAGTATGTAGCAAGTTTCCACATGGCACGACTCGGAAGTGCCTGGAAGTGCATGCCGGCGCCACGACGCCCGCAATGCCGGCTACACGTACCCTCAGGGCCAATTTTAAGTCACCAGGTTCTCCGTGACATGCGCGACGCAATATTCAGCTCATTAGTCGAATTGAGGGCATCATCTTCAATTGTAGTTATGGGTATATCCACCTATCCTACACTTCGACCCAAGTTACTATACCCACTCGACTGTGAGCTGACTACAACAAAGGTTTTGCAACTCCTGGAGTACTATCTCCGGCTTTCCTCTCCGACAACTTTTACTCCACGCTCTCTTCAAATCCAAGCATAGTAACTGTCCAGGCTAGAGATTAACGTGTCCATTCCAAAAATTCCGATTGAAGCCTATCGTTTTCTATTCAGGGTTTGCTTAAGAATTTGCAACTCCCAACAGTGTTAGTACCTAGAATGCCTCACGGGTATATGGTACACCAGCAGTGAATCCCTGTTGCGTCGTAGCGCTGACAGCCAGGATTCCAAGAACCCCCGAGAACAACCTTACAATAAATTTCCGTCTAGTAGACTCTGCTTCAAAACCATATCCTTGACTGCCCGATGATAAATTACAGTCAACCGAAAAAGCTGACAAAAGACATACCATTGCTCAGAATATGGTGCGTTGATTTCATATCCTATCATATCATGTATATATAAGATAAATTTCGTAGATAATATTTTGGCTGACCGTGACCGTCGTGAAGTGACAAAAGAACGTTCGTGGTCGTGGCGATACTGATGATTGCTTTAGTGTTCCAGCTGTCAATAAACATTAAGTGAACAACGCGGCGAAGGCGTAGAGTAGGAAACTTGCCAAATTTTTTCATGATATCTACCGAGACTTAGCACCGTATGTATATTCTGATAGTATGACAAACTCACATTTCGAAGCTGGCTCAAATTCGTTGGGTCTATTCCCATATGATATCACATAATGTCCGAATTGGACACCAGCTGCCAGCTTCGCTGTATAGGCTTTTAATAAAGGTACTGAACTAATCCACATACACACCTTTGAATATGTCAACCTTGTTCAGAAAGAGCACAATCTCCGTGTTTTTCAGAAGTTGGTTTGAAACGATTGACTTCCATAATAATATTGAGTCTTCCTATCTCAGAAAAATCAGAGTCAGCCCCACATCCAAATACGAGAAAGTGCAGCATACCAGTCGATTTACAGAGGTATCTTCGAGAAGAACCTAATGCGCCGTTAGCAAGAGCACACTAAAACTTCGCGACGCGCACTTGATCAAAGCATGATATCGGTGCCAAGAATATTATGGCATCCATATTATCGAAGAAAGGCACCCACGCCGCTATAGAGAAACAGTACTTCAGAAGAGGAAGAACATGAGTCAAGAGTTTCATACCTCGCTGAATCACAATTTAGCTGACCATCAGGAAGTAAAATAGAAATAACCCACCAAGGACCGGGCACCACCAACATCGAAAACTCTCCAGTCATGACTCATGAGATTGCCTGAGGAGAACGACATTAGCCTTGTCACAGCATGTAACGAAACCACTTTGGTCACCAGCGTTGAGAGTGAAACGGTGCTCAGAAACCCCAATCGTTTTCAATCTTGCCCGAAGGACGTCATCTATTGGACGATTAAACCCGGCCCCCGAGGAACTGGCTACAGGACTTGCCGTCAGTTGGCAAATATCGGTGCGAAGTCACCCGATCCAGTGAATCCAGAAAGCTGCTGGCAATATCAATGTGAGCTCCATGAGAAAAAAAACAAGCTACACACAACCCCGCCATGTCTTCCAGCCGAATGTTCCGCACTCTCAGCAGGTCCTTCACAGTTGGATCATTCCAAAGGCGAATCATATCTTCTGCACAAGCCTGAAGGATGACGCCAGGATCCTGCGGGTCGTCAAAATCGATATCCTGAAAACTTTCGGAGCTAGATCTTGTCGTGGTGGATGATAAAAGCCGACTAAATGCAGTTTTCCAAGGCACTGAGGAGTTGATCACAATTTCTGTAGGGCTATTCTGGGCACGGGCAGTATATGGGAGATTAGGGTCTGCTGATAACTGCGTAGCTTCCAATTCAGCAGATCCAGCGGGCCGCAGTCGGCGTAAAAGAAGTTCTTCGACCTGCTGAAGTGGTGAGAGACGCATTTTGAGCTTGAGGAGTTCCGGGGTGAGGGTTGGATAATTGGTGAGCGCGGCAGAAGAATGCACAAGATTCGACCTAGACGACGTTTGTGCTTCCGACATGGCATTCAAGATCAACCTTATCGATCGCACCACGTTAAGTTGGACTACAGCTCTCCATGACGCGCGTTCATTTCGAAACGCCTTTCGAAATCTTAGTGTATCGCATTCGAGCAAGCTGGGTAAACGTACCTTAGGAGAATGGAATAGCTGAAAGTCTGGATGACAAGCAGTAAGAAATATAGCAGACACGCGAAAGGTAACGAAAGTACTTTTGAGGGTTGTCGATTTGCCTGGGATCTGAAGTGATGAAAACAGGCTAATAATGAAGAGGACTGTTTTATACCTGATTCGCTTTGGCCTACTCTCCGTGTAGGCAGTTAAATGATCCCCTCCAGTATATCACTCACCTAACAGAAGAACTCTAACACACTTCGTCTTCTTTTCGATGACCCGTTGCCGATTGAGCTCGTCGTCAATGATATCTGATCTCCTTTGTGCTGCTCCCTCCGCAGCAAGTCGTGCTTCACGTTCAATCTCAGTCTCATTCGGCGGCGGAGCTAGAACATTGTTTAGCGGGTCGTCGTCCAAGTGGCGAGTGTCAGTGGGATGGTCAGTGGGATGGTCGGTGGGATGGCGGTGGCGCTTATTCCTCAGAACCATTGTGAAGGGAGTTGGAAGAAAGGAATGGAGCCAGGAAAACGCCAGAGCTTTATGTTAGCACGGGTTGAACTGGAACCAAAGTTGTCCTGAGCTTCTAAGAAGGATTCCAATCCAAGACGTTCCGGTCAAAAGCACTGAGCACTCGCAGATCTGGCTGGCTGGAGCAGTCACAGATCCGAATTGGGGGAACATCAAACAAATCACTTGTCAGCGTTTCAACGTTTCAACCTGTTCGACATCGACAGTTGGCATGGCAGTTCGAGTGGACGACTTGCTTCAATGCAGGCATGGCCCTGAGACAGCCTGGGACACATGTACCAACTTTCTGCCCACCAGATGGTTGCCCTTGAAAAGGGGAAGTCAGTCACGCGTTTGTCGAATCTAGACTCGTGAACCCTTGAAGCATCGTACAGCAGCTGCAATTGTCCACGGTCTGATAGTAGAAATACATGGGTCCATGGGTCGAGGGGTACGTCTTCTTCACTCAAGTCTCTTTTTCTGCACGCCGCCTCACGTCCTCAGCTAGATTCCGCTTTCCCTTCTCTGCCTCTGATTTTCCCCATCCAAGCCAATTGGACCAACCAGCCTTCACCTCTTCGCCCTTCTTCTCAGCATCCGACCGCACCTCCGCAGCTTTGCTCTCTGCAGTTGATCGCGCTTCCTTGTAGAGATCTTCGGTCGAATCCCGAACATCAGCGAGGGACCTTTGTCCAGACGCCTTATAGGAATCGTATTTCGCTTGCGAGCGCCTTTCAGCGTCCTGTACGCTCGAACGTGCCGATGCTAGTTTATCTTGTCCCACATCCTGATAATCCTGTTATCCGATTGATGACAGAAAGGAGACAGGAAACAAGCCTTGGTTTCGTCGTACTTTACTTGACCTCGCTGAATTGTATCGCCGATACGCGCTTTGACTGCATCAACAGACTCGCGTCCCGTTCGTTTGATCTCCTCTTCATCTGCTTTCGCCTTCTTTTTGGTCGCGTTGACCGCTTCAGGATTTGTGTAATACCAGTAACTCCCAGCGACTGCAGCAGCGATACCAAAGGTAATATACATCACGTTCGAATTTGATACAGTCGATTTCGCTGTCGGTTGATCAGCTGGCGAAGGTGTTGCATATGTTCTCCTAGCCTACAGAGAGTGAGTGATTTGGGAAGTCAGACATTGGGTGGAAGTTTACAAGAGGAACTTGAACAGCTCTCTGCGCCGAGGGGAAAAGAATAGAACTCCTAACTCGAGTGATGCGAAGAGCATGGAAATGGGCCATAGCTAGCAAGTTATGAAGGAGATTCTTTGTTTTACAATCGTAGTATAAGTATGACGTCAAGCGTAATCATTGATTCAGTGCACCACACCTCTTTTGGACAGTGGCCAAATCGGGTAAGTTTTTATTCCTATCTATCATAGAATTCTTCCTTTTATGGCTTATTTAATGCTAACAATTAAACAAATGCTTGGATTACTGTAAATTAAAATGAAGCATTTTTTTACATCTCTGTTGTACAAAAGTGGTGGGTGGTAAGGTACACAGCAATTTTGTTATTTTTCATCCATCAGAGTCGTTCAGTCTGTTACATTCATGTCTAGCGCAGAACCGGCACATCCCCAAAAAGCAAAAGTATTGCTGATTGGCGTAGGGTGAGCAAGGCTCACCAGACCTGAGAGTTGGAATTGATGCTTTGTGTTCCAGAGGTGCAACATGCTCTGGCAAAACTACCCTCGCGAAGCATCTCAAGCAGATTTTACCTGACAGCGTTATTATTCACCAAGATGTATCTCGTGTTCTCTGCTCGTAGGCCCTTATTCCAATTTACTGATCTTCTGCTTAGGACTTTGCACCCGTGCGTAAGATATTACCTCTTCCTGACAAGAAGATTAGAAAAAATCCAAACGACTTGCTGAATGTAGCCTCAAGAACTGGTGCCCATCCATCCAATCCACAAAGTGCAAGACTGGGATGCAGCACCAGGAGCAATGTCTTGGCCGAGGCTTGTTAACTTCCTCCAGCAGGTAAAAGAGACGGGGGAGATTCCGCCTGACCATCGGAGCCATGATCATCTGAACGAGCAGAAGTTGGTGAAAGTAGATGACGAAGTGAAGGATGGATGGACACGTGTGTTCGAGGACATGAAGAGAGAACAAGAGCGAAAAGGTGGGCAGAAGATTGTATGGGGTCTGGTCGATGGTTTTCTTTTGTACTGGAACAAGGTAAGGACACATAAGATAAATCTTTGTGCTGCTAACGACGAGACACAGGAAGTATTTGATCAGTTGGATGTGCGTATCTTCCTCAGAGTGCCACACGATGTGTTGAAGAAGAGACGGCTTGAGAGACATGGTTATCATACAGCAGGTAAGAAAACCCGAGTTCTCGTCTTGTCCGTAACCCTAATGGTCTTCCCTTCAATTATATTTTATTCCAACCGATGTATGAAAAAATGATTGAACTACTGGTGTAACTCTCCGCTCTAAATCCACCGGCGCTGGTTGGCGGCCTGGAGTGCAATCTGATCCAGAGGGTGCACTGTGGCGGGACCCTCCGGGCTACTGGGATCAAATAGTATACCCTGCGTACGTGGATGCTCACCAGGAGGTATTTCAGAACGGGGACGTGGAAAGCGGAGAGCCCAGTTGCAAGGTAGAGGGGTTGGTTGTCCTAGAGAGCTTGCAGATGGAGATGAACGATGTAGTTACGCGATGCTGTGGCGTTCTGAAGGAGGTTGCAGAACGTTACTAGTACTATGATAGAGCAACTTCAATGTTGAACTCCGGTACCCGGAGATATCCAGTGCGTGATCGAAGAATCACATGGCGGACCGGGAGGTAGTCTGGGGTAAGTTATATAAGTGATGTGAAATGTATCCCGCTACTCCTCACATCTCCTTTCCTCCCTCCACAAAAAATGGCTCAAGTCATCGTCGTCGGTGGTGGTCTGGCCGGCCTCTCTGCCGCACACACTCTCCTCGAACGAGGCGCTAACGTTCTCCTTCTCGACAAGCAAGGGTTGGTCCTCTTTCAGCTTCATTTCCATCCAAATCTGAACCCCTTATAGCTTCATGGGCGGAAACTCTACCAAAGCAACTTCGGGTATCAATGGCGCCGGTACTCAGACTCAGCAGGAGCACGGCATTCCCGACAATGCAAAGGTTTTCTTCGACGACACCAAGCGCTCTGTATGCTCCTCCTATCTCTTGCTACTGTTGCCTCCTTAATCATATCACAGGCTCGCGACCTCGCCCGTGACGATCTGATCCGTGTTCTCACTGGCCGCTCAGGTGATGCCGTCAACTGGTTACAGAACAAGTTTGGCCTGGATCTTTCCAAGGTCTCTCGCCTTGGCGGTCACAGTCAACCTCGCACACATCGCGGAGATGCGCAGTTTCCTGGAATGGTTCGACTATTCTCCTAATCTTCTTGATACATATTCCCAATTACGCTTGTTTTTAGGTTATCACGTACGCTCAGATGGAGCGTCTAGAGGACCTCGCTGTCTCTAATCCAGAGCGAGTCAAAATTTTCAAGAAGGCTCGCGTCACCAAAATTCTCAAGGAAGAATCAGGTTCCGTAATAGGTGTGGAATATACTCGCAATGGTCAAATCGAGTCTGCATACGGTCCTGTCGTCCTTGCTACTGGTGGCTATGCAGCAGATTTCACCGAAGACTCGCTGCTTAAGAAGTACCGACCCGAACTTTGGGATCTCCCGACCACCAATGGTGATCATTGCACGGGTGATGGTCAGAAATTGGCAATGGCCGCCGGCGCTAGTGGTATCGATATGGAGAAAGTTCAAGTCCACCCTACTGGATTGGTGGATCCTAAGGAACCAGAAGCCAAAGTCAAGTTCTTGGCCGCTGAAGCTTTGCGCGGCGTTGGTGGTTTATTGCTTGACAACACGGGCAAGCGCTTTGTTGATGAATTGCAACATCGTGATTATGTAACAGGCAAGATCTGGGAGAACAAGAAGGTAAATCCCTTCTGCATTTCCCCCTTTATGATGACGGTCTTACGCATGTTTCTCAGTATCCGATCCGCTTAGTGTTGAACGGCGCAGCCTCGAAGGAAATTGAATGGCATTGCAAGCACTACGTTGGTCGGGGTCTCATGAAGCGGTTCGAGAACGGTGATGCGTTATCCAAGGAATTTGGCCTTTCACCAGATGTTTTGAAGAAGACTTTCGAAGACTACAACCACAGTGTTCGATCTAAGAAGGATCCTTTTGGCAAGAAGGTACGTGCAAATGACATCAATATTCTTAACAACGTATCATTGTTCTGTGTAGTTCTTCCAGGGCGAATGGAGCTATAACGACTTCTTCCACGTCGCCATCATGACCCCAGTGCTACACTACACGATGGGTGGTCTCGAGATTGATACCGAGTCACGTGTCCTGAGTGGGTCAGGTAAACCCATCCCAGGCCTTTTTGCTGCTGGCGAGGTTGCAGGCGGTGTTCACGGTGCTAACCGTCTCGGCGGTTCATCCCTCCTTGGTTGTGTTGTTTTCGGACGTGTGTCCGGTGATTCTGCCGCTGCATACCTTCTTCAGGCAGCGAGTGCCGCTGTACAGAAGGCGGGTGGGAGATTGGGAGCATTGGCTGGACAGCTTGGATCGGGCTCTTCACAGGTGGCACCGACACCCGCCCCTGCTGCATCCGCAGGCAAAGCGTCAACAGGGTCGTACACCATGGAGGAGGTCGCCAAGCACAATAAGAAAGACGATGTCTGGGTGGTGGTCGATGGACAAGTACTTGATGTCACCAAGGTAAGTCACCTGTGTTATTTGAAGTAGATCACCTGTCAAGACCCTCGTCTAGTTCTTGCCGGAGCATCCTGGAGGTGAGAAAGCCATTCTTCTATACGCTGGCCGGGATGCTACCGAGGAATTCAATATGCTGCATGACCCCAAGGTAAATTGGGTTGTATATAAACACTTTATTTGTGACTCATTTATCCCAAATGTCCAGGTTATTCCGCGGTATGCACCGGATGCTGTGATTGGAAAGGTGAAAGCCTAAGGGTCAGGAAAACTCAAGTTAGCAGTGTATCCCCAGACTAGCCACTTCTTATTATTTTTGTTACACATTCACGTCGTACGGGCCACGCTCAATATTTAAGCGTTGTATCGTAGCATAATGCACAAGTCGGTTCGATATTTACGTGAGGACAGCCACGACTAATTTCTCGTACATGATCGGCTAGCAGCATGTCAAGCAACGAAGCACTTCTCACTCCATCCAAGCGATTCCAACGCAGCAGACGACAGCAATGAGGCAAGTCCATCATATACAGAGTCTGGGACTGTGGCCATCGTTAACTTCTTCCTTGCTAACATGACATCCAATACGGACAGTACCAGGGATTCGTCGCCTCTTACCCAAGGACGCAATTCTCCCAACGAAGGCTTAGAAGAGACCTCTCATGCGGAATATGCTCATCATTATGAACTAGACGTCAAAACACGTGGAGCAGTTTGGGGGCTGTTGTCGCTCATCTTCTTCACGGCATTGGTGGTCCTGCTGTTCTTCCAACACTTGCTCCAGGATTCGTTTTATCCGTGGTTAGGTCTCCTTCCGGGAAACACGACACTAGCCGCATTGGCTATTCTCGATAGTGCCCCGGTCATCGTGCGTCTTGCAGTGCCTCACACTTACAAGCCGAATGATGATGGTAACATTTCTCCTCGCATAGGACGGCCACATCGGTGCGTCGAGTCACCATTGCGTATGACTATAGCAACTCAATCAACCACGGCATAGACCTTCCTATTCTTGCGCGCGAGGTCTATGCCAACAACGTTTCTTCAATTGACTTGACATCTCGCATGCCTCAGCATGTTGATATTCCACGGTTACGGCAGGGAAAAGTTGGAGGCTTCTTCTGGTTGGCTCTGCGTTCCTCGACGACCATGCTTCTAACCCCTTACACGCTTCGAAACCAAGGTCAGTATATGTATCTTGCGCAAACCCTCAAGACGAAGGAAAGGATTTCACACATGCGTCTTGGCGTGTTAGGTCTGTCTGAAGTTACTATCCTATGACGGTAATGCTGATTTATATATTGCCCAATATAGAGATACATTGGAGCAAATTGATGTAGCCAAACTCCTGATCGCAAAATATCCCGAGGTATGTGGCGTGCAGTTTCAACACCCAAGAGTTTGTGTTGAAGTCCTAAGCAGACATTTCAATTCGCACTTAGCTCCGACGACATCAAATCTGCTATAACTAACGGTAAGATCGCGAGTCTTTTAGGCGTGGAGGGGCGAGTGCTTTCAATTTTTTCAAGTGTGCTTGCATTCAATGCCTTGAATAGTGGCCACCAGCTAGGAAACTCTATTGCTGTGCTCCGCCAGTACCATGCCCTCGGGGTGCGTTATGTGTCCCTAACACATACTTGCCACAATGCCTTTGCCGATTCGTGTGGGATACTTCCGGGGAAGATCCCTCTTCATGGCGGATTGAGGTTCGCATCATCTTAACCTGCATATGCCTCTGTTTAGCTCCCGCTTTTGATTATTAGTCCTCTTGGTCGTTTGCTCATCAAAGAGATGAACCGCCTTGGGGTCCTAGTTGATCTGTCTCACACATCGGATGCAACCGCAACCCAGGCATTGGATCAGTCAAGGGCCCCCGTTATCTGGTCTCATTCGTCTGCTAGAGCAGTTCACAGCCATTCGCGCAATGTTCCTGACAAAGTCTTACGATTGATCGGGACTGATAGCGGTAAACGAGACGCTGTCGTTATGGTATTTAGCATTTAACTTTCTGAATGCCCTTGATGTAATGACGTCGTTGCCACGCAGGTTAATTTTTCCGCACGGTTCATTGCTCCACCGGGGAAAGCAGATGTCCGAACTGTAGCTGAACACGTAGAACATATTGCCAGGGTTGCTGGAAAACAACAGTAGGTATACATTTTCACTACTTGTCCAATTCTCACACAAAACTTTTATCATTCCCAGCGTAGGTTTAGGGAGTGATTTTGATGGAATTGAAGAAACACCTCGTGGGTTGGAAGATGTTTCAAAGTATCCAGCCCTGGTGAGCCTCCCGTCTTCTCTGGTACAGATCAGTTGAAAAATAAATCTATCAGATTGCGGAGCTTTATGAACGTGGATGGAATAAATATGAACTCGCTGGCTTGACGGGTGCGAACCTCCTGCGGGTTTTAGTGGGTGCGGAGAAGGTCGCGAAAGATATGCAAGCGGAGGGAGCCTCGCCGGCGTATGATCTGTACAAGGAACGAACCGATATTCCTGAAAACCTGCACAGTGAATTGTGATATGTGCTATCGGCGCACGGTGGCCATGGGCAGACCCTGGATGACCCGTTGTAATGTTAGTGACATCGGGTCAGATTTGTGTCGTCACATTACTGTAATGGATTTGCGATCTATATCCGATTTAAGGGATGTCCGGATTTGGGGCGATGACGATATCTAGTATCACTGTATAATATAATTTCTCATCCTGCTACTATATAGCCTCGACTTTCCGACAGTATATATATAGAGCGAAAAAAATAAAAACCTCAAGATTGGTACATATCTAAGGAGTCTGGGAATTTTACAAATGCAATATGCTAAGAGTGCCCAGGAAAGCTGTAGCAAAAGTGCTAAAGTCGGTGATGATAATCACGTTGCAATTTGATTCGCATACGTCCCTGCCTCGAAAATCTGAGAACCTGACGGGAGTCCCAGCCTTGCCGGCATAACCTCAACAATGTTACCGGGGTGACTTGCTAGAAACGAATGCAGACAATATATGAAATATTGACGCGTCTAAATTTTTTTCCGTTGAACTCGCACAATACCACACTCCGAGGTAGCAATGCCTAATCTTCGTCCATCTCTTCCCCTTTAGCCTTCTGTTTCTCAATCCGCGCCTGCATTATCTGTTTCGCTTGTTCTTGCGCTGATAACAACCTACCTCCTTTAGCAAGTCCAAGGAGAAGCGCATGGACAAGGCCAACATGGTTGTGTCTGCGAAGACTGTTTTCGAACTACAATAAATCCAGGATCAACGGACATCTCAAAAGAAGCAGGAACAAAACTTACATTCCACCGGTCACGCTTCGAGTGTTCGCTAGAGATTTTGGAGAGAATATCGGCAGCGCCTGCTACATCTCCACAAGTTTGCGCACGCAGAAGATTTGACTGGAGGGATGGTAAAGGGTCGTCGCGAAGAGCAAGAAGGCTGAACTCGAGCTGAGTGGCGGAAGATAAATCAGCCTACAACATTCAGCATCCAATAACTCAGACTTACGGCATCAGCTGGATACGTCGCGATGCGACTCTCGATTACCTGCCTAGGCAAGCAAGGGATGTCAGTGTTTCAAGTGAGAGCGACGTCTATGTGGAGAAACACACCGAGCTTTCTTGACCCACCCCTCCCCTTGTTCTTCAAAGGGGCCATGTCGAACGGGATGCTGCTTCAGTCCATCTAACTCATAAAGAACACCCATGACCGGAAGGTACACCACAAAGTGATAGGCGTCCTCGGTTTTTCGAGAACGTCCTAGACCATCCAAAGATATTGCACTAGGCGGAGAAAGCACGTTATGAGCCTCCCTGAGCCAATCAGCGCTTGTGATGACCATTCCACACGTCTGGGCATCCAATCCTTCTGTAAAACTGATGAGTTCTGCCAGCTGCGGTCCAGTTGGGAGAGATGGTATGTTTCCAAGAGCATTGAGAACTGCGAGTGTCGCGCAGGCGTTGTTAACAACTTGATGAGCAAAGTATCCGGGGAACTCTGGATCATATTCACCTGCCAATGCAGGAAGAGAGTCGCCAGAGGACGAAGGAAGCCATTTAAACAAGAATATCAACGCATGGAGAGGTTGTAACGACGCAAGGGATTCAGCATCCAGAGAATAGAGATCGTCGACTATTAAAGGCACGCCCAGTGTCTTAAGTAACTCCCTGAAAGGAGAAAATTCAAGTTCAATGACACAGAAAGGAAGGGAATGGCGCCTAAGCACTTACGTGAATACTCCTGGATCAGACTCTGTCAGCTGCCATCCACTGGTCTCGTCGTCTCCCGACATTTGGTTGACAGAAAATTATAGCAGGAGTAAATGACACCGGGCTCGGACGCGTATGCCCACGTGACAAAGTTTTCATGTCTGATGTTGAGCAACGACCACAGACAACATCGCCTTCTTCTGACCCGAAATTGATTAATCGAGCAAGGTTCGAGCTCGAATTGGAATTTGTCCAGTCATTGGCCAATCCTTTCTATCTTCACTCCTTGGCCCAACAAAACATCCTCGAACAACCAGCATTCATCAACTTTCTGGAGTACCTTCTTTATTTCAAACAAAAGGACTATGCACGGTTTATTCAGTCAGATTTTGCTGTTTACCTGTTCGCGTTTATCTTTCTTATGCTCACTTGTGTTCATTTATACAGCTATCCGCATGCGCTGCATCACCTTGATCTGCTTCAACATGCCCAGTTTCGATCCGAGATGAAAAAAGACGAGTTTTTCAGGGACTATCTCCACCAAAAACAGTTCGATCATTGGCGCACTTGGTAAAAACACGAGGTCATCACCATCCTCCATGCACTATTGACACCTGTGCGCCAGGCGGTCTCACTTGAATACCACATCACCTGTGCATTCTGGAGAGCAGCAAGGAACAAATGGCATGAAGGAATGACAATTGTTCAGGAGCGCGCAGATTCCAATTGCAATCCTCTGATAAGTTAGCCATGTACATAAGAGTTATAATTTATACACCTTACATAAGCAATCAACTTTCTAAACACATCCACGTCCGTGTAACATGTTCCCTATGCCATGACACGAGTGCCAGAGCAATACTCGCTGGATGAGCCATTGGCCAGCCTGCCGACTTCCCAACATTATCACCCTTACGATGTGAACGGTATACCCGATTCTATTCGGGAACGTAGTCATCTTGCATCCGTCACAGAGAAGAAGCGTTTGTGGTGGAGAAACGCAACCATCAACACAATCTTCATCGGGTCATGGTATGCATGCGTTCCTTCTAGTCTCTGTGTAGTTCTCTAGTAATATTCACCACAACTTTCTGTTTTGGCACACTCCAGGTTTTCGTTCGCCACTATCCTTTCTGTGTATAACAAATGGATGTTCTCAGCAGAGCACTTTGGCTTCCCATTTCCGCTATTTGTGACAACAATGCACATGTTCGTTCAATTCGCCCTTGCAACATTAATTCGCAACATCTGGCCCAAACGATTTCGACCTGAAAACAACCCGTCGCGTGCGGATTATGCGTGAGTCGCTCATCATGTATTGGTGAACGTGGAACAGCTTGCAGGCCACGATGGTTGACTTCGAAGCATCTCCAAGGCAACACTGCGCTCAAGCGAGGACAGCGGCCTGTGGATCATGCCCGGTCTTTGAAAGCTGCATTCATTCATAGCTGCAACCCGCGAGGGATAAGACGATTTATTCTGGGTCTCGTCATGAATTCTGTCCCCATTCTTTTCCACTTTAACTGGCAACCACAATCGGTCCTAATGCCTACATATTAACAGAAAGAAGGCATGTCCTACTGCAATCGCGTCGAGTCTAGACATTGGGCTGTCCAACTTCTCCCTCAAAACAATAACATTATCATTCTACAGTGTGTCATCTACTCCTCATACGACCTCATAGTCTGAAAATAATAGTTTTCATGCTTAGCAATGTGCAAATCTTCTTCCTTGATATTCGTTCTCCTTTTCGCGTTCATCTTTCATCTGGAAAGATTTTCGTGGCGGCTGGTTGCTGTTATTTTCCTTATATTTTCCGGGGTGTTGCTTATGGTAGCGACGGAGACAAAATTTGTTTTGGAGGGCCTTATCCTAGTACTTAGTGCGAGCGCTTTTGGGGGCCTGCGCTGGAGTCTCACACAGATACTGCTTCAGAACAAGAAGATGGGACTTGACAACCCAGCCGCCACCGTTTATTGGCTTGCACCTATCATGGGTATCACCCTTGCCTTGCTCAGCGCTATTGTGGAACACTGGAGTGCTGTTTTCAGCAGCCGATTTTTCCTGACCTTCGACAAAGTGCTGGAGACTGCGTTTTTCATCATTGCACCGGGCGTCCTAGCTTTTTGTATGATCATGAGTGAATTCTAGTACGTGAAGTCTGCTGCCGAGCGCATCCAGTTTGACTTTACGAGCTGCAGCATCATACAGCGGACAGGAGTAGTACCGATGTCCATCGCTGGAATAGCCAAGGAGGTGACCACAATCACGGTCTCTGCGTGGTTCTTTGGAGATCAGCTTACTCCCCTCAACATTACTGGCGTTTCTATTACTATATGCGGTACGTCAAATATTTGAGTATTGGATTTTCGCTAGATTTGACAATACTTGTATAACAGGCATCATCCTTTTCACATACCACAAATATCGAAAGTCCATGGACTCGGTAGTCCCTCTGGATGGTCACGGCAACCCAATCCACACAGATGACGGCGTTCATGAAAGCGATGACCAAAGAGGAGACTACGTTGAGCTTGGTGAAACCGTGGGTCTAGCAAGAGATTTACGTGCGAGCTACGATTTTGAAGAGGTAAGCAAGATGACACGGGATGGCAACCACACCAAAGGCTAACATTTTATCTTTCCACAGGATAGAACATCTTCGCTAGTGCCATTCTCAGCTGCAAGTAGTGAAGATGACGCAAACAACGCCAAGGTAGCGCTCCACAGCTTTTCCTCCTCCAAAACTCAGCGGGGAGCCGTGGACCACGGATCGGGAAATGGTTCTGCTGTCGCGCAGCCCGCGAATCTATAGAAGTATCCAACGTTTGGCCAAGGGACAATTTGTAGACTAAGCTTTGCAGGGGCTGATTACGATTGCCATGAGTGTTAACGTTGCCTCTGTCACATGCGACATCTCTCCATGACATGATCAGAAAAACTTTCTTTGGAGGTCTGCTTCTTCTCTCCCTGTCTCAATTTGACAGCGCAGCAACCAGCTCTGATCTTGGATGCCATTGACTTCGGTTATGCAAACGAACAGTTTTATACCGTGACCACTTGGTTCCATCAGCTGGTTCCGTTATCAAAACATGGCCGTCCCAGGACATGAATGACACCGTGATTGCGTTCCTTGATTGGGAACCTTTCAATCAAGGCAACGTGTCAAGATGTCGATCTGATTCTCTCACAAGTTGTGGATTATACGTGGATAGCATTGGCAGTTAATAGAAAATTTGATGCTAGCTTGTAGGTGATATGAAGCAAGGTGGAAGGCATGAATGTGGATGGTATACATAGTGGTTTGAGGACTGTTTCTTGAAAGTTATTCTTGACCGCGGTGATCAGTCGGACCACGTGGCCGATCGGCAGCCGACCAGGACGCACATATAAAATCTTGGTCATCCGTTCCAAGCCGGTCCAGAGTAAATCAACAGCAAAATACACATGCACAACCTAACAACGTATACACTTTTTCGTGAGTCTTTGATGTTACACTTGCATGTTGGAATCCATTCTCATGTGGGTCCGTGCAATGTTAGCGAGGCACATCCTGCCAGATCCTGTCATCAATACCTCTTGGGTCGAGTTTGTTTTGACAAATTACCCACACCCGTTACTCTTTTAGTTGGGTTGGGACTGTCAGGCGACAACGCGTCTGTCACCCACTCTTGAAACGGCTGGATAGGTCCGGCTTGGTCCTTTGCTCGGGCGGCTAGTAGGCTGTGCGAAGAAATCTTAAAATTGCTTCCTTCCAGGCCTGGTAAAGATCCGATCGGAGTCAGGGTGTTTTGGGTGAACTTGACCATCCCAGTGATAAAAGGGACCCGTGGACTTGAATCATTGTTTGTGTCATCGCGGCTGTGTTGAAACTTGAATATTTGGTCTCAACGTTTTAATCTGGATTTTTCAGTTCGTTTCCGCCGTGACTATCGCAATTCGGCCTCGAGGTATATAGCCAGCGGTTAAAAGCCCTTCACCCGAAATCACGGCGTATCCGTATTGTCACTACAACAATGGACGACTCCTTCCAGTTTATAATCGAATCTCCTCAACACAATCAAGGCCACAAAAAACGTCCACGTCTCGTAACATCCTGCGACAATTGGTATGGCGTGCGCTCCATTTTCGTTTTGTTTAATTTTTAATTTCCTACATTCCAGTCGTCTCAAGAAGATCAAATGCCTTCAGCCTTCGCCCGAAACTAAATGCGAAGCATGCAAAGCGTCTAAAATACCATGCCGCTTTCGAGACAGAGAGAGGTACTTTGCTGAACGTAGCCGCGCTATCGCGGGCCCGAATGCGGGATCGAGTTATAATGACGAACAAAGGTAAGTTACAACATACGACAAGCAGATTTCCGGCGGCCCTGATCATTTATTACTCAGGTCTGAAAGTAATCCTGCCCTTGATGCCTTTGCAGTCTCGTCCGGATCGTCAAGCCCATCGATCTCCTCTCACTCCAACTCCCGCTCAACATCTCATTCTCCGAAAGCAAGCGGCATGGTTGGGGCCGAGGGTGAATCCAATGGCAGATATCAGTCATACCCCCCAGACCCGCGCCGTCCGACGGATCCGTCCCATAGGTGAAGCTGTGGTCCACAATCAGTTACGAAAGCCCATCAGGCTAATAAGGGTCGTTTCAGGCATACTGGATCATCATCTGTGTCTTCTTATCATCCTCCGCGAGGTAATGATCCAATTGGCTATGGTTTCATCAGCCCAGGTTCAACCCAGCCTCTTCATAACGCCCGGTCGTCACCACATCAACATAGTTCCCGTTCCGTTCATCTCTTCGACCCTGAGCACCCTCAATGCCCGCACCCCACACTGATGCCGCATTATATCCAAACCTTTTTTGAACACCTTGGCCCAGAATTCGCATTCCTCTCGTATGATGAAATACTCGGAGAATTTTGGGATCGGACATTACCTCTACTGCTATCAAACTGTATCGCTGCGATGGCTTCCAGGTTCGTCGCCTATCACATTTTCAAGGGTGATGTGAGTTTATGTAGCATCATCACACAGGTTTTCCAACATTCCAGAGCTATCCGTCCGCGGCTTGCATAATGTTGCTGAAACGTACACTGACAACGCCAAGGTCGAGTGACACTCTTTTCGTAGTCATGGGGTACCTCATTGATCTGTGTTTGAGCAGACTATTTTTTCCTCCATTGCTCACATACCCACAATGGACACACTGCATGCTTTGATATTACTTTCCTGGTCAGAATACAAGGACAATCAAGTAGCTGGTATGTGATTATTACTTCATTTGCAGACTTTCCTCTTATACTGTGAAAGGTTTCCGAACATATTCCCAGATGGCCATGAGAATGGCAATGGACCTCGGTCTGTCTGATCAGAGTACGATTCAGATCCATTTGAGCGACAGAGAAAGAAACCGTAGGCGGACTGCTTGGACGAGCATCATTCAGCTCCATTCGGCAGCGACATATAATCGATAATGGCCTTCAACATTGACGCCAGTGAACATTCCGTTCATCGACATTACACATATATTCACGTAGGTTACGCATATTATACCTGTACAGTTGTACTGTACGCCGCTATTAATTTCTAATCGCTACATACATACCCTGGCCCGGATCGCGGGCATTCATACAATATCGGTTCATGCCGTTGGAAAAAGATTTCATCTACTGTATACGTAGCATGGAACTCGTCATCCACGATCAAATGCGGAGACTTGTTAACCAGGATAACTTGAAATGACAAAGTCCCACTTTCAGAAATTCATGATCAGCAGCAGCAGCAGCACGAAACAAACGCAGCTGGAATGTGATCAAGTTGATGGGAATGTAAAAATAATAATATATAGGAAGTTCTTTGCCCCTTTGAATTTAGACTTCAACCGTACCATTAGCTTGGGTGGATGTCACGGTGGTGATAGCAGCATAGCCTCTGGGCCTGGGGGGACCTGGGCAGCCAAGGTGTAGTATGCGACTGTCCGCGCAATGGTCCATGCGACTGTCCGCACTACCCAACTGTGACATAGCTAAAATCTTACCTTTGTTCGTCCATCAGACGCACATTTGACTCTCGACATCGCTTGGAGTTATCCTTTATGTCAGAACCATTCTCTTACACCGTTGCAGCTTATCTACGGGTAACATCAATGGCCATCGCTATTTACGAGTGAGTGGAATCAGCAACATTTCGCTTCACGACTGCGACGTATCGTACCGTAGCTATTTGGAAACGTTCCCCACTGCATGGCGATTCTACAAAGAACACTACAGATCCCGTCACATATCGTTCGTTTGACTCTCCCTCCTTTTGGAACATGATTTGACCGTTAATTGAAACACTTTGTTCAGACTCCTTTCACTGTTGTTCCTGTTGATTCGGTGGGTCCGAAACGCGTCGTACAAAGTAGGTCAACTTACTATCTGTGCTACAGCTCTACTAGTGTGACCATTCTCATCCTGAGCAATGTAAATGGTCTTCTTATATTCAACAATTACCATGTTTTTTTTCACTTTGGGATGCCTTAGGTTGGTTTCTTTTATGGGAAATTTACACTCACGACTTGCAGGCGTTTCTTTATCATTCCACCTGTGTTCAAAGGTAGGTGAGGACTAAACAACGTATCCCTCCCATTCTGCTGACTCTTCGTCAGTGCTACAGGCTATGGTTTCTCAAGCAATCTTGGGCACAAGGTAAGGCTTAGCTTGCTCAAACCATTCGCCACTCTGAACAGGCTGAAGGGCCTGGAATCTATCTAGGAGAAATCGCAGGATCACTTATCTTCTATCAGCTGCGTATGCAATAGCTTGTATCGTGAGTGACGAAGACAGACATCGGCAATATTTGACATTACCCTTTCGTAGGTGCAATGGATTTCTACATTGTATCGACGGAAGTGTGAGTGGCTTCTAATGCTTGCATCTGTGTCACATCTAAGCTTAATATTCTTCTAGTCAGGCTAGGAAGTGAACCACACGTGAGCCTTATTATGTGCTCTCTAGACTCTAGCCTCTTGACCTTTTCTTACTCTGTTTCAGGCCAAGTTCGTCGGATTTAGCTTGCAACTGTCTTCAACGAGTGTGCTGAAATTTTATTGAAAGCTGTACCCCATTCAGCGTGGCTCATGAGATGTATGCTTGGATCTACTACGCGACCGCAGTGGTATACGACTCCTTAACAACTGCGATATCGGTCATATTCTTGCTAAGATATAAACTGACCTCCAACAACACTATGTGTGTTTCTTGGAGTTCGAACATCATCGTATCCCATGCTTACTGGCCGGAATAGGACCTCAAAATTGATAAGGATGTGAGTGGTGCTCATGCGAACTGCCGCGCACTGACTCTGATACTTCAGGATGCTGTATGATGGCATAGGATATTTCGCAGCTCTTACTGGTAGGAGTACGCTCTTCTTTCTTCCCACCATGTGCTTCATCGTTTGCTAGCGGTTAATGTCCTCAATTTGCTGCTCTTCAAGCAAGACCAAAACATACAGGTGAAACTTGAACGAACAGTGTTACGGGCATGGTTCGAGATGCTTACTAGACCGTTTATGTCAGACAGCTGGGTATGGATTGATCAAATTTCCCTCGGCTTTCCACCTCATTCGCGCTCTAGTGCTTCTCTCGCCTATTGCGTTTTGTGGATAATGTCTCAAAGACTGTTGATTCACCAATACCGTTTGTCCCCTATTTTTCCAACGCATCTCGTGTTCATTAGACCGAGTATTCCAGATGCTATACGTGAACATCGCGATCGAAGTGAAGCCGTGACTATCACACAGGATATCGACTCTCCCCGCGATGTTAGTCGTGCTGTTAGAACTCAAACTGAAGAGTTCGAACAAAAAACTACCGGTGGCTTTAGTCTTGCCGTACCGAATATCGACGACTTTTATCCACAATCAGAATTTCAGCAGGATGGGGTGCACGTCAGAATCGAGCGTACGGTTAGACTGGATCGCCGGTCAGGGCCATACGAGTTGGAAAGCTATTCTCAGAGTGGAGAATGCAGCGATAAGAAGACAGGGCTTCCGAGTCGAACTCTGGCGCGGCCTGCCACTACAAATCGATGACTTCGACTTGATTCAAATTTTCAAATTCTATCAGTACATATATCTAATTACCTATGCAGCAATATCACCTAGTAATACATGTACATATATACCCAGTTATCAGAAAGTCATTACCCCCACCGATTTCCTCTCAACTACATCATATATAATCAACTTGATTGCCCGGATTACGACAACAACGTTGATTTACATAAATGAAACATAGGGGAAGGAGGCGCTGTTCCTAACAACATTCAGTGTCAAGGATACTGTTGCGTGCCTACGTTGAAACAAATTTTGCATCTTCAACGTTGACCGTGAAGGCAGCTCATTCTTTCGTGTTCTGTGAGGCTGGTCCTCTTCTCTGTTTTTCAACATGTCTATCCCTGGGCCAGCAATGTCTACACAACGCTTTCCAGATGGCTCCGAGCTTCTCCTTCGCATGGTATATTCGGCTCGGGAAAAGCATGGGATAATTGTACGTCCCGAGTCCGCTTCGTTTGAACCATATGTAGGGCATACTAAGTACTCACACCGTTTGTCAGGTCCTTGTCGTTTTGTCATGTGTATCACTGGTAGCAATTGTTATGCTTTTATGTGCTATTTCTGTAAGCAGTCTCTCGAGAGTCTGAGGTGTTGCAACACTTAAGTCTGTTCACCATGCTTTCAGTTCTCCGCTTTCACTACCCGAACATCCCTTGATGAGCATCTCTTTGTACGCACCCACGTTGCTGCATATTTCATCTCTCTTCTCCTCTGTGACCTGCTTCAAGGTATGTTCGGTCCCTTGAACTTTGGGTTTGGGCACTGATGACACATGTAGCCATGGGAGCGATTGTAAATGCGAGATGGATCAATCAAATGGCAGTTGAAGTTGGGAACATCTGTGTTCTCCAGGGTACGAACAGTGTTAAGAATGATTTAAACCATGAAGACATTATTTAAACATAACCACCAGGTGTTTTGAAGCAAGCTTCCGACATTGGTACCGCATTTTGGACCCTTGTACGACCCTTTTACATCACTTGGACCACATTATAGGCTTCATGCTCACGTCTAGGTTATCGCAATTCACACATTTTGTCTCCTATTTCTGGAACTAGAACCGCAGACATTTGTACTTTGGACTACCCTTGTCGGAGGCTGGTCGGCAATAACAACTTTAGTACTCTTGGGCCCTGCGACAGAGCGGAGGGGTCCCTTTTGTCAGTATTCTTGATGTCTATGGGAGGCATCCATGCCTGATACATCCATATTTAGTCGGCATTTCCGGCTATTGGTGTTCGATATCCTCACAGTACAAGACTGAGCGTCTTACGTACGTTGGTTGCCCTTCTTCTCCGTACTCAATAATCGTGATCTTCAATGAATCTACAGATTGGATTATATGATTGTGGGTTTTCATTTGGGGATAACTTCGAATCTTCTACACATCTCGTATTTCAGATGTTTCTCGCTGCATTTTTCAGCCTTGTCTTGTTCACTTTGGTCTTCCTCCGTCTCCGAGGAAACGTAGTTCGAAATGGCTGGCGTGTTCGCTTTTGCAAGACCAGCGAAGCACGACCAGAAAATTGGAAAATTGGTGATGTTCGGGCGATGGTTATTGCAAGACAGATGTTATTGTAAGCATCGTTGTGCCGTTTTCCTGCGAATTGTTGATTGATCTATTTCAAGTTATCCGGCAAGGAATTCACATAGTTCAACAGATGTGTTTGACTGATTAAAATTGTCTGCAGCTTGCATACATCATCCTTATACTGCCTGTCGCAAGCTCACGGTTTGCATCCTGGGCAGGAAATAATGTTTCTTTTGAGGTTACAGTATTCACGTTCGTTCTTCAATTGTTGGCTGTTAGTTTGGCTTATAGACATCCCTTTAGCGATGCCGTTTTCTTGTTGTCCGGGCTGGTGAACGTAGTTCTGTTCATTACAACTCCTCGCATATTACCTCCAAAATCAGTCAGATTTGATATGCGGTCTATCTCACGCCCGCTAGCCTCAATCCCTCAAGGCCACGGTGGCGACCCATACTATCAATCATCGCACACCCAGCCCAAGAACAGGGTGCATTTGTCAAGGACTTCTTCTAACATGTCTTCTTCATCGGACGGGTCTCCCGTTGGATCAAGTTCTAGCCAGTACACTGGTACGAAACAAGCCCGCAGAGAGAAATCTCGACCGCCAGATATCATCATCCGGAGAGACAGCGTGGAAAGTATGTATAGTGTTTATGGGGAGGACGACATAGTACGGAATGTCAATCACAGTGCACTACCACCACAACTGAGTTCACAGTGGAGTCCAGACGGTTCCCCCCAGCGCCGGTGTGTATTTCGTTCCCTATTTCCATATTGTACCTCATGCAATGCACGTCAGATCCTGGCGTTACTAAGTTTATTGGATATGATATGAATTGAAACTTGCAATTTGACCCACATCACACTGCAAACAATACAGAGGTTTCTCGCCCAAAGTCAACTAATACTGTAGATCCGGAGCTCACTCCGCATACCTACTCTAATTTATAGTATACACGTACGTCCACAATGGATCCAGAATAAGACCTTCAAGTTAGACAGATAGCAGACTCGTTGAAGTCATGGAGCTTCGCGAACGAGAAGGCTTCGCCAAATGTCCTGTAAGTTTTAGGTGCCAAAGCCATGATATCAACCCACCGTATCCGACAGCCCCGCCCTACGTCCATAAGTTATAGTTTCTAGTATGCTTCCCAATTGCCTTCTTCCACACTAGCATTATGTTTGCTGAAAGGGGCGGCTGCTTTGATAACAAAGGGGATCATGGATGGTATGGACAGTTGAAACCGCGACCGATGAAATGTGACACAGTTTGGCCTGTTCATCCTGTGGCGATGTACTACGTGAATATAAAGGTAGGAAGAGACATTGAAATTTCGACATCCTGGGAATGGCAGTAGGACAGTCCAACACCGTTTCGCACTGGGTGCGTGTGGAAGAAGACGAGCCTGAGGTTGCTAAATTATGTAGGTCAATATAATGGCATATGGTTCCGACTGCCTTTACCGTAGCCGGGAGCCCAGCCTGCCCGGCATTGATGGTAAAGTAGTCGGGAATTTCTGAATGTCACGTGATAGTTAAGTCTACGTATATTATCACGTGCTGTGGGGTTGCATTGAATGGGGAGTTGCAAGACGTGGTTTTTGAAGACATACAGTAGTAGACACTATCAACTTGATCTTTCAGTAAGATGTTCGTCCATGACCAAATTTTCGATCTCGGAAGGAAATGCAAGTTCCATTTTGTTTTTTACTGGTGATGTTGAAGCAGTGAGATGGAAATTTGGGTAAGTGACCTCGGCTGGTCCCAAAATTAGAACCTATCCTTTGGAAATCTCAGAATAGGACTTGTATCATCTTATAGCCCAGCCGGTGTACTCATAATGAAACTACATATAAATGGTGTGACAAGGCACTCGAGCTCAAGATTGACTCGGACAGCCCAACCCATCATCCAGGCACAAACTGGCCACGTCTCGCAGTTTCCCGAAGCGGAGACATATTCGACTGCGTGACTCGATGTGACAGAGATTTTGCAACTCCCTCACAGTTCAACATAGCTGATAGATTATCATGCCTGTCCTGGAAGATTGATTTAAAAAAGGTGAAGCTGATTGTTTCCTATCCACGATTTATGATAGCACGTCAAATAACGGTCAGGTCGTAGTCAAGTCCCAGAATTGACTGACCGCTTTTTTTCCCGTAACATTCATGATTGATTCTGCAGTCGCGTGACTTTCTGGGATTTATGCCATTGACGCGTTGTTGCAATTAATTTCAAGTTGTGACTGCTCGTCACACTGTCAGTCACTAATATTGCGTTCCAGACTCGGACATGACACTGGTGTTGTCGTGCGAACGACATGTGTTCCAGCTCTTCAACTGGGCCAAGCATCGATGGTGAAGTACCTCAGCCCTCCTCATGCTGATTCACGAGCTCCATCTCCTGCCATTCCCTGGAGTCCAGGCCATGTTGCGGTCCCGCCAACCTCTATGTTGGAAGACGTCGATGCCGCCGCGACAAGTGCTGTTGTGACTGTATCGAGCACCGTGAAGGAGGTTGCTGAGATATTGAAAGACGTACCTTATGTCAAAGGCTTAGCGGGAGTCATTATACAAATCATCAAGATCAAAGAGGTATGATACTACCCTGCGAACATGCTACATAGTACTAATTTAACGGAACACATAGGAAATCCGAACGAACAAGGATCGGTGTCAGGAACTAATTGACAAAATACTACGCAGGTCGAAGGTCATCTTAGATGGGCTACTCGAAGTCGCAGCATCGTCTAGCCAAGATTCGTTGAAGGACGTCGAGGTGAAGTTGAACGAGTACAGGGAGTGCGCATTGAATTATTTCGTCGCTTGATTTAGTCTCACGCCAACTTACTTAGTCTTTTGGTAAGAATCCTTGCAGTATTGAAGAGACACGCGTCGAAGGGCATATTCGATCGAGTGGTCAACCGAGCCTCACGGTTAGACGAATTGAACAAGTTCAATCGGTTCATCGATGACTTCAACATGGACTTCATGGTATGTCCCACTTTAACTCGCCAGCGTGCAAGCTAATCCAAGTCATAGATGGGGCTTCAAGTTCAAATTCAAGCTAATCTCGTTGACATATCAAGGAAGTTTGCGCAGCCCCCTGCTGTTATGCAGTAAGTCAGATGATCTCGTGGGCACGACATAGTCATTTACGACACTGTTCTCGCTCAGGCCTTTTATATACAAACCTATTTTACCCCCAAAACCGCAACTTATGATCGGAAGAGATAAAGAAAAGATCCATATCGTCAATGCATTGCTAAGTGAAAACCCAGCACGTGTCGCAATCCTGGGCGGAGGTGGAATGGGAAAGACAACACTCGCTCTCTCGGTTCTGCATGCCCCTGAAGTCATCGATCGCTACGCACGACAGTACTTTGTTTCTTGTGAGGCGGTATCATCTACTCGCATTTTACTTGGGGAACTGGCCAACGTCTTGCATATTCCTCCCGCACAGCGCAACGAGCATTTATTCGACCAGGTTTTTTCTTCATTTCGTCGGACAATGGGGATCCTATGTCTTGACAATTTTGAGACAATATGGGATGATGAGTCAAGTCGGTCTGAAGTGGAGGAACTAGTGCTGTCTCACCTCAACTCTATCGCTGAGTTGTCCATCATTCTCACGATGCGTGGTACACAACGTCCTTCAGGGTTGTCTTGGTCCACACCTCTGCTCCCGCCTTTACACCCATTAATCTTGGAAAACTCGAGCCAGATGCTTGAGAGTTTGTGTGGTCCGATGGATGAATTTACTGAAAAGTTGCTTCAGGCAGTAGATGGAGTTCCCCTGGCGATTAAGCTGATTGGTTCTCTACTACAAGAAGGGAACGAGACCTCAATGTCATTGTGGATTCGATGGGAACAGACACGTACACAGGCGGTAGAAGTTGGTGGTAAGGGTCGACTATCAAATCTCGATACCTCAATACATTTGTCGGTTTATGGCCCAAGAATGCAGGCAGACCCCAAGGCTCTTCAGATTCTTGCTTTGCTGTCCCTCATTCCAGATGGATTGCCTGACGGAGCAATGATTGACGAGTTACAGAGGCATTTACCAAAAACCATCCAACTCCGTAAATCGTTGTTAACGCTCAGACGAGTGTCCCTTATCCACAACGACGAGAGTTATATCCCTCATCGGCTCCGGTTGCTTTCACCTATCCGCCACTTCTGCGAGGCAAAGGTGGAATTTGATGATAATCTAATTCGTGGTCTAACCTCTTTCTATGTGGAGGTGCTCAATGACAATCAAGACCGGACTGATCATACCCACCATGGGGTTGTTTCTCCAGAACTTCTCAACATCTATTCAGTCTTCGTACAAGCGTACAAAGTCAAGAGGATGGACAATGTCCTTGTTCATGCGTCCATCAAATATACAAGGTGGTCGCTGTACATTGGTAATGTTGTGGAAGATCTGGTGCTACTTGCGATAGAGAGCATTTCGGGCTTGCCAAGCTTGCTCGGATTATGTTTCAACTGCCTATCAGAAGTGTACATGCGGCAGTCCAAATTAGACAAAGCCGAAACATCTCTGAAGCGCGCCGTTGAGCTTCACCGACAGGCACAGGATGTTCTTGGTGAGGCCGATGACACTCAGAGCCTCGGGGATCTGTATATGCGACGAAACAAGCTAGACGAAGCTGAGATATCTTTGAAGCACGCCATTGAGCTTCACCAACAAGCATGGGATGTTCTTGGTGAGGCCTATGACATCCAGAGCCTTGGGGATCTGTATTTGCGACAGGACAAGCTAGACGAAGCTGAGATATCTTTGAAGCGTGCCATTGAGCTTCACCAACAGGCACATTCTGTTCTTGGTGAGGCAAATGGCATCCAGAGCCTTGGGGATCTGTACTTGCGACAGGACAAGCTAGATGAAGCTGAGATATCTTTGAAGCGTGCCGTTGAGCTTCATCAACAGGCACATTCTGCTCTTGGTCAGGCAAATGGCATCCAGAGCCTTGGGGATCTGTATTTGCGACAGGACAAGCTAGACGAAGCCGAGACCTCTTTGAAGCATGCTATTGAGCTCCACCAACAGGCACAGGATATTCTTGGTGAGGCAGATGATACCAAGAGCCTCGGGGATCTATATTTGCGACAGGACAAGCTAGACGAAGCTGAGATATCTTTGAAGCGTGCCATTGAGCTTCACCAACAGGCACATTCTGTTCTTGGTGAGGCAAATGGCATCCAGAGCCTCGGAGATCTGTATTTGCGACAGGACAAACTAGATGAAGCTAAGGCATCTTTAAAGCATGCCATTGAGCTTTACCAACAGGCACATTCTGTTCTTGGTGAGGCAAATTGCAATCAGAGCCTTGGGGAGCTGTATTTGCGATGGTGCAAACTAGACAAAGCCGAGTCATCTTTGAAGCATGCCGTTAAGCTTCACCAACAAGCACACTCTGTTCTTGGTGAGGCAACTGATATCCAGAAGCTCGGGGATCTGTACTTGCGACAGGACAAGCTAGACGAAGCCGAGACATCTTTGAAGCATGCCATTGAGCTCCACCAACAGGCACAGGATGTTCTGGGTGAGGCAGATGACATCCACAGGCTTGGGGAGCTGTATTTACGACAGGGCAAGCTAGATGAAGCTGAGACATCTTTGGAGCATGCCATTGAGCTTCACCAACGGGCACGTTCTGTTCTCGGTAAGGCAACTGATATCCAGAAGCTCGGGGACCTGTATTTGCGACAGGACAGGCTAGATGAAGCCAAGACATCTTTGAAGCATGCCACTGAGCTTCACCAACAGGCACAGGATGTTCTTGGTGAGGCAAATTGCATCCAGAGCCTTGGGGAGCTGTATCTGCGATGCTATAAACTAGACGAAGCCGAGTCATCTTTGAAGCGTGCCGTTAAGCTTCACCAACAAGCACATTCTGTTCTTGGTGAGGCAAATGGCATCCAGAGCCTCGGGGATCTGTATTTGCGACGGAACAAGCTAGATGAAGCCGAGACATCTTTGAAGCATGCCATTGAGCTTTACCACCAGGCACATTCTGTTCTTGGTGAGGCAAATTGCATCCAGAGCCTTGGGGGTCTGTATTTGCGACAGGACAAACTAGACGAAGCCGAGTCATCTTTGAAGCGCGCTGTTAAGCTTCACCAACAAACACATTCTATTCTTGGTGAGGCCTTTGACATGCAGAGGCTTGGGGAACTATATTTACGACAGGACAAACTGGATGAATCAGAGACATCTTTGGAGTATGCCATTGAGCTTCACCGACGGGCACGTTCTTTTTTTGGTGAAGCAAATGATTTCCAGAGGCTTGGGGAGCTATATCTACGACAGGGCAAGCTGGATGAATCAGAGACATCTTTGGAGCATGCCATTGAGCTTCACCGGCGGGCACATTCTGTTCTTGGTGAAGCAAATGATATCCAGAGGCTTGGGGAGCTATATCTACGACAGGGCAAGTTGGACGAATCAGAGACACTTTTGGAGCATGCCATTGAGCTTCACCAACAGGTACAGGATGTTATTGGTAAAGCAGACGACATCCAGAAGCTTGGGGTTCTGCATTTGCAGCGAGATGAGCTAGACAAAGCTGAGATATCTTTGAAGCATGCTGTTGAGCTTCACCAACAGGCGCAGGATGTTCTTGGTGAGGCAAATGACATCCAGAACCTCGGGGATCTTTATATGCGACAAGACAAGCTAGACGAAGCAGAAAACCTTCTGACTCGTGCACTTGCACTTCATCGTCAATCCCATGCTCCTAAGGGTGAAGCAGATGATCGGCGCTTACTTGATAAACTTTATAGATGTAGGAACCAGCTGTAACCTGTATTTTTCCAACCAAAGTCAGAAGTACGGTTGATATTCTCGTAATGGCACTACAGCAAAATATATCCAAAATTTATATACTGATCCTTGTAATGCACATCTAATGCTCAGGGAAGAACCCTAGAAGGCCCTCCTGGTCGTCTACGAGATCGCTCTCCATTTCCTGCTGCCATGTCTGGAGTCGCATCTTCATAAGTTCATCCCAGAACAACGTAGGGGCTTGATCGCCTTTCCTCAAGAAACCACGTATATGCTTTAACCATTGCTTGACCAGCCGGAACCTCACCTCCACCCTAAGATTGTCCGGAGAATCCTGTTCAAACGGGGGCAACGATTCCTGATACGCCAACAAGCTCACTTGACCAAGCCAGTAAAACGGAAGCGCTGGAGATGGCAAGAAATATGAACACACATCGGAATTGTGGGTGCATGCAATTGTCTACGCACCATTGTGGACGAAGGGTGGTTCATCATTCGAGTCATTTACTGGTGGCAGTTCCGGAGAGTTAATCCAGCTCTGCAGCCAGTTGTGCAAAGCATACTGCAGGGTGTAGATCTCTCGTGTGATCGTCTCATCGTCACCAGCACTGCCAGTCTGGGTAGGTTTCGTTGTCCGACCTTCGACGCAAGTGATGAAAAGGTGACGGAGAATCGAATGTACCAGGATGAAGTGCGAAAACGGATTCAGTGGGATGTAAGTGGTAAGCAGCCGCGATCCCGAAAGTGAAGCTAGTGATCGTGACATGTTAATTCCGATGAGGCGTGAGTTGGAAGAACCGTAAGGTGAGGGTGTCTGAAGGAGACTGAACCAAGCTGGAGAACTGTTCGCCTGCCAAAGAGCATCCTCGCAAGGTAGGTTCAGCTCGATTTCACTGGGGTGGTAAGATGAGGGCAGGGCGAAATATATATTATGACAGCAATCATGCAAGTAGGACCACCATATCGCACTGTGTGCCATCAGTCAGCAGACGTGACGAAGTGGCGACAGGGCACACACCGTTTCGCTGTTTCGTGTGACACCCACTCCCGCCACAGAACCTCCAGAGACCCGTCTGTAAAGCTCCCCGGCTCCCAAGCAGCATTCTTCGACATTATGCCAGTCCGCCGGATCATCTATTGGCACAATTATTGATATCTACCCTAACTCAGACAGAATTACCTACCATGACAAGCATACCGTGATATATACTGGATGAAGCGCGCTGATCTGGTAACTGGTGAAATAGCCCTATAGTCTGCAGGAGGACAACTGCCAGAATAAGATGGATTTGATCTACAGAATCCGTCGAATGTTTTGCCTAACGCCATACAGAAAACATATATAAGCGATCAGCTCTCAAGTGGCTAGTCAACGTACAAATTCTTGAACTAGAGTTTCCCTCGCAGAAGACAAAATCTTCGTGATAAACATGCCAGCTTTGCGGGTCTTGACGAAGAGTGCGCCGCACGCTTGCATCGCACTTAAGAGGATCTGTGGTTTGCTTTCAGGGGTGAAGGCTTTAGCGTGGACGATTGGAACCTGCAAAAGAAACGCCGAGAAGAAAAGATATACTAAGGGATCAGAATGAAATCAGGATCATGTTTCATGAAGAAAACAAGGCTTTACCCACAATAATGCTGTAGTTCAGGACCAGCCGGATCGTCGGTGCCGTCTGCAATGGCAGTGTATCGAATGTCGCTCGTGGCAGGTCGTAGCATAGGAGAGGCATGGAACGGAGGAGTTACTGAGAATATCTCAGGACCTATACCAGCTTCGTATAATCCTGCAATTGGAGTTGTCAGAGTAGCGAATGGGAAATCTTCGGGCGAATTTATCCTATGCCCCGAACTTTCGGCCCATGAAAAATCTTCCGTGATCAGTCTGGGGACTCTGGGAGGAGAGGGCTGAGAAAATAGGTTGCTAAAGAAAGGTTCAAACATGTCGCTGGCATAGACTGATGACAGGTGACTGTGCACAGGCAAGAGATGTTCGGAGTCATGAGTTGAATCGACATCCGAAGCTGAAGGATAAATGTCAACCACGGGGCAGGGATGGAGTGATAAAAACGACTCGCTCTCCGGAACGAAGGGCATGGAAACACTTGAGCTAACGATTTCCTCCGATTGTTGGATATGGAAGTGGTCAGGATATGGATGTGTAGCGTCTGGTGTTGGGATAAACGCTGTGGAAGGGGTGGTTGATGCCTCTGAAGAAGCGTCGTTATGTGTAGGCAAGGACTGTTGAATTGTCTGATTCGACGCTGACGTCCTTCTTCCTGCGCCCCCGAAAACGCATTCTTTACCTCTAGATGTACACTTGGAGCACGGATATTGTCTGTCACATTTGATCTTTGACTCTGTGCATGAAGTACAGGACTTGCGCCGAGTGCGACTGGACCTGTCATTGGGTTAGCATATCATGAGCGACATGAGTGAAGGAATACGGACGGATCGTTACAGCTCTTCTTGTGTCTGGTAAGGAGATCACTCCGAGTGAACTGCGATTCGCAAGTCTAGCAGTGGACTATCCTAAGACTGCCTGTAAGATGACGTCAAGAGAGGCACTCACATCGCAGCGATGTAATCGTTCATTTGTGTCTGTAGAAGGGTGATCAACACTTGATTAGGCATATAGACTATAGAGTGACTGACGAGTACGAAGATGACGGTTCAGATGGGTTGTTCGGGTGAATTTCGCAGGACAGTGTGGACAAAGTTTGTTCTGGGGAAGGACGGGGATGTTGCCCCTATGGTTGCGCATCTTGGATAATGAACCATCCTTCTTTCTGAATTCCAAGGGTTGATCTAGAGGAACAGGGAGGACGCTCATGGCAAAAGAGGCAACAGTACTAGTAAATCACATCAAAAAGTTACACTGCGTAGGCTGAGCGTATACTACTATAGGATCCCGCGACTGCGGATAATTAGCCTCCAGTCAATGTCAATTTCTATGGTCGGTATAATATCCCTCATCCCAGTCGTACATCTTGTTCGTGTCAGAGTCCGAGTCCGTAGGACTCGGACTCGGACGATCGGACTCGGGATCACTCGCCTAATACCCCGACCTCCTCAGCTCCCTGTCAATCGCCCATCTTACTGCATCTTCGACGTCGTTCACTTCTTGACTCGGTCGGTGGGAGGGAGGGCCTTGTTGTGGATCAAACACCCCCGTCCGCACAAGGATTGACGACCACTTCGCAGCATTCGCTCCTGCGATATCTGATGGATAATTAGATTCACTGTCTTTCTACTGACAACCACAAATACCTGATTCAGGGTTGTCTTCCCATTTGCAACAAATGAATATTCACGACCATAATACTTACGGTCTCGACTCACCTCCAACCATATACCTGGCAAATAACTCAGCCAACATAGAACATCCGAAGGCCGGGAAAGTTTACACGTTAGGAATATCGCGTTGGACACCGTACAGGTCTTGGATATGTTCCGTCAAAATGCTCCCAGCGAATTTATATGTAGCGGGAGTGGGCTTTCCATACTGGACGTACGGATATGTGGAACCAGTCAAACTCTGAAATATTTATAAAGACAACCAAGACAATCGTATCGGATTTTGATAACTTACCTTGTATATCGCTTGAAATGCCTCCTTGAATGCGCCTTGCCCGAGCCTCGGTCGCTCAAAATCAGACCGCCAAACAAGGTCAGGATTACAGAAGATGACCTCGACTGGTTCCCCAGATTGCAGTCCGGGTAAAACATATGGTGCGCCAATTGTCCCCCCTGATTGAATGATATCACAAACTATCTGCACTATAAGAACGTATCAATAGAAAGCGTAATCCGGTGTGTGGCCGCAATACCGTCTAAAGCCCAATTCCGAGGGTCATGGAAGACAAAAACTGCAGCAAAGCGTGTTTTGGAGAAGTCCGCAGGCTAATACTGTTCATCTATCACTCCCAAAATTGGAAGTAGAGCACTGACCTTGGCAACATCAAGTTCAGCATGGGATAATTCGTAGAAAGGCCAAACACTTGAAAAAACCTTGGATGAGAGAGTCAAGAAAACCAGCATAACTGAGAAGGGCGCACGAAGGGTTCCAAGCCAGAACGTCAGCAGTCGTATAAGCTTTTCTGAAGCCATAACTTTAGGCGGGGACCTGCCGTCAGTCAAGAACGAGTAAGAGGGCGTAAAACTACGTACTCGTTAGCGACACGGCGAACGGTGTCGAGCTTTCCTCCAAGAACAAGCACAGCTTGTTCAAAATACTTATCTGAGCCCTTCCTCAGAATGGTGTGCGCCTGTATGCATTGTTTGGTCCCAATCTACACAAGTCGATGGTGAATGACGACAGAAAGCCACAAGGACAGACCACCCACCTGAAATCCTAGCTGTTCTGACAACTTCCGGGAACGTTCTTGCTCACTGATGCCGCCACCGTTGGTCAACTACACGACCTTAGTAAAATTGAGGGACTCGGAGATGATCTCGGAAACGCATACAAGGACATAGGGTATTTTCCTAAGGTATTAGGTACAGGAGGTCTTCAGGTTGAGGAAATATGACATACTTTCCAAAAGGGTTGTCGCCCTCAAGGAGCCGTAATGCACGCCGAGCGGCAGGTAGCGCAACCGACCCACGAATGAGAACACCGTCCTGGAAAAGCACGGTCGGCGAAGTAGAGACATGCGTGTAGATGGCTGCTCAAATACGATATCAAACACAAATGCAAGAGGTGGCGAGCTCGAGTGGTAAACTAGAACGGGTTCAAAACTGTGAGCAATTGATAACGCGGGATACGCACACCGTAAATGAGCCAGAGGTGCGCGATATATGGGGAAGCGGCCCAGTAACATGCCAGAGAGCTAGGTAGTATGTCGCGGTATACTATTAGTAGACACTAGTAGTACGGTCACATGCACAATATTTTCAACGGAAACGACCTCCACGACACTGACTTCAAGTCTACCACACACACATGATTCCCTTTAGACCCACTTCCGCTCCTCTTGCTGCCAATTCCCCCTCAATATCATTGGAAAAGGGAACTTATAGGATGCGCGCACCCCATTCAAGGCCCTTACAAGAATCCTACCTGCCCAAGATCTCTACACGGGACCGACAACCAAAATACTACTCTAGAACGACCCCGAACACGACTATTCTCATCTTCCTTCTTGCATTCGCCTGCTTGAGCTGTTTTTTAACTGCCTACTATCTCCTTTTGACGAGGTGGGATACTCGTGCGCCGATACAACAACCGTTTGCTGATCAACAGACCAAAGTAATCGGAATGGAACAGTCTAGGGACAGAGTTACATTTCATCCAGACGAACGATTTTTATCCTACCTGCCCCATAGCGGGTTCCATAATCAGCGCATTGCATTCGAAAACGCCCTCTTCCTTGCTCGTGTACTCAATCGAACTCTTCTTGTCCCACCCATTCGCCTCGGCCACAAGCCTCTCCGCTATATTAACTTTGACGCTCTTGCTCAGTTCATCGTCTTGTCGCAGAAGGATGGTCTCCGTCATTGTTCTCAAGTCCCCGCCCATCTTCCTTTACCACTGGAATGTGCCGATTATTTCGCCTATACTCATATCTCTTGGGAGTGGCTAGTCAACTTGACTGAGGTGAAAGCTCATCAACGACTACTTTATCGTTGGAATATGACCGATGCTTGGATTCACGAGCATATCATGATACACGACACAGATGTTTTCATCATCAAGGACACCACTCCGTATCAATATCGCTTCTTAGATACGACTGCAGACACTTCGCCGCCCGACCACAAGTACTCGGAAAGCATTTTTCTCCCCGATCTTGCCTTGTCCAAACAACGGCTCATTCAGTTCGGCACACTTTTTGGCTCTTCACGCCTGCGTCTAAAGAACACGACGAATATTTCCATCCGTGGGATGATTCGCCAGAGCATGAGCTACACCAATCCGAAACTCATCAAGGTGGCACAGTCGATTTCAAAGTCCATTGGCCCCGCTTACCTCGGAGTGCACTTGCGCCTTGGTGATGGCCGATTTCGGGAAAACGGAGAATACAACGTACGAATGATCTGGTGGAAGATTGTACATCAAGTCCTTGGATATACGACAGCAGAGACGCTAGACCTAGAGAGGACATTTCAAGCTTCAACAACTTTCGGCCCAGGAAGCAAGTTTCCTGCACCCCATATCACTGCCGATCGGAAGGACGCAATAGGCGACTTGCTATATACAGAGGTGAAGCAGTCGCACCGCGGCCTGCGGTGTAGGGCTCGTCTCCACCGTCAGCATCATTACCTTCGATTAAACACACCGGTATTCATATCTACCGACGTCCAGGAACCCAGTGTTCACCCTTTACTCCGGGCATTCCATAGAACGTTTCCTTGCACGTTTTACCTGTCTGACTTTGCTCCTGACATCGCACCTTTGGAGCATCTGAAGAATCCTGATGATGGAGTAATCTTGAGGGACTTTTTACTCCCGTTTGTAGATGCCATGGTCGTAGCCCACGCCTCAACGTTTGTAGGGACTGAGGAGAGCACGTTCAGCCGGTTTATCCAAGATGTTTTATGGAGAACCTATCATCACAAGGCCATTGTACAGCGGGGATAATACCAAAAGATGGTCTGATATCCAGTTATCTCTCATTCGTCTGTGGCCTATAACACCCCTTCCGATGATCATAATGCACGATTCCAATGCTCAAGCTGAAAATTCTGTCGTTGCTTTGACAAACAGTTGGGTGTATACATGCACTCCTTGTAATTCTGTTGGATGCTGTTGCTGTTTACTGATTGAGCAAAGAGTATTCTATGTTCATCGACGTGACCCCAACAAATAAATTGTACTGTAAGTACCATCTGTTTCAACAATGTTTCAAGGCTATTGCACCGAGTAAGTTACTACTAGTACAGGCTCTGGTCTATTGTCATGGAATCACAACCAATATCAAATGTTTTGCATAGGATATCAGCGTCATTTATGGATATCTCCGGTTACATCCAAGCTGTTGCGATGGGTCGTTGCTATGGACCTTTCAACCTGATGGCCCAATGATCATGATGCTTGCAAACTTGAAACCTGCATTTGCTTAAAGACTCTTCCCTTTTCTTTTTCTTCTTCCCTCCCAACTATCAGCTCACGTATCTAAACCTTGACGGTAGTGCGTTGAGAAGCCACTAATCAATCTAGCTATGTCTACTGGTGTCTTGGTTGACTCCCCTCAGGCTGCGGCTGTGCCCGCTTCGGTTACTGAGCATGCTCCTGTTCCCCTCTCCGATGGTGGACAATGCCCTTCGCCCTCGCCCTCCGATGCACAAGGTCTCGGTTTGTGGATCGAGAACTTCCGAAAATACGAGGCCACCCTGGTTTGCCTACGTATTTGTTCGTTTTGGTGTTGCCTAACAAAGCACACTACATATGTAGCAGGAGGTGACCAAAACCTCGTCGGAACTCAAGTTCAGAACTGAACTTGGTGCAATCGACCAATGTAAGTGTGATTATTAGTATACATCTATCGGGAACTAAGCTTGACGTTTGTAGGGTTCAAAGTTTTGTCCGAGACTGAGCGGACTGCTTCGATTTATACCCTTCTACTACATTCCAACCAGGATCAAATTCGGTTCTTCATTTCCGTTTTGCAGCAAATGATCCGTCCCGAAGTTGTCAACCCGGATAACGGTACGGTTGCCGTTATCCCATGTGGTTTTCCATCCGCTCACTGTGTCTGTTCTATGTAGCTACTCCCGAAGACCACACAAAGCCCAGGCAAGGCGCCAGGAATACGCGACCCCCAAGCTTGAATATTCCCCTTCCCGGATCACCTACCACCCCACGACTTAATCCTCCTACTGGCGTGAAAGACGCGCCACTTTTCGGAGAGGAAGCTGTCGGAAATGCCCAATCAGAACAGTCACGAGCTGACGATGACGTTCAGGAAAAGGCAAACGGTTGGCCTAACACACCCCTGGATCCATTGCAATCGAACGACCCACAAGTTGATGATAGTGTCAAAGATCCGGGCAATGCAGACCCTCAGGGCATCAACAGGCTTCCTGGACTTGGCATGATGAGCCCCTACCATTTAAATATGATCGCGAACGCGGGACTTTCGACCGAGGCACAACTTTTGGCGGTTCAACTGGTCATGGGCGGCTTGGTACAGCCTGCAAAGTCACCCGCTCCACAATCGCAACGACAGTCCCAGTTCAAAAGTTCGATGCAGCTAGGAGAACCGAAGAATTGGCGCACGCCAAACAGTGCGAAATACCCAGGGAGTGCTTTGAGAAGTGGTGGTTTGCGGAGCAGCGCGTTGAAGAGTGCTGGATTAAAGAGCGCTGGGTTGCAAAGCGCTGGGCCGACTAGCAGCAGGCTAGACACACCGAACAGCACGGCATCACCACGAGTAGAGGATTTCGTTCCGGAAATGTTGAATGACATTCCTGGCTGGCTGAGGATTTTAAGGCTCCACAAGTACACTTCGTGCTTTGATGGGTTACCGTGGCAGGAAATGGTCGTCCTTGACGATTCGGCTTTGGAATCCAGAGGAATTGTTGCACTAGGAGCACGAAGGCGGTTGCTCCGAACGTTTGAACACGTCCGAAAGGTGATGGGAATAGAAAGTCCAAGTACCGCGACCCCAACTACAAGTTCAGTTGTCTCCAGCACTATTAACACTGGTCTGGAAGAAAGTCAAAGCACTGTCCCGCAAAGTGCATCTGCACCGTCGAAATTGTCGGCCGACTCACCAGTTTTCATACCTTCGATTGGCCGCGTTCCTCAGACCGCTGCACCTGCGATATCAGCTATTCCGACGATTGCCTTGTCTTGTGAAGCAATTGCCTGAGGTAGTATGTGAATTGAGCATGTGTACTAGTAGTTCTTTACTTGTAACTCGTGCAGATAGTATTCCGCAGTGATAGGCGATAAACCTACGTAAATATATCATGGAATGCGAAATCATCGTTCTTATATAATCGCGTCCATGACTCAGGCTTGATCAGAGAAATTTAAAGAAACCAAGGTACGGAAATAGATTCATATAGTAATGAATGATATGACTTGCATGCCATTGATGAGAATCTCGTCAGACCGCAATTCTTTTACCAATTTCCATTCCCTGTGTGGTGCTTCGTGTTAAGATATCTTGTACTCTCCACCTTGATACAGGCACGTTCACCCTGGTTTTCTAGTTGAGATGCCAACGCCTGTACCCGAAAATCCACTGCTTTCGCCAAATGGGACTCGGAACCCGTCAGGGAGCAATGCTTCGAGGCAGGACCTCCCACCTGAATCTTCAGCACGACACGTGGTTGACCCAAGACGCAACGTTGGTGCAGAGTTTTCCCCAATAACTCCCCAGACAAAGGGCAGTCAACCTCCGACCACCGGCCAAGAAGTCGATGAAGCAGCATGGGGTTCCCACTTCTGGGTCACTTTAGTTGATCCGCAGGTGGGTCTTTCATCATCGGGCTCGGAATGCTGATTGGAGCTCGCATCCCAGACCCAAACCTCTTTTTTCGCATGCCCTGCCACAGGTCAAGTAAGTTGGGACCCTCCAACTGGTAACTTCGTGTGCGCAACTCGCCATTCCGCAAGGCTTTTGAATGACGCTTTCCATTCAGGTTGCCACCAAGTACAGAAGGTGAATGGTGGGAGCTCAGCGATGACTCGCGCGGCGGGCTTCCCTATTACTATCAAACGAAAACAGGCGAAACTGTCTGGGAGAGGCCAGTGGGGTTCATTATACCATTGGGGATCATCCAGGCAAGTATTTTTGTCTTTTCATATCGTATCTAATCACATGTTCAGAATACTGCTCTGGGCCGAAGGCTGTCAACGCGACTATCAAAGTCGTTTGCACAGGAACCACCAAGTCAAAATGACCCCTCACAGAAACCTATCGTTCGACGTTCACGATCCTATGTTGGCGAGCATGACGGTCCTAATCATGTACGCCAAGCGCGCACTAGTCGGTCTGCCTCAGGACGTGGTGGAAAGAACCAATTGCCTCTGCAGAGATCCTATTCCAACGAACGACGTAGCAATGTCCCGCCACGTGTTCCTACCCACCAGTTGACTCCCATACCTGGTTCTGATGTTTCTGGCTCCCATTCCCCCTCTATCCACGAACCTGTTACTCTAACTCCCGCCTCTGTGAACAAAATTCCTCATTCCTCATTGAAAGGGAAGAATATCCCAAATGGAACTTCCAGCGCAGAGCCATCTCATAGTGCAGGTTCCGTTCCTCGTGCACAAGCAAAGTCCTCTTCTTACGTGGCTCATCGGCCTCGTCCTGCCCAAAGCCTGAATGCTGCCCTGGGAATGCTCACCACGTCTAATTCAGATAGTGGGCATAATTCCTTTCCAAAAACACCGACGTCGCCCGCCAGTGATGCCAGTGCAGCTAGCAGTTCGAACTACACACATGGCCACGAAAGTTTTGCTGTCACAATTCAGTCTACTGCTCCAAGTAATGGCAATGGCAAGGGTAAGGGTAACGTATCACCCTCACCTCAACGTCCTATCCCAGCCGCTCCGGATGCTAGAAAACCTAGTGTCGGGGTTCCAACGGTAGCCGGTAAAGGAATCAGTAGACCTATTCCTAATCACGGTGAGTATCTCCGAGTATCCAATATGACATACGCTATAACGCCGATGATACAACAGCTGCTACGTTAGAAATGAGCCCCGTGAAAGATAGGGCAACTGGAAACCCCATTCCGGTGGAGCCATCCGTACATGCAATGACAGAGCACATTCAAACTGCGACACTTGATTCGGGGTACGATAGCAGAATCTTTCTCAACATGTTATATCTTCATGTCTTTCTGTCATAAACAGGACCTATCCTATTCTTCCGGACGATCTTGCTTCAGATATCCAGCAATTTTCCCAGTCAGAATTTGCTCGACAATATTTCTCTACACATCGCACTGGTTTCATCTTTAGGCGGAAAGTCCCAGTGGCCCAAATGATGTCATGGCAAAAAGTGGCTTTAGCCTTCATGTGCAATCATGAGCTGACTTATTTTGCAGACCCTATTAACTTCCCCATTACTGGCGTTGAACCGGTCCCTAAATAAAGAGGCAGTGAAAGTTTTCAAAGTCACCCAACATATTATGGGTGACCGAGAGCTCGAACGACCTGCTGGGCTCCGCCTCCCTCCCGAAACCCACCTTGCCACCGTCAGTTCCCATAATGCTTCAACTACTTCCCTTGCAGGGAATCAAGCTGGCATACGTGAGGAAGAACGCTGGCTCCTTGGTGAGGGCCTCACCCACGGAGAACTTCGAGACGAGATCTATTGTCAAGTCATGAAACAACTTACTGGCAATCCCACTACGTAAGCTGTACTTGCCTGTATAGCATGCTATCGTTAAACCTTCCAGCAGAGAAAGTATTTTTAAAGGATGGCAGCTGTTATGTGTGCTATTAATCACTTTCCCTCCCTCGAAGAATTTTGAGACCTACCTCCGCTCATTCATCCAGAAGCACATCCCTCAACAGGAAGGAAGAGTTGATGTTATGGCCAAGTACTGTCTCCGCCGGCTGGCATATATCACCAAGAAGGGCCCCCGAGGTAAACCGCCGACCATTGCAGAGATCGAGACGGCTTCAGTGGGTCATGTCATTACCAGCCTTTCTATCTCGCTTTAAACTTAGTTCATGATATCCAGGATGCAGCATTTCACCCATCCACGTTTGGAGAATCTCTTGATGCGATACTCAGACTGCAACAACGAAACTATCCACAACAGAAAGTACCCATTATTTTACCATTTCTCGCTGATGGCATACTTGCACTGGGGGGCCCCAAGTCAGAGGGCATCTTTCGTGTTCCTGGGGACAGCGACTCGGTCTCAGAGCTCAAATTGCGCATTGATCGTGGCTACTACACGTTAGATGGGATAACTGACCCTCACGTCCTTGCATCATTGATGAAACTCTGGCTACGCGAACTCTGCGACCCACTTATACCTGAAGAGATGTACAATGAGTGTATCACGAACTCAAAAGACGTGGAGGCTTGCGTTCAAGTAGTTGAACGACTGCCCACAGCCAATAGGCGGGTTATATTGTTTGTGATCAGCTTTCTTCAGCTGTTCTTGGAAGACAGGATCCAGAGTGTCACGAAGATGACACCTGCCAACCTTGCGTTGGTAATGGCGCCGAATCTGCTACGCTGTAGTTCCGATTCAATGTCAATTGTTTTCACGAATGCTCAGTAAGTGCCCTTCGCATTGGTCAAACACACTTAATTCCACCATTCCAGGTACGAACAAATTTTTGTTTACAATTTACTCCTCCACCTGAAATGTGGTGAGGTGGACGAAAGTTACGCTCCCATTCATGGCTTCGGTGCTATACCTTCAATACCCACATCTAGAGTGTCTAAGTCCCGTTCCAGACGTCCACAACATTGATGAGGCCGGGCATTTTGCTGGAATCCTAAACCCAATAGCTACCCTATTATCTTCAAACTCTATACCATTATACCATTGTGTTTCGGTGTCCCAACTCCGTTCGCGTTCCTTGACCTTTCGTAAGCCACCTGTCAAACCGAATGAACAAGTTTCACTTTATTTTGGACCCATCTTGGGTTTTTCCCATTGGTTGAAACCCCAGTTATCGTCCGCTTTGTCTGCAAGGGGTAGGGCCTTCCATTCGTCCCACCTAATTGACTTCGACGGGAAATTTGTCTTGGACGATTTTGGCTTCGAAAGCAATTCGTCAATCCTGGCCAGCAGGGTCCAGATATCCTCACTGCCAAGTTCAGACTCTTCGGCCCACAAATTTCGCTGCCCAATCTCTCTCCGGAGTGTTTCGACCAGTTTCCGTGTCCGCGAATCAGCATCTACTCCGTTGACCACCATCTCCTCCAGTGCATCGTGCACCCCCTTCGCATCTTGGAAACATTTCCATCGAGTTTCGATTAGTTCGTTATATGCGTGTGTCGAGCAACCAAAGACGTATGAGGCTATTGAGAGATGCCGAGCATGATCAAATATTGCTAAAGCGAGATGAGGGTCGTGATATTTATCGCGAAAGGCACGCATAAGAAGTGCTACCAAGTGAGGGTATGTGGGAGGCTGTAGCATGGGTAACTCTTGGGGAGCCCCGGAATGTGCAGCTTCAGAGATGGCCTGCCGTGCTGCTCCTTCATAACGCTCCGACTCCCCGAAAACATTGCGTAGGGCCCATTCCAGCAGTTGCTGGTCGGTCTCACATACATCCATAGCCTCCTTCTTGCGATCGAGAAGTTCATCTGACTCCGTAGTCCATTTCAATTTTTTGGAATGCCTTCGTATCTTTCCAAAAAGGTCATTAATGCCTCCTCTCCCTACACCGATGTTGGTATCAACCATGGCCACTGAGTTGGATTCATTCTTCTCAGAAGCAGCATCGAAGATCATGTTGAACATCTCATCAAAGGCACTGATTTCACGAGCCGTCATGGCTTGTCGCCGGCGGTGTCTTGATGGTGACGGTTGAAGATGATTCGATGGTTGAAGATGATTGCGCCTAGTCGAAGGGAGCAGTGGAGGCATATCGTCTACACCCGCGAATACACGGCCCCATACCGACTCTCCAGGGGAGAAAATAGAGTTAGAAGATGGGCTCGAACCCCCTCTATCAGGACGATGAGGAAAACGGATAATTAGACTGTCCGAAGTACGCACTGAGACGGTGCAGCATTTTTGGTTGACAAGGACTTCAAACTCGGCGGTGAGTGACGTAGTTGGATGTAGCGTGGATCCCAGAAACGCGATAATGGACGACCTAGAAATGAGAATATGTTAGGATGGAAGGTAAAAATGCAGACCCCCCGAGGAGTTTGCTTTACCCGAAAAATACTGGGAGAGGGTGCATCGACTGAGCATGGATGAAGTTGGCCCGGGGATGTTGAAGTTAACTAAAAGTTTCTGTGAATCACGTGCTGCATCTATTTGATTTCTTAATGATTCAATGAAGTCACTACATTGATTGACACACTAAGACATGGCAGGTGTGCTCGTGAAAATGGCTTTTTTTTGTTGAGCCCACGGGGTCGAACAATCCATTCCAATGTTGAAAATATAATGTTTTGAACATATGCCACACTTTTATATTTAATTATATTTACTATACTGTGCCCGGCCTAGTACTCGGTCAGGCTAGCTAAATTGACATAGTATACACTACATACGCACTACAGGCAGGGTTGTTGATTGTAGGCTGTGAGACAACTAAGTTACCCTACACCTGGCATACTTTCCTGATTTTTGCGCGACGCTGTTGAGGTGACACAAATATTTTGCTGCGGCTGGTGCTAAATGGGGGAATTTCAGGTACTCGGTCACCCCCGAGAACTTTGGCTTCATGCTGTTCGTTCTCGTCTCTTCTGTCTTAGTCCTTTACCAATGACCCAATGGAACCTGGGGAGGGGCATAACAATTAAAATTAGTGCTAGAAATGTGTGAAAGAGTATGTAGTAAAACTCAATAGAATGGCTGATTTTGGCAAATTGGGAATCTCACAGCATTGGAGACACTAGAATGCAATAATTGGCCTTCAGTGGCTTGCTATTACTATGGGCTACACATCCCAACCACAACTTCCATCGGGTTTGATGTCTTCATTGAAAAATTTATTCGGCGATGTGCACTTATGTAATCTCGTAATGAACATTAGATGTCGAAGTGCCACGCAGCATTTTTTTGGAAAAAATCTGAAAATGGTAAGAAAAGAGGGGAGTAGTGATGCACTTTGAAGCACCAAAAGAAACCAGAGCAGTTCATGCTCCCCTTGTATGGTAAAGCTCAATTTGATCACATCTGCTATAAAGCAGGATTCTGATGTTACATGCTAAAAATATAAGGGATACAATGGATTGAGGGCAAAATGGGAAGGAAAGACTACATGTATCAAAGGCCAAGACTATCATCCGTGCTGCGTCAAAGTTTGAAGGAAAACGGATACGAAATGCAGGTGGTTGTTGGCCCGATTAGGTAACTCAGGTCCCACACCGAATGGGGAAAAACCCCGACAGATCGCTAATCAAATGGGCCGTCCTCCCGATGAAGAAGGCCCAAGAGTTGGCATGCATATAGCCCTAGGTATGCTTCAATCATGGGCACTACAAAAATGACCAGGCACAGTAATAATATTTCAAAATTCAAAATTACTATCATTCTATTTGCTGCTTACAATTACAAATACTATCCTAATGCACTCGATAAAACAGAGTACAATCGGATGGTAGACACAACTTTCCTACTAACCATCTAGTCTCTCGGAGCGATACGTACTCTAAGTGGCAGATTCTCGCCCTTCTCCTGTTCACCCTCAAGCGTCGGAAGCATTACAAGGCAAGCCTCTCGGCGTAGCCTGTCAATATCTGGGGTGATCGAGAGCTCGAAGTTGTTGATGATCTCCACGGTAAGAGATTGGACCTCGGATAGAGCGAATCTCCAGCCTATACAAGTCCTTACTCCCCCGGCAAACGTCAATCTACCACATATTTCAAATTAGAATTTGCCATACACTTTGCCATATACCTCGAATGAAAATCTTACAGATTACCATAAACGCCTAGAGATGGAGACTTCTTTTCATTTGAATCTTTCCTGAACCATCTTTCGGGGTTGAAGGTATGTGTATCGTCACCAAACAGGTCTTGGTTTCTATCACATGGAATTGCTGTCATTGAAAATGCGAAGAATGGGTATCCAACCAACCTGTTGTAGCCAGCGATGGAAGCGATGAGTTTCAATCCCTTCGGAATCGGCAGCTCAGTGATCAAGTCGCCAGCACTGGTCTTGATAGGCTTAGAAAGAGGGAGAACATCATCTCGTGCAGCTTGACGATAGTTGTGGTAAACAGCCGGGTGGAAACGCATGCTTTCCTGAGGAAACATCGTCTAGAGAGAATAATAGAAAGGAAGTGCGCACCACGAACTTTGAGGACAGCCGACAGATATGGCATACTTTCGAAATCGGCAGCCGTAAAATCGGAGCCGCCCTGAGCATTGATCCCTTGCTCTGTAGAGCGGATTTCAGCGCGAAGCTTCGCCTGTATCTCTGGATGTCGAGCAAGTTCCAAGAGAACCCAGCACAACGAGGTCGCGCTCGTTTCATGGCCAGCAAGAAGTATTGTTCTAGTGAGTGTAAAAATAATAGCATAGATAACTCATTGAAGCCACTAACCGCATCTGGGCCAGCATCTCTTCATCTGTCAATCGAGTAGTCGAGTTTTCAGACGCATTTGCCTTGACTAATGGAGGTCAGCAATACATTTCTCACCAGAAATTAGAATGGGAACCAACCGAGCAAACTGAGAATATCTTTATTGCCTTTACCTTGAAGTAGAGCGTCTGCTTTAGAGTCAACAAGTGCCCGTGTCACAGCATTCGCCAACTTCGCCGTATGCCGCGCGTGGACGAGGCTTTTACGCCGTGAGTATTTGGCCATCAGCCGTAGAATCCAGACCGGAAGTAAGGTCTGCATAAGAATGGCCGACTTCGGCGGGGATCCTAAAGTATCAGACCTGGTACTTTGTTAGTGGCGCTCATTCCAACAGACATACCACGTACATGAGCCCAAAATAGGCGTTCATGAATGCGTTGTCTGTTTGAGTCAATGCACCAAACTGATAGTCGAAGGCCGCTGGAAACTTCCTGTGAGACTTGCACCATTCCGGAGATGCAGTTGATACTAACCTTCGCCAATGGAATCCATAGTTGCACGAGAGAGCCAAGAAGCAACGTTGAACACCGCAGACTGGTCAATAGAACTAGCAAGAATATCCGTCCAATGCGCGGTCAACTGACTATACGTTCTGTCACTCCGCTACCAAAGCGACAGCTGCAAGGCTGACCTCTGCACCGACTTTTCGGAAGATGGGTACGAATGCCTTGGATTCCGGAGCTACGAGGCCCACCTCAGAAGGACCGCTTACGCTGGAAAGATAGATAAAAAGACACCTCCAAAGCCAGGCAGCATAACCTTTCTTTGCCTTCTATGGATTTCGCCTTGTACGTGATCGTTCAGCATGAAATGAAGTTTTGCAACAGAGTAAATTCGGCTTACCATCTGCCCAAAGAAGCCCACGGCCCATCAATACACGAGATATCTCAGTCCTTTCTGGCCATTTCGGGAAGCCGTATCCTAGTATGTATTGTCGCACAAAGGCCGGGTCCACAACTCGCAAACAGAACACTCACCGGAAGTATGAAAAATGTACTGAAGGGCCATCGGATCGGAAATCAAAAGACGATCTTCCTGGAAAACGGGAGACTAAGTATCGAGACATGACACTGAAGACGGTGCTCACCCCAAATGGGCCCTTGATACGGACTACGTCACCATATTCGCGCTGGTAGTTGAAATCGGGTACTCCTGCTTGACTCTGGAATATTTCTGGCAAGTTCCCTAAGGTTTGATAAATAAGCATTTCTGACCAAACGTACGGCAGAATTTACCTAGCAGGAATGACTCCGACTTGGGCCCTGGTATATGGGAAACCGACAATCGGGTAAATCGGCGGTAGCAAACATAAAGGACGGCGAAGAAGCTCAAGATATTGAGTACCTGGAGGGCTAGGGTGATCAGTGAAGGTAAGTAACTCGACCTGCCAAGTCAGCATACTGACAGTCCATCCTTGGCTAAACACCTGTATCATATGATGGCCAAGGACCTGGGTGTCAGGCATCATTGGGAATATGTGGTACAGAAACGAAGGTGGATGGAGAAGGGAGCTAGTAGGAATCACCTGGTACCGCCGTGAGCGTTGAAATACATTGGCAACGTTTAAATGTTCAACCGCTTTTCCATGTGACTAATGGCCTGAGAGGACAAGATGTTGGTGAGCTCCTAGCGGGGAGAAAATATGGACAGTTCCGGGAAAACTTGCCGGATCACCTGGACTCGAAGTCTACAACTTGAGCACGAATGCTGCCGAATGGTCCATCCGGGGAGACAAGCTTCCGCAATACAAATGGATTGTAGTTGGAAGAGCTGGCACTCCACTGCCGAGTGAAGATGGGATATATATATGGCTCGAGCCTGAGCTTGACAATTGAATTGCGGGACAGATGGAATGGCCCTGAGAATCTGACTGATTTATATATAGTACATATAGTAATACTGATGGATCTAATCAGAAGGCATTTGCTTGGTCAGCCATGTCCAAAGATTGCCTCTCATGTCGAATCGTTGGTTCTGCGACTTTCGCTACCGTGGGGACGTACGCCTTGTGGCAATCCCGTCCTGCCGCACCTGGTAGCCTTTCCCAGAGGAGGATTGTTGCAGGCCTGGGTCTAGGTATGTGCCCCAATACACCGTTTGTCCACTGCTTGACTCTCTAGCTTTTCTTGTTGGGAGTGTTGTGCGATGGGTACAATAATGTGCTTCTTACACTTCTGGTTCGTCCCTTTTTATTTCGAGACTGCTGGTCGTGATCCCATTTCATGCATTACAGTATCTAGATCAACTGGCTCATGAGCTTACGAATGTGTAAAGCTTGGCCTCCTTTTTTCCGCAAATGCAGCCATACCTTTATTAGAATTTCAGTATCTTTGCAACCTGGACAATGAATAGACAGACCCTCTTTCTGATCTTTGGTGGCAAATAATCCATAGAATATCCGTCGCTCAAATCGCAATCCTTCTCTCAGCGTTAGCTCGTAAGCTGTGAATCAGAATGAAAAGGCAGCTGAGAAGGACGGTTGACCGAACGTACAAGCGTTGACAACTTCTTTGCCAGCTTGAACAGCAATCTGACTTTTACTAGCGATTTCCACACCCATGGCGATAGCTTCCTTGACAACTTCTCCCTCACCCTCCCCAACAACCCTGCTTACCATGCCCCATTTTTCTGCCTCCTGAGCAGAAACATTCCTACCAGTCAAAACCATCTCCATTGCACGCGATTTACCAACTATGTGGGCCAGACGTTGTGAACCTCCTCCCCCTGGAATGACACCCAAGTTGATCTCTGGTTGACCAAACTTGGCAGTTGGAGACGCCAGGATGATGTCACACATTAACGCCAGCTCGCATCCACCACCGAGCTATAGACAAGAAGTCACGTCAAAAAAGTAGACAGTGATAAACGTTGGCATACAGCGTATCCGCTGACTGCAGCGATTATGGGTTTGCGTATGCGGCTCATGTCCGCCCAGTCTTCTAAGAATCGACTTTGGTACACATCGACAACTAGGGCCGCGGTTAAGTAGTCTAGAAGGACACCTCCAGACGTCACTCACACTCTTTGTCTTTCATCTCGTTGATATCAGCACCAGCTACGAAGAGAATTGACCGATATATACTGAGCGCCAATGATTGGACCAACCTGCAAAAGCCCTGTCAGATCCTGTCAGGACCACAGCGCCCACAGAAGCATCATCGTCAGCTTCCTGTAACGCTTTGTTGAGCTCCAAAAACAGGGGAGAACTCAAGGCATTCAAAGCCTTGGGTCTGTTCAGAGTGATGAGAGCGACAGATGGTTCTGGGCGAGAGGTGAGAATGTAGTTGTACTGAGACGACATAAAGCGCGTGGATCCAGCGAGTGTATGTTTGAATGATGGTCGAGTCACGGCGGTTGTGAAGGATTTCAGAACAGTACGGCTGCAGAGGTGGTGGGCCATCGTCACGGTAGAAACACGCGTATGGTAGCTACAGTCTACGTGACTAAGTCAAGGCAAATTGTTTCCACAATTCTACGGGAAAGGAGTAGCTGGGACGAATGGTAAAATAACAATTTTCTCGCTGTCCCACTGTCAACTAGTGAGCCTGGGCCTGGATGTACCATGACCGACTCACAACACCTGAAGTGTAATACAAGTCTGACTCGATCAGCTTTCTTGCCTCATTGATTGTTTTCGCTTGTACGATAAGTAGCGAGCCCACGGCTTCCTTCATAGATCCTTCCACTTCCTTTTCACTGGGAGACAAAAGCATTCCACCGAGTCCTGTGCGCAAAACCCTCATGTCAAAGTCAATTGTGCGTTGGGAATCATGGTCCACTTGCGCACTATTCCCGAATCAACGAGAGGCTGGATGTTCTCAAGATGTTGGGGTCTGACATTGTATCTCTTGGCAAGCGTGCCTTCCTCCGTCTTGTCTGGAGCATAAACAAAGTACTTATGTACTTTGTTCTCCAAAGCCGGTTGGTTCGACATCGTTCTGGAGAGTGGTAGAACTAGGAGCCTAGATCTAGAAAAAGATGCTCTTGTAGTACTGATAGTAAGGGTTGAAAACATGATCTCGTGATCAGGAACACAATACGTTGATCGGAATCCTCCAAGTTCTTCAACCGTGACCGGAATGCCTCTCCCAGTGCGGCACACCTCACTCCCGCATTCTGGCGCGGTAAGGCAACATGCACGCCCCCAAAATCAAGATGTTACTCGAGTCTCATCATTCGTAGGCGAAGAGAATCCGTCGACACCTACGAAAAAGAAGGACGCAGGGCGAAAGCGCAAACCGCTACTCCCAGTTGGAGAAGTTATCGAAATATCTTCCGACGAAGATTCCTCCGCTCCATCGGTCCCAAATCCCGTGGTTGTAGATCTTCGGCGACAGGTTAAGAAACTTAAAGAGGTGAAACATGTTGGAACCAGCATCATCTGTCGAACATTGATGTTTTGGCTTCCTATAGGAAAATGCACAGTGTAAACAAGACCTTGTGGAAACCAGTGAGGAGCTTTTCAGGGCTCGTGAAAGTGTTTCGGAAATGCAGGCGTCGCTACGGCCGGACAAAGGTAAACTCATCTTGGCAAGTTTTCGTTTATAAACGATACAAGCTACCTACTTATTAACAAACATCCAGGAGGCTTCCCACCTTGAAGATCAAATCAGTTGTGAAGTATGTACGAGCAGATTATGGTCGCCGCATATGTCAGTGCGATTGCTGTATTGTTGTTGGTGCCTCATAAAAATATCCATCAGTTTACCAGAATGTGGACACATATTCTGTCAGTCTTGTCTACAAGACTGGTTTAATACCATCCTCGCACACTTCCTGGCAACCAACCCACGTCACGATGCTAATAATCTTATGCGACATCTGCGGGACTTTCCTCGTGCACATGGATATCAGCAAGCTCCGCAGTATACATGCCCGACTTGCAGGACGACAGTACAAAACAGACCTGTCGAAGTCTTTGCTCTGAAAGCTCTTGTGAGGACGGTAGCGGCTGCCGCTGGTGAAAATAGCCCAGCGAAATCTCCTGCGATGAGAGCAGGGAAGAATCGGGTGCATGGTGCGCAAACAGTCGGACCTTGGGATCGATTCTTTCCAAGGCGCATGTAAAGTTCTGACTCCACACTCACCACGAGTGATAATGTTCTTGTGTATTCTACCTGTTACATCCTATTCCGGCATGTTTATTTCACATCGTTGTTATGTAGGTAGTTGAGAGCTTTTTTATACATGTTCGCAGGTACAGTAATACTACTTATTTTTTCTTGTTCTTTGCCTTTGCTGGAACCTTGGACTTCGTTTTCTTCGCACTGGCTGGACCAGGTGCTGGACCATCCACGATTTCGATCTCATCATCGCTGACGGTTATTGCAGTAACCTTGCGTTTGTTGGAAGATCCTCGCTTAGAAGACAGGGAAGTAGTGGCAACGCTGTCAACCTCAAAGGCGTCGCTGGTGGCCGAACTAGATCGCTTGTAGACCACAGGGCTCTGCCGTATTGAGGCAGTGGATCCACGAGCAGATGATCGAGAAATGACGGACGAGGATGGTGAGCCTCTGGGTGTCATTCGCTTTTCTCTGGAGGTACTGGGGTTACCAGCGATCCCTCTAACTTCTTGGTCCAGTTCCCCACCAAACCGACTGGCAGGACCAGGTAGTACTTTGGGATTGAGCGGAATGCGTGTTTCCCACCAATCTCGCTTGAAAATATTATCGCTTGCTAACCCGTCCTGGAAGGTTCGAAGATTTCCCTCTGTTCGCTTGTCACCATCCTCTCTCGAACTTCGTAAAATACCATCCCCGGTCATACGAGCACTGAAGGTGTCCAGAGATAAGGAGCCTGAATTCTTCACCAGAAATTTGGCCTTCAATACATCTTTCTCCCCTTCCCGCTCTTCTCCTTTAGGCTCGACAGCAGTGGGATCCCCCAAATTTTCAATCCATTCCCAAGGGCGGTTAACCACAGGAGTGACATAATCAATGTTTCCAGCTAGATCCCGATGGTAATTCACCAAATTTGACACAGATGATATTGAGGGGAAATGCGGGAGAATGGATGCGAGTTGTTCACGGTATTCTCGAGGCAAATCTAGAGGTAATTCAGAAACTGGACTACTAGGATAGTTCCGAAATGGGTCGAATGGAACAGCCTTTGGATCGAAAGGTACTTCTGGTTGAGAAAAATGAATATCTTGCATGCCCACAGGTTTGTGAGGCCTACCATCTAAAAGGTAGTAGAGGGTATCCACAACCATTGAATACACAACCGGATCAAGGTAGTTGGGAGCACCATACAACTTCTAGCCGGTGAGTAGAGGATATTGACATGGTTGACTAAAGTACTGACCAGCGCGAGCGTGAAGAGCAAGGAGGATAGTTTGTCACTGAGTTCTTTCCTGTTAGACCACCATACATTCCGAAAACCTAATCCGAACTGTAAAAGCCGTAACATCAATACTGTCTCTTGCGCCAGGCTACAAGTGGGGGTCTCGCTATTCGGCGCAATGAGGGATTTGACTTGATGAAGTCTTTCATGTAACGCCACAACAAATTCTTCTTGTGTGGAGGATTCGATGTCGGTCGAACCCGATCTATCTTGAAATGGTTGGGCGACGTGCAGCAGGACACGTAGAAGATCTGCTATACTCCGAAAGCTATCCGAAGCGGTGTTACCTGTCGAGGATAGATCCCGTAGGAACTCTGTGATACATTTTAATCCATTGTTAAAAAGCTGTGAATATGATCGTTGGTTTACATTGCTTGAGTATTAAAAATGAAATACAGGTACCTTCCCCGCGATTGCACTGTCGACGCCTCGCACCATTTCGCTAACATAATAGGCTTCATCGGAGGTCATCGAATGATGAAAAAGAGCTTGAATCAATTTGTCAACATTGGCACTCGCTGTTTGACGTGTTGTCTCAGACCCAAGAGCTCGCCCCATCTGCTTCAGCGTAAATTGGAACTGAATCATTGTAGCTGTGAATTTCCACGGACTAAGAAGGGATGTCGCCGTCGGCCATTCACACAGTCCGACATCTGGGTCCTTTGAGTAATGTGTTCGATCTAATATTGTAATAACGTACCATCATCATCAGCAACATCGCACAACAGGATTCGGAGACCCGCGACGACATAGTCGCTGAGGTGTCCAGCAGTTTCGTCTATCTCCTCGAGGGACTTTTCGAATACTTCTTGGATTACATCGAGATTTCTGTAAGTTCCTTGACGAAAATCTCCATTTTCAGACAGTGAGTGACGAAGTGAAGCCGATTCCTTCCGGAGTTCCTCAGGAATATACTGGTTATTCTCTATAAAGATGAGTAGAGGAAGACTTGAAGCGAGACGTCGAAACTGAGGCAAGCAATATACGTCCTGCCGACGAGTCCGAACACACTGCACTTCGTGAAGGTTCGCGGGCGGAAGTTTATCTTCGTTGACATCGTCTAGTAGTAAAAGACGTTTGCATAGGTTATTGGCGGCACGCAAAAAGATATCAGTTGTGTGGCCTGCTTGTTCCATCGCAATTCTGGCACATAACTGCCAGGCAGGATATACGAAGCCTGTTAGGATCGTCGTCGTCTTCAGAGCGCCATGCACCGAAAGATAGAGCAGCATAATGGAAAGGATATCCCACACATCCGAATTAAGAGCAGCGATTTCGTTCTTGCCTGGACCAAAACACCATTGCAATACCTCACTGTCAAGGCCCAGAGCTAGATGCTGATCAACGTGCCATAGAAACACACCATATCGCAGTGCGCAGGCTTGGCGGCCAACGATATCCGAAGTCATGTCAGGTACTTGACGAAGACTTGCAACTGTATTGTCCCAGACTTTCCACGCCCAATCGGAGGACATCCGGTATTTGATCCACAGGCTGTTTGCCAACACGGACGGTGCATCGTCATCTGGGTCACCTGCGAGCAGTAGGATCTCGGGAAGCACTTCCGGAACAATATCAGGATGTTCTGCGACAGGTTGAAGTGCCTTACTTACGTGTTGTTATAACCATTAACTAGATGATGAGACAGACTTACCAGTGAGAATGCAGCGACATCTGTCGTCACGCGATCACGAGACGTGCTACTGAGATATTTGCCATTGTCGAATTCCAACAGTAGGGAAAGCAAAGGGCGACATTGGATTCCCCGAACCTTCCATACTTGATGGGCATTATCGAGAGCCGAAGTAATCCTCCCCATGATATTCATACACGCCCAGATCGCAGAAAACCGTTGGAGAGTGGTGATTATCACCATCAACATGTCGACAGTGTTTGAATGTTCCAACAAAGAAAGGGTCAGCTAAAGTAAACGTGAACACCATTATATGCGAATATTATTGAACCTACATCAACAACGGATTCAAAACATTTCACATGAGCCATCAGTTCCACCGATATGCAATAAGTCTCTAGGAGCATTGACTGAGGAACCTCTCCCGTTTGGCTATCGTGCGTGTTAGAACGAGTAAAGGCACAAAGCCAGAACTGACCTGACAACATGTTTTTGCAGATTGGGTAAAAGCCATCGCTTGAGAGTGCGAGTTTGTTCGAAGCACGGTGAGGACATCAAGGTCGTACATTTGCCTAATAGAGACGTCGTCGATTCCACAGATACTTGGGCATCTCCTGGAAAGTCGTATCAAACATATACATATAAGTTTGGAAAACATTGGAAGAAACCTCCGAAAACATGGGGAAGTACTATTCGTATTTCTCTTCGAATATCGCGTTCGATTGCGTCCTCTGGCGTTTCTCTCGTCCGCGCACCATAAAGTGTAAGGGTACGTTGACTAATTAAAGATAAGGTCGAGTTATGGAGGGGCATCCATCTTAAGAAGTTTCGATGGCGTGATGCTGCTTCCTGTTTGAAGTTGAAAGATTTAAAAACGACTGTTAGTTAAAAACGAACCTCTGCAAACGACAATCCTTGTTCGCCACGAGCTACCAATCGCTGGATATAGCTCGCATAAGAAAACAATTCGTACTCAAGTAGGTTCCCAAACAAGATAGAAACGGCCAGAATATTATCAGGCTCGCTTGCTATCTCAGAAGAGTCCAACCAATCAAACAGCTGATCTTGGAGGAATGCATCAGGTGGATTGAAATCCCGCCGAGAGGCGCGATCACCAGCCCGACCACGCCAACTGCGTATCAGGGTAGCAGCAGCGAATGGACGGTAGTCACCATACTGTAAGGAAGTAACGCTCCAGTTGAGGAGCACGTGCAGTTTTTCAGCGAAACAGGACGGATCGTCTGCGGAATGGGAGAAGAATGGTAGAGCGCCCAAGTCCGTCTTGCTAGAGATGGAATTCAATAGCTTGTGTATTCGGAATATTAAGCAAGGAAAAGCGAAGTTAAAAATGTCTTTACCTTGATATCAACGACAGCAGAGCCCAATCTGGCAGACATGTCAACCGGAAAGTGGCGGAAAAGCATTGCTTCGTTTCGTCTCTTAATATCAGAAATATTATCCACCAGGGCTTGACTAACATCCTGTGAGTTCCGCTCTGTGAATTGCTCGCCAGAATTAGAGTCGATTCCAGTAAGAACATCGCATAGTAGAGATGCGTGGAGCGTCCACATCCGTGGGCTAACAAAAGAATCCGGCAAAGCAAGGCATATACGCTGCAGGACATCGTGAATTTAGTGGCACTAGGCGATAGCAGAGCGAACCTTCAGCAGAACTTTCAGGAGTTCCTCTGTGTCATGAAGGAATACATGGGCAGACGTAGAACGGATCTTTTCATGGGTTAGATATTAATCATAGGGAATATACATGAATCTGTACCTCTGAGATCTTACATAGGCATGCGTCTATGAACGGCCGTGTAAGTGCACGACTCCTGATCATGCCATCCAGATACTCGTCAGCTAGGCGAGTGATGAAACCAGCCTGTGCCAAATTACAGACGCCCATTTGCTGCACAATCCAGGCAAGAAGTGTCCGGCCATCAACCAAACCATCTGAAAAAAAGGTTCGCAGGAGCTTGAGACTACAACCGACATTAATGAACACAGGGGTGGTAGTAAAGCATCCTTACCAATAGGAAAAGCGGGAGACCCAGCGTTCCCGAGTATCTATGTCTGCAAGGACACCTTTGAATGTCTGCTTGATATTCAGACCAGGGCGAGGGGCACTCGGTAATGCTATGTCAGCGAGTTGCTTTTTCATGTAGCTAGTGACTACATTCGCCCAATCGATGCTGTACTGGATCGGATTATACGACGGTTTATTTCGCAGCCCGGCCTGTGCGAAAATAGAAATAAGACTGAGCAGTGCGACAAACAATGCAGAATTCCACACAGTTTCGTTTGCACCAAAAACACGAAGAAACCAGACAGCCCGAGGGATGGCGACATTGTTGGAATGCAACAAATCAAGAAGATCATGGCCTTTGGCTCCGTGGGGAACACTTTTTCCGAGCTTGTAAAGAGGAACATCGGGGTTAGCAAGGTCTGCGAACCATGCCTGCCTTTTTGAATCGTTCAATGTCACTCTTGAGGGCATCCGAAAAGTAGATGCTCTTCGCAAGAAGATAATGAAAAGTTCGAAATCTCATGAATGTAAATAACGCACGGAATCGATGGTATACAGTTAGCCCGCCGAAGAAATACCTCGTTCATGAGTGCCTCGAGTCCAGATAAGGTAGCAGTGGAATGCAAATTTTCGTTGATCATGGACTGGGCACTGAAAGTCTCTGCCTATCAAGCGGCAAGGAATCAGGCCGATGGCGTACGACCTTAGAGACGACTCACAGAGACGTGAAGTTGAAGAGTAAACCCACTCTTGACATTCGTCTCTGACAGAATATCCTCATCCTGACCAGGGCGAGGTGGGTGAAACCCCGGATATCCTGAATGCCATGTAAGCTGGATTTCTGTTTCCGACTCGAGATTGGCCAACCTAAGTCTGCGGAGCCATGGGCCCTGGGGAGCCATTTAGGAGGATGAGATTCGTACATTGCTAGTGATTGGTTGTCTTCTCCAGGTTCCTGCATGCCAATGAACGGCGAACACAACAGCGCAGGGCTCTCCAAGGGAGAAGCCACTTCACTGGTTGTTTCAACTACTTGGTACTAACTTGACGTAGGCGCCACGTCGTCAGTTGTATGTCACAGTCGATGTCCACCTAATCAACCATTCAAGTTTATGTATTCCACTACATCCGAACTTCCCTTCAGACTTCGATATGCGGCAATCCCTGGCTACCAATAGAGCATCTCATGTCGTGCTTCCACAAACAAACTCCGCTGCTGCCGTAGCCAAACTCTTGCAGAAGAAGAAGGAACTCGATGCAGTGTCTGCACTAGAGCGGGCTAGCGCTCTATATCTCGAGCGAATAGAGGGAATTGGTGACGACTGTGATATAATGGCCGACGCGGGACAAGGTACGGTCGTCTAAGGAATGAAAAGAACACTACGTTTAGGTCGAGTTAGTGCATGGGCAAGTTCTTGAACAATGGCCTAAAATGTTCCAAATCCTGAACTTATTTCGTGAGTGATAATCGGAACACCCCTTTTTATACCTTGGTTGAACCTGCCCAGTGGCTTCAAGCGGGCACGATGGTGGCGAGGAAGGCGAAACACTTGATTCGACCGCTTCAGATGGGCAGCGCCTAGTACGCATTCCGATCGAGGATCTCCAGCGAGGTTCTAATGGAGTGACCTAAATTTCAATGTATGTCTGTACTATAACTCTAGAAATTCCGGCGTTAGTTTCACCCCGCCACTGGCCAGGAGCTTAACCAGCTCGGTGCATATTACATGTGCTACTAACAACAATAGCAGTGCAATGTATCATGATATACCAAAAGTCGAAGCCTCACGCCTTTACAGCATTTCTTTTCTGCTCCTTCAAGAGAGCAATGCGCTGTTAAACAATCTCAGGGACCGTTATTACAGGAGAATGCAATGATGCACACCTGTTTTCGTTCGTCCTTTTTCCGAGCTATTTCAGCAGCTTTTTCCTCCTTGGTTACGCTAGATATAGTGGGTAATGTTTTCACTTCCGTCTCATCCCAACCATCTTCCTTGGGTACCGGTAGCAAGGGTAGAGGCGTGGAACGTTGGGTTGATAGCTTTCGATGAGCACTACTCTGGGCACTGTGAGATAACGGCGAAGCGACTCGTTCGATTTTTCTTTCCACCACTGTTATGGACTTTGGCTCCAATGTCATTGAGGTTGAGCTTTCAAAAGCACCTAAGAGTCGTATTAACATGTATGCAGAGTATGAGAGACTAAATTTCACATACTCCAATCGTCTTGATCTGCATTAATATCAATCAAGTCATCATTTCCCCAAGGATTGTTAATGGCATCTATTGCTGCCTCTTCAGCTAGCTGGTCCGCAAGAACAGCGGTGGCCCTGCTGGACGAAACTTTGATGGCAGCCAGATCCAGTCCCCTTGTCCTTGAGGTAGGTTGCAATGTTGGAGAGGATGACTGTGACGCCGCAGTGGTTAGTGCGTGTATAGGCGAGGTAGAATTTTGTCCGTTGTTATTGTTGACTCCGAGTATCCCAGGGGAGGGGGGATGGTCAACGGTGGTGGTCGCAGGACTGCCATCGATTGTACTTTGTAAATCGCTTGGAAGCAGCTAGGTGATCGTGATTGGAAGAGTGTGAAGAATGAAATCACAATCATATTTACCTTTTTTCCAAAAGAAGTGATGGCCCAGCCTGCAAGAGCACTTGCTGCCCCTGTGGCAGAATACACAAGCGTTGCGGGCTGGGGCAAAGAAGGATCCACTGAGTTATTGGACTCCAACAAAGCGGTTTCGGGCTATTATATGGATGGTCTCAGAAAAGTAAACAGTAATAATATGTGTATTACCATTGTTGAAGCATGACTTTCCAACTTCCTCACAAACAGCTCCACAGCTTTGAATGCCTGATCTCTTACCAATCTGAGTAGGGCAATTATCATCAGTCAGGTGGATTAACCGTGCCCAGATCATGGTACGTACTTTTCCTTGTCTATCGTGGCAAAGGCGATATTAGGGATCACTTTATTTGCTATTTCTTCCATCTCAAAACAATCAATGGTCGCCATGAATGCCATAAGCCCGGCGACACGAGCATGAACAAATGAATCCTTCAGAGCGCGGGAGAAGGCAGGGACTAACACCTTTCGCTTTGTGTGATATCCCAATGAAGGTCCTAAACGGCCGATTAAGATGCATGTATTAGTTCGAATTGACGCCTCTGTATCGGTCTGCATTTTGGCCAAGTAGCGCAGGAGATCATTGTTCAGGATCCGATCATTCAACTGAGGAGTTGGATGTAAGTTAGTCAAATGTCTGAGGGAGTCTTACTTTAGGCGCCAGGATAATGATAGATTTCGTGGTTGCCTCTCGTATGATGGCTACAGTGTCAGAGAATCCCGTTTGCTTCACAAGTGTGAGATAAACACTGGATGAGGTAGACTCGAAGTTGATGGTCTCACAAGATATGGAAATATTTTCTCGCTAACAATCTTCTTATCTAGGTGACTGGCATATTCATCTAGGTGCTCCAATAGCGCCATGCGAGTACCACGATCGGGACTGGCGAACAACTTGACCAGCGGGGTTAGAACTCCATCTGGATACTCTTCTGGAGGTACATTAGCACCGAAATGCAAGACAAGTGGTAAGATGGCTGCTGCAGAGGCTCCCCCAAACTCGAGGGCCGAAACCAAGGAAGGAAGCACACGGCGTGTTGTGAACTCGTGGGGAAAAGATGGGGCTGATTCTTTGAGGGACCTGAAAAGGGACATGAAGGGTACTATATTTCCGCATTGAAGAACGCCCACCGAAGAAGGGTGTTCTTATCTGCCTCAGTCCCCAACGCAAAATTATCCAATCCCAGGCAAACCTGAATCAGTCGGTTGGTAGCGAAAAATCCGCTTTCTGCCATGCCATTGTCGAGGAAGTCCTTTGCTGTTAATCGCGCTTTGGGGCTAGGATTTAGCAGTTTTTTGAAGAACGGGAAGAGTGAAAGAGGGATAGATCCACGAGAAGAAGAGGATGGGGGGGGATGCGGAGGTTGAGCAGTGGGAGGCGTGGGATGCGAAGGATTAAAGATGGCATGTAAAAGAAGGCCAAGTGCATAAGCATCTGCTACTGCCGGCCCATATCTATATGTCAGAGATGATAAGACGAGGCGAACGTCAAAGATAAACACAATGATACTCTTTCAACGCTGACCAGCCATCTCTCTTGATCTCTGGAGATGCCCATGACGATGAGCCGGGGAATAACCCTCCCATAGCCTACAGGGTAAATTTGGTTGCAAGGCAGCAGAGAAGAACCTGTCACATACATAAAGAGTTGATTCATCCTCCTTCGGGCTGCTGAAGAGTTCAAAACCGCCCAGTTTCCATTCACCAGAAGGCGAAATAAAGATGGAATTGACACAGATCTTGCCATGCGTTGACGAGCAGGAGTCATTCACAAACGCCAAGGCTACCTAAAAGCTATGAGTCACTGGGCAACAAGATGCAAACGCAGCAAGGAGGAGCCGACCGAGATTCGATGCAGACCCCACAACAACCAATCTTCCTTCTGTTGAGATTCTCGGGACGACCATGATTGTAAAACACTTTGCAATGGCTGTACACGCTCAGTCATTATATAAATGGTGGAATCGGTTTCTACTACATCCATGAATTTTAGTACATCTGGATGTCGCGTTGTTCTGAGTTTCCGAAATGCATTGGTCGCAAAATGCTTCATGTTTTTCTTCGTCGAGTCATTAAGATCATACTCAAATATCGAGACAGGGCTGCTATCATCCTGGATATAAAGTAATGAGGAACAGCGTTCAAACGACATGGTTACTTACTCATACCCGCTTGGTACCATCATAAAGGTTGCAGGCACCTTCAAGAGTTGTGACCTTCGCTCCGATCGAGAAGGGCAGGTTTAAGCCAGACTTCTGCACCAATGTCGAGACAGCAGCGGACCCCAGATTCCTCAGGTAATCCATCTCAAACCAGAGAACTGAACAACTGATGTGAGTTGTATGTAGTCTGGCAAGTCCGGCTAGTAGTATGAAGTGAAGATAAGTGAGTCGTTCACTGCGCATGCACGGTCAAGACACGTGCCGCAACTCTAAATCTAGCAGTGACCATGTCTCAAGAAGGGGGTTTGGCCATCGAATTTCCTGATCACCCTGGCACTTCAAGTGCCGTGCAGCCCAATGGCATTCACTCTTTTGAAGACCTCGAACGGGAACTACCTGTTGTATTTGAAGGTCAAGCACCACTGGGGGACTTACTATCACGAGTAGTGCAGTCAATCTTTTCAGAACTGTCGGAATTAGCAGAGACGTGAGTCCCTGAAGGAGACCCTTATTTCTGATTCGACCGAATATTGCTATAGAATGCCAAACATGTCGGATAGTGCTCGAAAGCGAACACTCGCGGACTGGGTAGTGAAGACAAAGAAACAGGTAGTCAAACTCTATGCGGCTGTCAAATGGGCACGAGATGCGAGCACTGTACAGAAGTGCATGGTAGCCTCTTTTTTCTGACATTCATTTTTGGTCAATGACCCAAAACTGTGCTAGAACATTACCGCCTTTCTTATGACCCAAAACCAGCAATTCGAAGATGCTATGGGTGGTCTCAATTATGCAAAAGGAAGTTTGGATCCTGCAAGGTCGAAGTGCATTTACTACAAGCTATTTTGCGCTTACACGAAATTTAGACTTCGCAATCACGATTTACTGACATCTTTGGACATATTGACAGCTGGTTCATACTTGAGGCTTCCAACCTGTATCAAGGTTCTGAGTGCATCTCTTTCATGGAATATTTTACCTCACACTGCATGCCAGCGCAAGGTCGTCCCTTTGACACCATTGACAGATTCCGAAATCGTCAGAACCCTCTCCGACATCGAAGATATCATTCGGTTTCGTCTTCGTTCATCAGAAAGCATTCCTGTCGAAATGTCCCAACATCGCATTGGTATATTACTCCATCAAATGCAGTGCCCTACTAACGAAACTGTCTAGCCGACGGCCGAGTATATTTCACTGCTCCAAAACTGTTTGAAGTCTCCCTTTGTCTGCGAGGTGCTGAGAAGGATGACGGGTGGTTCTTCGTGCATGTTGAATTCTTGATAAATATAGGGGGAGGTTTGGCGGGTCTGCAAGGTGTGTCAACTCACTCTACAACGGGAGCCTTTTACTGAACCACTGCTAGATATCCCTCGCGTGCCGACAGGCATCATGGCCCGACATATTGTGGACGAAGCAAATGCACGACTAGCTTATTACATGCCATTACTTGAAGAGTCTACCCATCCTTCTGGCACCGAAGTGGCGCCAAGACCACAGTTACTGGAGGGCGTTGTTGATACTCCTCTGGTACGCCTCTATAATTTTCTTCGTGAGCCTCCCAACTTTCTTGAATTACATCGGGATTTCACTCATCTCCTAGAAATGATGTCCCTGTCATATCAATTGGAGATATTGTGGTATCAAGTCAGTTGCAACTTTTCAGCTGAGTTTGGGTATTGAACGCTCTTCCCAGGCTGAGCGCATGCGATCACTTGGTTGGGCGGATTACCTTACTGTGCAGATGAACACTAATCGCAGAATCATGATTGCATCGTACTGGATGTATGTTGTCACGTTCCCATCTTATCACTTTCCTGTTGATACATTAACCAGACGATCAACTCCCCCGCCACCTCAAGGCCGGTCAAGGATAAAGCTACCCCCCTTTGGTGGCTCCCTTACAATATCACTAGTCGATACTCATGGACCAGGACAAGCGGAGCTGGGACCCGAGCGGTCGTCTAGAGCAAGGGTCATTTCCAAATTGCAGCAAAGGTCGAAACTTGGCAATGCATCCGCCTCTGACGAGGTAGAAAGTTTACGGTTCAAGGTCTGTTGGGAACCCGCGCGGGGTGCTCTTGGGGTCCTGATACCAGTAGAAGATGCCGCGCTGCCTGAACGCATGCTGACTATCGTACGTGGCCGCAATTCTGATTCTGATTGACTTCTAATATTGTTCAACACAGGATGCAGACAATCTGGATTTTGAGGCATTATTGTCCATCGTCATTGAAAGACATACTCAGATAATTCTCAAAACACTTCAAATTCAATTACAACAAGGACCAAACAGGACAGTTTTTTCGCCTATGGGTGTTGTTTCGTTGGTAAAAGAAGGTAAGTATCCGATTATTTTGTGTAACTTGTGGGCTCATCTTGTGTTTAGCAGGTCTTCATGCCCTTCGCGTTCGCTTATGTGCAGATGAGATTGTGGTCATAGCCATAGACTCTAGGACCGGCCGCCTGAATCTTTGGGATACAGGAAACTTAGCTGCTGCAGGTCGTGGTCCACGATTTGCCGCGATATCCGAAAAACTCAATGACAACCCATCCATCCTTTCCGAAGCCTTAACTCGACTGCGCCTCCATGTGAGTCATACCTTCAGGGAGAAGAATCCGGTTACAAGGTCTGATCACAGACTATCACTGATCTCGCGGAACAAAAGGCAACTTATCTTGGGTTGCAATGTTTCCGCCGGCGCAACTTTTTACCGGATGGTGCGTGCATCTCTCGTTGTTCTTACTTCTTGTTCTGACTGCACATAGAAATGGCTAAGCTCGGACCTTCTGCAGGCTCCTTGTATATCCAACTTTGCAACTTCCCGAACCATTACCTTGTTCTTGTGATTACAGACGATCGTTTCCTATACGCACTTATCACAACAAGGCTCTTATCCGAATCGATGTATTCCAACTTGATAATGGAGGATATCGCTTGGTTAGATTTCTCTCGAATCCATTGCGAAGAGCCCGCAATACTTGGCCATGCAACCCGAACTGACTCGAATATCGGGACGACACGGAGACGAGACAACCAAGGAAAATGTGGGAAGGATACAGTAATTGGTGGGGTAGATCCGTCTTCGTGAGTAATCCCTCAAGTATGTGCATGCATATTCAGTCTAGCTTTCCTAGCTTCAACCTCGATACTCACGTTTTGAGAGAGCTCTACAGCTACTGTTGGTAGGTTTCTCCTGTTCATCGTGACAAGCAGAACTAGATCCCAGGTTCTAGCGCGCGAGTAGCATACATTAATGTGGAGAAGCAGTTAAAACTCCGAGGCATCCCTTTCACCCACGTTAATCCGACAAATGACTTTCCGGAATTGGCACATATCCAATCGACCTTTGCGCGTTCTGTACCTGCTCTGTGTGTTCAATCAAAGGACATTCTGTCAGGGGCACCTGCCGCTGAAGCCGCGATGCCAAATATTCGCGTCATACCTCTAAATTGGTGGTCCGAAAAGAATGCGCAAGTACGTGGTCCGTTCTCTAATTTTACTGTGGTTGACAAGTTGGCCGATAGGTTGTGACCTCGGTGAAATTGAAGTACGTGCAACAACCTATGGGAAAGTCCGCCAGTACCAGTACAGTGATACGACCATCTAAACGAATCATTTATGACACCACGGAGGCTGTCGTGTCGTTCCTTTCCGAGAATGTCAACACGTGCGTTGATGAATTTCTCGAGGAATGGGCAAGGGTATCGAAGATGGTGGTCATTGCTAGGGAAGGTACTAGGTCTCTTCCACTCTGCTCAAGGTCCTCCTGAAGCTGAAATCTAGTTGCGCAAATGGCGAAGGAGACACACTGGGAAGATGTCCGCTTGCTCTCCTTCGACTTGCAAACTGTTGAATTTGCTTACGCCCTTGTAAGTGCACCGGATCTTTCGCTTAACTGAATGCCTCCTATTTTTTGACTTCCGGTACATGTAGGATTATACTGTATCCATTTCGTGCGAAGATCAACTCTCTCCGACTGGGGGCAACTTTGACCTCCGGTTCTCCCGCTGTCGAACTGTGTTAACCCAAGAGCACAACCCTCATGACAATGCGGAACCATTCTTACGACATATTCTACGACATGGACATGGTCGTCTTGCGCCATCTCTACATCGATTAGTGACTATTTTGAGAGATACACTTCCGATTGTGACAGAACTAGAGGAAATTCGACAGAATAGTCAATGTGAGGGACAAAATATCGACACCTTTGCGAAGGCTGCTGGTTGGTATCGACTTCTCTATGGTGATTTACGGTTCGTCCCGCGTCATACTGGGTTATTCATGACGTATTCTTATCACGACACAGACATGCGCTTGATTTCCGATTAATGACTGGCCAGCGTGTGGCAATCCTGGATAGTTCACGCTCTCTCTTTGATATTGGCAGTTTTAGATCTGCTGCAAAACCCGAAAATGTGGATGAGCAAGTTTGCTGGCAACCCATTCCTGGCCTGGAAGAGATCGTTATGGATGCAGTGAAGGAGGTTGTGTCAATTAGTGGCGTTGCACCAGGCAATATCACTGTTATTGGTGTTGGGGTTATCTGTGATACATCCACCGTACGGCTTCTTGGGAGGGCGATCCATATCAAAGTGTTGAAGAAACTTGCAGAAACTTGAATCACCGTTTATATCAATTGCATATCAACATATATACTTATTACACGCATACATTGGCATTATTAAACCTCTTGTTTTTGAAACATCGATGGCCAAGCCACTCCCCAGAGAGCCACTGAGTGTTCCCTCATATCAGAAGATGTGGAATCCTGGTTAATTACTACTTTCTTCAGTCGAGCTAACGTCGAGGTCAAAATGCTCCCCTTCACTGCTCGACTCATCGAAAGTTTTAACGCGGGAAAATGTCCTCTTGTCACCTTTTGTTTTGCCCTTGTTGACGCGTTTCGGAACAGGAGCTGGGCCTGGTTCCAAATCCGATTCGAAGAGGTCGTCATCGCCATCGTCTGGATCATGTTCACTAATGGTGCCCCCTGCCATACGACGATAGCAGCCCCGTACGATATCACCCCAAAGGGTATACGTGTGACAGGAGATGCAAGTCCCACCCCTTGGAATCAAACCATTTTGTTCAGCCTGAGAGGTTAAAAATTGCCTGGAGAGGCACATCAAATGTGACACGGCAGTGCACGTCGCGGAGGGGCATAGCGCCACGGTAAGAGGTTGCTGCTTTCTCCGATGAGACCAACACTATCGTTGCAAAGAAATAGCTTACACTTGCAAAATTCGTCAGGGGTTCACTACAAACCACGCACTTGAATTGGGAGGTGGTGGTCAAAAGCGCAGTGTTCTTCGCTAGATGTGCAGACGTAAATTGCTCTAGTCATATTTTATGAGGGGACACGAGAAGCGTATGAGGACCAAACACATTACCATCTTTGACGCCGATTGGACCTCGTCGACCAGAACCGATAGCACCTGACTTTCCGTCAACGCCTTCCAACTCAACACTGGCGGTAAACCCCAACGGCAGCGGCATTGCGACATCCTTGATAGCATCCTGCCATCCCTTGACCGCTTCGTCAGTGAAGAGTTTCACATGCAAGGGCCATGTATTGTACGGATGATTGCAGATCATCGAGCGAACGATCCTGAAAAAGAAAGGAAAAGAAAGATGGGGCGCATGACAAAGTTGATTTTACGTCGCTGCTTGCGAAAGTTGGCACAAACCGGATGTTCATCCTAAGATATCTGGATTTCGGGTCTGGCGCAAACAGAGCTTTGCCAGACTGGTCGCGAAGATGCCGTGAGAGGTGTGGATGCTGCCACGCCCACTCGAACTGAAGTGCCGCCTTTCTTTGTGCTTAGAGAAGTAATGCATGTGGCTCAGGGATATGCGGTGACTCACATGCCTGGACGGAAAGCCATGAACGATCATTTGCATGACCCAAGGCCGTTTGTGCCTCGTCTTCCACGCTCCTTGAGCAATTTCTCCATTGTGTTGCCTGAACAACGTGACGGGGGTACTCAATAAAACAGAAAAATCGCCATGGGAGTGTGCACCTTAATCGACGAGGAGGACATGGTGTACTTCCTATGTAAGTTCTGGGAAACATGAAAGAATTACGACGCCATGTTGCGGCACGGACTTGGATATTTTTGCTCGACTCACGCCTTGGATTTGGGGGTCTGTATGGATTTGAGTAGATAACAAGCGTAGAAGGGGGGAAATGGGGGATGTAGTGATGAATTAGACGACGACGACGTGGGTTTCATGATGATGACTTTGTCCCCATGTGGATTCCGGTAGCAACACTTGTTCGATGTGTTCCTTTTATGGACATGATGAGAACGTCGAAGGTCCGAGTCGCAGTGAGCGCTGAAATGCTGCTGATTTGACAAGACAAGCACCGATGAATTTGGACCCTTCCGGGCTATCGCGGAATGGTCAACCACTGGCAGCTGTGTTTTCGGATTTGTCGTCACTCAGGCTTGTCGTACACCAGACTGCAGCTGGTATGCCGCACCCCTCATTGAAAGTCTCCTAATCACTTTCCCCAAGCTATCGCTCTCTCATCGCCCCAAAGTGGCTCGCCCATACCGTCGTACTCCCCCTCACATCCTCTACAGGACTTATGTCCAAGCCCATTGTGACCCCGAACAATCTGGGACTTGTATGTGTATTGGTCTCAGTCATCCCTGCTTTAACCCCCCAATACCCTGCTACCAGTGATTGGTGGCGCCCCACCATATCTCTCGCATGCCGGTTTCGACATGAGCAGGATTCAACTCAAGCGTAACGCGTCCGTCGCACAGCTCTATGAAGATGCAATACGGACCGAAGGCGCTATCATTTCCTCGTCAGGAGCTTTAATCAACTTTTCTGGTAAGAAGACAGGTAGAAGCCCCAAAGATAAACGAATCGTTTTCGAAGAGTCCAGCAAAGACGAGATCTGGTGGGGGTCTGTCAACATCAAGATGGACGAACGTCTGCTTTCGTTTACACAATTCTGCGTCGTAGTGACTGACCATACCTTTAGACACCTTTGAGATTAATCGTGAACGTGCCATTGACTACTTGAACACCCGGGACCGAGTCTACGTTTTTGATGGATTCGCCGGAGTATGTGCCATTCGCCCTAACTACATGGTACTCACTTTTGTAATCATCAGTGGGACCCAAGGTACCGCATCAAAGTTCGTGTTGTCTGCGCTAGAGCATATCATGCACTCTTCATGGTTCGTCGCTTTCTACGAAGCAATTTACAACACTGATCTATATCTGTGTTTCCTTAGCATAATATGCTCATTCGGCCTACACCTCAACAATTAGCCGATTTCGGAGAGCCTGATTTCATTATTTACAATGCTGGCCAGTTCCCCGCCAATAGATTCACGAAGGGGATGAGCTCAACGACTTCTGTGGAAATTAATCTCAAACGTATGGAGATGGTCATCCTCGGAACTGAATACGCTGGAGAAATGAAGAAGGGGGTGTTTACTGTTATGGTACGTGACTGAAGCCTCGCTCATGATCGCAGGGTGAAAATCCTTTGCTCTTGTAAGCATTACCTGCAGCCCGTCAAGTTTGGTCAACTTTCCCTCCATTCATCCGCCAATGTCGGCATTGACAAGGGTGACACTACACTTTTCTTTGGTCTTTCTGGTACCGGCAAAACTACACTGTCGGCCGATCCCCGCCGCCTTCTGATAGGCGATGATGAGCACGTCTGGTCGGATACCGGTATTTTCAATATTGAAGGTGGTTGTTACGCCAAATGCATCAACCTGTCGGCGGAAAAAGAGCCAGATATCTACAACGCCATCCGATTCGGCAGCATCCTCGAAAATGTCGTCTACGATCCCGCATCTCGAATACCGGACTATGACGACATTAGCATCACCGAGAACACACGGTGCGCATACGCCATCGAGCACATCCCCAATGCACAAATTCCGTGCATGGTTGATCGCCACCCATGCAACATCATCATGTTGACATGTGACGCCTTTGGAGTGCTTCCACCCGTGAGCAAGCTTACACCCGAACAGACCAGCTATCATTTCCTTGCTGGATATACCTCGTGCGTTTCTCGAGAATACAGCACTTTGTGTCTAATATTTTGTAGAAAAATACCTGGCACAGAAGACGGGGTGTTGGAACCAATTCCTACCTTCTCTACTTGTTACAGTGCTCCTTTTATTGTTCTTCATGTAAGGAGCTTGTTCATCGAGATAGCTTCCCAACTCAATACCATGAACAAACAGCCCGGACGGTATGCAGAGATGCTGGCAGAACGCGTGGCTAAGCACAAGGTCGACTGTTGGCTTATCAATACTGGCTGGAGTGGGGGCAAGTTCGGTACAGGGAAGCGCTGCCCGCTCAAATACACTCGTCGCATCATTGACGCTGTTCATTCTGGAGAGCTCGCCAAGGCAGAGTACGAAACATTCAGCACATTTGGTCTATCAATACCCACCTATATCGAGGGTGTGCCGAGAGAACTATTAAATCCTCAACTTGCGTGGTCGGATAAGGAGGCATTTCAGAAAGAGGTGAGAAAGTTGGCGCTCATGTTCCAGAGAGCATTTGCACTTTATGAGAAAGATGTCGGATGCGAGGTTAGCATGGCTGGACCCCAGATTTAAGATTATATATGTACAACTAGACTACTACGTCGTTATCAAGCTCCAATTCGGTGTGATTATGGCCGGATCAAATTCGTTGACTCTTGTCGCTCCCTCAGCCATGCTGTGCAAGAAAAGTTGAACAAATCCCGCGCAGCGAATTGCACTGGGGATTTTGGGCCCGAATACCTCCTTGAGACAGCTTTTCGAGTTGTGCGTGGAGGTGTTTTTTTAGGCAGATCAGGATGACGACTTTGTATCCATGCCGGGGAAAGATTGTAGTGAACGCATAGACTATCAGCAGCAGATTTTGGGGGTGACCGAGGATGATCCGAGACAGGGATGGCAGGGGTCAAGGATGGAGCAATAGAGGGGCGCTGGGATTCGCTGCGCTTGAGACACCTGCGGCACATCCATGCATAGATGCTGTTTGGGATATCTCCGTCATTAAATGCTTTGATTCGAGCTATGAGCTCGGCATCAGAGACGGGGGGTTGATGGCATCCTGTACGTCGATTGAGAAGAGAGAAAGAGAGAAAGAGAGAATGGAAAGGACGGACGATGATGCCAGGACTTGGAGCAGCCTCCACTGCAGGACAAGAGGAATGCATGGGGCGTGGAATGGGATTTTGAGCATCGGAGGCAATGTGACGGTGGCATGGATCTGATCACGGTGACGTCTGTGACAGTGAGACTTGAATTGTTGCGTCATGGCAAAGTCATGCATGGCTCAAAAGGTACAAAAGGGTGGCAATCGGTCGCAAGTTGAAACCATTGCAAGCACCCCACAATGGCTGATTCTTCCTGGAAAGACGCCATCCTCCTCAAGGTACTAGCCCACTCTCTCCCTCCCTCCTCACATCCACCCTCATTTTCATCCCACAGGTCGTCAACGTCATCGTCTACATCTTGTTCCTAGGTTCTAATGTCTACACCGTTGCTGCTCCATCTGGCATCTATTTTAGTGGAAAAGAAACTTATCTTACCCCTGCCCCTTGGGCTTTTCTCATCTGGTTCGTCTTTCTCTGTTACCTTCCCCCTCTGTCTAATCCACCAACCTTCAGGTCTTTGATCCACCTTCTCCTCCTCGGAACGATTATCTACCAGTTCTTCCCCTCCGGAAAACATGTTATTATTGATGGCGTCTCTTGGCGTTTTCCCCTCCTGGCAGTCCTCAATGCCGTCTACGTTAATCTGTGGGCTAACCACCACTACACCCTAGGTACGCATCCCGTTGTCCTCTTACTCGGCTCTCCTTAGCCCACCCTCACAGCATTCGTTTTGGCGCTCTTCGTCAGCTCCACAGTAACTGTACGTCATACCTTCTTTCATCTGGTTAGATCAATCCCTCACTTGCTTATCTAGCACATCTATTACATCGTCAAGAAGCATCATTCTCCCCAGAACTTGGCTGACGAGTTGTTCATTCATCTCCCCTTTTCTCTTTACCATGGATGGACCACTGTTCTTGTTGTCCTCACCGCATTCGAAGCCTTCGGTGTCGACGCCCACTCTCATGGCGCTGGCGTATGGACCAAAGTCTTTGTCTTCTTGGCCCTGTAAGTTTACCTCCTATCATTCTCTATAATACCTGCGACTGAGGTTCTTTTTTTCTCAGCTTTTTCCTTGAGGGCACAGCAGCCACTTATGCTTTCTCCACCCCCGAAGGCGATCTTCCCGCTTCTATTGCAATCGCTTGGTCTCTTTGGGCCATTTATGCGCACCAGACGGGATCCGGTTTTGTCCATTGGAGTGCCTTGGTATTCTCGATCCTCACTCTCGTGTGGGTTGTTAAGGGTCTTGTCGGTCTTGCCCTCAAAGGCCGTGGCAGGATTGCGTTGTCCGACGAGGAGAGAGCTCCCCTTGTTGGCTCTTGAATGAATTTTATTCCAAGTTTGATTCGTTGCATTCCGTGTATTAGTACTTGGAGGGTTCGTGCGCTTTCAACTGTGGTTCAGGAGTAACAAACCACCACTTCTCTAATTACTGTTTCCTTTCTCAAATGTAAACCCTATAAAACTAGCATATTAAGATCTAGGTTCTTGATCATTCATATTCAATAGAGGAAGAATAAGTAGGGGTTGATCTATGGTGTATGATTGATTTAATAACTTCACTTTCGGTTACTTATAGGAAAAAGTAATTAGCAAAAATGGTAGTTTGTCACGATTCGTTACTCTTGAACCACGTGATGTAGTAGAATGCGCATGAACCCTCAGGCTAGTGCAATTAACTTACTTCACCAACCATGGTTTCCCCAGGTATGATTCCCTGTTTCTTGGCACAAAGCATTCCATTCAACAGATTCAGAGGTCATGTTGACCTTTTATCGTCGACTATATCCTTTCAAATCGATCTTTCAATGGCTCAACCATGAACATACCCCAGCGCGCCTTTTTACACATCGCGAGTTCGCGTTCACTCTCCAAGGAGATGTGTATCTTCGCTATAACTCCTTCAACGCGGCTGAAGATCTCAAAAAGCAGGTTTGTGCGCTAAATCCGACTCGTTTTGAGATTGGTCCCGTCTATTCTGCCAGGGTATGTTACACCGTGCGATTCCACAGGCCACCTAACCCATCTATGAGCACTCCCCCACCAGCCCAAGGACAAGAAAACTGTCCGCCCAAGTGCATTCAATCCTTTACAGCGTGAACTTGTTTTCGATATCGACATGACCGACTATGACCCCATCCGCACCTGCTGCTCAGATGCCGATATCTGCAAACGATGCTGGGTATTCATATCTGCAGCAGTGCACGTCATTGACGCTGCTATGCGCGAGCAGTTTGGGTATCAACATTTGCTTTGGGTGTACTCGGGCCGTCGTGGCATCCATCTATGGATATCCGACAGCGAAGCTATGGAGCTGACGGATGATGAGCGTAAAGCACTCGTCACATGGATGACTGTGATTCAGGGCGGAAAGGAGGCAAGCAAAAAGCTCAATGTTCGCGTTGGCTCGCGATCGCTGCCTCCGTCCTTGCAGTGAGTTGTGTGCCCCTTCCAAATGCAGCATCCCGCAATAGCCTGGTAAATGTGTATGTTTTCCAGGGCAGCTCTTGACCATTTGAGAACGGTCTTCCCTGAATTGATCCTCGTGGACCAGGACTGCTTCGCTTCCGAACAAGGCTACCAGGGTTTACTGGAACTTATCCCGGACTCGCGCCTCGTTCAAGACCTCCGTGAAGCATGGTCAAAAGATCCTTCCCGCTCCTCCCAAGATAAATGGATGGACCTGAAGGATCGAATCAAGAAATTATCCGACAAAGGATCTACGCAGCGTGTATGTTTTTCTCTGTTTTTCTTTTTCTTTTTTTTTCCTTTCTCTCTTTTGTTCTGTTCCGTTCTCAAGAAAAAAGTCTGCCAGGCGAACATGACAGCCGTGTTGGAGGATATCATTCTCATTTACACCTATCCACGCATCGATGCCGAGGTGTCAAAACATAGGAACCATCTTTTGAAGGCACCCTTCTGCGTTCACCCAAAGACTGGCAGAGTCTGTGTCCCGGTGGACCCCGATCACATTGACGAGTTCGATCCAGAGCGTGTGCCCACAGTTGGTCAGCTTCTCACCGAATTGGACGACCTTGGCAAGGCCGACGGGGAGGAGGGAAATGCTGAGGAACACCACTCTGGTCTCAGCCCATTTAAATTTGTTGTCCATGAAAATCGCTAATTTAATTTAATTTATTTTTATTTTTCAGACTGGGAGAAGACATCGTTGAAACCTTATGTCGAAATTTTGGATAAACATGCACTTAGGTTGATGGAGCAAATTAGACGAGATAAAAGGGGAACAGGTTCGTTCGTTTCCTATTCACTCGGTCTCTGTCTTAGCTATTTCTGGTAGATTTGTCTTGGTAGCCTCTTCATTTCCTGTTGCCTAAAGGTTGCGTTTTACGCATTGACTGTGTATACCGTCGGTATACAATCTGGAAATTGGCAGGGGTCTGGTATGACTAGACAGATCTGATCAAAAATTAGCACTCCGCAATCAGTAGATAAGACTTGGCAAGGTCTTGCAAGATGCTAAAATAAAGATGACAAGGGATCATACACTGATGCTTCAACTAACAGAACTGTGAGGCATGATAATATTTTACCATTACATACAGTTGTTCAAGTGCCAGAAATAACCATATATTAACATCTCCTTTAATATCATTCTTTTGTAGAATTTTCATGCATTGATAAAATATTCAAATTCTTGCAAAAAATGATCAACTGCTGATGCTTTGTCTGACAGAATTGCAAGGCATGATAGTGTTTTACCATAACATAGAATTTTTTGAGTGAAAGAAATGACCATATACTAACATCTCTTTTAATATCATTCTTCCCTAGAATTATCATGCACTGATAAAATATTCAAATTCTTGCAAAAAATGATCAACTGCTGATGCTTTGTCTGACAGAATTGCAAGGCATGATAGTGTTTTACCATAACATAGAATTTTTTGAGTGAAAGAAATATACTAACATCTCTTTTAATATTATTCTTCCCTAGAATTATCATGCACTGATAAAATATTCAAATTCTTGCAAAAAATGATCAACTGCTGATACTTTGTCTGACAGAATTGTGAGGCAATATACTAATGTCTCCTTTAATATCATTCTTCCCTTTTTGTTTTTCTTCAATCATTCTTCCAGGTCCAAGGTTAGGGTTTAAATATTGAACAGCCAACATAAGTGCTTGAATTTTACTTATGCCTTTTATTCAGGAGATAAAAATCATTCCATATAATTTCACTGCCTATCCTGTCAAAATTGCAAGAACAGAGTCCGTTGGCAACCTCAAGGAAATAATCAAGACTAAAAAGAGTCCGAAATTTGACCACATCCCCGCGGCTGACCAACTCATTCTCTGGAGGGTTAACATCACCTGTGACCGACTCGGAAGTCTTCAAAAGACCATTCACAAGCTCGACCTTACAGATGAAGGATCTTTGTTGCCTGTGAAGCGGTTGTTGAACAGTTATGTGGGTTTGCTTGATCCAGAGAACATGCACATTGTCGTGCGATGTCTGGGTGAGTTTGAGTCCTTGGTCGTCGTCATTATGTTGGTGACAATCCATGCTCCCGCCTTATATTCCATCTGGTTTCTACCCCTCATCTTCTATCGTGTTTCGTCACGGTTGAGTTTTTCCCCCGGGCTTTGTTGTCTAACTCGTTGTACCGAACATATCTCGTTATCTGCAAACCAAACTTTTGCCATGGAAAATTAGAGTCCTCTCTTGCTCCGTTTCGCACCCCTCAAGACGACCTTGGTGATCTCCGGCGTGCATGGAATGACAACCTACCAGACAGGCCTCCGAGTCCTTCTACTCTCGGGGAACCTTCCGAATTCAAGAAGCATCAACAGTCGCCCACCACATTTTACTTTAATCGCCGTGATATATGATAGGGTAATTGAAGCGGTGCGACTCAAAGCAGATCCCATAGTACCGCGATCCCAAAGGCGGGACAACTGCAAGTATATTTGTTTTGCCGAGATCTGAGGCCGGCCATGTCAACCAGAATGGCAGACCTGCATGGAAGAAGTCCTGGGCAACGCAAACATCATTGGTGAAAACACCAATAGTGTCGGCAACTTCAGGTGGTGGGGAGCCCACTGCCAACCTAGCTGAGTCCATTCGGGGTTTGTACACCTCCATATAATCCAGCATCGCTATTACTTCAAGCCAACACCTCTGCACATCCCTCACGCCAAACGCCATCTGACGGAAGTTAGTCCATACCGACTCAAGTCGGACAAGACCATGCTCGATCATTTTAACCATTGGACCGAGGGAAGGCGGGGCTCGAGATTTGGATGGCTTTGACATGAATGTTTCAACCCGAGATAACAAAACCGACACTGAAGACTTCAGTTTGCCCAACATCGATTCCGATAGCTTGCCAAGGCCCCGAATAGGGGATGCTGGGTTCCTCAAGAGGAAAAAGTCCTCATGCGTAGGTTCCGTCCATATAATCAAATGGGCGGAAAGCGAATCATGCTTAGGAATCGCACCGTGATGACAGTTGAACACGTTATAAGGCTGTGGCCAGAGAAGAGGATCATCATCTGCATAGAGGCTGTCAGCACGCATCACTACTTTACGGTGTCCATCTGGGGGTTCGGGGATGAAAGTCTGATTAGGAGTGGTGACAAAATATTCTCCAGCGAGGAGGAGAGCCCCCACTCTGCCATCCGTCGCACCAATGTGCTCTATAAAAACACGTTTAGCGGGCAGGCCATCGCAAACTCAGGATTCAACATACTCCAATCAACTCGAAACCTCCGTAAATCGTCATCCGTAAGCACGGTGGTCATTTTGATAACTCTCTACTAGCCGTGATAAAACTAAGAGAGGTACAGGCAATTTGAATGGCTTGCCAGTGGTGTAAACACAGTGTTGAGCCCCCAAGGCACTGCAGGCAATTCAAATTGCAAGCTCAGATAACGTGAGAGGATATCCGGGAGGATCTGCGAAAGGTTTCAGGTCCAGCTGGTGATAAGTTCTTGAAGGGAGCTCGGATTGAGTGACAAACAGTCAGACTCAAGGCAGGTGACAAAAAGTCAGACCTGCAGGGTGACGGAGAACGAGCAACAGACAAACGGAGCGCGGAAGAGAGCAGCGAAGGAACCAGGAATGAGTAGGAAGGAGGAGAGCAAGCGAGACTACGAAGAAAGGAGAAAGACCGACACAACTTGAAGCTCAACTTGAAGTTCTTCAAGTTGAGGTTGTCAGTGTGACTGTGACTGTCAGCGGCAGGTGATGAGTGGCTGTGTTCCATTCTGCCGCTGGTACTATTGAGCTTGAATGGCCCATAGTAAAAACCAGGGTAGATGGGTTTCTTTATTGTAAAAATTGGAACCATTAATTGACTAAATGAAACTATAAGACCTCCCCCGCTCGCGTTTGGGCATGAGCAGAGGCTATCTCAGGCTAGATATCTTATCTATAGCCTTATCATGATCATGATCGAGTGTCATGCATCATGATCGGAGTGCTAATCATTGATCAAATCTCAGGCTGTCCGAGCCTCGGAGTGGCAGCCGCATTGGCAACAAGTTACAAGGTCCGCAGCGAGTCCGAAGTCCAGCTCTCTATCTTTCAAGTTAACCGCGTGCAACCTATAACATGTCGAATTCCGCCTCTGACAGTGCTTCGCTCAATACCTTAGATGAGACCACTTCCCAAGTGAGCATTGTTTCCACCGTTCCGAGTCCAAGTCTCTGAATCTAATTCCAGCACTTGAATGAGTTGGAATACCCTGATGAATTTACTAGGCTCACTGCATGGCTCCGCCTCGTTCTAACGATAAATGACCAGGATGGAGATCCATCGATCCCCGGGTATGCCGAATCAGTTGCTGCCCAGACTGACATCAACCACGCACTTCGGTCTGATGAAGACTTTGGTCCACTCGACGCTATATGCGCAATTCTTGTTCAAGATCATGAGATAATTGCCGCCTGCTATACTTCAACCAGGGTGCTTGTGGTGGAAGAAAAGACTGCCAACACGGACCTTGACCTCGGGGCTGAAGGCGACGACAACACTCCGATTGGGCAAAGCACGTTTCCGTTGAAGGTTACCATGATATGCAATCCTGATTATCGCATGAAATCCACAAACGGAGATCCAAAATTTCATAGAATTAGGTCTGTTGATACAGGTGCCAGCCTTTGGAATGAGGTCAAGAATGAGCCCTATCATTGCGCGATCCTGTGAGGTTTCCCTCAGCTTGTATCTTGCCTTCTCATCCACGTTTTGTCTAATCTAGTGGGCCGAGACCTTCAGAAGTCCATGCAGAGACTGTGTGCTCCTATCTCAATGACTATCGTGCCGCGCAGCCTAGCCTCCAGTTGAAGTATTCTCGCTCCTTCTTCGCCTATCTTCTTACTGTGTGTTGGCCAAAGCTGTTGCGGCGGATTACCAGCTGGCAGGGCCTTGGTTTGGTTTATTTGTTGACTCGTGCTGGTGAAGATATGGACTATGTGATTGAGACATTTGATTGGACCTCGGAGGACCTCCAACCCCAGGAGGATGATGGTGACTGGACGCTTGCCTCAATCCTCAAGTGGGCTAGCATGTCTATCGATGCAGAATCGCTAAGTCCCGATGTCAGGGCACAGGTTCAGGCATTGTTGTCGGCTGCTGGTTCGGAAATTGAAAGAGTGAGAAGATCAGAGACAAGGAATGGCCTCTACACTGCACAGACCGCCAAGGGATTCCAACATGTCGTCACCTCCACCTTCATGAATTTCGCGTCAACACTTACGTCCTTGAGGGTCAAGCATCAGGAAGTCTTAAAGGGCTCATCGGATATAAATTCTCACCTGGGCCAAGAGCTTGTATCCCTATTCGGTTGTCTCCACGTTCATACCACAGTCCTACTCTCTATTTTAAGTTCTGCAGCATTCAGGAATCATATCTCTGCCTTAACTTCCTCAGGGACTGATGTCAAATGCCTGATGCCGGAACGCCGCCATATAATGAAATATAGGAATTGGGCCAGGGGAAAAATTATAAAGGGTAATGGGGATGACCCAACGGATAATGCAGGCGATGTGGACGGTTTCAACGACGAGAGCGTGTTGGAGGTAGGCAATCGCTGATGTAGGTTTTCTATGAACATGACACTGATTCAATTCAGCTCCAAGATGGGTCCAACATCCATTCCTTCCTCAGATGGGCCAAGACATTTGTCTACCAGTTCCTTGGGAAACGACTACTAGAACGACGATCTCGCAACATCTTCCAATCCGATAGTTCAGTCGAAATTTCAGTTCTCGCTGTGAATCGCTCATCGGTCACCATAACACCGTCCTGGTTCGAAATGACAGAAGTTATGAAGCGTGCAATAGGGGCAGGATCAAGGTCCTCATCTCCAGCATACGACGGTACTGCGAGTGCACCTACGACGGGTGCAGACAAAGGCGATACCCTAGACCCCTCAAACCCTGAAAGCGTCATGAAAAGCCTGGAGAAACAAATCATGGCATATAAGGGAAAGGGTAATAAGGATTCCGAGGCTACAGTTAAAATGTTTCGGATCATGCTCTCTCCGGGGTCTGGAAGGTGCCTATTATCATTTGGAGGATTACATGCGGAGGCTTTGCTTGCTGCGCTCCTCAAATATTGTCCGGAATCCGTCCTTGACTTTAAGAAAGACGAGTTGGCACATACTTGTAACGTACGTTGTCTTATCTTTCATTCTGACCTGATTAGTTCGACTAAATGTATCCCATTTGGGTAGGCCATGGAAGGATCCATGGTTGCAGTATCGAAGCTATGCTGCCCTGTTTGTTGGGAGCTTATGGAGATCATCAGGGCTGAACATCCTCATGAGCTCTCTATTCGTGGATGTCATTCCACTGTTTATCCAGTGCAACTACCATCTTGGCTTCCTCGAAATATCCGCGATGAAATGATAAAGCGATTCCGGAATCACCTACGCAATGCAATCCGACAGATGTCAATCCGACAGATGTCACTCTTTGAAGACAAACTCCAGAAAACCGCATTCATTAAACGGCATCGCCCCCAGGAAAGCGATTCGAACATCAGCATTGCCAGTAGCAATCATGATCAAAATCAACGGGTGCCAATTGCAGAGACAGAGTATCGTTCTACCTCCGTTATGGTGGCACAGATATTGAAAGGGAAATCTGATGTCCCTGGAGGTTCTACTTCTGTTGGAAACTTTTCATGAGAGATGATTCCAAACGTTCTGTTGCTTGTCATGATATCCTACCTCACCTTCCATCGTGCGTTTCACATTCTATTGTGTTCCACTTGTGAAGCTTTTCTCTTCGCGGCTGGTCGCGACTGTCTGCTCATTGTTCATGTACAGGATTGCATGTTACATTCATTCCCCAATTCGGCTTTTCAAAGTTCACGTCGATTACTATGATGCTAGTACTTCAAGTTCTACTCGCCGAGTTGAACTTGCCACTCCGAGTCCGAGTCCTGTCTATGCCTTTACAGTCCTGTTGGTTTATATTTGCTTTACTGAGGAGCGTCATGCTTGTGTATGTAGTCTCCAATTCCTGCGTATTGATTATTACGAAGCTAAGTTAAAGGCCGCCTACTAGTTGGCACTGCAATTGATTAGTGGCTGTGTTCCATTCTGCCGCTGGTAGATCCCAACTTGAACTTGAACTTGAAGGTCTTAGTACTCGGCGTTCAACTCGAACTTGAACTTCATCATCTCCACTTCGACGAGGCCCTCAACTGATCTTCCTTGTGAGTAGTACTTCATATCAAGTTGTTGCCCGCCCCACTCAGGCTCTGCTCCATTCCAGCCGCCTTCCCACCATTTCCTGGTGCCTGGCCCCCATTTGCCACCGCTTTTTCTGATTGGATTTTCATATTGTCTGTACTAGTAGTAAGTATTGGAGTGACTTCAAGTTACTTATTTTTCAATTATTTAGTACAAGTGCTTGCATACCATTCTTCTCAAGTGTTGTACTACAGGTCAGCCTGACTCGAGGTCAGAGAGGTCAGGTTGTCATGTCCGGTGCCAACTCGTATCGTGATTCTCTTTCCCCTGCTCCTGTTTGTCTGTCGGGTTCTCGTTCGGTGATTTTACCTTCTTCCCATGCTCTGTCACAGTGTATGTACTCAATGTACTAGGATTTCGTTGTTCAATCTTCAGAAAGTCATACGTTCCTTATTCCTCTTATAAAAACACTTCTTTTGGCGATAGGAACATCATAATAGTTCAACTGATATGCATATGTATCCTTCATATGTTCAAGGTTGTAAATACAATGTGCTACCTATGACTGATCTACAAGCCGTACAACAAGTCCAACATACAAATATCCTTCAAAAATCAAATGACATTGTGTCACTTCCTCCTCCCTAACAGCTAACTCAATCTGCACGCTGCAACCGAAGTCCTTGACTCCTTCTCTGCCCCCTTGCCGTCCTCCTGCCCATCAGTCTCCCCCTCAGCATCATGGTGACGTCCACCGCCTGAACGCCCTCTTCCGTGCCTGCCTCCAAGAACAAGGGAAAACCTATTATTTATCTTCATCCCATCCGGGCCTCCCATATGCTCGACATCCGCAGTCTCTGTCCGTGCAGTGACAGTTGTCGTCTGGACCGCCACCGCCGGTAGCGAGAATCTCTTGATGCGTCTCGCAGTATTTTCCTTCCGCGGCGACGACGAGAGTCTCCTCCCTGTCACATCACCCTCCCCGCTGTCTTCACCCTCGCGCTCCTCCAACAGCACACTCACGACATCAAACTTTTCCCTGCCCCATACTTGCGTCCCCTCCTTGTCTGGATCATCAAAACTAAGATCCTCCAAAATATGATGGTAGCTCCGTGGGCGCGAACGCAGCCTTGCACACCCTTTCGGATCCTCGACGACTATTCCTGACATAGTAGCTTTATCTTCAAGGTCGAGATCGAGGTCGATAGCCATAAGCGCCTGTGGAACCAACATTGGATTTGATATGATAGGAAGGGGCGGGCATGGAGAGCCAGGAGGGGAAGCCGGAAAAGGTGCTGAGTGTGTCGCTGTTTATCGTCCTGGGTTGGTCGTTGGTACTGCTACCCGGTATTATAGTCCGGTGGAACATCGAGCAGCGGAAATACCGTCTCGTAGCACGCCTCACACGCCCGCGCGGGTTTACTCTCTTCTTTCGTAGCCGAGTCCAAAATGAAGAATGTCTGCAACATACCAAAGTGGTCAGCAAACACATAAAACATCACATCTGATTTTGCCAGATACTTGCCCTCCCTGAACAACTTGCACTCACACATCTCTGCGAGGCCGACATTGGGCTCCGCGGGGAGACAGTGATGGTGACAGTGACAGTGGCTGGGGCTGGTGACATGGACAGGGAAGGCAGGTGTAGAGACGCGAATAGGGAGAGCTTGACAGGGAGCAGGGGCGAAATAACCATAATCAGGCTTACTTTATGTGGTATACCTACTGAGTTGCCTGTTCGTCGGTCATTGGATGGGGCTGGTGGCAGTGACAGCGAGGTGGGCGAAGCGGTTCGTTTCTGAGCATGCCGGGGTGGTGCTGCGGAGGGCTGGGGACGTCGTGGAGGACGTGGCAGCGCTGAGGGAAGCGAACGGCGTGGAAACCGGCCCACCACGGGCGAGCAGGGGACGATTAGGGCAAACGGGGGGCAGCGGGAGGCCTGGAGAGACGGGAGGTCGTCATCGTTGAATGTGACAGGGGAAGGGCGGCGTTCGGGACATCGAACGCTGGGCCCTTCTCAATGCTGGGGGCCTCCCTGTGCTGGAGAACAGTCGGGGGCGTGCAGCAGGGGTCGGGTAGGGAAAACAGGGGCACTTGCACTTTATTTGAAGAAATGGAACTTCAAGTCACGGTGGCTGTGTTCAATTCTGCCATAGGTAGATCTCAATCCTATTTGGTCAGCATCACGAATTATCAACATGATCAGGTGGATAATTCGTGATCATGATAGTTCATGTTCAAAGTTTGAGTTCAAGTTCGAGCCTGAGTTCACCGTGACTTCAAGTTGATTTTGAACCATCATCCTCTCAGGGAGCCCGAGTCCGACGAAGCTCCTGACTTATTTTCTTCGTCACTATCATCTATCTACTAGTATCCTTGGCTGGCTTCGCAGGTCTGACTATTCGTCACCTGCTTTGAGTCTGACTTTTTGTCACTCCTCAATTGTGGAATTTTCCCTAACCCTCGGATTTCACGCCTCCACTTCAGGATTTCAAAACACTCCTTCGCAGATTAGTAAACGAGCTGAGCAAATTCGTTATGGCCGATTCGGGGAAATTTCGTACCACCAGTACCTTTTTCAAAGATATCCCATGGAGAACGAACGTTCTCTCTGCACCCGGCGCAATTGACGAACTTAATTCCGTACCTGAGCTGTCTGTAAGTTGATCGGTTCTGATATTTTATGCCGCCGCTCAACATTCTACCAAGGCATACTTGCGTCTCGTCTGTGAGCAGGAGACGAGTCTACGAGAATCGACCTACTTTCCAGGGATTGAGAAGTTACGGCTCCTCCGCACATTCTGTATCACTGGCGTTGCGCCTCACAACGTTCTTGCGAAAGAACTTCTGAAGTATCGTCCTGGATATCGTTGCGCTTCTCCATGACAAGGCATCCGAAATTAGGACGAAAGGAAAAGGATTGATACCATCCATCGATAAATTAGTGCGTTTTATGATCTCTACAAGATTACTTTTCCTTTTGACGAGTACACCTATTAGGCTATGAAGGACTGGGTGACAGTTGTTGACAATGCGACGCGATGCATGGAGATCGATATTGGATCGTCACTGCTCCCTAACTCCAGGCCGGGGGTGGACGATCGGCTCTCTGCTTGTTTTGAGGCATTTTGTTTCTCCACAGGCACCCTTCACAGGGCGAAGATTATTCAAAATTTTGCCGCCGCCGCTTTTCATCTTTGTTACCTCCGACGAGTATGTATGTGTCTTTGCTCCACAAGCCCTCCTTTGAAATACCCCACTAGGGCAATCTTTACATGCCAAACGAAGGGAATGATCTTGCAGTGGAACTTCGAAGGTAAGGGTCAACAGAAATCAAATGTCTTTTGGGAGAGGCTTTAGTGGACGATCCGTCACACTATATTTTTTTTTGTATTTGCCAAAGCATGAAAAGATGTTGCACTAATATTCACAACTTCTCAGATACGGTATCGTGTTTGATGTCGAAAAAATTAATATTTCACCCGAAAAGTTACAAACTCCTTTGTTTATTGCTCTTACGATTTCACCGTTGTTTCTCCTCGTCAACCGGCCGCTGGCGAACTTGTATATCGGTAAAAATAAAGTTTTGGAGGTACGAAGCACTTCGAAGCACATGCATATCAATAATTGGCTAACGCTATTCCAGCTTTGGAAAGCCGTGGGGAATCAACAACCCACCGTCATTCAAACTGTTGAAAAACGGCTATGGAAAGTACTGTTTGATGTTGCCTCGACAGGCATGACAATCCCAAGTCTGCTGGTCACAGCGTTGGCGGATATCGCTGCCATGGGCATACACGACTCGAACAGAAATGCTGCAAATTGGTTTAAACCTGGTAATGTATTACTTGTTTCACCAAATACTCGCTCATCTTGTTTTGTCAGATATGCCATCACCCCATCGCGAAAATGGCTCTGGTATGACACGGGAGGAGGAAGAGGAGGGAACTGACGGCGATGATCACAGTGATGACAACGAGGCCGTACGCCTTAAAGGCTCCCGTCCGGGTGAAAAGGGAGCAAATTGCCATCCTGAGCAAGATCAACGCGAACGGGAAGATGCTGACGCCAGGAGAGGTGATGCCAACACGCATGGAGATCAAGTCTCCAAGAACGATCGCAACGGCGGTTGCTCCAACAAGGAAGGAGAGAACCCTGACCCGATGGACGTTGATACAATCGGAGGCTGCGCAAATGGCCCTCCGGAGGATGAAAATTTAACTGTGCGTGAGCGAGAGCATCCGGGTTTGATGGATATCTATGCAGATGGAGTCCGCAGGGATAGTTCGTTAGGGCATGACAGGAGCGTGGGTCAGGGAGCTGCAGGATCAGGTTTTACCGAGAACGCGCCGTCCACTGAGGAAAGGGAGGGTGAAAACCCCCTTGTTCCAAGGGAGGGGGAGGGGGAGCCTGAGCATCCTTGTCCAATGGATGTTGACGCAGATGGAGGTTGTGGGGATAGTTCTGCGGAGCGTGACTCGGACAGGAGCATGGGTCAGGGAGCCACACAATCAGGCCCTGCTGAGAACCCCGAAAATTCTCTCGAGAAACGAAAGAACCCACCACGCGACGCAAAAGGGAGTACAAGGGACAGTCCAAACTCTAAGCCAAGGCCGAAACCGAAGCCGAAGCCTGACCCACAGTCGAAGTTGAAGCGCAAGCGCAAGCTCAAGTCAGAGCCTGGACCAAATCTCAAACTACAGCCACCAACAGAACCTACCAACGTCATCGCGCGAAATTATTTTGAAAAAATAGAATTTGGAGGTGTTAGTAGACTCGTTGATATGATTGACTTAACACACGATATGGTCAGTTGTTTGTCAAGGTAAATGAACATAATGTATTGAATTCACTGGCAGGTGCAGTCTTCCAAGACAAACCTATCGACAACTGAAAAGGTAAGTGTAATTCCCAATGTAAGATAAAACTTCATAGGACCGATTTTATCTGCAGGAACGATTCACGGGAAAATCGGTGGAGCTATGGGCTCCTGGTCAAGATCATCCAGTGACATATATCCCGTCATTCCATGTAAGCTACCAGAGTTATGCCTCTGCTTTTCTAACACCATGCATTTACTGTAGTTTGAGAACGAGCTTACAATGTTCGACGGGATTCATCGGGCTGTCACAGCGGGTTATCAAGATGACCGACCATTGTGGATGGCAAGGCCTGGCGAGTCCGTCTTCTGTATTATCTCCAAAAGGGAAGTCGAGAGTAAAAGCGAGAAGGAGATCCAAGAACTATTCAGGGACAAACATATCGTCATCTACGATCAATTTAAGCCAACTTTCAGTTTTGATGAACAGGGTCTGAGGACATTAGGAGATCTTCACAAACCTGTGACCATTCACGGTGTGTGGAACCTATCTCTATGCGTCTCTGCTGATGTTTGCATTGTCATAGATTACTCGAAGGAAAACACTTTTTCTTCAGAATCTCGTCACCAGAAGGGTACTCTCAAAGACATGCTGGGATGTCACCGACGGGAAAGTAAGATCCTCAATGCACTGGATTTCCCAATGCTGTCAGCTCCCCATCCCCCTACGGCCTTCGCATCAGATCTCGTTGCATTCAATGCCACTGTTGATTTGCCGATGTGTGGCCGCGCTGTTTTGTTTCCAGTTGCGAGTACTCGATGGGGGCTTGCAGCAACGTCAGGTGCTCATCACCTCTGGCATATCGATTGTGACGGCCTCTGTACTTACATCGACACGCAAACTGGCCTAAAGTGGTGGATTGTTGCACGCCCGAAGAATGGCTCTAATTTTTCCCATACCACCCTCTTTACTGAGGAGTTTCAAATCAATGCTGCCAACCTCAACAAGTGGGATCTCGAAGCCGTCCTTCTCCCTCCTGGATCTAGACTGTGAGCTTTCTCTGCTCATCTGAGTGAAATTTTGCTAACAACACAATAGGATCATGCGACCAAATACACCTCATTTTGTTGTTACGCCAGAGTCTGCAATCTGTCACGGAGGTCATTTTTATGCCACGTCAACGATCCGAGACACCATCTTCGGAATTTATCACATGTTTGTTGCCAGCAGGAATATAACAAACACGGAACACACCCGGGATGCCCATCTTCTACTGCGAAGGCTGGTCGTCTATTCTCACCACGTTCTTGTCACACATGGAAAAGAACTGAACTTGTCAACGGCGCCACCCACGCATGTTCCCGACGTCTCCACCTTCGAAGGGACGCTTAATCTCTTCATGCTGTGCGTCGTCATGGAGTTGGGTGACCTCATCAACCCACTGGCATACCAGAGGAAACCTCGACGTGATCGAGATCGAGACTATGATCGACTGTGCACAATCCACGCCCGTGGCCTGGCCAGGGACCTTCGTAAATGGTGGTGTGCCCATTTCCTTTTTTATGACCCCAAGGCAAAGCGAGCTATACATGGCGAAGCTGTGTTCCAGGACATCTTTGCTCAACATATCAGCGCATTGGTCTCATATAAGAGGTTAGCCGAGGAGAGGAATATCCAAGGTGAAGAGCTGGAGTGCACAGCAGTACTTCTGGAACGCCTGATAAATAAGTATTTCCCTCGTGCTTTGGCTTCCCATGAAGCACCTGAAGGTTTTGAATGGCTGGGGCCACGATATGAGGTGCGTGTTAAACCGGGAGCTCCCATTTCGTACACAGAGCCAAGTAAGTGTCCTAGTTTAGCTGAACTGCATGTTTTTACAATGAAATTGAAGGCCGCGACATCTTTACCCTTGGCGCAACTGCGTTCGACAAGGATTTTGTGCAACAATATGTGAATCTTCTAGAATCCGATGACGACTCTTCAGACTCTTCAGATGACACCAGCGACCTGACTGATCTGGACGAAAGTGGTGGTGAATCAAGCGATTGGGAGAATCAAGGTATGTCTTCATTTCCAGCTACTAGCCTGCTCTGAGTCATCTGTGCCCAGCAGCTCATCCACACAAACGTGGTAGACATAGCTTGTAAATGTGCGAACATTACTCATTCCACTGTCACGGTGCAGCCCAGCCTTTTCAGTAACAGACTCATGTGTGGCACTGTATCCTGGCAGCAATATTTCATGTTCTCCTGTACATCTACTTCCATTGCCTTCGGATGTCTATAATATCTTTAGTGTATCATCTTCAAGTTGTATGTTTGTTTACGCTCGAACTTGAAAATATTCAAGTTGTAGTCTTCTGTATGTTGGAATCTCTCGCTCAACAGTAAGTTCAAGTTAAGCAAATGAGATGACTCAAGCTAATAATCCAAGGGATTTGCTGGTACGACATGTAAAGTTCAGTTGAATTGAATACTATACTATTACTAGTAGTACGTAGTACGTAGTTCAATTAGTACTACTACTAGTACTAGTATATGATCGGAGCTTGAAATTGAGCCATAAGTTGAAACGTTTACTAATCAAGTTCAATTTACAACTTCAACTTGTTTAGACTGACTCCGAGTCGGACTCTGCTCTGCTCCTCTCCTTTGTCTGTCCTTAATTTTGTCTCCTGGCGGCCTGCAGGTCTGACTTTCCGTCACCTGCCTTGATTGAGTCTGACTTTTCGTCACTCAATCTTCCGAAGTTTGGATCCTTCAAGTTCACCTTCAAGTTTGGGTTCTCAATGGCAGGGACTTGGGGTCATTGACATCACTCAGCAAGCTGAATTTCAACTTGTTCTCCCTGTCATCCTTCCTGTTCTCTGCTTGTGCTCCACGACTCTTAGTTCATGGTCCTGCAGCCCTCCATTTGGATTACTTTTCTTAGCTCGATCTAAATCCCTTGATGGATGTCTTCCTCCCGCTAACTGAGCATGCCGTTTGGATGTCGTGTGGTGCCCTAAAATTATATTTATATCGTCGTTAAGTCCTTGCCTCTTACCTCTTTTACCATTCTCATAGCTAGTAGGAACTTATCAAAATGACTGCCGTGGTTGTTATTAGCGATTTCGATTCGTTGGTAGTAGTTTGAGCTTGAGTTTGCATTGGATTTGGCACTGAGCACCTTCATACAGAGGGCGTTGGGTCCCCAACAATCCTAGGTCGATCATGGTTTAATCGCCCTCAAGTCGGCGAGCCAACTTCCCTCAATGGTGTTTTGTATGAGAAGTATACGGAGGTGTTGGCTTCATGTAGTGCTGACGATGCGCTTCTCAATGCATCGGATGGCCCTTCCAGGCGAGAACCTCCTTTACTCATGCCTAGGAAATTGGCGCGTATCCATGGGGTGGCAGTCAATGAAAGATCGAGACCTGACGTGCTTCCTACTTCTGTTCATCCCGGATTTCATTCAGTGGTAAGAAAACTTTTTATGTCAGATGCGGTTGGCTGAAATATTTTGCTCCATATGCCCAGGCAAATGGCTTGGCACTGGCTCTTCCTCAACCCCCAACCAACTCCAAGGTTTGACTGTTCGTCACCTCGTATGCCAAGTTTGACTTTTCGTCCTTCAATTTTGAGCAAAGCTTAATGCATTTTAGCAGGGGAGAGATTTTTTGTAGCTAATTTATAAATCTGTCAAGGTACGTAGGTGAAAAATATTGAAATGGACAAGTCTAAATCATCAACAGGTTATCCATGCGACCGTGTTTGTTTACTCTGAGTCTGACACTGTCAGTTCTGAGTCATCTACCGCCTGTCGCTGTGGGTTGCAGTAGTGGAAGGTAAACATTTGACGCGTCGTGATGAGCGCACACGCATCACACTTCACAAAGAGGCCAAAAAACTCGCCCTCCCTCAAACCCGGTCGGTCCATAGAATCGAGTTTAATGAATTTGCGCCAGTCCGTTTGCTTGCTGTGACCATGGTCCTCAGTGCGACCTTCCATGGCCATCAAATCTTCGCAATTAACTATGATCAGCTCGTGTTCAAGATTATCTTGGGGATATTCTTCACTTACTGGCCTGCGCATAGGTTCGTTTGAGAGGGCGCCGAGTCTTCAAGGCTTCCTTCTCCCATTCATGAAGGACCGGGGGAGGGCAAAATGCACCGTCCTCTTCGTTGCCTTTTGAGTGTCTTTTTTCTTGGGAAACTTTGGAGACTAACCTCTGAATGGGAAGGCCTTTGTTGGAATGTTGTCCATGGCAGCTATCCTTTGCAGGGGCACTGGGTGGGGCATCAGTCCTTATTCCTGTCATCAGCGAAAATGGAGACCAGCCTAAGTATCCGCAACGGCTCTCGGCACACTGTGCGACATGTTCTCCACCGAACCGACCAAATACCGGTATGTACATCGCAGCCTGTGTGAAAGCCAGCTCCTCACCCAACCTTTGTAACAAGGGGCATAAGCAGCAGGGACCAAGAAACTGTCGTTCCTTGCGATGGTGGCGCAGTGCCCATGGCTCCACGCGCTTTTTTCCTCCATCGGTCGGCCTAAGAAAAGCATGAGCGGTGGCGTGTTAGCGGTCAAGGCCACGTACCAATACCACGTAGTTAATTCCAATGTTTTTATGTCCAGAGACAGGACGGATTGCGTTTCCTGTCCAAGCTGCTGAAGCAGTGTTTGTCGATAACTGGGAATGGATCCAGAAGTCAGCGGTTGCGGATTCCCAGGCATAGTGGAGGTTCCTTGGGCCAGTGGTTATTTATGAAGGTGCGGGGGTCAACTCAATGCTAGGGGTCGAGTCTGCTCAGCCTGGTTCGAAAATTTTACACTTTATATTAAGTCGCAAAGACCCTGACTCCACAATGACTCAACCTAGCTTCATGACTCGAGCTAGCTTCAAATCTGCACTAATTTTTTAGTTTGACTCATTTAACGTCATCCAGGTCTTTTAAAAAGGCGTGTAAAGCTGGACCCCCGACTCATCCGCGTTCAAGCGTGTACCTTCCCTTAGCTGGCCTTCCCCTGTACTCCCAATGTCGGACAAAAACACCCCGTCTACGAGGACCGATACTCAAACCAATGCGCTAAAGCTTGGAAACAGAAAAAAGCCGTGAGTTGATTTTCAACTGCAATACAAGACTCACAGCGCCCCGACTGCTATGGCCCAGGCGTGCTGGCGATCCTTTAATACATCATGGACGGCATTTTGGCAGAACGGTGCATGCCATGTGCAATGTCCAGGCGCTGTTTACAAATGGCATACTGCGCATGGGTGAAGAAGAGGTTGCTGAAGAGTTGCTTACTTCGGAGTCAGTTCCACTCATTCCCACAACTGGGTGCTAACATGCCCTTCTGCAATGCAGGGGCCGAAAAGAGCATAGAGTGTTCCAGAAACTCTTGTCCATGGTTCCCCATCTCACTGAGCGCATCATGGACAGCTGTGATGAAGAGTCCATGGCAGCGGCAGATTTAGTAAGTTAACTTTTCTAGCAAGTTATGAACCTTGCTTCATTCAACGTAGATTCAAAAAGGCATACCTAGTGCAAGGTCAGATGATACCAAGAGTTTGAAGGGTGCCGTTCTGGACTGGATAACTCCCCGAGACGTGCCCTTGTATCCACCTCTCTCCCGGAGTGTCAAGGCCAACCGGGGGTTCCACCACCCTGTCACTGGCGCCCTTCTCTGCCCTGCTGGTCTAGACTGGAATGATGCAGAGTTAGTCCTTCTGATTAATTTCATTGATTCTGCTGATTCGCTGGTTTAGGATGCAAGTTAAGCTTTCCAGTGGTGAGATCGTAGTCCGTGGCGACCAATGGCCAATGTTAGTCTATGCAAATCAGGAGTATGATCCCGATGAACCTTGGGAGGGGCTGTTCAGAAGCCAGCTCCTGGTATGGGTCAGCACCCATTTTTCTTCGTTTGTTTTTACTGATCAAGCTCTGTTGTGCATAGGCATATAAGCACATCTTTACCTCGCCCAGTTCAGTAGAGAAGGAGGCGAAGGCAACAAGATCTGGCAATGCGCGCATCCATGGCATGACTCGAATCACCACCGCCTCGTTGGCCTATGTAGCTACACAGGTGCATCCAGTGTTGAGGCTTTATCAACTCACCGCTTATGATCTGCCAGCTTCGCTTCGCCTTATCGTCTTCGTCGACATTCTGTAGGTCCGACACTTCGACGGACTCTGAACGGTTTTATGAGAGTGTGTCGGACTTCTTGGATGATCCAGAGGAGAAGGGGGAAGTGGATGACCTCCTGAACTGGTGGAATTGGTAGGCATTTATTTATTTTTCTCTTTTTAACTGCTGATGCACGTATTCCTAACAGCCAGGTGTTTCCAAGCTATGTCACCCGTGAGCACGGGGTGACGAAGCAGAGCGCACTAGCCAAATTGAGAGAGAAAAGAGCCCTGAAGCAGATACAGAATGCCGGGGCATCGTAAACATCTGCCATATTTTCTGATAATTATAATCCTGCCAGACCGATATTTCTTATAATCAGCAATTCAATGAGAACACCTGACCAGAGAGCTGCGTAATTTTGCTCCGTTGTGATCTGTATCATCCCTAGGTCAGCATGATATGAGCTTGTATTTATTATACCATGCTCTAGGATGCTGTTTCTGGATAATCAATAACAATGAGATGTCAGCATTGTCTTCTAGGTCCCCTTCACCCAGTCCTTTGCCGATGCCGCAGATTTGCATTTCTGACAGACCTTGGCAACCCACGGATTTCAGGGGAATGATGATCGGGGGGTGTCAGCCTTGCATATCCAGATCATCCCTGGTCAAGCGTCACCTTCCAGGCCCTCATGGCAAAATTTACCTGCGCTGCTGCATCTTATAAGCACTGATACTACCGGTGCCTGTCGATCACTCTTTTGCTATTTTTTGCAGACCTACCATTCTGACATATCTTACAAACCTTCCCAACATGTCACTTCCATGTGGCCGTTGAGAAGAGCTGCCTTTCTGGTATATATTGTGATATTTGCCACCGCTACCGTCCTTTATAATCATTGATACTTCGGGTAGGTAACCCTAATTCTTTTGTCAATTTTGCTGACCTACCATTCTGATACTCACGTTCTGCAGTCAAATTTATTACAGACATTCCCAATATGCCACTGCCTTATATCCGTTGACAAGAACTGCCTTTCTGGTGTGGATTGCGATATTTGCCACCGCTACCGTCTTTTATAATCATTGATACTTTGGCTAGGTTTCCCTCACTCTTTTGCCAACTGTTCTGATCCATCATGCTTGAATTTTCAGGTCATTAAATTATACATATGTGTACCATCTGGTCTAACAGTACTATAATTGTGGAACAGCTCAATTCTGGTGGTGCTTGCGAAATTTGCCAACCCTACCGTCCTTTAAATAGCATTTCCAGACTACATATCAGAATTGCATATATTATTAATAATTTACTTATTTTAAGACCTTATCTACCCTTAACCTTGTCGGCCCAAAACCCAGATAGTCGGTTAAGGTGGTGACTGGCCGGGCCAGTCACCACCTTAACCTTGCAACAGCCACTTACATCAATCGGAAGCCTAATGTCCATAGTTGTTTTGCAACGTCTTTCTTGCCTACCAAGTCGTTGGATGTAGATGGAATAGCATCAGATTCGCAACAAGGACACGAATCGTGGCACAATGCATATGCATAAGTAATAAAGGTAATTCCTCAAAATAGTGAATATTAATCGATAGTCAACGACCCAGATCGGCAGCTTCTGCGATCTCTAATTCCAGAAACTGAGACACAACAGAGTACGCATCATCCATGCGCATCGCTTCTAAAACTTGTAAGGCAATCGGGGTTGAACATTCTTCAGCCCGTCCAAATCCGTACAAACACTCCTTCCTGTATTCATCTTTCGAAAGTCCAAGTAAATGGGGGACGGATGGGACGGGTCCACCATGTGCACTCCCCTGCAAGACCACAGGCAACGCAATTAGGAGAGGTAGTTCCGTGGTGAGACTTTGTAACTTCTGTGCCCAATTGTTGATGTCTTGCTGGGTTTGGTGCTTGACAAAGGAATGAGACAGAACGGCTTCTACTAGGGGCGGAAATGCCAAGAGGCCTTGAAATGCATCATCGACAACTTCCTTGGCTAGCCGTGTAGTTTCCTTGTCGGAACGTGGACACGGAAGCATGGTGAGGAGATCGTACAATGCTCGAGCATCAGCTGCAACGGTAGCTGTTGTAGGTGCCAATGGTGGGGATGGAGGGCGGGAGGGAGGCAGTTTGATAGTGAATCTGCCAGGGGGTGGTGTAAGTGGTGGTGTAGACCCCTGGCTCTTCTTAGGTCCCAACGGGGCCAACGGCAACAATCCCGGTGATGCCGGGGGTGAGGCGGTTGCGAATGGCCGATGAGACAAGGCTACCAGCCCTCGCCAAATGACCGAGATGAGGAAAGTAGCAAGCGTAGTCTGGGAAGAGATCGACGTTGTATATCGCGCCAAAGCGCGAGCGTAGATAGGGACAACCGCTTGCAATGTTATGATGGATGGGTGGTAGCCAGACGGCTTTGTGCTAGTCATGGGCCTCGACGCGATTTGCGAACTGGGCACTTCAAGCGCATCCAACAAAGGCACCAGCTCATTCCGGATGCCGGCAATTAAGGGGCCAACCACCCGGTTGACAAGAGAAACAAGACCCTCGCGGATCATTCTGAGACCATCACCACGTTGGTCGGCATCCTGTCCCAGATCAAGAGTATCGAACGTTTCGAGCAATTCCCCTGCGAAACCTGCGATAGCTAGGGCATGAAGCTGAGTGGGGTTCGGATTTGGGGCTTGCACTGTGGGTGCAGGGGATGCTAGGAAGGAGGTTGAAGAGATGAGAGGTAGAAGATGCGCAGACAGATTGGTAAGCAACACTGATAAAGGGCGATGCAAGGACCGGAGTATGGCCCTATGCAGGTGTGGGCTATCCTGAGAGGCTTTCAGCTCCCTGGGAGGATCGTCAGAATGAGAGACATGAGAAATTAACGAGACCCACGAAGCGATCAGAGCGCCCAATGCATGTCCGCGGCCGGTTGGTATCGGTCGCTTTCCATATAGCTGCTCACTCGAGGTAGCCGGACCAGCCGGCTGAGCGAGTGCTTTGGATACCGCTTCGCTAAGCCTGAGGCTTAGTGCTTCAAGGTAGGAACCATCTTGAATGAGAGGGATTGGAGTAGGGGCAGGAGTAGGGGCCGGAGAGGCCCGCCTGAAGTTGCTCAAGGACAATCGGTTCACAGTACGAGAGGAGCGCTCAAATGCCAAACCAGAAGAGGGGGACAAGGGGGCTGGTGATGAGGGTCGGCTTGTTGGGCGGAAAAAAGAAGGGTTCTTGAGCACATGCATCATTGCGGATAATCTAAGTCTAACGGTCTATGAGGGGGCAAGTTTCAGCGGGCCAACGACAGGTTGCAGTCAGCCCATTCGTCGATGGATCAGGATAAAGAAAAATGGAGAGTTTTAAGCAGGGAATCAAGGAGGTCGGTCTGTGTCGGGAAGGGGAGCGAATTTGAAGAGTAAAAGGGATTGTTCTGTCAGGCTGCAGAGTTGTTAGGAGGGAGAGGGAGGGAGAATGGATTGAAAGACATACATACTTTGGAAAAGGGACAACCATAGATTGCGGAGGAAAGGAGTCGCAATTTTGTTCCACCGTCTGTATTTATACAATGACATGGAAAATGTCATCCAATGTAAAATTTCCCTCTATTCCCACGCTCTAAGCCTAAGCCTCGCACAACTTCAACACTCTCTCCACTCGTCCTCGCAACTCAACATCTGTGCTTCTCAGTCGCCACAAGCAGCTCCCGTCCTCTGACTCCCCAAGTCTGATCCCTGCTGGGGATGCAGTCTTGATCACAACCTTGACCTCACCTGGATCACTTGTCAGCATCAGACATCGTTCAGCATCAACACACTTTACCAATAAATGGAGGGTCCTCTGCAGCGATCACTTCCACATGCTGTGGGTCCCACTTCTGCAACGACCTGACCACGCTGGCTACAGAGGCATCACACCACCCTCGTGTACCGTGTATAGGATCCTCAAACAAATTCCACAATTTTTCAAAGTCTGTTCCCGGCACAGCATCGGCGAGCGCGTGTGTTTCCGGCATGACAGCTGAGTCAAACGCAATCAGGTCCTTACGATGGGTCTATTCCTGGAATCAGGCAATGTTCCGTCCGTGAGAAGCAAGTGAACATACATCATTATCCGATGACTGGTTCAATGACAGAGGTGAAAGCGATGTGTGTAATAACTTGGGCTATATGTAATATCACATTAGTATATATACATATATCTGATTTATGTGGCATTACCTTTGACATCAACTCCAACTGCTCCGTTCCTGACGCCAGTGTCAACTCCCCTGCTGTTAGGGTTGTGAACATCGCATCTGTCGGCGAATTCGAGCCTGCACGGCTATTATCTGCTGTCGACCGCAGTTCGCTGGGACTGTAGCGAGCATCAGAGGCGCGGCCACTCCGCAACTTGGGTACAGGCGAGGGCGTATCATATGCTCGATATCTGAGTTCGCTTACAGAGGGTAATTTTGGGGAAGGGTCGTTAGGTTGTAATGGTAGTGTAGGCGGTGGAGGCAGCGTGGGCTGACTATGCAACGCGTCTATGAAGTCAGGAAGCTTACAGAGCCATCATTAAAGTCGCCGCAGACAGTCCAGAATGAAAGGGCTCACAGACGATGATCGTGCGTTCTTCACGATCGCAGAAAGGACAGGTTTTTGGTGAATGTATGTTAAAAATTGATCACAACGCTTATGAAGTACTGAGTTCAGTGCGAAGCCAATAACGCGAGAAGCACACCTGTCTGACAAGCCGCTTGGACGTTTGTTTCAAGTCTGTTACAATGTTGATGATTTGCGCTGGCACCTCGCTACATTCTGCTGTTATCCTTAACATGGATGCGAGGCATACGTCCTGGACTGATGCTACTGAAGTTTTAGGTAGCTCGGGCTATGGAGGTTATCACCCACGAATGCATGATTGCAGTCTTACCGCCAGTCCTTGAAGCATGTCTAAAGGCGATATTGACACTTTGCCGCAATATTCCGCAGCCAACGCGGTAACGATGACCATCAACGTTTGTGGAAGATGCAACTCAGACTCCAAAGCGGATACCAACAGTGTAGTGGAGCATTGAACCCGGAACTCGATGTGGGCTTGGCTAGTCAGTTGAGAACAGGAGGGGGATAATGAGCCGACATACCATCGCGAAGATAGAGCAAGACTCTTTCCATTGCTGGTTCCAAAACAGGAGGACCTGTGGGGGACACGCTTTCCAACTGGACAAGCAAGTTTATCATTTCTTGGGCATAAACCTCGCCATCATCCGCTGATTTGGCCTCGAGAAGTTCCAGCATCCTGACTGCATGGTCCATTTTGCCGATAATGGATAAGGTCGTCGTAGTCCGGAAGACTTGAGAATAATACAAGGCGACAATATTTGAATCGATTTGGTTCAAAAGTCTGAGTGTCTACGGGTGTTCAGAACATTGTTCATTGAGTAAATAACAAACACTCACTGTCCTCCGAATGAGAGGATCAGGGGATTCCAATAAATGCATCACCCGCTCAACCTCCCACGCCTCTAATACGGCGGGTATATCTGGTGAGTTGCCAGACCACGAAGCTGGATCCAAACACTCCAAGCATGCCAAGAAAATATATTGATCATTCGGGTTTCCTGAAGTAAGGAAAGGCCTTAAATACTCGACTGGAGACCCTAGCCCGGACTGTGCCAAAGAAAGCAACTGCTGAAGGGAAACAGTTGAGAAGAGCAGAAAAGTGCCACGTAAAACGGCTGAAATCTCGACCAGTCAGGAGGGCACGAAGAACGACCAAAAGAGACAACAGACCGGGAATGCGAGAACTTGAGCGAACAAGTTCAAAGAGCGTAGGAACATTTCCTTCAGTCAGTCTACGATAACAGCATTATATACATTTGCAATTCCAAAGGTAGCCAAGGCCACTTACCCGAGCGAAAGGAGAGTTCGAAGTATTCTCAGCAGAAACCAGTGTTTATAGCCCTGTTCGCCCGCTAGTGTCTTCTTCAGAAGACTATTAACAGTTGTTTTCACAACCTGTGGCATTTCGACCTGGACAGTTATGGTCACCGTATCACCTCGGCTGAAAAATGAAAATCGTACAACGGAAAATAAGCTAGAAACCACCAAAGCGGCACTGGCCACAGATTGACATGGATCCTCCAGACGCCTCATAACGCTTCCCGAGATTCGTGTCAACAACTCAGAATTGCAACGAGAAAGCGACGAGAATGCTAGCAAAGCACGTCGACGCACATGTGGCCTGTAGTTCAGGTGACCTGGTCAAAGAGATGAGGTGTCCGATGTTTGATATACATACTGACGAGGTGTGTGACAACAATTCGTGGAGCCGTGATTGAATAGCTGGAACAAGGTCCTTGTTAGAAGAAATAATCACGTTGTCGAGTGCAAGACAAATCCGTGGTATACTGTCATTTTCTAGATCCTTAAAACAGTCAAAAATAAATACTTGTCGCGAGGAGAGCATGACGTACTTTACAAAGCGTATTGACTAACATCAGCTGCAACTCGTGAGTCGGAGACATGACTTCGGCACAAAACAGATAACCTGAAGAATCATGATTGCATGCACCTCAACAAAGTAGGATAAAGAAAGTACCGATCCTTTTTTGTTCAAGTCTTTCACCTGCCTCTGCCAACCCAACCGCGTGTGGTAATGCAAAGTCGAACGCGTCGATAGGAAAGATGCCATGTGTGAGGGTCATGTGGCAGTATAATAGTATGATCAAGGACTCCTTGCATTGTTCCTGCGCGTCTTTAGTGTCTGAAGGCCCACAGTACATTCAGGAAGGTGGCAAACCAGTGAAAGGCCGGGACGGCCAAGCTGCTGCTGTCTGGACTTGACCTCTGTGATCAACAACTGGTTGACAGACTGGAAGGATGTAGCTGATTCCACTTTTCGGACGAGAGCGTAATGAGCTCTACTCAATGCGCCTGAAGAAATAAACGATACTTCCATGATCGGCGAACTTGGATGAAAGCGTAGTTAAAATGAAAACAACAACAAACTATGTATTGATAACTCCTATCACAATGTCACAGGCAGCAGCAGCAACACATTCTTTCAATAAAATACTTAACCAGCCAAAAGCATCGTCCAAATCTCGTTCGTCTGGCGATCTCGATGATGGAACGAAGAAGTTACGGCGTATGATTCTCGTCGATGGAATTCCGTCCTCGGTGGTTTGTCCATTCAGATCGAGGTTGTCGGGCTGGACTGAATGCTGGCCAGGATCCAACCCTTCGGCCTCGGATATGGAAAATTCTTCTTCGCATTAGTGAAGTTTCGGCGGATACGTTTCTCGAGTATGTTGCGCGTGGGCCTTGTGAAGTCCGAGAGAAAATTAGAAACGACACCTTCCGGTTTGTCACCCCTACCCTCTTTAATGTGCTCAGACTGATATGTTGAATCAAAGAACACTCGCAACAGACAGAGGTTTTAAAGAACGCGTTCGTGAGGATATGCTCGTTCGGCTGTTAGACGCGTTTGTGTGGCGAAATCACGGTATGCTGCAAACGTCGACCGCTCCATGCCCATAGATTAATTTAGATCGTTCAGACAGACAAGAGACTCAACAGCTTGGTTTTACCTATGTACAAGGGATGAATGTCCTTGCTGCTCCGTTTCTGTACACCATGCCTTCTGAACTTGAGGCATTCTTCTGTTTCTCTAAGTTTATAGAGGAATCATGCCCACTATACGTTCAGCCGACATTAGAAGGTGTCCACAGGGGTCTGAAGGTGAGATCTTTCTTACCATCATCCCAACCATTCTTCGACACTCATAGCTGTCCAGCTTCTAGATCGCTGTTTGAAGATAGTCGATCCCGAGCTTTTTGCGCAACTACGTTCAAAGAACCTGTCTGCAGAGCTTTATGCCTTCCCGTGTATGTAACCAAGTATACTACTAGGCTGTCGAATCTTACTCCTGCGCCCAGCCGTTTTAACCTTGTGTGCCTGCACACCTCCACTGAATCAAGTTTTGCAATTATGGGACTTCCTTCTTGCATTCGGTGTTCATCTCAATGTCCTCTGTGTTATCGCGCAGTTGCTGCTCATGCGAGACGACGTCATGAAGTCCACGAGGTTTGTTGTCATACACATATCGTTTGGATGACAATAACCATACCTACAGTCCAATGCGACTACTTCGTACCTTTCCGGACCTAGAGGCGTTACCTGTTATCGGGATTGCCGTAACCCTTGTTCGAGATCTTCCGGCCGAACTGTATGATGAATTGGTGAAGCATCCCTATGAGATTCGAAACTCTTGAAAGCCTTTCCAGAGTAGTTAGGGTCGCTGTAGATTGAAGGTGAAGGTGAATATACTATTGAAAAGCGTTGTTTCTCTAGGAAACTCACTATGCACGTAAAAATAAGCCACACTATCTAGTGAGATATTCATATGACTGCATTATCAATACCCCAGATGCGGTGCAACAATAGATCCAGCAAGGTACTAGGCCCAGGAGTGCCCGTTATACAAAAAACGCCAGAGTCACCCGTGGGTGTAGAAGAACAATCTTCTACTTCTACCTGCGCTGGGACGGAACCGGCCTTATCCAGTTTTAAGTGAACCTCTGCGCGGTTGGCTCCTGGTGCATATGCAGATTCGTCCATTCGCCTATCTACTACTAACATTCCCCGAGTAATTTCGCCAGAACTGGTGGGGCTAAGTAAATAATTGGTTAAAGAAGATTCCATTTATCTTACCATTCAATATTGAAAATTCTTGTTCTTCCTTCCCATCCTGGGGCTATGCTGAAGTCACTGACAGGGGGATTCTCGATCGCACACCATACTGCAACAATATCATGGAGTTCGATCGCGTCCTTGCCAAACTGCAACATTATCTCTCTCGTAATCTCCAAAAAAGAGCTCGTGAAGTGAATCAAAGGCGACTTTTGGGAAGCGACGGATGGGTTGGCGGAAGAATCCAAAGTAGGATCAACTTTCGAGTTGTAAATTGGGAAAGGTAGTTCGTGAGGAGTCGTTATGTCCAATGGAAGCAAAATGAATCGTTCAAGTGGTAGTCCATTATCTGACGACAAAAGCTCCTTTACAGCAAAAGGGTCTGCAAAGAAGTTGACTGATATCGTATATGATCAATCAAACGGGAGAGGTCATGGAGATAACACTGACACTCCGCAACAGGACTGGTGTTACCAGGCACATCCAAAGCTCCCCCCATACAGATGATACGACCTATCCTTTCCCTTACAAGCCTGCCATCCTGGCGCATCATATATGCCAGATTTGTAAGGGGACCCAGCGCAATGTAAGTAACGGTCCTCGAATCGCTGGTTCGAATGAGATCAAGAGCTATGTCGACACCAGACTTGTCTGCCAGCACTAGTTGCGGATGATCCGTGGTACGCTCCTCAACATTCAGATCAGGATGCCGTTCTGTGATTCCCCCCAAACCATCTCTATGGTGGTGTGAGGTTAGGAATTGGCAGCAAGGCGTTCATGCAGACCTGCCGTGAAAATACTGAGCACTGTGCAAATCTCCTTCTAGAGGCCTATGACTACCCTTGGCAAGGAATGGTTTGACGGTTGGAGAAAAATTGGGAAATCGGGACTGATGACTGGGGTACTGAGCAAAATGACGCGTGAGCACTTCATAGGTCTTCAAAATGTTTAAGCTGTACAAATCGATCCAAGTGAGCTTGGTGCTCGAGGGAGCGTCAGGATATGTACTGACTAGGATGAGTCAACATCGGTGTTGCCTAAAAGAAAATGCCAGATGGAGCATATAGAATATGACACGTTACTGATACTTTCCGAAAGATACTATGAATGCCAAAATTTCCAGCTCTGGAGCAGCAAGGGCTAGTAAGCTGCAATACGAGAAACAACGGATGTGAGCCTTGGCTCCCAAAAGGGAAACCCCACAGACATTGCGATGATATCGTCAACACCGGGGTCTGTGTCAACTGTGAGGTAAGGATGAGGACACAAAATACAACATAACTTATAAGAGGGGGTTACATACTGATAACTGGCGTCTTCTTCACGCTAGCCATGTTGACGCTACTACGAACGCAGTAAACTTCGACAGATGGCACAAGTATAACTTGTTCGCATACTTATCCAGTCTCCTTTAACAACGAAGAAACCTGTTAGGATGTCAATCATGATCGTCAGTGAACGTTTATAGAGGGCGAGAAGAATGAATCAGAGATCTTGGTGGAAAATGTAGTCTCATTGGATGATGGACACCCTCTGAAGTAGCAAATATAACATTGGTCGCATCATATGAGGAACGTGAAGCACAATGAAACATGAACTTACACTTATGTTGCTAAATAGAAAGAGAATATGTATACCAATTTTCATAAATTTACTAAATAAATTTTGTTGGCATTTGCCGGGAACTGTATAGCATGTCACGGTGGCTTAGATGTGACGCGGTTGAACAGAATTGAGGCCAGACGTCGACGACGCACACCCAGAAAATAACATGTCGGAATCACTGCGTTTCCTTGGTTCCCTCGAGGGCCACAAAGGATGGGTCACCGCGATTGCAACCTCTTCAGAAAATCCAGACATGATATTGACCGCTTCGCGAGGTACACCCACACCCAAGCTCGATATCATCGTTTCTTCATCCTGACTTTCACCGATCATTAGACAAGACCATCATCGTCTGGCAATTGACTCGCGATGAGGACTCCTATGGGTACCCAAAACGAATCCTGAAAGGACACAACCACTTCGTTTCTGACGTCGTAATTTCTTCCGACGGCCAATTTGCTCTCTCTTCCTCTTGGGACCATACCCTTCGCCTGTGGGACCTCAATACTGGTTTGACCACCCGTCGTTTCGTTGGTCACACCTCCGATGTTCTGTCCGTCAGCTTCAGCGCCGACAACCGACAAATCGTCTCCGGTTCGCGTGACAGAACAATCAAACTTTGGAATACGCTCGGCGAATGCAAATACGATATCAAAGATGATGGTCACACCGAGTGGTGCGTGGTGTTCATATTTGTTGATCTGCGAAGATCGTTCATCGGAGATTCTAGGGTTTCATGTGTAAGATTCAGCCCTAATGTCGCGAATCCTGTCATTGTGTCTTGCGGTTGGGACAAAGTCGTAAAGGCAAGTAAAAATCTCAACACATTTCGCAATCGAATTTAGAATGTTTTTTTATGATGTTAATCGTGATTCTATATTTGCTACTTCAGAGGGCTACGTCCCGATGAGATATGTTTCCACCAAGATCTCTGACTCTTCTCCCTATCTTACAACTTGATACTTGATACATGTGCTTATGTCTATGACCAGGTCTGGGAGCTCTCAAAATTCAAGCTGAAGACCAACCATTATGGCCACACCGGATACATCAACACCGTCTCTGTTTCCCCCGATGGTTCCCTTGCTGCCTCAGGAGGCAAAGATGGCATTACCATGCTTTGGGACCTCAACGAGGGCAAACACCTCTACTCGCTTGAGGCTGGTGATGTCGTTAATGCGTTGGTGTTTTCCCCAAATCGGTACTGGTTGTGCGCAGCCACTGCCAGTTGTGTGAAGATCTTCGACCTGGAGAGCAAGTCAGTTGACTGATGTTCATCATTTTTTCTCCTTCGTTGACGTAACGACTAGGTCTATTGTTGATGAGCTCAAACCTGCCTACACTGAAGTGCGTGAAGAGGCTAGGCAGCCGGAATGCGTGTCCATTGCGTGGTCTGCAGATGGTCAGACGCTTTTTGCCGGTTTCACAGATAACTATCTTCGCGTCTGGACCGTAACGTCATAGAATTTGCAGAGACTAGTTGTAGGTGTTGCTGCCTTGGCCCACGAGATTCCATAGCGGCAAAAAAAAATTACAAATGTTCCCTTGTGTCCATGGTTATACCAATGTGCGTGCAACTCAGGTAGTCATTCCGTCGACTTCGTCAAGATTCCGTCTTCTCTCGGCATAATCCCAGCGATCCAATCCTCCGAAGTCGATTTGCATGCCAAGATACGACATGTTGAATTGGAGTTCACAAATATGCGTCCTTCGCGCACGCCAACTATCACCACTGGTAACGATGCATGTCAGAACATAGTAGATTACACGCGAACAATGAACTTCATACGTTGCTGTGCCGTACATGCTCCCCTGTTGGCTCACGAGCCGAACGCATCCATCAGTATTTGATAGACTGTCGTATATCCATATATTCAGGCCAGAATATATTTCCTGCCAGCCAGCCTGATCAACAAGGCGATTTGGAGGGTTGATTCGTGTCATTCCCGATGGTGGGCTTGGACTGAGCCGAATATCCACGTCATTTAGAAGACGAAGTGCAGTCAGATTGGAGATATTGTTAAAAATGAAACGATCCTCCGTGGACGTGGGATCAAGAACCTTGATGAGGGGGGTAGGGACGGTATCCACGTCAGAAACACTAGCACCGTCATCTGAATCACAGTCTTCTTCAGCATCCTCCATCTTTGTATCCTGGTCCGATGATGTGCATTCTTTGGCCTCCGAATTGTCAGACCTCAGAGCCTCAGCAAATTCCCTTTCGGAATCCTGAAGCTTTGAGCAGAATGCTTGCCAAGCATCCTCGTCTGAAAGGTCTGTTCGTAAGAGAAGGCCAATTTCTGGACCTTGTGAGAGCTGATCGAAGGGATCGTCATCATCTGGTAAAACCTCCTGCTGGTATCCACGTTCAGCCTTCCATCAATGTCTGGCCATGAGTACCTTCACGCTGAGGTGACGCACAGGTGGTTGCAAGTTTCTGGCTGGGACGTCGATATCAAGTTTGCATATCTCCCAGAATTCTTCGAGAACGCGCAAACGCCAACTACGTCGACCTTGGCCTGGAAACTGGGATTTCACAGTCGAGTACCTGGTCTAAGTATGGGTCAATGGCCAAGCGATGAATGGAGTGCCCTGCAAATTGCGAACCGCCAGAAGTTGCAAAAACCTGTCGTTCATCCTCTGCAACAACTTGAACATACATAATAATTCGGTAAATACAACATATTTACATAAGTAGTATAGCTGCAGGACAGGCATTCCTTTGCTTCGAGTTGTTGCTTGCATTCCCAAACGCGTTCTTACATTGAAAACTAGGCTTCAAGAGTTACGGCGGTCTACTTGGGTCGGGACCAAAAAGTCGCTACACAAATAGAAGCGTGAACTGGCTGAAGGGCGTATCCAGAGTTCCAAGCAAGTCCTCTATTTGTTGCGAGCTCGTAAGCACATAGCAAAAGTCATGTCATACTGCAGACGTTCGTGATCCAGCGAGTCGATCCACCACCTATAATGAGGTGGTTTTTTTTTTGAGCATGTAAAAAGAACAAGAACAAGAAAAAAAAGTCTTACAACCCGGACATATGGTAGTGATAAAAAGGTCCCCACAAATGGCAGCTGCCGTAGGAACGTAATAACGACTGGGAAGAAATCGCTGAATAACCCTAGTTAAGCAAAAAGGTGAACTTGGTGCACGGGTTTGACGGCGACGTACCCGAACAGATTCAAAAACCCAAATGTCTCAACAACCATCCCAACAAATGGCCATTTGAGAAACACCAGCAGTATCCCCCCTATGAAGCATATAGTTCCACGTATTTTCTGCTTGCGTGCAAAGAAGTAGAATGTTTTATGAGGTCCGATGATCAACGTCAAACCGGAAATGAAGAGAATCTGCGGAAGCAAGCTGGTTAGTGGTCGATAAGATAGGGTACGGTAGTCTGCACATTTCCGAGTGCAAGGAGGGCACCATCGAAGAAAAGCATGACACCTAGGAGCATGAAAAGACCTCCGAACGTCGTGAGGGCGACACCAATCTCTGAAAGACGATGTTAGCGTAATTTATAACACAAGATCCTTAGGTCTGACTCTGCGCGTCCGATAACCACATTCTGCGTTGAATGCCTCGTCGACAGAAAGTAGTCGTGTCAAGTTACGTGTTGTGACGTTGGTGTGACAGAACGCGTCCACACTTTGGATGCAATTTGAATGTACAAAAGAATAACATGGTACAGGGTAAATAAATCAAGTAAGTACACGATCCGATGTCAAGCTTGAAGTATTAGAGTCCAGTTCTGGATAACTTAATTTGTGCGAGAGAAAAAAAAAAAAAAAAAAAAAACATCACTACAGTTTCACAAGTGAACACCACCGGGTCGAGACTCGACAAATTCACGATGGAACACTCAACATGAGACAAGGATATGTTAAACATCGTCAGGCGCGTATTTGTCTTGCTCGTATGACCCGGTCAAACGATTCCCTTATGGGATTGCGACGAGCTAAAACGGTCAGATGATTATTCAGGTAGGGACCAGGTAGAAGTGGGTGAATCCCTTCTACGTTCGTATGAGGGTTGATGGGTGGAAAGAAGGAGACTGCTTGGGGAGACGGCGGTCGTGTGACAGTGGGTAGGTGGACGAGGGAGGAAAGAGCTGCAGAGGAGGAGGAATGGGAAATGGTTGACAATGTTCGCTTCCGGTCACTTATGCTCCGATTGGTCGGCTCTCTGATGTTGGTATGTGAAGGAAGGGTGGCCACAGAACGCGCAGATGATACCGAGGTTCGGCGGCGTTGGGATGATAAGGCAGGATTGAGCAATGTGGGAGATGCTGATGCGGTTGACGCTGGAGATGTTGAGATCGTCTGATCCAATGGATCCATACGCGATGTTCCTGAACCCGGGATTACCGTGAGTGGTGCGAGAGGTGTAGGCTTCAGCGGAGAAGTTTGGCCATACGAATGGCCACGTATCAAGGGATGGGGGCGTAAAGGTTGTTCGCTTCTTCCGATAGAATGCGTAGAGGGTGGACGAGTGGAATGATGTTTATGGGACGGGTGCGGACTCCGGCGAGCTGGCGAGGCGAGTGGGGCGGGATTGGGATGGGGGCCTGAATGATGAGGGTTCTGCATCTGCAAGTGCAGAAGATGTGCGGGGGTTTCTGTCATTTCTGTATTGATGAGAGGAAGTGTTGGAGTGCGTGCTCCATGACGTTCGTGGTTTGTAGCTGCGGGACTATAATCAGAGGGTCGCGCAGTATCCACACGTGGGAGAAGAGGCGGATCCGCCTGGGCAGAAGAGCGCACTGATCGCCCAAGAGCTAGCGGACGGCTAGGGGCTTCAAGAGAGGCGTTGTCATCCAAGTCCGAGTCCGATTCCGAGTCATGATGACATGGGGTAGCAGCCCCGCTTTCGCTGGAAACCCATTCGTCCTCGTCATCGTCATGGGGGCTTGCAATAGTGAAGCCTGCCTTTGATTTTGTGCCGTTGGACTTTTGATTGTAAGTCACGGCACGCTTTGTGGTAGCATAAGGTTGGACCTGTTCTCTCGATTGAACGCGCTGGCCGCTATTCACTCGTCCAACAGTCTTAAGATGAACCTGATGAGGTGGAGAAGGGCAGTTATTGTTTTGGTACTGAGTCTGACAGCGACTGATAACTCGACCTACTTCGGGGCCTTTCCGAGATTTGTCGGCTGCCTTGGGAGGTAGTGGTTCCTTCTGTGTAAATTGGAGGGTTGGACCCGGCTTGGGGGTGGATGATGATCTTGAATGTGAGCGAACGACACCAGCGCTCGCCGCTTTGTGACCCTTGGGCATTGGGATAAATAGTAGTGAAACCAAGTAAACAAGCTCTGCTACTGTGCAACCTTGACTAATAGTTTTCGGCCCGAAATCGGCCTATACTATTATTTTCATTTCAACTCGTACGGTCACCATAAAAATGGAGAGGGTTCAATTTCAGCAGGAGCAGGCAAGTGAATCTCATTTTCATCAAGCGGTAATGTCCTAATACTCATCTACGGGTAGATGCTCGAAGAGCTCAAAGACCTTGTGGACAAAAAATTATTCACAGACGTAAGTGCTGCCATTCGCCTTCAGTGGATGTTCGGATTCACGGGTCTCTTAGAAAGAAACAAGACACATTATCAAAAGGCGCACTGCGTTCGAGACCGCTCTCGTAAGGCGTGTCGCCAAAAAGGCGGATTTTTTACGGTATGCCTCGTATGAAATGTCGCTCGAGCAATTACGTCGGAAGCGTGTGGAACGGATAAGTAAGATTCTTTTTTTATATCACGTTTTAATATCTACGATCTGGTACTTGCTAGAGTCAGGACCTTCCCCTCCAACTATTTCCGACTTTGCTCTCGTTCGGAGGCAGTTTCACATATTTGAGCGAGCGTTGAAAAAATTCAAGTCAGACGTTGCGCTTTGGATACAATACATCCAAGTAGCCAAGCGCGAGGGAGCTCGTGCATTGGTAGGTAGAATTACGGCCAGGTTCGTTCTCGCTGATGACATATCCTGTCTCTTCTGACGTCGTTGCCCCGACCACAGGGCTCTGCAACTACATCCGAACAAACCTGCGCTTTACATCCTCGCCGCTTCCCATGAACTTGACCATCTGTCTCCTTCGACAGCACGCACACTATTGCAACGAGGAATCAGACTCAACTCGGAGAGTATTGAGCTATGGCGTGAGTACGTGCGAATGGAGCTAGGCTTTACCGAGAGTTTGAGACGACGTTGGGATGTCTTAGGCATCGACGTCGGAGGCAAGGGGAAGGAGAAGGCTCACGAACACGGTGACATGGATGATGAATCTGCGCAAGAGCACATCGAGGATACAGAAGGGGCAACCTCGCGACAGGATATCATGAATGGGGCGATAGTCAAGTCAGTGATAAGTAATGCTGTTCAAGGTGCAGTTGGTCTCTTGTGCATGTCATATTTTATCGACATTTAACTATAGCCCTCCCAAAATTTGAACTATTCAAGTCTTTGAAAACGGTGATCGACGAATACCCTTGTCCGGCCACGTTGCAACAAGCATTGCAGGATTTCTTACACGATGAACTTCAAAGAAATCTGCCCCGGGATGCGGAAGCAATCATGCTACTGGCGAATAGGTTTCTAACATCAGGACTCGCTGGTGAAGCGCTTGTGGAAGGTTTGCGACGGGCTAATGAAGCGGTGATGCAATATATTGGTGAAAGCAGCCGGGAGGATCTAATGCAAGCGTACGTGAGATTTGTCGAGGAATGGTGTGGGGCTTCAATCGATGAAAATTTGGTGAGTCTAGCATAGTAACGGTGCGGTGTTGTCTGACATTAAGATTTAGAAACATTATCTTGTGTACTCAGTGCGGTCACTCATTTCTCAGCAAGAAAGAGCAAATTTGAAGGGATCACCAGCACTGTTGTCTGGCCACATTAGATTGTTGAGACTGCTCTCGAACATGGATGGTACCAAGGTGCTTCGTACAGCTCGAAAGTATACGATCAAGGCACCAAAGTCGGCAGATGTGTGGTATGAGCGCCTTGTGGCTGAAGGACGATTTGAAGACGCAAGTGTGGTGGACCAGGCATGGGGCGAAGCGAGACGGTCAGTGGAAGGGTCAAGGGAAGAGATTGAAAAGATTTTGACATTGGGAAAGAAGTAACATATGGGATAAGGGAACTAAGTAGAGAATGGGCAGAGAATAGTGAAGGAGAGAGCAGGGTTGAGGGTGAGAACGGGAAAGGAAAAGAAGCGACTGCGGTAATGGCGGTGGCTGACTCGGAGCGGTGGATGGCGGAGTTCGAAATAGGCAGGCAGGTGTTTTCGGAGGAGGACCGGCGGTGGTGTGGACCACGCTGCTTCGTGCAGGGCAATCAGTCTAATCCACATGCTCCTCAGATCCTCCCCGATCACATTGCACACGACGCTAATCAAAATTCAGTCCCTGCGGACGTTGCTGTCGTCTTTTGTACTATACTTGTACCAGCTAGCCCCTGCGTGGTGATTCCGAGTCGCATGGCAGAAGTCGCTCGTCCATGTGGTCACATTTTCACAGCCTAAACAAAGAGTTGGATCTCTTTTCTGCACAAGCAACGGGCAACGGGCAGCCGACGGGCAGCGGGGGAAGGGAGTCATCGAATCGAATATGCTCTCCATATACTTACAGTACAGAGTGCTCGGTCCTTACTTACTTACCAAATCGATTCCGTGTCATGTAGTCAATAGTAATAATAATAATAATATGATGTGATAAATCAATACATTTATGTGGTGTGTTATTTGCCGAGTTTGAAACCCCGCCTGTTGCCCTTCCCCTCCATCCTCTCCACTCCTCCTTCTCTCCAGGCCACGAACATCTCGCCCGACGTCGACGGGACGTCGTTCCCTTTCCCCGTTGTGTCCTTCTTGGATGAGATTTCGCTCTCGCTGCATGCCTTGTCGTCTGCATCCGCTTTTACCACAAGCTTTGCTCAGACTGCTAGCAGGTCTCGTCTGAACGCTCAACCCGCCACCAGAGCAGACAGAGCGTCTCTACAGAACCTTTTGCTTTTCTCTGCACGCTCATGTTGCAGTATCCTGTTCAGCTACCCCCGCTTTCTCTCTCCTCCCCAAAGAATCCTTCTCGTAAAGACAACAGTGACCACCGTCGCCCTAATGATCTCCCCCGCCTCCCCCCAAACTCTTTGAACAACAAGCGTTTCCAGAAAGAAACCTTCGTCTCTCGTTCTTTCGCAGGCTTTCACCATCCCACCCCTCTTCCGCTCTCCATTTCCACTAATTTGCCCCCTTCTCCCTCCCCATCCCCATCCCCCCTCTCCTCCAGGCCTCCTCGCACACCTTTTCTCTCCTCTAGGCCAACCTCTAGCCCCATATCATTTGCACATTCCCACCCTTGGCCTTCCTCAAAATCTTCTGCTCGTTCTGCCAAATCATCCATCACTTCCTCTACCGTCGAGGATGTTTTACTTCCCGGTGATTTCGTCGGCGAGGGTGGCACACTGCAGGGCGAAACTATCCGCCTTGTTTCAATCCATGACGCTAATCCACATCCTTTTGACGTTGGCAGCTACCAGGAACCTGCCACCGAATTTCAGGTGAAAAGACGTCTGGGCCATGGCAGCTATGCTGTGGTGTATCTTGTCCAAGAAGTCCTTCATCGCCCTCCCATTTCAGATGACGGTCACATGCCCACCATGGGCATGATGGAACTTGACACCACACCCCCCTCACACTCCCAGACTGTTTATGGTCGCGAGTATGCCATTAAATGCTTGTCCAAAGCGAACCTTGACCAGGAAGATTTGGCAGCACAAATGTCAGAGGTGCTTAGTCGTCCTTTGCATGGTCCTTTTTATCTTTTACTCAACTGAATGCAGGTTACCATTCACCAATCCTTACGCTCGCACCCGAATATTGTCACCCTTCACCGCACTTTAGAAACCCCTTCGTTTTTACTCCTTCTCCTGGAGTATGTTCCCGGCGAAGATTTATTTTACTTTCTAGAACAGGCCCGGGACCACTATGAATCCAACACCCCTACAACAGCAGACTCCCCAGTCTCTCGAACCCCACCAACACCCAGCCTCTTGTCAAACTTGCATCCCTCACAGCTACTCTCGCGTACCCGACTACGCCTCATATCGTCAATGTTTGCCCAAATGTGTGAAGCAGTCGCAGCTTGCCATGCCCAACAGGTATTCCATCGTGACATCAAGCCTGAAAACTTCATTGTCACCGATGGATGGACGACTTTGCTCGATGGCCGCCAGGAACGAAAAGTTATTGTAAAGCTAACAGACTTTGGCTTATCTACGACTGACGTTTCATCATCTGATATGGATTGTGGCAGTGCGCCTTATATGAGTTATGGTATGGCTGTCTATCTGCACCCTGGCTACCATACTGATAATCGCTTGTACAGAATGCAGAAATAATATTGCCCCTACCTATCGCCCCCGTGCCGCCGATGTTTGGTCACTTGGCATCGTGCTAATCAATATGTTCGCTTTCCCGACGTCTTGTTTTGTTCCATGTTGTTGACGTATTGCTAGGCTGTATCATTGTAACCCTTGGACCGATACATCCCATGGAGTTTGTTCGTCATTTGACTTGTACCGCAAAGATCCCGTCAATTTCTTCATGCACCGATTCACTGGCATGACGCGCCCTGTTGCCGAGTACTTGGCTAACAAGGTGTTTTGCATTCTTGATGATTCAGAGGATGACTCATGTCGCACAACGGCTGGTGAATTTGGTATTTGGGCTCGGAATCTGCCCACTCTCCTTGGTGGCCACGGTGTTCACCGTACAGTTTCTAATAGCTCTACCCAAGGTCATCCAATCTCGGTCTCTATCCCCATCTCTCATCGTCCTTGCTCAAGACATCCGTCTGGGAATACATCAGCTGGCCGCACCCCTGCTATGCAATCCCGCTCTCTCTCGCGTGCTCCTTCCCTTGGCCCCGCGTACGAACAACGAGAGCTGTCTGACCTTTCTACCGTCCTTGACCAAGAACATGAAGATCAGGACGTGGAGGATCAAGGTATTCACACCCTTGGCATTGAGGCCTCCAGATCGACGTCGACCAACAAACGTAGAAAGAGGGGTGCACGGAAAGGCAAAGGCGCTGTTACCCAGAATTTCAATGACGAATTGTTGACCAATTTGGCTGACGCTTCGCAGTCGTTGGCGCGCGAGATCAGCAAGGCTTCGAAATCTTCCTCCACCAAAAGGTCTATATCTACGAAGACTTCTAGCTCTTCCACCAGGCGGCATCGTGAGCCGTTTGAGCCAGTATCTATGTTTGCTATGCCTTCTGCCCTGCTTTCAGCCCCACGTAGTGGCGTTCCTTTATCCCCCGCCCCACTGCCACCTGCTCCGAGTAAGAAGCCTTCAAAGTGGAAACTAAGTTTTGGCAAGAACCATGCTGCTGCTTCCACCTCGGGACGGGTGTCACCAGTCGAGGAAGTTTCCCCCCCTGCATCTTTGGATCTAGGTGGTCCGCCACTAGCCATGTCCGCTACCGCCAGCAACGTCACGAATCTTATCATGAGCTTGAGCCCACCCCCCCATACGGCCCCCGCTTCCTCCGACCAGTCAACCTGGAATCGGGGACGCCGCGGAGCTCCTTACACTACTTCTAATACTAGCTCCAGGTCGTTGGCGCTCAGATCATCACCAAGTCCTGAACCACGCGATCATCGAGCGCCTCCTGACAGACGGTATGATCGTGGTGCCTCGCCTAATAGCACTCGCAGCGGACGCCCTGTAGCATCCAGTGCCAGCTCAATGGTCTCTGGAAACTGGCGTAGTTCGATGAGCACAACGTCGAGTGCAGGTACCTCTACCTCGGCTTTCACGCGCTATAGCAATTCGAGCATGCGGAGCGTTTCTACGGCGGCCACGAGTGTGTCTTCCACTAGCTGGCGCACGAGCGTCAAACCTGCTCAATCACCACCATCCAATAATACTAGTTACGCTGCCCTTCCAAAGAACATCAAGAGTGAGCTACAGTTGTCTTGTCAACACCAGTTAACTGATTGCTCTCTTTCAGTCATGAATGGTGTTCCGTGGGAGCTTGACCAGTTACCACGTGCGCAGCACCCCAACCCTGTTGGTGATATTTTCGGCTCACCCCCTGTTCGAAAGCAACGTACAAGAAAACCCAAAGATCTTAAGCTTGATACGATTAACGAGCGGCCTGGTCAGTTGGCTGCTCGGAAATCGCCAGATTCTCAACGAAGGGATGCTTCAACGAGCACTACGGACCTTGGTGGCCTGCACGGTGGGAAGGATGAGGGCGAAGGTGTCAAAAAGGTTCAGAGGGGACAGATCAATGCGTTGGCAAAGATGCTTTCTGCGCTCCGGCGGTGATGTTGATGATGATCGTGGGTCCATACATTAAAGATGCGCGGGACAAGTCTGGCATTCTGTGTCGCGTTGTATTGGTAAAGTAGCTTCATGTCACGGTGCGCCGTTAGTTTTTGCAAACGGTGTTACTTTGTCAATTTTTGTGGATTACATATTCAGGACAATGTACTGAAAAACGCACGAATGTCGTCGCGTTAAACACTCCTCATTTACCCCCATTCATGTTCTCAAGCATTGCAATCCTTGTTTAAACCATACAGATACATAGTCTTAGCAGTATTTAATGCCTTCCTTCACCCACTACCCAGAAAAGAAAAAGATGACAATGTAGTAGTTCGTAACAGCAATTGATCCAAATTGTCCTGTACCTACCTAATGGTAGAAGAATCCTGGGATTGCTGAAGAGCTGCAAATGCCATGTTCTGCTCAACAGTTGGACGTCGTGTGGAGTCTTGGGAGATTGTGGGAGGATCGATCAGGATAGTGGATGTTTCGTGTACAGAAGGACGTGGCCTATGGCGGAGTAGCGGTTCAGGAGGTTCAAAAGGTGATGGAGGCCGGGATTGTCCACTATCCATCTCGACGTCGCCTTCTAAAGCCGGACTGATAAACATTGATGACTGACCCCTGGTGGTGAAGTGGCCCTCGCTGTTTGTTCGGACGAGATTGATGTAGTATTCCTGGAGGAGTTCGCGTGTGCACTAGCGAGATACCATGAGGACAACTTAAAAACCAGGTGGTTCATGCGACTCTGCAGGGATGCAAAGTGAATTATAGAAGGGAAAACTGCTAACCGTCAGTCGCCAATCGATCGCTGAGAGAAACTCTCGTTCGAGGATGTTGAGTTCTGTTACAGATATTCCGCCCACCTTGGCGTAGAGATTGTTTGTACAAAAAGAGTCACAGAGCCCTTTACTGGAAACTGTGATAGATGCGATGATAAAGCGGTGACAAGTGAGAGATGAGAGTGTGAACAAGGGCATTCGAGCACAGATTTGATCGATGTAGTGTAGAGTGATCAACAAGCACGACTTCTATAAAGAAAAAAATTGGGGTTCAGTTGTGTTGTTGATTCAATAGAAATCGAAAGAAAAAGAAACTAGCCTCGACGTTTGTAAATTTAACGATACGTTTCAGGTAATCGAGCACGGTGATGCTGGGAGCTGATCGGGAGTGAAAGCGTGTAAGGCTCTCCCTGATCGAAGGATCAAGAGGTTATCCACAGCGAACGAAACGGCATCACTGACGGTGATAGGGGTATCTGGTCATTATGCGCCATTAAACGATCGAGCATATCGGCTGGACCAAATCGTTGTGGATAACAATTTTGGAGAAGGGAAGTATTCAAATGACAGTACCTATAAGTTGAACAAGGTGATCTATGGGAGTTTCCTCAAATGCGGCCGGTAATTCGACCTTTGCTGAGGCTGAGGATTCCATGAATCCATTGCACGTTGTTGCCGTGGTGGCCCGAAATCAGCACTACAACCAGCGTACTTAGGCGCAAAATGTGTCGGGGACTGGGTAGGAGTCTATACAGCTATACAGTTTGATGGTCGGACTTTGAACGTTATCGTTTAGTGGCACTGCAAGGTAATTTGCATTCTTAACCGATCCACCAACTCGCAATGGCCCCAAAACTCGTAATTTAACGATCATCCTCAAATGTAATGGGTTTCTGACTTGGAATACCAGGATCCTAATGAAATCAAGATCATCTACCTGCGTGCGACAGGTGGTGAGGTTGGCGCATCTTCTGCATTAGCTCCCAAAATTGGTCCCCTCGGTTTGGTACGGCACCTAAATCTTTCATTTATGTTCCTTCCACATTCTCAATCTTTGTTTCAGTCACCAAAGAAGGTCGGAGAAGATATCGCAAAAGCAACTTCAGCATGGAAAGGGCTACGGGTCACTGTGCAGCTCACGATACAAAATCGACAAGCTGCCGTCTCAGTTGTCCCTTCCGCTTCTTCACTGGTTATCCGTGCACTGAAGGGTGAGATCCTCTCGTCCAAGTTTGACTGTGATATTCGTCTGAGGATTATCCAGAGCCGCCGCGTGATCGCAAGAAGGAGAAAAACATTAAACACAGCGGAAATGTGACGCTAGACGAGATATTTGACATTGCACGGACGATGAAGTCAAAGTCGCTGGCGAAGGAGCTATCGGGATGCGTGAAGGAGATTTTGGGAACGGCACAGAGCATCGGATGCACGGTTGATGGTCGGCCTCCACACGATGTTATCGACGGTATCAATTCTGGTGAGGTTGATGTACCCAATGAGTAGGTAGACACATCATCATTTATTCATTTCAACACGCCCCGCCGACATTGAATGAGAAGTGAGAGTTGGTTATTCCTACATTCGATGGGCAAGGCCTTCATCCTATATTAGCAGAACAACATAACGCAATACATCAAATTGCGAATACAAAGGAGCTTATAGCAATTAGACATGAATCATGTCGAGGACCCTCTTGAATTAGACCAGACCCTTCCTGACAAGCCTAATGTTCCTCCACGCCTACAGATTTCTTCAAGAACATCTAGCTTCATGTCAGAACTCATCGCCCCGCTCACCTCCACAGCGATGCCACGTGGTCTTGCCTCGTCGTAGGTGACAGTGATTTCCACTAACCCAGAAATTGGAGGCTGTTCTGGTGATGTCATGATTATTTTTGGTCGGCGAGGTTGGATTTGAGGAATGGCGTCAAGATCGGGCGTCTCAAAGAGGGAGTCGGCCACGATATTGTGTGATGGCAAGAATACATTGACAGGTATTTTATGAGGTGTTAGTTTGCCTGTGAGACGTTGTCAGTTGTGATGATGATCAGGTGAAGCTGATACTGACCAGTGAGAACTGCCTGCAACTCATCTTCTGTAGCAGTCATTTCCTGGGGGTCAGTGGTAACAGGCTTCAGGCTTTCTGCAGTCCAGTGACACCCAGCCAGAAGTTCATTCAACCAGCATTGTTCTCGTACGACCTACAGTCCGGGATTTGTAAGTAATATCAGCTTCTCATAGGCTTGGGGGTTACCTCTAAAATTCCCCACACTTCTTTCATACTATGCACAGGCACCTTCTCCAATCTAAAGCCGGGCTCTTCTGGAGCGGTCAAACGCAACAGGAGCGGAGGATGGGCGGAAGTCGGAGATGTCTGGGTGCTCAAGATATTCGAAGGGAGGTAGCATTCATACGGACACCACTCACATATATTGCTGTATATCTCTCAGGAGATACTGTGCTGTGTTGGTTGAGCTTAGAAGACGGCTGAGGTCAGAAGATGTCATACAGAAACAGGGCTGAACACAAACAAGAAGGTCCACCCAGCTTCCGGCACCAAAAGATAACATGCCAACAGAGCCAACCATGCCACCAAGAGGGTTGATAACTAGTTCGATGTCCCGAATCCTGGACTGACTCATGACAATCCCTGGGTATTTACCAGAATCCGTGAAATCTAAGATCCAGATATGCTGACCAGTTGATGTATCCGATTCTTCAAGGCCAGGCATGGAAGAGGACAAGTCCACTGTTTGTGGAAAGATGTGCTCTAGCTCTGAGCCTTGTGGGACAAGTGAGAATGTAGGGCGTGTCGTGAAGGTAGGCATAGACATGGAAGCAGGGAAAAGCCGGACCCCGGACGTTGGAGCTAAGGAAAGAGTAGCAATGGCAACACCTCTTGGGCGAGGGATGAGTCGTGAACGGAGAGCAGTCAGGGGGATATCCAATTGAGGTAAATTTGGACCTTCGTGGGATGAAATTGGCCTTGGGTGCTGTCCGAGAAGCGACAAATAAGCCAGCGGCGACGCGTAGATCAAAAACGATACAGAGGGCGAAGTCAAGTAGGGAAGTGGTAATGCATGAGAGCGAAGGAGAAATATGTCAAGTGGTGCATGTGCGACAGACAGCGAACTGTGTGCCCATAGGTACAGTTAGAGGTAAGGAGACTAAAAAGATAGCGCGTACGATGCTACCGCTTCTGCCTCACTCTTTGCAAAACCCTCCAGGACGGGACAGAGTTGATCGACATCGGCAAACCATTTCAGTCCGCCGTCCTCTTTCCTTGCAGCTAGTCTATCAAGCATAACAAGGTAGCGCAATTGTTCCAGGATGTTCGCGCCAATTCTCCCTGCCTCCTCAGAGTTCCTAACGCCCTCCGCCTTTTGAACCTCGATGTAGAACCTTTCGATGGTGCCGTACAACAAGGCATCTAATGAAGTAGAATTCCCGGAATTGGATGTTGACCCAGATATTGCATATGATGTCTTGACATTCGAGACTTTGACATTTGGCTGGAGGGCATCTGTCTTGTCGACGGACAGATCCACGTCGACGACAAGCACCTTTCCTCCCAGAACCACCGTGATACCACCCTCACGGCCTTTGTCCACGAATGTTTCCATACCTACTGAGGTGCCCCATGTTTCAAGGCGTGATACACACCAATCTATAATGGAGATAGGATTCAAGGGGATGTCTTCCCCGTACCGCGAGCTAGGCCACTTGCGAAGGGCTTCGACGATTTGCTGTATGCTCTGGTCTGCCTGTCATGTCTCGAGTATTCAAAAAACGAAGGAGCAAGATTCAACAAATGGTAGCCTGACTTGGTGTGATGTATGGGCTATAGACGAGTGCTGGCGAAGGAGAGAGACAAGCTTGGGGTTGGACAAGGGTATTGAAGCGTAGACATTAAGAGAACTGAGGAGTTGATCAGTAGTATGCGTTAGTTCCTGCAAGAGTGAGTAGGATTCGTCTGCGGAGGAGGCAAAAGGGTGAGTGACATCGCGAGGAAGAAGGTTGTGACGTTGATATTGCTGGATAGTCGACAGAAGTGTTTGTGGGAGCGACGGGTTCATGTGGTGCAAATTAAAGTAACTTATACAACTTGAATTATCCCTACAACATACAACATACTTACATTATATATATTATATGGATTCAAAAAAGTTAAATTACTTCATGTTGGAGGCCAGCCAACAGTCTGTTGACCGCCGTCAGCTCCCCAGCTCTCCCATAAAAGTCGCTGCCAGTCCCAAACTATAAACAATATCTTGTCCCGCAGCTGCCCAACAGAAGCCCTCCAACCCTCATGGCGGAGGGTGTCGAGGAGAGTCCATGGTGTTCTTGATAGTGAAAACATATCACGACGAAGGGTATCAGGTCTAGAGGTATATAAATGAAGTTCCGCATAGAATGGGTCATAGTATGTGGTAAAAAAAAGATCTCTAGCTCGCGCCATCGAGATTCTGTGTGCGAATGTTAGATTATAGGCAAGCAGGAGGGGTCTTTCCATACCTGTACATAACGAACACGATAACTAACTGCAGAAAGAGAATGCCGCCCCACCATATCCGAAAGTTCATCGTGAAACGATCAATTGCAGACAGCTAAAGAACATCAGGACTGCTTAAAATGGTTGTACAGTGCACAGAGGGAGTTCTCACAGGAAATCCCTTAATGCTTGCCTTCAGGGGTTCAAAATTAGCTCGCACGTTGGTTTCAGCGGAGTACAACTGTTTCCTGTTTTCGCGAGCCGCTCGAGAGGCATCATTCAGCTCGTGCACTCGCTGGTCAACTTGAAAATCGTGGTTAGTCCTGCAGTACTCGTCAACTCACACAGCTCAGAGATAGGGTGAAATAAGCACCTGTCCATGTCATCCAGGTCTCGAGCCAGGTCGGACAGACCCTGCCTGACACGCGTTAAGGCTTCAGTGTGGTTTAAGGGAGTGACGGGTGGATCGATTTCGTCCAGCTTCCCAGATAAGGCCTCGCCGCCATCAACATCCCTGCCCATTGCATCAAGGACACGAACGCCGGTCTTACGTCTTGTTCGGGTGTAGGTTTTGGGTGAACCGTCAGGCGACACATCCTCGGCTGGCTGCTCCCGCCCAAATGCATCTACGACACGGATACTGGATGACTTCCGGGGAGAATTCAAATTCCTGGAGCGAGAGGCAGTTGGTGATTCTTGGGGAAGTGGTAAGGATAGTTCTTCAGTCTGCGTGGGAGTCGTTGGATCCCGTTCCGGTACTTCTGTAAGGACCGAAGCGTTATCTAACTGGGAAGACGGGCCTGAGGTACCTTCCAAGATGTTTGAATCCGCATCCTGTCCTGCCAGAGAGAGCTCCGTATGTGAATGCTGAGTATCAAACCGAACTTTTTGTAACGGCCTCCTGGTCGCGGGCGTTGCCGCCCATGCTCCAGGTGGCGCAGGAGTTCGAGCAGGATTGGGCAAAACCGACAAAGTAAGCTTATTCTCATAATCTGCAGTAGAAGTAGATGGTGGCGGACCTCGGACGGAATCCTCGTCACCAGGCTGTCGAGAAATAGACGACCAAGCGCCGGGAGGTCTTGGGGTTTTAATCGCAGAGAAATCAACGTGTGTGTCGTTTCTAGATGGTATTGTGAAAGACATTCGTTGTTGTTCGTCTTCTTCATCAGAAGGCGATGGTGGCTCCGGCAACTCTGGCATGCCCTTCGGTGGCGAAGGAGTCTGAAACATATATTTAGAGTTATAGGGAGAACGACGTGGAGGCGTCGAAAGGATGGAGTGAGCCGGAAGCTGCGGGGGAGATGATGGCAATGGTGAAGGAGTCGACTGGTCTCCAAGTGAAATAGGGGCGGTTGCAACGATGGAAATGGGGACGGTAGGGGGAGAATCCCAACCAGCAGCCTGCCGAAACCCGCTTTCATCATAATCGGGCGTCTTCTGTGTGACGGAAGCCGATGGTAACCATGAAGCTCCATTTGTGGACACGTCTATGCGAGGAGGAATTGCACGAACTTCAGGTGTTCGCTCTTCCGCAATCGACTCATTCACAAGCTCGTTCAGAGCAGTCTCTGGAACAGTGATCTCAGTCAGAAGGGGTAGCCCAGACAAATAAGAGACTTATTGGCACCTTCCTCTTGACGGTGATCATTATTGATTACTGGAGATAGGATTCTGCGAGGTGGGATTTCTACTGAGCTTGATTCTTCCTCTTTGAATAGTTTCTCTGGAAGACCATCAATATTCGGAGAGACCCCATGGCCCTTCCCCGGCAGTTTCGCCATCATGTTATGAGTGGGCGTACGGCTGCTTGCCCTAGCGCCATGAGCTGGAGATACACCCCGAGTGGACTCTGACCCTGTGTATATCTGTTTCTCAAACTCTGAATGCCGCAAAGAAGTCCGATTGAGTGGACGCTTGAGTTTCTCAAGATCCAAAGTGGAGGTTGTAGATAAAGTCTTGATATCATGTGCCGCGGAAGATAGGACTGTGATGGGTAGACCATTTTTATTCTTCTCCTTGTTACGGGATGGTGACGGGTGGGCTCTAGGGTATGCCTCGCTCGGCTTACGTGAAGTTGATCCTTGCGAAGACGTTGAAGTGGGGCTTATTCTCCCCGCAAGTATTGTGGGGTGTGAACCAGGTGACGAGACTTCCCTCTGGCGACTACTCGTACCCGCAACAGAGATCGCCGTTGTCGTCTGGAGTGGCTCTCCATCGCTTCTCGATAAACTTTGTGTCGTCGTGCGTCCATTGGGATAGGTACGGGAATGGGAAGATGCAGATGGCGACGAACGCACTCCTGATTGTGAATCTGGGTTTGGTCCATGCGGGTTCCATTTCTGTAGAGGCGCATTCCAGTTGCGTTCCCTTTCATGGATAATGTCTTCCTCGTGGGACTCTTCCCTAGCGTTGTGACTAGCACGCGAAGACCCGGCAGGAGAACTGGAACGAGTTGGATTGGAGACAGAGTGGTGGCGGAGTAGTCGATGTACAGGTGATACAGAAGACGTTGGAGAATGGGAGGAGTCTTCGCGAGTCACTGGGGTGAAGCTATTTCCTCGTGAATGGCTGACGGAAGAGCGGACACCAAGGCCTGAAGTTGGACGAGAAAGAGTGGCATGATTCCTGTTCAATTCTTGTTCTTCCTCATTGTTGTTCTTCCTTTCTGTTTCTTTCGAGCCGTCTATTATTTCCAATGATTAGCCGACGGATATACAATTGAATTTGATTGTGCTCACGCTTTGCTGGGAAAGCGACGAAGCTTCTCTTAGAGGGTTCATCATCAAAGCTGCTCAGTGAAGCAGAGCTCCCCCGTCGTGACAGAGGTCTTTTAACCGCCACTGCGGGTGACCCATTTTTCGATATTCCGTGAGAATGCCCATGCTTCAGCTCAGGAGTATGGGAACGAGATAATGGCTTGCGCCTGTTCCAACCTCGCTCACGTCCATGTATATAATCTTGATCATCGTGACTACCAGTGCTCACTTCTGACAAACTCATTCGAGACGCTGGCGAAGGCAGGGGTTAAATTCACGGTCAGCTTTGCGACGAAGGATATGACTGACAAGAACGAAAGCCTTCGCTTCCTCTTGAGGTAAGGATGGGTCCATGTGTCCTATTGGAGGGAGTTGATTTAGAGAGAGAGGAGGAAGAGGAGGAAGATCGGAGGTGCTGGGGCGCTCCTTTCTGCAAGTCAAAGGTCTTTGGGGAGGAGACAGGTACTACAGGTGCAGAAGATAAGGGTTCAGACGAGAGCAAAGCAGCTATTTGCGCACCAGGTCCATGATGCGACCTATTGTCCTCGGAGCTACCTACATCCTCAATGGCACGTTGCATCGCGGAGTCCTGGTCCAGAAGATCTTGATGAGGGTTAGCAGTAGCAATTAATTGATTTGTCAAACTCGCATACTTGAGTGGGACGGAAATGATGAATCGACGGACATGCGGAGGGACTGTTGCGGTGTGCTCGTCGCCTCGGGTAGTGAAGTGGGGGAAGTTATGTTTCGCAGGAATGTTTCGTTACTGTTAATATCTGGAAAAGTGTATGGGTTGAGAGCTTTGATCACAAGGCCCCTCGAAGACAACGTACGATCATATAAAGAATCAGGAAAATGTTGATCCTTCAACTGAGAATGGGAAGTCATAAGTCGTTCGCGGAGTAAGTCGAATGTCATCGCTTGAGACGACTTGAACGAGGCTTCGGAGCGCCGAGATTCTGGGAGGTAAATTGGAGTTTACGGAAGACGTTGACCAATAACCTGGAGACGCACTAGATAGACAATCGACCTCCTCATCACTCAGGCTCCTCTGTTTTTCTTTTATTTTGCCATTCTCCCGCTGCAGCCTAGGGGTGGTATCAACCTCACTGAGGTCTATACTGTTCCTTCTCAATCCGCTTTTGTCCCTCTGCGGTGAGTTCTCAGACTCGCGCAATGCGCGTGAAAAAATGTCTTTTAGAGTGTCGCGGGCCATACTGGGCGTATTTGGAGGAATCACGTTGGGAGGATCAAAATCTGATTCGATCTCAGAGGAAGAGGACGGAGGATGTGGTATGGTAGGAGGGTTGGATGAGGTAGGGACGCGAGATAAGAGAGCGCGCAGACGTGCAGCAGGCGTGTCCGCACCGGCCAGAATTGCGGCGGATGTCATTCTAGGTGTCGGGTGCTGGTCGCTACCATCGTCGCTGTGGGCGTCATCGGTAGACGCAGAGGTGGGCACAGGGGAGAAACGGGCTGATGGACCTGGCTCTGAGGTGTCATATGAAAGTCCATTCCTGGAGAGCCTACGTCGTGGAACGGGGAACACAGCGGCCAAAGGACTCTCCATGTCGCCACTCGTGACTCGGACCGTCCAATGATTTCGTGTTTAAGCTGATCACGTGTCTCTACCTACTTGAGTACAGGCTACAGAATTAATCCTCCGACATACTCCCTAACCAAACGTTCCCAGCATTCCTTCATCTGCATGTGTTCCCCGACGCACGCTTCGAAAACAACCCCTCCCCTCTGATCCAACCTACGCAAGCCAATCCAGTCTTCCAGGTACAGCGGTTGAAGACGCATTGGAATGACTGTCTTTGATTCAAATACTTTCTGTTCATCTCGATCTAGCTCATCCCCTGCTTCAGAGCCAAACCAAGCACTCTCCTTGGGTACTACCGTCTTGTCTTCCGTGAAAATGACAAGAACAAGAGTATCAAGGGACGCCAAGTTATGCCCGTATGATTGATTGCGAGATTCTGGTACTTCATTATTAATAGAGGTCAGAAAGTGGTTAGCTGAGAGATATGTGTCCATATTGGTGGGGTCCCGAAAGTACTGGGCCTATCACGGTCTCGTCACGACACGTGGAGATAGATGCGATGAAGGAAACAGACCTGGACTAGATTCTCCTGAACCCAATTGCTGTAGACGGCACCTTTGATGGCACGACGCGCAACCTGGCACAAGAAGTCGTGAGAACGACAAGGAGGTATATCGGAGATTCCCATATGCTGTGATCCGAAGGTAATGAGATTATTAACGGGAGGAGAGTTGTAGCGTTCCAAGTAGGCACGAAGGAATTGACCACCTGGCCAATATAAGCTCCGAAGTCAGAGATGCTGGCGAAGTGCTACCTTGAGATAAGCCAATGGCATCAAATCCGTCTTTGAGTTCAGGAATAGCAGCCAGTTGGTCAGCTACAAACTGTATCTGTTGGTTGACGTTTCCATACTAGCACCTGTCGAGTGTGGGGAAGTCTGTCAACTGGTGTTGCTGGAGCGCACGCACGAAACCGGCACGGGTGTCCTTATCCTGATCTTGATCTATGTGAACTGAATGAACGAATATTCCTGGGTAAATGTCCTTTATGAGAGATGTAAATTCAAGCATGCCGGGAGATGAGTAAGAGTCTCCTAAAAGAGTGTCAACAACACCAACGACCTATGGCCTCGGGACAGACCTAAGCCATGCCACAGAACGAGAGGTCGATGTGAAGAAGTCGAAAATGTGCATACTTTGGTAGGAAGCACCACAACTGAACAGGCAAGAGCCCAATGCAAGAGTCCAAGCCGAATCATGACAGTGACTCGGAAAGTTGAAGCATATACACGTGACATACATATACACACTCACTCAACGGCTATACTTCCAACCTACCTTTCACAAGCGCCAACTTCATGTGGTTGCCAGATTGACATCAGTAGACACACGCAATAATTCAGTATAGGGAACTGTTTGCGACTCGGAGGCATAGCAATAAACGCATCGCCGAGAGGCTGTTTTGAGGTTGTTCAGCGACTTGCCTGTTTTGATTTATAACATCGAATGAAGAGTCCGAGGCGTAGTCCTGCGGTTTTTTTTTCTCTCCGTGGATAATAGCCGGAAGAACCGGAGCGCATCTGTAATAGGCCCAGGGTATTCTTCCGAGACCGCATCAGGAACTTAAATCCAACCGTTGTCTTGGCGAAAATCATAGGGTGGAAGACTAGAGAACAGCCTGAGTCCTCTGTGGAAAGGACTCGAGTTAGATTCAAGTTGCATATTATTGTGACCTCTTTTTCCCGACGCCGTACTTACTGCACACATACTTTGGACCAAGTATTAAGTACAGTATTTCGGCTATCCAATTCAACCGATTCATTCATCGGTTACAGATCGGTTACATCAAGTTGCATTGCAATTGATGGCGGATGATGCTGGACTATCTTGGGACTATCTAGTAAGTACCATGTGGAACCACCATATGGCCCGTGTTCAGAGAATGGCGGTCCCTGTATCAATGTCACGGTGCCAACTTCACAGAATGAGAGCACAGGCACAGGCCTTATCGTTGGACTGGGCTACTTAAAATAACATTGAGGCCGGTATCCCGGTAGTTGTGTGGTCCATACTACTTCCTTCCTTTCTCTTAGCGTCTTCCTGATGCCATTGGTCCACGACGAAGGGAATACATACGCCAAGAACAGTTCCTCCGTTGCTGTAACTCAACGAGAGCTTGAACCTGTTAAACGCATGTCGGTAGACTCGTTTACGAACGAAAAGGGCAATTTCACGACCGAAAAACACCCAACCAACTCAGATGGTCCCAATGTTCTGGTGCCTATTACTGACGACGAAGCCGACCGTAAACAACGAAGTCACGAGCTTTATCTCAGGTTCCGCCCGTACCTCTTGACGGGAGTTGCGCTGGTGATATTAGGATGGTGGATTAGTGCCACGATATTGAAGGCTACTCGGCATCGATGGTATGTCACAATTCCTACTGTTGTGCATGAGAGATAATAATGGCGGATATTGGCAGGGTGGTGCAGACCCTTTTTGCGTGGTCATTCATATTGTACGCCCTACCGACAACATTGACCCGAGCCTTCCTCAGCCTTCTCTTCGTAGGATTATAGCATTCAGGTTTATTCCCAATTCCGTGGTCACACGACCGGTCAGCGCTGTATGGGAACCGTTGGTTTCGCGCCCATGGTTCAACCTGCCTTACAAAGTAAGGCTGGCAATTGGGTGGTTATGTCTTCTTGGCATCGTGTTTGGTTCAGCCTTTGGATTTCGACTTCAACATGTGAAGTGACATGGTCTTGTATTTGTGAAGGCGGGCCATTGACTATATACTAGAACACGACTTACGGTGACCGTGCAATCTCAGTGCTTGGCCTCGCAATTTTCCAGTCCGGTTTCTGGCTATCGTCTTCGAACCGGAAGGCCATTCCATGGTGCGTGTGCTGGCGCGACCTGCAAGGCATAGCCTTACTGATGTGCTATGCGTTAGGCCAACGGTCATTGTTGGCCTTTTTCTACAGCAAGCCATCGCCCTTTTCGTGCTGAAAACAAACGCCGGGTTCTCCATCTTCAAGTGGATAGCGACTCTTGCTGCCGACTTCTTGGCCCAAGCAAATGCTGGCGCTGCTTTCTTCTTTGATGCCGAGACCGTTAGCAAGCACTGGTTCTTCGTGAATACTGTAAGCTGCCCACCAAGCGATTCTCTGCTCAGTACAAGTGATTCATTCAACGCGTCTCTAGCTCGCAGCCATAATGTTTTTTATTGCATTTGTACAAATGATGTACTATCTTGGCGTCATGCAATGGATCATCAAGAATTTGTGAGTTTCATTTGTTGTGCTTTTGGTTATATACTCTCTAAATTGCAAGATCAGCGCCTGGTTCTTCTTCAAGCTCATGAATATCTCCGGTGCTGAAGCTGTCGTTGCTGCGGCTTCACCGTTTATCGGGCAAGGTCACGCAGCCCTACTCATGCAGTGCCAGTACCCTAACATGTACTACAGGAGAGTCCGCCTGCTTGGTCCGCCCATACGTTGACTGTGCGTATCCTTTATTGCTGCACGAGTTCCTGTTAAGTTAACTTCTGGGTTCAAGTAATGACGGTCTCCGAACTTCGTTAGTAACCCCCTACTTGCATCAACCGCCCAATTGAATATTCTGCCAAGATGTAACGCTGACTTCCGGGTTTTCAACCATTGCGGGCTCTGTCCTTGTCGCTTATATCAACTTGGGTGTTCCTGCTCAGAATCTTATCACTTCCTCTGTTATGAGTATCCCTGCTTCAATTTCGATTAGCAAGATGCGTTTGCCTGAGACCGAGGAGCCTGTAACACGTGGAAGTGTCACTGTTGATCGAGGCGAGAGCAAGGAGCGAGCACCCGTAAGCAGTTCAAATATACATACTCTGTCATCCTCGTCTCATTTTACTTCTCAGGCAAACGCCCTCCACGCATTCAGTCAAGGCGCCGTCTTTGGTTTGGTCGTTGCAGGCCAGATTCTGTAAGACGAACAATTATTTTCAGGCTGCGTTGGGCTCACAACCTCTGACCTAGCACTAATGTCTTGACTGTTTTGTCCCTCGTTGCTGCGTTTGTATTTTCCATATCCTTCGCAGCCCCCTTTTGACTCTTCCATCAATAGAATCAACGGTCTTTTGACATGGATCGGACGCGGGTTTGGCATTCATAGCCTGACCCTCAACCTTATCATAGGATATATATATTATCCGGTCACTTTCTTGCTTGGCGTTCCACGCGCAGAAATTCTTCGCGTCTCTCAATTGTTTGCGACGAAACTCGTCGCGAACGAGTTTGCCGCTTACCTTGATCTACAGGCCATTACAAAGAGCGATAACCCGCTTTCCCCCCGTGCATACACCATTGCGTCATATGGCCTTTGTGGGTTTGCCAACCTTGGCTCGTTAGGCATCCAGATCGGCGTGCTTGGAGCACTAGCTCCTTCACGAAGCAAAGTTATAGCTCGCATTGCCCTGTCAGCCATGATTTGTGGATTCTTATCTACTCTTCAGACTGCAGGTATAGTGTATGTCTTGTGGATTGTTCAGCTTGGCCCCCCATTTGCTCACGCATTTATTTCCAGCGGCATGCTTGTTTAACCGCTGATTTTGTTGGGTGTTTGTTACCTCTCGCCGTTCCGAGCGTCCTTCCACCATAGTGCATAAGGGTGAGTTGTGGGCGTCCGCCTCAATTGTAATATTTGCACGTCTAGGAATATGTAGCTGTGTATGCAGAATAGAATTTCATGAGGTACTGATCTTCATGCATAAACCGCTATCGCTAGAAAGGACCAACTAAGATTGCAGTCAAGTTACATGACTTGAAGGCCCCAGCAGGTAGTATCGCTATCTATACCTTCAAGGCTTTAATTGTTTTCCCTGATGTAATGGCTAACCACTCTCCAGCCACCGTTGAATACCCGTTATTCATCGCTGTGCCCTGTATTTGAGGTGACCATGCGACATTGGTGATCTGAGTAGCCGCTGTGTATGCCATGACAGGCTCCGTGATTATCCGTTTCTTGTCAGGTCGTGGCGAGTTAAGTCGCGCACTTGTACTTCGTGGAGAAGTAGTCCCTTGCACGTAGCTAGCGAGATCCCAAAGGAGAAGTTGACAATCGTCGCCTACATGGGGCAGGGGTAGATATAGAGACTGAAAATATGGGAAAAGGTCTCCATACCTGCCGTTGCAAGAAGAGGATGCTCAACTGAACTCCATCCTAGTGCATTGATCGGAGCATGATGACCTCTTAGCTCCATCACTGGCTGCCCTGGACTCCGCATATCCAGGATCTGGATATCTGAACCATCCATATGGAACGTTGACATGTAATTTGAGTCGGAAGGGTTGAAAGCTATTCTCAATAGTGGGGATGTAGGTGGTCGGGCGGACGATGTGGGGGACGCTGAAGGAGGAGGCACGTTTTTAGGGGCCGGAGTCTCGTAAAGAATAGTGGAGTGTTCTAAACTTCGGAGGTCGAAAGCTCGTAGGCTTCCGTCAGCGCCAACAGAGACAAAAATATCGGTAGATCCTGGTAGCCACGCCACATCGTAAACCTCTCGGTCATGAGCAATGAGTTGGGTGATGGCAGTTGACGTTTCGATATTCCATACAGTGCATGTTGTATCGATAGATGAGGTCACGATAAGACCAGGAGCCTTCTCGTTCCACGAAAAGTTCGTTAACGGAGCACCTGTCGATTGTGTTTGCACTTTTGATTGCTAAAGGCGTGTGTCAAAGGTATGACAGAAAAAATGATAAAGCTCGTACCCCAGAAAGTGCAGTTTTGAGTGCAAGAGTGTGTCCTCCAGGTGCTGTGGGTTGTCGACCCACATAATTTGAAGCAGACGGAGGGTCGTCGTTGGAATACTCGAACACTCTTAGTGCGTCTCCTGTAGTAGCTAGAAGTTCCGTCGTCGATGAGTTCTGAGGCCATCCATGGCCCAACGCAGGTTGCCACTGCAGATTTGTCGCCGGATAACCGTGATGCGCCTCGCACAGCGTGACGAAGTCGGGGTAATCTGTGAAATCATCTTCGACTAAGACTCGTTCGTCCTGGAGGCCGATTACGGCGATGCGATTGGAGAAGTTCTCTGTGAATGATGCTATCCCTAGACGGAAGGCGGATCGTGGCCGTAGTTGTTGCCCAGGAGTTGATCTGCACCAGTCTAAACTGTGGACCGGCCCTAGGATTCACTTGTGAGCTACAGACAGATTGTCGTCAGGGATACTCACATGGGGCTTCGTATTGGAGAAGCGTCGTTTGAGACATGCCAGCACTAGGTGTTGGTAGTACTTAGCAAAGCAGTGACAAAATATACATGCATGCAACTTGCAATTGAAGCCTCTTGCAATTCAAGTATCAACCGAGTTTACGATAATACGATAAATTTCATCACGTGTCTTTTTGAGAGTCGACTACATAAGTAGTACTGTAGTACATAAGAAGCGACTCGGAGCCTGAGTTGTATGATATTCGGCGCTAAGGCTGCATGCCTGGTAGACGCGTATACAATGGCATGGAAAGGGTCTGCCATTTTCCGACATCTTTTCTTCTCTCGCAATGTAACTAGATCGTCCATAAGTATTATCCCTGAAAGTTTCTGCGCAAAGCTTTTTGTAGCTAGTAGGACTCATCTCCACGGAACTATATTTCATGATGAAACTTGTGACTGCGCTGTGATTTTGCCAGGGTTTTGCCGGCACCATGTTCTGAAAATTAATTGCCAGCAATCCATTATTTGCGGGGAAGTTGAATGTTCGGACCAACGCAATTGATGTGTTTCAAAGACTGCAGTGAATGTGCTCATCAATCTTGTCTAATAAAAAAACGATTCGAACAGATATAGCATTGCAACTGAAGCAGCAGACTATTATTATACACAAGCATCGGACAAGTTAGAACGCCGGTGGTAACAACGTATTTTGGGCCTAAGTGAGCAATGAGTCTGGAAGTCGAGTTCGATGATGAGAGCGGCAAGTGGTCGATAGATGCTGCCATAGAGAAAGGGGTAGGATGGTCATGTCGACTACGATTGTCGAACAAATCATGTGGATTGTCCCATCGTGGATCGAGAAAGTGTGTCGGAGAAGTATGTCGTATGCCGAGACCTAAGCCGAATGAACGCTGCCAAAGGGTCATAAAGAAATCAAATGAAAGAATAAGAAAGCAATAATGAAAGCAGTCCAGGGATCGGTGGGAATCAATATCGAAAGCGAGGTCGACCAGGGAGTGGTGTTCGTGGCAAGAGTATGGGTTGATTAGTCGGTTTCTACCATTGAAATGGCGCCGCACTGTTCGCAGAAACTCCACATCGTTCGTTGGCCGTTGAGTCCCGGAGCGCAAGCTATACGTAGCTTCGGAATCTGCGAGCAGTTCGAACTTTACGATGCAATCATCAGTAACCTAGATATGGAGTGTCAGGAATACTAAAAGCAGTTGAACTTACCCATGATGGGCAAATGAACTGGAAGGTTGAAGGAGGCCCACCATAGGGGTAGGAGATTGGGCGGAGTAATGAGGATAATTATGGGAATCGGTATCAACCGACCCTTCGGAAGTAAAGAATGGCAGCGGATACAGATCGAAAGAAGGATATGCTGCTATAACAGGGAAGGCAGTAAGAGGGCTGTCGATGAGAACATGTAGGTGTTAACATACGAGAGCTGTTAAGCGGGGAATTGGACTCCGTTGAAGTGGTTGAGCTGACGTTGGAAGGGGCACGAGAGTGATGAAATTCAGGATAAAGAGGTTCAGCATCAGACATAGCCGAATCATCGTCGATATACATGTTGGGGAAGGGTATTAGCTTTAGCTGCTTTGTGTTCTGCGCGGGGATGAGAATTCACAGGCGAACAATAAGCTGCAGAGACTTACGGCAGGCACTGCATCTTCAGAATCAAAAACGAACTTTCTTTTCATTGGTAGAACTGAGTTCACGATAAAGCAGTAAGTGATCAGAAGGAGCGGGATTTTAAGAGGGAAACCCAAACTTACTTATAGGTCAACATATTTATCCTTATTTACTAGTGCCGCGGAGTCCCTTTACTCTGCAATTTAATATTACCTAGAAAACATGAACCCTAATAGTTCCAAGTTTCAGGGTACAGATAACGATGCCGTGTGACGCTTTCTGTCACAACAGTTCGCGAATCCCTGTTTCAGATTGTTGATTTATGTCATTGTACCGTGACTTTTATACACATCAATGCATCACGTGTATTTTAAACCTTGAACAGTATGGTCAACATGATCTTGCCAGAATACTTCAACTATGTCTTATTATACATATACGACACATTGCCAGCACCCCTTTGTTCCTTACTTATCAACATTCTTGCCAACTCTCTCGCTTTGTTCACAGCGTTGCAGACATTGGTCGTCTCTCTCATATCCACAAATCCACTGAGTTGGAATGCTCAGACTGTCCTTCCGCCACTTATCGGCATTTTCGCTTCCTATCTGGCTCTCTTGAGTTTATATCGCACGACAAGTTGGATTCTTCGTACAAGCGTATGGATCCTCAAGTGGGGTACGATCCTGGGGGCACTGGTAGCGGGAGCAGGATGGTACATGGGGGATGGGATGGAAGGTGGCATAGTGAACTATGATTTTGTTTCGAATATTGGTGGTTATGTCCTTGATGTGATCAATGGACAGGGGCAGAATGTTGGTCGCTCGAGGCCGAAATCGCGGAGACGGAATTCGCAGTCGCCTAGCGAGAAACCAAAGATCTGGGAGTCCTTCGAGCGTCATCGTGAGTGGAGGGAGGTAGCCACACCCGATGAACCGGTCGACCTTCCACAAATATTCAACGATCTTGTAGGTGTTGCAAGCAGAGCCGTCGAAGGTAGTCGGTGGTGGAGTGTCATGGGAGGTGGGAACGTGGGCCGTGATAATACGAAGAATGATGAGAGGGAGAAAGGACAAAGCCGATGGAAAGCCAAGTCTAGGTCAAGCAGTTCACGATCTAGGTAATTGTTGTACTGTACGAGTAACCAGATTTCAGATACTAGTGTGCATCATCCAGAAGAAAGGAGCACGATGATACTACTTCTATTACGTTTCCTTCCCCGCCTCTGGATTGTTCATTCGATAGCTACAAGTATAACCATCTGGTCAACGGCTAGGAGATGGCCATAAAAAGGACTCACTGTGCAATTCGTCCTAGTTGTGACAGACCAGACAAGCCAACAAAGAAGTTGACCTAGAACCCCTCAAATTCGGGAGCTTTTTTAGTCAAAATGGGAGCACGTACAGCAGCCAAACTGTAATTCACTGGTGTGATTACGACCGAATAGCGTACCCAGATGAACCCTGTCCCGGCCAGAGCTGATTCACGGGCTTCTTGTCAGTAGTGAGTCAAAGAGTTAAGGCCAGTAATGTACCCAGATTCTGTGAGACGCTCAATTTATCGGCTGGACGAGAGAGATCCTTCAACCCGGCTGCTACGAGACACCATTTCATCAACGGGGCCCAGAAAAATACGGTTTTCGGTCCTGAGAAGTCACTCGTGGGGGACCCTCAAAACAGATCACCAGCATACGTTACCTGCGGGGTGATTCATGAACGCAGTAAACTTTGAAGCCCCTGCGGACGCTGCTGCTCCGGACATGGTAATTGAGTGGGGTAAGTTGTCAAAATGAGTGAGAGTAACAAGCAACGTTACATAAACATCAATGATGTTTGAAGCAGAACCACTGGCATGGCATTTTACGTCAGACCATAACAGATAACCATGCATATATCAGAAGGATACATATTAGAGCGACTAGATCACCATGCTTCGGTATCCTTAACTACTCCCTCCACAGCCTTCTCAGCAGCTAACTGTCTAGAATAATTGCTAACAATGACACATCCCCCTGGACAAAAAAAAAATTGAGTTTCTATTCTGAAACGATTTGTTAGGATAAGTCACAACGCACAGATTTCGAACAACCAAAGGATGATAAACAGTGCAACAGTTACCCCTTTGACAATCTTGACTCCATCTTGGCAGACTTTGGTGGGGCTATGTGACAGCGAGGCGGCTTGGGAATGAAGACAGTCACGAAAATAGCTTCTAGAATCCCGGAAGACACGGTATATCGCGAATCCTCCAATGGCCATGCTGAAGACCAGATGAGCTAAAAGCATCCCAAAATATATTTTGATTAGGTGCAGCCGCCGTGCAACAGCACCAACGAAACTGGAAAGGACGGTAGGCGGTTAGATATGTAGCAGTATAGTTAGGGAGCGATGCTGTTTACCCGAGAGCAGAAAGAATAGCCAAAAGGGCATAGACAGTGATTGAAATGCCAAGGGAGACTTTGCTCCCAGCTTCATTGAAGGTCAGCAATGCATAAACGGTCAAGCATATCCAGCAACAAGGTGGACCTACCCATGCGGCTAGCTTGTATGCTGCCAACTACAGCGAGAGTTCCTCCCCCTAGTAAACCTATGAGAGCGATTACCTTTATTTTTTTTAGGAAGGAAGCTGGTAGTTAGTATGCGGGGGCGTAATTCGAAGAGGTAACGTACGATTGCACCGGCCCTCACAGGGATACAGCAGCAGAATGTGCGTGTCGCTACCATGGTCGTGCTTGGAATTTTGGGAAACGATGGTACGTAAAAAAATTGAGTGAAGTGAAGATCCTGCTCAGCAGGCTTGTCGGGTTTTTTGGTAATAACAGGACCAGCCTAGTATTAGGAGAAAAACTGATGAGGGGTGCAGGTAATATATACTCCTTTCCATGGATACCGGGTACAGCGCAGTCTCAGGATCGAGTTACAGCAGTGCATCATGATCTCCGGTGACCACGAAACATCGATTCAAAGACCTTTGGTATGTAGCAGCAAGTACTTGCGGAGAGAAGGCTGGGCAGCATCATTCAATATAGATAGGCCAGGCTAAATGGATGTCAATGCGAAATCGATTAGAGCCAGGTCAAAAGCTGTTACTAAGGACTCTGGATCAAGTTCGAGGATCAGAAAAAGCGGCCGAGCCCAGGCCGAGCCGTCCGGCTCGGCGTTTCACTGCCACATCATGATACTACTTATACAGTAGAATGTGTGTCCATTGGTGGAAATGTTAAGGTATAGGTCTACTATACATGTACAGTGTGGTTTGCATATAAAATACAGGTGTCCTTGTGCCTTGTTGTTCAGTATCTGTCAGAACTTCTCGATCGCCTACTTCGAGAATGGTGGTGATGCTTGTGTTTTCGATGCGGCTTTGTCAGCACAATGGTTTGGGGTGCTTGAGGGACACCCATCATGCCATTACTACTCAACGAGCTGCCCATGTATGGATTCTGAGCGTACGACATTGATGAACTGCGGCCGCGATGCATAACCATCGGCATGGATGATCCTTGGTAAGATGAAGCCACGCCAGGCATGGGTGAGGCTGATGAAGGGTATGGGGTTCCGTGAATAGGCATTGGCATGCTGCCACTACCATACGGCGGGTACGATCCGGTGGGATAGCTAGGAGCCACGCCAGGAGGGACTGAGCTAGGGTATCCTGACGATGTGTATGAGCTGCCTGGCATCGGGGAGTAGCCTCCGCCAGCTATCTGCAAGGGCGGGTGACGAGAGCGAGAACGTGGACGGGAATGGGATCGGTGGCGGGAATGAGATCGGTGGCGAGGGAAAGCGAGTTCGTCATCATAAGCGTAAGGGTTGTCATACGAGCTACTTGTTCCGTAGCGAGAACGAGAGCGAGAACGAGAGCGAAAGTCACCTTCTACTCCGTCTCGACTCTAAAGAAATTGAGGATAGGTGGTTACCTGAAGATGGCAGTGACAAACCTCATAAAAGATAACAGAAGCAGTACCAGCGGCGGCCTCTGATGCAGCCGCACGGGCATGACGGTCCAGTTGCCGCCCTGCATACGGTAATAAACGTGTTGCTGGGGAGCGACGTAAATATTCACTGGTAGATATAGGGGTAATAGCAAGGTAATGGAGATCACCTTCAGCAACGGCGAGGCCGATGAGACCTTCTCTCTGTCTGGCACTGTCGCCACTTAAAGGCTCGTATATCGAGCTGTTGTGAATCCATGTGCGATAAGCTTCGTAGGCAGCGGCATGACCAATATCCTCAGGTAGCATGCGACTAAGCTCGCCCTAAGGTGTGGGGTTGACAATGATGCACATGAAGCTGAGAAGTAAAACCTACGATACCACCATATGCTCGACGATGCCAATGCCTGGCTTCATGGGTGCCGACACCGATTCCACCTTGCATTGATGCGGAGTAGCCTCTTACACGGTTCCATGCATTATCGAAGAGAGATCTGTGAAGGAAAGTAGGTGTGGAGGATCTGTGGCGGAGCATAGAAGTGAGGGCGAGGTATGGGATGCTCACGGATCGTAATCAGGAGTTGCATGGGCACGATAGAAATCCATGCCTCCCCCTGCTTAAAAGATGAGCGCTTGAACAGCAGATAAGCGGGCAAGATTACAGGAAGGTTGAGATTGGAAGGACGGAGTTGGGGGAGGACCAAATTGATACTGAATGATGGAGGTGAGGCAGTTGCAAGGAGAAAGGAGCTAAGGTGGAAAGTACCTGAGAAGTGCCCCATCCTGGCTGCGCCTGTTGGTAGTGGGCGTATGACATTTCAAGGGAGCGTACAGATCGGAGCCTGAGGAGCCTCTCCAACGCAAGTTACTTATATATATACCCATCCAAGATTGGTCGTGCACGTGCACACGCCATCACATGACATCTCTCTCCCTTCCAACTTGAAGTTGCCACAATGTCATCCAATGCAGAGTTTTCACTCTTTGCTAGTGATCTTTTCGATGCAAACGAATATGCAAATGCTGTTCTTGCTGGTGACTCCTATCTTCCTTCGTCTGATCCAGCATCACGGCCCTTCGTTCGGGATCCACCTCCAAAAGAGGACATTTCTGTCGCAATTTCAAAACTTACCGTTGCTATAGACGATGTTTCCAAGCAAATCAAGACCGTCGTACGATGGATGCACTTTGTCCCCTGCTTCCCTCCTTTTAACCTTCCCTCAGGTCGCAACTCATCACGAGCATCTGCTTTCACAAGCCACCAGTGCCAATGGCTTATCTGGTTCGCTCACATCTGTTCGAGGAGGTCTCAATGACCTCGAATCGTCGCTCGAAAAGTAGCTTTCTTTTCTGTGCATTGTCTTAGCCGTCTCATACATTCTGGAGTGCAATAGACTACGCTTGAAAATTCGCGTTCCATTCCAATCTCTTCAGGCACACGTATCTTGTCAGCAGAAACTTCAACAAGCCTCCGACGTTTTGCGTCGCGCCTCTCGATTTGTGGTCTTGACTCGGAGACTCCATGTTCAAATGGCCCACGTGAATAGTACCAATGCCACCGAGACAAGCAGAGATAACGTTTTGCTCACCCCCAAGGCTGACGAACAAATGCACGAAATAGAGGATGAGAAAGAACGGACAATTGCAAAGGCGGCTCTTAGCATTGCAGAATTGGGTGAGTTCTGGTCTCATTCCTCATGCTGTATCTAAAACAGCTCCTGCCGCAGTGGCACTGCTGGATAGTCCAATCACACAGATTGAGGAATCTCCAGTTGAGGATGGTACAAGTCGGCTAGAGACGAGTTCCCTTGACGAGCAGTCTAGATATACAAGCCTTGCGGTTTCACTGCGCTCTATCAACGCATTAGCTGCTCACGTGTCGTTCATAGAAGAAGCTCGTACAACAGTGACGAACGAAATGGAAAACATGGTTATGACGGGCCTTGCCACTTTGGTTCGTAAACTGTTCACTGACCCACCATGCCAGGACCCTTGTTGATTTCACATCATTTTATTCTCGAATACAGAATCAGTCGCTTCTAGCATCATCCCTCCAAACTGCATACAACCTCCGCATATTGTCTGATCTTATACAGAAGCTATTACATGATCTCTCCCAGGCCGTCGAGGAGCGAATCCGCAGTGCCTTTGATTTGTCAAAAATATCTAAGGATGCTTTAGCCAAAGGTGTGGATCTTTATCTGTCATTGTCACTGCGATCCGCACACGATACAGCAGTAATTTGACACACGAGCTCTACACAGATCCAGCAACCTCCCCTTCTAACCAATCTCCGACCGTATATCGGTCACGAGTCAGAACGGAACCCACAAATGCCACCGCCCCGCAATTTACGGCAGCACTCTGGACTCGACTTGAGATCATGATTCAGGAGATGGCCGATTGTTGTGTGAAGGTGTGTGATTGATGTGCCAACTTTCTTGGCCCCCTTCCCCCCCTCGGTTGACGGGCGCTCAAGTCAATGGGCGTCATGTCAAGGTCGTCTGATGGAATAAATCTCGAGTCGTCATCAGCTGATGAGCGCCTGTGGCGCTCATCCTCGTGTCCGTTTGCTATCAAGGTTGGGCTGTGGTGTTCACCTCTGCCGTAACCAACATTTTTCATTTTCTTGGTTTCTTTCTCTTTATTTCTAGGATTGTTAATGTTAATACACAATTAGGTCTATACCCTAGAAAGGGTGCTAAAAATGAAGAAAGACACTGTTACGCAGGTTGTTTTCCTCGATGAGGCAATGAAGGTAGATTTCATGATTTCTATATCCGCTATTTTATTTTCTTGCTGCAAGTGCCCCACCACGTTGCAGGTTACTCTCAGCTTTTTTATTCACACGTTGTCCGCATTTGTCTAGCTTCTTGAAAACAGACCAAGCGCTACGTTTTGGACGTCGCTGGTCCGATCTTTAGAGAAACACGCTCGGGATTCAGCGAAAGGTGTGCACTTTCTCTCTCTCAGGGATGGATTCCAGATCTGTTAATTGTGTACTTGTGTTCTGGGGGTGGGATCTTAGGTTCTACATTCCTACAACAGACCCTTAGCACGGGATATCCAAGGCTCTTGCGGCTCCTTCACGAATTTTTCTCAAAGATTGCAGTGCATACTGACACGGTATATACTCAAACCAACCAAAGGTAAGATTCTTTGCTTTTTCCCGTCTTCGGCTATTGAGATTTGTATCTTGTAGCCCGGAGACGGTGTTAATCCTACGCGCCCTATCCAATTTCGAAGCACTTTACCTTTCCCGATCTTCCAGCAGGTTAAATGAGGCAGTCGCTCAAGCATTCTCGGGAGGAGTGCGAGCGCCTCCTGGATATCAGGAAGCTATTAATTTGGCACGTACCATAGCCAATGAGCTAGATTCAGCCAGATTTGATCCTTTGCTTGTCAAATCTGTCGCAAAAAATGCCTTGTCAAGCCTGGATATGATGTTGTCAAGGTCGGATGCGATGGTATGAATAATACTTTTCTTCATCTGTTGGTCTTACAAATCCTAGGTGGTGAGAGATCGGTCAGCTGTGACATTAATTGGGCCCTCGGCTACACCACAACAGGCATCCAATGGCCAATTGGCCACATTTCTCTATCATTGTTGGTCTCGGCTTGAAAGGCTCAAAGACGAGCACTCAGGACCTGTCTTCAGTACCCTCGAACCTGCGTTGAAGGTGATGCAGCCATGATTTATACAAGTCGTTTATTAACCATTTTTACTCCGCAGAACATGCATCAGGCTTACAACCACCTAGTAGAGCCTATTATGACAGCTATACGGCGCGAGCTCAGTGCGATTATCGACCGGCTCCATCGAGTGGATTTTGCTAGGGTCGTTGATCCAGTGCATGGAATGGGAGGACCCAGCTTCTACATGAAAGATCTCGTAGAGAAACTGTCATTTATCAAAACCGAAGTACTAGGCAAATTCAACCTTGGTGACGCTGGCCGATCGTGGTGCGCATTCGTTCTATTGTTTCTATCCGCGACTGTCGCCTCATTACCATTTAATCAGGGTTGTGTCTATCGTCCAGTTTGTGATCAGGACGTTTGTATTACACGTGTCTATAGCAAGACCACTGGGGGAGGGAGGAAAACTTCAATTAACGAGCGACATGACAGAACTTGAATTTGCCTTGAGTGCTTTCATGGCAGAGAACTCGCAGAGCACACGGAGCGGAGATCTAGAAACCATTGGTGACGATTACAGAACACTGAGAGCACTAAGGTTGGTGCTTCGTTGTGCTTCTCTACATTTCTAGACTGACAGAGGAACTAGACCGCTGTTGTTCCTCGACAATGAACAGTTGACTGTACCTGAACAGACTTCAGGCCTCTCTCCGCTAATTGTTCTACATCATATTCTGGTTCGTTCTCCTCTGCCGCTTCCTCACAACCTGCATGGGTGGCAGGAGGCAGAATACGTTCGATGGGTAGACGAACACTCAGACAGGGAGGCGTGGACACTTATTGAGGGTGGGATCTCACATTGGGAGAAGGTCTCTGAGAGTGAGAATGAAGTGGCAAGAGAGTATATTGAGCTTGCACAGAAAGTGTTACACCAGTCGCTTACCTAATTATATCCGCTTTTGTGGAGTGACCATATGCATCTTCAAGTTTTGAAGAGATTTTCCACGAGACTATTCTCGTCTGCTGTCCGTCTTCAACAACTTCCCCCTCCAAGGCCACCCAAACCTATCGATGACTCCACTTCTGCCCTCGATTACAAAAAGGCCCACAAAATTAGGCCCCCTCCCCTGCCGGCCATGGACTTGCCTCGCTCAAGGAGTGCAGAAGAGGCTGTCACCAATATACTCTACAACACCCCACCACCCAGTTTACAACCTTTCAAAAAGTGTGTCACCTTCTCCACCCTTTACTCAATTTCAACATTTCCCAATCTTAATAGGCACGTTCTCAACTGTCTCGTGCAAAACGAGCCTGGTGTACTGTCTCGCGTTTCTGGTATTCTCGCGGGCAGGGGATTCAATATCGACTCTTTGGTTGTCTGCCGAACCGAGATACGTGACTTGAGTCGCATGTGCATTGTTCTGAGTGGACAGGATGGCGTTGTTGAACAGGCTCGAAGACAGCTCGAGGATCTTGTACGTTCGTATACCTGTTCAACATGTATATTTTCCCTTCTCATGTTGTGCAAGGTTCCAGTTTGGGCCGTTCTTGATTACACCGAAACGCGCACAATCACGCGAGAGTTACTTCTTGTAAAAGTATCCATCCTTGGACCCGAATATCTCGAGGACCAGCTTGTAGGTGGACCGTCTCATGACCCCCGTGTAGCCAATGTGGCCGCACCCTCCAAGATGGAGCGCGAAAGGACGTTGGCGCACCACTTTGAACACGGCGCCGACCCTGATCAATCATCAGAGTCACACAGTGCCATAGCAATAACACCTTCGCAAGCTCTTCGCCTCAAACATCAACATATGCATTCCATCTCTGTCCTTGCTCAGCAATTTGGTGCTAAAATAGTTGATGTCAGCGAACACAGCGTCATCGTGGAATTGACAGCAAAGACTGCAAGGGTGGAAGCATTCTTAAGTCTTGTAAAGCCCTTCGGTATTCTTGAGGCTGCTCGGACAGGTCGGTTATATATGTCTGTTCTCCGAGCAATATCTAATACCGTAATTCGAAGGCTTGATGGCCATGCCGAGAACGCCTATTACAACATCTGGAGAAGAGGACGAGGGGGTGTCAGATCTGGGCGGAGCTGTCGATGCGAGCCTTCTCCCCCCTGGATAAGCCGGACTCTGCCACGCATAACTCCTAAAAAAACATAACCATTAGGTGTCATAAAATTTGCAACAAGGTATTAAGTACAACAAATGCAACGATGCCTAAAACTACACAAAATACAACATACTACGTCACAATCATTGTTAACCTACCACAATCACGATCGTCCTTTCGACGGTTGCCGCCCATTAGAAGCTAAAGCATGATTAAGATGCTCGGTCCAGATAGATGCCAGATTCGAGTCCGTAGCAGCGTAACTATAGGTCTTTGACGACTTCGCGAAATGGAATAAGGTGGTGAAAATATTGGAGCAGGCTAGAACGCACAGTAAGCACCACAAATTCTCGTTCTCCCTTCCTCTCTACACTGGCCACAATTCCGCGGGATTCCTTTTCTTTGTCCTTCTCCTTCAGTTTCTCCGATGCCCGCAGAGCTAGTTCTGACTTGATTGATATACCACCTGGCCCATTCGGTCGTTGTTTTAGGCAAATAAGTCGGCGACTTGTAAGTATCAGTTCCCGAGTCTTGGCTTTGCTGGGCGGGACAGGCAGAGGAATAAGCCTGCTGGCTCGTCTTCGAAGAGAGCGGGCCTCCACAGTGGACTTGAACAAAACAACCTCTGTGTCTGGAAGTCTCAAAATCAAGGCGCTGCCCACTCAGGTTAAGTGAATGACTGTGGAGGACCTGAATGTAACTCACTAATTATCTGGCGTGCCGTTGCCCTGTACTGGCGACATGGCTTGGTTTCTTCCACGCTCCTCTCCTGACAGTGTGGGTTGGTCCGGCTGCTCCGTCGACGACCGTTGGGAGGGTGAGATGCTGATGGACTCTATCCCACGAACAATGTCCGGGCTGCCTTCAGAAGAACTGGATGGTGGAGACCTTGAAAGGGAGAAACCTCGCATCCCAGTTGGGGTCTCCCTGGCCTCCCAAGAAATTGCATGCGGAGTTGTTTCTGTTTCCTGCCTCATTGGTGCAGGCAGTCGGGTTTCTCCCAACGGTCCAATATCCGCTTCGCCTCGCGGTGTTCCAGTTTCAGCAATACCGAAATACCTATTGGACTGCAGGTAATATTCAGGTGCTTCGTCGTCTGGTGCCCATTCAAGATCATCATGGCCAGAATCTTCACTACCAACGAGATCATCCCATGCGGCACCCACGTTATCCCAATCTTGATCATGACCTACAGCAGGAGGAAGATGCTCCCTCTTCACAAGGCCAGGTCCGATGAGAGGGTGAGGATCCGTCCAGAGGGTCTCCCAGTTTATTGAAGTGAAGAAGGGATGGGAGCGTAATGCCTGCATGTCATTACCAGTTCCAAGGGGACCGACGCCAAGACGCTGGGTAGGATCTCGTACCTATGAGTAATTCTTTAACCTGAATGGGATGATAATGATGCTTAGAGCGTACCAGTAGTCTTTGTATAAGGTCCTGGGCTTGAACATCAAAGCCTTCAGGGAAGGTATATTCAAGCTGTTTGATCTTCTGCCAGGTGAGATATTCAGAGAGACCTTGGAAAGCAAACCTGCCAGCAATCATCTGGTATATTATACACCCAAGAGCCCAAAAATCGGAACTACGGGGGAGATCAGTTCACGGCTGCGCAGAAAATGGGGGGATAAACCTTCTGCTCGTCTCCTTGGCTTCAAGCAGTTCTGGGGCAACATATTGAGCAGTCCCAACCCAAGTTTCCGCCCTTTCCACTGAATGTGGTGAATAGGAGACAGAGGCGTTAATGCCTTCAAACTTACTAGCTGTCTCGAGAATTTTGCCAGTACCAAAATCAGTAATTTTTATGCGGAAATCATCATCTAGCAACAGATTCTCGGGCTTCAAATCGCTGAGATGCCATCAGTATATATATAGATATGAGATCAACAAATTACGCACCGATGAATGACACCCTTGGTATGCATGTAGTCAAGAGCATCTACAACTTGCGCGGCATAATATTGAGTACAACTAGTGGACAGAGAGCCCAACTTTGAGATCAAGGATTGCATCTCTCCGTTCCTGGCAAGGTCGATGACGAAATCTGTTATATGTGAATTCAGTTTTATCTTCGTTTGGCGGATAAACAGAGGTGAACATACACAACCGCCATTCATCCTGGAAAGCATAGAAAAGTCGAACAATCCCAGGGTGCCCAGCCCCAAGTCTCACGAGAGCATTCTTCTCAGCAAGCGCAGTGGGCATTTTGTCTTTCTTGATGAGGTGTGCCTTCTCGAGCACTTTGATGGCATATTGCTGGCCGGTGCGGATGTGGGTTGCGAGTTTTACCTGGTTTGTGGTATGGATCGAAGGGGATTTCTGTCTGGTAATGGAGAACGCACAGTAGAGTATGAACCCTCCCCAAGCAAAGCGCCGAATTTGAAATCGTCGACTGTCGCGGCGACGTTCCTGCTGCGTGATTTAGAGCGAGATTTGGCGCTTGAAGTAAGAGTTCGGGAACTGGCAGACATTCCGAGTTCTTGTGCAAGGTAGGAAGGCGGGATTGAGGAGTGGGGAGTACGCGAACGGGGACTCTGAGAACGTGGGGCAGAAAAGGTACGAGCGGGACGAGGGCGAGGGGTTGTCAGCAGCAAGGAGGCAGGACCAGAGTCGGAACTCGATGTGGAAATGACAGAAGCATTCCTGCTGAGAGCAGATAGGGTTGCAGGTAAGGTAGATTCCGGAGACAGAGTAGAGATTACAGCAGCTGTAGGAAAGCTAGGCGTGGATGCTGCACTATCCGACTTCGATAGGGTATTAGATCCAGGGATATTGGTTGGTTGATTATCAGCTCTACGTTTGTCAGCTTCTTGATTGTCAGTTTTAAGCATTCAGAACAGCATTCAGGACAGAGCCAGTATGAAGCAAGGTAGGAGGAGCTCGACGGCGAGCTCGATGACAGGGGCTCAAGGGACGGACTCGGAGCTCAACATCAACAAAACTGACGGATGGCAAAAAGGGGAACATCTTTCCCACACATCATGTCAATGCAACCAAAATTCAGTAAGTACATTTTACGTACTGGTACAAGTAATAATGTTAAATGCAAGGCAAAATATTAAGCAAAAGTCAAGCAAACTCCTGAAAATGCGATAGATGCAAGCAAGAAATGGACAACTACTGCAGGTCCACCAGATGGTTGATGATCAGATAGCGACAAACGATACGATAACGTATATGCAACCGAGAAAGCAATACGAACAGCATAGCAGAGCTTGAAGAAGGAAAACTTGGTTTGGAGCAAAAGAAAGGCACCTCTGAGCTCCCTATATAGCAGGGACTCCCCACAACCGAGGCGGGCTGACTTCTATAGGTGTACCTGCGTTTGCAAAGGAGGGCTTCCAGGTCCCTGCAACACGGCGGGTGGAGGAGTGTGTCGCACCAGCAGGGGGGGCATACGTGTTAGATTGCCGGGTCTCAGACGTTTGATCAACGGTCTGAGAAGTTGCTGGTATCTCTGGTGGGGAAACGGTTGGAACCATAGAAGGAACGCCTTCAAAATTGATAAACTCTTCGGCATTGTAGCTTTCGTGATCCAGGGATGAATAGGTAGCGTTGCCCGAGAAGAGGGATGAAAATTCGGCAAATCCATCAGTTGGTGATCGACTGTTTGCAGCCTGTAATCCCGTAGAGGACCCGCTAAAATCAAATCCAGAAAAATCTGGGATAAAATTTGAATCAAAGGGGTAAGGCGTTGGTTGCCCCATTGAGACTTCGATTTCACCCGTTGGATTGGAGGTGAGGGTGCTTGGATCGAAATTATCAAGCTGAAAGACGGATGGATCTCCTGTGGCCGAGAGTAGTACCTGCATTGTCTCATCAAATACTCCCGGTTCATTCATCCAACTGCGGATGTTTTCTAGAGCGATTGGCTGGAGATCAAAGGAGACGAAATCCTGTGGCTGGCTTAATGAAATGTTGAATGGAGATAAAAGAAAACATACAGAGGTCGTAAGATCATGGCCAGGCGTCTGGGACGTGGTAGGTGAATACCACAACTGAGAGGAAGGTGACATTTCACTCGATGACGGTAACGAAGATGGCGACGCGTCGACCAACTGTGGCAACTGGTTGGAATCAGGGTGGGGTAAAGGTTGCGTCTCTGAGAACAACAAGGTTCTTTGGGGATGAGGAGGAGTAGGATTTGGGTTGCATGATGACGGTGGCACAGTCAAAGGAGAAGGAGCACAGCTGCTGTTTAAATATGAAGACGCGTGATTGGAGAGGAGTATCTCGCTTTGTAACTCTGTGGAAGAGTCATTCCCACCGGGAGAGGGTGCGGCTGATAGAGGTGGCGAGGGGCCCGCAGGGCCAAATCGCGCTTCAGTATAATATGATGGGTTGTAGGACGTGTTGAAAATGGGGTGCGGAAGGAGTTGAGAGGTGCAGGGTGCCTGCGCCATCGTAGGGGCAGCAGCACGAGCGCGGCTGCCCTTCGGTTGGCGTTCCTTTTCTTGTTTCTTTTCCAAGCGCTGACGCTCTTTCTGCTCCTTGGTTTTAGGCCGAAAGCGATAATCAGGGTAGCGAGCGTGGTGTTCAGCTTTTCTCATTTCAGCGCGACGTTCATACTCAGCACGCGTCGCTTCTGACTCGTTTTTCCACTGCTCTGAGATTGCCTTGGACACATCTGCCTGTGTCCTAAGCTGACCAGGGAGCGGGGGTGGCATCTCGCGTACTCTGTCGGAACGATACAAGATCCAGGCATTAGGAGGTCTTGGGGGTTGTTCATCATGGCGGCTCCGGGGAGCAGTACGAACAGGACCTGTCATGACTGCTGTAAGGAGAAAGGATTGAGGACCAAAGCTTGTCTGCTCACTTAGATTGTGGGTCCATATTTATGTTTGTTTATTCAGTGGCCCAATTTACAATCGAATGATTCTCTTGGAAAACTCTGGAGTATTGCGTACGAGGTGTCGGTGCGGCAAAAGACGAGAATGAAATGTATACTAGTACACATGGTTCGCGACAATATAACCGAGAATAGGTTGCTCAGAAATGAGTGACGACGACAAGGAGAGATTGCATGAAAATGTGGAGACGGTAAGTGATAGACTACGTTAAGCATCAACTCGTACTGCTCCGGCTGTTACCAAAGCAGTGTTCAATAACCACCCGAATATCCGCCACCACCTTTCACAGCGTTAACCCACAGCCTCAACAGACGTAAAGCACATTACTGACCTTGATTATATCCACTTCCTCCTTGGTTGTATCCCCCTCCATATCCCCCACCGCTTTGGCCTCCGTAGCCTCCTCCTGAATATCCACCACCGCCACTCCCATATCCACCTTCACATCAGCCAAAAATTGGTGACAGGATCAACAACCAAGTAGTTCAGCTACACACCGGAATAATTGCCACCACCACCGCCACCACCATAGCCTGTAAAATATGATCAATCTTACAACCCAGTCAGGCCAGTGATTCGCAAACCTCCTCCACCGCCGCCGCCACCACCACCACCCCTGGCATTAGCAAGATTAACTTTGATGCGTCTTCCGTCTAAATCCTGCTCGTGCAGAGCAGCGATAGCACTCTCTGCTTCTTGGCTAGAGCTAAACGTGACGAAACCGAAACCACGAGACCGACCGGTGTCGCGGTCGCGCATAACGATAGACTGAACACACATATCAGCCAAATCTCATCTTACAGTGCGAGACGTGTAGAAGCAAGTAGAAGATAAGATCGCGCACATCAAGGACCTGACCATAATCGGAAAATGCCTATAATTGGAAACATGTGTGATAAGAAACTATCAAGAGCGACAAGAATTGGAGCGCAGGCATGCAGGACTCCCAACGTTCAACTGACTTGACGCAACGTGTCGTCCGTAGTGTTCCAACTCAAATTACTGTGCCAAGTTCAAAACCACTATCAGTTCAGCTTTCCCTTTAACCGGGAGAGCTCGATCAAGGACCAATACGACGGCGCAGACTGACCCAACGTAAACCTTTGCAGACATGATGATGACTCAATACAAACAGGCCCTGAAACGAAACCGAGAACCGAAAACTGGGGCGGGCCAAACAGCAATGGTGGTTGGAGGGAAAGAAAAGAAGGTTACCTTGTGATGGGAAGTATCTTATATAGTCTTACATCGTTTTCAGGCTCCGCTGGTCCACTATAGGGCCGGCACAGAACTGGCGTCCGCATGCCAGTTCTGCCAGTCGAATCTTACATCCCATGACTGATGGTAGGGAGAAAACGCAAGAAGCATGTAGATCTAGGAGATAATAAGATGCTATCGTGATGAACGTGGGTGAATCAGAAAGTAGGTCTAATGGACCTCTTGGTAGAAATCATTACTATATTACTCGAAACAAATGGCATGGTCGTCGTAAAATTCATAACATACCCTGAGCTTCATGAAGCTGAGGCCTTCTTGCTCTTCTCTTTCTTGTCCTTCTTCGACTTTCCTTTGTCAGGTTCGCCCTTGATACTGCCAGCAGGGCTTCCTGTCCTCGAGCTGCCGTCTCCTCTACCCTCCGCCGAAACCCTAGGCGAGTTGTCACGCTTGAGGCTAGGCAATATTGATGTGGAACTTGGTCGTCGAGTCGTTAGAGAGATCCTTCGAGCGAGGCGTTGGAAGTTTTGCGAAGATATTCGCTTTCGTTTTGGCTCGCTTTCGGGATCAGGTGTTCCTGTTCTCGGTGTATTTACGTTCTCACCAAACGTGACGGCAGGACCATGGCTTGGAGTAACAATTGACTCGGGAGGTGGTTGCGATGCAACTTCGTCTGTTGTCGGGATTGTGAGCGGCTCAGCAAGATTCGGGGAAGAGGACGGGGGAGTGTCGTTGGAAAGAATAGCCAAAGGCTGAGCATCTGATGTATCTACTTCAGACGTAGGAAACACGATAGAAGTCGGTTCCGCATGATCCTGATCATCTGCAGGGGCTTCTGCAGGGGCCTCAGCTGCTAAAGATGGTTCCGTGACAGCGCCCAAATCTTCCGCTGGGGACACGACCACTGAAGATTCCTGCTCCAGCACTGTGAAAGGTGTATCGTGCTTTCCATCTTGCCCGGTAACTGAAGGGTCTGGTTCTTCTACCGAATACCCATAAACCTCCCTCTTGACACTTGTGTCTTCGATAGAGTGCGCGGGGTCATCCGACGACGACACTTGATCCGCCCACATTGAGGCGAAAATACCGTCAAGGGCAAGCAGCTCTTTGTGACTGCCCTGCTCGACAATCTGACCATCTTTCAGAACCAGTATACTGAGATAAAAACTGTCAGGTGAATGATGGAAACTTCAATAAGGTGACATACATGTCGGCAGTGGCAATAGTCTTGAAATGGATTGGGGTTAATTTATGGACAAGAATAGGAATCTCAGCACTGACCGACAGACGATGTGCGATGGACAAGGAGGACCGGCCTTTCACAAGGTTTTGCAAAGCTTTCTGGATGTCCTTCTCCGTCGATGTGTCCAATGCGCTAGTAGTATTATTTGTGTCAGATGTCATGGAGTAACGAAATCCGACACCAACCTCGTAGCTTCATCAAGGAGTAAAATTGGGGGGTTCTTTAGCAGTGTCCTCGCAATGGCAACTCGCTGCTTTTCACCACCGCTTAACCTGATACCCCGTTCTCCGACGTTCGTGTTGTACCCTGTGGCAGAATTAGCACAAATCACGCGGCCTTGTATAGATAAAGAATAACCATCAGGGAAGCCTATGATACGATCATGCATCTGAGCTGACTTCGCCGCAGCCTCGATTTCGTCGGGAGATGATCCGAACTTGCCATATCTGCAATGATCAAGAGTCTTGGAATGCATCGAAAAGTTTGTGTTGGCGTACCCTATATTGTAGCTAATGCTCGAGTTGAATAAAACGGAATCCTGGGGGACAACGCCGATGGCTTGCCGCAAACTTTTTTGTGTTACATCCCTAGAGTGTATATGAATAAGACAAGATCGTAACTTGTAGCGAAAGCAAACCTGATATCTTTCCCGTCAATGAGTATTCTACCTTCTCCTTCTCCGAGATCATAGAATCTGTAGAGAAGCCGCAGTATGGTAGATTTTCCCGCCCCTGATTCACCAACAAGAGCAACTGATGATCCTTGTGGCACCTTGAAAGAAACACCACTCAACGCGGTTGTGCGTTCATCGTACGAAAAGCTGACGTTTTCTGAGTAACATTATTTGAGAAAGATTTCTGGGAAATATTAATGTTGACTGACCAAATTCAATTTCTCCGTAGTTGACAACCAGATCTGGTGCATTTGGCTTGTCATTTACGTCGGTAGGTACGTTCAACAACGCCAAGAGTTTCTCTGTGTCAACTAATGATTGGTTAACAGATCGGTAAACGTATCCAAGTTGATTAAGGGGGCTGTAGAGCTTTGAAATAAAACATCATGTCAAAACTGCCGACTACAGATGTGAAATGACATACTTGCGCAAGATAGGTTATGAATATGACAAAACCTCCCGGATCGGACTTTCCCGTCGTAACGCGCGAAGCAACAATCATTGATCCGATGAGAAGTCCAAGGGTCTATGGCAGGAGGTGAGTGTTAATTATAACAAAATGATTGGCAATTACGATGATGAAATTCTGAACCAAGTTCAAGAGATTCAGAGAAACTAGAGATATTATATAAAGACCGTCTCAATCGCATGAAAGTAAGATCGACATACTGATAACTTTGTACTCAATCGCTTGATATTCTTGGACAGCGGCTCGGTAGCGTGCACCTTCATGTTCCTCTCCACCAAAATACTTCACCGTCTCATAATTGAGGAGGCAATCCGTGTGAATCCCGCGAGTGATCTGTCACAGTTGAGTCTGTCTCTCTCCTCCCAAGACAGTCAAGGATGGCTCACTATATCGCGCTCATTCATTTGACGTCTGAGTTTTGTTCGCCATTGTGTTAGCACAACGCTTGCAGTAACTAGAGAACGGAGGTTAGTACTTAATAAAAAGTAAACGTTGACAGCATCATTACTATATGAAAACATTACGAAAAAGATGACAATGGCCAAAGTCCATTCGAAAAGAATGCAGAAAGCGATCAAGGCGACGACGATATCAACCAAAGTAGGGATGATATTGAACAGTATCAACTGGATCAAACTCGGAATCAGTGTCACAACAATCTATGGTATCTGGACTGACCTCAAATGTGTGATTGATGGCAGCTCCACGGTCTAGAACACGCAAAATTTCCCCGGTCTTACGACGCGTATGCCAGGCGAATGATAGATTCAGTAGATGATCGAAGGACAGTTGCGACATTTCTGAAACGGGGGCATTAAAAGATATGGTTTGTGCTAGCATCAAACTCTCAGACCTCTGTCAGAGTATTGCATCACAGGAGCCCAAAGTGACTAGAAAATATTAAATTAAGAAGCACAGATTAGAGAAGAGAAATGGATTACATCACGTATGGCAGCAAGGCCGCCGCTGCCTTGCAGAAAACGCAATGCGACGTAACCAAACAGGAGGGGCCAGGGTGAACGTTCCGAACGTCCGTCAAATATACGGATAAGTTCCCCAAGTGCAAGCGGTATGGCGAGATTGATAACGCGACCGCAGAGAAGGATTAAGATACAAAATGACTACGACTGATCAGTATATGCACAATAGAAAATTTATAAGACTAACCGCAAGTAATTGAAGGTAGCTACTTCTCGATGGCCATAGATAGGGTGAGAGACGACGAATCCGCCTCCAAATTTCTGTCCAGGAAGGATCCAACACAATTTCTGGTTTAGCGTCTGACTAAAGATGATGTGAGTGAAACCATGCAGGGCCAATCAAGGATGGAAGAAGAACCTTGAGATCAGGAGCAGTCGACGGAGCGGGGGTAGCCGCTCGAGTAGTCGGGGCTGAGCGTTGCAGATTTGATCGTGTTGTCCGGAAAGTACCATATTTGCTGGCGTCACCTGACAAACCAGCAACGGCAGAAAGACCGGTGGATGGTTGTACATTTGATTCCGGAGAAAGAAGAAAAGAAGATGTGGTTGGTGAAACCGTTTCGAGGTTCCCATCGTTTTGTATGGCTGTGTACGCAATACGAGGTAGGAGGAGCGCAGCCAGCAAAGGTACCAGAACCAAGGCGCGGAAAGTGGGGAAAGCGAGGTGAAGCAATGTTCTGATGAGCGTGTGGGATGGTGCTAGAAGCAAGTGATATGAATGACAGGAAGAGGGTTTGAATTTGACGCGAAGTCTTACGGTTCCGGAGGGCACCCATGGATATTCCGAGTAGCACTACGAGTGCAATATCAAGCCCCAACGCTGCAACAAGGACCACCTTGATGCGTTTAAGAAACCAGACGTCAACGCCTTGAATTTCCTTCCATGAACCCAGAGCTGCCAAACCAGCAAAGGCAGCCAGGCCCACGAGAGCATTGATCTCAATGCCCGAATTGCGAGGCCAGGACTTATCCAGAACGGCATAAACGACAAATGTGAGGCCGTCGAGAAGAAAAGACAAGGCAGAAAGAGAGAGCAGAGACAGAATGAAGCCATGGCGAGGAACACGAGTGGCGACGACGACAGAAGTGATTGGTGAGGGAGTCGAGGGGACCGATGGGTGTGTGAAAAGAAGAGATATGGTGGAGAGAAAAACTAGAGCAGGAGAGATAACTCTTATAATAAAGATTGGAAAAGCGGAGTCCATCGTCGTCGCCCCCGACTCCATGATCGTCGTGTACATTAACCACTGGCAAAGGAAAATTACAACTCTTTATATTCCGAAAAACACGTGTTGTGTAACGTAACAATCAAAATTTAATGATACAGATAAGTGCGATAAGTCAATATGATACACTAGAAAACAATCAACCGAATCCGATGGCAACTAACAGAGTAGAACACGTACTCTCATAGCCCTGTCAACAGCTGCTCCAATTGGTTTCTGAGCCCCTCCACTCTTTCGCCTTGACCCCCAACTTCTCCACGATTATGGATCTTCAGGGTCTTCCTAGCTTCCTGTACGAGCTCATACGATTCCTCCACCACAGCATCGAATGAGGCGTTTATGGGGGTCGTGGGAGTTGGCAATAGTGTGCTGAGATCTACTTCAGAGGCACGAAGAAGGGCTAGGTCACGAAGAGTATTTCCCAAAGACATGTCAGCCTTGGTTGCCATGTTTTGAAAGTTGAAGCTGAAATTTGTTGTTGACACATGTTGTCAATGGTATATATTATTATTATTACATACTCCTAGCTGGGCGAAGAGCTTATATTGAATAGGTCAAGTAAATCATCGGAAGGCAAAGTGATAACCTGAGGATCACTGCTATGAGAGTGACGCGAAGGCAGCGCACTCAGAGGGGATAAGCATATAGGTTGGAAAGGTCGCAATGTGAAATCTCGAGCCCGAGGTTTCTTCTCCCGCACATTTCCAAGGACTGTCCGCTGCGAGAACGCATCGGCAAGCATAGACGTAAAATTTGACGACGACGGTTGCAAAGGCAGTTGCATACCCCCTGTTTTGTAGATTCCACCACTTTCAGACAACCTTTGTCTGATATTGCCCTCAGAACGGGGTCCTCCCATGTACCCGGAGTGAGATCCTGAAATATGCAACATTTCAGCAGGCTCAAGGTTCCTCTTCTTTTTAGCCGGTGGGTGACCACGATCCCTACGGAACCAGCACCTAAGCGTGGCATCCCATTCCCATTCGCGATTGAAGCAACTATCGGTGTTGTCCAATCCATCACCACTCGACAAGTAGCCGGGGTCCAGTAATGGGGCATCAACTCCAAAATATCTCTGCTCTGCCTCATCCACCAAGTCGATCAAGCGGTCTCGATACTCTCTGATTTTGTCAAACCCACTGCTCGGTCCAAATAGACGTCCAGGCGTAGGAAGTTCAATATGATGAAGTGTACAAGCCCACAAAGACGCTTCTAGGCGACGAAGATCGTGTAAACGTAGTGCTGCAGCAAACGACTGTAGTTTGGATTGACCGAGGCTCAAGCCCAGCTTGGAAAAGGTTTTCGTAATGAGGGTAGCATATAAGGATGACCGCGGTGTGATCTCTCTAAGTCTATGGACGATCGAGTCCGTCTGCAAGCTGAGGATAAAGGGGGATAATAGCCAGTGCATGGCCAAGCATACAATAGCTCCCTGAAGGTTCGTATGGGGGATATCGACATTGTGCTCGGAGATATTTTCACGGTGTAAACCAGAAGATAGGCCCAACTCAAGAAAGGCATAGACAACGTCAGAGTATTCCGTGCTCCATTCTCCAGGATCTTCTGCGCAGACCCAATGGTCACAGGCAATATCGACCCAGTCATCCAATCGTGTCCAGAGCCGCATTATTACTAGTGCATGCGAATTGTGTTGTGGCTTCAAATTTATGGCCCTGATCTTGCACCGATCCGAGTGATACAACTCCGCAGCGATGCTTGTACAACCGCTCGTTAATTCCATGAACGAGAGGAAATCGGTCCCGCAGATATGCTGCGCGAGGTTATGCACAGCTTTGCATCTCCATGCTTCTGGGCTTTGTACCGCATGCAAAACCTCGACGAGAATGCGACAGAATGCCCGCGCAGGAATGCCATTATCAATCCAGCGAGTGTGAAGTTCTAAAAGGAATGCAGAATGAGCAGAATGACATATGGGTGCCCTCGCGCCAGCTGATACGGGTGATAATGCCACCACAAGTAATGCACGGAGGACAGCGTTAGACTCGTATGAAAGGCCGTGGGTAGTGGTGACATCGAGGAGGATACTTAGAAGGGTGGGATGGTGAACAGTCGTATTTAGCACAAGGTTGATTGCATGCGATAGCAAAGCGAACCTGCCCTACGAATCAAGATCAGGAACAATAAAAATGACGATGAATGCATACCTACGATACTGAATTGGTATAATTTCGTAAATGTCATTAACAAGATTCGTATCTTCAATATTCGCGTCAGAATTGGACTGCAGACACTCGCCAGCAATAATCGAACATATAGCTGCGAGGCTCATGACGGATTGTCGTGTTCCAGTCGTCGCTGTGGTTCCCTTTCGGTGCTTTGCTGTCCTCCCAACGATTTCCTGGAAACAATCACGTATGGCATACACCTTTTGGGACATTTCCAAGTTCTCTATGCGATGCTTGTCAAAATGTATCCTTGCGCCCATATCCGGTGGTGGCTGGAGGAGAGAGAGAGGCTCGAAATCTGGGCCATCATTGAAGTTCACGAAGGACCGGGGAGGGTACGTAGCACCCTCTGCAGCAAAACTCGACAAAGAGATGCACCGGTTACGGAGAGGCCGCAAAAGACGATTTATGCGACTCGTTGAGAATTGTTGACCATCAACTTGAACTTCCGGCATTGTTCGTTTATGATTGAGCTCGCACCTGACCATAGTAGATCACCTCATTACATAAGCCAGATACTTGTAGCTTCAATATGGTGAACATGTATGGCAAGATAGAAACATTCCCAATTTACTGTACAGACTGAGTGAGTGTCTTTTTACTGTGTATGTCGATTTATACATTTTAAACTCATGATGGATGATCAGCATATTGACTCAGTCTCACAAGGAAGAAACACACTCATAACTGACTGGGAGGCTCGACCTTCAAAGTTAGACCAAGGAATTAGGGCTGTAAACCAAAGGTAGTACATATATATTGTGATGCCTCCAGAAAATTATATACATTGCTTTCCATTTGAATTTATACATGCTCAGCAAAAACAAAAAAAAACAAAAAATTGTTCAAATATGCGTTAAGCACTACTGTCACCATTGCTATCGCTCTCGTCATGTCCCCACACAGCAAAAGCTCGGCGACCATGGTAGTCCACCGACCGACTCCGAGTCTGGCCCCTCGTTCTTCCGTGGGCCACAGTAGAAGCAGTTGGTGTTTTGACCATTTCCACGTCAGCGTCCCGCTCTTTTGAAAACCGATCCCTCCCGCTCGGGCCTTTGCGATGGTCAAATATATCCCTTCCACCTAGACGGCGTGATATGTCTGGATGCTTCGATTCGGAGATATTGGGAGGTGTATATGCCTCCAGTGCAAATTCGACATGCCGAGACGATAAAACTGGGGGATGAGGCTGAGGGCCTGCGAAGCGGCTGGGAGAATCAACACCCGAACGTGGACCCGAAGAGCGAGAACGAGAACGCGATTTCGATTTGTGCCTATGGTCATTACAGAGCACCGAACCTGTAACAGCCTTGTGAAGAGCGCTCCCCAGAACTACGTCACAGGCTTTCTCTTGTCCAAGCATTTGCTCCTGCGTAGTCAGACTGTTGCCGATTTTCGTGGTAGTTGAAGTAGCGGCCTCGGCCGAAGAATCATCAATATCAAATTCATCATCGACCTCTTCGTCTGATACCTCATCCTCTTCTTCATCATTTAAAAACTCTTGGACTAGCTCTGGAGGCCTCGCTTTCAAACGCTCGGCTGTTACGTCGTGCATGTTCAGCTTCTTGGGTTTCCCGGGATCCTCCTCGACGACGACAAACGACTTTTGTCTTTCGCGTTCGTTCCATTTCAGAGTTCGCGATATGGCGTGGAACCAATCTGTCGACTGATTGCCAGCACAGACAGTAGGGAATGGATACTTGGAGGCGGTGACCTTTATATGGTCTCCTTCTATACAACCGAATTGAGCATGTTTGTCAAAACTATGATTGTATTCAAGCTTACGTTTAAGTTCCACACGGCCACGACCATCAAATGATGCCCAGGCGGTACTTCGAGAATTGTAGGGTACGCAGATGCGAAGTTCCATACTGTCTGGCAACAGCATAGGTCGAAAAGACAATGTGTGTGGACAGATGGGGGTAATCAACAGCGCAGGGATCTCCGGATGAACAAGAGAACCACCAGCAGATAGCTACAATGGAGGTTATCAGATAAAGAGAAATCAATGGGGGGAAATATTAGAACCGAATAGGCGGTCGATCCGGTAGGTGTCGAGACAGTCAAACCATCCGCCTGTACAGTAGTCATATGATGCTCATCGCCTGAAGGGATCTTTAAAGAGATCGGACGGGTGAAGTCGACGCCACTGACGCACCAAACAGCTCCAGAAGACTGACATACGGACTGGGACCTCGGTCCACAACGAGGTCATTCAGCACTTCGAAGGTCTCGACGGGCCTCGTTGTAAAGCACATGATTTCCTTGTCTTTGGTGTTACATCTTCCGTCCGCCATGGCATACCCACCTTCCAAAGCTTCCCATCCTCCCTTCTCAACATTCTTCATCATTATCTCACCTGTTTCCCCTTTCTTCACAGCTTTACGGCCCCTTCCCTTTTCGTTGGCGACCGCACGATAAACCGTACATGTAAATCTCATTCGAAGATTGACGCGAATGCCAGAATCGATGGCGGAATCCATCACCGCTTGGTGATCGGCAAAATCAAAATTGGTAAGAAATCCCAAAGAGCCAAGCGCAAAGGGAAGGACAGGAGGAACGATACGTTGAAATAGCCATGATGTAAATAGGACTGTACCGTCGCCTCCGAGCTGTTACCGTTCTAATCACTGTCGTATGAGAAAAAATAAGAGAGCTTACAGTGACGACGAAGTCAAAGAGATGGGGACTGTGACTACACATCCTACTCGTCCAATACCGTAATTGGCCTTCTTCTGTAGGATGGATGTCGTCTCTATGTGCGGAAGTCGAAGAAAGGGAAGAAAGGGAGTTGCTGCTTGAGGTTCGGCGGTGCGGAAATGGGACGAAGAGCTCAGGATGATCTCGCCGTATGCCGTCAGCGTCAAACCGCCGGGAGTGACGTAGTTGATTATCCACGTAGCTGATTCAGGGGTGAGACGAATAGCAGGATGATGGAAAATCTGACGCACACTACGAGTCCCCGGGTATGTCCTCTTTGAGGTTTCAACATCAGATAAAGGGCGAGCTCCCGAGTGAGAGCAATCAGCCTGTTGTCTCGGGCCTTGGTAACAATCAAGACGTTCTGGATATTAGAATGAATGCGGGCACGGCCTATGTGAGGGTGAGGAGCTAGACCTACGCGGTCAGCGTGAACCTTAAGCACTGACCAAGCTGTTTGCTCATTTCCCGAACACCAACAGCTGTTTCTGCTAATTGCTTCGTCAAGCTTTCCGTAAAACCATCCTCGTCGTCAACATCATTTTCAATCATCAAGCTATTGGGAGACGTTATCGGTCCTCTGGCGTGTGGCATTTCATGAGGAATAAAGCCATTCGTGTGCTGCAGAGACTTGGAAACCCCGACATCAGTGTCACGAGTGAGCAGCGGTTGCTTGTTATACAGCCAGTCTGTTAAGGAAGCGCCTTTATCAAGGTGAGAGTGAACGAAACAGGGTGACTCCATGGCCCTACGACCGTCGCGCATAGGCCGTGGGGAAGCTTGGGGCGATGGAGACGATTGGGCAGATGAGGCGGTGACGATTGGATTGCATATCTTCTTTGGTGGGGAGTCGCTTTTGATATCATGCTCTAACAAGAGGTCAGAGTTCCACTCTGGTCGGGTGATATGAAGCAGTGTGGGCCTGCTGCTCCGTCTTGAAAGGGAAGAATGAATAAGGCCTGTTGCAAGCTGGAGATTCGGTGTTGTTGGAGGAGTGGAGAATGTTTCTGTATCAGGAGACAGAAGATCAGATGAAGACATCCTTGGCTGCAACTTCTTGATAAGACGTAGTAGATCTATAAGTATGCCGCCGGACACTCAGTGCACTAATGGCAGTGCGAGAGGTAACACTCGGTAACATGCCAGTGCCACGTAACGATGCATATGGTCGCAGTAGTTTACATCTATGTATATCAAAAAAATACAGTGTCTCGCAACACAAACCTTTCCAATTCCTTGTAATCTATCCTGTCTTTGGCGACTCCCCAGATCCACATATCCAGCTCAGGGAGGGTAATGTCTTTAATCCAGTCTAACGACCGATCCTTTGGTAAAGAGCTTGCCCCAAGCTCGTGGGCGCTTTCAACGATCAACTGACACGCGTCGATAGCCGCTGCGCGAAGGATAAATGCTTGGTTCGTTGTTAGCACAGGCCCTTCTTTTAGACCGTGGGTGGTGACCGCCTTTGAATCGGGCGCTTCCAGCAGCGTTTTCAGTTTGTGATCTAACCCAGCACCTGGAAAGAGGGAGGAGAGCGAAGGGGATCCAGAAAGATCTATGACTCCTAGATGTATCAGCATCGACGGCAAGACGTTGTCCGCGAATACTGGGCTATCAACAGTAGAGGGTATTGGGAAAGGAGGTGGCGAGAGAGATCCAAATCGGACACGAACGGCGTGAATCAAGAAAAGCGCTTTCTTAAAGCAATAGATGGCTATAGACTGTGCCTCAATGATATGCGAGCGGGGTCAGTGCCTGCCGACTCACGCTTGCCGTTTACCGTTGCCATATCTTGAAATGCAGGTATGGCGCGAACGAGCTACGCAGGCCAAGTTCGATCAGGTAGAATGTATAAACAAGAAATAAATGAAACCTCACCTGCGACAAAGCCACCTCGAGCCTTGTATTACCTTTAGAATCAGCCTTCGCGCTCTGTTTCAATACTTCGGCAATGAAACTTCCCAAATTCGGATAACCCATTTGGACCAGTCGCTCTCCAGTTTCATTCAGGGTTGTTGTAATAAGGTTCACGAACTCGTACAATGGCCCACCAAGTGTTCCAACGATCACCCCAGGTATACTTTCATGCGGCTGCTCAACGTGTACATTGAAACTCGTCAATTCAACCACCTTATTAGCATCGATGGTTTGCATTGCCTTGGCGGAGAGTAGATCTGCACCATCGCTAGATGATGTCAGGTACAAGGAGAAGACAAAGGCTCGGATCGAATCCCATGCACCACGCCCGGCCCCGGCGTGAAGCGGTAGGCGGTATCCCGAACCAAAGTTCAAGAGGGAGAGTGTAGCGATGAAATTTAATTCATCGAGCGGTGATGCAAACTTGAGGGGCAGCGCTAGCCCAGTAATAGCTGAAACACGCTGAAACGACGAGGTGAACGCAGGGGAAAGTAAAAGACGTTTAGCAGACTCGGGGTGAATCTGCGATGAGAACGCGACTGAGTAAAATCCTTTAGGGAACGACGAGGGTAAAGGAATTTAAGAGGCAAAAGATCATCGAACTCTCCACGTGTTTTCTTCACAGCATTGCGATCAAGCCAGTCGATTGATATGTAGTCGATGAAGGATATTGGCATTAGGGTCACATACCGAAATAAGTTCTGACTGACGCAAGGATCGGGATGAATTGCGGATTGCCGTTACGAAGGACCCCAGTTCAGGGAAAGGAGTCATGGGAGAGTTCGAGAAGACGAAAAGGCCGCGAAAATACTAGTAGTATACCGTGAAAGTGCGCCGAACTTTTGCACTGGCACCCAATAAGGACTAACTTGACGATCATAGTCAGATCAGAGAAGACCCTGAGTGAACAAGGCGCCAACTGGGCGCTTACATAGTACTACGCGCTTACAGCTAACCCTCAACAAAATATCCGATAAATGCTACGTGCATCCCTGGGCGTTCAAATTCTGGCCATACGGCAATGTCGTTCCTACGCCACAACATCATCTGACATGGGTATGTACTCAGCGCTCATTCCAAAATCACGACATTCCTGCACATCTTTGCCTTCCAGACATTCGCTCTCAGCTGATGAGCGAAGTTAAATCGGCCATGAAGGTTTGCAGAGTCTAACTTCAGAATGCCATATATGCCCTACATGATTGCTGCAGAACAAAGACAGCGTTGCATCCACAGTCATACGAGTAAGTAAGTTGTTGTTCAGGTGCCTCGTGCTCATAGTATATTCTAGTCAATCTTATCTGAAGTGTACGCGGAAGACAAGGCGTCAAATAAATTTGTGCCAAACTCTAATATCGTATGTCAAAAGTTCCTGAGCCGGGCCTTGCGACTAACCATCAACCTTCAATAAGTTCCGGATCTTGCGAAAATCCGTTATCCGCCGGGTAAGAAATAGCGCCAACCCTGCTTATGCTTTACTGTAAAGCTCATGGAAAAGTGTACAGAATGATGCTGCTGTCACATTTACGCGGGCATCGAGGCCGGATCTTGCGGAGAAAGAATATCATGAAGCCAAAATACTTTCCAAGTTTTTACCTCCTCTTCTCTCCGAGGCCATAATTGATCAAACTTTGACTGAAATCGTTAAAGCTTTACCAGTGGGCATCGACAAGCGTAGATCAATGGGCAGGGTCTTAAAGGAGTTTTTCTCCAAAGTGGATCAGTCCACTGTAGACCCAGATCTTGTGAAACAAAGGGCAGCTGAAATGTTGACCTGATATAAAATAACAACGGAGTTGGGCACTACGTAAGACAGAACAATATTATCATCCTTGTTCCTCGCGCTGCACGGATACGGCATTCGAGGGTCCTGGATCATCGTTCGAAGCTTGCTGATTTGGCTGACCGTTTTGTGAAGAAGTAGCAGGGTTGGTTGGGTGCAAAGGATCATTGATAGCCTGTTCGTTTGAGCTGGAGGCACCTGAATCGAACGGGGGCGCAGATGAGCGCGAAAGAGAGGATTGGGGTGGTGTTGGAGACGGTAGTGTACTACGCATGCGCATCAGATCATCGATGCAACGGTAAATCGCTCCAGAAACGCCTTCAAGTACCCTTAATCGCTCGTCAATCGCTTCTCGAGTGACCCTGTCCATGATGGTAAGCTGCTCATCGCTGAGTGTAGGGGGTAACTGAGATATCGGAATTTGGGAATTGGAATTGTCGGCGGGTTCGTGGTGAGAACTAGATGAACTGCGTTGCCCAACATGTGGGATAGCTTGGGGATTTCTCCCAGGAGTCTGTGAGGTTATGTGCTGGTTAATATCCGTCGGCCTTGCGGAAGTGGACACTCCACTTCGTGAAGTTATAGAGCTGGTTGTGTGGTTAGAGTGACTATGGGAGCTAAAATCATACAGAGGAATAAGAGAAGGGACATCAACTGAACGGTCCGGAGACGAGTTGGGTACCGGGTGATCACCGGGCGGGGGGTGCGCCATTGAAGAAGACTGGCTCGTTGGATCGCCAGGCGTCACTGAACCGTCGGGTGAACTAGATGTCCTACTAGTGTTCAACCGTCGCAATGCAGCAAGCGCTGCTGCTTCGCTCGGATTCGTCGGTGAACGCCTTTCACTATTCGAATTTGAGGGGGGCTGCTGTTGGGACGGCGCAGAGGAGAACGCTGGCTGTTCTGAAGTAGAAGGTGGTGGTGCTGGAACAACAGGTCGAGTGGAAACAGAGTCTTGGGGTGGGGAAACATTCTGTTGTTCCGCCGGGGCTTGCCAGTGTTGCCAGACTCCATCAGGACCCGGGAATCCAGGGAATGGAGGAGCGGGTTGCAAAGGTTCAGGAGGGTGTCGCTGAGCTTGTGGGTTCCTTGGGATCTGGTACTGGATATGATACTGGATAACAACACCTTGAGGCATTTGTCCAGCCAAAATTCCAGGATTTTGTACAGGGTTATGTTGATGTGGCAAAGGCGTCTGACCTTGCTGAGCTGGAGGTTGGGCTGGAGGACCAAACAATCGACCCATGAAACCCAAGGGGTTGCCCAATGGGTTGCGAATTCCTGGCTGATTTTGAATCTGGGCGCCTAGATGTTGCTGAGGAGCATCAGCTGGTCCTGCGGCAGGGGGACCAGGGACCGGACCTTGAGGGGTAGATTCTAGAACAGTTCGACGGCTTTGGGGGTCAAATCAGCTTGGTGACAACCAGGAAATTTGAAGAGAAAACAAACCATGTGGGGCAGCTTTGTTGGCGCTCTAACCACGACCGGAGGCAGTGAAAATGGAAAATATGGCCACAAGGCAATTTTTTAGGAGTGGTGTTCGGACCGTTCGCGTTGATGGGCGCTTCTCCTACCTCGTGGAGCACCATCTCATCACGGCAAATGATACAAGTGCGGTCACTCATCGCAGCCATTTCGTCTGTTGTCGCATTGGGGTACCTTTGGTCCATATTTCGCGTAGCCGTTTGGTACCGATGGAGTGCACGTAATCGTGAAACGAATGAGCGAGCAGTGATATAAACATCCCGGACAATGTTTAAGGGAAGGCCATAGAACGTGATTATGATGGCAAAGAAAACGAGGTAAGTGGTCAACTTAAGGAAATCTGGGCATTCATATGTGAGGGAAGACACGGGGGTGGAAGGTTTGTACCCAGACCTGTCGCCAATTCAATGTAGAATATCCACATACTCTTATTTTCCCAAGGAGGAGCATTTTCCCCTCCCCTTTGTCCTGCACGCCTCAGTTCATAAGCCGATAGTAGGTATTTGAATATCGTGTTCAGAACGCTAGCCATCAAAATGCCATACTAAACATCATGAGCACCATTCGTAGGAGTTCAGCTGTCGCAGCTTACCTCGCTGGCAAAAAGCACCATTCCGCCCACGCCGTTGGTAATTGTATTCTCGACAGCAATTAAGAACATGAGGAAGTCGGTCACCCATAGAATGAGAAAAAGGGCAGACATTCGAAAATGAAAAAGAGGGGAAGGTCCAGGATATGGCCTTTGGTCCATCTGAAGCAAGGCTTTAATGTTAGTTGAGCTTACAACAACTTGGCTCGCACCCATTCAATACGGTCCCCCGCAAGCCAGTGAAATGACTTTACAAATAGCAAGAAGCTAAACATGAGCGCAAACGGAATGTCAAATTCATCACGGAAGATGGTGAATGCCAACAGAGACTCTGTGATGAAGAACCATAAACGATCGTAAAGTCGCTTTGGGAAAAATAACGCAAAGGTGAGAATGAGATGTGTGACCAGGCTTGAGTAATGGTAGATACCTCGACTTCGCTTGGTCGTAACGTGCCAAGAAATATTCTTTGGACGACATGGCCACATAGCAGAGCAAGCAGAAAGCCAAAATTAGCCAACACCTAAGATGACCTTCATTCGAGACGTTTACAAGACGAATAATGCACAGGCGCACCAAAACACTACGATTGCTTTTGGAAAGATAGATGGCAACGGAATAGAAGTTGCTGTAGCTCTTCAAGGCATTGAGAATGACAGCAGATACGGCAACGGCAGAAACGAGGCCATATAGGAAGATGCGATGTGAATTTAGAGAGCCTGCGAAGGCGTGTGTGCCTTGACGCAGGACGTCGTGAAGAGGCATGGTATTGGGAGAAACAGCTGGTCGTTGGGTAGAACAGTGAGCACACCGTGGCTAAACGTGTCCGATCGCATGACTATTGAAAGCAGTGCATTCCCACGGTTAGAGTACAATATTGTTTACCTTGATATCGAATTCAACCTACATTAGCCCGGGCCCTGCATTTAACATTATCCCCCAAAGCTATTTAAGTTTGCGCGCTTGTACCTCCTTTCTATGAGCATGTGCAGCACCCTCATGTAATTTCATCAGATTTTTGCATTCTACACAGACGCCCATCGGCGCCATTGGCCCGGTGGGCGTCTAACTAAAAAGCCTGAGGCTATGCGAGGTTGATGCAAGGAATCCTTGCTTTAAAAGCCTGCCCGACTGCCTCCAAATCTCCCCCCAAGTCCACCTTGCGTGCCGTAGCCTACATTTGGTACGTTTAGGTGGTCCCCTCCCGTTCATTGCGTTCATTGGCTGTGCTTCTCGGCTGTTTCTGTTCAGAATGTCTCTCCGTCAACGACCATTGTCTGCTGACAAAAAAAGAGACAAGGAAGAGACTGGGGCCTTAAACGTCGGTAGTTCCGAGGGCTCTAGAATCAAACAGCCTCCAGCATCTAAGAATTCCGGTCGCCGATCTTCCATCATCTTGGTAGTAGTTTTAGCGCTGTCCGCATACGCTTATCTTGCATCCCGGTCCACTGCGGATTTCTCCACTTTGTACGCGTTATGCTCGCGAGACGGCAATAACATCTACACCGTCGATGCAAAGAATTCTCAGACACAGTGCATTGTCGTACATGGCTCGTACATTGTTGATACAGGTACCCTCCGTAAGTCCTGTGGTAAGTTCCATCCAGAGCGCTTGCCTGACTCTGCCCGCAGAGGATGTCCAGGGGCGCTGGCATGCGCCTTTTTTACAGGGCATCATTCCCTCTCTGACCTCCCTGGAGGTACGTTACATCAAACAAGGGGCAATAGTTCTTCCAGGATTGAGTGGTCAGTCGTCAATATAAATACCATGGTATACAACCCGTTCATATTATACATCTATAAAGACTCCCATGCCCACATTTTGGAATATGGTGCCACTAAAGAACTGCCACTCGAAGGTACAAAGTCGATACAGGGTCTGTATGATTTCTTTTCCGGTTGTAGATGCGTATGGTTCGCTTATCAGCTCTGCCTTAGATACTGTGGCGCGCGTTCGAGACTACATCCTGTCGAACCCGGATGTGCACAACGATACGTCCAAGTTTATTCTTGGTGGTGGCTGGGACCATACGGTCTGGCCAACCACCGGATGGCCAACAGCAGTATGTTATATTTTCTTGACGTATCTACATTTTATGACCATGGGGGTATGTATCTCATTTTGATAGGCACACTTAGAAGCAGATCCGGTGGTCAGGGGTCGGCCTATTATTTTGCAGAGCAAGGACTGTCATGCGCTCTGGGTGTCTTCCAGGGCTATTGAGGTTAGTATGCCGTTCCCGGAGACAGTTGACGGAGGCATCATTGTGCGCGATGAAGTTGGATATCCCACGGGTTTGTTTGACTTATATGTCTTTCACTCGGTGCCAATGGCTGACACATCAAAACAGGTGTTCTCCTGGATAATGCGCAGGATTTACTCAAACAGCCTGAAATAACAGAGGGTGATCTGTTACGGCGCTTCAGGATCGCTGTGAGGGACGCTCATGCCCTCGGTCTGACCTCAATCCACGATGCTGGACTGGATCCTGCATCGTTGTCATTTTTCAAGAGGTAGAGACATCCATTTTATACCTACGCAAATAACGCTCACGTCTCGTGAAGACAAGCTGAACAAGGGGGCTTACCAGTGAATTATACTCTGATTCATTGTTTCGGACGTCATCTTACTAACTGCGTTTAGATTCGTATCTACGGCATGTCCTATTTCGACGAAAACCGAGAATATTGGGGTAACCGCACGACACCTTTGATCGGTGCGGGCGACGAAAGGCTGACTGCCCGAAGTGTCAAAATATTCGCGGATGGTAAATTCACAATATGATTTTCTGACACGGCTAATTTGTAGCGTACTCAATGTTACTATTTTCAGGCGCACTGCGAACTGGAGGAGCTTCGGTAATTGATTTCTGCCTTTCGGCCTACTAACCAGCTAAATGAGAGCTCTTTCACAAGTTATATGAACCATATGCTGACAATCCCTCGACGAGAGGATTCATGCGTTTGGATCCCGAAGTTCTGTTTGACGTCATCCCCAAGTTTTTGCGCGATGGCTGGCAAGTGGTCAGTTCCCTCACTCTCTCGTCAGTGCGTTCAATCTCAACAACTGCCTAGAATGTGCATGCGATAGGCGATCGGGCAAATGGCATTGTTCTGGATGCCTTTGAAGCGTCTTTACAAGGGGTGAATGTTACTGCTTCTAGGCCTCGGCTTGAGCATGCACAATTTATGACAGAAGCCGACATGAAACGACTTGGAAGACTTGGAGGTAGGCCTGAGGAATTCAATTAAGATCTTCTCAATATTTATCACTCCGCCATCAAGTCATTGCCAGTGTCCAACCTACTCATGCGTGAGTAAGTTTTGGACTGGCGCCCGATACCTGTTCAGATTGTTGCCATCCATGTAGGATCAGTGACATGTGGTATGCTCAAGAACGCTTGGTATGTCATGGTGTTGCTTATTATCATGCAACACCTTGATTTGTTCATACATTATAGGGTCCAGAGCGCGTCAAAGGGCTTTATGCATTCCGCTCTCTCATCGACAGTGGGGCTAGGATTGCCCTAGGTTCCGATTTTCCCGTCGAGTCCATGAATCCCCTTTCAGGGTTCTACGCTGCAGTAACTCGTGTGTCACCCGATGGGAAATCCCCTCACGGACCTGGTGGCTGGTATCTGCATATAGCTCTGTCCACAATGCCGCCTAGTACTGATGTCTTCCCCAGGTTCCCGGAACAACGTATCAGTCGCCAGGAGGCTCTTAGAGGTAACAGTCGTTCATACCCGTTTGGCAAGTGTTTATTCAATCGGGTCATGTATAAATTTTCAGGGATGACCATTGATCCTGCCTATGCCTCATTCACCGAGGCCGTACTTGGTTCCCTGGAAGTGGGCAAACGAGCAGATTATGTGGTTCTGTCACAAGACATCATGAATGTTCCTGAGAACATGATCCTTGCCACTCAGGTTTTGGTCACTGCGATGGATGGAAAGCCAGTCTATGGAGATATCTAAATTATTCAATACTGCACTTTGTATTTATGCAAAGTGCAGGCGGCCGTCTTGGGGAAGCCAGCTGATGTTTTTCATCTTGGGTTCCGCTTGGCGTTCACAGATACCCTATCTTTTGTTTTTCATCAGTGTAACCATATGTTTGCTAGCTTGTCCCTGGTGTATCAAGCCCAGCTATCCTCCTCTCCTACTGCTCTACTTGGGAGCTCCAGCACAGATGAGCTTTTCTGGAAAAGGAAACAAACACTCCCGCCTGGTACTTCATGGACAGTCAAAAGATCATCTTTTGCTTTGATGTTTTCAAGATCAACAGCAGACAACAATCGAGTTTTAGTGTCATGAGAAGTATCTTCCATTGCTTTGGACCTGTGAGTGATTGCAAGCTTTCGAAGGACATCGTCTTGAATGTCATCCATGGCCGAAGACCGCAAACAATTTATATGCCTCCACTCCCCCAGCGCAGCTAAACCGGCTTTCTTCTTCTGCATATACTGAATGAGGGTAGACATTCAGTAAAAATAGTAAGTGTGTGAAGGTCCTCACCGCTTTGTCCATCATATCAATATCCTCAGGCTTTACATCACAGGCTTTAACGAAGCCCTGCTCACGTTCCTCGTTGCATTGGTCCCTCTCAATCAGGGTATTATCTGGTGACAATTGCGCTCCTGTCTGTTCGCACAGACATTCTAGAAGGTCATGGGTATTGCATGAAGTATCTGGATGTATCCGGAATATATCCCGAAGCTGCCAAACACTGTTAAAGGGTGCCCTGGAATTCTAAAGTCTGCGGAAAACTCACGTCTTTCCGACTAAAAGAATCGCTTTTGGATGAGGTAGTGCCCTGAAAAACAGTCACTCTCCAGGATGAAAAAAGGAAAGGACCGGAAACCAAACTGTTCCCATGAGTGCTATGGGGGTGATTTATTAAAGGTTGTGTAAATACAGAACTAGTCGTACACTTACAGTTACTCAAACCCAATTTTGTGACTTGTCGTTGGAATATTTTTTCTGTTATTAATACCATGAGTAGATATTTTGCCCTAGCAGGATTACTCACCGTCGATTGTACCTGCTGTCAAGAATCTGTATATATAAACCGGACGTTTTTGGCCATCTCTTTTCCAAATTCATTGGCAACGATATTAAAATAGAATGGGTGCACGCACCGGTGACATCTAGCCATAGATTGTAGATCATGGCTTTGAGAAATTTTAGTTAAGCAGATTGAATTATGCGTACAGCATACCTGGGATTCCAGTCAGAATCAACTAGGCATAATCTCGAAGCGCCTGGGAAATGAGATTAATGCAATCGAATATGGTCAGACAAACGCATACCAATCAAATTGATCCCCACACCACCTAGAAGATAATCCCGTCAGACAAGGTCTACGTCACAATACTATACGGACCGGCTTTTGAACTTAAGAGAAAAATAACTTTGTGATTCGTCAATTCAGAACTGCTCTGTAGAATTTTGCTCGACTCACAACTGCTGTTTCTTGAAGATTTATTAAAACTGTTAACATATTCCTGTCTTTTCGCAGCGGGAGTTTGACTACAGATGCACGGTCATACGCCGAGTACGTGCTTCTTTGATTCACACTCACCCATCTAACCGATGGTAGGAGTACCCTTTCTTCTTACAAAACGCTTCCAGGATATTAAGAGTTGAAGTATAATGCGAAACGAGGACGCATTTCTCCTCCGTACTCTGTAAGTCAGTCAAATCTTTACACGGCTCTGATGATCTCTAGGAGCCTTACCGACCGTACGACTTGAAGCAGTTTGGACAGAGCAATGAGTTTGCCTAACATATCAAGTTTCAGCATATATGTCACTTAGTATTTCAAGTTTACTCACCACTCAAAGAAACATCATCCACCTGTACTCCTTCTGGGAGCAACTTTACTGCATCATCTATATTTGCCTTTTGAAGGGTATGGTCATGATTGTTGGCTCCCCTGGTCTTGTCGGCGGTCGCTTTCAGAAGGACTGGGCTATTGCTGACTTTTGTAAGCATATTAATCAAAGCCAATGATTCAGCCGTTGAGCTGTGCGCAAGATCATCAAGCTTTTCTGGACGTAGAATCTTGGCAAAAATCGATAATTGAAGGGATGTCGGCGTGACAAACACGATGTACTCGTCTGTGGCCTGGTCAACTGAGAGATCAGAAGAATGGCCAACAACGTACGTTTGGGGGGTAGATAATTCTTCAGAAGAGTTGCGTCTCGACGAAGAACAAAACTCTTTGCAATGGCCAGCAACTGTTGAACCAAGCAACTCAGTGGGATAGAAGGAATCACCAAAAATGCCAACCTGGGCAGTTCGCGCTTCACCCAATACTGTATCCTTCGCTAGTGAATCGGGAGCTCGACTCTTGAGAATTGGGACCTCGTAAACTCGACGAAAGGTGCTATACTCGTCTTGAAAGAAATCAAATGATAGTTACGGAAGACCATTGCTCGACCACTCACCAAGTAAACCAGGGTTACAGAAGTTAGCCTTGTAGCATTCACTCTGATTACTCAAACTCGACATAATTCAGAAGAAAAACATACCATCGCGTGAAATTCCCCTAAATCGTTTTGAATCGGGGTCCCAGACAGAATGACCCTTCTAGGTGTTCTCAGTGCCTGGAACATTAAACTTGTCTTGTTATTTGCAGACTTTAATCGATGGCCTATTGCATTTGACTTTAGGAGGATTTTTGAAGGAATAGTACAAAGTCACGGACCCTCGTCGCAGATAATTAAGCCGATCGGAGGACTATATTAACTTCGTTAGTACAGTGCGTAATTGTCACAACGAAGGAAACTCACATCATCGAAGCCAAGTCGTCGCTAGCAAACGAATGATCAGTCATATAAGGACATGCCATTCAGTACATACACAACAGTTCTGAGGCGTTCATAGCCGATTATTAAGACGTGCTGGTTTTTGCTGCGAAGGGCAGTCAAAAAAAGCCGACAACGGATTCAAATAGGTGTACGAACGCATTCATAAAAGTGAGCGCAGCTTTCTTGTCTTTATCGCATGTAACTACGCCAATACGATCTCTACCAAGCCATTTGTAAAATTCTGCTTTCCAATTCTGAAGCAAGACATCAACTGTACTGCAAGCTGGGCGAGCGAAATGGAATGCTTTACGTTTACCAGTGAAACAGGACAAACAATAAGGAATTTCTCCACTACCGGACGAGGACTTGCGTATGGATTTTGTTCTGTGACTCTTGGGTAGCACCACAAATAATCGACAAGACTATGCCACTGACTGAGGAGGGTCCAAACAAGACTAATTGTCTAACAAAGTCTTGAGTTTCATCCTGTCCAATAGATGGGATCCTTACCTGAAGAGTTTTTCCTAGACCCCTGCATTGGAAGGTAAGCAATGCTGCTGCACGGTAGCTTCCGAACACCTCACATCTCGTCAGCGAGGATGCACCCTTGTCCTTCATGTTTCCTAAGACCCATAACGCATTCGTATAGAAACTTGACACCTGACATTCTCTTACGAAAGTGTAGCGATCAGGAGTAATCCACTTACCTTCTTTCTGGTGAGGCCTCATTTGTCTGGAGAGTATAGGATCCAGGACAACAGGTACAATAGCGAGATTCCTGTAGGGAAATAATTAGGATGGAGTACCACGGTATCTCAGAAATTTACTTTTTGTTGAACCTCTTTATATGATCTTTAGTCGGTGCTTTCATGATGACCGCACCTTCTGCCGCTGGGTCATGCCTGAAACCAGACAAAATGATCAGTGAGAGAGGCCCAAACCGACATGCATAGCTTACAGTGGACCTTTGGGCTTCGGTTTTCCTGCACCATAGAATGATGCTGATGCTACGATGTTCATAGGGGATGCTATTGAAGTTGCTTCATGTTCAGCAGTTATGGCGACAGGCTGATGCGATTGGGGGACATGCTGGGAAATGCCATCTTCGAGGTCCCTGAGTCGAGATGTTTCCATGAAAGTTGGAAGTTGGGATGAATTAACCCTATTGTCGAGTTCTACTTCCTTGTCACTGATACGAACACGGCATCCAGCATACAGTGCTTCACCCTTCCAGACGACTGAGCCCATGCTTTAGAAGAGAGGGTCATTATTCTTCAGGAGCGAGGAAACAAACGAGGGCTCACAATTTACCCTCCTCGGATGTCATAACGAGCTTTTCGCCAAAGTGCGAGATATAAGCGTCGCCATCCCAAGTCTTGTGTTTCTTGGTTTGTTGTTTGCGCCTAAAAATAATCAGTAAAACGCGGAAGCATAAAGACAGTAACCCATACCAATTGGCGGTCCAATGAGAACCTCCGGTTTCTACCAATTTATTTTCTGGTGGAATAGAATTCTGAATGGTCAACAAAGGACCAACAGGTCGTACAGGAATGCCTTGTTTGCCTCCTGGAATACCAGGGTCCGGTGTTTGCGGACAGTTGATCTTGAGTGGGACGAACTGTCTTGAAAGTCCGGCTTTATTATTAGGAGCGGATGTAGCCCACGCCGCAATATCGGATGCTCCGAAACACTGCCCTGACAGATAGTCGCTCTTTGTTAAACGGCGCTCAAGTTCAATTTCTTTGGTGGAAACGCAAAATGTCCTCCCTTCATGAAGAGGCCATTCTGCCTTTCCCACGGCAATTCTAAAAAGTGGAGATTACCATCGGATCATGAAGCTGGCTGTAGCAGAACATACGATTTCCCTTCCATGTTATATAATATAGCCTTGGCAGTATTTGCCACGAGAACGGCATCACCATCCCACGTTTTGTGCTTCTTGTATTGGGGGTCCCTCCTTGTGATTTGCAAGGTGACATGAAATTAACGAGAGTTATGGATCTGGCACGTACCACAACACCATCCAATACTCGTCACCTCCAGGAGAATAGGAAGAGGAGGGATTCAAAGCGGGCCGTTTACGGTTCAGTTCATCATGGTCATGACAATCAGACTTCCTCTTGATTGCGGCAGTTGCAGCAGGAGCTTGGAATGCTGGCATGAGTGGTAGGACGTGCCAGTGTGACAAATTGCTCGTGGTGTGACGGATGGTGTTAATTGGGTTTATTTGCATTCGATATAATTTCAAAATAATGGGATCCAGTGAAAGACCACGCCTCTACAGGAACAAGAACTCTTTCTGATCTCGATATACCCGACTCGCTTCGGTAATGGGAGTCCCGGGGCTTTGGGATGTAAGAATTTCATCGTTTTCGCCGTTCCCAGAATTCATTAAGCTGGGTACAAGATCTTGAATGAAACTGGGAAGCCACGCGCATTGACTCATCTAGCAGTCATTGATGGTTTTGAGGGAAACAGGTCGGGAAAGTAAGTTTTCATCAGGCTACAAGTCTTCAAGCTTCTAGAGGATTCCACGTAGACGTGCATACCGAATTGGAATCGACGCGAGTATCTGGTATCATCACGCGTCTTTTGGCAAGGGTGGGGAAAATCCGGAGGTCCGAACTCTGTTTTTTCGCCTAAGGTCGCTTGGTGTGTAATTCATGAATACCGTCCCTGTGTGGTACCAGTACAATAACATCCTCTTGCAGCAGAACTGCCCATCCTTCCGTTGTTCATATTTGATGGAAGGGAGAGACCCAAAGTAAAAGTAAGGTGCGTCTAACTTAGTAACGCTATTGTACTGATGGATATTTCAGAGAGGCAGCAAGCTGGGAAAATCTGGGTCTCATGCTTTAGCAAAAGATTTGCGGACGATGTTGAACGCCTTCGGTATGGAATGGAGAACGGTAAGTCAGTCTGGACCAGTGAACCAAAGGAAATCTGACTTCAATATCAATATTCATAGGCAAGAGGCGAGGCTGAAGCCGAACTTGCCTATCTCAATCAGAAAGGATATATAGATACCATTTTGACCGACGACTGTGACGCTTTGATTTTCGGGGCCCGAACTCTTATCAAGAAGTAAATCAGACTTTTTTCCCATTTACTTCTCTAGCACTGATACAACATTAGTTCGAGTTTGTCACTGGCAGGCAATAAATCCAATCCTGCTGTCGATGCTTCTGGAAAGGCTAGCAAACACCATGTTATGATGTATTCTATTGATACAATCCAGACCCATCCTGAAGTAGGTATGACCAGGGGCGGACTTATGCTGTTTGCCCTGCTGTGCGGTGGGGATTATCATAAGGTCCGTTACGATATCATAGCATAACCACAAATTCTTCATACTCTGTCCTCTGGTTTTCAGGGTGTCGACAAGTTCGGTAAAGTCGTTGCACATGCATTGGCGCGTTGTGGCTTTGGCGATCAACTATTGAAAGCGTATGAAGAACGTGCTGTGCTAGACATCCACGCTTTCCTTGTCCAGTGGCGAACCACAGTCAATACAGAATTACGAACAAACTCCCGTGGCTTTCTTCCCCATAGATCATCTTTGACCCTTCCCGACAGCTTCCCTGATTTGCATATTTTGGACAAGTACGCATTTCCTGTGGACAGTAATAGGGCTGGAACAGGTGGAGGGGGGGGCATGCGAGATAAGGGAGAGCTCGACCTCAAGCGTCTTGCTGAATTCTGTGAGGAGAAATTTGAATGGGGGTATAAGTCTGCCATCATACATCGCTTCAGGAATCTTATGTGGCGTGCGGCTGTTATACACGTATTACGACGCGCTGCTCTTCTGGCTGATGAGAGGGAGAAAGCGAGAAGAATCGAGTCCGAAATTTATGATCCTGTGGTCCGTGGTCCACTTAGGCCTTCCCGGGCAGAGGCTGTGGGCACCCCAGCTTCGCTTGTGCAAAGGCATCTTGCCCTGGGCAGCCCGAAGCGCCCCGAGGATCGATATTCAGAGGCCTTCGTGAATCGCGGACGACAGCCACCTGCACCACTTGAAAACACTTCGGACCCTCATCCACTTATCGTCAAGGTTGTTGGTATACGACATCATGTTTCAACAGATCGTGTTCTTGAATATCGAGTCGAAGTGTCACCAGTGCAGTTAGTCTCGCTCGTCTCAGGTGGTATCAGGGGCAAACGAGCAGAGCCATCCACTACATCCCCCGCTCGCGTGGAAGACGAGTTCGATGGCATGTCTGATTGCGGGAGACCCCCAAATGTTTCTAAGAAAACCCCTCCCCATCCAGAGAGCACCACACGCATGTGGATCCCAGGGAGCATGCTTCATCAAGTTCATCCTGGACTCGTCGAAGATTATATCTTGGGGGGGGAAGCTAGGGGGACGGGGGGAACCACACGAGGTGGCAAGCGAAGTGCTCTCAATGGTGGAGAGTGCAGCGACACTCCACTGAGCTCCTCCAAACAAACTCGCTCACGAAGAAGGCAGACAGACAATCCGGCAGCCATAGGTCCGGCCGTTCAAAATGACAGTAACTCTTGGCACTCCACGAGTGTCCATTCAGCATCCATCACCTCCGGCTTCTTGTTTGCATTCCCTGATCCAGAGGGGCTCAGCGATGACAAAAACCTGCTGGACAATGATTCCAATGACAATATGTTCGTGGATCATTCAGTGGACAACGATTTACCGCCCAGTCGGTTTGACGCTCTCTTCGACCAAGTCATGGGCTTATCTACTAGTAAAAAAATATCCCGATCCTCGAGGGCGCGCAATCAACAAAAGAAACGCCCAAATCCATCCGGTACCCTCGTAAAGCTAGATAAATTGGAGGCCCAGAACAGCAGTCGGGTAGCCAAGCGACAGAAAATATCTCAGATGGGCAACGAGGTTGATGTCAGCGCTGGATTCTCTTCCCATCAACCATTTCCTATGATGCCCACCCTCAGTGACCCTGAAGATGCGTCGTCAAAGTCGTTGGTATTGCCTGCAAGAAAGGATTTCCAGGGTTTCGCATCCCTCCAACGACGAGTATACCCAGGGCCATTTTCTTCGCAGGAGAGTCGCTTGTCGTCTCAATCGGATGACTTCATTGATTTAACTTAAGTATCACTATAATTATTATCAAGTATAATCGTGCCAACGCTCATAGAATCAGAGCAATTGAATGCAGATGACCAGAATGATATTAAAATGTAAACAATGACTTCCTGTATTTAAGTACATAATATTAAGATATTTTATTCGATTTGGCTTGCGATCACTCGACTTTTCACTGGGTTTCAACGGTGGCTTATTACTGTGTGCTATGCCGCACAGTGGTCACAATTCATCGATGCTCCAGTTTGAGCGCAAGTCTATGGTATAGTCATCATGGTCCTGAGCCAGGAATCGATGCATAGAAGCCCATCCAATCATCACGGCATTATCTCCCCACAATGATGTCAGTGGCGTTGATGAAAATCGATTTGTAAACTCACCTGTGCAAAGAGAAGGTGGAGGAAAATGCAGGGAGATGGACGTCGCTTCAATGCTTGCAACATATTTAAATAGACTATAATCATAAAGTGCCTCAATACGGTACATAGTCTTGAAAAAAAAAAGCAGGGAGCCCTCACCGATCTTGAAGATAAGCATTGCTTGCTACCCCTCCGCTTATCACAAGATCTTGGACGATTGCCTTATTTTCGAAGCACCAATCGAGGGCGAGCTTAAGCTTGTCCTCTAATTGGGCAACCGCTGCTGTCTGAAATGCTCGAGCCAACGCAAGCTTTGTAGGAAGATCTAGTCTGCCAATGCCCCCGCGAGACTCTATATAGCGGTCCACATGGGAATGTAGGGATGCATAGGAAAATCCTAGCGTCCCCTTCATAGGGCGAGGTAAAGGAGGGATATCAGGCAAAGAAGTGTTTATAGGTTGTGCGCAGTATTGTTCTAATGCAGCACCAGGGCCCATCTTGGTCCATCTCAGTCCCAGCATTCTTGAAACCTTGTCAAAGGCTCTACCGATGCTTTCGTCCGAGGTCGTCGCGAGTATACGAAACGACGTAAGGGATGTGGCAAGGAGGAGGAGGGTGTGCCCTCCGGATATAAGCAGAGTTAGAAAGGGGAACCTTGGAATGTTTGGCCACGATGTTAGAAGAGGCGTTAGAGCGTGAGCTTGCTAAGGTATAAGCAGTTGAGCGTCGCGTTTAGGACAAAATGCGAGGTGAATGGGATGACCATGTGATGTACGCCTACGACAGGTAGGTTAAGCGCAGAAGCCAGTGTTTTCGCAGCATTCGATCCAACACTCAAGCAACCTCCCATACCTCGTAGATTATAAATAAGAGTGAAAATCAAGATACAGTTAACCTCACCTGGACCCCTTGTGAACGCGATACCACTGATGTCTTTTGAGATGTCAACGTTGGCTTCACGAAGTGCCTGCCGAACGGCAATTGGCTGCCACAGACGCGTCAGTAAGTTTCGCTTGGTGAGTGTCTGCGAAACAAAACCATATTGCGTTGATGTGCCTCGATAGCTATCATTGGATGTATGCCACCGTATCCTTCATGACTGGAGAGTGATGTTACAGTGGTACACATGAAGGGAGTTCCCAGAGAAGCCTACAGATGGTGCTGCTTGATCACGATATTCGAGAGAATGCGACGAGAAGAGTGAACAACAGCAGCGCAGGTGTCATCGGCTGAAGACTCGAGCGCAAGGACGGTGAATTTGCGTGAGGGGAGCTTGCAGACAGCAGCGGTGGAACATCGAGAAGCCAGGAACATTGTGTTTTTCAGAGTTATTTTTCAAATTCTGAAATGGTTTCCAATCTGCTTCCGAGTCCAGTTACTTCCACGTCGTCGTCGTCGACAGCGAGGACCACAAGAAGAATTGTGAATGTTGTCTGGATGGAGTTCATCGCACTCGCATCTGCATCCTCCGCGTAGGTCGCACGATCAAAACGACGAGGATAGCAAGCTCAGTCGATCGTCATCACCGGACGATGAGCCGCCCAGACGGTCGTCGAGTGATGCTACTCCTCGTCAAACGCCTGCAACTACCCGCTTCCTCGCAAATTCTGTCCTCAACGACTACGACTTGACCAGAACTCAGGACGTTTCCAGCTCCTCCAAGCGTCTCGCCTTTTTCGCCGATAAGCTCTCCTCTTCATTTGCAGGAACTGCTCATTCCGCCACCAACCTAAAGACTTCGCTGCATCCAAGTCAACTCCTCCATCCACTCAGCCATACTCGTAACGATTCCAATCCCGCATCCTCCTCCACCAGTACTTTACCCACAATGACTACACCTTCAAGTATGCCCAATGTTGCCAAGTCTCATTCTTCTCCGTCCAAGGTTACCTGCAGGCCAGATATCAAGTTATTTCATATATTCATCTTCTCTGTTACAGGCTTCGTATGGGCGTACATACGACTCCAAGCTGGTTTCGCGGGAGATGCATCGTCTTGGTAATTTGGGTCATCTCCCCTCAGCACTAGCCCCTGCGATATCCTCTGCACCTTCTGTATCTTCCCTCAACCTCCCTGCTCCCGGCTCACAAGTCAACTTGGCCTCGAGTTCCACCGCAGATCCGTGGAAAGCATTGCATGTTCATGTATTGCCTCTCTTTAATGGGGAACCCCTCAGAATCCCGATGTATGACATTATTGTTTTGTTTCTCAAACTATTCATGGATGATCCTTGATATCTAGTGAAGACTTAAATGTGCTTGTTAAACGTCATATCCAGTCTGTCGTCTCCTCTTTTCCCTCCAAAGCCCTTGGAACACTTCAGAATGATGTGACCGAGCTGATCGCTTCAGGGATGGTCACTCTGAACGCGAAGTTAATGGGTATTGATGATGAGAAGCTCGTAGGCAGAGTGGTTGAGATTTGGGGCTTTTTTTGGGATCAGGTGCTCACATATGTCGAAGGTGTGAGTGGTCTCTTCTCGGTATCCACTTCAATGATTTAGATCCAACGTAGGTCCTTCTACCCCTGCAGACGGATGCATTGCTATCTTCGCTATATCGAACGCCCAAGTCTCACCATCGTGCCACTTCCCCGGGTCGTCAGACGAACAAACCCTCTGTCCCATCCTCCGTGAACAGTGCTTTCCAAGTATCCACTTACCACATTGATGTTCGCAACGTTGCCCTGCGGTCCTTCCGCGATAAGGTCATACTGCCGCTCTTTGCTCGACTTTATGCACGTCTGTCTCTGCCAAACAGACAAGACAATTACCAGGAAACGACAACATATCAGCAGCCACGGCTGCAACAGATGTATGGAAGTTTTTTATGTCATTTGTCATACTGGGCTCAAGCAGGAGTTGGCCAACAGGCTTCTTGTCCTGACTTCACAAAAGCGATCGCGACCTGTGACATTTTCACTGACGACTCCGGCACCACAACCCACCGCTGGTGAGGCGGCCATTGCAGACCTACTGCGAATCGTGCGCAGTCCAAGGGCTCCGTTTGACGCACGGACGCAAGCACTGAAACTTGGACCGCTTAGCCCTCTCACGCGAGCACCAAGTTTTCTCTCTGGCGGACTACCTCGGGACCGAAGGGGACGGATTGCACATAAGCAGAAGGGTAAGGGAGTGAATGATTTGGTTGGATTTGATGGTGTTGGAGGCAATGACGATACGTTCGGGGACGAAACGCCGAGAAATGGACCTTCCCATATGCTGGAAGTGGAGCGTGAGCGCGAGAGGGAGTTCCTGGAAGCCCTTAGGTATGGAAGACCCTCTGAAAGAGATGTTTTATGGACTGACTCTGCCATATTATTTAGGAGTCCCGATGTGGAGAGTTCGGCTGCCCGAGCAAGCGTGGGTGGGTGGGGTTTGGGTGCGGGACACGAGGATATTGGTAAAGCGGTGGAGGAGGAGGAAGATGAACCTCTGGACTGGGATCAAGCACAGGTAGGCTTGCATTTTCTGGGGAATCGCATCGAATTTGTCAACTGTCATAGGCCGTTGTGGAACGTATGGTTGGAATGACCTCGCCTGAACCCAGGAGAAGGATGACATGAGATGTTGGGATAATATTCTTCTTTTATAACTTTGTACCGGATTATGGATCATGTAAACTTTTTAAACTGAGGCTGTCCTAGTGAGATCCTCCAATCTGCCGAGCAAAGCCTCAACCCTACTTTCCAGACCAGTAATATTCCCTCGAACAACATCACGATTGTCTTGCAAGCTTGTTTCGACGGTCTGAACGGCACCTTGCAATTCACTCAAGGCGTCGTGCAATTTCTGCTGTTCCTGTTCGAGGGTAACAAGGGTGGTTTGGAACTCGGCAGCGGAGGCGTGTAGGGTGGACAGTGTGCGAAGGCGGGTCAAGATGTGAGGGATGTGGGGGAGGGAAGGACCTAGCCGAGAGAGCAAAGGCAGGATCTGGTCTTGTACTTGGGATAGCTGGACTGATGGGGTAGGTTGGCGTCGGTGGGAATGATTTTGAGCGGAAACGCGGTCAAGGTCGGAGAGAAGGAGTTTGAGGCGTCGAGAGATGGAATCGATATGGCGGGGTTGTGTAAGGAGAGTTAGCTGGGTGTTGAGGCGGGTGATGAGAGGGAGCAAGGGGGGTGGTAGGGGAGAGATCTGATGAGGCAACGTAAGTGATTTGAGAAAAAAAGAAGGTAGAGAAAGAGAGAGGTAATACCTCGTCCAATGTGACGGTGGAAGAGCCAAGTAGTTTTTCGAGTTCGCAAACGCGGCGATCGATGTCAACTATGCCCCGAGGACGTAAATTTCTAGCGAACGTTGGATCAAGGGGTTGGTGAAGCGGTTCATCAGGTGGGGGGTTGTCAGGGTCACCCAGAACGACACCGACAAGTTTGCCTCTTCCTTGCCTGTCCTTTCTAATTTTGTCGAGGCGTGCACGGACATCGACTAGGCCGCGGATGAGCTCGCCGGGGTCAACGGGATCATCCCCCTTCCCTTTCTGCAAGAGAGGGTTGGATGGATCGGCGAGTTCAGATTCCAGAGCAGCGAGTTCAGCCTGAAGAGCTCGGAGACGGTGAGGGAGCGGGACGGGGCGAGAAGGGCCAGTGGGAGAAGGTGGGGAAGAAGGAGAGGGAGGGTAGGCATAACGCGTACGGGCACGGTCTAGAAGAAAGAGAATGGAGAAAAGAGAGGGGGGATGAGGGAGAATTAAGATACCTTGACGTCTGGAGAATTTCTTGCTGGCGTCCTGTGGGAGCATCAAGCTGGAGGAGTCTATCTCTTCTTTTTGGTTGACATCGGATCTGTGTTTTTGGGCAGAGCGGGCGGGGAGAGCGGCCTCGTCATCGCTAGAATCGGGGTTCTGTAGTCGAAATGAGGAGAAAATGCAAGGAGGAGTGGAAGAAACCGACAGTGGCCAAGGGGGCGAAGACGTCTTCAGTCTCATAGATGTCGGGGGCGGTGTCCTGTGAAAAGTCAGAGCACGACCTGAGGCGCGTCGGGAGGGACTCACAATGTCGGGCAGATCAGCATACTTGCTCATGGTCAAAAACAAAACACAGAAAAAAAGTGCGTCACCTGAGCGATTCGAACACTCGCGGTCAAAGACCAACCGCTCACTTATGTAATAGCAGGCGATCCCGTTAACCACTCCGGCAAAGTGACTTCATGACGACGCATGTGCTGGTTGTTCATGGCGGCGCTGGCACGTTCGACCCAAACGTTGATCAGGGTCCGTACAGGGCCGCCCTCATTGCCGCCCTCCGAGTCCTAGCAGCACGTCCCATCTCCCATCCCCCATTCGAGTACACACACTGACACACTCTAGGGCCATGCCGTCCTCCGTGCAGGTGGCGAAGCCATGGACGCTGTCGTTGCTGCCGTAGCCGCCATGGAAGGTCTGTACAATCACTTCAATTTTACTTTACTTGAAGATGCTTAACATAAACAGACAACCCTTTGTTCAACGCTGCCAAAGGGGCCGTCTTCAACGTCGATGGCAAGGCAAGTACATCACCCCGGAACTGGAATCGATCCTCAGCTCTTCGTTCTGCAGAATGAACTCGAAGCCTCGATCATGCTCTCAAAGCCCCCAGCATCGCATCCCAATATCCCTCCCTCCCGCAGAGGCCTTGCAGCCACCCTTCTTACACGTGTTCGTAACCCTTCTCACCTCGTCCGCGCCCTCTACCTCGCCACTTCCGCCGCTCCTCATGCCTTCCTCTCCGGCCCAACTGCTGAATCTATCGGCGCTTCCCTTGGCGTAAAACTCGTTCATCCTTCCTATTTCTTTACCGAACACCGATGGAGAGAGCATCGTCGAGGTCTAGGTCTACCCGAGACTCCTCTCCCGTATCCATCTCCCCCTCCAGACTCCCCCTCCATAGACCACTTGCCCCAAGGAACTGTTGGGGCCGTTGCATTGGACATCCGAGGGTGCATAGCCGTTTTGACCTCCACTGGCGGAAAGACTAACAAACTTGTTGGACGTGTCGGAGACACCCCTTCCATGGGCAGTGGCTTTTGGGCCGAACAATGGAGCTCTATCAAATCACTCTGGCCAAACTTTTTGTCTTATGCTCAACCTCAACCTTCCGCCATTGGTGTTTCTGGTACCGGGAATGGCGATGTGAGGCCCTCTCCATCCTACGCTTTCTGCATCTTAATTTTCAATCTCTCCCTAGTATTTCATCAGGTTGGCCACTGCTGTCGACATTGCTCATAGAGTTAGATATCTCTACGAGCCTCTCAATGCTGCCGCAGAGCACGCCGTCGAACATCTTTGCCAGAACGGTGGCATCGGCGGTGTCATTGCCCTCGATGACCTTGGAAACGGTGCCCAACACAGCTCTTTCAAACCGTCACAATCCTTACCTGTCTTTTATCAGTTGCCATGCCATTGAATTCTAATGGAATGTATCGCGGCCTTGTAAGAGAAGATGGCGTGCCGAAGACTGCAATATTCCCTGACGATGATCTGGAGTAAACTAATGTAAGGTAGAGCTATGATATCAAGTGTCTATCAACCGGGTTTTTTCCTTGCGGCAAATAATTAAAAATCGTGGGTACAACGTACATACAGCTCGTACTGTAAACCTCCCCAGGCTACCTAGGCCCGCCAGATGGCTTGGACAATGCTCTTCGTAGTCGTTGTCGAAGCGGGGTTTCCTCCTCCGTCAGCTTGCTTGTCGTGCCATCCACTGACACGCCTGATATTCCGCTGACAGCATTCGTGTTGTCTTCTTCAATATGGTCACCAGGCATGTCTATCCTGCGAGTTTCTTCTATTCCCACTGGCCCACCCTCCACTACTTCCACTACTTCGCTGACGACGGCTACACGTGTCCATCGACGATATCGCGTGTACTGCGCCAAAAGAAAAAAAGTAAGCAATGGAAAAAGGCAATAAAAATAACCTAAGCAAGACATACCTTGCCCATCCCACCCTTACTATTCAGCCCTTCCCATTTGTTATCACCGTACACCCATCCATCTGTATCGGTAGCAATATGGTCTTCCTCGCTTGGCTCCTGCGAAGGCTGGGTGACACTCTCACCATCCCCATTCCCCAACTCTCTCATCTTCCCAGCAGCCTTCAGCAGGCGACTTGCATTGGAGGATTCATCGGTTCCAGATGGAAGTGGTCGTTTGATCCGATTTACTCCTCCGCTGTCTCGTACCAGCACCCTCCATTCCAGCTCTTCCCATTCCCATGTAGCGATCCGCTTCACCCTCCCCCCCTTTCCATCGGAGAGATAAACAGTCGTCGGCTCCGGCAAGATAAACACGCTCGGGGGAGACACGGCATGTTGAGCAGCAGAGCACCAAGATGGTCGCTCGCCGGGGAGCAGGGCAGCTGTCCAGTCGAGGCCCATCCACCATCGCTGGTTTTCGTAGATGGTGAAAAGAAAGCGCAAGGCACTGACGGGCTTGGGGGAGCTCAGCGTAGGTTGGAGAGAAAGTATGCGCGGAGGGAGGGGTTCGTTAGATAAATGGGACCAAGCATGGTAGGTGGACCAACGGACCCACGCGCTGCGCCAGAGTATAGACCGAGCAAGGATCGCCCACGGAGCGCGCCATGAGAGGAAAAGTGTGCCTGTTATACCGAGGATGACACGGAGTGGGACAAGGTGAGTAACGAGAAGGTATGGCGGATATACATAGGTGGATACACGGAGGAGTTGTGTCGGGGTGAGGGGAGGCACAGCTGGAATGGTCAAAACAAGAGATTGGAGGGCAATGAGGTCTGATATGGTAGATTGGAGTATGTGCTCCGTTGTAGGCGTTGTTGGGCGAGGGTGAAATAGCTGACGGGTGGCAAGCAACGCAAGCAAAAGTATTGCGGGCAGTAAATATCTAGAAAGCCCTTAACACGTAAACTAGGACGAAAACTTTCAATGCTCACCGCAGAGTTATTTCAGCCAACAAGCAGACTGCCCACCAGGTTGCCAGGACCAACCAACTGTCGTACCAAGACCGCCTCCAGCTGATTATCTCTGCAACATGTCGGATTGTCGAGATGTGAGGGGCGAGTTGAACCAACACCAACGTGAGCGTATGGGGCACACTATTCACGAAGTCGATTAGAACGGGTACCTCGCCGTCGGGCATTCCTGAAAAGTGCTGTGAACGAGCTCCAAGGTGTTGACGACGCGATGAGTGACGGCGTGGAGTCTGGAAGTCTGTTATGTCTCACCATCACCAAACGGTGTTGGTCGCTGCAACACTCTTTTCCAGACTCCTCTCTTTCCTCCTCCTCTATTCCTCCTCTCGCCTCCCCCTCTTCGACTCCTCTCCTCTTTTGATAACAAACTCAAAATGGGCTCAGCCTTTCCTTCGCTGGGATACCTTTCACTTTCTCCACATCGCCCAACACGGCTATGTTTTTGAGAATGAATGGGCCTTTCTCCCTGGCGTCCCCTTCGTCATGCGTACCTCGGCCAGCTTGCTGGGCTTTCTATTCAACCTACAGCCAAACCTGCTCGTGGCCGGTGCTCTGGCCGCAATGGCATGCGACACCACCCATACTTTGTACCAATTAACTCTGCATCATCTGGGGTCGCCGACTTTGGCCTACTTGACAGCTCTCCTGTCTCTCATGCCAAGCAATCCCGCGACGCTTTATTTTGTGCCTTACAGCGAGCCTTTTTTCACTTATTTGTCTTACAAAGGTAAGCGCGGTTTAAGCTGCTTGTTACCAGATGAATCTAACGTACGAACAGGAATGTTGTGCTGTGCACGGGAGCGCTGGATGGCTGCTGCCGTGCTTTTTGCACTTGCTGGCACTTTTCGATCAAATGGCATTCTTTTGAGTGGTTTCATCCTCTGGGGACTACTTATTCAACCATTTCTCGAGCACCGCAGGGTTTGTTGATTTATTTTTTTCAGGACTGTTCGTTCTTGGTGCTCAACCTGATTCGATTTACAACCTGTTCATCTAGCTGCCGCTCAGAATGATCCTATATTCAACTGTCCTGGCGTCCATCGCGCTCACGCCTTTTGTTTATCACAATTATGCTGGCTACGTCTTGTTCTGCACCAACCCTGTGCCACCAACATCCCCCCCAGCCTGGTGCCGTACCTTCCCGCCTTCTATATACACATTTGTGCAGTCTCGGTACTGGAATGTCGGCTTCCTCCGTTACTGGACCGTGGCCCAAGTTCCTAACTTCATCATTGCTTTTCCGCCCCTCGCCGTGTTATTTCTATTTTCTCTACATCATTTGAGACACAGAGTATGTCACGGTTTGCAATTAATTTTGTCCTCATCGCATATACACTCGAAACACACCGTTTCATTAGCTATCTTCTTGCACCCCGCCCTTACGCCGCACGCTGTGCATGCCCTCTTCCTTAGCACCACCATCCTTCTTGCTTCCCACACTCAAATAATTCTCCGCTTTGCAGCATCCATGCCATTCGTTTACTGGGCTGCTGCTTGGCTTCTTGTTGAAACCCCGAACCGGGGTCGCTGGTGGATTGGCTGGAGCCTTGTCTGGGGTGCGTTATCTTTGGTGCTTTGGGGCGCAGGCCTCCCGCCTGCCTGAATGCGATGGTCTGTGGAGGTACTGGTAATTAATCCTGCCTTGGCTACTTGGAAGTGCCTGATTAGTGTCATTCATAGAGACCTATCGTCGAAGTCGACTCAGATTCATCTGGCCTGTACTGCCATAATCGATCCACTATGTCATAGCAATTATTAGAAACAGGGTAGCTTAAGATGACACTAGAATGCATTTTTAATCCAGCACACTGGCAGGACTCGCGAATACACCGAAGCAGCCAGTGCGCATTTGAAATCGAAATCGAATGGTGTAACGTTATATAATAATAAACAAATATATCCGTGGTTTATATGTAGGAATTCAAGGAAATATCTATCTAGGAAGCCGATAGGTGGAACAATCATCACGAAGTGCTACCTGTGGTGTTTGGGGTATTCTACATCACGGGATATGGTCAACCACTAATTGGAGTGAGACTTGCCTGGTTGGAGTCATCTATTTCGGTGCCCACTCCTGGGGAATTATGAGGTAGTGATCTGGGTGAGTTAGATGTTGTGAGAGAGGATTCGATGGATGGATCAGGTCCTCCTGAGGCCGTTGACACGTCACCAGACTTTGAGTCGATGTTAGTCGGGACAGTACCAGATGCAGACAAGGTGGGTGAGATAGAGGTCGAATGAATAGCACTCGAAGTCTCGTTCAATTCCTTTGCTTTTGTCTTCAAACCATCAAGGGAAAGGAGCGCAATATCATACGACGTCGGAACACCCGTTTGTGAGAGTTTGAGCCAAGGGATCTGATACCCGCCTTGACCAACTCTGACAGTAGAGGCTGTACCAATATCTAGATTTTGTCCGACGATAGCGAGAGAGGCTATGGCGCCCTGTGTCAAGAGGACGTTATGGAAAACACCCGAATTGACCGTCTGCCCTGATGGAACGACGAAACCCTGGAAAGGTTGATCGAAATGAGCATAAATTGTGCCACCGACGCTCGCATCAGACTGAACAAATTCCAAAACCAGGTCGGCATCTAGAGGGTTATGTATCTAACGAATTGTACTGATTAGCGGCTCAATAGGGACAACATCTCGAGATACTTGCATCAAAATCGACAGAGACAAGGTTGGTTACTAGAGAGTCAAGCGTAATGATCACATGGATGTGAGTAATGATCACTGAATGATCGAGACCTGTATAGATTGTCAGCGCTGGCAATGTGACACCGTGGAGAGTGATTTCTCGCCTGCCAAGCTCGTTGCCAGTTCAAGGTGTGCAAGGCCTGGGCTCAACGACGGAAATGGATTGCTTTCTTGATCACCGTGAATTGAAAGATCCAATGTGTCACTTGTTTGTAAAAACTCTGTCAGGAATGACTGTGCGTAAATTAGCTATGCGGTTATTCCTGAGTCCTCTCTCTCTTGTACGGACCTGGGCGGTCGTTTCATTTGCATCATTAGGTTGGTAATGAAATTCAGTTGGAATGACATTCGCTCCTGGTTTTAGATCAAACACCTGAGGGATAAGCCCTTGTGAATTCTGAGTGGACTGGATGACCGATAGAAACACTTACATCGATGGCAGCGCGCCCAATCATAGCACCCTTGTAAATGACAGGCAGAGAAATGTCAACCGTATCAAGTGATATGTTTGACGGATTCTGAAGCGTCGTGGTCAAAGGAGAAATAATATATTCGCTTCCCCCAGCCCCGCCGCTCCCCGTGATTGAAACGTTGCTCAGCGATGTGGTGTGCCCAAATGAGTTAATGCCTGCCCGGATGAAGGCATGGAGTGCTGGAACGTACACGAGCACCGACACGCACCTTTCAAACTTGAGGGAATATCAAAAGGAATTCCAGAGATAGGTACATCGCCAATCGTTGTTCGTGCTGCTATGTCCGCGGTGCCTTTCAACGTAAGATCGATGTTGTCTAGAAGGGTAACTCCGGCGAATATCTGGGCGAAAGCTTCGTTGTTGAGAGCCTTCAGAGGCTGGTCATGGAACGAAATCATAAGATCGGCGACATTCCCAGTTGATACGCCTCCATTTGCAGGTCCTTTGGGTAGGACAAGCTGAACTTTCCTCAGTAGTCTGCCTGTGTAACCTGATCGTCACTCACTTGAGCTGCGTCAATGCCATTGACCCCGAGTACGATTGTTTCTCCGGATTCTACTACTTGGAGGGAGAAGCCGAAAGGGTTCTTATATTTCGCCAGAGTGAACTCCGAACTGGTGGGTGGAGCGAAGGCTTCATCCGGAGTTTGCATAGTGAGGCTCAAATCATTCAACTCGATGGATTGTATCACCTAATCAACACATTAGCAATAGTTCTAAAGGCATGGGATCAAACGCACATCGAATTTCTGGCCAGGAAGGATGACCTCAAGCGAGAGCGTTTTGAAGGCATCGCTCAGCCAGGTAACCGGTTGGTCGGAGCCATCAGGCTGAACGGAGTCCCCTTTCGTAACTAAGGTTTGATTTTCGCCAGCCAAAAATTTCGAAAACAATTCCCCTAGGTTATCAAGGTCTGATCCACTCTGTGGGATGATGCGGCCTGACAAATGGGTTTTTGTATTGGAACTTGCCGCTAGGAACAGATGACTTGCAGATAATGCTGATGATACTTTAGCCTCAAAAAATATACAATTGAATAACAGTATAGGTGCTTACGGCCCACAAGAGTCTCTTTGAAGAATGCTTGGAAACTGGCTGTCCCGAGATCAATGCCCAGCTCTTTAATTTGGACAGGGTTAGCACCTCAGGCAATTTTGGAGTCAATAGATCATTACGAACGAGCGGGAGAGGGAATGAGCGCATCGGTCTCAATATGTATACCGCCAGCAGGGTCATCCGAGGGAAGCTGAAAGTTGCTAATGGTAACACCCGGCAGATTGTTGAAGGCTTTGAATGTTATCGTCTTACTGAGGGATACATTGTCGAAGATTGTTCCAAGAGCTGTCAGACGAAGCTTCGAAGTCGAGATGATCCAGTCAAAGCTCGGGTTATGGAGCAAAAATGTTGCAAACGATGTGAATCTATAAGGTTATATTGAATGAATGATATCATCCCAGATACGTCAGACATACGCAGATAAGTCGGTGATTTCCAACCGGCCATTAGCTCGATAATCGGGTACTCCCACATTAGCAGCTGCACAAACTGGAGGGGTTGTTCACTGAAGGGCTGTTATGCTCAAGCTCGCCGACTTACTTGGTGGTAGAGTGATCTGTGCGATGTTTTGACCAGCCCAAGTAACACTAAATATAACTAGAGTCAATGGCAAAAAAAGGAGTAGTTTAGACATACGTCAGCGGCTCGGTAAATGTGATCAGGGCATCAAGAGGCCCGATGTCTGTCAATGCACCAGCCAAGGCGAGATCAAACCCCCCATCAGATAGGTTCCTGAAATGTACCATCAATTTAGTTATAAAAAATGGATGTATTGACAACGGACGTTATGTTAGCTTCTGTGAACTTAAGGGTCGATCCATCTACAAGATGTTGCGCAATGGGACCAGCTACAGCACCAATGAGGTATAAAGCAGTTTTGTCCGTCTGGGCTTCTATCAATATATGCATCTCAATTGGTGTTATATCTTACCATCGCTGGAACCGATTTCTGGTCGAACGATAAATCTGTGGCGACTGTTGTGTTGTAAGTTTCTAATCATGTTAGCTGAGTGAAGTGGGAAACAAGGCATACAGTCATCTAATTTTACTGAGGTCTCCACAGCCAGATCGACTTTGAGACCTTGAAGTGTCTTCAATATCGCGCCAGCCACGTCAAATTGCTTCCCGCTGGACAATGTATCAATTGAGAATCGGACGGCGGTCTGTTTGGCTCACCTGACACAAGTGGGCTCTTGGATATCTACAGCAGTAGTGACCTATGATGCAATAAATGTCATGTAGTTCCGAACACTAGGAATCTATTGATTTACCGGTGGGTGGAAATCAGGGTTTTCAATTATGAATTGGAAAAGCTGGTTTAGCGGGCCAAGGTCGACTCCATTTTCTTGTGATGCAATGGTCAAAAGCTGTACAATTGCGAGCGGTTGGAGGTTGAACTGGAATGGTAATGACGGAGAAGTAACGGAAGAATGCCCATCTGCATGCAAAGGATTTGAAGAGGTGTCGATGTTGTTAATTTTTCCCAGAAGGACGTCATGGAAAGTGGCCGTTGCTCCAACTCGCAACAGGTTGATACTTGCCGTGAAAGGATTGTCGAGCACAAAAGAAGTTGGGGCTACGCCAGTTTTCACGATGTCTATCGGGAATATCAAGGAGACGCTCTTGATAAGAGTTTGGTGCAAGGCTGGGATAGAGACTGGCGATAACCGGATTTCGGACAGTGCGTCTTTTAAGGATGCAATCGGAGTGGAGTCTCGAGTGCCTGTTATGGTTGTATCGACGTCGATTCCTTGTATAAAATTCTGTAGTAGCGTCCGGCCAGCCGTGACTGCTCCTCCCTGCGGGGCGTAATGCACATCTGCGAAAGAAATTGTCAAGGGAGAGCAGCTCAACGCCTGATACAACACCAACCGATGGGATAGCTTCCGTTACCAGGTTTGATGATCAGATTGCTCTGAAGTTCTTGTATGAGAAACCACAGAACGAAAGTGATATTCAACATACGATATCAGCAGCGCCAATGGTTTGCTCCCTGCGGGTGCACATCCAGTGTTCGAAAAAAGGTCACATTACATAGGTGGGTTTGGCACTTACTGGAATTGCAATGAAAAGGAAACATCGCCAGTGCCTAAACAATAGTGGGAGTTGGTTTTACTGTTTGATACAGTGATCTACTAACCAATGGTAAGATTGCTGAAAGAGTATGAGCAACTCTGGAACATGTCGGAAAGTGGAAGTCCCACCTTGGGTTAAACAGCGAACTGTCCACCTTGATAAGGAGATAATCTGGAAATCCATGGTTGACATCCAAGTTGCTTATAGTGACTGGTTTGGTGTTCAACCCCTGCAAGCCATTGATTGAAGAATCTACCGAGAAGTTGATCCCTGTGAGAGATAGCGTGCCGACAGCAGTCTTGGCGTCAGCGTTGGCAGAACCAGAAAGGTGAAGGGTTTGTGTCTCCTCTACGGTCACTGCGGCAACAAATTGGTCAAAGACTGGATGCTTGTCATCGAAGACACCAAACGGAACATCGTTGAATGTGATGTGTATCACCCGGCTCTCAACGTCAGTATGGGTTGGCGCTCTGGGTAACGATAGTTGCGCGAATGACGTGCCATCAAATCCGATGGTTAACGTTTGTTCTATGGCCGAGATATCGATAGGGAAATTAAACGGAAGGGTGAATGCAGCGTCGGTTGAGTCGCTGCTAGTAGACGGGTTATAGGCTGTGCTGTCCGTAAACAACAGCTGCAATTGATTGAGATTGATGGATTTGATAATGTTGAGAACCCCGCGATTGGGTAACACGGTGGTGACCTGGAGTGCTTTGATACCTTCATTAAGCCATGTAACCTGGTAATGTTTACGTATCACAATTAGGTGCATACAAGACGATGCCAGACGTACATCTCGGGGCCCTGCACTTGCACCGTGGACAACAACGTCGCTGTCTTTGCCTTGGATAAAATTGTTAAATACATCAGATACAGTTGATAGCCCGGCAGGGGAATCTTGGGGAATGAGACGCCCAGAAAGAGGAAATTCTGACGTGGAGGTGGGCGCGAGGTTCACCGTTCCAGTGCTTGAGACCGGCGCAATCATGACATCGCCAACAAACGTTTCAAACCCAATAGAACTAAGTTCGATCCCCACCTGAGAGGGCTGCACGAAAATATTCAGAAATTGCGATAAAACTGAACATTTCAGACTGACGTTTGTTGCGCTAATATCTAAATCAAGGTGAATACCACCAGCTGGATCATTCGATGGTAGATCAAATGTCTTAATCTTCACACCATTCTTCAAGCCATTAAAGCCTTTCAGCGTCACGGTCTTCGTTGTGAGGGTGATCTCATGCACCAGTATACCTAGACCAACAATTAGTTTCCTGCAGGGTCAAGCTGGCAGTAGCAGACCAACCCAGAGCGCTAACTGCATTCACATTTTAGAAGTTTCTCAAAAAAGAGTTAGAAGTATGTACCTGTAAGGTTCTGTCCAGAGATCTCCCAATCAAAAGATTCCTGTGTTAGAAGAGTCTGCAGATGGGTTTCAACAGACTGTCTAACTTCAGCAAAGACAACCAACCTTCGTAAAATCTGTCAGGTGACCGATGTCTGCCACTTCGAACGATGATTCTATATCAATGGTGCCCCCAACATCTCCGATTATCTTCACGTCATCCATTTTTATAATTCCCAAAGGTTGCCCTTCCCAGGTAACAGTTAGGCCTGATGGGAAAGCGATAGTTGCATCGACTGTGGTTTCTTTGTCTACGACAGCTTCACAACACAAAATAACAATGCTTACACGGTCCAGCATTGGTTATTTTCCCTTGAAGTTTGGTACCTGCCATCAAATTGATTTCAGTGAAGTGGGGACAGACAGGCGGTTGTTGCTGAATTTACCAAATGATGATTGTTGAGGATTTGTGATCAGTACGCTGGAAATTCTACGCAACGTGTTCAGCTAAGTATTGGTATCCCAGGGCAAGAGAGATACGGACTCCAGTGCAGAGCCGCCGACTATTTTCTGGACTATGGGTTGTGCCAGGACAGGGAGAATGAAGTCAAGACTATCATCCGTAACTGTTGGTACGTTATTCTGGACGTACTGCAATGTCGTTTGGTAATCGCCTTTGAACAAAATCAACCCAAGAAAATACGCATGGCCCAGCATAAATCTTACCAATAGACACTTCAGCATCGAGCGATACGTCAGATTCAAGCTTTTTGAAGGCAGCTTGCACAAAAGTCGGTAGGTCAAAACCTCTGCTGGACAGTCAGAAATGCTCGAAAGTAGGGGAAAAAAACATACGTGAATATATTCGATCTCCGTTGTGCTGAGGGGGGGTCGCCCGTTATCGAGAGATACTGGATACCACCAAGTTGCACAATCCCATCTAAAGGTGCAGCGTCCAAACCCGCTTCAACGGCCAGTGCGCGGGTAACAGTGAAAAGGGCGGAGGGGTCAAAATTCATATCGAGATTCAGAGTGGGAGACTGAGTTGCTGATTTGGGTGCAGACATAAAATCTGTGACCATATTGATGGTACCCAAAGGGATACCGAATGAGCTAACAGTTGACAAGATTTTAGTGATGTGAAGCGGGGAGCTAAAAGGATTCGAAAGAGAAACGGCAACATGGCTGATGTTATTTTCTCGGCCAGTAGTGGACAACACTGGAAACAGTGTGAAGTAAGTGTTAGGGCGAATGGCGGTTAAAAGGACCCTAAGTACCTTTGAGTGCAGCGGCGTCCAGGAGATTTGTGGATAAGCCAGGCAATGTCACATCGATGCTGAGCGTTTCGAAGGCCTCCAGAAGTGATGCTATTTCAGTACTGCCATCGAAACCTGCAATAGTAAGTTGCACATCTGAACAAACATATAAGTTGTTCAGGTAACACTACAAGAGTAAATGTGTACGTGCCCTTCTTGCCAACGAAGTCGTTCAAAGTTTGGAGACCTTGAGGACTATTGTTGGCCTGAACAGAGCTATCAATGGTGCGACGTGTCATGAGATATACACGACTACCTCAAAGTTCGACGTAGCAAGTATGGTGTTGTTTCCCATTTGGAGATGGAGGTTGGGCAACAACGCGGTACCAAGCACAACTCCATCTCTAAAGAGCTGCAAAGCTTGATGTTTTTAGATATGACACAGACAAAGATGAGTTAAAATCGGGCTTACTCAAATCCCCAATCATAAGATTAAGATTTGATGGATTAAAGATGGAAACTAAAGCAAGATTAGTTGCAAGGTGGAGTACAAGTGGATTGAAGCACCGTTGATAGCAAGATTAATGGCATCCCGGGTACCGCCCTGCACATCTACGCTCTTGATTGTTGTCAAATCTTTCAATCCTTGAAGACCGTCAAGACCGGTAGAAACATTGACATTGATGGCATCCAAGGTAATCTGCCCAAGGTTCGTGTTGGCCACAGCACGAGAACGGCCGATAAGACGAAAATCAGCTTTATCCAGACTCGTCAAATTTGCATCTGGGTTCAGGACCAAGTTAAAATAAGGTCACGCTAACGTTTGGCGACTTACTGAAGGCAGAAAACGCAAGGTGTTGGGGTTCTGTGCAGCTCAAGTTCGTGTTTGAAATTGAGATGTTAATTGTCCCTTCCGTGTTGACAGAACTAAGGACTGATATGGACGAATGTGAGGCTCCCACAGGCTGGAAATGTGTTGGAATCACCTAAACAAAACATAAACAATGAGCAAACATACCGTAGAAAGGCCGGCAACAGGATTGCCATCCTTTACGATTGTGAAATCATTCTGGATCTCATCAATAGAAAGACCAAACCCAAAGGGTAGCTCTACAGACCCACGACAGTCAGACTGGCGGTCCATAATTTAAAGGAATACACCTACGTAGACTAGCTTGAACTGTATTACTCTCTGCACCGGGGCTCCACGGCGAACTCTTGTCAAATGCCAGGCCTAGATTTCCAATGGTAATAGTCCGAATAGGCTCAATTGGAGTAGAAGTCTTGAAGGGCACTGTAAGGACGAGCGATTGCAGCCCGTGGCTCAGCCATGAGACGGTCGTGTTGTCAGATTGAAGTGTTGATAGCCCAGTGGCCATGACAGGTGAGTTTTCACCGTTGAGGTAATTCGTAAAGAGCCCAGAAACCGTCGCCAGATCGGAATCGGTCGTTTGACGCTGCAAGGTTCCACTGAGTGTAATGTCATTAGGTCCTGGTTTCTAAATGTAAATGTAAGCATGTCTGACATATATGAAGGAACGAGTACATACTATTTGAGTATCTGGACTGCTCCCTGTTCCCAGAGAAACATTTTTGTATGATAATGCAAAAACAACAGTTCCCAAGTTGAGGGAGAAAGGGCTAGCGAAGTTTGAATGAAGCAGGTTCAGCCATTAGAGATAATCAAAATACCTAGGATTGGTTAATTGCGTGACAGTTTTGAAGTTGATGCCTCCTTCTGGATTATCGCTGGGAAGCTGCAATTCTTTCAGAACAACATTCCCGTTGAAACTCTCGAAACCTAGAAATTATGTCAGCATTATGAAGAGCAATGGAATAAATCGTACACACCATTCAAAGTTATCCTCTTACTAAAATTAATCCCTTTGGCAACTGGAAACTTAAGTGCTTGAACTCGAAGAGTTGAGCTTTGCAGGTGCCATGTAAAGTTCTGAGCCGTGATCAGATGCACTGAAAAACGACCGAAGGCATCTTCGTCTGCAATAACGAATGTCGAAGTTTGGTTGATCTCTGCTCGTGAATGCTTTGCCGACAGGTCGGCAAGGACCATGGTCCCCAGCGGTGTCTCCTTACCACCATCTTCCACCCACGATACCTGAACAGGATCCGGAAATTTGATGGTAGCAGGGAGCAAGCCAGTATGCGCAACCTGCAGGGAAAGACCAATAAAGTCACATGAGGTGAGGCAGAAAGGTAAAATACCTTTCCTTGTAACCCGAGCGTAAAACTATTATTTCAAGGCTATAAGCAAGGGCCGCCCAACATAAAACCAAGACTCACGTATTATTTTGGGGATTCAAAATGGTTGCAACTTGTACGTCTAGAGTGCTCTTATTGACCACCAGCTGTACAATAGCACGGAGGACGGGAAACAACAAAATGAAAAGAAAAGCAATCCCCAGGGGAATTATAATGATTTGAGAGATGATAAAACACCGTGTCTTGTAGAACGGCCGAGGTTGAAGGGCTGCAGGTGGCGCACCGTCCCGGTCCGATAGCAATGCCGTGGTTGCAGGTCTTGAGCTCGTAGCCAAGCCTTCCGGCACGGCACCTGCAGAAGTTGCTCGAGCAATCACAGTGCTTTCCGTGGGATGGGTTCCGGCGAGTTCAGCAGCGTGTCCTGGAATTTGTCGTTGCAAGATAGGACACAAATAATGGACGCGTCGTACCTCTTAACGACGCGGCACTGTGGGTGCTTCCAAAATCGACATCCTCATGAATCCCGCTGCTGCGTCTTGCGGGGTATATTTCCTCCATGGCAGGAACTGAGCACCCTCAAGTGTGTTTGGCTGAAAACACAAGCTCAGAGCGAAGAGCAACGCGATTGCCATAATTATTTATTGGCCGGCCTGTATATGAAATGCTACCGAAAATTGTTAGAAACCGATATAGCAAGGATACACTCCACCGAGATCCGACAAATCGGTCGCGCAGCTTCCACTAGCCTTGATCAAACGAAGCTAAGACCCCGGAAAATCCTAATTGCGTGAAAAAAGTTGGACGCCTGAACAATGTCGCGAAAAGAAATACATCAGGCCTCATCAGCCTCATCAGGCTCGAAAGTTAGCTCCGTTACTTACGCTGTGAGACGATTCAAATCCATGGAAGTTCCAAGTGCCAACCTGAAGTCAATAAAACATCTCCAAAAGGAATCAGGATCAGGACGTTTTGGTCTGGGAGGGGCTGTTCGGGGTCCCGCAAGCATATGGTGTGGAACAGAATTGAAACCACCAAGCATGCGCTGGACTATTGCTGATGGAAATAGGAAAGAATCACGTCCCTGAGGCCTGATGAAAAAGAAGAATGAGTACTGCATCCCTGTACACCGACAGTCAGACCGAATATATGTTCAGTCAGAAGACTGGCCTGTTTGGACCAACCAGATCCTTCATTCTGTGAATTGGCCAAAGTTATGGAGCATTCGCTTCTTTTACAGAAAAAAGTTTGGTATTACAGTAAACTTCGTACTGCATAATTGTTGTTGAGTGGAAAATATGTACTTACTGCAGTGTTCATATACATCTACTTTAAACCTCAGGGTGAGTAAAGATACAGAAGACTGACGTGAGAGCATAGAACAAGCGAACCAATTAGGAATGCCAGAAATGCCGCTGGGTGGACTCGGTGGAGTAAGCATACTGTAAGCATCATGGTATAGTTCGGGAGCAATTGGCATGATCATGATCGATGATGCTGGTTGAGATGCCGTCTAAGATCCGCGTGGGCGGACTCCTGATTGAGAACAACGTTCGCTTCAATTTCAGCGCTCAGCGCTCAGCTTCAAGCTTCTGGCCTGGCAACAACTATTCGGATTCCAAGTTGACATGCATGTCAACGCAATTCAATTGCATACCGGATTCACGATGTGTCATCCAACTTTTACGATTGAATTATATTATCAGAGGATGTGATGTACTCCCCCAAGTTCCTGACAGAAAATGCATCAGCCAAGCGTCCGAGAGTCATATGGACTGCAGCATCTTCCACGCAAATGAATACGCACACGACACCTCGATCTTCCAGCCAATGCCATCACGACCGTAGTCAGTGTACAGGATAGTTATATTATTCCAGGTGAACTCTGGCCATGGAAATTCGAACTCTGTGTGATCGATTGATCTCTCATTTGTAAACCCTGCATCAGTGCATGAGGCGAAGGCCACAGGTGAGGGGGTGACGGCCCACAAGATGGTGTGTTACTACCTTGTGCTACCTGCTGGATTCATGTTCCAATTGATTAGATTGACTCTCCTCGCTGAGTTCGCCTTCCTCCTTTTCATTTCTCCCATCGTCAGAGAAAGGAGGTCCTTCCGCGCTTGGATTTGTTTCCATATTCACCAATTCCCGCTCCCTCTTGAAGCCAGCACCCACAGAAGCCGAGACGGAAGTATCTCCTTCGCTGGCGCTTGAGTCCCTCCTGATGATACCTCTCGACCTTGTTGACCGGCGTTCTGGCTGCCTATCCTCGAGCGCCAGCTCAGGAGTAGAGGTCCCGTCTACCGTAAGAATGGTTAATTCAGCTGGAGAATCATCCGGTGCTTGATTCTGGTTTGCACCCCTCGGGATACGAGTTCGTTTTGCTGGATAAGTAGCATCATCATCGTCACCTTCTTTACGCTTTCGCTTCGATCCACCCCCGCCTCCAGTCCGCCTTTTCCGAGGGCTTGGTTTTTCCTTTTCTTCTAGCTCGGGATTTGCAAGAGATACTGGAGGTGAGAATTCATCCTCTCCATCACGTAATTTGGCTGCTGGACGACGTGCACGTGAGGAAGAGCGACGAATCGTATCATCCACTCCTGCTCGGCAAGGAAGTCCGATGCTCGCAGGATCAAGAGGGGGGAGGGACAATGCGAAGCGACCAAGGGGATGGTATAATGGAAGAGATGGCGGGTTGGATGATAAGTTTCGCTTTGGTGATGGTTGGCCACTAGTAAGAGGGGGTGGGAGTTTTGAGACAAATAGTTCTGAGGGGGAAGACGACGCGAATTTCAGGGTAGCCGTCGGTATTGTGAAGGGTCCTGATGAGCGAGAGTCCCGTTCAGACGGAGACTTGTATGTAATCCGAGGCTTTCGACGCGATGACGACATGAGTATGGTTGTGGATGGTGCCAGATAATCCATTCTGGTCTCATGTCAGTGGAGGAACTAGTTTTTTCAGGATACGACATACTATAGTTGCTAGAAAGCAAGAAGAGGAAGTGAAGATAGAACAAGGGAGCTTGGGGAACGGGCGACGTGGTTGAAGGGAATTATGTAGTAGAATCCGGCTTTGTCCATTCGAGTGTCGATCGTGATGATCCCCAAAAGGAAGTTACGACCCTACATCAACACACGGTACTACGACTACTTACTGATGTACTTAGGTCTCATTACAAGTGTTCAACGCGACAGAAGACCTCCGAGCTTCATAATGTTCTTTTCACAGAGTGCAGAGAAATAGAATTCGTGTTCCGAATTGTGAGGCTGCACCAAATTATGAGCGATCTCATGAGCAAGTGTAAAGTACCTGGCAGCGCATCAGTGACAAGGTCGCTTTGGCGGTTAAGCTTTAAGGCTTACCAAGAAATAAATGCAGGATTTAGATTATGCTTCCGAACGTCTGTATCATCTATTGCAGAAATCCCAACTGAATAATACATTAGCAAGGGGAGACGGTACAACTTACGCCATTCTTGATAATACCGCAGATTGAGAAAAATACTTCCATTTCGATTGAAAGCAATCAGACCACCCTTGAGGTCATAAAACACATGCAAGCTAGTAAAGGGAAGATCGTAGACTTCAATCAGGGAGACAAGAACATGGATGAACCTCGCGAGAGGCTCTCTGTAAATCGACATGAATGTCTGCGGGTTTGGCACCTCTAAACATTGGAAGGGAACCTTGGTTGTGAGCAACGATCAGGGTAGGGTTGTGAGACCTACCCTGCGATAAGTAGACCCCAACATTCCCCATCTCACCTGATCAAGCCAATTAAAAAAGAGCTTGACCGAAGTGGGTGTGTTACCAACCGACTCGATTCAAATCTTGCGCTCGTCCCGATATATCGCAATAGCCTTCATCAAGAGACTCCTTCACTTGACGCATCTCTTTTCTATTCCTCAACAAGTTGCCTGACTCCGGGCGACAAGCCCTGATGGCCATATCAATGTTGGATGCTAAAAAACACCATTTCGAAATCTGCAACTTTCAAGTGATTCGCTCTTACCAATGTTGCTCAACGGGGTCACCTCTGCAGAAATGCTCGACGGCCCCTGGGAGATGGGGCGGGTGTTGGTAACAGCCTTGGGTGGTTGATTTGACGAGCCTGCTTTCTGCGTGACCGTTTGGCGAGAGTTGTTTGCCAAAGGCCGAAGTTGGTTAACACTCAAGGCTGAGCTATCCAGGTTAGGCTGGGGATGTCCCGAGGTAGAGGGTGTTAGATCCCCAGCAGCCGCGGAAGGTGGTCTGGATAAAAGCACCGGGTTTCCAGGCTTGCTCTCCGATGCCTGACGCTCAGCTTTCTGTTGTCTTAAAATTCTATCCACTAAAGAACAGAGTTAGATGTATAGCATTCCCATCTCCTGAGGCTTGTTACCGTTGTAACCCCTTCTCTTTAACGCCTTGAGGTCAGTGGAGAGGATGGTCATGAGCAACAAGGAATCATTCGCTTTGGGAGAATCGAATAATAGGCGGTTGAGCGACGTTGCCACCCTATCCAAGTAACTTAGCAGACAAGCTCGGCAGCACACTCCAAGACCCAAACTCACTCGTACATGTCAACCTCAGAATATCCAGAAATCCACAACTCGATAGGTCCCTGACCTGTTCGGTGGGCTACAGCTGATGCGTCTTGCTTCTGGGACCGACTAATTTTGCCAAATGCTAGCGATTTTGTCACCGTGAGCTTGCCGTATGTTTTGACAACAAAATTGACATGAGAGTTCAGCCAACTGTAAGAGACCTTTGTACGGGCATGCGTATGCTCGTGCAGAAACAGAGGAAGCCTCTCCAATATTAATGTACGGGTGTTGGCAGAGACTGTTGATTTCAATTCCGAGGTCCGTTGGTATTCCTCCTTGACAAGGGAGCTCAGCCGTCTGGATCCAAGACGGAGATAAAATGCTAGTTCGGAAGATGACTTAGGATATCCGCACAATAGGTGTTAGAATGATAATATGAACCTTCCAGCGTGTCTTCTTGTGGTGCTGCAAAAAGAGATTCGCCAAAAGCTTGATGGGCGTAGGTGTCGTCCACAATGACAATTTCGTCAGGTTTCCGAAGATCGTACTGCAGGTCATAGTCATCATCATCAACGTCTTGCTTATTTCCCTTCCCCTCCCCTTTGGAGAGTTGGCGCCGGGAGCCTAATAGAATGGCAGATTTTTTCATCTTGTTTAATGTTGGAGATGAAATAAAGCGGTCGTTGACTGCAATATTCCGTAGCTCTGCAAGAAATCTGAAGAAAGGTCACACAGTTAAGAAAGAATAGTCAGAAGGCGACTCACTGAGTTGGACCCTCTGTAAGGGCATAAAATGTGTGTGGGTTGTCTAGCAGAATCAACACTATCTCCTCCACGCTTGGCTCGTGTTTTGTGCCGCATGCACTCAAAAATGTGTTTGCCCGTGTGCCGAGGTTAATGAAGACGAACAATTTAGAATGAAATTTATCCTTTGCATCTCCTCCGAAGTAACATTGGGTTGGTGGGAGCCAACGAAAGGAGGCAGCGCCGCTTCCTTGTACCGACGGTATGGGAACTATCGGTAACTGGGATAACCGTTGGAGTTCTTGGCTTGAGAACTCTGGAAGGTACACTTCAGACCACAACGATAAATGGAAGCAGAGATCAGACCATGAATACGCCCGGAAAGGATGTCGAACCAAGATTTCGCCTCAGCACTATCTTTTGGGGGCGACCTCTCAAGCAATGCAACAATTTGAGAGGTGGGAGGGTGTTGTTTGATCTTGAGCTTAACCAAAGCATCTGCTGATAGGTTCTGAGATGTCACCGAAAAGCCTAGCATTGCCCATTCTGCATTCGAACAGACCTAGGCATCCCAATATTAGCACGAATCTGAGGTACAGCCATAACTCACCCCTTCAAGCGTTTCCAGACATGTCATTTTATTTCTTAACGCTGGAATGAATGCAATGTCACCGAAGTCCGACGGGTTATAATGTTTATACTGAGTGCTGATATTATCCAAAAGATATTTGAAGGCGCTTGAGCGTATCTAGGAGAAAGTCAGGCATGGGAAACCAGTTAGACGACTCGCGACGAACAACAAAAGGACGTACGACAGAGTCCGTGCTGGCGCAGAGATGGATCAACTCAGTGATGGGCGGGCGCCGGAGTAAGCCCAGTTCAAATAAAAACCTTGCTGAATAAAATGGTATGCATGTTAATGGCGCTTACGAAAAAACTGTTCAAGTACCTTCGTCAGACGACGCTCGCCACTTTGTCTGCTTCCCCCAATCTAGGACAGGTAGCCCCAGCTGCCTGAATACATCGAGAGGTTCATACAACTGCTGAGCTTGGTAGCGGTTGGGCTTCCGCCCTCCTGCGCTGCCATTCTGGTCCGTCTCTTTGAAAAAAACAGCTGTCATTTTGAGACGATTCCATTCGTCTTCAGTCAAAGTCGACTTCACCGAAACAAGATACTTGGAGAGATCCGCAATAGTCCATTCATTTGTCTTTATCATCCTAAAATCGGGTTATTAGCACATGAACATCCCGAGGCTCGTGGTTGTGAAAACCTGTTGAAAATGATTTGCAAATCAACATGCTTCCGGACACCTAGTGCTTGAAGAACTCGCTCTAAATTCCCTTTGAGCGCGGTTCCTGAAGGCAACGTTACAACAGGCAAATCATTGAAGATGTTTGCCTGTGGAAAATAAGACTGGTCCGGAACCTTCATTCCTGATGACGTTGGGATGCATGCTATGCCTCCTAAAAGTGAGAAGACTTCCTGTTTTGCCAGGGACGATAAAGTGGGCCAAGCACGGGTGAGGATTGTAAGCACACGTTCTGCCCATATAGGCGAAGTAGCAAGATCTTGGTCGACATTAGCGGATCGAACTTCAGTGTTGCAGACGTGTTCAAGCCATTTTGGGATAGTCAATTCGGTCCATGGAAAGGCAAAACTGATGTCAGACGATGGGAAGTTCTTGCTGATAGTGACTGGCAAAAGATGATTGGGAAGAGGTCCGTCAAGAGGAATGATGCTGTTAATTGTCCTGGTATCGACGAATGTTTGAACAGAGCCTAGCGGGATGATCTTCTCATCTGTGCTTTCCGCCTTCCCAGTAGTCAATATAGCGGCGTCCAAAAGCTCAGTTCGATGGGTAACATTCGAAGTCGTATCTTGCTGTTTACTCACGCCGATCCACCAAGCTAGGCAAGCAATCATTTCATCTTCTACCAAAGGCCGTGACCGCAACTCCTTCAAAACATCTGTAAAAGTGATAGTTTTGATCATTCCGCGACTCTCGAGGGATGTTATCATTGCTTGAGCATCTACCAAGCATTCGTCCGGCAGAACAGGCAAGTACTTCAAAAAGCCAGATAACGTAGAGTCCGGGAGCCTGACTTCGGAGGCATCTCGCACTCCAGCCGTGGATATGAGCGGAAATCGTTTTCCTTTGCTGCACGAGAAGAAGCTCGCTTCGAGAAGATTCGAGACTTCCGTAGAAGGAGTCGATGGATAGAATGTGAAGAATTTTAGTGCGTGTAGTGAACGACTCCGCAGCCATGCCTGAAGTTCTTGATCCACACTGTTCGCAGAAGAACCGGGGGGAATTGCTTCTTCCCATAAGTTCTTGACGCTTTGAAGCTCGAGCTCATACGCCGCACGAGCAAGAAGTCCTCCAACGTATAGTAACTCTCTGTTCCATACTGGGAGTTCATCAGTGATGCACCGAACAGAGTTCACTAGCCTTACTAGCAACATTCCGATCCCTACGAATATTCAGCCTGAATAATTACCCTCTGGATACCACTTACATCAGGTCAATTGATTCCCGCTCTACTGTTGGAATAAACCGAGCTGCCATGTGACCGCCCAGGCCAGTCGTTTGAGCTGTAGAATGGCCCTTTCCAACCGTGAACACCGAAACATCATAATTTCAAAAACACGCTTACAATGAAAATCCGAGTCTGGCCAGCACTGTCAAAGATGAGCCACAGGATAGATAAGAACAATTAAACATACCCATCAAGATCTGCACGTAAGCCTTGGAAAATGCTCCCGGTTGAAAATGTTTGTTTCTCATCATCATTCTTGCTCGCGTCATACTCATCCTTGGCGGTCTAAAGTATAGGAACCGAAGTCAAACGAGGTGAAAAAAGGAAAAAGGCACTGACATATATTAACTCGTATCTTAGTTTGTTTGGTGGATTCTTCTTGGTTGATCGATGCAACTCGAGTGATAGCTTTCTATCTATCCGGACAACTACATCTGCTGAGAAAATTGACAACGAGACACTTGTTTCGTCGACACTATAAGGGTTGATGACCTCTTCCCGAGCTACAGGTAGCATCACACTGGAGGATTGAGATGGACTGGCAGAGAAAGATGTGAATAAGGAGGAAAAGAAACTCCTAGCAACTGTCGATTTGGCCGCTTTCGGAGTGGGATGTCTTCGTGGCTTGACCGAACCTGAGGAATATACCCATCGCATCACCTCCGCGTTGATGTGCAAAGCTGCCCAATATGACTCTGAGTCGCTAGGAACACCAAAGAAGATAGGGGCGTACGCGTGGATTTGACGTCTGTAACGGACATCATACCCAAGGGGCTCGAATTCTGTAGCCCATTTGGAATCCCTATTTCCTTAGATACGCCCGATGACTTGGTCAATCTGACCAGCCTTTTGTCATCAAAGTAAACAACTACTTCAGACAAATGTGTCATGAAAGTAATAGAAGAAGCAAGGAAGCGGGTAAAATCGAAAGCCACAGGGATTGGAGCAGGTTCTCTAAGACTCATCTCAATTGTAGTCCATGTCGACGGAGGAGTGTTATCACCCGGAAGTCGACCACGACGGGCAAACAGCTAGTAAGCCAGTATAAGGCTGGTATTCCATGAAATGCGGGAGAGCCTACTTGGTCTTTCTTGTCCTTCCAGTAAAATCCCATCCATTGATCTACCGCACGAAGTGAATCTAGAGAATGCTGATCAGAGGGAAGAAGTACCTCCGGACGTCACAAATGGCTCCTCAGTGACCGAAAACAAGCTGTAAAATCCTGAACAAAGTTCGAGATCCGTAAAAGCTCACTGCAATTTGGGTGACTCACCTACTCCAAAAGCACCAATGTTCTCTTCGGTCGGGTTTCCTTCAGCTGCATCATATACGTATATCAGATGAAAGGAAATGTTTAATGGCACCAATTTACTGACCAATTTTCTTCAATCTATTCCAATCTTCATCACGAAATATAATTCCATTATTCTTCAAAGACCATTGATGTACCTAGAAAGAAAGAAAAAGGAATGGTCAGACCTCGAAGGGTAAACGGAGAGTATGGAAACACACCAGAGCAGTTTTCAGATCGGGCAAGGCGTCAGTTGAGCGTTCTTGTGTACCAACCGGACTAATTCCCCTCTTCGTATCCAGAAATCCCTGCGTTTCGAAGCTGATTTCGACGACTGTGGCCCGGGCATCATCAGAATTTTGCAAGAGCTCGCGAAAGACTGTGAATTCTCCAGAATACCGAGCAAGGATCTTGTCGATCAAAGCGCGCTGATTGACTTCTACAGATTCGTCGTGACCACTCGCCCACTGCAGAACTTCGTCAGCAAGAGCGGCAACTTGAAGGATCAGAACGCCTACCACTGCGTCTCTCTGGGTGCTGGTTGACATACTCGATTTGTGTTAGCCTGAAATTGTGTATGTACCACTATCATAAGAATCTCTATCAAAGACCAACCTCAGAACGGCGTGTTGCTTCCCACCTGAGTTTCGATTTGATCTGGGTAAGCTCTATTCATTGTCACAATTGATGCTTATGTAATTATGTTGTAATTTGTTGAATCCAATATCACTGATATTAAGCAGCAGTATTTGCAGACCTCAGATCTAGACATGATTTCACAAGGAAGGATAATGAGCGTGCAAATAGAAACTATGCAATGCAATAGGGCGAACGGAGGCAGAATTGATGATGGAGCCAGGTTTATATTAGACTGGGACGTAGTGCTGAGGGCTTGTCGCGAAAGTATGGATACGCATGATGCGGTACTAGGGAAGAGGGGGATGATGAATTGGTATATCGAACGTATAGATATCCGGCATTGACACGCCATTCGGAAAGAAATTATGCATAACCGCAGCCTTCAAAATCTTGTGGCAGGGTCCAATGGCCCCAGCGGACCGTATCGTTCTCCAGAGCCACCACGTCCAGAAACGCCTCGAGGGGGATCGCCACTCATATTGATCGTGGGCGATGTAGGGGATATGGCCGTAGACGGAGGAGGTCCAAGGCTTGGCGATGTTGACCGTGTTAACGGTGCATACCCACTCCCACTGATATTTGCTAGCTGTGTCGTGGACCCATCCGATAGCTGGTATCGTGGTGCATACGTGGAGGATGGTGGCGTGGGCCGATCATTGAAGCCAGTCTCCAGCATCGCTTCCAGTTCAGCACCATCGACGGTCTTTGCCGAATGAAGGGTTTCGTCTTGAGGAAGTATCAACCCAACTGGTGGAGGAGGGAACTGCGTGTGATGTTCGTTGTATCCCCCGATTTGGGGACCCCAATGGTCGTCATCAGAAGAGTTGAGTGAAAATGTATCCGAGCCATCATATTGGCTCCGGGAGTCCATCCCTCGGACACCAAGTAGTTCCCCATCCCCTGCAATGTAACCCGACGGATGCGATCGCTCAAAATCCCTCCGACGTCGTTCCTCACGTCGAAGCTTCCGTAGTCGTGAACGCTCCCAATCTTCCCAACGCCGCAATGGCACTTGAGGGACGTTAGAACGAGTTCCTCCAGCCCCATGCCCTTCTCCTTTTGCTTCTCCCTCTACTTTCCTTGATAGGACTCATCAGATATGTGCTCGGTCTTCTGGAAAGAAAATTTACCTTGTTTCGCCCCATGAAAAGTCATCAAAATGCCAGAAGGCATACAGCGGCAGAACGAAGTTCCATATTGGGAGCGCAAGCAAATAGATCAACATCCAAAAGACATACACCACTTTCCCCGTCGTGATCAAGATCAACACGGCAGGTAGACCAAGCACCGCAACGAGAAGCATAAGGGGAATGGCTTCCTCGAATGTCTTCGGTGGAGATAATGCGATGCCAACGATAAGAGCATACGTTAACGATATGGCGATTGGAAGAACGACAGTACCGAGAAGGTCCATGAAAACCACGAATTGCATGCTGAAACAAAACGTGCCACAAAGATTTCGAACCAGGACGAGCTCCATGAGGTTGTGAATCGTCGAATTAATCCACCGCCGACGTTGAGAGAGCAGGACAGAAAAAGTATCAGGGACGACAGTTCTGCATTTCGCCTGGGGCAAAAACATCATCTTTCGATTGGGAAACGTCCTCAGTAGACAGGTAGTCAAGAATCGATCCTCGCCGAGCAGCAACAGATTCTTCTGATGAAGGGTTGTTACCTCGCATTGGCTGTACTCCTTGACAACCTCAGGCTTGACGATGAGTGGCACCCAGTCGTCGCCGGTGGCTTTCCGTGCCTTGAGTCGGAACATGGAGAAACAACCGGGCAAGCACGACACACCACCAAAAACGGATTCGAAAGCCTTAGCTAGATGATGGGATATAAAGTACTCAAAGACTTGGATAGCAGTTACCCATGACTGCCGCTTGTTTGCTATCCGAGTCTCGCCACAGACTCCCATGATCATCTGATCGTGGTGCATGCAGTTAACCAGATACCCCAGGGAATCAGGAAAGACTTTTGTGTCAGCATCCACCTTGAACGAGGTCAATGTTCGTGTGGATTGTTCAAAAAAAAAACCGCAACCTACCATCAAGACCACTTCAAAGAAATCGGGTGTGACTCCCATCAGGATGTGAATTTTGCGAAACAGGTCAAAATCCAGGGGAGTCATACGGTCATTATAAGTGACACGAGAGAAGAAATTCATGAGGATGAGCTGGCTGTCACGCTTGCCTCGATTGCCAGGTTTCCTGTCGGATGCGGCTTCTGCTTCCGTGCCGCATTTGACGATAATGACAGTAGGGGTACGACGACCGGCCACAGCTGCCAGATGCTCAGTACAACCCTGTGGCAATTCTTGAGAAGGGACTTACTATAATGACCCGCATAAACCATAGCTCTATTCTGTGCCTTTGCGCCGGAACCAACTGCACCATAAGTCATTGGAATCGGATTTCCAAAGCGCGGATCAGCTTCCAGTAGTCCCACACAGATATCAGGTGTGCTCCTCTTTTCGCCTGCGCCAGTGATCATGCCATCTGCAACGACAAACAACAGCTTCCTCGCATCCGAGTACTTGGTAGTTGAGATGGAATCTAGCGTCGTCCGTAGTGAATCCTCGCCTTCAGAATAACACGTCACTAAGCAAACTGCAAAGATTTCGGCACCAATTTGGGTTAGGGTGACCACGGGAGAAACGCTATCAGAATTGATGAGGGTGGCACTGGAGGAGGAAGGGAGGGATCGAGCGGGTTTGGTGATTTTAGTTGACTTTGTGCCCCTAGGCCCTGCCCAAGGAGCTGTTCCATTCTTACTGTCAACCGAAATATTGGCACCACCTGGCAATACGGCTGGGCTGATTGCGGAGCGGTTGAGTTGCTGGGTATTGGGAGGCCCTGCCAGTTTCTCGGAAAGAAACCAGTTGAAGACACAAGCCATGACGAAGCGAACGAAGACGAGGCCGAGGATAACAATCAGGCCAGTGTAAAGAAAGAGGTCGGAAATAAAACAACCCGGAGTGATCTTGTCAATATTTCCTGCGTAGTATCGTTGCTTGAGACAAGGTACAGCGGCTACGAGATCTGAGCGACTGTAAAAAAGACGGGTGCCATCCTTTCCACTAGGAGTGGCGGACGGATGCAATAGCGTGCGAAGAGCCTTGTCGACATTGTCGGAGGGAACATGTTGTGGGTGAATTGCAATGTAGGGTTTCATGTTGAGAACTGCGCCGTCTAGAACGAAGTACGCGTCAAGAAGAGTTACTTGATCCCATGAGTATCCTGCGAAGAAGCCGGTATTAACGATGGAAAGGGATTTGTAGGTGGATGAGGAATTGATGGGGGGGAGAGGGCATGGAGTTTCGGAAGAGCAAGGAGCATCCTTTGCAACACGAAAGTTGAGGCCAGCGCACTGTGTAAACTGGGCTGCATCACGTTGGAACATGGCAGTGATATCCTGGCCTGAAACTTTGGCAAGAGAGGCGAAATTGACGTCGTCGGTAGACTTGGCAGAGGTGACATTGTAGACGACACCCTGAACACCAAGGGTGTTGGGGGCTGAACCGACGTGCAAGAACCTGCTATCGGAAGAGTTTGTCGTGGGACAGAGGACCTTCTGGAAACCGACAGTGATGAAGCCAACGGCTGCACAGAGAAGAAGGATGAGGAAGCACAAGGCTATTTTCTCTCTCCAAGCCTGTCTAGTAGCTTTGTCCTTGAGGCCGCCGATAGCGCTGAGAAGAACATTGGGAGCCCAAAAGGTAACGACAAGCGAAAAGTATTTCCAAGAAGTGGAGCCATTGTATTGGTCGTGAATAGGGACTGGATGGGAGCCAGACTGGGATGAATGGAGGGAAGTCGGAGGGTTAATGAGTGGGACGGGTGCTACGCTTCGTTCTGGGCGGGTGAGTGTTTTTGCTCTGCGAATGGTGGGACTGGAAGCGGGGGGATGGCGTGTTGTTTGAATTGGGACATCAGTACGATCGTAAGGAGGTTGGAAACGAAGGGCCATTGTATAAAAGAAAGTGGGAGGAGGAGGAGGAGAAGAAAACGGAGACGCACGTGGTGATAAGTGTTGATATGGTTACTCGTACTTTTATAATATACAGTAAGTAATAATAATAATATTTTGTCTATGTTCTCTCAGCTCTCAGCTCTGGCTTCCCAGCACCACACCAGCGAGTACAATCGCATAAAGTTCGGTGCCCAGGGTAGTTATTCTCCTTTTTTTCCCTTTCATCTTCTCCTCATCCTTCCTCCATCGACAGGTTGCCCCGTCAAATACCTCCCCATCTCTCTCCAGCTCCCTGACGTCTTCAAGGAGCTTCAGCACCGTCAACTCCTGGCATCCCATACTAGACCCTGGTGGCATTCTAACAAACTTCATTTTCCTGTCTTCGTCCTCGGTCCCAGTGGCGCCCAGCCGCACCAAACCACTCGCCTTCAGGAGCAAATCCAGGCCGCTATCTTGTCTCCTCTCCCTCAGGCTGGTCCCCGCCTGCTTCCTACCAACCAAGTTCATCCCCCCATCAAGACCTCTCTAACTCATCCGATCAAGTGCGCACCCCCCACCACTTTTGAATTCTAATCACTCACCTCACACAGCATCTCTCCCATCATCCCTACCGAACTCATTCCCGTAATTTCTTCACACATTTCTGCCACTCCTTCCTCACCCTTGTCTCAACCACCCATTTTGTTCGACATCCCCTCCTTGTTTACCCTCGATCACCTTATCTCGACCTCTCAACGAAAGAATGCCGTTCGCTTGGGCCCTCCTGTTATCCTCAAGCACCTCCACACTCCCACCAGCGTTGCCGAAGCATTACAAGCTGCCATCACCGGTGATCTATCCGTAACGCATCCACATACGGAACCCAACAGCATCAAATGCCCCACTTCACAGATGATACCCTCGTCCACTATTATACCCCGACCCTCATCCGTCCATACCCCGCCATCTCACCAACCAATACCCACATTTCACTCAAACCGGTCATCAGTCTCTCTTACTCTGTCTTTGACCATCTCCCACACCCCTCCACTATCGACGGCACAATTTCCCAGCAAGCCAATAGTCAATTCTGCTGGGTGGGTCTCTCGTTTTTGTACCGCTTTCAGTTTCCTTACGCCTACTTTCAGGTCGACCACTGCCACTGTCACCTCATCTGCCCCCAGCCCTTCTTCCTCCACACTTGTACCTATATCATCGCCGGCTTTTTCAGTTGGTAACTTGTTCCTTTCTTCTTGCCCAGGTAAAAAAGGTACAGTCCCTTGCCACCGACCTACCCCTACATAGGTTTCATTCGATCTATACAGTCCGTCTTCAGGGGTCTGTAAAAGGCCGGGGTGGTGTGTGCAGAGACCTAGATGCAGACCTGAAGAGGATAAAAGGCTTGGGGGTTGGGTGCATTGTCTGGTGCGCCCCTTGCCCTTGTTTCCATGCTGCGAGTGTCATTTATTATGCGATCACCAGCTGTTTGGATGACACCGAATTGGAATTTCTGGGTGTGCCATGGTCTGAGTACGAGGAATGTGCGAGGGACAACGAAATGGATGTCCTTCGGTCAGTGCTAACCCCATATGTGTTGCTCCTTCATCTGATCCGGCGGACTAGATTACCCACCCCGGAAGGTCTAGCACCGCTGACACCTGCATCTCTCAACACTCACCTGACAGATTTGATCAACAATTTCACCCTTCGTGGTGTGCCCGTCCTTGTACATTGTCGCGGCGGAGTCGGTCGAGCCGGCGTCGTTGCCTGCTGCTGGCTCATCATGCTAGGGCTTTGTGGATGGATTGAGCCTGATGGAAAGGCTGCAGCTACCTCGAAGCATCCCGATTTGATTAGCCCAGCGAGGAAGGACACTGTCAGGTTTGTCGAGAAGATTATCGGAGTTGTAAGGAAAAGAAGGAGTATGAAGGCAGTTGAGACTTATGAGCAAGTAAGTTTCCTGGTCGATTTTGTGGAATACCTCAGAGCGAGGACAAATGCAACAGCTCCAATGATCTCATGACTGCTCCCTCGTGTATCGCGCCCGCATACGCGGGATTGTAACTATAGTATGGACTCGGATTTCTTATCGATAAATTATTTAATCTTACGTGCAGAACGCGCTCAGCATCACTACTTACATAAACAAAAATAGAAGTTTAAGTATTACTAAAACTTGAAGACAAGATTGTTCACAACACTGCAGACGAGGATATCATTGCTGCCACAGAAATAAGATCGTCTTCGTGCAACCGAAAACGACAATACAGGTGGGCAGGTTTTCTATATCGACCAACGGGAATCAATTGATCGTTTGTCTAGTAGTAAAAGGATCGTCCTTTACGGCCTCTTGTCATAAAATCGGACACAAATCTAACAGTCCGTCTACTGGAGACTAGCTTGTCTTGGGCATTCGAACTTCGAACGTTCGCCGAACATTAAACCGGGCACCCTAGGTCATGTCATTTGCCAGAACCAAGCTCAAGCTCGCAAGGGATGCCCTCGGCAAAAAAGATTATACTCAGGCAAGGGATGCCGCCTCTCAAGCGCTTGAATACGAGCCGGACAATTACAATGCGTGAGCATCTGGAATCTGAGAATTACGGAGGTTCGTGCTCATATCTGAATAGAAACGTATTCCTCGGGCTTGCTTTTCTCGAGCTGGGTCAGCATGAGAAGAGCGAGCAAGTAATTTGCCACTGCCATATACTCCCAAAGTTGCTCAAACCCTTCACAGGTTTATCGAAACGCAATCCAAATAAACCGGGAGCAACCATTGGCCTGGCAGGTCAGACTGCAAATATATCCCACTCTTTTCATATCCTTATGACAATATGTTAGGGGATCGCCAAATTCTACGAGCGTGTGGAGAAATGGGAAGAATTGGCTGATACCCTTGAGCGTTTGATGGAAATATATGCTAACGTGTGAGGCACTGTAATTGTTTCAGACATACTATCTGACAGGACCTTCTTAGCGACGATGCTGTGAAATCAGCAGAAGCGTGGCAGAAACTCGTTGAACTACGCCGTGAAAGAGGTACCCGACTACAAGTATTGATCACTTTGAATTTATCTTGAACACGTTCTGAATCAATTTCACAGCTGTTTGACGCTTTGTCGCACATTCTCCCCCAGTCTCCATCTTACCCAGTGCTCTCCACCCTCCCACCTCCAGATCCTACCAACCTGACTTCAACCACAACGTATATAGCCCAAACTGCAATTTATAACTCACTACCGGTCCTAGAGGAGTCGATTTTATTGCTGGAAACACACGAGGATCAACATCTGAAGAGGGAAGTAGAGAGACGGAGGACTCGTCTCGGCTCGTCTGGTCCAGAACAATTGAAGAAAGAGAGCGGATTGGAGATTTGGGGTACATCTCGGGTGCGATCCGTAGATTTCTTTCTTTGGCCGTCCATTCTCAATCTCTATCCCAGCTCCCGGGGCTCTACAACGAAGTGCTCATGCATCCCAACACAGGAGACGAACTACGACGCCAGACGGAGTCCAAGCTTCTCAGGTACAAGCAGCGCTATTTGTATGCCTTGCCAAATACAGAAGAGAGCGCTTCCGCGAAAACTGTAGCATTTAAAGAGTTGGATGAGTTAGTAAACGGAGCAGTACTTCTTCGCATTCCGGATGAACTTGCGTGGATGATTTCTCTGGAAGGCCAGGATTGTGAAACTCTTGGTTAGTCCTGATTACGACTACTAACCTCAACATTACTTACTTCTGAATGAACGCAGCTGGTTATGACCATGCTCTGATGAAACAGTTTACGGCACTTTTTCCGACATCACCAATGGCTCTGTTATTCGCTGGATACTTTTGCTATATTGGAGTTCCCACTACTGACGAAGAGAAGAAGTCACTTACTACCTCTGAAGCCGATCCCTCTGACACAATAATTGTTGGTATGATCCTCGGCTATCTTCTATCAGTGTACTTTACCTCGCTTTTCAGAATGCGTCCTCCGCCATACCTGACTCCATCATTGCAACTCGGATTTTGGCTGATCTGTATCTGAACGAATTAGACTACCCAAATGCTATCAAGGTTGCAGAAAGTAGTTTGGAACTTTTACATCGATCTGAAAGCAATACCGGGCGCCGGCTTCCGAGGTCAGTGTTCCCGATTATAGGGCGTTGTTCAAGAGATGCAAGTGTTCTACAGGGTTCGAATAGGACTTCAGGCTATCCTTGCGACGTCTTTTGTTCATTTTTTCCCACCAAAACATCATACCCGCGCACTCGCTATCATTGACGAAGTCCTCTCGCAGTCTCCTGATAACATATCATGCTTGATGGGTCGTGCATACGTTTTGCAGACAGCCAAGAAATGGAAGGAAGCCAGTGTGTTGTTCGCAAAAGTAGAAAATTTGCTTCTGGACGACCTTGAAATCGGGTTGCGCGCAAAGGAAGAAAACGCTTGGTGTTCCTGTCAGTTCAAGGACTTAGAGACGGGGTTGCAAGGGCTGAAAGATGTTCATACGACGTTGAAGACTTTGGATGACCGAGAATTAGACATGGCAAGGTGTTTATGGCGACTGGGTAAATGTTATTGGGACATTGGTGGTGCGTCATGCAGAACTGACTTTCTCATCATCAATAATCAAAACCTATTACGTTAGGTTCCAATCGTGAAGAAGCATATAGATATTTTATCGCTTCCCTGAAGTCCAATGCCTCATATGCTCCTGCATTCACATCTCTCGGTGTCTATTATTCCGAATATGCTTCGCCACCAGATCCCACTCGCGCATCCAAATGTTTCCAAAAGGCTTTTGAATTAGATCCGCGTGAAGATTTTGCAGCTCGTCAATTGGCAGAGTCATTTGCAGAGGATAGAGAATGGGATCTCGTAGAAGTAATTGCTCGACGGACAATCGAAGGCGAGGGTGGTGTGGATGCTGGGATGCAGAAAACAGGGGAAGAGCCAGCGGCAAGATATCTGCCCACCAATGCGTGGGCATGGAAAGCCGTGGGGATCGTCGAATTAGTGAGTGTCACTGTCGTATGTGCCGTCTAGTTCGTCCATTCAATCCAACCAAAGAACCGTCGGAATCACTTGTCAGCTATTCGAGCATTTCAAATTGCGCTAAGAGGTGAACCGGAGGACCAAGTGTCGTGGGTAAGGTTGGGAGAAGCCTATAATAAAGACGGGCGGCACGGCGCGGCACTTAAGGCTCTCGCCCGAGCTCATGAATTGGTCCCTGATGATTGGATGTGTGCTTACTTCATAGGAGACGTCCAGCAACATATGGGGCATTTCGAGGATGCTATCGCTGCGTTTGAATTGATTGTAAAAGAACGGCCCTCCGAAGTCCGCGTGTTGCTATCTCTTGCAGAAGCTTACCTGAACCTCGGGCGCACAGAGCTCTCAGACAAGTTTCAAGCAAGGGCAGAGCGTTCATTCGTGTCCTGTATCCGTGTGTGTGTCCACACAATACAAGCAAGCCCCGGCTTTCGCAACTTGTTGTGGAAAACGATGGCAGATGCCATTTTTTCTCTCTCGAGTCGATCGATATTCATCGACGAGGAAGGCATTCGAAAATCCCTGGTTGCTGTCACGTCTCTCCTTCCAGCGAAATCAGATCACTTGCCTACTTTCATGTTGCTGCCGTCATTGCAGGATGGCCGCACATTGGACGGGATCAAAGTTCTTGAAATTGCGACAGCCGCCTATGGCTATCGAATATCACTTGGCATGTCCGATTCAGTGACGACGGGTGGAAGTGCTTGGTTTGATCTTGGAGTTGCTCTCCATTTGTGGGCCACAAAGTCATCCATTAGTGAAAGTATGGAGAGCGCCCGAGGAATAGCTGTTACCTGTTTCAAACAAGCCTTACGCGAAGACTCGGCGAATGCTATCTATTGGATAGCCATGGGAGATGTACACTTTCTTTCCCATGCCAAGATTGCGCAACATGCGTACCTCAAGGCTCTGGAAAGGGAGTCGAAGGTACCCGTCATTTGTTCCAGATCCTTCGGTATCATACATTGATTAACCTACAGAATGTTATCGCGTGGACTAATCTCGGACTCCTCTACCTGCATCATAATGATATTGAACTCGCGAATGAAGCACTCTATTGTGCTCAAGCTCTAGATCCTGATCATGCTGCTGCTTGGATTGGTCAGGCGCTAGTTGCCATTGCCAATGATCATGACACTGAGGCAAATGCAATGCTTGAACACGCTGTAGGATTGACAACTAACGCGGTAAGATGTCACACATCTATGTGGATTCGTCTGTCCCATTGGCTTAACTGTGTGATAGCCTGATGCAGATATGTTATTTGCTTCAAGAGCGTTCTCTCGACTGAGGTTCATCAAGTACGATAAGGCCACACATCTTGCTGTACTCCTTCCTATATTCTCCGTCTTAAGTCGATATTGCGAATACTGCCCCGACGATGCATCCGGTCTGCATCTCCTCGGTTTGGTTTGTGAAAGCCTTGGTCACTTGGAGCTGGGAATAAGCATGATTACGCGCACAATTTCTATCCTAGAAACAGTCTACGAAAACACAGAAGACCCAGAAGTGGAAAGACAGTTCACCATAGCAAACTCGAATCTGGCTCGTCTGCGACTATCCCTAGGAGACTATCAAGGTGCTGTTGGGTCGTTTGAAAGTGCTCTTGGTTTGTTAGGGGAGGCTGCAGACCACACATCGGGCATGCTTCGCATTCAAGCGCATTTCGGTATGGGCCTCGCAAACTTTATGCAGGGTGACCTGCAAGCAGCACTGGGCCTATTCGAGGCTGCTTTGGGCTGTGCCAATGATGATCTTGCTGCCAGAGGCCACGTATTCGTGCTTCACGCTCAAACAATGTGGGCTATTCAGACTGAGGAATTTCAGGAAACTGCCAAAGCACAGCTTCTGGAATCGTCAGTCTCTTAATTTCTCTCAGAGCGCAATTACTGACAGGTTTTCACTAGTATTGCTGCAGATCCCGAGAACTTGACCGCCATCAATACTCTGGCAGGGATGGGTATATTAACATGCGATGATAATCTTGTGGACGCAGCACTGTCTGAACTCCTTGCCTTACCACTGGAGCAAAAATACGAGCTGGATCCTCAAAGAGATGCCAACGCTCTTCTCATTCAACACCATCTTGGTCAGGTATGTCCGCCGCTGGAGACCAGATCAAACCCATGTTAACAAACCAAATAAGAATGACATTAAGAAAGCATTATCAGTCGCGCAAGGCGCACTGCACGTGGAGCCGTACCGTAACGAAAATCGGAATGAATTGGCCAGTCTGATGCTTCGGAATGGGGAATGTCAATCCTTACTTTCAGTGCTTCCTACCTCATCTTCGATTGACCACCTACATGGCCTTGCGGCGACACTCACGCTCCGAGTCATCGCTTTGGCGATGGATGATAGTGGCCAAAAAACGGGTATTGCACGCCGAGAAATCCAGAGGGCAATTATGCTGTGTCCCTCTGATGTTCGTTCTTGGACAGCCCTGGCCTACGTCAGGTCACGGCGGATATAACGATTTCGACGAATGAGTAGTTAAGATGTATATTAGAAACGAAGCAAATACGATAAGCACAAATTTGCGAAGTTGTCTCGGTCTTATCTCAATGCCTGGTCACCAATAAAAGAAGACGACGGGTAACGGATGATGATTGTCCAACAGAATCAAGCCACCACTTTAGTTGAGATTCCTTCATCTTGAGGGTAAGGCCTTGTGTGATCCTTTTCAAAAAATGGAATGAAATAAGATTGAAAATAGACGTTGACATGAAGTGGACTGACATGCCACGTTCCTCCAAAGCCTCATCCAGATCTTTCATAGATAGCTGGCCGAGCAAGCCGTCCTGTAAAAGCAGTTGATCGTCTACTGCAAGGAAGTCCAAGTGATGTCTAATCCGTCGTATCCGTAAGGCGTCGAAACCCGCAGTGGAGAGCCTCAACAGCCTGAATATCATGAGTATTAGATTCTGGTCAAGCATAAACATAGGATTGAACTGACCCACAAAAAGCGAACGACGCTTCGTCTACCTTGAGAAGATTTATTGAGAGATGACCAGCAGGATCTTCTTTTAACTTGAGCTGTGCGAAGAGAGACCGGTAATTATTGGCAAATACAATAGCCTTTTCGGTCTTTTTCTCCTCAATCCTCGCACGTTGTGAAGGTAGAACACATGTGGAGGGAAGCATGAAAGGAGCGTAGATGGCGATGAGGGGGATAATCTCCTCAAGCAAAAGAGCGATAAAAATGAACGGGACTACTCTGCAGATGGGATCGGAAAGTATTAAATGAGAAAAGGAAGGGACACTTACTTGCTCACATCATCCCTCTGTGTTCTTATCAATCGGTTCTCGAACCTTGTCAGAGGACTGCCGCCTGCCTTGATGCGCGCCAGAATCAAAGATATTTGTTTCCGACGGGCAAAAATAAGTTTCACGCCTGCATAGTAGAATTTCTGGAAAACAGAATATATAAATTAAGGAAGGGGTGCGAAGAGGACTAAAATGTACAGCGAGCTGAATACCCTTGTGCAAGGTTCTCTTGAACCAGTTGGCATCAGGGGGCGGGGGCGTTAGAATTCCGTGAGCCTCGGCATCCTCCACATCTCGCTTGGTATTTTCTTTTACGGTACGTAGGGATGGCTGATCAGTAGGGCGAGGTAGGGGTTGGGTGGGTTTTCTAGGGCTATGAGTGGCTGAAACTGTAGAGCTCTTCGGCTTAATAGGAGCAGGTCTAAGATCAAATTTCTGTTTATGGTTGGCGAGATTCGGGGTGGTGATATGGGGTGAAGCAGACGATGTGACAGACGAGGAGGTCGATTGGGAGGCCAAAAACCGAGGAAAGCAAGGGGGGTTGGTTGTTCGGATAGAACGTAGTGCTATTGACCTGCAATCGATATCGACAGCATAAAAAACTGGTAATGTGAGATGTGGAACAAACCTTTGGAGAACGACATCCTTAGGGAGAAGGCGAAGCATGCGAAAATATTCCAATTGACAATCCAATGTTCAAGGTTGAGTCAGTGGCTGTGCACTAAAAGAACCTTGGATGGTATTTATAGCTACATCATTAAATTGGTATAACCAACAAAATAAAAAATAAAATCCCTATAAATCAATGTCACGAACCAGATCCTCCTCGCCGACCAAAGCTAAGACTCCCAAACCTCGAAAACCGCCCTTTCAGGGATCCAAACGAACCAAGGCTTCCTATTTGTGATGTCACAACCGACGCACCCGACATCTGTGCCGCAGGAGAACTATGTATAGCGTTCGCTACATTCACAAACGAGTTATGAGGCGATTCGGCAGAAAGGGAATCACTCCCTCCATTCTCCCCTGGCGCCGAGGACACTCCATTGATACCATGCTTAGCCAGGTGTGCCAGGTGCTTTTGTAAGGGCGTTTGTTTAGATGCAGGTCGCATATTATTCATGCCAGGAAGAGGTTGTGATGGAGGTGGAGTTAGCGCAGATCGTCCAAGTTGCAATGCCGGTATCACGTAGCCACCGCGTGCCGTTTCAGTCGTCGACATACTTCTCTTCAGAGACTGTTCATACAACGACGGTTGATGATAAGAAGCATCCCGGTTATGGGGCTGGAGCAACGGCGCAATACCCGCTGAGTCAGGAAGACCATCCACAGCAAGGCGTCGGATTTCCTCTCGGAAATTTTTCTTGAAGAATTTTTCGAGCGTCTCGTGGAATGGTATGAACTCTGGAGGACACAGATGTCCGTGTAACTTAAGACAGCTATCGATCACACGGACCTGAAAAACAGGGTCAGTGGTTGCGGGAAATGAGCGATTCAGAAGTAAAATCACTTGATCATCTATGGCTGCTCGCAGTTTCTCGACTAGTTCCACTCGTTCCGGATTACGAGCAATGTAATCAGGGCTGAAGAATAATTGTCGGTAGGATGCTGTACCAGTGTTCACAGGCGCGTCCACCGCACTGTTCAAGGACATCGCCAAGGCGTTGGTCGACACCAATTGTGATGTTTTTGCAAGAGCTTGGTACCTTATGTGCAGGGCGGTCAGCTCCTTTGTTTTCAGCTCCACCTCATTCAAGGCATTCTCAAGAGGTGAAATGTCCACCACCTCAACACCTATGACCTCGGAACGACGCAGGACGGTGGGGAAAGCTTCCTCCGTTGTGAAATAAGTCTTCTCCAGCCAAACTTCCTCCGTCCCATCGCGGGTGGTCCTCTTCGCTTGACGAGAAGAGCTGAACAGATTGATAGCACTGGAGAATACTGGTTAATATTGAACTGAGGCATGAAGTACGCATCGTGAACCGTACCTGTGCTCATAATACGTCCGGACTGATATCGGGACATCGGGATTCATGAAGATGGGACGAGTACGGTCCGGCTCTGGAGTGACCGCAGTACACTGAATGTACTGCTCATTTCCAAAACGAATATCCACCGGGGGATCACCCGAATTCTTCAATAGCTGTGCGCCAGTGTGCTTGTTCAACATTCGCTCACAGAAAGCGCCAAACTTCTCCCATTCATAACCTCGGTACTAAGCACACAGTTAGCTAGCAATGAAGTAATGTTTAAGAGCTACATACAATGAATCGCTTGTCACGGATGGCTGCTGGGAAGTTACCGTAAAACGTGACTCTGTAATAGTCAGGATAGTATCGCTGGTCAGTGACGATGTGTTCCAGTAGCATGGCCTGGTGCCTCAAAATTTCAGACAGTCGGCCACTTTGACACATATTATGAGAAAAGATTCAAGGCACGTATGTCTTAGAAGACTCACTAGTTGAAAGTGACTTCAGCATGCTGATATGCCAACTCCTTGCATATATCGATCGCACGCTCCCAAGCTTTCCCCTTTCCTGAAAAATGACTCATAAGCGTACATCCTTATCCGTAGGGATATACTTACCAAGATAGTCGAGAATCAGGAGACACAAGGTTTCCTTACGGTGAAAATGCGACTGTTGGGGCAGTCCGAGGTCTTCCATTGGACTAACGAATGCGTTCAAATCCCACTCGTGGAGGTCGGAGTGCAACTTAAGTGTTAGTGCAGCCTCGACATAATTCTGAGATTGCAGGTGCATCTACAAAAAATTTAGTGGTGCACTGTTTGAGAAAATAGCGCACGTTACATTGACAAGCTGATGGACGTATTTGATGTATATCTCATCACGTCCTATTCGTCGGATGAAGTTCATAAGCCTCAGCTGTGATGGAGCAACTTAGCAAAGGACTAAATCAAGCAAAAGGAAGACATGCCGTAGCGATAACACGATCATCAGCAAATTCTTCACCTTCTGGTAAAGCTCGCACACTAAGTAAAAGCTCCAGGAAAAGGTCGACTGAATCCAGGAAATTGGAGACCCGTTCACGCAAATTGTCGTCCACGTCAGATGTATCAAACAAATGTCGCAGTTGCGAAATGAAAAAAGCTCGGGATATATCATCGCCTTTACTGTCCGACATGAACAAGGAATCCAGCCGCGTGACAAGTTCGTTCTCGATCTCGTCGAAATGCTCTGATTGATGATACTCAGAAACTATCATGCTGTAGAGAATCTGGACTGCATTGTTTCGCAGCTGATCGTGGTGGCTGAGACATAGATTGACGACATGTCCAACTAAGGAATGGAGGTAACCTTGATAACCCTACGACGAGAATTAATGAAAGTGTTACGTTGTTGGGCTTCTGACTTACGCCATATCGCATAGGTGGTTCACCGGTACTTGAGATGTGCTCTGCCCAACCTAGAGCTTGCCAGAGCGTTAGCAAAATTGATGCACCTTCACCTCGTATATCACCAACAAGCCGCCAAACAGCCCGGCGTTTCTACAGTTAATATCTCAGGTCAGGGTGGAGAATAAGATTTACAGCACTCACCTGTGGGCTGAATTCTTCGATGACAAGCTGTTCCGATGATAGAAGTTTCAGGAGCATTTGCAGGCCACTTTTCCAGAGGTTCGCGTCGAATTGAGACTCGGAATCCTGGGCTGGAATAAATTCTTTTTCCATCACAGCTGCAACTGGGTCCATCATCTTGATCAACACCTTATGTGCAAGAACATTGACGTTGAGCCAAGTTTTCGGGAATGCATCGTTCTCGAGGATTGAGGTGGCCACGTCAAAGAAATGTAACAGTAGAGTAACAAACCTGTCACGGCCTTCGATGTCCAAGCTCGATTCAAGGAACTCCAAGATATGTTTCGTTGGGGATGACAAGATAAGAACTAGGAAAACTATGGCAATTTCCCCTAGACCCGGATTGAACAGAGAATTTTCTTCCCGCGGCAAAGACGTGCTGTTGGGACCTCGAGGTGCATCCGGCAAGTATGCTAACAAAGAAAACGGATATGATTCGGGGAAGGTTATAGGAACAGCAGCCTTCAGTGTTGTTGGAGAGTGTTGCATGGCCTTTCTTGAAGCAAGACTTTGGAACTCGCGGTACGAGTCCAACAACCTACAAACAATTAGTGTCACTGTTCGATCGCAGATAATGGTCCACGTGCCTAGGTAGTAAGGATAGGAGGTATTCAACATTATCTTGCTCCGAACGAAGAGCTTGCCGATCAGCAATGATGACAGGAGATACAAGATGTTGCTGCAACTTGTCCAACATCACAGCGACAATAGTGACACATAACCGTATGCTTTCTAACCAGCTAACCCGAGCAGCATCGCGAGCAGCCTCCCCATCATTAGACTGCGTGTGTGTGTATTCATCGTATCGACCGAAGTGAGGCTTAATCCATATGACGACAGCCTCAACTAAGAGAGGTCGAGACTGAGGATTATCGAACAAGAAGCCTTTCACGATCTGAAGATACATGATGAGCTTCCAGATCACAATTTTACCTTTCCCGGCTGTCACTGCATTTGCAAACGTGGTAGCTATTGAAACGAGCTCGACAGTCGGAAATATTTTCGCCAGTTCGGGGAGGATAGACGTAAAGTGTTGCAGGGCAATTGTTTGAGTACCAATGATAGATGGAGGGGAAGAGGTAGACATCATGCGGGTAACTTCGGATAGGTGCGATCGCAGCTCTCGCTTGAATGTAGTGTCAAGATGCTCTGCCGTTGCTCCTCCCCCCATACCAATCTCCTTTGCCTTCTGTAGTTCCCTGGATCTTGCGATGAACTTGAAGATATAATGCCAGACCTTTAAAGCAGCCCGAAGAGGAGAGGCTGTTTCACTAGATGTAGGGTCTGCAAGAAGTCGATTCATCGAATGAATCATATGCGATGACGCAGGAGCGCAATTGAAATGCCTCTCAATGTAGACATCCAATACAGGCTGGAAATTACTGAATCGCCTATCCTGGACAATCCCGAGCACCGTTACCAGCGCATTGAAAACCAAAAGGTCCATTTCGCCAGAATGGTTACTCTGTGACACCAGTATCCCAAACAGAGAGTCAAATATATCACGCAGGAATTTGACGATCTCCCCTTCCCCGACAAAGGTAAATTTGGCGAGAATCGTAGGAAGAAGCTCCCTATCTCCCAGTGTGTCCCAACTCAAGAGGCTGCGAAGAACGGGGTTTTGGGTAAACCTCGTTGAGCAGAGGGAAGAGCGGATTGTGAGCGTGTCCCTTAGTGGAGGGGCAACACGCTGCATCTCAGAAGGTATGACAACTTGATCTGGCCTCTGACCTGCGGCTAGTGATGACGGAGCAGTAAGGTATACATCAGACGTGACCTGAGCTAGCTTGTCAGAGCGATACATAATAAGCATGTGGCTCCCATCTTCCACAAAGGCGTGTTTATCAGGAAACAAGGGTTGAAATGCAAAGGCGAACGGCCGGTCCATGTTTTCGGGTCCGGAACGATTGCCAGCCCGCTCTCTACCCGCACGGTTCCGAAAGGTGAAAAATAAGTGCCATTGTGGTCGCCCCTTTGGCGGTAGTTGGATCTTGATGAGCTCACCAAAAGTGGGCTCATTGCAACGTTGGAAAACCATAGAATGGAAATGCGTCATGAGTGGTTCGCCACTGCCTTGCGAAATTACAGACTCGATGGTCTGCCCCTTCAAATCCCTGACCTCAATGGTAACCTGCACATTGCTGGCTGCGATTCCCACCTGCCCTCTGGCCATCTTAGCGACACTGAGGCGCCCAGTGTTATAAGATGCAGTAAAATCACCACACCAGAGCTTGATATACAGCTCATTTCGGACATCACCCGGGAAAACAACATCAGGGAATCCAAGGCGCAACGTATGTGGTGTGTCTTGGAGCAGTGACATGTTTTCTCGAACAATCGTTTCCACGTCTCCACGGAACACCTTCACAGATACTGCCAGCATCTCTGCCCTAAGTGGATCGAGACTGAAGTTCAACAACATACCTGAAAACTATGAACTATGACCTACCTAACAGACTTGTCGAATTCTTTAGCATTGTTGTTAATGATGTTCTGATGTATCATCGAAAAGGATACTTCGTTGGTTGGGATGAATATAGGCATCGTGTATTCCCGCATTGGCAATACGTCCGACTGCTCGGTGACTATGTCCCCCAACTGCGTGAGCTCGAGAACTGCACAGCCAAACGGCCGTCGGAATTGTGTGGAAGATTCAGTAGAAAAATTCCCGCGAACACCAGGAGGACTGGCGGTAAGACCAATATTTATTTCACTTGATCCGCCGAAGTTGCTATTCTCAGCACGAGATGACGCTTCCGAACCCCTCCTGCTCCTATCAGGAATTCCGGAACTTGCATTGCTTCCAATCTTAAGTGCGCCAGTTCGAACAATGCGACACACGAGGTAGATTGGGTCTACGATATCAGAAGGTGCCAGTTCTGTAAACAGTGTGCGAATACGCCCAGACGGGTTGCGTGCGAGGACGCCATTGTGATTGAGGATAGCACAAAACTCTTCCGTGACGAACTGTGTTCCCTGCTTTTTGTACAATGAAAAAAAAAGCTCCGCGGTTTCGCCGGGAGAGCAAGGTGAAGCGACGAACGCACGAAGATCTAAAAACACATGATAAAACTTAGCTGAGGCGGTCTTGGGAGGGGGTGAGGGAGCAAGGGAACCCTGGGAACGAGACCGTGAGTGGTGCGGGGACGGAAAATCGGGGAAGGCTGAATGAGCTGGGGTTGGCAACGGCCCCGTCTGGACGTAATCGACGGCGGGGCTCAGGGCATAGGGCCTCGCCCCATCAAGATATGCTAATGAGGTTTGCATTGCATACATTCGAACGGCACTGACCCAGCTTCGGGGATCGATGTCTCCCTCGACATCGACGCTGACTAAACCACCCCAGGTTGGATGGCGGACGATGACATCTAAGGCTTGCACAAGATTGCCGCTGACGAGTCTTGTTACACACTCACGTCGCAGGTTAGTCGTCTCTTCGGCACTCAAAGTTTGAGCAAGTAACTGCCGCCGGCCAAGATGAAGGGCCTCGATATGTTCTCGCACAACATGGAAGAGTTTGTAGTCGCGTCGCGCAAGGTACTGAAACATGAGTGAATGCCATTCGCGCAATGCAGAAGCAATTTCGTCGATGATGGGTTGGACCGCTCCCGAAGCAGTGTCGTCACCGGACTTGAGAGATGGACGGGGAGGGAGGGGTTTCAGAACCTGAGAATCAGCCGGGGAGGACGAACGCAGACTGGTAGAGTACACTGGCAGCCCAGCCCGAGATGAATTGGCTTGGTCAGGAGGAGGGCCTAGCCGGAAGGACTTCCTCGCGGCGTTGATATCCGTCAGTTCATCCTCCTCTCTCAAAACGTCCATTCCAATGCTTGAGCCTGCTTTGCTCCATGATAGAACATCAGAAGAACCGCCATCTCCATAGCCGTTTCCATGACCATTTAAACCGTTATGACTCGCTCCACCGTTCAGGGAGCTGGCAAGATCTTGAAGACGCCCTTCCGCATCAGATAGCTCATCGCGAACATAGATATGGGACGCTGGAAAGATTCCTATGAAAACTTGTTGCGGTTCCTCGGTCTTTGGAAGAGCCTTAACAGGCGAAGACGACAAGTTAGTGCTTGCCCATGTTACTGGAGGTCGGCGAGTGGTACAGACGACGTAACTAATAAAAGCTTCATAGTCAGACGTTTAAGCACAGATAGGACAATGTGCGACGCACCCTCTGTACCATATTCCCTCAACTGGCTCTTTGGCTTTCGGCATGTACTTCTCAAATGCGTAAATCTCATCTCCGACCTCCAAAGACACAACATCGCGAATGAGGTGATCCTCCGTGGAGGCCTCCGTCAAAGTGGAGAGGCGATTACGATTGGAGAATCTTGTATCACGACGGGACGGAGTAAGCGGATGGATAGCGTAGCCATAAACAATCAAAGGCAGCGGCTCCCACATTAGTTGGCCACTAAACCGCGGTCTGCAGTAGCGCTTCAGACGAAAAGTGAGGAGAATTGCAGCTGTAGGTGCAATGTAAGTTCGATATACAAATGCACACACATAGTATGTAAGATATAACTTATAAGCAAACAACTCGAACTTGAACTTCAAGTTTGCGAATTGCAAAAGAGTCTATGTGTATCGCGACGTGTGTCGACTAGTAGACAAGTAATGCCCAGGTGCAAGCAGCCGAACATGTTACTGTAATTCATCTATGTACAGTAACTAGTTCTTCACTATGATTGACCACACCGTCATGACCTCTCTTGCTGGTCAGATAGATCGCTTTGCCCACAACACAAAGGCCATAAAGGTCACCGCTGCGACTACTGCCATCTCACATAGCAAAAGATCCGGCCCTTTCACCAGTGCCCTGCTCAACACCCACTTGGGCGACCTTATTCGCGACATCGATCCCTCAGAGCTTGGCCTCTTCAGTCTCACCAGCCCTGCACCACGCCAATTTCGCGAGCAAGATGTACATGGCACACCGGCTACGGAAGTTGCGCGGACAGAGTTTCCTGCTCCAACACCCTTGCGGAAGCCTGCTTCTCAGCGCGACAAACCCAAGTCAAACGATATCGAGCCAGAGATCTATGCACAAGCTGCTTTGAAGTATATCGATCGTTAGTGAGTTGCGAACACTGTTTTCGCACTTGCACATCTGACTTGTAACAGTCAAGCTATTCGACCGATGCCCCGTGCCCATTCTCAGGCCATTGAGATATTAGGGCGGATCGACGTTGTGCGCACGGGTATCCGGAACCTCAGTGATATGTTGCATCAAGTTAGTCCCTCACCGTGACCCTCCATGCTGAAAATTTCGACGATTAACTTTAGACCCAATTTACAGGCAGCATCCCTTCCAAGAAGCTGACAGAGGATGAAGACAAACGTATTCATGGCCTTCAATTAAGAGTCATTCAATTAAAAAAGCAGGTACGACCACATCGATCCCATGATTTTATTGCCTTACCTATTCCTCAGAAGCAAACTGTCTTAGCGCAACGGGCTGCATCAAAGTCTGTTGACATGCCAAACCCTGAGGTGGATCCTCCAGTTTCCCCCTATGAGGAAAAGTCCTGGGACACCCCTGTGGTGACTGCGGGGACCCTTCGCTTTACACATAATCTGATGAACGAAGAAATGGAAGCAGGTGATATTTCCGAAATCTCGTTAATGAGCCAGAAGCCTCCTTTAACTTGGAGAGATGAAGACTCTTCACCATTCCTTGATCCCGAGGAACACTCCGAATGTAATCCAGATGTTGCCCCACTTCAAACCCCTTGCGAAAATGGTGTTCTACTTGACAGCAGCCCAGTCTCTCGTCCCAACAGAGACGATGGGGAAACCAAACCAAAAACCCATAAAGGTTTTGAAGCAGAGGGTGAAGAGGGTGGCCCTGCTGTGAGAAACATGCATTGGGCAAGTGAGCCCTCTATAGCTGCCGTCATTGATACCGATCTCGTGCCGCCGATACATGGTCCTGTGGGTACGAAGATCAGAGTGAATAGCGAAGTCGAGCGTATTGTTGTGAGCCTTTTCGATTGATCCACAACTACTTGCCACTAAAATCATATGAAGGCAAGAATATGGGTCACTGTTGGTGAGATCATCATGCCTGGACATCCATTCGACACGACCACCCCTGGAAACAAGCCTCCTCGAGGTAAAGAGACGATGTAAGTTTGGTTGACTCCCTGATTTTATATGAACTCACATAACCTCGTGCAAGTGCACATCTCCAATCATTATCCGCCCTCTCTCCTTCTCCCGCATCTCCTTCCCCATCGAGCATCTCTTCGAAATCGAATGCGATGCCTGCTATCCCAACATCTCAACAGATTTTGACAGCATTTCTCCTTCTTTTGTTACTTGCTTCACCCCCTCATTTTTCGATGCCTTTAAACAGAGCCAAAGATATGTTGGTTTCGAAGGCTAAGGGCGGAAGCAGTTCCATAAGTACTGGACAAAGCGCAACAAGAATCCTATATGGGTGTGTTGCCAAGAGATTGATCAAGATCGAGAGAGGCGGAGGGGAACAGACTGTGAAGTTTGACATCTGATTTTGTTCTATTAGAATGCAACATAAACGTATTTAGCCTTACAAACCAGTGCGGAGTATTCTATCATAGCCTGAGAGTACTGTTGTTCAAGCCCTTCTGAACTGCTAAACCTACACCACGTAGAGCTCTTAATCTCTGGTTATGCCCACGCAGATGTTCAGCCAGCCATCAGCGCCCGCCATGCATGCACCAAGCCAACCCATTTCAGCCTCCGGAGGGGAAAGAACTCCTTGGATTAGGGCGTACGCGTATTCTGGAACAGTAACAGAGGTAGAATTTGATCGTGAAGGGGTGGAAGCAATGGACCCGGGAGGGAAAAGGAGAGGGATATGTGTCGAGAGATAATGTGCGAGGGTGTTTGAGATACCTGGCCAAGCAATGATTACACTTCACGAAAAAGCAGCGAAAGGAAGCAAACCATCTTCCAACACCGGTGGTACCAGATCCTGGAGCACTGGACCATCTGGCAAGTAAACTCTCACAGGTACGCTACGGACATTGTATGCTCCATCACGTTCGGATGGACCTGCAGGATCTGCAGATGGAGGTCGACTATGCATAGAGGCTGATGAGGCGGGTGGCGGGGAAGGAGACCGCGCGCGGGCTGACCCTGCGGTTGGTGTCACCTTGGATGCAACACGCCAATAATGGTCGAAGTTATCTGGGAAGTTTGACAAGTCGGATTACTTTGTAATGAACCAAAGTGTAGACACTGACGCTCTTTAATGCCCTCCCATATCCCATCTTGATCTATCTTTCTCAACCCAGTCATTCGTTTAGTGTTTCCCCAACGTATGAAGTCTGCTTCCTTGAGTTGACCCATGAAAGCTTGTTTGCAAGATTCAGCGCTGGGGGATTGGAGAAGTTTTTCTGTCGGAGGAGACACGAGATGGAGGACAAGCCGCATCGGGACGGTGGAAGGTTGTGATTGGGGAGATGGTGAGCGCACTGACATTGATATGGTATGATTGTCATAAATAAGACCGATTGGCCAGTGCCTGATAGAAAAGGAGATCAGCATAGAGAACACTTTGAGAGGAACGACAAGCACCATTTGAGTAATGTCCCTTCTTCACTTTCAAACCACCATTCTTCGTCCTTGATGAGCTTGGCAGCAGTGTCATCAAAGACGACATCCATCAGGAAACGACGAATCTCAGGCATTAAGAGGGGAAGGTAGCTAACGCGGGGAGCCTGAACGTAATAACATTCTAGGCCTCGATCTGAGTTTGCTGGAAGTTCCTTTGGGTCAACGCGAATTTCGAGGGGAACGGTACCCTCCCAAGTCAAACGGCGAAAAAGGGTAGTATGATAGTCAGTGACTCGTTCTTTTGTAGAATAGGTAGCAGTGGTTGTTGGCATATGATGATGTCTGGTTGAGCCATAGGTTGACATTGTAAGGTTGATCAACTTACAAGTAAGTTAGTAGAATAGAATTAGCGATCACGTGCTGGTCACATACACGCGAATTCCACATTTCTTCAAGTTTCAACAATGACCACGAGATTCTTGCCAAATCGTACTCTCCAGAATCCAACGGTCTCAGCTCGCTCTCACACTCTCTCAAAGCGTCCTCGTTCTCCAGACATCCATCCAGATACTTCTGTTTCTCGTCCTAAGCGCGTAAAGGCCACTCCTGCGTCCGCATCTACCAAGGATCGTAAACATACAGAACGCGCAACACGCGAACAACAGAAAGCCGAGTTCAAGGACAGATATACTCGAGCCTTTCCTACCTTTACTTTTTGCTTTGATATCGACAATGTGGGTCCCGCGGATGCCTTGATCTCCATGATCCGTCAACTTGGTGGTGTACGACTTCCGTCTTGGTCTTTTTTATACTCGCGTCTCATATTCCTTTAGAAAGTTGACGACTTCTTTTCCAACTCCATAACCCATTTCATTACCAATCGCTTGGTTCCGCACAATATTGCCACCAATGCTGACAAGGAAAACAATCCCAAACTTCGCCACATCAGTGCGCTTAAGAGTCCTATCAAACTGAAGTCGCGGTTGGTTGATTAACATTGCCTCAAGAAAGGTGATGCTCAATTCTTTTTACCGTTCCTTCCCTCAGATTAGGTGACGACGCCGATCATGGACCTGGATTTGACGTTCTCACGAAAGCTGTCAGTTACAACAAGAAAATATGGAACATCGCTAAACTCGAAAGTGTTCTCACCCGTCTCATTGATTCATCATTCACTTCTGCGTCTGCCGCGTCCAAAAATAATTTCATATCTTGCCCCTCCGCTACTACGAATCCCCAGCGCGTTCTCACACGACTGTTACAGTCCGAGCGTGTTCATGGAACATTAGAACGAGACCCGTCGCAGAAGCGACACGATTTTAGATATTTTTCGCGTGCCAGCCGGTTCGTGCTCATCGAAGATATGCGTCAAGAGCTTGCTACAATCTCAGCTCATGAATACCTTGTGACCAAAGGACGAGAGGGCACAACGAAGGAACCATGGCCTGTTCTTCATTGTCACCCTTGCGCCAGAGGTCCTTTCATTGCCTACGACGAAAGGGAGAAGAAAAGGTGGGAGAAGACGCAGAAGGCAGATGCCGATCAGAAGGAGGAACGAAAAGAGCATAGGAATAAGATAAAGCGCGTAGAGGCTATGAAAAGACAAGCAGAAGTAAACATGCACCCGAAGAAGACTAGCGATTTGAGACGGACGGCGTCGATGAATAACCTCCGCCGTCGCGCAACCTTCCCTACTACGCACTGCAATGAAGATCCTTTCATCGATCTTGACAAGGATGGCGACTTCCAGGACTCAGCTAACCCTTCTGGCTTTCTGGCTTCAGGCTTGGGGGGGGGTTACATGGCTGCGTCTGGCAACAGCGTTGGGATCACGTCTACGACAGGCACTACTTCTAATGCGGGTTATGCGTTGAGAAATGTCAAGTTGTCCTCCGCTCTCAGCGGGCGAATGAAGCAAGAGATAGTGACTTCGCGGAAATTTCCTGTGGCTGCAGCAGGAAAGGAACAAAAAGTGCCTTTGATGGGCCCACCCTCCGTCGTTCCAGAACGGCAGCCTCTGCTGAAGAAAAGTCGGAGCACCAACACGTTGAAATTACCGAAACGTGAGGAAGGTAGTAAGCCTGGGTATTGCGAAAGCTGTCGTGTTAAATTTGAGGATTTCAACATTGTCAGTGCTACCTTACTTTCTCCTCCTCATACTGAATGTATTCATTCCCATAGCACACCACGGGTCGCCGACATCGTAAATTTGCAGCAGATGATGCCAACTTTTTGCAGCTGGACTGTGTTCTTGCTCGTGTACACCGACGCACGAGACAGGAGGTTCGAGAGCAGCAGCTAAAAAAGGAAGGACAACAATTTTGCTGTCGCAAGGTACAAGGAGAAGCATCCCCATGTTCGGACGACCTGCAGTTCCCTATTCTTAGAGATCGGCGGAATATACAAGCTGAAGATGCAGGAATAATGAGATGACAGATAGCGGTTGTATGTAGAAAGCCTTGACTTACAATTTGTTTATGTAACTAATACAATGAGGGTTTATTTAGCCCCTGCTATGTATCCATGCATCCCAATAAAAACGATCCATTTTTTTGGATGCACATTTAATTTTTAATTTTAGACGTACCATTTCACTAAGCACTGTGTCCCATTTAAAATTATTGGGGAAATGTCAAGACTTACGTAGCGTTTAGAATATTTACATAATTCACGTCTGCAAAGGACCTAGGATGCGCTACAATACAATAAGCTCCCGTAGAAGTAAGTGAGTGCATGTATGATATATTGCTCCAAGGGTATATATATAAGGACATAAAACTAAATTACAATGTCATTAGAAAACTTCCAGAGAGTGGGGACAGTCTGGAGCAGCATGACCGTGACTCTCACAATCTTCACAGAACAAATCCGACGGTCGCCCCGACTTGCTTGTATTCGGAACCTCTGCCTTGAGAAGATTGCAGCTGAAGATGTCATGTCCTGGCCGTTCACAGATTTCGCATACTTCCAGAGATGTGGAGTTGGCCGTGTTGGCAATAGAGCTCTCGAAGGGGTGTACTTCTGGAGGCTCGCTAGTGCTCTTGGACAACTTTTTCTGGCGTGTTAGTTTCTCTTTCGTCCTTTCTAGCTCTTGCTCGAGTTCATCCTTTTAAGAAATATGAAATTTGTTGCACAGGCAAAAAAATGATCTCGGTCTCACCTCACGGTATATCTTGGAGGGATCAAATTTAAGAGGGGTATATGGTTTGATCACAACAGATAACTTCTCACCTTGGACTCCACCAAAGCTTCGAGTTCGCTTATTTCCATATTCAGCTAAGAAAGAGTCAATCCGCATCCCGCCGCTACTACCAAGAACGGGACCATACATTATGAATAGTACGCGCACTTTTGATCTCTGCATCTGCAAGCCGTTTTCGCAACTGGTCTTGCTCCATCTGGTTGTATTGTTGAAAACATGCAAGAAAATCATCTGCACGGAGAGTCGCACCTCGAATCGACTGCTCTGCTCTTTTAGCAAGTGCTGCGATCCGTCCGGAACTGCATGGTCATCTTGAGTTAGGCTTTGATCAAGATTTTCTTCGAGGACCTGGACCTCCTGAGTGAGGCATTAGTTAAAAAGATAATGGGTGGTTCACAGCAAATAATTTACTTGGCGCAGCTGGCTGGCCTCAGATGTCAAGAGTTGATTTTCTGATTCCAAAAGTGTAATCCGGTGGGCAGCTGCTAGGTTTTCTTTCTGAAGTTCTTGAACAATGTGTCTGTTTGCAGGTTCAACCAAGCACTCCACTGCTGGCAATAAATTCATACTTTAGACCGGTGATTTCCTCTCGGACGGCGGGATGTTCCCCATGGATGGGAGACGACGGCTGGGTAATAATCCGCGAAGGATCATGAACACCATTGTTGATTATCACGTCTCGATTGTTTTTCTTTCTTAGCGAATCAAGTTCATTCGAGCGTTCACTCAGTGTCTGAGCTAGGGATTCAATCCTATGCTCATGTTCTTTGTTCGTTCTCTGCAACTGCATGAAAATTTATCAGAACTAGTCCGACTTGCACAACGAATTACCTTACAGCAGCATTTTCAACTTCGAGTGTCTTGATAATGCCTTGTTCTCGTGATGAAAGATTGTCACGAGTACGATACTGCTCTAGAAGATCCTGAAGCTTCGTAATCTCGTCATTGTATCGAGCTCTGTCACTCGAGGCACGTTGGGCAAACTCGGCGACTCGGGAGGGCAAGTCACCAGCCGTGCTGCTTGCGACCAACCCGTCAAGGTTCTGTGATTTTAAAGGTAATAGCTTAATACCTCTCTCAGTACGGCAAGATAACTCACTGTAAGTTCGATCCGCAACCCTTCAACTTCTGCCCTTGCATTTTCCAGCGCTACAGTGCTTTCACGGAGAGCCTCTTCAATCTCTTCGACGCGATTTCTGGCTGTGGCTTCAGATTTAGCCATTCGTTCCACCTCTTTGCGACCTTCATTCAGCTCCTTCTTCATTCCATCTTCTTTTTCTTTCAAGGATTTCATTCTTTCACGAAGGACTGCTTCTTCTTTTTCTGACATCATGCGCGCATCCTCGATGATATCTTCCATCGTGGAAATTTTGCGCTGCAGGTGAAGAACTTGTTCACGAAGTGTTTCGTTGTCGATCTGTGTGGCAGACGAGATATCAATGGATAGAGCAGTTGAAGGTTGCTTCGTCTGGATACCAGCTTCTAATGAGGTGATGCGGCATTCAAGCTCATACCCTCGACTGTCAGCCGCGCTGAGGCGCTCCTCATAGAGAGCAATTGTTTCCTGTGAATGAGTGTTTACAAAATGAAGTCATTCTGAAAGGGATATCTATATCGAACATACCTGACCAGCCATCCGAAGTTCGTCGATCTGTGCTCCCAACTCGATTTTCTCATCCTGTAACTCTGCCTGTGCCTTCTGTATTCTGAGCTCTAAGGCAGCAATTTCAGCTTCCCTGGTTTTGCACAAGGCTTCCTGTTGTCGAGAGATAGTTGTCTGCCGCGCAACAGCGTCTTCTAACGTCTTGACAAGGGCGACGTCGTCATCTACCTTCTTCTGCATTGTTTCGAAACGACTATCTGTGCCTCGTTGCAAAACCTCGAGCTCTGTCGAAACCCGAGCATAATCTTGCTCTAGCGAAGAGGAGTGTGTGCGCTGGGCTACAAGAGTGGTCTCAGAGGCGAGGAGGTCTGCCTCTAGTTGGGCGATGCGACGCACTGCTTCATCACGTTCTTCCTCGACGGTTTGAAGCTGGGTATCCTTCAAATTATTATCGCCAGATACACTATTATTGCTCACTGAGCGCAAGCGTTCATTGTCGTACTCTAGTGCGTCGATGCGTGATTGTAGTTGATCGATAAGATTCCGTTCATCTGTCGTATTAGACCGAAAGGAAGTCGCAGATTCTGAGCGAGGAGAGGGTGTATTCTTTCGGGATGTAAGAATTGTGATGCGTTCTTGTAACATTTTACCGTGAGATTCGAGATTGTAACTCGTGGTAGCTGCTTCACCCTCACCATCACGGGAATATTCGCCCATCGACGTTGAGCGAGAGGAGACGGGAGAAGCAGGAGGGGGCATTGCGATGGCACTGGGAATTCGAGCTCGAGGGGTATTCAAAGACGGCCGACCCTTATTTAGGATTGGCAATCCTGCACCTATTCCAGAAACTCGGCCGTTGACTCCAGGTTTCGGGGTGTTCAAAGGGGAACCTGAGGGTCGAGTGGGTGACGAGTTCGATGGAGAAAGAAGCAAGCGGCTGGGAGATGCAGCGTCCCGGGAATTGAGCTGTTTGGCAGTCATTGATACGTATTTCGATGCTCGGGAACCCGCAGTGATCCTCTCTGTGAGGGATGGAGTATGTGGATTTGAATGTGCGAGTGAACGAGAAGCGTGTGCAGAAAATGCTGCACCAGATGTGACACGTCCAGAGGGTGTAACAGGGGTTATTCTACCACTGCTAGAGGGAGTAATACGCCCATTGGATATTGATGAAGCTGTGATACGAGGTCCAGGTTTCAACGACGTACTTGACGGAGTCATTCGCCCAGACATTGCGGGAGTTATTCGCCCACCACGTGAAGATGCCACAGAAGACGGTCGTTGCATTGCCCCTGGGCCAACGGTCGGCGGTGAAAGTTTCGCAGTGGATACAAAGACACCGCAGTTCTCAGGACACAAAAAGTATTGTTTTCTGCAATTCAATGGAGTAACGGTTGTGATCTAATGAGAATAAATGATAGACGAGCCTTACCCGTTGACAGTACCGTTGTTCTTTCCCTTGCCCGAGAATCCTCCCCTTAATTCAACACCTGCCCAAACACCAGGTTTCCCTTCGATTTCTCCAACATACCTCAAGATTCCTTCATAACCAAGTGATTCAATCCTGACATCGTCTCCAGCATCAAAAGATCGACTTGTCGTTTTGCCGAAGACGTCAGAATGCCGGCTTGGAGGGCGCGCAGAGGTTGGAGTCTTTGCTCGTTCTCTTGTAGCGGAGATGACGGAGGAGGGGCGACCTGCAACAGAACGGCGACCTGATTGTGAGGCGGATCGAGGAGATGTGCGGTGCTGAGCAGGGTCGTTTGCCTTGATCGCCTCTGCGAGGGAGATGTACTCGACATCTGAGAGAGAAGGGTGCTGCTGGTTCACGCTGGACACTGAGCGAGAGCGACCTGGGGTTGGAATTCCACTTGACCTTCCAGGTGCTGGGATACCAGATTGTCGAGGCTTGCCAGGAGTTGCCATTAATATCAACTAATACATATCCAATTCAACTAAGTACTGTAAGTATGTACCATGCAGCAGATGATGTAATGATGGTCTTCTCACGACTAGTCATTTCATCAGTAACCAGATTTCAGCTCAACATCGACACCCACCACTGGACTTATCCCAAAGCGCTCTGCCCTCTTTCTCCTTCTCTCTGCCTCTTCTGCATCCACGTGTTCTGCAGACCGTTTTTGACCCACGGATGCCTGGATGCCAAACCGGGTAGCTCTCGCTTTGAGTTTCTCTGAATCCTGACGGCGGGAAAAGAGGGGGGTCAGTGAATGGTAAAGGATATAGGTACGAGAGCATACATCAGGAAGCTTTTTGGCAGGCAATGGTGGTGCCGACACACCATTGTGGGGGTCAACTAAGGGGATACCGAAACGGGCAGCGCGTTGACTCCGCTTCTCAGCCTCTGGATCCTTGGAGATATCTGGTGTGGATTTCGGGGGTGAGGGCTGTGGCGGCGGCGGCGACGACACGACCTGTACGGGAGCTGGGGGATGATTTTGAGGGACATTTTGAGGGACATTTTGAGGGATATTTTGAGGGGCATTTTGAGTAACATTGGTGCGTGAGGCGTTGTCTGGATTTCTGCGAATGTAAAGGGAGAGAAGTGGAAAAGGAGAGCAAGAGAGACGGACTGGGGATAGAGTTGGTAATATATCTGAGTCGCAGGGTGGCTTGCAATGACACGAGCGACGAGTTCCTGCTTGTTTGCCTTTGCAGGGACAGAGACGGCAGCCTTTGCAAGGATTGCTCTGAGATCAACGACCTTGAGCGCCTTGAGTTTGGATTCCATGGTGGTGGTGGTGGTGGTTCAGGGGTGTGACGGTGACCATATGTGACTAGTGCTGCCTGCAACCAATCATCGTCTCGGATGGAACTGTATGGACCGACAGGCTATCATCTGAATTTCGACAGCCATCCCGTCTTCAACACACCCCTTCTCCACTCCAACTCCACCTCCGCCGTCCCCGACGACCAGCCCATCGACGATGAACCCCTTTATGTAAATGCAAAGCAGTACTTTCGCATTCTCAAGCGTCGCGTCGCCCGCGCTCGCCTAGAGGAGGTACACCGTCTCTCTCGTCAGCGCAAGGTCCCTTCCTTCTCCAATATCCTTTTTTCCCTTGTTTTTCATCTTCATTTATACAGCCTTATCTCCACGAGTCTCGTCATAAACACGCAATGCGACGTCCTCGTGGTCCTGGTGGTCGCTTTCTCACTGCAGAGGAAATCGCCGCCCAGAAAGCTCCCCCCACCGACAATCCTAGCCCACCCAATCCAGATGACATAGAGGACGACGATCCTCTTCAAGCTCCATCTCCTGTACTCCCCGTTGACCTGATGAGGAATCCTCCTGACCCCATTGACATCATGTATTCTCTCCAGTCCCAATCTCAACCCTCGGCTACAAAGGCCTCCTCTCACAGTATCTTTCCTCCACGCTTCAAAAGCTCTACCAATTCCACCCCTGTCGCTCTTAGCTCTCCTTATCCTACGACCCAAATCCATCACGTTGCTCATGTCCGTGCCGGACACCACCATCAGTCCAATATTAGCTTCCCAGGTTTATATGACAACCCCCAGACCAATACTGCAGAGATCCAGAGGGCTGAGGAAATCATTCGGTTTGGCGCTACCAGCGGGAGCTAGACTTGGAAGAACACCATTCATTCTACCCAAGTATACTTGTATGTATGTATAGAATTCACCCCGTTTCTTCTTGCTTATTTCATATTTGAAAAATCCCTCATCCTCATCACCAGGCCTAGGGTTCCACATCCATAGAATTGTCTTCTTCTATTACCTCCTCATTAGTCATACCAATCACATCCTTGCTGCTCTGAGAATCATCTGTTATGATGTTCCGCTGCACAGGTTGATATAGTACGAGAGCCTGGCTAGAATTATGCTGCGGAATCTGTGGGTCAAGAAGCCCTTTAGCGTGTGATGAAATTCGCTCGAGCAGCGGGCGAGATATAGAGATAGATGAGATATCCAACTCTGCACCTTCGTCCTCGTCCGAAGATGACTCCAAGTCGGTGATGACAATGCCTGTGCTGAAATATGAGCCGGGTTCGTTAAATAGCAATGTGGGGGATAACGCACGATCAGGCTCAAGCTCATACCAAGACGACGACCTCATTTTCACTTCGGGGATAGATGGCTCCTCGACATAGCTGGGTAGGATGACATCGTGGGGTGGAGTGTTCATATCCGAATCCAGAAAGTCGCGGGGAGCATGAACCAACTCAGATATACAGGGCCAAGCAGCTGACGTAGAAGCGTAGTTGGGAGTACCGGAAATGTTGCTAAGCGGATTGTTGAGGCTGAGCTGTTCAAAGCCCGACTCAAGCGCACTGAGCTTGCGGCGTTTTGGAGGAGGAGATGCGGGTGGAGGAGTCCTCAGCGACGAGGTTGAGCTGACGGAAAGTTTTCGCTTTGTGGAGGGTTGCACAAACCATGGGTGCCGAATGGCAGTAGATGTATCCCACGCCGTCATTGGAATCATCAGCGGGAGCGGCGAAACGCAAATTTCGCGACGAGCACAACGTGGAGGTTGAACATTAAGTTGTTTTTGTGTATTTATACAGGGGTTGAAGTTGTGACTTATAGTAAAGTTGTTCACAAACACCATGGCTCTCGAAAGTCGCCATAGTGATGAAAGCGTTCTTACAGACTACGACGACGATTTGCATCCCGATCTCATAATTTCACAGCAGAATATCAACTGAACTTCATCCCAGATGCTCAATGTCTCCAGAGTCTCAATCTTCTAGCCGCAGAGGTTTTGATATCACTACTTGATCATGCCCCAAACCGCGAGGGACAATTGTACGTCGCGCGTGCCATCACTGGGGCAGTCAAAGGGAAGAAGGAGGAGGAGAAAGTTGGAGAGCTAGCACACCTTGCTCAGCCCGCCTGATGTACCCGAGTGCGCAGCCAGCTTGTCTGACCTCATTCGAAGTTGTCGAGCCTTGAACCGCTTAGTTCAAGCTATCGCCAGAGCCAGAGCTCACAGTGTCGACCACTCCCCAATACACACCCCCACCACTGACGATACTGTGACTTTGATCGAAAGCGCTACACGTGGGGATCATAAAGCTCTTACTCACCTCGTAAGCTAGTAATGGCCCAGAAATCGTACTCCCATGCCTGGTCTATCAGGTTTATGAACGTGAAGACTACAAGTGCGCCATTTCAAGAGACCTTTCCCACAAACACCAGCACCGTAACGATGGTACTCTCTTTGAGAATGCGGTGGACGTAGCACACATTCTGCCTTTCGCGTTGAACCACTTCGACGAAATGAACCGAGGGCAGCTTGTAAGTGTCTTGGACCAGCCTTTGCCCAGACCTTATGAAACTTGAATTTTAGGGCGATGCGGCTGTGACCTGGGATATGTTACACTCTTGGACAGGCCTCAGCGTCCAAAATTTGGCTGGATCGGAAATCAATATGCCCAAAAATTTGATGTTACTTCGGAGCGATCTTCACCGTCTGTTCGGCGACTTTTCTCTCTGGTTCATTCCCACGGTGATGATTCGCTCTCTAATCTAACTTCCACTGGTGCTGATATTCAGTTAAAGGGTAATCCAAATGCCTACCAGGTGAACACAAGGGGTAGGATTCCATTCAAGGATCATGTTGTTACGTTTGTCGATCATTCTCAGAAATATCCGCCAATTGAGTCTCCAAGTGCAAGCTTATTAGCTATTCATGCTGCTTTTGCTCAGGTTTTTCATGCCTCCGGTGCTTCGGAGTATGTGGATGACATTCGGAGAGATCCCTTTGCAGGTAAACAACTTGGTAGCAATGGATCTTCTGATGTTACTGCCCTGATGGATGCCGTGTTTGCATCCAATCGTCTATGTATCACTGCAGTGTAGATGCGAAGGTACCGGAACGGTGTTAGCTTGTCAACCAGGACATTGTATGGCTAGACAGGAAACTTGTTGAAAGTCTCTTGGATGTCTATCCAGAATTCTGCCTGGCACCACCTTGGTCGTTCGCTAAACCCGGAATCTTCCATCTTTTGGCCGACAGTCTCGAGGATCCACCTCCCTTCCTAATCTCTTACATGTTGGTATATGCGTTGCCTGACACAAGAGGAAATTTTATTCCGGCACTGTCCCGTAATGCTGACAACCCGATATGGACATCGCTGCTGAAGTGCGGCAGTGACCATGCCGCGCTGGAATGTTTACTATACAATGGAACCATATAAGGCGGGCGCCGGTAGAATTCTGCCCTACTGCCGCCTCGACATTCCCAACTATGACCAACGATTTTACTTCCTTCAAGAACGTCTTTAGTGGTGATCTAGTGACACCTACCGACCCCGATTACCATATAGGCATCGGACGCTGGGCTCTGAACGCCGAACGTCGAACTAAGGTCGTCGCTTTCGTGAAGAACACTGCTGACGTCGTTATTGCCATCAAATACGCAAGGTTAAACAGCGTCAGAGATTCTAGGATATAGTAACTACGGTGCGTTATTTGTGCCGCCATATAGACCGCGTGCGATTGACGATCAGGTATAGATCCCGCCGCCGTCGCCAGCGTAGGTGAGCCCGTTACTGGTGTGAATGAGATGATTCGGGGAAAAGGCTAGAATCGTGTTTGGGGAGTATTATCCGAGGTTGCAGAAAATAAAAAAAGAAGTACGATCCGGAGCTTATTTTCCATAAGTGTTCCTATCACGTCTTAAGCTTCGCGTCCCTAGACTCTGCATGACAGAGGGTCCACCTTCTCCAACAGTGCTTGTTTTTTTTTTGTATTTTGTGTATTACATTAACACGATATGCACGATCCCTAAATGAATGAGGTCCTTTCTTGGTGACTCACAAAGCCCTGAAACTGTCCACCGATGTTAGTACATAGTTCATGAATTAAGAATGGCAAATGAGGATCACTGGCCCCACTGGCCGGGCTAGCAATAAATGCTACATTGCCTATTTCGAAGCTACATAGCAGACTCGGAGTTGGGAAGTCGTTATTTGTGGGTGAACCTCAGATTACTTATCAAACTACAATTTTACTGGATCGGCGCTTTGTGGTCACTGGACCGCGTCCTTGAAAGCACTGACATTCGTATAAAGTGCAATGTACTAGTCGTAACACCCATGAAAGCACATCTAGCCAACGTTCTAACCACGTTTTTTCGATACACCAACGGTTTTGCCACGGCGACCTGATTGGAACATTTTTAGAACAACCAAGATCCGCGCATTGTGAACTCACCGGTTGTCTTTGTATGTTGCCCCCTGACACGCAGACCCCAATAATGTCTCAGACCACGGTGAGCACGAATCTTCTTCAGTCGTTCGAGGTCGTCGCGCAGCTTCGAATCAACGCCGTTTGACAGAATCTGCGAGTTTTTGCCATCGACTATGTCCTTTTGTCGGTTCAGGAACCACGTGGGGATCTTAAACTGTGTAGGGTTTTGGATGATTGTGACGATCCGTTCCAATTCGTCCGAGTTCAACTCCCCAGCGCTGTTGACGCCGATGCTAATTAGTACCAGCAATTAATCAATTTCAGGAAAACACAGAGCACACCGCTTGTTCAAATCAACATCGGCCTTTTTGCAAACCAAATTGGAGTAACGACGGCCGACACCCTTGATTTCAGTCAATGCATACATGATTTTTCTCTTTCCATCGACATTGGTGTTGAGGAGACGGAGGATATGCTAGTAAACATTAGCTATATATAGGACTGAGGAGGTCGAGTCACCAAACCTGGAATTGCTGATGAGCTTCGGGCACGACAAGTGACATGGTATGTGCAAATGGGCCTGGACTGATCGTCAGCACTGGTATACATCTGAAGTGAATCTGAGCCATCCATCGTCGGCCTAACGCCAATGCGCTCCCCATGCGTAAGGGAGCAAGGCGTGGATCAATGGAACACTCTACTCATACACTCAGTAGGGTTCGAACTCACCTCAAGTCCAAACTATCGAAACGGATTAAGAGGGTGGTATTCAGAATCACCCGGCGGCAATTTCCGCTGCTGTTGTCTATTTGTTCACGTTATACAAATATTCCTTTGCTACAACTATTGCTTCGTCCACTTTCAGAATTTCAGTTCCCACTCCTTGCGCACTGTCTTCCTTTCCACCAGCCTAAAAAAACCTGGATTAGACCACAGGCGACCCGATCATCCCTCAAATTTACCTTGCCACCTAATACACTTGCAACCTTTGTCGCCCAAGTTCTAGCATCCAGTCCTTTAACCTGCATTGAGGCAGGAACATAGTTTACGTGGGCAACTTTACCACCATCCTTGTCGATACTAAGGACATACACCGCTTTCCCAAGCTTTTTGCCTTGCGCCACCACGCTCTGAAGGATCTGAGGGAGAAGGATCAACCGATGACATCATCCGTATATGAATGAGTTATGCCTTGGAGTTGCCGTCTACCCCAAGAACGGCTATATAGGCCTTCGATTCTTCATCATCCTTGAAATGTTGCTGGATCCCCTCGATTGCCTAATTCAAGGAAATAAGCAGCCATTGACGACAATCGATCTATTGGGAGCGACCTCTTTGTTGGCGACTGTTTCCTTCTCCTTAATCTGTTTATCGAACGTCTTGCGGATGACAGCAAGTCGATCTCGTAATCCAGCTTTCTTGATCACCGAGATATCTGCTTGTCCGAGTTCCTGTGAATATCAGTGCATATGCTGTCATTCAAATAGAATGCATCTACACACCAGTGTAAATGCCTTCAATCCGGCATCTTTTTCCTTTCCACTCGTTTTCTCTATGGCATCTAGTCTTACTCTGAGTGCTTCTGCAACCTGAGTCGCATTCTGTGCCTCATGGCCTGTCACTCCTACAATTCTGCGTATTCCTTTCGCAATTCCTGATTCTTCTGTCACAACAAAATCCTTGATATCGCCAGTCCTGGTGACATGGCTGCAAATATGCTTTTCAGGAAGCAAGTGGAACATTGATGGGATGAACCTACGTCCCACCACAGAACTCCACACTTGTTCGACGCCACTGGGGGTTTTCTACATCCTTCGCAATATCATCTACGTCATGTTCCAACGCAACAACTCGAACGGGGTCGGGATACGTTTCACCAAAGACGGCCCTTAGTCCAGGAATTTTCCGAGCTGTCTGCAAATCAAGATCTTTGCTAAAAACTTTGACATTCTTCTTTATCCAATCAACGCCCATGCTCTCGATTCGAGACAACTCCAGAATGCCGATTTGGGATTTGTGAGAAAAATCAAAGCGAAGTTTGGTCGGAGCAACCAAAGAACCCTTCTGTTCAATATGGTCGCCGAGCACCTCCCGCAGGCAATAGTTCAGAATGTGTGTGGCAGTATGGTTATTCCGTAGGGGCCACCGGCGAAGCTATTTACCATGCACATCAGCTAGGCTGAACTAGGCACTCAAGTTACGCCTTACCTCGTCGTACGACGACACAACTTCATCTCCAACGTTGAGTTCACCGTATTTCAGACGTCCGGTGTGAAGGACATAACCATTGTACACCTGAACATTAGCAACGTCAAAGTCTGCGACTCCGTCCAGTACGATGTTGCCCGTGTCATACTCCTGTCCGCCTGACTCCGCGTAGAAGCTCGTTCGATCAAGGAGAAGTCCAAAAGTAGTATCATCAGGGATTTTAGAGGTTGATTGAATAAATTCCTTGTTGTAGAAAATGGCCTTGACAATTGCAAAGATATTTCCGAGGTCTAGAAAGGTACATGAAATGGCAGGGTCGTGTAAGGCTGCTAACTTACTAAATTTTGCCGAGTCATCAGTCTTCAGCACACTTCCATCCTGTTCTAGCGCCGCAAGATCATGTACGTCTAGCTTGATGACATCGGTATCTGCTTTCTTTTTGGTGGCTTTGCTCGCTTCTTTTGACAATGCCTGTGCTTCCTCGAATTCCCTTTCATTGACTCCAAGACCTAATTCCTCTGCCATAAGACGAGTCAAATCGACCGGGAAGCCGAATGTATCGTACAATCGCCACACATCCCCGCCACTAAGTTCCTTTGCGCCTTTTTTCCTTGCGGCCTGTGTATAGAGATCGAATAATTTCTCTCCCCTGTCCAACGTTCGGGAGAAGGATTCCTCTTCCTCATCAAGTATTTCTTTCATGTCGCTGACCCTCTGTGTAAGTTCAGGGTATATATCACCCTGGAAGAAAATGTTAACAAAGCCTTAGTTCCTTAAACCTTTCGCTCACCATATGTTCCACAACCACTGGCATGAGAGAGGAAAAGAAGGTTCCGATAGGAACTCCGAGTTTCTTTCGAGCGTAGCGAGCACCTCTTCGCAAGATCCGCCTCAAAACGTATCCCCGACCCACATTGTTAGGAACGCCACCATCACTCAGCGCAAACGTCAAAGTTCGCACATGGTCTGCGACAACACGATACGCGGTATCGATTCCGTCTGTATCCTCATCACCAAACCGTCCTTGATACGCTCGCAATCCAGTGAGTTTCTGCACTCTTTCAAAAATCGGTGTAAACACATCGGTATCGTAGTTGGATCGTTTGTCTTGGATTACGGAGACAAGACGCTCGAAACCCATGCCGGTATCAACGTGCTTCGAGGGTAAAGGCCTGAGAGTTCCATCATCCTCACGGTTGTACTGTATAAAGACATTGTTCCAAATTTCCAGAACATCGGGGTCATCCTGATTAACGAATTGAGCAGCATTTCGTCCTCCGATACGGTCAAAATGAATCTCGCTATACAAAGGCATAGTTTAAATGTGTGGAAAGTAAGTTGAGTTAAGAGATACCTGGAAGGACCACATGGCCCAGTTGGGCCCATCTCTGTACAAGATGGAATCAGAATGTCAGAAGGGAATTAAAATATGACGCATACCCCAAAAATTATCTTTGGCGTTTCCAGGAAGAATATGATCTTCAGATATTCCCTGATCGAGCCAGTATTTCTTTGCTTCTAGATCTGGCTCTAGGCCGGTTCTGGGATCTCCTTCAAAGTAGGTTACATATAGTCGGTCCTTTGGAAGGCCGTAAACACAAGTCAGGAGTTCCCAGGAGTACTCTATGGCTTCTTTCTGTGGGTAGCATCTATTGATGAGTGAGAGGTATGCTCTTAAAGTGGCCACCCAACCTTGAAGTAATCTCCGAAAGACCAGTTTCCCAACATTTCAAAAAACGTGTGATGATACGAATCTTTGCCAACGTCATCCAAATCTGGACAGTATTATTTCAAACATTATACTTGTCTCGAGTTATCGGCCATACCGTTATGTTTTCCACCGGCTCTGATACATTTCTGAGAATTGAAAGCACGCTTCACTTTGGCCATGTCTGATTGGGGATCGACAGTGCCGAGGAAGATAGATTTGTACTAGATGAAGAGGGGAGTAAGTCAGGAGGGAAAGAAGGGGACATTCGTACCTGGTTCATACCAGCATTGGCGAATAAGAGGGAAGGATCATCGTAAGGAATGGTCGAGGAAGAGGGAATGAAGGTATGATTTTTTGAGCGGAAGTAGGTGAAGAATTCTTCACGGACTTTGGCAGCAGTCCAGGGCCCCGAATACGGATGATTGGGCATAACTGTGGAAGAAAGTTGTCGAAGACGTTGTAAACAGTGTAACCTTAGAGTCATATTTTACGGTCACGTGAATAGAGTAACATAAGTATCGAACTACGACTACAACTTGAAAACTAGCCACTATAGAACTTCCATGCCCCGTATTCCACGATCTCTTATCCGTCTCCTGTCTCACCCTCCCCGCCTGAATTCTCCTTCTACTGCTCTCCGTCCCCCCTTCTCCACTGACATCATTTCCCTCCCAAACACAATACCGCTCTTGCTATCACGCCGCTTTCCCCCTCTTCCTCTCTCTACTCCTTCCGTCTGGGCACCATCGCCTATTCTTGGCTCATTACTACAATTGCGCCATGCACAAAGAGGAAACGAATATCAACCATCCCAAAGAAAGCGAAAGCGAAAGCATGGGTTTCTGGCGCGAAAGCGGAGTCTTCAGGGAAGGAAGATTTTGGGTAGACGTCTCGCTAAGGGGAGAAAGTATTTAAGTCATTGATATAATATACATGCATGTCCGTCCACCCCCCCATCCGTGTTCAAACTTCGCTTATACAAATCTGTTTTTTTTGTTGGCAGACTTCCGAATTTTACCAGAACCATCACAGTAACCATCAAAACCTTTGATTTCCACAGTCAGTGTCATTGATAGCCAACCGATAGAGTCGTCAAGAAAGATCAAACGCCCGAGTTCAACTGCTTTCTTTCCTTCAAGTACTACGACCAACAAGCTTAAGAGGGACTTCGACTCGTGCTCCTCTCAAATTTCTGCATGGTTTTCACATTTATTTTTCGTGACAGATGCTCTAATAGATGCGCTTGCGTAGAACTGTATATTCGCATGCGGCGCTGCTTTCGCACTCTTACATACCTAGGGAGTTGTCCAACCCCACGTTTGTGTATTGAAGCCCGAAGATCACAGGTAAATACGAAAAATGTTGTTGTCTCAGTTACGTAGATTACTGTGCAGAGACTAGCATACTAGCTACTTTGGAACATTACTTGTGGGCATCACAATTCTCCAAGTTGCTCAATGCGTGCCTGCCCAAGTCTTCACACGTCACACCGAACATAAACTGTTTCGCGGTGGGCATCATGGCTTGCTTGGGATTATCCGCGTACATGCTGAAATCTTTCCCTGAAACTGAGTCACCATAAAGGTATGATTGAGGTGGTGAGAGTGGTGAAGATGGAGTGAGCAGGAAACCACGTTGGATAGAAGTTAGTAGGGCTGAGATTGGCGTTTTCGTGGCAGACATATCCATACAGTCTTCTACTGAAAACAAAGGTTTTGGGGTCTCGGTGACTAGAGGAGCTTCTATCTCCTGGTCGTCTGATGGCAGCTCCAGAGGGAGGGTGTGTTCGCTACCACCGTCGACATCTGACGATGACAGTGTTGGGTCTTGTGGAGAGGCGATCTCTGATGTTGCGTTCATAGAACCTTCTTCGGTCTGCTCAGCTTCCGATGAGGTTTTGGAATTGTTATCGGCAGACGCTGGGACAGCAGGTGACGACGGCGAGTCAATTAAAACGGGTGTGTTAGAACCGCTTCTCTGTTTGGGGGAAGACCAGGGTATTCCAGGAGAAAGAGGAAGCGGGATTTGGTGCGGGGTTATAGATCTCGGTTCAGGCTGAGCCTTGCTTATATTGGGCGCAATACGCTGATTAGTAGATTTCATCGAAGCCTTAGCCTTGCCAAATCCTGATCGTCCCCAGTGTGGTTTAGTCGTTGTAGTCGCAGGAAGCTTGCGTTCAGCGGCATTAGCGCGTGAGAGCTGCGATAGGGTAGGCTGCGAGAAAGATCTCGAGCCTGAGGGCTTGCCAGGTATCGGATTACCTCGGTTTGATGCAATGCCTCGCAACTGCGGTGTAGGTTTAGGCCTCTCTAGGGCTCTCTTAATGGGAGCTGGGTTGGCTCTGGACTGAGGGTGACTTGGCAAAGACCGTAGGGGTCCCGCACCACCGTTGCTATCGCTCATATTTGGGTCATGGGGTTTTACTTCAGGGAGAGGTACTCTCCGTGGGCCACTTGGGGTGCGGTCGTTAGAGGAAGTAGACGCCACAGATGAGCAATGAGATGACCGCATGGCATCGTGAAGCCCACTAGCTGATGTTGGACGCACGGGAAGTCCTGACAACATCGCTCCTGAGGGTCCAACTCCTGAACGCACAGAGACAGGCACCGTCCTCTTGCGGGCATCCACGAATGACGTTGAGCGGGAGACAGACATGACCGTATTTGAGGATGGTGTGGGTCGAACGGGTATGTATTGTGGTGGTGGCATCTCCAGATCGGATACTTTAAGAGGCACATGTCGAGTGGGCTTTGTTGTCGTGGCAGCTTTTCGGGGGTCAGATTGAACATTTGAAGAGCTGGCGGAAGAGGCCGGTCGAGCATGTGCATGGGAATCGGAGGGCTTCGAAACAAGACGGGTAGAGGGCAGCCCGGAGGTTGATGGTGATGGGAGTTGACTCTTGACGTCCACCGTGGAAGTCGGTCGTGTAAAAGCAGGTTGTGAGGTTGTGACGATATTCTTGATATCAAGGTATTTCTTAATCGTTGGCGTGAGAGGGTTGGTGAAGCTACAAGAGACGTCGTTGAAGAAAAATACAAAAAGGTATGTGATACCTCACGTACCTCTCCACTCGGTTGGGCAAAAGAAGTCTATAAGCCTCAAATATCTTCTTGCTGACTTTCCTCACATCTGCATGAGCATCTCTAGCAGTGGTCCGGATAATTGCCTCGATATCACGAGCCCGGGATTCTTTCTCCAAGTCAGGGGGGTTGAAACAATTCATGCACGTCAAGGTTCCTTCAGCTGACACAAGCCTAAGGGATGGTGATTTCTCTTTGACAGAGTGCAATAAATATGGGAGAATGGAAGGGAGTTGGGTGGACTCGGCAATAGCGAAAATGCAAGCTTTTGCACGGGTGACAACGACTTTGTTCGTGCGACTGCACAGAGTAAGGAGGACAGGGAAGAAGATGGGAAGAAGTGGATCAAATCCAACTCCAAGCCCTGACGCGAGGAGACTGACGAGGTCCATGGCGACACCAGAAAGCCGAGTTCTTTCCGAATTCATGGCATTTGTTAGGGGACGAGAGATGGATCGTATAATTGGAACGAGATCTGCAGTAAAGTCAAAAGAACCATTGCTACATATTGCACATAAAGAGCTGATGCCATGAGAGATAGTTTCCCATGAGTCTTCAGTTTCCAATAAAAATAGGCTGGATTTGCAGGCGTCGAATTGTTGTTTGAGCGTAATGGAAGAGAGAGTTGGCTAATAGCAGTAGATTCATAAGTAAGAAGGCAAAGGAAAAGAGGAACATACGTTGGATGACATTGAGATGAACGGAAGAAAAGTATGTAGCAGGCCGAGCAAAGTAAGTACTTGAACCAACAGCTACATCATGTGATCGCGTTGGAGTACGCTTACCTAAGTACAATGAAGAGTAAGCCTGCCAAGACTCGGACTTACACTGAGTGCTATTCATCATGTCGATGAAGTACACAGATATGGATTGGCCTGAACTTGATGCTCTTTGGATGTACCATTCCCTCTCAGAACCCTTGCTTTCATCTGAACTAGTACGCCTCTCCGATGCAAAGTCTTTCGCAAATCATACAGATTATCTTTCATTCCAACCCTGCCCTAATCCTGAAGAAAGGAGTCAAGATCGTTATATAGTCCAAGACTGGACACTTGGAAACGGTACCTGGAAGTTCTGTGGTATTTTTGACGGTTGGTTTTCCCTCATTTCCTATGAGTAGTTAATCTTCTCGATGTGCTAGGACATGCAGGTCATGACACGGTGGACTATGTTTTCAACGCTTTGCCTGTCATCATCAACTCGGCACTGAGCTCTGCTTTGGAAAGTGCCGACGCTGATAACTTGACTCCTATGGCTGTTTCTACCATCCTTGCTCAATCTATACACTCCTTGGACAACACACTAACCGAAGATCTTCTCCGTCTTTTTCCTGACCCCGCTGCCATCGCCCAGTTTTCTGATGACGAGATATCTACTACAGTTAACGATGACGAGTCCGGGGGTGTCAACTCGGGAATAATTGCACGATGCATGACAGGTTCGACGATACTCGTCTCTCTTGTTGATCCGCAAGGGTCTAACCTTTGGGTGGCCAGCTTAGGGGACTCTCAAGCAGGTGATTTCTCCATGTAGCTAAATACAAATTACTGTCATTCACCTAGCTGTAGTTCTGGGAATTCGCCATCCTGATGGTCATTGGACAGCCTCTCGACTGAGTTCTTATCACAATGGTTTAAATCCTGGTGAAAAGGCAATGATTACTGCTGAACACCCAGGCGAAACAGATTGCATGATCAATAATAGAGTTCTTGGCGCCCTTGCTGTCACACGAGGTACGTAAAGGGCGCTGCAGATAGTGATAGGTGGCTAGAATTCTGAACCAGCGGTCGGGGACCACCTGTTCAAGTTGCCGACCATATATACCAAAAGGATTTTTATGAACGCTCATCGGGGGCTGTCATTTACGACAAAACCAGAAGATTTCCTTAATAGAAACCTCACGCCACCTTATATCTCGAATCAAGCAGATGTTCGTCATGTCGATATAAGTGCTTTACAGGCAACGAACCTGCGTTTGATCATGTGCTCTGATGGCCTGGTTGATTTATATACACCAGAGGTGCTTCCTCCGGATGACCTCGCTGACATTTGGGTACGGGTTCTGGCGAAGAAAGAATCGTCAGAGCACAATGCGAATCTTGCACTCTGTCTACTCCGTGAAGGCTTGGGAGGAAATGATGAAGAGAGGATATCAAGAATGATGACTGTCGAAATGTGCTATCGATGGATGGATGATACAACCATTATAGTCCAAAAGTTATAGTAGATGATGATGTAAGCAGACTGACATTGTACCACTAGTCGTCTTTTTAAGTATCTTCAAGTTCTGATGTCTCAACCCATAGCTTCTGAGCAAACCCTTTTTACTTGTCTGTCATGCTCTATTGCATTTCTCTCTGCAGAAGAGCAAAGTTGGTTCTTTTCAATCCATTCGCCTTGTAATTCTGACCAAGCAACGATGTAGGAGTCCACTACAGGTCGGACCATCACAGATACAACATGAAACGTCGTGTAGCCTCCCTCCCCCCAGTCAGTGTGCATATCTTTGATCAGAAAGTTTTGGAGCGCAGGGCCGAAACTGCAATAATGGTGTCTACCAAAGGAACAACTTGTGATACCTGCAGGTAGATCGTCCGTCTTTCTCTGTCTGTCTTGCGCTGCTCATCTGCTCGTGTTTCTACATCACTGGGACACAGCAAGGTATACACTACGGAGAATGCTTATCGGTCTCATATCAATTCCAGAAAGCACAGGGAGAACGAGTTAAAGGCGTCCACCCGCTCGACACTTAAGAGCATAGCCGTTACACTAGAAAGCGCACCTATCTCTACACAGACGGAAGATCGGCTCATCAATGATGAGCCATCCGGGCCTGCATCGGAGTCCAGATCGACACCAGCCATCCATGATGAAACTACAGATGACGAAATCACCCAAACTATTGACGAGAAAATTGCTGCTGCCAGGACTCGTCTATCTCCTTCTCGTTGCCTATTTTGTGCTATGGATTCCATGAACCTCGCGGATAACCTGACTCACATGTCCATGGCCCACTCGTTTTTCATTCCTGATGCAGACTACTTAATTGACATTGCGGGATTGGTAGCCTATCTAGGGGAGAAGATTGCAGTCGGCAATATCTGTATATTCTGCAACGATAAAAGCCGGGAATTTAGAACATTGGAGGCAGTGAGGAAGCACATGATGGACAAGAGTCACTGTAAAATAGCATACGACTCTCCTGATGATCGCCTCGAGATTTCGGACTACTATGACTTCACAAGTTCCTACCCAGATGCCGTGATGAAAACAAAGAAGAAACTCAAAGCGGCGGAGGAGATTGACAATGAGGATCTGGATAGTTGGGAAGACGTCGAGGGCGACGATGAGGGAGGGGATGTCGACGAAATTATCGATGAAGACCTCTCAAGTGACGAGTCTCAAGCTCAATCCGACGTCGAAGAGACCCTCCTGGCCAATCAAATTACCTATGGCGATTCTCATTTAGAGCTCGTGCTACCATCCGGTGCACGCATCGGGCATCGCACTTTGCGGAAGTATTACGCCCAAAGATGTTCTGCCGTTCCTAGTGGAGGTTCCCCCGAAGATCCCAACTCTGGAGCAGCGCTTGTTCGCCGTCTACTTGCGGACAGGAATGCAGCTCTCGTTCCGCGAAAAGGAGGATTCGGTGCATTTGGCGTTGGGATGGATGTGGTGAAAGCGAGGAATCGTGGTGAAGCGCGAGAAGCTGGGCGACATGTGCGGGAGTTTCGTGATCAGAAGCGTCGTGAAGATTTCAAAACCAAAGTCGCTTACATTCATAATTCTCAGAAGCACTTTAGAGACCCCTGTAAGTGTTAGTAATTCTTGCTTATAACCGTTGCTGAAGTTGCCCTGTCCGTGTCAATCAGTGCTTCAGGTACTGTCAATGCATAAAATTCACCTAAAAAATCGCTCACACTATTCTTCTAGTGATTGCCTTCAAATCATTTCTTTGTTGCATTGTCGAGGTAAGAGGCCTTCAATCATGCCTTATTCCGCATACAATGCAGAGAATAATGGGCTGAATGGTGCAAGGAATACATAATTATTTAGGGACGTTCGACGAGACACCGCTAGATATAAAAAGGGAATAGAGCGTGGTGGGGTATCGTATAATGTGTAAAGCGAAATGAAAACAGATCTAATATAAGTATGCCGCAGGAACCACTCCCTCCCGGCCTGTGCGTACATCACGCGCATACCACCACCTATATGTGCATGGTCAATTGAGGTTGCGGCCATAAGAAAATCAAACATACGCTGGGTCACGATCGTCTAAAACCTCTACTTCAGCTCCGGTGGAAATAGGTAGTTCACCCTCTCCAGTGCCATCAAAGGAATACCGTGCGTGTGCTGGACGACTTGTTTCTTCCATCATCATGCCTCCCACCGCATCAGATGGCGTCTCTGCCCGCATGTAATTGCTGGCATCGGGGCCAAACGGATCCAACGTTTCCTTCGCGATTTTTTCTTCTTCTTTCTCCGTGCTGACATTACCGAAGGGGCTGGTGCCTAGGATAGTCGTCCGCGTCGCAGCATTGATATGTTCAAGCAAGGAAGAAGGGCGGTGATGCGCTGAACCATCATCATCTTCTTCGACCCCATCAAATTTGTTTAATTTGTCATCACGCCTAGAGAAGAGAGTCCAAAGAATCCCAACTAGCGCAAGCAGGAAAACAACGCCGGCTGCAGTCGCAATTGAAATCAAGATGACAACTCCTGCCGCCAAAAAACCTGGTCCAGTGTCACATGATTGTCCCCAGAGAAAAACTAGCTTTCACTCACGTCGGTGACTAAAGCTGAAAGAGGCGAAAGAATGAAAGAGGGACGAAACCGTTCCAGATGCACCTGTGGATGATGTTGAAACAATATAAGGGATGAAAGTCTGGCCGTCAAATAAAGCAGTAGAAGCGTTGCCGAAGGAAGCAGCAGCCAATGAGCCAGAAACCATAAGCATGCGATCAGGTTCGACGACGCCGTTTACAGAATGGGTTTCCTGTAAAGGGACCATAGTAAGCTGGGCAACAGTCGTATTTCCTTGAAATGTAGGTCCTATGCGTAGGGTAGGTGAGAAATAGTGATCGAATGCAGGTCTGCGTACCTAGTGTTGACCAGCTAAGGCCATTCCAAAATGATAAGAAGGCAGCGGTACCATCTGATGAGCTACAGAGATTTTAAAGCACTGTTAAAGTTTGCGACATTTGAAACTAACCGTCCAGCCGCAAAAATACTGCTCGCATTTCCACCATTAACTTCAACCGCAGTAACAGGGCCAGGAAGTTGCTCAGGCGTTCCAAGCGCGGTCCATGTCGCATTTGGGAAGCTGAACTGGACGACATTGGATATTGAATTGTCGGATAATGCGATGGATCCAGATACAATAAGTAGTTCTTGATTCTTCTGTTTAGAAAGATCAGGCACAGGATCATTGTGCAACTACAAACCTACCCCGGCATATGCAACAGAGGCTACCTCTCCCTGTATACCCTTGCCTAAGGCGTTCCATTGTTTGCTTGCGGTGTCAAATGCACAAATGGACTGGCAGGTCAGGGATCCTGCTTGCGCAAAGGACCCAGCCACTACGACTGTGTTAGGTTTAGAGGAGGATTTTGTGATCGATCGAACAGTTACTCGGCGATCTGGGTTGGGTTGCAAGGGCTGAATTCCATTAACATCCCAACTTTGGTTGGTAAGATCGTAGATGGCAAGGCCATTCGCATTTGCGCCTTGGATAGAAAATTCGCCCCCTACGTAAAGTTGATTATTATACACCAGAAGAGAATGCACAGAGCCGTTGATCTGAGGCCCCGAGAGACCCTTCAAAGTTGCGGAAGCTGGATCGTACAGTGCAACACCTTCTGATACAGTTGATGACCCGGGTGAGCTGAAGGAGAAGTTTCCTCCAATGATAGCAACTTCTATGGAAGAGGTATTGGTCCAGAATGTTCCTGCAAGAACTGCTGGAGCGGGGGCCGGAAGTGCAGGGGGAAGTGGCGGAAGCTGAGTCGAAGTTACTTGTCTCGCGAAAAAACGGGAAAGATTGACGTGAGAAATCCATCCAATGGCTCGAGGGGTATGAGATCTCCGACGTCCTGGATTGGAAGCGAATGCTACTTGGCTTAAGGAGCTGTCGAGCTGGGCACCAAGCGGAGTGATCTTTGGGCCATTACTATCGCCGTTCTCGAGTAGTATCATGCCACTAGCTCCGAATCTCTGTGATGCGATAACATTTCCTGCTAAAATTTCACTTGAGGATGTTCCATTTCCAACAAACGTCATACTTCCGACCAGGAACCCGCCGCTATTAACCCACGTCCCTGTTTTGATATCCCAGACGGCTAAACCAGACGTGCTAACGCTACCAGTCGAGGCCAAGAAATTGGTAAAATTTCCTGCCACCTGTAGTTGTTCGTTCGCTAGCCCTATGCTGGTCACTTGGCCATTGAGACCAGCACCGAGAGGGGTCCATTCACTCTTCCGCACGTCATACATGGCGATACCCTGCAATTTCCCTCCGAACGAGCCAGACGTGGTGTCGCTGAAGGCGCCACCCACAAACAATTGGTCCCCATGCAATATGAGTGATGTAACAGGCCCATTAAGTCCCATATTTGCTATGTTCGCCAAGCTTCCATCTTTAAATACGGCAATGTTAGCCGCACCAGATGACAAGGTGAAGTCCCCTCCGAGAAAGAGAATACCAGAAGGATGATGAGCGACTGTAGACAGAGTGATGGACTCGGAAGATGCCAAACCACGGCTACCTCCAACCCCGTTGAAAAGACCAAATCCAACGGCATCTAAGGAGGTCATGGATGTGTTGGGAAGGGCTTGGGTTCCGTCATTATTTGAATTGGCGACGTTGAGACTGCGAGGCCATTCAATGAATCCAAAGCCATTCCTGGTCCCTTGCACACTCCCGGGATTGCCGTTGGAGGAATCATTCAACGAATCCACAGACTTAAGCACCAACTGAACTCTGTCCGCCACCAATTCGTACTTGCCTCCCACGCCGTTGCCAGAAGGATTGTCTGCGAGAGTCATGGAAATGGTTGCGACAAAATTGGGAGAGGATGGGAGAATGGGACCGCTGTAGATGGGGATTGTTGCATCATCCGTGTTTTGCTGGGAAATAGTTGAAACCCAGGGCTGGAGGCCCTCACCCGGAAACACTGTGACCTTCACATTCGTTCGCATGGGGCAATCCTGGAAGTTGGTGCATCCAGGGACAAAAAGGTTAATGTCGTAGTCCCCAGAAGCGGACACGTAAGGAACCCATGTGAAGGTGGGACTTGATGTTGCGGAAGTCCCGACGTCTACTGTAGATATGAGTACCGTCTGTGTTGTTCCGGCTATATCTGTATTCGTCACTTTCGCAACCCAGTCACCGGTGCGAGTTGTATTTGATGGATTAGGTGCAAAACATGCCTGGCCATTATTGGAATCGATTGAAGATGCGAAGGCTCCAGATGAAAGGAGCTGCAGCAGATGTAAACCTGGCGCCGCACCGACGAATTGTGAAAGCTTTATCTGGACACCAGTGATAGCGACAGAATTATCAAAGAGAAAATCTTGGTACAGGATAGAAGAGTCGGTCGACAAAGGGCAAGGATTGGAACATGTCTGGGTTTGACCAGTGACAGAGTCCAAATAGTGAAGTGTTTGTACTGTATTGTCAGGGATAGTTGTGACACTGTTCGGGAAAAGACTTAAACGGGCACTTGAGATGAATAGATAAGCGTACCTGAAGCCAGTTGTGCCATGATTACTCTGGAATGTATTTCCGAGACGGATTCCGCTGGTTGACATGAATGTGAAAGTGCGGACCGTCACAAGTGCTTCATTTCCATCCGCTGCAAACCATGTATTACCTGGGCCATCTGGACCGGACGGACAAAGTATGGCTTTGATGTTACTGAATTGATCGTTGGTGGATGATGGTGAGCCATCAACCTGAGCCTGCTGCAGAGGGATAGGTACAAGGGAAGAGGAAAATGGTGTTGCGCCTGCGGAGAAGGGTACATTTGGATTATTGGTGCCGTTCAAGACGGTAGAGCCACTACCCTGGAAAGAAGTGATGAAAGAGCCAGCAAAAAAGAGACTCGCGTCAGACGAGTTTGTCGTGATGGAAAGGACTTGTGACTGTGCCCCGGAGACACCCACGAAAGGCGGCTTCGACCATACACTTGATTTGATATCCCACACGGCGACAGAGGCGCCAGGAGATGTGAAGCGGCCTCCTGCCCAAATTTTCCCATCCTTTGTGTCACAGAATAGGGCATTTACCTGACCATCAGGGCCGCCGGAGCCTAAGGCAGTGAATGCTCCTGACGAAGGCGTGTAAGACGCGATGTTGCTCGCGGAAGTCTCAGCGACAGATGAGAAGGAACCGCCGAAATAAAAAGTATCTCCTAGAGAGCAGCCGGCCAGTATACGACCGCCCTGGTTGGTGGAGGCAAGGCGTGTGAGGGCACCGTCGGAGGATCGAGAGAGGATGGTTGAGGTGGCAGGATCAAAAGAGACGGAAGAGTTGTGGAAAAGATCAAGACCTGAAAACGCGCCAGCTAGTCCAACTCTTCCCATGCGGTTGAAGTCGACCTCTGGAAGGGCGGCGAAGGCGACATTGAAAGAAAGACAGAGGACAAGCAGAGGTGCGGCCATGAGGATAAAAGAAGAAAGGACCGTCGTTGATGGTTTCAACCAAATTCGGGTTTTCCCGTTTAAGTTGCTACAAACTACCCAAGTGACACTGACAAGTAGTAAGTGTAGTATGTAGTTATCTACATAATTGTATGGCACTGATACTGTTGCCATGGACGGTAGCAACCAAAACATACTAGTACACGACATTCCAAGACTTTAGAATAGTAGTACATACATAGCATCAACACCGCCACTGACAAGTGATCGTTTGTACCAGGATCAGTACACGTTGGCCCGTCGCTCCTTTCCCTCTTTTCTCAGTCCTCTTGGCCCTCCGCGAGGTGTCTCTCTCTCTCTCTCTCTCTCTCTCTCTCTCTCTCTCTGTTCTGCCCTATAGATTGCCCCATTACCATGTTGGCTACCATGAACCCTTCTTACCCTCGTCGCAATTCTCTGGGGGATAATGTCGCGTTGGATGATCGTCTATGTCCCGGATGCAAGAAATCTGCAGTTACGGAGCATGGAGGTCTCGTCGTTGCTTTTGGGTATATCCAGCTCACTGCACCCCTTGATGATCTCACCTCCCATCTTACAGCCAATCCTTCTTCCATGTCGATTGCTTCAAATGCGCAAAATGTGGTGATCAAGTGACTGCTGATACCAACCTTCTTCTTCTCTCAGACGGTTCTCCAATATGTGCAAATTGTTCTTACAGTTGCAACGTCTGTCACCTCCCCATTCTGGATGAGGCAATCATGACTGGAGATGATTCATACCATGCTCATTGTTTTAAATGCAAGGTTTGTAAGAGCCGCATTGACGAGCTTGTCTTCGCCAAGACCAGCCAGGGCATATACTGCATGAAATGCCATAGCGAGCGCATGATAAAAATTAGGAAACACGCCCAGAAGAAAGCTGAGCGGGAGAAAGCAACGGGAGGCAGTGGTTCAGCAAGGTCTCGTGAGCGTGATGCCCGTAGTTATCACAGAGAAAACGGGGTATGTCCCTACCCATTATTCGAACGTCCATCCAGGTTTATCTTGAAATCAGGCGTCTACCCAATCATCGGAGGTCCATCACAACACCTCCAAATCCCATGGCCTCCAATCTTCCACTAAACCGCATCCCCCTACTATCCAACCACTAGACACATCTGCTTTAGTGCAGTCCTCAGTCAAGCAACCCTCTGGTCCCTATGTAAATGACGCTTTCGAACCCAGCCCACGATCGACCGTGACTTCTCAAATGAAATCCTTGCCACCACTATCATCATCTCCCTCTTCACAATTGATCTCTGTGACAGTTGCTCCGCCCCTGGATTCAGATAACATGCATTTGGAGTCAGGACAATACCCTTCAAAGTCTGACACATATTTGGATCACGATAGAGGGAATTCTGCCAAGCAAAGCACTCTACCTCTTCCCTCTACATCCATGGGTGTAGAGGATGGAAGACGGCGAAGTTATGACGACGGTGTTCGTCCTCTGAATATTCTATTTGGGCGGAAAGGCGAATCAACTCAGCAGCAGCCAGATGTTCCACTGACTGCACCAGCTGTTTCTGGAGGCTTGACTGTAGCAAGCTCTCGACGTGATAAACGCCATTCCATTAACCCTGGTCTTTCGTTACCTGACTTCAGCACCACGACGAGTGCCCCGGGATTATCACCTGCTCTTTTCCCTCATCCCCCCTCACTCCTTAATCAGCCGCCATCTACACCTCAGACTTCCGCGGCTTCCCCTCTGCGAGAACAGCCTAACCCCCAATCCCCTTCTTCTCGCCCTACGTCGCATAGTAGCTCCCGACTCAGTCATTCGAGCATTCAATCATCGTCTCTCCCCTATGCGGAGGCTGAGCGACAGGGACCGTCTCGACCCCCAACACCATCACCGAATCTGGATGAACAGGATCAAACTATTCTTGTAAGACCATCGCCTCCGTCAACCGTGATGTTGGACTCTGCCCCGCCTCCCAAACCACGAGGTGGTACGCGACCATTTGATGGGTCATCTCCACCAGAAACTGAAGAATCCCAAGGTCGAAACAGTTCATCGGTGAGCCCGCACACGAAAGAGGTTGATATGAAAAGATCTTTAGGTCGCCAAAGACAACCTAGCTGGCGAACCGATTCGGGCAGATTGAGTGACCCCCCTTTAGCCAGGTCGCGCTCAATATCATCTGGGCACCGTGCTGATGTTCCTCAAAATATCGAAAGTGAGACTGATACAGAGGCAGAAAGTGACAATGGTAGACAGTCGTCACAGATTCGAGACTCTGTGCCTCCTGCCCCTCCACCAAAAGAAGAAATTTTCACCGACATCAGTGATGTTGACATGGAAATGTCTATCTCAGCACAACTCGACAGTGGCTCAGATGATGCAGAGTCTTCCCCTGTGGAGCATACGTCTCATTCGACTTTCATTGCGCCTGCACTACCACCTATCCGTTTCTCGATGAATACAGCAGATTTCTCGGAACTTTTCAATTCGGTTGGGGTTGGCGGGATGCCGTCCCTAAAGTCTATGGGTCATTTGGCAAGACTTTCAGAGGAAGAACTGCCTGGGAGCTACACTCCTCCACCTACTGCAACATTTGAAAGAAACCTGACGCCAACTAGCAATGTCACCGTAATACCAGGCACAGAGAACGGCTCTCACAGTGAGGGTGAGGAAGAAACAAGAAATAGATCATCGTCCTGTGATGTCCATGGCAATGATTGGTACGTATTGTACTGAGTACTACATTGCGCGTTCACTCCTGACGGGTTTTTCTTGTATCTAAGGGGGTCAATCCCTTCAGATTCATCCCATGCATTGAGTACCCCACCTCTGTTGAAGACTGTCATGCCCAATGGGTCCAAAAATGATCACACTCACATCACGCTAACTACACCTGGGTCAACCAATGCAACCCATTTAAGCCATGAAACCATGGATACTCTTACTGCAGGCCTGCGGGAAACCATCACGGATGCAAAAGAGCGTGGAGTCCAGGAGTTGAACCTAGATCGCACATTTGTAGAAGCTATCTTAACAACCCTGGAATCTCGGAAAGTACAGTTTAATGAGCTGAAGAACAGATTTGATGGGATCAAGGTTAGTCATGCCATTGCCCTGTTTTCGGAAAAAGCTTATCCTTCATACCCAGCGAACAAGTATGCAGTATATACAGGGTCTCACAGTTGCACAGACGGAATATGATCGGGAGCTCAAAGCTCGAAGGGATGCAGAAGCAGAAGTCACTCGGCTGAGGGTATTATTATCTGGTCAAGTTGCAAGACTTACGGCAATGTCTGGCGACGCCAGAAGAGAGGAGCTTCGACAACAGTTGTCGAAGGAACTCAATGATAACCTTTCTGGACTGGAGTATGCTCTTTCAAAACTCAAAGTGGAACGTGACATGACCTTGGCGGAAGTCGAGGAACTATCAGCAACAAAAAGGTGGGTCTTATTCACTTTTGATGCACACAATGTCAACATCCGTCTCAGTACCTCTGCCACTTCTGTTGAACCTCTCGGCCGATCGCTAACGAAGCGCTTGGAGACTCTCAAAAGTCAGTACAAGCATGATTTAGTCCCCCTGACCCAGGCACGGGAGACATTGACAAGGGAAATCGTTGAACTCAAAGCTGTGCGGGATGTTTTTCTTGAGGAAACGACGGTTCTTAACGCTCGTAACGAAGAGCTCGCGCAACTAAGTGCGGTATACTCTCGTCGTGTGGAGAGCGTGCCCCAAAGTGTCACCAATATCTCCGACACTTTTAAAACTTCGGTTGACGAAGTCCGTACTCAACTACACCAGCAACAGCAACGACAACCACTCCTGCCTTCCCTCAGCTCATCTACTGGTGGTTCTTCGACAACGATATACGAGGATTCCAATGTCGACCCCAAATACATCAGAGTTCAGAAACCGGATACAGAGTTGCATACACCATCGAAGGGCAAATTTATAAAGTGGCCTGGTTCAAGAGCAAAAGAAGTGTTGTCCCCTCCGACGCTTCCTGAGAAGAAAGTGCATCTAGAGCACAACTTCCAGCAGTTGAGCATATTGCGATTTACGAGGTGCGATCACTGCGGGGACAAAATGTGGGGCTCGCAGATACGCTGCATGGGTTAACACTACTTTCTTTTCACTCGTCACAAGGAAGTTGATCTAATTATTTTCCAGCGTGCCATACATCAATTCATGTACGATGCGTCGGTCACGTATCCATACCATGCGTGCAGCACCAACCAGGAGGGCGAGCTGAATCTCCCACAACTGTTTTACGTAAGTTGAGAGGTACTTCAGTGATCGGTCCAACTCAACAACACGCCACATAGCGCCGTCCATGTTTGGACGGGATCTCATCGAGCAAGTACATTCAGATGCCAAGGATGAGGACCGGAGCGTACCTCTCCTTGTCGAAAAATGTATTGATGCTGTTGAGGCTCGTGGTAAGCGAAGTTCTGCGACACTGATCAATGTCAACTAACTCTACCTTCAGCCTTGGACTATGAAGGCATCTACCGAAAAACAGGTGGATCTGGACAATCGAAAGCGATCACTCAGCTCTTCGAACGTGGCGATTACATGTCTTTTGACCTTCGGGATTCTGATCGTTTCAATGACATTTGCAGCGTGACATCAGTTTTGAAGAATTATTTCCGTTCTTTGCCTGTTCCTCTCTTGACCTATCATCTTCACGATCAATTAATATCCGCCGTACACATCAAAGATCCCGCAATCAGGCACAGCTCATTATCAGAGTTAGTTAACACACTACCGAAGGAGCACTACTACACGTTACGAATGCTTATGCTGCACTTGAATCGGTATGTTCACCAGTTCCTGCCGTCTTTCATGATTGACCTTTTCCCAAGTGTCCGTGAGGGATGCGAGAAGAACCTTATGAACGCTAGAAACCTGGGGGTCGTGTTTGGACGTGGGTTGACTTGTGCTATTGTCATCGGACAGAGACGCTGACTGGGTATCACAGCGACTTTAATGCGGTCTCCGGTCCCAGGTGCTGAATTCAGCGACATGGCTGGTAAAGCCCTCTTAATCGAGTGGCTCGTCGAAAATGCCCCCTTCATATTCCACAGGAACAATAATAACTGATGATGACCACATTGTTTATCACTATCATATTTCGTGACTCGTGTTAGAGGAATTGTTTTTATACCTCTTCATTTTTCGGGCTTCATTCTGGCCGCCACTCCATTGATTTCGTTTCGTGTCTTTCGATACCCAAGATACGAATCCATCTGTCTGAAACAACTTTTTGTACATTACAGGTATAGGAACAGTTACAAAAGCTCTCTCGATCTTCTCGTCTTCGGCACAGTAGGTTCAGGCTTCAAGGCGCAGTATAGAAAATGGCGTCGAGGCCCAGTAGCTGCCCCAGCAACAGCAGCAGCAGCAACGCGAACCCCGAGGGGAGCTGTATCCGTGCCACTGCCACGAACACCTAATGAAAACATTCTATCGAAAACTTGTAGTTTGATGGGTTAATAGTTGAAACAAAACAGGGAGGCAGAAGAACATACGTGTGGCTGTGAATGCCTTGGCACTTGCCTGACAGAGTGTCTGCGTCAGCGATAAAGGTGGGCTAACACCTTCCAACATTCGGAGGTATCGATAAACCATGGAAGGCTGAGGTGGTCCTATTATAATATTAAGATACCAGCAAAACAGGACGCCACTGAGTCATTCTTCACCGAAACGAAAGACAGCGTGGTAAGCCTGTCTCCACTTCTCCTCAAGAAGCCGTGCGCATACGAGAGGATCTGGACACGTCGGACACTGATCATGACCATAAGAACCAATCTTCAACGCCAAGGGCAAAGCGTAGATAAGGACCCACACATTGATACTCCTTTGCAACCATAGTCAGACCTAGTTTCAGAACCCGCTCAAGGAACCAATTGCGACTAAAGTATGCCTTATGAGCAAATCTGGAACTTGTCACTGAACCCGTGAAACACGGCTCACCGTTTCTCGAGTTTCAGAAGGGTTTCTTGGCTGAGTGTGCTGAGCTCGTGCTCACTCCAGCCGCCAGGATTATCAAGAACAAAGCGACTTGATTCACGGTATAGTTCTTCTTCTTCGAATAGCTCCGCAATACGCATGGCTTTGATAGGTTTTCCTGCTGCATGTGTAAGGAGGAACGTGAGGCACTCTCGTTGAAGGGCGGGGACACAAAGCTTATGGGAGATGTTCATAAGATTTTCGACGTTGTTCCAAGTAATGGTACATTCCAAGCTGAGCACGGTAAGTGAGTAGAACACGCGAGGAACGAAGGAATGTGGGCATTTACTGTGGGTATACGTATTTGAGAAAGTCATGAAATGTGCTCGCCTAACGAGAGCTTCAGCATCAAAGGCCAAGGGGAGAGGACAGCATACTCGTTCTTCCTTGAGAACAATGACTGCATCTGGCTTATTCATCAAACGTCGCTTAATTGCTGTGGCCTGCGCAGGAGACACCTTTTTATCAGATAGCCGTCCCGTGTCGATCGAGCTTCGTCTCGACCGACTACCTCTCTCTCCAATGGAGGTGCTTCCACCTTGCAACTTGGCTAGACTATGATCTCGAGCCTGAACAACAGCGTCCGGCTGTGGAACGGCGTCAGAGTCATTGTCAACGTCGCTTTCGCTGGATGTGTCAGCCCTCCCAGCATCACACTCAGCTATCATTTCCAGATCTTCAGGATCCATGTCCGAATCCATACGGGCAAAAGTCATTTCGGTCTGCCCCTCAGTTTTCCCTCCAGGAACTGAAGGTGGTTGGGATATAGTGATTATAGAGGACATAGAAGGTGGCCGTCCAGTTTCAGACCAGTTCCCACTGAGTGCGGCCTCAAAGAAGGGCGAGGCGAAGAATAACACCTCCTTATGTGCCCTGTTGCGATGGCATAGTTACAGAGGGCAATTGAAGATTGTGTAATGAAACTGACCAAAAAGTGGTTCTTCCTACGACGATTTTAACGGTACCAGGAAATCTGCTATGTTTGGTGAAGGTCTCGTCTATCTCAATAGCCTCGTGGTCGTCGAAGCTGAGCTCTGAGATGATATCGTCTGATTCACATTCCTGAAGGAGCCACGGGGGAGAACCAGAGGAGCGGAAAATACCCGAGGCTGCAGCATGGGTTTCGGTAGGAGAGCTGAGGGACGCGGAGGGATTGTTGGGTCCACGGGAGTTGCGAGCGATGAGTATATGTGAAGGATTAGTGGTCATGATGGGTCAGTACAAAGTTGAATATTACACTATGTTACAGTAATACTTCTTTCGCCCTCTTTCTCTTTCTTCCGTTTCCTCTTCTTCTCCTTGCCTCCTTGCCCCCCTTCCTCCGCCTTTGCTCTAGCTATGGCCGCTGCCCTGTCAGTCATTTTCCCCAACGCTTCAAATGTATCTCTATCACTCTCAATTCCATCCACTTCTTCCTCAGAGACAGGTTCAATTTCTTGTTCCACTTCAATGTCTTCAATGTCTGATTCTTCCAACGTAACCTTTCCAGACTGCCCTCTTTCAACTACAAGTTCGGGCGAGAAAGGATCGTCCTGCAAGGATCCGAGCAACGACAACATCTCATTCGCGACCGTAAGCCTGTCGAGCCCGATAAATTTTGCTAAGCGCGGACGATCAACAAACAAATTTACCCAATCACTGTAAATTCCAGAAACGCAGTTTCTCCTCCCAATTTTTCGTGCGTTAAACGGTGCACCCATTTCCCCCCACCGTCGTCTTCTTTCTCCTTTGATGTTCCACCGCTATTCTCATCAACAGCATGGTCCCGGGCGTGTGGTGCAAATTCGGGATCATTCTCTGCCGGACCGTATTCAAATTCCCATTGCTCAGCTGGAATGTGATGTCGTGGTATAGAAACATTGAAAGTGCGATGAAGTAGGATGGACACGTGGTCGGGAGAACAAAGATTAACCCTTCCCACTGAGCATTTTAAGTCAGATGAAAATCGTTATGCAAACGGTTGAACTACCAAGCTTCATGCCAACACGTGGACTCCAGATTGTTGCATCAAAAGCAACATTGCATACGAGATGAGGGCAGTCACCTCGTATAGTGGCCTTCTTTGTGAGAAAGCGCAAGTTCGAATGTGAGAGCACGACGCCGCGGAAGGCTGGAATATATCTAGCACGATAGAGCGCTTTGAGCGACAGATGACGGTAAATAAATGACAGACCTCATGACCATGGAATCCAGCATTTCTTCTACACCAGCCCTTGGACTACTCGAAAATATGGGTGGTATCGACACCACAAGCGAGGCTTTGACGACACGGAATTCTGTGTCCCGAGCCGCGCCTTTCCTATGCATTCTGTCTGTTGAAGCATCTGAAAGGCCCTCCTTTTTTGCTTTTTTCGACGGCGGGGTAGCAGAATTAGTTTGCTTGCGTTTCTTGGTAGACATGGTCGTACTAAACCAAATTTTTGGAATTTCCCACGCCCATTTAACTGAACTTGGTACTCTCGTTCATGGTGAGTTATGCAAAGCTTTTTTTTCTGTTACACTGAACAGGGATATCCAATATAGGCCTCACCTAAAATACTAGTCCAGATACTCGTTACTGGAACCAGAATCCTGGGCAAGGCATTTTTTGAGGCAGGCAGGCAGGCAGTCAAAAGTGGGTCATTCTCAAATTTCGTTCTAGCTCTTTCCTACTTGTTGTTTCACCGCAGATGCAAAACAATCGCCACAAGGTGCTTTAGGTAGTGATGTTGCTGGGGTAGGGAACGCCAACACAGGCTCAATGGCGGACCAGTTAACGCGGCAACACCGAATGACACTCGACGAGGCAACCTTGATTCTAAACGTCAAACGTGAAGACTCGATGGAGCAAATTTTGAAGGCATGTCGAGCTGTCATTGTTGTAGCCCACTTCTCATTCAATTCCCAGAACTACGATCATCTCTTCAAAGCAAATTCACCAGAACCCAAGCCAGATAAACCCCCAACTGGCAAACAACTCCTTCCACCATCACACTCCCATTATCTCCAGTCGAAAGTATTCCGTGCTCGTGAACGAATAGAAGCCGAATTCAAGCTCACAGAGAGCCAAACCTCACCGGATTCGCAAACGGCAGAGACGCCGTCTTCTCCACCTCCACCTCCGCCTCTTTAATTGCCCAGTTTCGAAGGTTGATCACTTTAGAGCGCTGCATTGTACCTCCTGAGACTTTACGTCGCTAATATCTTAATCATCAATGGAAGCTGGTTGTTCCCGGGCAAGTTATCCTATACTCTATGGTGCGGATCCAAGACCAGTCGGTCGATGGAATGTCAAAGTATTCGAAGTGCCTGTGTCATTAATCTAGCGCTGCGTACTTTTTCAGATGTGCTGGAATAGCGTTGTCCAACCCCTTCGACTTCAGCCACTTTTTCGAAAATAATCGGCTTTGGTAGCGGTATGCACCATCACACAAGATAGTGGCAATTTTAGAGCCTAGTGCAAAGTTGTTAGCTCCACGTGATACCAGCGATTCCCCCCCCACCTTTTCCAAGTTTCTCCGCCAGCTCCACAGCTGCTACAACGTTCAAGGCGGTGCTGGCTCCCAGGTATAGACCCTCGGAGTCCAGTAGTTCGTAAACCATCGCGATGGATCTCTCATCAGGAATCGTGATTGCACCTGATAGATCATTCACGAACGTTGCGAGGTTGTCAGTGATGCGTCCCTGGCCGATGCCTGCCTAGGTCTCAAGGTCGAGTCATCTCTAGAAACGACAGCGGAACAGACCTTCAGTGATCGAACTTCCGGTTCTCTCTATTAGCTTCCCGCCACTGTTGACGTAGCTCGTCAACACACTGCCAGGAGGATCAGCCAACCAGACCTGTGTCTTCCCATTGCTCTTTTCTTTCAGATACTTTCCTACGCCTGCCAATGTCCCACCAGTCCCGGTCGCACAAATGAAGCCATCTAGTTGTCCATTGGTCTGTTCCCAGATTTCGGGTCCAGTAGAAGTGTAATGTGCGTACGCATTCGCAGTGTTATCGAACTGGTCCGTCCAGATGGCGTTTGCTAAAGTCTGGGCGTAATCACGCGCTTGGTGGTTATAATTCCTAGGGTTGTCGTATGCGACTGCTGGAACCGGACGAACATCAGCTCCCAACATGAGCAGGAGATCGATTTTCTCTTGGCTCTTCCGAGTTGCGAACTTTCAGTATTTTAATAGTAATAAGAATCGCGCTACACGTTACCTGTGTATCTGGCATGAAAATCACGCAGTTGTACCCTCTTGCCCGGCATACATGAGCAAGTCCAATGCCCGTATTCCCTGCTGTGCCCTCAACTACTGTACCTCCTCGCTTTATGCTGAGAACGGAGGGGAGATTCAGTTGAGCGTCTCTGCTGGGCGTACTCTGACTTACAGGCCATTCTCTTCGGCGTTCCGGACTACGCCGAGGGCAGCACGATCTTTCACGCTTCCGCCGGGGTTCTGGAATTCCGCTTTTCCAAAGATATGAGAGCCAATTCTTTCCGAAAGGCCTTTCAAGTAAATCTACCATCCTAGCGTTAGTGAGAGTCAAAGGGAAGTAAAGTTGAGACTGACGAGGGGTGTGTTCCCTACTGAGCCTGTGAAGCCTTCCACCGCAATAGCGCTAGTTGCGAAGCGTCTGCTCCTTGCAGCTATACGGGCAACCAAAACCATCGATCCTTATGGATGGCAAGAATCTCAACGATTTATGACTGACATCGAATTACATAAGCCACATCCTAACCCCATGCAAAATACGAACAGTGTATAGAGCGAGTTGAAATAAAAGGCATAAGGAAAAGAAAGGACATCGGGACAGATTGTAAGAAATGTCCGTTCATACATTGCAGGTTCGTGCATGGCCATGAGTAATAGTAGTGGTGGTACGGGAATGACGATACCATGAAAGGGGTATGCAAACAAGCGACAGCAAAAGGCAGCGAGAATAGACGCTCCAGATGCTAAGATTGAAAAACAACTACTGCTGTCGCTTCTTGACGTTTTGTGATAGCCATTGCAATCCTTCAAAGAGCCCTTCACCTGTCGTTGCACAACTGAAATCACAGCACACCAAATGTGAATTTCAATGGAAGACTGGGAAGTATGAAGCCTAACCTTGGGTGTACGTACCACGACCGGTCTCGCATCCTGTGTAGACCTAGCTTCTCTGTCACTTCAGCGGGTGACATAGCTGTGATGAATTACAGAGTTATAATATTTAAGGTATTCCATTGAATGGACATCGACATACCTCCGGGAAGGTCCTGTTTGTTCGCAAAAACAAGTAGCAAGCACTCCTTCATTTCCCTATCGCTCAGAATGCGATGTAATTCCTGTTTCGCCTCATCGATACGCTCTCGATCTTGGCTGTCGACCACGAAGACAAGACCCTGGGTTCCGGTGTAATAGTGACGCCAGAGCGGGCGTATCTTATCTTGGCCACCGACATCCCACACGTTGAATTTCACGTTCTTGTAGGTCACAGTTTCCACATTGAAGCCGACTGCAGTAATGGAAGGTTTGAGTGTTGAATTTGTCATAAGTTTTTAGAGATACAAACCTGTTGGGATGGTCGTGACAGACTGATTTAGCTTGAGTTTGTAAAGAATCGCTAGCGACAAGTTGTCAAAGTGGTATCCTTGGATTGTCTTCTGGCTCACTGGTTTTCCCAGCTGCGTCCAAGCCTAACATCAACAACCTCATCTCCTTGTTCCCAAAAATCTTGCCTGAAAACGAGTAGTCCAAGTTTGAGGAAGTTATAACAAAAAACTAAACCAACCAAGCGCTTTGGAGAGATTGGCACCCATGGTTAAATTGTGGATTTTAATGGTAAAGAACGACGTTGGGGCGGACAGTTGCCTCGAGGAGAATAGAGAGAAAGTGATGAAGATGCAAAACTAGTCAAAAACAAGTCAAGTCAAATTGCCAAACGGCAAGTCGAAAGAAACCGTGTCACACACCAGTCACATTTAGTTACGTAAAAGATTAAATAATGGATTATTATACAACTTGGTGTGAGAGTAGCAATGTGTAGCATATGTCCAATCCAAAATATCAAAGCAAATCATGAGCAAATCATAAGCTATGGGGACTTCAGTTGACTCTGACTGTAAGCCTTGAGCCAGCCATCCCCCATGTCCTTCTTCAACGCCTCCACCCGCCTCCTATACGCATCCGCATTATCCCTAATTTCGTCACCTACTCCCGCTTGCTCCTCCCCATCAGAAGCTGTCGTCGGTGACTCGTACACTGACGCACTAATGCGTGCACTTCGCATCCTAGATTTCGAGGACAGCGATGCTGACCCTGGGTGTCTCGTCGTAGGATTCGTAGAACTCCGAGAATCATAGAAAATAGGATCTGCAGAATTGATCGATGTCGGCAACACATCCGGAACGGCGAAACTACTGGATGAGTGGATGAACTCGGTGTGGTATCGACTGTGCCGTGAATGAAACGGCGTACGACGCAGGCTTTCTGCATTGGAGGCTGCATGAACAGAATGAAGCGGCTTGACAGTTTCAGGAAGCGGAGGGGATTGAGCTGGCAGCGATGCAATATCCTTCGCTTTCAATTCCTCACCTGGCATACTGATCTGTTCCGCGGTTTGGAGCGGCGGTGATGACGTAGATAAAGAACTCGCATCCCTTCTGGTCGTCATCCTCGGCCTAGTGTCCAACCCAGAGCGGATCCTCGGGTGTGGAGCACTCGAGGAACCATCGCTAAAGTCTGCATCCAGCTCCACTATCCGCTTGGCCTTCTTGCGTCGGGTTGTTCCGCTTACACCGACGGCGTTGACAGGGCCGAATTGTGGGGATACGTGGGAAGACTGAGGCGGCGTCGGATACTTGTTATGGGGAGCAACTGGAGGGGAAGAAGCAGGTTGACAATGCGAGTGAATGTGGCTAACCGCGACGACGGTGGGTGAACAGGCTACTGTGGACAGTGGACGAGAAGATGACACGTGCTCCGGTGGAGGAACTGTCAGGTTTCGTTTCTCATAAAAGCCTGGCAGGCTGCCGTCCAACGTAATCGTCTTCCGCTCTTTCCAGAAATAATCGAAGCAGGCGACCCTATACCCCTCCTCAAACTCCACCAGCGGATTTCCCTCAACCCAAACCGCCGTGATATTAGGCAAAGTAGCTAATCGTCCCACTTCCGCGCTCTCCTCGATGAAATTGTTGCGCAGGTCCACACGCTCAAGAGCAAGAAGCCGTTCGAGGCCACATATAGACTCAAGACGGTTATGTGAAAGGTTGAGAGAAAGCACTTGCCCAAGGTTGGTGTAGATGCCCAGAACAGTGTCAATCATATTGTCGGAGAGATTGAGAGAGACTAGATTGAACAGCGCACCAAGGCCCGGAGGTACAGACACGAGAAGGTTGGAAGAGAGATCCAGATGGGTTAGTGATGTTAGGTAGGGTATTGATTCAGAGGGGAAGAATGTCAGTGCATTGTCAGATAATGACAAGTGTTTCAAGAAAGCCCATTTGAATGAAGACAGCCTAATCGGGGGCGGGGGTGAGGGTGACCCGCTCTCGGGATGTGATTCTGTATCTGTGTCCATGTGAGGCGTTGCATCATCCTCCTCTTCAGGAACAGTGTCCGGAAGCCGTGTAGAATAAAATGATGTCTCCCTTGTCAGGCCAGACGGAATTCTCCTATGACGCTTCCTACTCGTGCTCCCCTCCCTCCTCGCTTGATCATCCACAAGTGCCCCAATGAACATATCTGAGACGTCCACGAGTCCACTCTTTTTCACCTTCAGACTTCTCAAGCTCTCTGCTAGCCGGTCCCAGCCTAGCAATGTTCTGGGGTCAATGTCGATGCACTCTAAGCTTTGGAGATTCTTAAATGCATCCAGCGGGAGGGCGTTCTGATTAGGTGCCTCGTTTGATAGCTCGCTGATAACTTTGCGCCCAGGAGCGTTCACCACCAATGCTGGTAGTTTAGTAAAGCTGCTGTAGATGTACTTGAGTTCTGCATCTACGCTGAGGGGATCTGGCCGGCCCCACCAGCTTCCGCCAAGGGACAAACTTGAGACGGCGGAAAGTGAAGAACGGAAAGAGGCTAGAGAAAGCGTTTCTGACTTGTCCGACTTCGGGAAAATATCGATAAAGCTCATGGGCCGAGAGGGGCTATCGACCTGGACATCCAAGGATCCGACATCAATGCTGAGCGCCTCGAGACGCATGAGAACATAGAAGAGGCGATGAGTGTCTACAGAAAGGATAAGGGGCTTGGGTGACTGAACAGTGGGATCGAAGCCGAACCAGCCTAATGGATTGAAGACGGAGATGGGATCTTGAGGTTGGGGACGCTGGGGACGGCGGCGACGGTTGAAGCTTGGCTCCGCAAGAGATTTCTCGTTTGAACGGATGAAGGAGGCAAGACGACGAATGTAATCATCGCCTGGCTCCCAGTGCAGCATTTTCAACTTCAAGTTGGTTGCTGGGTAAAACAAGTCCCACTGTACAGCCACCGCCCCCTCCAATCTCTCTCAGCCTTCATCATGAAAGTTACGATAAAAACAACCCAACAAAAGGTCTTTCAGGTATTCTCTCTGCCCATATCCCACATCCACCCTGTCCTTATCTACAATACAGATCGATGTGGAACCCTCTGGCACCATAGCAGACCTCAAGACCAAGATCCAAGAAGCTCAGGGACATCCTGTCGCAGTTCAGAAGGTTATATATGCAGGTATTTTTCTCTTGCCCATCTCGCTCATCCATGCTACGACTTCTCATCTGTTCTTCAGGAAAAATACTTCCCGATGATAAGACCATCGAATCGTGTGGAATCAAGGAGAAGGATTTCCTCGTTCTGATGGTCTCAAAGGTGTGAACGTCTTTGCCTTATATCTCGTCGCTCTTCGCTCAAATACATTCGGTCCCTTAAGCCTAAACCGACGCCTACGCCTGCTCTTTCAGTGCCGTCAACCAGTACCTCAACGAGCACAATCCAAGCATCAGCAGTGCCAGCTCCGGAACCAGCTCCATCTGCCCCGGTTGCGACACCAGTCGCACCCCCTGCTTCAGCTGCTCCGGCCGCGACAGTAACAGCCCCGACAACCGGATCAGCGCCTGCGTTCGGTGGTTCTTTTCTGTCTGGCGAAGCATTACAAACCACAATTAGCAACATGATGGAGATGGGTTTCCCTCGTGAACAAGTCCAACGGGCGTTGCGAGCGAGCTTCAACAACCCGGACAGGGCCGTTGAATATCTCATGACAGTCTGTATCGTTCGATTCATAACGATACGACTTACTCACTTTTTCTTCATGTAGGGCATTCCAGCACATTTGGAGGCTGAGGCGGCTGGTCCTTCCCCGGCCAATGCTCCTGCTGCTCAACCCGCTGCTGGTTCCACACCTGCTCCCCCTCCTGCACAACTAGGCCAGCCCCAGAATTTGTTCCAAGTAATGTTATCTCATTCCCATCTATCGGTCACTAGAATTAATTTGCATGTGTTCTGCCAGCTCGCCCAGCAACAGCAAGCTCAACAAGGCGGAACTGGTACAGGCGCTGCTGGAGGTGGTACATTAGCTGCAGGGGGGCTGGATCTTGAAGCACTGCGCAACACTCCGCAGATTCAACAATTGCGAGAGCAAATGGCGCAAAACCCAGATAACGTTCAACCGTTGATCCAGCAATTGGCGGCCCAAAATCCGCAGATTGCTCAAGTGCTCGGCCAGAATCCTGAAGCACTGATGCAACTGCTCGGTGTTGAGTTCGGTAACGTGGATATGGAAGGCCAGCCAATACCTCCCGGAGCCCAGGTCGTCAGTGTTACAGAGGAAGAAAGAGCTGCTATTCAACGTGTAGGTCTCAGGATATTTGCAATTTTTGATTGCTTGAGACTAAAAAGGATTGATTGTAGCTGGAAGCACTTGGGTTCCCTCGTCAAGCGGTCTTAGAGGCATACTTCGCCTGCGATAAGAATGAAGAATTAGCAGCGAACTACCTGTTTGAGGGTGGGTTTGAGGACTGATTCTACTGCTTCCCGAGTATGGCTGTTTTGCTTTCTGTCAGATTTTGACCATCCTCCGTACTATCGACACCAACTGTGAAAGTCAGGAATATAAATAATATACAGTGTTCGACATTTGCCCGATGGCTTCCAGCCAAACCCAATACTGTAAGGGATACAGGACTATCTCCTACATGCCTGCTTCACGGTTTCAGCTCAAAGCTGGCAAATGCAAGTTCATACCCCCCAAATTCATAATTGATCTTGTCAGTTCTTTTGTATAATCGCTTCCAGTTCCCATTCACACTTGGTGAAATGTTGTCCGAATCGATGCACGAATACCCACAATCAAACTCGGCTTCCGTCAACGCCAATTTAAACGCGCGCTGAACTGCTTCTATGTTTTCCCCTTGCTCAGCCTCATGGGGCCTGCTCGATATGAACAAAGTCAGTGTCAAGCGGGCGGGCTGAAAGATCGCAACCACGCGTTGGACAAGAGATTTGAGGTCAGGGACGGTGCGAGTGCTTCGGGAGGAATGGGACGGGACATTGCATTCGAAACTGGCATATGACCAACCCTCTTCGGGAGTAACATGGATTGTGTAGTAACCTTCTCTGAAATCACCAGGACTTCCAGGAGTCCCATTGGGGACCTGTCCTCGAAGATCGGGAGGAGATTTCCAAGGGTCGGCACCCCATTTGATAAGGGCATTCGCAGAATAGCCGCATGGGTGAAATGAATATGCATCCAGAGTTGTAAGATGGGGAGGGAATATCCCAGATATGCCAAGTGAATCTGAGAGCACGCTGGCATGATCGTGCGGGTCATCGGAAGGCGACAGGGAAGAAAAGAAGTGCTGTCGCGCCTCCGTTGCAAGGTCACTCATGAGAATTTCTATTGTGAAATCGGGGAGCAGGTCATCTCCCACAGATTCGAAAGCAGCAGGTGTTGCAATGTGGTGCTCGTCTCCATCCGGGGTTGTCAAATATAATAACCAATGGTCACCATTGACTTTCCCGACGGTATATGCGGCACCGCCCTTGAAAATGTTATCCAAATACTCCACTTCTTGCTTCCAATCTCGATGGGGCCCCAACTGCCGTTCGGGAAACATGAAAGATTTACGGGAGTAGAAGCAACGATGCACAGAAGGTAAATTTGCCTTTGTCGCTGCTATTTCGAGAATGCGGGGGAGCCCAAGGAGGTTCAGAGTGGTTCCACAAGTCTTAAGAATAAGACGATGTGGAGCGACAAAGAAAGACGATTCGCTGAAACATGGTCAGTAAAAGTGAACAACGTTGATTCTATGATAAAGTAGAACCTCAGCAGATAAGCATCCATTTCACTACCGTCGATGACACTGAGCACCTGGCACTTGACAATTTCAAGCATGTCCTCCCAAATTTTTCGGTCGATCTTTCGAAGACCTGTTCTACCGTCCATGGACGGTTCCGTGGCGTCTGGTACATCAGTGGCTGAGGGTGCGAACCAAATTTCGAGTAGCTTCTCTGGCCCTTCGAAGGGGGCACGATGATCGTCAGTTATGACCATTGCGTAAAAGTAGTAGCGATGCTATCGAGCAGTGTGGAAAGAAAACAGATCTGGGCCGCAGAGGGCTGCTTCCGGATGCATGTAATGGGGGAACAGAGAGTTGAAGGTTGGGAGGAGTGGGCTGGTGGTAGTAAGAAGTATGTTGATCTAGGAGAGCGGAATCCGATTCTTGAAAATTTCTGTGTCCACGTGACTGTCTTGTTCTTCAATGCTTCGCAGCTTTATTCCTCGATTGCCTCGTTTAAAAGCAGTTTTTCCCCGTGTCCCTTTACCACTTTTGCCGACCACTCGCTTGCGACCAGTGCAGTCCCATACTCCTCCCCATTCCTCCCGTCTATATCATCACTTCCCTCCTCGTTTGACCAATTTGCCACCCTCAACTCCTCACGATCCATTGCCACCCAATGCAACCCTTTCCCACCGTCTGAAGCATCTCATCAAGTCATATGGGTGGTATGCTCTCGGAGTTTACTTTATTATTTCTGCACTCGATATGGGTGTTGCTTTTGCGGGTGTAAACCTCTTGGGAGCCGAATATGTGTCTCAAGTCGCCACTAATGTGAAATCAACGATGACAAGCTTGATACATTCCCACCCATCAGAACCTGGCAAGGATGAAGTCGAGAGCGTCGCTCGGCTGTCAGATCAGCGCGGGCAGGAAGGGCTTTATGCAATGCTTGTGTTGGCATACACAATTCACAAAACTCTATTTCTCCCCTTTCGGGTGGGGTTAACTGCTGCCTTTACTCCCAAGTTAGTGGGATGGCTGGCTCAGAGAGGGTGGGTAGGAAGTGCTGGAACTCGACGAGCTGCAGTTGAAATGGGAGAAAGGCTGAGAGGGGGGAGGGGTCGAAATGTTTGATCGAACCATGGCAAGATACGTTTAACATAAGTAAGGTAAGTATCTTGAGTTCATTACATCCAAGAGCAAGTCCACTGACGGCACATTAGCCAATTAGCTGGGATTGTGCGTGGAGAAATTACATCTCATCTCATGTGCTGAGGATCATGCTGGAGGTGCTTCTTCCTCTGAGGAGCTCTAGGTCAGTAGTGTATCCAGAATGTTCCGTGGACTCCGCACCGGACAAAATTCCGCTCTTTACAAGCTCCTCAGCTTTGGGGCGTTGTTGCAGTGCATGGTCCAGCTTGTCCTACGTCTAGCGCGTTAGTAAGACGACACCAATATAGTTATTTCGCACCTCCAACCGAGATCTTTCAAGTCTTTCCCTTGTAGCGATCAGTCGAGGAGCAACACTCTTGTCATCTGAATAGCTGCGGTCTTTCATCATGCATTGAGTGACCTGGTAGTGTCGCACCTTTAAGAATGTTGCGCTCGACAAGATCGTTCTTGTCGGGTCGTTCGCTGAGACACTTCTCCAGTTTCTGGCGTGTTTCCTCATCGATCGAACCTTTCCTTTGAACGAGCTGGCCGGCTGTGTGGTTTCTATTCAGCCTCCGACAGACCTTCAAAGTGCGGTAACGTACTCATCTTAAACTTTGGTGGTTCACTCGGCGGATTGAAACAGCCTGATATCAGATATCTAACACCTGATTCGCTCAGTGTGACACTATGTAACACCACATGTGACAAAGTCACACCAATATCAGTGGCCCATTTGTACTTACATAGAAAGTACAAGTCAAAACATGCAACTACTACCTCAACCACTCAACCTGAAGCTTAGCTTTAGTAATGATCAATATGATAGTCCTAATAAAATCTCGGGAGTGTTAGGACAACACCCAATACCCTCAGAATCACACAAACAAACAAACAAAGGGAAATCTTGTAGTCAGAGGCAGTCACATGTATCAGGTGGATTACCCAAGAGAACTTGAAGGACTCTGGGTGCTTTATTCACTGTTTATATAAGTAAATACATGTGGTAACCATGTGTAGTGATCCCAGCCAACCCTCTTTCTATTCTATATTTACTCTTATTATGATACCTTGGCTTCAGCCTGGATCAGCCCTTTATAAGTCTGATCTCATGATTAGACAAGGAATCTTTTTACCACTACTTTATGATAAAGCAATACACCCACATTGTGTTCACTGCTGTGTGAAGTACCTAAAAGGTTCTTCTATCCAACTTACCATACTTTTTTGAACACTTACAGGTGTTATTCATGAATCATCATGCTATATCACAATCATTCCCCTGGCATCACTGAGCCTCAGCCATGAGCTGCAGCATTTATCTGATGCCTCATGGGCACCAGACAACCCATTTTTGGATTGTACACATCTGAAATCCCAGCAGAATTCATCCAAGCATCCTGAAAAATCAGAAGGCCTCACAATGATGCAAGGCATTGACAGCACTACATGCTGTTAGAAGGTACATCAAACACTGGGACAGAGTCAGGTCCTGGCAGATGATAGAGATCAAGGATAGATGTTGCTTGAATACATCAATATCCTCATTGTGCATCAAACCACACACATATAGTCACATGGCTGGGTATTTCCCACAGCAGCAAGGTTGCAATAAAACACAGAATTTTTTTCACAATACTGATGAGCATTGTGTTGATCGATCTGAAGCAACATTGCATGTCAAAAGACATGCATACAGCAACCTTGCTAGGCAAGCACCCCAGCAGCAGGAATGTCTTGAGAAGCAGATTGAGAGATTAAGTGACAACCAAGATTTGCACTCAGAAGTGCAGACCACATGTTTATACCACTGGATGCATAACCAAATATTTCAGGCGAAAGTATTGAAAAAGTATTGAAAAAGTATTCCAGTCAAAACTAAAATATTTTCAAGATACTTTGACAGAAAGGCTTCTGAAAATATTAAAGTACTTCTTTATAATATTGAAAGCAACATTACTTTGAAGAAATATCATGATACTTCTCAAATATGTTTTCAATATCTTTATCAGTTTGTTGTAAAAATCACAATATCAAAAAAATATTGGAGAAGTATCATGATATTTTTTACAAATATCTTCAAAGTAATGTTGCTCTTAATATGGTAAAGAAGTACTTTGATATTTTCACAAACCTTCCTGTCAAAATATCTTGAAAATATTTTAATTTTGATTGTAATAACTTTTCAATATTTTTTCAATACTTTGGCCTGAAATATTTGGTTGTGCATCCAGTGTACAGCCCCAAAAAGGCTGTATCTTTGACCCACCCATGACTCTTTGAGGAGTTGCATCCCTGTCATATTCATGGTGCTGTTGATTCAACACATAACAGTTTTTTGATCAGCCCCTAGACAGACAGATCAGTGACCCACCCACACCACCCTGAAGGGTCATGTTATCTTCATCTTGGTGATGAGATTGAGGATTGCTGGAAAGACTATGTACAGGATCCTGTGATGGAGAACATAAGTGAATGACAGACAGTGTCAGTGGCACTGTCCCCAACCCAACAGGTAACTGACTTACCTATTATACAACACCCAGCACCCATCAATACATGTGTGTTGAGTGATACAGGGCGTCAGTGAAGACAGCCAACAGAGCTTAAGAGGTATGAGGGCGTTAACCAGTGTATAAGAGTCTTTGTAACTGAAGAGGTAGTCTCCAGTTACATCTACTTATATACATAAAGCCGTGCTAAGTATAAACTACTGATGTCATGGACTGTGGAGTGCATGATGTCATTGACTGTGCAATGACATCATGGGCTCTGGCACTGATGATGCAATACTGTACACTAAACGACGAAATGGTTACTGACTAAACTGGCCATAGAGTGAGTCTGATGCTAACTAGATTACCTATTCTAACAATGTGGTGAACCTGTTTATGGTGCCCAGATTGCTGTCTTCTTCATTTCTCTGCGATCCTGCATGGAATTGGGTCAGCATCACCTTGGTGACATTGAGCACTAGTGACACTGTGAAAATACTCTTGGTTCCACAATCAAACACTAGCCACATTCAAAATAGAGACACAACTTTCATGGTTGTGGTTGGGGCTCATCACATGAGCTGATTTTCATAGTCCGCACTTGTGACCAGCTGTGACATGGTTCTGCAGGTCATCACCACGTTTTGCCACACTCTTGTTTATGTTCTCGTGCATTTGATTTTACATACACTCATTCAACAACTACTTCTACATGTTCACTAATGGCTGGAACAAAAGTCCCAGTAATTAATTGATCCACAAATGTGCCTTAGGAACATGCTGATCCCATCCATTAAGATAATGAGTTTCATGAAGAGCTAAAAGAGCATTAACATCAATGTTAAACTGCTGACAGATTTCCTGAAGAGTTCCATATTGTCAAATAAGGCCCCTAGTAAGCATCATGAGGAGATAAGGATTGATAGCCCCTTTTAAGCTTCTGATAATGCCATCAGTACTCCCAATTCTATGCCACAAAGCCTGTACAATGTTGTGACATTTGGAGTTCCAAATAGAGCTCATGTGATGAGCCCCAACCATGAACTGCAAAAGTTGTGGCTCTATTTTGAATGTGGCTACTACTGGGGTGAGGACTTTGGGTGAAGTCTGAGGTGCAGAGGGATCACACAGAGTGGGTGTTATGATTTTCTTTTACATCTATTTTTTTCCTTGTCACGGCAGTGCTACCATGACTCGTTTCTGTGACTCATCTCCTTATCTCTGACTCGTCGGGCAGCGCCCATACTTCCTCTTCTATTAGACACCGAGTAGATAGCTGTCTGCTTACCTCATACTCTACAGCTTTACGCCTATAGATAGCTTACTGACTCTTACAATATGTGTAGACACGTATTCGACACGTAGCCATGAAAGTACCTATATAAACTGTAGTAGACAAAGGTCAAGGCTCCTTAGCTTGACCTTAGGCAATATACAACCTTGTAACTGCTCTCAAATGCGCGACTCGACCTAAGTCAGAAAGCCTCTGACTTAGCATGATACAACTTAGCGACGAAAGCCTTGTCATTAACGAACTCGATACTTGTACTGAGTAGTTGAGGCTCTTGCCTTAACAAAAGGTCAAGCTAATCCACGACTGTTAAGACAGAAAAGATGACCAGACTGGGGATTGAACCCAGGACCTCCTGGACATATTTTGGTCACGGGTGTGACGGTTACGGGTATGGTGTTGGATTCTGCCACACCGCGAAGTACCGTTGACCCGTACCCGCGGTTTGCGGTTATTCCACAGGTTACCACAGGCACCCCGTATTTCTATTTATGGCCGAGTTTGGAGTTTTATTTTTATTTTTAGTTTCGTTGTCGACAGTACAGCATCTGATGAAACTCCGACATGTGACCAACCTCAAGGTCTGGCGTCTCTCGCCGTCTGTTTCATCCTGACTCCCCCCTCAAGTCTACCTTCACAAACTCGCTAGACAGCCGTCCGTGCCATGCTTCTCCCCCCCAAACCCTGCTCTCTGGGGTTTGGATGACACGATGGCTTAAGTTTCCTAATGAGTGATATAGAAACATGCAAACGGCTTTATTGATTTTGCTGACATTTCGGTTGGCACTTCAGTATCGTCGCGGGCCAGTGATCTCGATGTGTACTTGCGGAGTTCAGTTGAAAATGTGACAGATCCGTTGAGATGGTGGAACGACAACTGCCACGTATATCCTATTCTCTATCGTATGGCATTGGATTATTTAAGCATCCCAGGTTAGTCTCTTTTTACTCGGGCTTCGTACTGCAGCTAAGATCACATGTAGCAACATCCACGGAAGTGGAACGGGTGTTTTCTCAAGGTCGACAACTACTCCATTTCACACGCAACCGACTCGCGCCATCATCAATTCGTGCTTACATGTGTCTTGGGTCGTGGAGCCGACATGATCTTCTGTTGATGGGGGATTTGTTATCAGCATTAAGGCAAAAGAAGCGGAGACGAGTGGAAACTGAGAGTGAAGATTAGTGACTGGAAGTGCTTAGCCACGTACGAGGATTCGTTTGGACATTTCACCGCGGGTACCCATGGTACCGCGGTTATCTTGTGATACCGTATATATTTGGTACGGGTTTATACCCGTACCCGTAGAGGTTAAGGTGTTCTCGGGTACGGTTATGGTTATAGAATTTTGTACCCGCAGTATACCCGTGAAAAACCCTACTTATTGGATTCAACTTGGTTGGTTATTGTTGATGTAATCTAAGACCATATTGACACCTCCTTAGCTGCATATGTGTCTTACACCTCATTGGGATGCACATTTATACAGTGAGGTTATTACAACACTTATGGCCCACAACATGTGACAGATTACATCATCCAACAACGACGTCCTCTTACTCAAGAGCAGACTCCTCCCTCTCCAGACGACCTACCCAACACTCCCCTGATTGACTGCCGCAAGGCGCCACCCCTGAACCCGACACCCTTTGGTACAGACACAAAGGTCGACTAGTACATTACTCTGAACCCTCTGAATGCTGGTACAGCCAGAGAATGAGCACTGAACCACCTCAATACATTCCCGACAAAGAATTTGAACCGCTCAACCCAGACGAAGAAACCGAGTCAGAACCCACCAACCAATTCCTTGACACCACCGACACCGACGCTTACGACATGACGTCAAAAGAGATCAAGATCCGCGTGCCCACTGACTTCCATGGAGAAAGAACCAAAGCAAGCACGTTCCTCTCTCAAGTCTCCCTCTACCTCTGAGCAAATGAAGACATCTACCACACCGATGACAAGAAGATCATCTTCATGCTCTCGTTTATGAATGGAGGCACAGCAGCAGGATGGGCAGAGGCGAAGGCAGGAGAGACGACCTTAGGAATGTGGACAGAATTCAAAGCATCATTCAAAACTGCGTTCTCTCTGATTGACGACGCAGGAGATGCATGACAGAAGATGAAAGCACTCAAGCAGACTGGAGACATCGAAGACTACATCGCCCAATTCAGAATCTTGAAAGGAAGGGCCGAGATCAAAGAAGATGTTTCCCTCATCAAATATTTCATTGATGGATTACATCCCAAATTAACAGAGAAGATCTACAACATGGAGAAAGTCCCTACTACCCTCGATGTTGAGTGATACAAGGTGTCACTGAAGACAGCCAACAGAGCTTAAGAGGTATGAGGGCATTAACCAGTGTATAAGAGTCTTTGTAACTGGAGAGGTAGTCTCCAGTTACACCTACTTATATACATAAAGCCGTGCTAAGTATAAACTACTGATGTCATGGACTGTGGAGTGCATGATGTCATTGACTGTGCAATGACATCATGCGCTCCAGCACTGATGATGCAATACTATACACTAAACGACGAAATGGGGACTGACTAAACTGGCCATAGGTTGAGTCCAATGCTAACTAGATTACCTATTTTAACAACAACCAAATGGACAACCCAGAGAAAGCAATAAAGCTCGACAATATCCTTCCAACGCAATATCAAGAATACCGGAAAGTATTTGAAACATCTCTTCTTGACTTGTTACCACCACCATGTGTCGTGGGAACATTCTCCACACTGTTTGGCGCGCCGTCCAGCAGTCCGTCCCCTGGCCTGATCTTCGATCAGACCAGTGTATATCGTCTACTGGGGGGTGCTTGGGAGTATTCCTGAGCACCCTGCTGATCTGCTTGACCGATCCCCTCGGATCGTCCATGGATGCCCACTAAGTGGGTGTTCTACTGTCCGCCACTTTACTTTACCTGGGCTCGAGGATCCTGGGCTCTGGGGTGGGGCACCTTCCACCAATCGGTGGGAGGGTTTGACGGTGAACTAACACTGCCGGCTTAGGCTGGGGGTCCTGCTCTGGGGTCGGGGGGAGAACGCTTGGGTAGGGGGGCGCTCATTTTGAGGTTTTCAGATCCCTGGAGAGGATCTAGGGATTTGGTGTGTCTGCTACATCTTCCTTTCGATGTTTAAGCTACTCTACGGCTACAGGATACTGCTCACCTCTTCTGGGTGGGTCCTCGCTCCGCACTTGGGGTATGTGCGCTGGCGCGGCCCTCCTCCTTCTCCCTTTTGGGCGCTTGCACTCTATGTGTGCGCTCATGGGATTCACCTGCTCACTAGGACTGCGGCGTGGCTGGCGCTCCCCGCTGCTGACAGGAGATCGAGCATCTCCCACTGCCCGCCTGTGATCAGGGGGCAGCGGATTATCTACGATCGCTAAGATCAGACAGTGGAGGGCAGGGGGAATCGCTCCTCCAGCACCACTATTACTGGGCCCATGACGCATAGCGCCAGGGGCCACACTACACAGCAATGGGCGCATACCACGCACCAGCCGTTTTCTGGGCTGCCATCCCTCGGCGATGGCCCCCTAAGTGGCCCCTCCCACTACAGCCCCGCCCTCTGTTTCTATGAGGGCCGCGCCATGTCTGAGGTGCACGATTGTTCAACCCTGTGCCCTCCACCTTTCCAGACTGGGGGCAGTGCTGCGGTGCCGCCTCACCTCTGTACTCTGGAGTGCCTGGTGCATCACCAGGGCTCACTTCACGCCTCCAGCCGCTACGGGCGGGGGGCTCCTGGGGCTTATGCCTCAGGCTCGTCATGGGTACACGATGCGGGGGTTCTGCTCCTGCCTTGCGTACCTACCTTTACAGGCACCTGTTAAGACAGAAAAGATGACCAGACTGGGGATTGAACCCAGGACCTCCTGGACATATACCAGTAGCTCTACCACTGAGCTATCAGGTCTTATTGGATTCAACTTAGTTGGTTATTGTTGATGTAACCTAAGACCATATTGACACCTCCTTAGCTGCATATGTGTCTTACACCTCATTGGGATGCACATTGATACAGTGAGGTTATTACAACACTTATGGCCCACATCATGTGACAGATTACATCATCCAACAGCACCGTTTGGGCCCTCTGGGCCTCAGCCCATCATTTTGTCGGACGGCGCATATGCTGGATCGACGGTCCGCCTCTTGATGAGGGGGGTGGTCCACTTCACTCCCTGCTAGGGAACACGGTTCACTTCCAGGTCCTTCGGGATGCGGGGGCTTACAGTGAATTGACACTACTCACCGGCTGGCTTCAGCTGGCAGCGTGTGGGGGGACCGGGCTAGCTGTGGGGGGCGAGTTGCGTGGGCCCTGCGCTGCGTGTACGCGGCAGGTCTTTCCGGCCCCACCGGGGCTTTATCTATGGACGTGCCCACCTAAGAGGCGAAAAGAGAGAGGAAGGTTTCACCCCGGCGGGGGTGCGGGTATGCTGGAGCGTAGTTTACTCTGTTGTATTCGTACTTCCTGCAGACTGCGCACGTGCACCGCGCTAAAAATTGTTGAATTAAAAAAAAAAAAAAAAAAAAGGAAAGTATTTGAAAAGGTGGCATCGGAACGGTTTCCTGAATCAAAACCCTGGGATCATGATGGGGCTATCACAAGTCTGAATCAAAGAAGACGATCAATGGAAAGCAGCCTTCAAAACGAATAAAGGACTATTCGAACCAACGGTAATGTTCTTCGGATTATGCAACTCCCCCGCCACATTCCAAGGCATGATGAACGACATCTTCAAAGACATGATTGACAAAGGATGGGTCATCATCTACATGGACGACATCCTTATCTTCTCCAAAGACAGACAAGAACATCAATGGCGGACACAACGAATCCTACAATGACTACTCCAAAATGATCTTTACCTCAAACCGGAAAAATGCAAATTCGACATCCAAGAAGTCAAATTCCTCGGACTGATCGTCAAACCGGATCAAATTTTGATGGACCCCACAAAATTAGCAGGAATCAAAGATTGGCCAGAACCGACAAACGTCAAAGGAGTGTGATCATTTCTAGGGTTTGGAAACTTCTATCGAAGATTCATTGGGAGGTTTGCCAAACTAGCAAGACCATTGAACAATCTAACCCGAAAAGATATTAAATTTGAATGGACAGAAGCATGTCAAATGTTGTTCGACATGCTAAAAGCTAAATTCGCACAGGCACCAATCCTATCGATGCCCGATCCAGCAAGACCCTTCACGATCAAATCGGATGCTTTGAAATTCACTACTGGTGCAGTACTCCGACAACAAGGCATGGACGGACAATGGCATCCATGTGGATACATTTCCCACTCCCTTGACGCGACACAACGAAATTCTGAAATGTACAATCGAGAACTCCTGGGCATCATATGTGCCCTGGAAACCTGGCAACACTACCTTCAAGGAAGCGCACACCCAGTAACAATCCTATCTGTTAGAATAGGTAATCTAGTTAGCATCGGACTCAACCTATGGCCAGTTTAGTCAGTAACCATTTCATCGTTTAGTGTATAGTATTGCATCATCAGTGCCAGAGTGCATGATGTCATTGCACAGTCAATGACATCATGCACTCCACAGTCCATGACATCAGTAGTTTATACTTAGCACGGCTTTATGTATATAAGTAGGTGTAACTGGAGACTACCTCTCCAGTTACAAAGACTCTTATATACTGGTTAACGCCCTCATACCTCTTAAGCTCTGTTGGCTGTCTTCAGTGACACCTTGTATCCTTCAACATTTGTAACTCCATCTAAGTCGCCCTCCATGTCCACTGCTCCTCAATACGCCAACCCTGCGATTGTCAAATCTCAGCAGCAGTCCGTGGCAGACGCCATCAAACACATCCGCAACCAGCTTGATGAAACTCCTCAGCATCCCAATGCCCACGCATTCGACGGTGAAACACTCCCCATTTTACCTCATGATGGGATATGAACCACAAGCGATACCCATGGCCTACCAGAAAAGCGATGTGCCCACAGCAGAACAACGCCTGATTCAACTATTAAAAGCACAAACTGAAGCACTCGCAGTGCACGAACTAGCTCGACAGATCATGGCAGAATGAATCACATGAAAGTTTACCCCATTTGAAAAAGGACAGAAGGTGTGGCTCAATTTGAAAAACCTAAAGCTGACAGACGTAACAAAGAAGCTTTCTCTGAAACGAGAGGGACCCTTCCCCATCAAGCAGGTTCTATCACCACTCTCTTACGAGTTGAAACTGTTAGAAGCTAGTCTACTCCAGCATATATACATACTATCATAACCTTCCCACACACTATACTACACTACTCTAACACTACCATAGTCTCCCTATAGTAGACTACATACAGTATAGAGCAGTAGAGTTAGAGTAGAGATGCATAGTAGAGTAGTGGGGGAAGGGAAGAATGAGTGCCAGTGCCAAACAGGCCCTCTATTTATACTTTCTGGAGATGGTCTGTGCACACTCCAGAAAGATATAAAAGGCCTGCCACTCTGGCTCACTTCCCCCCAGTCAATTCACTCACCTTCACTCAATCCTTCACTTGTGACCTCAAACAGAAACTACCCCATCAATGGAAGATCCACCCCGTATTTGTTAGAATGTGGTAAACTAATCTTATGGACTTATGCACAGTTAGTAATTCACTATTACTCACCAAGGCCCTTCTTATCTACATTACTACATTATGCTTACTATGCCCTATCTATTGGCCTCCTATCGTCAGATATGACTCATTAGCACGTAGTAATCATAGATAAGAGACTGATATATAAGTAACTAGTCATACTGATGTATTCTCTAGTTACTTACACTCAAATCATTTGTGTCTCATCCACATCTCATTCAGCACACTCTTAGCTGCGTTTGCGGTTATCTGACAAGCTCTCTCTCTCTCACTTGTCATATTACCTTTGACTTCAACAAAGAAGAACATGAAGTAGAGTCGATCGTCGCCCATAAGAAACGAGGCAGAGGACATGTATTCCTGGTGAAGTGGCTAGGCTACCCCACGTCTGAAAACACATGGGAACCTATAGATAATTTAAAAAATGCTGCAGACCTCCTTGCTGCATATAAGGAGAAGAAACGTCTTTGAATCGACCCAGCAGATCCATCCGCAACCATCACCATCAAACGAACATGTCTGACCTCCCCTCCTCTCACGCTCTCAAAACCTTGAATATCCTTTCCCCTCTCGCCGAATATATGAACAATTACCTCCAAGACCCTGGACATTGCGCTGAAATCCTTTGCAAAGTTCATGACCAACCCCTTGAAAAAACCCTCTGACAATACGATCTCACCCTTGACACCATAGCAAATCTAGAACGACTCGCCCACAGTATAATGTCTCAAATGTTAGAAAAAGGAATGGCTTCAGTAGTCAGTAATTACGAATTAAAGTACGCAGCGCCCAACACCTCCACCGCCCCAACACAAACTCAAACAGAAACGCACGTCTCACAAACACCCCCATCTGGATCCGCGACCTCTTCCTCCTCCTACCACCTTCGAAAATCAGCACGAACCATATCTGCCAATGCCTGGCAGCCTTCTCCCCCAAAGTGAAAAGACTGACCCCCAACTCCATTCTACATCAGAAGCATGACCATGACCGCTAACCAGCCATCCTCTGCAGTACCACCCCACATGAAGACCAAAGCTTGCTTCAAATGCAAAGGATTAGGCCATTTTGCATCCTACTGTGTTAAGACAGAAAAGATGACCAGACTGGGGATTGAACCCAGGACCTCCTGGACATATACCAGTAGCTCTACCACTGAGCTATCAGGTCTTATTGGATTCAACTTGGTTGGTTATTATTGATGTAACCTAAGACCATATTGACACCTGCTTAGCTGCATATGTGTCTTACACCTCATTGGGATGCACATTTATACAGTGAGGTTATTACAACACTTATGGCCCACATCATGTGACAGATTACATCATCCAACATACTGCCATCTCTTCATGTGTACATTTTGCAAGAAGCGAGCGCCAGGACACTATCCCAAAGACTGCCCCTGAAACAAGAAGCGATTGATCACCCCTGATCAAGGGCAAACGGGAAGCGAAGAAGAAGAAGCGTACACGGCGGCCGAATATTTCTCGAACTTCAATGACAGCGCTTGGGCTAATTCAACCGGTGAACCCGGACCAGGGGCATTCCACCCCGATTAAAGGAGAGAAATCCGTTGACATTCCCCAGAACCACTCAGACACCCCCGCTCCAAACATGACATACATGCAGATTATCACCCTCGCCCTCGGGTTATTTTTCTTTACATGCTGGATGATACTTCTATCTCTCTCATATATTTCCATCCATGAAACCGAGCGGCGACACAACATTTATGAACTCAACAAAATTCTATCCCACATTGTTAGAAGCTAGTCTACTCCAGCATATATACATACTATCATAACCTCCCCACACACTACACTACACTACTATAACACTACCATAGTCTCCCCATAGTAGACTACATGCAGTATAGAGCAGTAGAGTAAGAGTAGAGATGTATAGTAGAGTAGTGGGGGAAGGGAAGAATGAGTGCCAGTGCCAAACAGGCCTTCTATTTATACTTTCTGGAGATGGTCTGTGCACACTCCAGAAAGATATAAAAGGCCTGCCACTCTGGCTCACTTCCCCCCAGTCAATTCACTCACTTCACTCAATCCTTCACTTGTGACCTCAAACACACATCTCTCCTACGCCATCTTTGAACGCCCTAGTTGACTCGACCTCCATCACTATGCCCGCACCAGTTTACATTCCACCTCCACCACCAGTACCACCACCAGTACCACCCATCCTCTTACCGATCAGCGAAGAATTATGGCTCTATTGACTGCTTAACAAATCTACAGATCAGATAGAAAAGGGGTTCAAATGAAGTGAAGTTGGAAACTTCAAGGATAGGGGGGGGCAGTGTTACGATTTTCCTTTACATCTATTTCCTTCCTCGTCGCGGCAGTGCTTACCATGACTCATTTCTGTGACTCATCTCCTTATCTCTGACTTGTCGGGCAGCGCCCATACTTCCTCTTCTATTAGACACCAAGTAGATAGCTGTCTGCTTACCTCGTACTCTACAGCATTACGCCTATAGATAGCTTACTGACTCTTACAATACGTGTAGACATGTATTTGACACGTAGCCATGAAAGTACCTATATAAACTGTAGTAGACAAAGGTCAAGGCTCCTTAGCTTGACCTTAGGCAATGTAACTGCTCTCGAATGCGCGACTCGACCTAAGTCAGAAAGCCTCTGACTTAGCGTGATACAACTTAGCAATGAAAGCCTCGTCATTAATGAACTCGATACTTGTACTGAGTAGTTGAGGCTCTCGCCTTAACAGTGGGTCTGCAACAGGGAGGAATGTCTATTCATCTCCTATAAAGTGTGTAATATTTATACAACACTGTTAGGAGGTATTCTGTCATAGACCCTGTACTACTTAATCTTGGAGTAACTATGTCATTTCCCCTATAATAATAGTGTCATAGTACCTTGTGTGATATACATGGCTTGGTAAGTCTCAGACTTCCTGCAGGATATGTCTTAGATACTCCAAGGCCCTGTCTTGGATAGCCTATCATAGACATGCTGCATGTGTTTAACTGTGCAGCATGTGTTAACTGTGCATCTCTCTAATAGTCCTTACATGTGTTAACTCCTGTTAAACATGTGTTAATGACTTAGCATAATGAGGAATATATCCTAGCCATGGTTACTGCCTTGGCTTGCCTGTATTCCCTTTTGTTAAGACAGAAAAGATGACCAGACTGGGGATTGAACCCAGGACCTCCTGGACATATACCAGTAGCTCTACCACTGAGCTATCAGGTCTTATTGGATTCAACTTGGTTGGTTATTGTTGATGTAACCTAAGATCATATTGACACCTCCTTAGCTGCATATGTGTCTTACACCTCATTGGAATGCACATCTATACAGTGAGGTTATTACAACACTTATGGCCCACATCATGTGACAGATTACATCATCCAACACCTTTCCCAACAAACACAACAGTAAATGACAAGTGGCACCCATTGCGCCACCCCCTGCAGTTTGAACGAGCTGCTTACCTGTTATCCCAGACCCTACACACTAAAAAGCACAATATGACATCACTAGCAACCCCACCAAGGCTGTTCCATTGTTTCCTCCATGATTCTACAGGGAAGTCAGTAAATGATGAGGCACGCTTCTTGATCTGTTACCATGACATGTACAGCCACATCTCTACAGCCCCTCATCGCCTTATCCGTCTTGTAGCTTGATACTCATCTCTGATCCCTTCGATCTGGTCCTCTCCACACTGCCAACAGTGCATGTCAATGCCTTCCCAACCCACACGAGGATTGGGCGGCGCAATCCGGGGCAACCCGCGTGTCAAGCCCCCCGCTCCCAGCAGAGCGCCCCCCTCATCTATCGCCTCGCCGGTGGCCTCCAGGCCCACTGGGAGGCCCCCAGTTCCCTCGCAGGCCGGCCCAGTCCGTACGCCTCGCTCGTCTCCCTTGCCGTCGCCATATGGCCACAGCCAGGACACCCCCCGTGCGCCGCACATGTCTAGCGCCTCGCAGGCTGCCTCCAGGGCCTTGACTGTCGTCACCGGCGGTCCCCCCAGCACCACTCCCTCATCCGATGAAGAAGACGGGGATATGTATGACGTCGAACTAGTGACCGAGCTCAAAGTGAGAGTCCTGGTCGAGTCGATCATCCAGGGGGCCAACACCCTTGGCTCTCTCGCCTCTCGGGGCGCATCTGAGGAGTTACTGCAGGGCAGCACCCCCGACCTTGTCTCCGCATTGTCTGGCCTCCTGCGGGCGGCCAACAACTTCGGAGTACCTTTGGCCCCGGTCATGGACCCCCTCCGGTCCATGTCCTTCGATTCATTTGTCGACTCGTTTGATCGAGAGGCAACTCCTGCTCCTAACCAGGATGTACCCATGCCCCTCGCGGCTCCAGTGCATCCTGCTCCCCCACCACTGCGCAGAGGGGGGCTGGCCAACTGCCTCCCCAGCGCCTCCCGCCCCAAGGATGGGCGTCCGCTCCCTGCCATTCTGCAGCAGAGACCCCCCCCAACTAGACCTGGCCCCCCCCAGGTTCCTACATTTGCACAGGCCGCCCGGTTCAAAGGCGGCCATGTCCCCTCCTCTTCGGTGGACGGCCTGGTCCGTATGGCCAAGGTGTTCCCCGAGCTCCCTACCGCCAGGCTGGCTGCCATGCACCAGCAGGCCAAACCCACTGCGGCGAAGCCTTTGTCCACTGTCCATAGCCCGTTGCGTCGACAGGTCATTGTCATTGTCCACGCAATCCCAGGGGAGGGCGGTATGCCCCCCCCCCCGGGGTCGTCCTTGTCAAGAGCCACGAGATCCTGGAATGGGTCCGTCTGGCCCTGTCCCTTCACCGCTCCACCCTTCGGGCAGAGTCGGTCTCTCTGGCCTATGGAGGTTACTCCATCACCACCGACACTGTGGCCTCTGCGGAGGACCTCTGCATTGTCCGACAGGCGGTTGCTGCGGCGTTCGTCGGGGACCACCTCCACGTCACTGCGGAGCTCCCCTCCTCCACATCATACATGAAAATCCTTGACATGCTGTACTTCCAGGACCACCGCCCCACTACTGTGGAGTCGGTGCTCAACTTCATCGCCAAGTCCGGCCTCAAGGACTTGGTCGTCTTGAACGCTCCCTTACGGATCGTCAGGAACTCGAAGCAGTCTGATACTGCGAAGGTTTATATGAACATCTCTGACTCTATCAGCGGCGCACAAGCCAAGGCTCTCTCCAAACGGGCAGTCCAATTTGGACCGTATGTTTGTCCTATTTGCAAGGCCCGGGCCAACCCCGGCGTCTCCCTTTGCCAACGGTGCTGAAAGTGGGGTCACCTGACCAACACTTGCCGCGCCCCTCAAATCCGCTGCCCCATCTGCAGCGGCCCTCACCGCAAGGAGCACCACCGCACCTTGGCGGGCTGCTGCAAGGGCAACGCCCCCAATCCCCCCCATGCCGGAGAATTCCCCGTGCCCTCATCCGCCTCGCTGCCCCAACTGCCGCAAGGAACACGCAGCTTGTTGGATGATGTAATCTGTCACATGATGTGGGCCATAAGTGTTGTAATAACCTCACTGTATAAATGTGCATCCCAATGAGGTGTAAGACACATATGCAGCTAAGGAGGTGTCAATATGGTCTTAGGTTACATCAACAATAACCAACCAAGTTGAATCCAATAAGACCTGATAGCTCAGTGGTAGAGCTACTGGTATATGTCCAAGAGGTCCTGGGTTCAATCCCCAGTCTGGTCATCTTTTCTGTCTTAACAGGTTATGGGCCCTGCGCTAAATAAGCCAGGCTGTGCTGCTTAGTCAGCATGATGCTTAGTCATCCAAATTACCTAAGCAGAATTGTATGATGTGCCAGATTAGGGGAGTGTGTTGGATGATGTAATCTGTCACATGATGTGGGCCATAAGTGTTGTAATAACCTCACTGTATAAATGTGCATCCCAATGAGGTGTAAGACATATATGCAGCTAAGGAGGTGTCAATATGGTCTTAGGTTACATCAACAATAACCAACCAAGTTGAATCCAATAAGACCTGATGTTGGGATTATGTATATAAGAGTATACAGGCAAGCCAAGGCAGTTAACAAGCCTAGGGAGATGGAATATAAGTCCTAAGCTTAGGGTTAGGGTTAGGATCTGCCACTGGTAGAATCCAACACAGCCACAGAGAATAATATTAATTCCCAAGCTGCTACCCTTAATAGACTGGCCAAGACTACAAAGACTGCCAAGACTGTCTCCTATGCTATCCAGGGAACCCCCTATAATATACAATGATAGACAAGTCTATCTGGAGAATTATATAGGGGATATGACATAGTTATTCCATTATTAACTGGTACAGGGGTCTATTACAGAATACCTCCTTTATATATTAAAGGAGCGCATTACACTATACCTCCTAACTGTGTAGTATAAATATTGCACATCATGTAGGAGATGATAATAACATTCTTCCCTGTTGCAGACTCCCTCACTCACAAGCCTTTGAGATTAACTTCATCCTCTAACCTTGTCCTTAACTCCTCCTGTCACTGTTCACCACTCCATTCCCAACACCTGATAGCTCAGTGGTAGAGCTACTGGTATATGTCCAGGAGGTCCTGGGTTCAATCCCCAGTCTGGTCATCTTTTCTGTCTTAACAGGAAAGCCTGAGTGATGATGGTCTTGTCCAACTTTTCACTAAGCATCAAATTTGACACAAAGTTGTTGTAGTCCTCTGGGAGGGCCCTAATCATTGCCATGCAAAGTAATTCCTCATTCAGCTTGTCAAGAGTGAAGTCTTTAGGGCAAAGATTTTGGATGTGTTGTAAAGCAGCATCCACCCTGTTTGCAAGTGATTGCAAAGACTCCTCCTCTAACTTTCTGATGCTGAACAAGTCATCATAAGCATTGAATCTGGCACCAGGTTTTTGTTGGAGGTGCACAGATTTGAGTGAATCCCACATGGCAACTGGGTCTCCATCCTTTCCCTTGAAGTGTACAGTCTGGGATGGTTCCACCATAAGGTAAAGCCACCCAGATGCCTTCTCTGCTTTGTCATCCCAAGCATCCTGCTTCTCCTGGTCAGACTCTTCATTTTTAGAGCCTTGCCTGACTATAGGGCGAGTTTTTGAGCCAGAAACTAGCTGCCAAAGTTGATTTGCCCTTAGCCAAGCTGTCATTTCTCCACTCCATTGAACATAATTGTTTGTTCCTAGTTTTTGGATTTCTGAGAGTTTAGACATGGCTAGTGTTGGAGATGTGTGATTGGTGATTGGTGAGGGTTGGAGAGGTTGGAGTGTGTGTGTATGATGAGGGAAAATGAAATAGGATGCAAATGCAGAGGTAAAGTCAACTAGAATGCAAACCAAATCCTTGAAAAAGGCAGGGTTCTAGTGACTGTGAATGGTGTCCAAAGAGGGTCTTGATCCTGTCTTCTTCAGCCACCAGTGTGTGCAAGTCAACACCTTAAACTACAGTGCAGTTGTAACTCCTCCCAGATCACAGGGTTGACTACCTGGATATTTCTGAGGTAGGAAAAAAATCTGGCCCACTGAAGTGCACAGACCCAACAGTTCACTATAGAGACCACCTGGGAATGGTCTTTTGTCCCTACTGACTATCTATAGACTGACTACAACTAACTAGTGTTAGTTGTAGAATGGAAAAGGTGAAGTGAAATAAAGTCACCACAGGGTAGAGGTAGAGAGTAGAGGATGATAAAAGATCAAAGCAGATGGTGAAAGAAGTAATGAGCACAGTTTAGAGCTCAGGGCCCATAACCTGTTTGAGGTCACAAGTGAAGGATTGAGTGAAGGTGAGTGAATTGACTGGGGGGAAGTGAGCCAGAGTGGCAGGCCTTTTATATCTTTCTGGAGTGTGCACAGACCATCTCCAGAAAGTATAAATGGAGGGCCTGTTTGGCACTGGCACTTATTCTTCCCTTCCCCCACTACTCTACTATACATCTCTACTCTAACTCTACTGCTCTATACTGTATGTAGTCTACTATGGGGAGACTATGGTAGTGTTAGAGTAGTGTAGTGTAGTGTGTGGGGAGGTTATGATAGTATGTATATATGCTGGAGTAGACTAGCTTCTAACATTACAGACAACTGCCGCTGGTTTGGAAATTCCAAATGCAAAACATGTGACAGATTTGGTCATGAGAGCGCCGACTGCTGGGGAAAACCCAAGGCGACATCAGATGAGAATAATAAAGATGAACGGTTAAACAAGAGGGCTAGGAGAGAGGAAGCTAATAATATGGCTACAGAACAACAAGATGAGCTTATTGTCTTTTAATCATTGATTATTGATAACTAATATATATTTTTTGTTGAATTAGATTACGATATCACTCCAAAGGCAAAAGGCAAAGGGAGATATTTATCGACAATCACAACATCATCAAATATTAAATTGAATATTGCTTCAAAAAGGCCATACTGTGGCAAATGCAGAAATTTATTCAATGAATGTGTTGAAGATATACCAACACACTCCAAGCGTTCATGAATGACATTTATCTGGGAGGACTAATCAGGACATCTGAATGCACCAGATATTGCTTTCAAGACGATGGGAGAAATTTACGGAAACATCCTGAAGCCATTTGATATTTCCTACCATTCTAAGGAAAGGCAACCCTGCAAAGAGGATCAGATTGCTTCTGATACACCATGCAAGGGAAGTCCAATGGGGGCACATAGCTCTATAAAGGAAAACAAATGGGAGATGTAGACGTCCACACAGATGCCGCACATATATGTTACAAGGGCACAGAACAAAAGGACGCACAAACTTCAACAAACCAACAAGAAAGACATGCTGCCAATGATAGCCGAGATCACCAGTCATATGACTACTGGATAGAGCAACAGCAGAAGCATGTCTTACAATTCAAAAAGGGTGTTGAACAAATATATTTCAAATGCCTCATGGTGATGAAGACATTTATCTGGCATATTGTTGAAGATCTCCGCCCAAGATAACCCCATCTTTCATAGCAATGTCAGAAATCTCTACAATGCTCATGAGCATCATAGACATGATGAAAAGCTTGCTGCAGAGTTTGCATGAGCTTTGACAAACTTGGTGAGTAGTTACAAGAAACAAGTATTTACACTCCCCCCCCATTCCTTGTGGAATCCTGGTTCATTCCTGGTTCATTCCTGGTTCATTCCTCACATTCCTAGGAATCCTGGTCCATTCCTAGCCATTCCTAGTCCATTCCTAGCCACCATTCCTGGAGGTACTAGGTCACTATTTCAAATATTAAATGCATTTATTACTATTTATAGGTCCATCAATACTAATAAAAAAAGAAGCAAAACCCCCCAGCTCACTACAAGGCAGGGGGGGCATTTATTTATTTACTACCTTAATACATGTTTTTTTAAAATACATATTTTGTAAGATTTTGAAAAAATAAACAAAGAAAACTGATAGGGGAGCGGGCAAAGGATGTGGCCAGTCGCATTGCAGTGACCTGCCCCTTGCATAGCACCCCATTCCACCCCACAAGTGATGGCTTATGGTAGCGGTTTGGGGTGCTGGCATGGGGGTGTTAGAATGTGGTAAAACTAATCTTATGGACTTATGCACTGTTAGTAATTCACTATTACTCACCAAGGCCCTTCTTATCTACATTACTACATTATGCTTACTATGTCCTATCTATCGGCCTCCTATTGTCGGATATGACTCATTAGCACATAGTAATCATAGATAAGAGACTGATATATAGGTAACTAGTCATACTGATGTATTCTCTAGTTACTTACACTCAAATCATTGGTGTCTCATCCACATCTCATTCAGCACACTCTTTTTTTTTTTTTTTTTTTTTTTGTTCAGCAATTTATAGCGCGGTGCACGTAAGCAGTCCGCGGGCACGAAGTACAGACATATCAGAGTATGCTACGCTCTACTATACCAGACCCCCGCCAGTGTGAGACCTTCCTCCCTCTTTTAACCTCTGAGGCGGGCAGATAGACCACATATAAAGCTCGCTGGAGCCGGGAAGGCAGAGCCGCGCCCTTGCGCCGCCACATGCCAGAAGACTCCCCACCCGCAGATAGTCCGGTCCCCCCACGCGCAGCCAGCCGAGGCCAGCCGGTGAGTAGTGTCAATTCACCGTAAGCCCCCGCATCCCGAAGGACCCGGAGGTGAACCGTGTTCCCTAGTAGAAGAAAAGGTGGACCACCCCCCTCATCGAAGGGCGGACCGTCGACCGGGCCTGGGCGCCGTCCGACGAAATGGTGGGCCGAGGCCCAGAGGGCCCAAACGGCGCCTGTAAAGGTAGGTACACAAGGCAGGAGCAGAACCCCCGCATCGCGTACCCATGACGAGCCTAAGGCATAAGCCCCAGGAGCCCCCTGCCCGTAGCGGCTGGAGGCGTGTAGTGAGCCCTGGTGACGCACCAGGCACTCCAGAGAACAGAGGTGAGGCGGCACCGCAGCGCCGCCCCCAGTCTGGAAAGGTGGAGGGCACAGGGTTGGACAATTGTGCACCTCAGACATGGCGCGGCCCTCGTAGAAACAGAGGGCGGGGCTGTAGTGGGAGGGGCCACTTAGGGGGCCATCGCTGAGGGATGGCGGCCCAGACAACGGCTGGTGCGTGGTACGCGCCCATTGCTGTGTAGTGCGGCCCTTGGCGCTATGCGTCATGGGCCCGGTAATAGTGGTGCTGGGGGAGCGATCCCCCCTGCCCTCCACTGACCGATCTAAACGATCGCAGATAAACTGATGCCCCCTGATAACAGGGAGGCAGCAGGCGTTGCTCGATCTCTTGTGTGCAGCAGGGATCGCCAGCCCCGTGCGGTCTTGGTGAGCAGACAAGTCCTGGGAACGCAAGCGAGGGGTGCAAGTGCTCGACACAGGACGTGGAAGGGGAAGCGCCGGCGCGCACACCCCTGACGTGGAGCAAGGACCCACCCAGACGGGACGGGCAGTATCCTGTAGCCGTAGAGTAGCTTAACCCTCAAGGTAGAGTCATAGTAGACGCACCAAATCCTGAGATCCTCTCCAGGGATCTGAAAACCTCAAAATGAGCGCCCCCCTACCCAAGCGTTCTCCCCCCGACCCCAGAGCGGGACCCCCAGCCTAAGCCGGCAGTGTTAGTTCACCGTCGAACCCCCCCACCGATTGGTGGAAGGTGCCCCACCCCAGAGCCCAGGATCCTCGAGCCCAGGTAAAGTAAAGTGGCGGACAGTAGAACACCCACTTAGTGGGCATCCGCGGACGATCTGAGGGGATCGGTCAAGCAGATCAGCAGGGTGCTCAGGAATAATCCCAAGCACCCCCCAGTGGACGATATACACTGGTCTGATCGAAGATCAGGCCAGGGGACAGACTGCTGGACGGCGCGCCAGACAGTGTGGAGAATGTTCCCACGACACATGGTGGTGGTAACAAGTCAAGAAGAGTGATGGACAGAGTCATCATGACCGCGGGCATGGCACTTAGCACAACGCTTGAGGCGTGTTGGATGATGTAATCTGTCACATGATGTGGGCCATAAGTGTTGTAATAACCTCACTGTATAAATGTGCATCCCAATGAGGTGTAAGACACATATGCAGCTAAGGAGGTGTCAATATGGTCTTAAGTTACATCAACAATAACCAACCAAGTTGAATCCAATAAGACCTGATAGCTCAGTGGTAGAGCTACTGGTATATGTCCAGGAGGTCCTGGGTTCAATCCCCAGTCTGGTCATCTTTTCTGTCTTAACAAGGCGTGATGTGGTAGGCACTGAGGGTGTCGAGGAAGGAGCTGTAGTCTTGGTTGACAAAGGAGGGGGTGCGTCTCGTGCAAAAGACTCAAGGTCCATGATGCGACGGGCGTATGAGGCGGCGAGCAGCTCAATGAGGGCGATGATGCTGGTGGCAATATCAATGATCCACTGGATGACGCCAGAGAGGGCGTTGGGATGCTGAGGAGTTTCATCAAGCTGGATCGATGGCGTCTGCCACGGACTGCTGCTGAGATTCAACAATCGCAGGGTTGGCGTATTGAGGAGCAGTGGACATGGAGGGCGACTTAGATGGAGTTACAAATGTTGAGTGATACAAGGTGTCACTAAAGACAGCCAACAGAGCTTAAGAGGTATGAGGGCGTTAACCAGTGTATAAAAGTCTTTGTAACTGGAGAGGTAGTCTCCAGTTATACCTACTTATATACATAAAGCCGTGCTAAGTATAAACTACTGATGTCATGGACTGTGGAGTGCATGATGTCATTGACTGTGCAATGACATCATGTGCTCCGGCACTGATGATGCAATACTGTACACTAAATGACGAAATGGTTACTGACTAAACTGGCCATAGGTTGAGTCCGATGCTAACTAGATTACCTATTCTAACAATCACCTTTGACTTCAACACTTTTATATCTTTCTGGAGTGTGCACAGACCATCTCCAGAAAGTATAAATAGAGGGCCTGTTTGGCACTGGCACTTATTCTTCCCTTCCCCCACTACTCTACTATACATCTCTACTCTAACTCTACTGCTCTATACTGTGTGTAGTCTACTATGGAGAGACTATGGTAGTCTTAGGGTAGTGTAGTGTAGTGTGTGGGGAGGTTATGATAGTATGTATATATGCTGGAGTAGACTAGCTTCTAACATTCAGTGACACCTTGTATCACTCAACACATGGACCATCACTTTCATCCCTGCTTTTACCCCATATCAGCCAGCTCAGGATCTCAACCACCTTGTTGTTCACAGATGGTCCTGGTTCATCAAATTAATGGCAATGTGATCCCCTGTGGAATCACAGATCAATTGTGCAGGCAGCCATTCAGGGCCCATAGCAATGGTCAGAACATGTTGTAGGACATGTAAGGTCTTGGAAACCAGGTAAGTAGTCTGTCTGGACTGCTGGGGGGTGGCACCATGTGTGCCCCTCATCATTCACTTTTTTTTTTTTTTTTTTTTTTCAACAATATTTAACATGGTGCATGGAAGCAGTCCACAGCTATCTACTACATGGGACAGCGGGTATACGACGTAAGTTGGAGAGGACGTACAGCCTCGATACTGCGCATAAGCGCGTGAAGGCCCGCATGTCGCCCGCCAGGGCAACATGCAGGGCCGGACTACAGGCCGAGGGCACTTGGGCGCCTCTCCGAACCAGCTCGCCAGCACTCCCAACAGCACGTACTAACGCACTGAGCTTCCTACCCCTGGTCAGCCCCTGCACAGCCCCTATTAGTCGTGCGCGCCCACCGACGCACTGGCCAGGAATGAGGATTACAGGCCTTCCCGCAGGTTGACCAACCCGCCAGCCATAAGGCCCGACGGGGTCCAGAGCCCCTCGATTGCCTGAGTACAGCCCCTCCTCGCTTAGCCGCCCCATGCATGGGACGGTACCCGCCATCTGGCGGGCCCCCCAACCTTGCCAGCGGCGAACCCGAGGTTCGGCGTTACCGACAGAGACATTGCAAGCTCAGAGACTAAGCGCGCGTTTGGCGGGCCATCAGGCGCACCAGGCCACCAGACGGGGGTCCGCCCTGCGCGTAACCCTCATCCCGGGTCCCACCCTTCTGGGGGGGCAAAGGCGAATGCCCATGGGTTTGCTGTTGGATGATGTAATCTGTCACATGATGTGGGCCATAAGTGTTGTAATAACCTCACTGTATAAATGTGCATCCCAATGAGTCCAATAAGACCTGATAGCTCAGTGGTAGAGCTACTGGTATATGTCCAGGAGGTCCTGGGTTCAATCCCCAGTCTGGTCATCTTTTCTGTCTTAACATTCACCTCGAGAAGTTCGACAAGGTCCGCGATGAACCGCGGGCCCTGCTGGTGTTTCTTGCACTTCACGTGGGGGCATACGCGGAGCAGGTGATCTCGGTCCTGGAAGGGCCAGGGGGGGGGCAAGCGCAGTGAGTGTCCTCACTGGGAAAGAAGCGGTCGCGGTAGCTCCCAATGGGGGCATGCGCCGTGATGCACCGACACAGTTGGGCCATCAACCTGCAGTCATGTGCAGTTTCTTTGAGCCAAGGCCCGCAGCCAGAGGTGGTGGGCGTTGTGGGGGCCTTCCGTTGGGCCCTCAGGTCCAGGAAGCTCCTCCCTCAAATTTCGCGTTCGTTTACTGGAACCAAATAGTAATAAACATTATCTGGTATATAAGACCTTGCTTCCACAAGCTTCCCCTTCCTCTGGGGCGTCGCTTCCCCCGTAAATAATATATATATTAAGTTAGTTAGTACATACACATAGTACATAAATAATTAAAAGGTTGTCGACACTCATCTGAGTGACGAAACCATTAGTTAAATGTATGTAACAAATCCAAGGCCCCAACAATGACGGCGACAACATGGTGTTGTCACCGTCATTGTTGGGGCCTATGCAGGAGGTGTTACACAATGGGAGATGGGGGTCTACCCGTACCCGCTGTGACCCGTGACTCGTGACCCGTGGGTTGCGGGTACGGGTAGACGCGGGTACGGGTACGGGTAGAGCTCTGGGTACACGCGGGAGTACCCGTGCTATTGCCTACCCTCAATACTTAGGGTCCGCAAAGCAGGCAACCCAGTCTTTCTCTGCCGTCTCCTTGAAAGAGGCAATCAGCCAGTTGTGAGTGGCTTTGGGGGAGATCCCCAGAGGCAGTCGGAGTGACGTCGCTATGTCATGGGCTTGCTTGTGGACCGCCCACTCCGCCTTGGAGGGGACGAACCACAGGTGGATCTGGCGTGCCTGGTCCAGCTTGAACCAGGGGCGCAAGAGGCGGCACAACCGGAGGGCGTGCTGTTGGCCCCCCGTTGGGGAGCAGTCCACCCAAGCATCAGCGAGTGCAAGGGCGTCCGAAAATACCACCACCTTCTTGCATCCGGTAGCCACGGCTGCGGACACTCCTAGGTGGAGGGCACAATGTTCGGCGTTGGTCGCTGAGGCACGGCCGAGGAACGCAGTAGCACGGCGGACCTCCTGGTTCCCGTGGAACACAAGAGCGGCCGCCGAGGCCTGGTGGGCTGTCCTGGGTACGGACCCGTCACAGCCAACAATGAGACAGTCCGGCTCGCCCCTGGCCTCAGCCAGGACGCGGTCCAAACGGTTGGTGTACTCTCGCTCGTCCGTCCCCTTAGGGGGCAGGCAGTGGAGGGAGATTCTGTCCATGAACAGATCCATCAGGCGACCTCCAGGTTGGCTCTCAGGGCCATAGGCCTCGAAAGGTTCCTCGGAGAGGGAACAAATGGTAACCGCGTCTGCCGCAGGGGACACGATTTTCCAGCGGGCAGCAGGCGGGAGGGCCTGAAGTCCCAGCGAATGCCGGGGGGCGTCTCCCACCAGGTCCCCTTCCAAGACAGCTCGGACGGGGTGGGTGCACGTCAAAGTAGCTGTCCGAAGGCAGCCTTTGTCCGCCAGGCGGCGCAGCACCTGCGGCTGTTGAGTGATACAAGGTGTCACTGAAGACAGCCAACAGAGCTTAAGAGGTATGAGGGCGTTAACCAGTGTATAAGAGTCTTTGTAACTGGAGAGGTAGTCTCCAGTTACACCTACTTATATACATAAAGCCGTGCTAAGTATAAACTACTGATGTCATGGACTGTAGAGTGCATGATGTCATTGACTGTGCAATGACATCATGCGCTCCGGCACTGATGATGCAATACTATACACTAAACGACGAAATGGGGACTGACTAAACTGGCCATAGGTTGAGTCCGATGCTAACTAGATTACCTATTCTAACAGCGGCATAGGCAGCAGGGCTGCGAGGCACTCCATAGCCCCCACGGGGGTCGTACGGAAACAACCCGTGATCCAGTGGGCAGCGGTGTGCTGCATCTGGGACAGGGCCTTGACCATGCCTTTGGTATGGGTACCTTGGCAGAACCAGAGACGAAGGCCATACGTCGCCACCGGGATGACGCAGGACCTGTAGAGCAGCCGCTTGTTTGCCAGGGAGAGTCCCCTGGACGAATTGCCGAGCACATGCATGGCGCTCACAGTCGTGAACGCCCTCGTCATGTAGAACCGGACATGTTCCTTGAAGGACAGTTTCCGGTCGAAGAAAAAGCCCACATACCGCCAAATCGGCTTGGGCCTGAGAGGGGTGGCCCCAGTGAAGGGGGTGACACTGAGGTCAATGGGGGGGTTGGGCGCCCTGTTGGATGATGTAATCTGTCACATGATGTGGGCCATAAGTGTTGTAATAACCTCACTGTATCAATGTGTTAAGACAGAAAAGATGACCAGACTGGGGATTGAACCCAGGACCTCCTGGACATATACCAGTAGCTCTACCACTGAGCTATCAGGTCTTATTGGATTCAACTTGGTTGGTTATTGTTGATGTAACCTAAGACCATATTGACACCTCCTTAGCTGCATATGTGTTTTATACCTCATTGGGATGCACATTTATACAGTGAGGTTATTACAACACTTATGGCCCACATCATGTGACAGATTACATCATCCAACACTATTAAGACAGAAAAGATGACCAGACTAGGGATTGAACCCAGGACCTCCTGGACATATACCAGTAGCTCTACCACTGAGCTATCAGGTTTTATTGGATTCAACTTGGTTGGTTATTGTTGATGTAACCTAAGACCATATTGACACCTCCTTAGCTGCATATGTGTCTTACACCTCATTGGGATGCACATTTATACAGTGAGGTTATTACAACACTTATGGCCCACATCATGTGACAGATTACATCATCCAACACAATGTGCATCCCAATGAGGTGTAAGACACATATGCAGCTAAGGAGGTGTCAATATGGTCTTAGGTTACATCAACAATAACCAACCAAGTTGAATCCAATAAGACCTGATAGCTCAGTGGTAGAGCTATTGGTATATGTCCAGGAGGTCCTGGGTTCAATCCCCAGTCTGGTCATCTTTTCTGTCTTAACACGCCCCTCGTGCTCTGGAGAAGTGGAAGACCTCGGACTTGGCGTGTTCCAGTCCAAGGGCCGTGAATAGGCGGAAGACCTCGTTGTAGGCATCCACAAGTTTGGGGAGGTTGTCCTCTACCCGTTTAGATTGCGCGATGAGGGTGCCATCGTCGACGTAGGAGATCAAATCCGCCAACGGCCAGGGGGCGCGGGCGAAAAAGAGATGCATCACTGGCACGATATAGAGTGCCGAGCAGACAGGGGAGACGCTGTGGCCTCTGCGGAGGACCTCCGCATCATCCGACAGGTGATCGCTGCGGCGTTCATCAGGGACCACCTCTGCGTCACTGCGGAACTCCCATCCTCCACATCGTACATGAAGATCATCGACGTGCCGTACTTCCACCGCCCCACTACTGTGGAGTCGGTGCTCAACTTCATCGCCAAGTCCGGCCTCAAGGACTTGGTCATCTTGAACGCCCCCTTATGGATTGTTAGAAACTCGAAGCAGTCTGATACTGCGACGGTCTATATGAATATCTCTGACTTGGTCAGCGGCGCGCGAGCAAAGGCTCTCTCCAAACGAGCGGTCCAATTTGGACCATACGTCTGTCCTATTCGCGAGGCCCGGGCCAACCCCGGCGTCTCCCTTTGCCAACGGTGCTGGAAGTGGGGTCATCCGACCAACGCTTGCCGCGCCCCTCAGATCCGCTGCCCCATCTGCAGCGGCCCCCACTGCAAGGAGCATCACCGCACCTTAGCCGGTTGCTGCAACGCCAAGGCGACGCCCCCGATCCCCCCCACGCAGGAACACTCCCCGTGTCCTCATCCCCCTCGTTGCCCCAACTGCCGCAAGGAGCACGCAGCCGACGATTGTCGCTGCAATTTCTGGAAGCACCGCTTTGACGGTGACTGGATTAAGAAACGATATGCCGAGGTACGTGAGTGCCGCGCCACCCGCACCCTCTTGTCTAACCCCTTCCCCGCAGGACGCGGTGGGCGAACGTAAATGAGTAATATCTGGGATATTTCGTATTTAAAAGTCATGTGTCAGAATGTCAATAGAAACTATGGACTTTTAGACACTCTACTTGAGTTGCAGAGCAATGAATTTCATCTTCTGCTCATACAGGAACCGCCCTGGAACCTAATAAGGCATGCACCCTCATCTGTAACTAGAGATGGGGAGGCGGTGATAGGCGCTGTTAGAATGTGGTAAACTAATCTTATGGACTTATGCACTGTTAGTAATTCACTATTACTCACCAAGGCCCTTCTTATCTACATTACTACATTATGCTTACCATGCCCTATCTATCGGCCTCCTATCGTCGGATATGACTCATTAGCATGTAGTAATCATAGATAAGAGACTGATATATAGGTAACTAGTCATACTGATGTATTCTCTAGTTATGTCATATCCCATGCAAGCACCCCTCGGAACTCTGCCTCGGAACTCCGACGGAACTCCGTAGGAACTCCGAGTATTTCAAATTCCTCATTTCAAATTACCTCTTCTGTTTTACTTACATCACATCTTCCGTAGTTTACTCAAGTCTGTTCTTCATCATAGATATCATCACGAAATTTGTACTCGGAACTCCGCAGAACTCCGCCGCAGCTACACCGAGTACTAGCCTTAGTATAAAACTACTTTACATACTTTGTATTCTTCAGTTCAAATATTAGTTGTTATCAACTTATCATTTGTCAACTTTAAGACCTTGAACTTCTATCTTAATCTTCGGACCTCCGGACCTCTGCTTCATTCCTGTCCCTCACTTCGGACTTCCTAATCGGAACTCCGCTTTTGCACCTTTTCCTTACCTCGGACTTCCGCACGGACTTCCGGACTTTTCAGTTCCTTGCAAATTGGACACCGAGCGTAGAGAAGGGCACAACCTCTTAAAGGTTGAAGCCAAGTCCTCGTCATACATCGGAACTCCGCCGGACTCCGCCGATTTCCCGCGCCTTAGGATCAGTTTTGGGTTCGCCTCGAGAAATTCGACAAGGTCCGCGATGAATCGCGGACCTTGCCAGTGTTTCTTGCGCTTCACCTGTGGACACACGCGGAGCAGATGGTCCCGGTCTTGGAAGGGCCGGGGGGGGCACGAGCAGTGAGTGTCTTCACTGGGGAAAAAACGGTCGCGGTAACTCCCAATGGGGGCATGCGCCGTGATGCACCGACATAGTCGGGCCGTCAACCTGCAATCATATGCAGTCTCCTTGAGCCAGGGTCCACAGCCAGAGGCCGTGGGTGTTGCAGGGGTCTTCCGCTGGGCCCTGAGGTCCAGGAAGCTTTTCCCTCGATATTTGGGGTCCGCAAAGCGGGTAGCCCAGTCCTTCTCTGCCGTCTCCTTGAAGGAGGCGATCAGCCAATTGCGGGTGGCTTTAGGGGAAATCCCTAGAGGCAGCCGGAGCGACGTCGCAATGTCGTGGGCCTGCTTGTGTACCGCCCACTCCAGCTTGGAGGGGACGAACCACAGGTGGATTTGACGGTTCTGGCCCAGTTCGAACCAGGGTCATAGAAGGCGGCACAGCCGGAGGGCGTGCTGTTGACCCCCCGTCGGGGAGCAGTCCACCCACGCATCAGCGAGTGCGAGGGCGTCCAAGAATACTACCACCTTCTTGCATCCTGCAGCCACGGCCGCAGACACTCCAAGGTGGAGGGCTCGATGTTCGGCGTCGGTCGCTGAAGCGCGACCGAGGAACGCAGTAGCACGGCGGACCTCTTGGTTCCCGCGAAACACAAGGGCGGCCGCCGCAGCCTGGTGGGCTGTCCTGGGAACGGACCCGTCACAACCCATGATGAGACAGTCCGGATCGAGTCTGGCTAGAGCCAAAACGCGATCCAGGCAGCCGGGGTATTCTTTGCGTTCGTCCGTCTCCTTGGGGGGCGGGCGGTAGATAGAGATCCTGTCCGAGAACAGATCTATCAGATGATCTCCGGGTTGACTCTCAGGGCCGTAGGCCTCAAAAGGTTCGTCAGAGAGTGAGCACACGGTGACCGCGTCCGCTGCCGGGGACACAATCTTCCAGCGGGCACCTGGCGGGAGGGCCTGAAGTCCCAGCGCGTGCCGGGGGGCGTCTCCCACCAGGTCCCCTTCCAAGATGGCTCGGACGGGGTGCACGTCAAAGTAGCCATCCGAAGACAGCTCTTATCGGCCAACCGACGCAGCACCTGTGGCATAGGTAACAGGGCAGCGAGACATTCCATAGCCCCCACGGGGGTCGTACGGAAGCAGCCTGTGATCCAGCGAGCAGCGGTGTGCTGCATCTGGGACAGGGCTTTGACCATGCCTTTGGTACGGGTACCTCGGCAGACGAAGTCCGTACGTCGCCACTGGGATGACGCAGGACCTGTAGAGTAAGCGTTTATTCGCCGGGGAGAGACCCCTGGACGAATTGCCAAGCATGCGCATGGCACTCACCGTTGTGAACGCCTTCGTCGTGTAGAACCGGACGTGTTCCTTAAAGGACAGCTTCCGGTCAAAAAAGAAACCCAAGTATTGCCCAATTGGCTTGGGCTTGAGAGGGGTGGCCCCAGTGAAGGGGGCAACACCAAGGTCGATGGGGGGATTGGGCGCCACCCGTGCTCTGGAGAAATGGAAGACCTCGGACTTGGCGTGTTCCAACACCAGTCCAAGGGCCGTGAAAAGGCGGAACACTTCGTTGTAAGCGTCCACGAGTTTGGGGAGGTTGTCCTCCACCCGTTTAGACTGTGCGATGAGGGTGCCATCATCAACGTATGAAATCAGATCCGCCAGCGGCTGGGGGACGTGGGCGAAAAAGAGGTGCATCACTGGCGCAATGTAAAGCGCTGAGCAGACGGGGGACAGGGCCGAACCCTGTCCCACCCCGACGTCGGCAGAGAACCTGCCCGAACTATTGGTGTTCCACTTGTAGGTTGTGAAGCGGCCTACCAGATACGAGCGGAAGAAGTTCACCACGCAAGGTGGGAACCCCGACTTCTCGATGATTGTCAGCAAAACCTGGTGGTTTAGTGACGGGAAGAATTGAGCGATGTCGAAGGCGACAACGCTCGTTTGTAGGCCCTTTGCCCACCCCGCACGGACGAGGTGGGTGAGGTATACTCCAGCGTCCTCAGTGGAACGCTGGGCGACGCCTCCAAACTGGTTAGGATGGAAGACACCGTGTGCCACGCCGTCAAATTGGAGGCGCCTAGACAGCAACTTTTCGACCAACTTCCCGAGAGTGTTCAGCAGCACAATGGGCCTGAACGACTTCGGGGTAGAGTAGTTAGGTTTTTCAGGCTTCGGTATAATGACCGAAGTGGACTCCTTGAAATGAGAGGGCCAGTGGCCCAGTGTGACGCACGCCTCGGCGATGCGGACGAAGAGTTCGGCAATTTCGACATTGCCGGCCCAGCGTTTGAGGAAGGACCACGTAACGTGGTCCGGCCCCGGAGCAGAGCACAATGAGCACGCTTTGAGAGCTTCCCGCAGTTCCAGCAGGGAGAAGGGGACCCACTCCCGGGGGGGGAGGGGGTCATAGTCGTCGAGCACCGAAAGGTCTACCGGGCGGTCATTGGCCACGTTGTAGGTGCCATCCAGCGCCGTCCAAAGCGCCTCCAACATGTTGCAAGGGGCACCTCCATAGGAGATGGCCTCGCACGACGGGAGGTTGCGTTGCTTGACCCAGGGCATCAAGTCCCAGGGCCGCTGATTGGTTAAGGAGACTTCTTTGATGCGCGCATCAAAGAACTCCCGCTTGGCGGCTTTAACAGCCTGCTTAAACATCTTCCAGTCCTCAGGGTCCCGGGACTCCCGGTACTCCTCGAGGGCAGTGTGGCATTCGTCTGACCACCACTCCTTGGAGCGGCTACAGATGTGGGACAGGGCTTTGACCATGCCTTTGGTACGGGTACCTCGGCAAAACCAGAGATGAAGTCCGTACGTCACCACTGGGATGACGCAGGACCTATAGAGTAGTCGCTTATTCGCCGGGGAGAGTCCCCTGGACGAATTGCCAAGCATACGCATGGCGCTCACAGTTGTGAACGCCTTCGTCGTGTAAAACCGGACATGTTCCTTGAAGGACAGCTTCCGGTCAAAGAAGAAGCCCAAGTATCGCCAGATCGGCTTGGGCCTGAGAGGGGTGGCCCCAGTGAAGGGGGCAACACCGAGATCGATGGGGGGGTTGGGCGCTGTTGAAGTCAAAGGTAATATAACAAGTGAGAGAGAGAGAGCTTGTCAGATAACCGCAAACGCAGCTAAGAGTGTGCTGAATGAGATGTGGATGAGACACCAATGATTTGAGTGTAAGTAACTTGTCATATCCCATGCAAGCACCCCTCGGAACTCTGCCTCGGAACTCCGACGGAACTCCGTAGGAACTCCGAGTATTTCAAATTCCTCATTTCAAATTACCTCTTCTGTTTTACTTACATCACATCTTCCGTAGTTTACTCAAGTCTGTTCTTCATCATAGATATCATCACGAAATTTGTACTCGGAACTCCGCAGAACTCCGCCGCAGCTACACCGAGTACTAGCCTTAGTATAAAACTACTTTACATACTTTGTATTCTTCAGTTCAAATATTAGTTGTTATCAACTTATCATTTGTCAACTTTAAGACCTTGAACTTCTATCTTAATCTTCGGACCTCCGGACCTCTGCTTCATTCCTGTCCCTCACTTCGGACTTCCTAATCGGAACTCCGCTTTTGCACCTTTTCCTTACCTCGGACTTCCGCACGGACTTCCGGACTTTTCAGTTCCTTGCAAATTGGACACCGAGCATAGAGAAGGGCGCAACCTCTTAAAGGTTGAAGCCAAGTCCTCGTCATACATCGGAACTCCGCCGGACTCCGCCGATTTCCCGTGCCTTAGGATCAGTTTTTAACAGTCCATCAAATGTATCAGGTACTCGGACCTTGATTTTCTGATTCTGGGATTGACTTGAAGTCCGGATACTTTCTGCAAGTTTGTAGAGGACATTAAGAAATTGTTGGTTATTGTTAGGCTCGGAGCCCGCGACGGAGTCCGAAAAATGGTCAGGGTTATCGTCTGGATCATTACCATCAGGATCATGGTTACCAGAACGATTGTTCACGGAAATTCCGCGGGGAATGGGCAATGTTGTAGAGGGTGAATTTTCGGAATTTTGGGTATTGATAAGACTAATTCCTGGGGGCATGCTGGACGATCTAGGAGTGGTAGCAAAGGTTGAAATGGGTTGTTGACCAAAAGATGATGAATGCCTAGATGGACAACGTATCACTTGAAGTCTGCTACGAGTGTGCATGGTCTGGGAGTAGGATAATTAGAATGAGGGTTGTCGTAAGGAGCGTAAGAAGTGTGAGTTCAAATATACTGTTAAAAACTGATCCTAAGGCGCGGGAAATCGGCGGAGTCCGGCGGAGTTCCGATGTATGACGAGGACTTGGCTTCAACCTTTAAGAGGTTGTGCCCTTCTCTACGCTCGGTGTCCAATTTGCAAGGAACTGAAAAGTCCGGAAGTCCGTGCGGAAGTCCGAGGTAAGGAAAAGGTGCAAAAGCGGAGTTCCGATTAGGAAGTCCGAAGTGAGGGACAGGAATGAAGCAGAGGTCCGGAGGTCCGAAGATTAAGATAGAAGTTCAAGGTCTTAAAGTTGACAAATGATAAGTTGATAACAACTAATATTTGAACTGAAGAATACAAAGTATGTAAAGTAGTTTTATACTAAGGCTAGTACTCGGTGTAGCTGCGGCGGAGTTCTGCGGAGTTCCGAGTACAAATTTCGTGATGATATCTATGATGAAGAACAGACTTGAGTAAACTACGGAAGATGTGATGTAAGTAAAACAGAAGAGGTAATTTGAAATGAGGAATTTGAAATACTCGGAGTTCCTACGGAGTTCCGTCGGAGTTCCGAGGCAGAGTTCCGAGGGGTGCTTGCATGGGATATGACATAACTAGAGAATACATCAGTATGACTAGTTACCTATATATCAGTCTCTTATCTATGATTACTACATGCTAATGAGTCATATCCGACGATAGGAGGCCGATAGATAGGGCATGGTAAGCATAATGTAGTAATGTAGATAAGAAGGGCCTTGGTGAGTAATAGTGAATTACTAACAGTGCATAAGTCCATAAGATTAGTTTACCACATTCTAACAGCGCCTATCACCGCCTCCCCATCTCTAGTTACAGATGAGGGTGCATGCCTTATTAGGTTCCAGGGCGGTTCCTGTATGAGCAGAAGATGAAATTCATTGCTCTGCAACTCAAGTAGAGTGTCTAAAAGTCCATAGTTTCTATTGACATTCTGACACATGACTTTTAAATACGAAATATCCCAGATATTACTCATTTACGTTCGCCCACCGCGTCCTGCGGGGAAGGGGTTAGACAAGAGGGTGCGGGTGGCGCGGCACTCACGTACCTCGGCATATCGTTTCTTAATCCAGTCACCGTCAAAGCGGTGCTTCCAGAAATTGCAGCGACAATCGTCGGCTGCGTGCTCCTTGCGGCAGTTGGGGCAACGAGGGGGATGAGGACACGGGGAGTGTTCCTGCGTGGGGGGGATCGGGGGCGTCGCCTTGGCGTTGCAGCAACCGGCTAAGGTGCGGTGATGCTCCTTGCAGTGGGGGCCGCTGCAGATGGGGCAGCGGATCTGAGGGGCGCGGCAAGCGTTGGTCGGATGACCCCACTTCCAGCACCGTTGGCAAAGGGAGACGCCGGGGTTGGCCCGGGCCTCGCGAATAGGACAGACGTATGGTCCAAATTGGACCGCTCGTTTGGAGAGAGCCTTTGCTCGCGCGCCGCTGACCAAGTCAGAGATATTCATATAGACCGTCGCAGTATCAGACTGCTTCGAGTTTCTAACAATCCATAAGGGGGCGTTCAAGATGACCAAGTCCTTGAGGCCGGACTTGGCGATGAAGTTGAGCACCGACTCCACAGTAGTGGGGCGGTGGAAGTACGGCACGTCGATGATCTTCATGTACGATGTGGAGGATGGGAGTTCCGCAGTGACGCAGAGGTGGTCCCTGATGAACGCCGCAGCGATCACCTGTCGGATGATGCGGAGGTCCTCCGCAGAGGCCACAGCGTCTCCCCTGTCTGCTCGGCACTCTATATCGTGCCAGTGATGCATCTCTTTTTCGCCCGCGCCCCCTGGCCGTTGGCGGATTTGATCTCCTACGTCGACGATGGCACCCTCATCGCGCAATCTAAACGGGTAGAGGACAACCTCCCCAAACTTGTGGATGCCTACAACGAGGTCTTCCGCCTATTCACGGCCCTTGGACTGGAACACGCCAAGTCCGAGGTCTTCCACTTCTCCAGAGCACGAGGGGCGTGTTAAGACAGAAAAGATGACCAGACTGGGGATTGAACCCAGGACCTCCTGGACATATACCAATAGCTCTACCACTGAGCTATCAGGTCTTATTGGATTCAACTTGGTTGGTTATTGTTGATGTAACCTAAGACCATATTGACACCTCCTTAGCTGCATATGTGTCTTACACCTCATTGGGATGCACATTGTGTTGGATGATGTAATCTGTCACATGATGTGGGCCATAAGTGTTGTAATAACCTCACTGTATAAATGTGCATCCCAATGAGGTGTAAGACACATATGCAGCTAAGGAGGTGTCAATATGGTCTTAGGTTACATCAACAATAACCAACCAAGTTGAATCCAATAAAACCTGATAGCTCAGTGGTAGAGCTACTGGTATATGTCCAGGAGGTCCTGGGTTCAATCCCTAGTCTGGTCATCTTTTCTGTCTTAATAGTGTTGGATGATGTAATCTGTCACATGATGTGGGCCATAAGTGTTGTAATAACCTCACTGTATAAATGTGCATCCCAATGAGGTATAAAACACATATGCAGCTAAGGAGGTGTCAATATGGTCTTAGGTTACATCAACAATAACCAACCAAGTTGAATCCAATAAGACCTGATAGCTCAGTGGTAGAGCTACTGGTATATGTCCAGGAGGTCCTGGGTTCAATCCCCAGTCTGGTCATCTTTTCTGTCTTAACACATTGATACAGTGAGGTTATTACAACACTTATGGCCCACATCATGTGACAGATTACATCATCCAACAGGGCGCCCAACCCCCCCATTGACCTCAGTGTCACCCCCTTCACTGGGGCCACCCCTCTCAGGCCCAAGCCGATTTGGCGGTATGTGGGCTTTTTCTTCGACCGGAAACTGTCCTTCAAGGAACATGTCCGGTTCTACATGACGAGGGCGTTCACGACTGTGAGCGCCATGCATGTGCTCGGCAATTCGTCCAGGGGACTCTCCCTGGCAAACAAGCGGCTGCTCTACAGGTCCTGCGTCATCCCGGTGGCGACGTATGGCCTTCGTCTCTGGTTCTGCCAAGGTACCCATACCAAAGGCATGGTCAAGGCCCTGTCCCAGATGCAGCACACCGCTGCCCACTGGATCACGGGTTGTTTCCGTACGACCCCCGTGGGGGCTATGGAGTGCCTCGCAGCCCTGCTGCCTATGCCGCTGTTAGAATAGGTAATCTAGTTAGCATCGGACTCAACCTATGGCCAGTTTAGTCAGTCCCCATTTCGTCGTTTAGTGTATAGTATTGCATCATCAGTGCCGGAGCGCATGATGTCATTGCACAGTCAATGACATCATGCACTCTACAGTCCATGACATCAGTAGTTTATACTTAGCACGGCTTTATGTATATAAGTAGGTGTAACTGGAGACTACCTCTCCAGTTACAAAGACTCTTATACACTGGTTAACGCCCTCATACCTCTTAAGCTCTGTTGGCTGTCTTCAGTGACACCTTGTATCACTCAACAGCCGCAGGTGCTGCGCCGCCTGGCGGACAAAGGCTGCCTTCGGACAGCTACTTTGACGTGCACCCACCCCGTCCGAGCTGTCTTGGAAGGGGACCTGGTGGGAGACGCCCCCCGGCATTCGCTGGGACTTCAGGCCCTCCCGCCTGCTGCCCGCTGGAAAATCGTGTCCCCTGCGGCAGACGCGGTTACCATTTGTTCCCTCTCCGAGGAACCTTTCGAGGCCTATGGCCCTGAGAGCCAACCTGGAGGTCGCCTGATGGATCTGTTCATGGACAGAATCTCCCTCCACTGCCTGCCCCCTAAGGGGACGGACGAGCGAGAGTACACCAACCGTTTGGACCGCGTCCTGGCTGAGGCCAGGGGCGAGCCGGACTGTCTCATTGTTGGCTGTGACGGGTCCGTACCCAGGACAGCCCACCAGGCCTCGGCGGCCGCTCTTGTGTTCCACGGGAACCAGGAGGTCCGCCGTGCTACTGCGTTCCTCGGCCGTGCCTCAGCGACCAACGCCGAACATTGTGCCCTCCACCTAGGAGTGTCCGCAGCCGTGGCTACCGGATGCAAGAAGGTGGTGGTATTTTCGGACGCCCTTGCACTCGCTGATGCTTGGGTGGACTGCTCCCCAACGGGGGGCCAACAGCACGCCCTCCGGTTGTGCCGCCTCTTGCGCCCCTGGTTCAAGCTGGACCAGGCACGCCAGATCCACCTGTGGTTCGTCCCCTCCAAGGCGGAGTGGGCGGTCCACAAGCAAGCCCATGACATAGCGACGTCACTCCGACTGCCTCTGGGGATCTCCCCCAAAGCCACTCACAACTGGCTGATTGCCTCTTTCAAGGAGACGGCAGAGAAAGACTGGGTTGCCTGCTTTGCGGACCCTAAGTATTGAGGGTAGGCAATAGCACGGGTACTCCCGCGTGTACCCAGAGCTCTACCCGTACCCGTACCCGCGTCTACCCGTACCCGCAACCCACGGGTCACGAGTCACGGGTCACAGCGGGTACGGGTAGACCCCCATCTCCCATTGTGTAACACCTCCTGCATAGGCCCCAACAATGACGGTGACAACACCATGTTGTCGCCGTCATTGTTGGGGCCTTGGATTTGTTACATACATTTAACTAATGGTTTCGTCACTCAGATGAGTGTCGACAACCTTTTAATTATTTATGTACTATGTGTATGTACTAACTAACTTAATATATATATTATTTACGGGGGAAGCGACGCCCCAGAGGAAGGGGAAGCTTGTGGAAGCAAGGTCTTATATACCAGATAATGTTTATTACTATTTGGTTCCAGTAAACGAACGCGAAATTTGAGGGAGGAGCTTCCTGGACCTGAGGGCCCAACGGAAGGCCCCCACAACGCCCACCACCTCTGGCTGCGGGCCTTGGCTCAAAGAAACTGCACATGACTGCAGGTTGATGGCCCAACTGTGTCGGTGCATCACGGCGCATGCCCCCATTGGGAGCTACCGCGACCGCTTCTTTCCCAGTGAGGACACTCACTGCGCTTGCCCCCCCCCTGGCCCTTCCAGGACCGAGATCACCTGCTCCGCGTATGCCCCCACGTGAAGTGCAAGAAACACCAGCAGGGCCCGCGGTTCATCGCGGACCTTGTCGAACTTCTCGAGGTGAATGTTAAGACAGAAAAGATGACCAGACTGGGGATTGAACCCAGGACCTCCTGGACATATACCAGTAGCTCTACCACTGAGCTATCAGGTCTTATTGGACTCATTGGGATGCACATTTATACAGTGAGGTTATTACAACACTTATGGCCCACATCATGTGACAGATTACATCATCCAACAGCAAACCCATGGGCATTCGCCTTTGCCCCCCCAGAAGGGTGGGACCCGGGATGAGGGTTACGCGCAGGGCGGACCCCCGTCTGGTGGCCTGGTGCGCCTGATGGCCCGCCAAACGCGCGCTTAGTCTCTGAGCTTGCAATGTCTCTGTCGGTAACGCCGAACCTCGGGTTCGCCGCTGGCAAGGTTGGGGGGCCCGCCAGATGGCGGGTACCGTCCCATGCATGGGGCGGCTAAGCGAGGAGGGGCTGTACTCAGGCAATCGAGGGGCTCTGGACCCCGTCGGGCCTTATGGCTGGCGGGTTGGTCAACCTGCGGGAAGGCCTGTAATCCTCATTCCTGGCCAGTGCGTCGGTGGGCGCGCACGACTAATAGGGGCTGTGCAGGGGCTGACCAGGGGTAGGAAGCTCAGTGCGTTAGTACGTGCTGTTGGGAGTGCTGGCGAGCTGGTTCGGAGAGGCGCCCAAGTGCCCTCGGCCTGTAGTCCGGCCCTGCATGTTGCCCTGGCGGGCGACATGCGGGCCTTCACGCGCTTATGCGCAGTATCGAGGCTGTACGTCCTCTCCAACTTACGTCGTATACCCGCTGTCCCATGTAGTAGATAGCTGTGGACTGCTTCCATGCACCATGTTAAATATTGTTGAAAAAAAAAAAAAAAAAAAAAAGTGAATGATGAGGGGCACACATGGTGCCACCCCCCAGCAGTCCAGACAGACTACTTACCTGGTTTCCAAGACCTTACATGTCCTACAACATGTTCTGACCATTGCTATGGGCCCTGAATGGCTGCCTGCACAATTGATCTGTGATTCCACAGGGGATCACATTGCCATTAATTTGATGAACCAGGACCATCTGTGAACAACAAGGTGGTTGAGATCCTGAGCTGGCTGATATGGGGTAAAAGCAGGGATGAAAGTGATGGTCCATGTGTTGAGTGATACAAGGTGTCACTGAATGTTAGAAGCTAGTCTACTCCAGCATATATACATACTATCATAACCTCCCCACACACTACACTACACTACCCTAAGACTACCATAGTCTCTCCATAGTAGACTACACACAGTATAGAGCAGTAGAGTTAGAGTAGAGATGTATAGTAGAGTAGTGGGGGAAGGGAAGAATAAGTGCCAGTGCCAAACAGGCCCTCTATTTATACTTTCTGGAGATGGTCTGTGCACACTCCAGAAAGATATAAAAGTGTTGAAGTCAAAGGTGATTGTTAGAATAGGTAATCTAGTTAGCATCGGACTCAACCTATGGCCAGTTTAGTCAGTAACCATTTCGTCATTTAGTGTACAGTATTGCATCATCAGTGCCGGAGCACATGATGTCATTGCACAGTCAATGACATCATGCACTCCACAGTCCATGACATCAGTAGTTTATACTTAGCACGGCTTTATGTATATAAGTAGGTATAACTGGAGACTACCTCTCCAGTTACAAAGACTTTTATACACTGGTTAACGCCCTCATACCTCTTAAGCTCTGTTGGCTGTCTTTAGTGACACCTTGTATCACTCAACATTTGTAACTCCATCTAAGTCGCCCTCCATGTCCACTGCTCCTCAATACGCCAACCCTGCGATTGTTGAATCTCAGCAGCAGTCCGTGGCAGACGCCATCGATCCAGCTTGATGAAACTCCTCAGCATCCCAACGCCCTCTCTGGCGTCATCCAGTGGATCATTGATATTGCCACCAGCATCATCGCCCTCATTGAGCTGCTCGCCGCCTCATACGCCCGTCGCATCATGGACCTTGAGTCTTTTGCACGAGACGCACCCCCTCCTTTGTCAACCAAGACTACAGCTCCTTCCTCGACACCCTCAGTGCCTACCACATCACGCCTTGTTAAGACAGAAAAGATGACCAGACTGGGGATTGAACCCAGGACCTCCTGGACATATACCAGTAGCTCTACCACTGAGCTATCAGGTCTTATTGGATTCAACTTGGTTGGTTATTGTTGATGTAACTTAAGACCATATTGACACCTCCTTAGCTGCATATGTGTCTTACACCTCATTGGGATGCACATTTATACAGTGAGGTTATTACAACACTTATGGCCCACATCATGTGACAGATTACATCATCCAACACGCCTCAAGCGTTGTGCTAAGTGCCATGCCCGCGGTCATGATGACTCTGTCCATCACTCTTCTTGACTTGTTACCACCACCATGTGTCGTGGGAACATTCTCCACACTGTCTGGCGCGCCGTCCAGCAGTCTGTCCCCTGGCCTGATCTTCGATCAGACCAGTGTATATCGTCCACTGGGGGGTGCTTGGGATTATTCCTGAGCACCCTGCTGATCTGCTTGACCGATCCCCTCAGATCGTCCGCGGATGCCCACTAAGTGGGTGTTCTACTGTCCGCCACTTTACTTTACCTGGGCTCGAGGATCCTGGGCTCTGGGGTGGGGCACCTTCCACCAATCGGTGGGGGGGTTCGACGGTGAACTAACACTGCCGGCTTAGGCTGGGGGTCCCGCTCTGGGGTCGGGGGGAGAACGCTTGGGTAGGGGGGCGCTCATTTTGAGGTTTTCAGATCCCTGGAGAGGATCTCAGGATTTGGTGCGTCTACTATGACTCTACCTTGAGGGTTAAGCTACTCTACGGCTACAGGATACTGCCCGTCCCGTCTGGGTGGGTCCTTGCTCCACGTCAGGGGTGTGCGCGCCGGCGCTTCCCCTTCCACGTCCTGTGTCGAGCACTTGCACCCCTCGCTTGCGTTCCCAGGACTTGTCTGCTCACCAAGACCGCACGGGGCTGGCGATCCCTGCTGCACACAAGAGATCGAGCAACGCCTGCTGCCTCCCTGTTATCAGGGGGCATCAGTTTATCTGCGATCGTTTAGATCGGTCAGTGGAGGGCAGGGGGGATCGCTCCCCCAGCACCACTATTACCGGGCCCATGACGCATAGCGCCAAGGGCCGCACTACACAGCAATGGGCGCGTACCACGCACCAGCCGTTGTCTGGGCCGCCATCCCTCAGCGATGGCCCCCTAAGTGGCCCCTCCCACTACAGCCCCGCCCTCTGTTTCTACGAGGGCCGCGCCATGTCTGAGGTGCACAATTGTCCAACCCTGTGCCCTCCACCTTTCCAGACTGGGGGCGGCGCTGCGGTGCCGCCTCACCTCTGTTCTCTGGAGTGCCTGGTGCGTCACCAGGGCTCACTACACGCCTCCAGCCGCTACGGGCAGGGGGCTCCTGGGGCTTATGCCTTAGGCTCGTCATGGGTACGCGATGCGGGGGTTCTGCTCCTGCCTTGTGTACCTACCTTTACAGGCGCCGTTTGGGCCCTCTGGGCCTCGGCCCACCATTTCGTCGGACGGCGCCCAGGCCCGGTCGACGGTCCGCCCTTCGATGAGGGGGGTGGTCCACCTTTTCTTCTACTAGGGAACACGGTTCACCTCCGGGTCCTTCGGGATGCGGGGGCTTACGGTGAATTGACACTACTCACCGGCTGGCCTCGGCTGGCTGCGCGTGGGGGGACCGGACTATCTGCGGGTGGGGAGTCTTCTGGCATGTGGCGGCGCAAGGGCGCGGCTCTGCCTTCCCGGCTCCAGCGAGCTTTATATGTGGTCTATCTGCCCGCCTCAGAGGTTAAAAGAGGGAGGAAGGTCTCACACTGGCGGGGGTCTGGTATAGTAGAGCGTAGCATACTCTGATATGTCTGTACTTCGTGCCCGCGGACTGCTTACGTGCACCGCGCTATAAATTGCTGAACAAAAAAAAAAAAAAAAAAAAAAAGAGTGTGCTGAATGAGATGTGGATGAGACACCAATGATTTGAGTGTAAGTAACTAGAGAATACATCAGTATGACTAGTTACCTATATATCAGTCTCTTATCTATGATTACTATGTGCTAATGAGTCATATCCGACAATAGGAGGCCGATAGATAGGACATAGTAAGCATAATGTAGTAATGTAGATAAGAAGGGCCTTGGTGAGTAATAGTGAATTACTAACAGTGCATAAGTCCATAAGATTAGTTTTACCACATTCTAACACCCCCATGCCAGCACCCCAAACCGCTACCATAAGCCATCACTTGTGGGGTGGAATGGGGTGCTATGCAAGGGGCAGGTCACTGCAATGCGACTGGCCACATCCTTTGCCCGCTCCCCTATCAGTTTTCTTTGTTTATTTTTTCAAAATCTTACAAAATATGTATTTTAAAAAAACATGTATTAAGGTAGTAAATAAATAAATGCCCCCCCTGCCTTGTAGTGAGCTGGGGGGTTTTGCTTCTTTTTTTATTAGTATTGATGGACCTATAAATAGTAATAAATGCATTTAATATTTGAAATAGTGACCTAGTACCTCCAGGAATGGTGGCTAGGAATGGACTAGGAATGGCTAGGAATGGACCAGGATTCCTAGGAATGTGAGGAATGAACCAGGAATGAACCAGGAATGAACCAGGATTCCACAAGGAATGGGGGGGGAGTGTAAATACTTGTTTCTTGTAACTACTCACCAAGTTTGTCAAAGCTCATGCAAACTCTGCAGCAAGCTTTTCATCATGTCTATGATGCTCATGAGCATTGTAGAGATTTCTGACATTGCTATGAAAGATGGGGTTATCTTGGGCGGAGATCTTCAACAATATGCCAGATAAATGTCTTCATCACCATGAGGCATTTGAAATATATTTGTTCAACACCCTTTTTGAATTGTAAGACATGCTTCTGCTGTTGCTCTATCCAGTAGTCATATGACTGGTGATCTCGGCTATCATTGGCAGCATGTCTTTCTTGTTGGTTTGTTGAAGTTTGTGCGTCCTTTTGTTCTGTGCCCTTGTAACATATATGTGCGGCATCTGTGTGGACGTCTACATCTCCCATTTGTTTTCCTTTATAGAGCTATGTGCCCCCATTGGACTTCCCTTGCATGGTGTATCAGAAGCAATCTGATCCTCTTTGCAGGGTTGCCTTTCCTTAGAATGGTAGGAAATATCAAATGGCTTCAGGATGTTTCCGTAAATTTCTCCCATCGTCTTGAAAGCAATATCTGGTGCATTCAGATGTCCTGATTAGTCCTCCCAGATAAATGTCATTCATGAACGCTTGGAGTGTGTTGGTATATCTTCAACACATTCATTGAATAAATTTCTGCATTTGCCACAGTATGGCCTTTTTGAAGCAATATTCAATTTAATATTTGATGATGTTGTGATTGTCGATAAATATCTCCCTTTGCCTTTTGCCTTTGGAGTGATATCGTAATCTAATTCAACAAAAAATATATATTAGTTATCAATAATCAATGATTAAAAGACAATAAGCTCATCTTGTTGTTCTGTAGCCATATTATTAGCTTCCTCTCTCCTAGCCCTCTTGTTTAACCGTTCATCTTTATTATTCTCATCTGATGTCGCCTTGGGTTTTCCCCAGCAGTCGGCGCTCTCATGACCAAATCTGTCACATGTTTTGCATTTGGAATTTCCAAACCAGCGGCAGTTGTCTGTAATGTTAGAAGCTAGTCTACTCCAGCATATATACATACTATCATAACCTCCCCACACACTACACTACACTACTCTAACACTACCATAGTCTCCCCATAGTAGACTACATACAGTATAGAGCAGTAGAGTTAGAGTAGAGATGTATAGTAGAGTAGTGGGGGAAGGGAAGAATAAGTGCCAGTGCCAAACAGGCCCTCCATTTATACTTTCTGGAGATGGTCTGTGCACACTCCAGAAAGATATAAAAGGCCTGCCACTCTGGCTCACTTCCCCCCAGTCAATTCACTCACCTTCACTCAATCCTTCACTTGTGACCTCAAACAGGTTATGGGCCCTGAGCTCTAAACTGTGCTCATTACTTCTTTCACCATCTGCTTTGATCTTTTATCATCCTCTACTCTCTACCTCTACCCTGTGGTGACTTTATTTCACTTCACCTTTTCCATTCTACAACTAACACTAGTTAGTTGTAGTCAGTCTATAGATAGTCAGTAGGGACAAAAGACCATTCCCAGGTGGTCTCTATAGTGAACTGTTGGGTCTGTGCACTTCAGTGGGCCAGATTTTTTTCCTACCTCAGAAATATCCAGGTAGTCAACCCTGTGATCTGGGAGGAGTTACAACTGCACTGTAGTTTAAGGTGTTGACTTGCACACACTGGTGGCTGAAGAAGACAGGATCAAGACCCTCTTTGGACACCATTCACAGTCACTAGAACCCTGCCTTTTTCAAGGATTTGGTTTGCATTCTAGTTGACTTTACCTCTGCATTTGCATCCTATTTCATTTTCCCTCATCATACACACACACTCCAACCTCTCCAACCCTCACCAATCACCAATCACACATCTCCAACACTAGCCATGTCTAAACTCTCAGAAATCCAAAAACTAGGAACAAACAATTATGTTCAATGGAGTGGAGAAATGACAGCTTGGCTAAGGGCAAATCAACTTTGGCAGCTAGTTTCTGGCTCAAAAACTCGCCCTATAGTCAGGCAAGGCTCTAAAAATGAAGAGTCTGACCAGGAGAAGCAGGATGCTTGGGATGACAAAGCAGAGAAGGCATCTGGGTGGCTTTACCTTATGGTGGAACCATCCCAGACTGTACACTTCAAGGGAAAGGATGGAGACCCAGTTGCCATGTGGGATTCACTCAAATCTGTGCACCTCCAACAAAAACCTGGTGCCAGATTCAATGCTTATGATGACTTGTTCAGCATCAGAAAGTTAGAGGAGGAGTCTTTGCAATCACTTGCAAACAGGGTGGATGCTGCTTTACAACACATCCAAAATCTTTGCCCTAAAGACTTCACTCTTGACAAGCTGGATGAGGAATTACTTTGCATGGCAATGATTAGGGCCCTCCCAGAGGACTACAACAACTTTGTGTCAAATTTGATGCTTAGTGAAAAGTTGGACAAGACCATCATCACTCAGGCTTTCCATACAGAGGAAATCCAGAGAACAAGGAGATCTGCACCTCAAACCTCAGAGGTTGCAAACAAAGCCACCACTTCTAATGCCAACAATAATAACAGAAGGCAAAAGAAATTCAACAACAACAACAACAACAATTATCCTCCTTGTTTCTACTGTGGTGAAAAAGGTCACAGCATTTACAAGTGCCCAACTTTCTTGGCCACAAATCCAGCAGGAGCAAAGGCCAAAGCCAATACTACCCAGGAATCAGCAGGAAAGGCAAGTATCTATCCCTTAGATAAATTAGATAGTACCCCCTTTTCTCATCATGCTAATTATGATTGGAATACAGACTCTGGAGCCACTTCACACATGACTCCCCACAAACATTGGATTAGAAATTACAAACCTCTCCAAATTCCCATTAGATTAGCAAATAACACCATTATTTACTCAGCTGGTATTGGTAGTATACTTTTCAAACCTTTTATTAATGGAGTAGAATCACAGTCTCTTCTTTTTAGTAGAGTATTAAATGTTCCACAACTCCAAAATAACCTCTTATCAGTACTATACTTAGTTAAAAACAAAGATTACAGAATTTACATAGACACACAGCATATACATTTCATACAGACTGGTAGAGTACTATTTACTGCTAGTATTAACAGCCAGAATGCTGCATTCCTGGATGGCATCACCATGCCTGCCTGCCTGGAGACTGCCAACTTGTCCTCTACCCTTCCACTGGACCTCAGCCTATGGCACAGGAGATTTGGGCATTCCAACTGTGACTATGTTCAACAACTTTACTCAAAGGACATGGTCACTGGGATGAGACTCTCTGTCAAATCCAAGCCAGACCCAATCTGCCAACCTTGCCTAGCTGGGAAGATGCATCCCAACCCATTCCCCACCTCTGAATCCAGAGCCTCTCAACCATTGGAGCTGGTTCACATTGACCTTAAAGGTCCTATTCAAATCAAATCAATTGGTGGATATCAATACTGGATCATGTTTGTTGATGACTGCACTAGATTCAAGTGTGGCCTTGGACTCAGAAAGAAATCAGATGCCCTTGCTGCATTCAAGCAGTTCAAAGCTTATGCTGAGAACTTGCATGATGCCAAAATCAAAACCATCAGAGAGGACAAGGGCTCTGAGTTCATGTCCAATGAATTCAACCAGTACTGTATTGATAATGGGATTCAAAGGCAGCATACTGTCAGGAACAGGCCACAGCAGAATGGGGATGTTGAAAGGGCTCACAGAACTGTATCAGATCTTATCACAGCTATGCTGACTGAGGCAAACTTACCTGTCCAGTTCTGGTACCACTGCTTTGTGGCTATATTACACATTGTAAACAGATGCTCTACTGCACCACTTGCAGGAATAACCCCCCATGAAGCTTGGCATGGAAAGAAACCTGATGTCTCTCACTTGAGGGTATGGGGATGCTTGGCATATGTACATGTCCAGAAGGATAAAAGGAGGTCATTTGGGCCACACATGGAGAAGTGTGTCTTTGTTGGCTATCCCCCTGGATATAAAGGATGGCAATTTTACAACCCAGTATCCAAAAAGCTTATCATCTCAGAAAGGGCAGAGTTTGATGAGAGATACTTCCCTGGGATAAAGCCTACTGTCATAAATGCCATCCCTACTCCACCATCCTTTAATCCTGTCAATGGCAGTGACATGCCAGATTTGGGGGAGAATAACACCACATCTAGAAATCAGTCAGCCACTTCCACTATTCTCCCAACTGTCATCCAACTCCCTATGCCTGCAGACCCTGTAGCCAATCCCCCACCTGTCATTCCTGATCCTGACCCTGAACCAGAAACTCCACCTCAGTCTCCTCCATCTAGCCCTGCACCTACACTACCAGAATTACCTCTAACTCCAGAGCCACAAACTCCCCCATTGGCACTCAGGAGATCTAGGAGAAATGTCCAACGCCCTGGAGAATGGTGGAGAGTCAGACAATCCCCTGTTTCCCCACAGCCATCTGACTCTGGCTCTGACTCTGACTCTGACTCTGACTCAACTGAGCCTATGTCCAACTCAGAAGAGCCTGAGGAAGAGGAGGAATTCTCAGGAGTAGCATGTGGTATCTATGAGCCTAATACTTATAATCAGGCCATGAAATCACCAGATGCAGGGTTGCGGCAGAAGGCAGCAGAAGATGAAATAAACTCTCTTCTTGCTAACAGGACTTGGGACATTGTACTCCTTCCAAAGGACAGACAGGCAGTTGGAAGTAAATGGGTATTCAAAGTAAAAAGGAATGCTGATGGCTCTGTAGAAAGGTATAAAGCCAGGGTTGTTGCCAAAGGCTGCTCTCAGAGGCCAGGTCTTGATTACACAGAGGTGTTTGCCCCCACCTTTAGAATGGCCACCATCAGAACCATTATTGCACTTTCTGCAAAACATGGCTATGACCTGCACTCCATTGACATATCATCTGCCTTTCTTAATGGAGATCTGGAGGAGGACATCTACATGAAACAACCTCCTGGCTTTGAGCAGTTTGGACCAGATTATGTCTGCAAACTAAACAAGTCATTATATGGTTTAAAGCAATCTGCCAGGCAGTGGAATAAGAAGCTACACATCACTCTCACTAGTTTGGGATACAAGAGATTGGATTCAGACAGGAGTGTCTACCTCTATTCCAAGGATCAAGTTGTTAAGACAGAAAAGATGACCAGACTGGGGATTGAACCCAGGACCTCCTGGACATATACCAGTAGCTCTACCACTGAGCTATCAGGTCTTATTGTATTCAACTTGGTTGGTTATTGTTGATGTAACCTAAGACCATATTGACACCTCCTTAGCTGCATATGTGTCTTACACCTCATTGGGATGCACATTTATACAGTGAGGTTATTACAACACTTATGGCCCACATCATGTGACAGATTACATCATCCAACACACTCCCCTAATCTGGCACATCATACAATTCTGCTTAGGTAATTTGGATGACTAAGCATCATGCTGACTAAGCAGCACAGCCTGGCTTATTTAGCGCAGGGCCCATAACCTGTTAAGTGTTAAGAACTGATCCTAAGGCGTGGGAAATCGGCGGAGTCCAGCGGAGTTCCGATGTACAACAAGGACTTGGCTTCAACCTTTAAGAGGTTGCGCCCTTCTCTACGCTCGGTGTCCAATTTGCAAGGAACTGAAAAGTCCGGAAGTCCGTGCGGAAGTCCGAGGTAAGGAAAAGGTGCAAAAGCGGAGTTCCGATTAGGAAGTCCGAAGTAAGGGACAGGAACAAAGCAGAGGTCCGGAGGTCCTAAGATTAAGATAGAAGTTCGAGGTCTTAAAGTTGACAAATGATAAGTTGATAACAACTAATATTTGAACTGAAGAATACAAAGTATGTAAAGTAGTTTTATACTAAGGCTAGTACTCGGTGTAGCTGCGGCGGAGTTCTGCGGAGTTCCGAGTACAAATTTCGTGATGATATCTATGATGAAGAACAGACTTGAGTAAACTACGGAAGATGTGATGTAAGTAAAACAGGAGAGGTAATTTGAAATGAGGAATTTGAAATACTCGGAGTTCCTACGGAGTTCCGTCGGAGTTCCGAGGCAGAGTTCCAAGGGGTGCTTGCATGGGATATGACAGTATTTCCCCCTTTGGGCCGAGCCCTCGAGGCCATATACTGCCAGTGATGGGTTGGGAAAGGTATGAAAGGAATGGTGGGGTTGTAGTAAAATGTAAAGGTAAATGGTCATAAGGAGGGTGAATGTAGATCATAAAATGGTGCAGGGTTTTGGTAAGTAAATTATAAGCAAAGGTGACACATACGTAAAAAGGAGTGACATTGTTTTGTAGGTATTGAAGGACTTCGTTCTTGAATGAAAGTACTGTTTGTGATAGGATGTCTGAAGGTGAAGTAGGTGATGTAAGTAATGTAAGATGGTGAAGTAGGGGTCGAAATTAGTGGTGTCCACAGCGGAGGTCCGTCGGAGGTCCGTGCGGATGTCCAGTAATGCTTCACGAAGTCTAATGGTGGTACGAGGTTAAAGACGGAGGAGGAATTAATGATTTCAGAAGTCCATGGAAAGTCCGTGGCATGTATTGGATATTGATGAGGGCAATAGAAAGGTTATTATCGGAGGTAAGGGCGGGGATTTGTGGAGGTTCCGTGGGGGTTTGGAAGTGGAACGATAAGTGGTTGATAGGATTGGGGAAGGGATAAGAATGTTGAACACAAAAAAATCGGAGGTGCGCGGAAACTCCGACGCACTTTCCGAGGGTTGACCCGGCTCGAGGGTAAGAGGGTTAGCTCCCAATAAATGGTATAGCATTACCCAAGGGTGTTAACAGTGCTAGACCTCTATACTCGGAAGTCTGGAAAGTTATTTGACCATAGGGCTAACCAATCAACGGATTGTAATTGCCTAAGCCAAAAAGTCCAAAAGACGGAAGAGCAGGAAGAGTAAAGCCAGGTGACAAAGGTGATGCATTGACTCGCCAGTACCACAATGTTAATTGTTGCATTAAAATGCCGGTAAAAGCGGCGGAGTCCGATCAGAGGTATAGACAAATCTAATAAGGAGGAGAGCCGCAGTCAGAAAGGGTGATCATAGACGGATAATAAATCATCATAAGAGGGATAGGAAGTGTATAGGAACGGCGGGGTTGCGGCGGATCTCCGAAAAATGCACGTTTGGTAATAATGCAACCAGTAAGTACATGCTGGAGGGACTAGTGAGGGGATCAATGTTGCGAGTCTGCGGAGGCCGCCGAAAAGTCCGTGGGTTCCCCGGGGTTAATAATGGTTGTAGCACGAGCCTTAGCATTTGCTGCCTTGCTACAATCCCTAGCTTCATGTCCGGCAATCCCACAGTAAAGGCATAAGCCTTCCCTGTAACGGCGGGCTCGTTCATCTCCGGTAAGCTTTCCATCTTTCCCTAGCTTGTTGGGAATGGAAGGTGCTATGTCACCAGAGTTGTCATTGTGAATAGTAGGTTCAGGGGTCGTATTGGAAGCGGCGGAGGCGGCGGAGTTAGCAGAGGTAGCGGATATTCCGTCGGAATTGGACGAGTAATCTGATGCATCAGTGTCTGACTCACTGTCAGTGGTATCTTCATCCTTTTGCATCCAATAAACTTCATCGGCATCCTGGGCCTTGAGACGGAGGAATTGCAGGGATGTTGGCTTGCCTCCTCGGAGGACTTCAGTGCGGAGTCGGAGCGGAAGTCCGCGGAAATACGCTTCACGGAGTGCTGAATCGTTCCAATCGACTCTAGCAGCTAATTTCCAAAATGTGACGTTGTATGTGATGATGTGTGAGGACTCCTTCATCTTGAGAGCAAAAAGGGATTTCTCGGCATCTCCGAGAGGGTCATGTGGGCCAAAATTGGTTTCAAGTTCATTGATGAATGCTTCAAAATTCCACATCCAATGGGAACTATTGCTGATGTCCATAAGACCTGGTTCAAACCAACCAAGGGCAGAGCCTTTGAGGTAAGATAGAATGAATAAGATCTTTTTTTCATCAGAGGAAAAAAGTGCAGGTTGATCACGGAAATGGAGGTTACATGAAATGAGAAAATCTCGGAGTTTGCGGGGGTCCGATCCATCAAATGTATCAGGTACTCGGACCTTGATTTTTATATTCTGGGATTGACTTGAAGTCCGGATACTTTCTGCAAGTTCGTAAAGGACATTAAGAAATTGTTGGTTATTGTTAGGCTCGGAGCCCGCGGCGGAGTCCGAAAAATGGTCAGGGTTATCGTCTGGATCATTACCATCAGGATCATGGTTACCAGAACGATTGTTCACGGAAATTCCGCGGGGAATGGGCAATGTTGTAGAGGGTGAATTTTCGGAGTTTTGGGTATTGATAAGACCAATTCCTGGGGGGATGCTGGACGATCTAGGAGTGGTAGCAAAGGTTGAAATGGGTTGTTGACCAAAAGATGATGAATGCCTAGATGGACGACGTATCACTTGAAGTCTGCTACGAGTGTGCATGGTCTGGGAGTAGGATAATTAGAATGAGGGTTGTTGTAAGGAGCGTAAGAAGTGTGAGTTCAAATATACTGTTAAGAACTGATCCTAAGGCACGGGAAATCGGCGGAGTCCGGCGGAGTTCCGATGTACAACAAGGACTTGGCTTCAACCTTTAAGAGGTTGCGCCCTTCTCTACGCTCGGTGTCCAATTTGCAAGGAACTGAAAAGTCCGGAAGTCCGTGCGGAAGTCCGAGGTAAGGAAAAGGTGCAAAAGCGGAGTTCCGATTAGGAAGTCCGAAGTAAGGGACAGGAACAAAGCAGAGGTCCGGAGGTCCTAAGATTAAGATAGAAGTTCGAGGTCTTAAAGTTGACAAATGATAAGTTGATAACAACTAATATTTGAACTGAAGAATACAAAGTATGTAAAGTAGTTTTATACTAAGGCTAGTACTCGGTGTAGCTGCGGCGGAGTTCTGCGGAGTTCCGAGTACAAATTTCGTGATGATATCTATGATGAAGAACAGACTTGAGTAAACTACGGAAGATGTGATGTAAGTAAAACAGGAGAGGTAATTTGAAATGAGGAATTTGAAATACTCGGAGTTCCTACGGAGTTCCGTCGGAGTTCCGAGGCAGAGTTCCAAGGGGTGCTTGCATGGGATATGACATTAAGACAGAAAAGATGACCAGACTGGGGATTGAACCCAGGACCTCCTGGACATATACCAGTAGCTCTACCACTGAGCTATCAGGTCTTATTGGATTCAACTTGGTTGGTTATTGTTGATGTAACCTAAGACCATATTGACACCTCCTTAGCTGCATATGTGTCTTACACCTCATTGGGATGCACATTTATACAGTGAGGTTATTACAACACTTATGGCCCACATTATGTGACAGATTACATCATCCAACACAAGTCTTAGTAATCATACCAGTCTTCATTGATGATATCACATTGGCATCCAACTCCACAGACAAGATGGAAAATACCATCACTGAACTGGAAGCCCATTTTAAACTCAGAAGACTTGGCCCAACATCTTGGCTCCTTGGTATGAAAATCACTAGAGACCTATCCAATCACTCCATCTCCCTCTCCCAACACCAGTACATCCTAGACATGCTAAACCAGTATGGACTTTCTGACTGCAACCCAATCTCCACCCCTATGAATCCTGGCCTTGTACTTCATAAAACTCAATCACTCTCAGATGAGGACAAGGAGTACATGTCTAAGGTGCCCTACCTATCAGCTGTTGGCTCCCTTATCTGTCACAATGCACTTGCCCTGATATTGCCTTTGCTGTGGGCACTCTTGCCAAATTCAACTCCAATCCATCACCCATCCACTGGAAAGCTGTCAAACATCTATTTAGATACTTGCAAGGCACAAAGGACTATCAATTGGTCTACAAACCTGATTTAGAGCAAGAGTTGTTTATCACATACTCTGATGCCAATCATGGTGCATGCAAGGACACTGGGAGATCTACTGGTGCATATGTGGTCAAGATTGGTAATGGTGCAGTTAGCTCGTCCTCCAAACTCCAGACTGTAGTTGCCTTGTCTTCTACTGAGGCTGAATACATGGCAGCAGTTGAGGCAGGCAAGGAGTTAAAATGGATGAGAAGTCTATTGGGGGAATTTGGTTACAAGTTCAACAATGCTTCTACACTTTGCATTGACAACCAATCTGCCATTAATGTGTCTAAAAACCCTGAACACCATGGGAGGATGAAGCACTTGGACTTGAAATTCCACTAGCTGAGAGACAATGTGGAGGCAGGAATAATTAGACCTAAATATGTTGGTACAAATGATATGATTGCAGACTGTCTTACAAAACCATTATCTAAAGTAAAACATGACACTTGTAGAATTGGACTAGGATTAGCACAAATGTAGATACATGTAGATATGCAGGATTAGGGGGGGTATGTTAGAAGCTAGTCTACTCCAGCATATATACATACTATCATAACCTCCCCACACACTACACTACACTACTCTAACACTACCATAGTCTCCCCATAGTAGACTACATACAGTATAGAGCAGTAGAGTTAGAGTAGAGATGTATAGTAGAGTAGTGGGGGAAGGGAAGAATAAGTGCCAGTGCCAAACAGGCCCTCCATTTATACTTTCTGGAGATGGTCTGTGCACACTCCAGAAAGATATAAAAGGCCTGCCACTCTGGCTCACTTCCCCCCAGTCAATTCACTCACCTTCACTCAATCCTTCACTTGTGACCTCAAACATGTAACATGTCCAGGCTTTCCACAATGCTTGCAATATTTGCCATTAGATTTGTTTGATGATATACGGTTTGCCAGATTTTTCTTGTATGGCTTGGGCTTTTGCATTTTGGATATTGAGGATAGTGAGGTTCGATTTATTTGATTTCCGTTTTCTCCATTTTGGGTATGGTTTTGTCTCCTAAGATATTCTTCTTTAAGAATTCCTATAAACTCTTGAGATCCCATCATTTTCTTTGGGTCCATCTCGGTAATTCCTTTTCTCCCACCAATGTAAGATTCTGTGAAAACATCCCAAGATAGGGGTAACAACGATGAAATGATGACTTTGAAAAATATATCGGATATTTTGAAGTCTTTGTCACCCATTAAATTAATGCGCTCCCAGTAAGATTTGAGCAAATTGAGATGTAAACTGATATTTGTTTCATCATCAGCTGAGATGTGGAAGAGATTTCATATGATGGAAATAATTGTTTGATGTCCCTTGGACTCATGTACGGCTTCAAGACTGTCCCACATGGCCTTTGCAGTGGTGCATTGTCCAGCATGAACCATTTCTGTTGAAGAGACATTGCCAAGGATAAGAGTCTGGGCATAATTGTCATTATAATCCCAAGCTAGTTGCTCTTCAGCATCCTCAGGGTATTTGACTGTCCCTTGGGCATATTGTTCGACATTGCATAGCCGGAGTACTCTCTTCATGAGTTCTCTCCATACCACCCAATTAATATCATTTAGGGGCTCCCTCAATTTTGTTATTGAAGAGCTGTCCCTTGCCCTAACTTGTGTAATAGGGGCTTTGTCTTCATCAGCCTCTTCTTGCTGTTGTTTCTGCTTCTGGGTTCCCTTGGAGCTGTATACTCTTGCAGATCGTTTAGGGGACTGTGGTAATGGTGAAGTCTCTGGGGATTTTTCAAATAGGTCTTCTCCATCCTCTTCATCATCTAGTGTTTGAGGTCACAAGTGAAGGATTGAGTGAAGGTGAGTGAATTGACTGGGGGGAAGTGAGCCAGAGTGGCAGGCCTTTTATATCTTTCTGGAGTGTGCACAGACCATCTCCAGAAAGTATAAATAGAGGGCCTGTTTGGCACTGGCACTCATTCTTCCCTTCCCCCACTACTCTACTATACATCTCTACTGTAACTCTACTGCTCTATACTGTGTGTAGTCTACTATGGGGAGACTATGGTAGTGTTATAGTAGTGTAGTGTAGTGTGTGGGGAGGTTATGATAGTATGTATATATGCTGGAGTAGACTAGCTTCTAACATCTAGTTTATGGTCCATGTCCATGTCTTGAAATAATGTTGGGAGAGTTTAACAAAATAAAGCTCAAGCAGGGCCCATAACCTATTGGGATTAGGTCTTTGAGAGCAAGTGGGGGATCACTCAGACAAAGTAGTGAGTGTGTGGAACAGGCAGGGAATGTCTATTCATCTCCTATAAAGTGTGGAATATTTATACAACACTGTTAGGAGGTATATTGTAATATACTCCTATAATATATTAAGGAGGTATTCTGTCATAGACCCCTATATCAGTTAATCTTGGAGTAACTATGTCATTTTTCCTATAACAATAGTGTCATAGTACCTCCTATGATATCATGGCTTGGTAACTCTGAGACTTCCTGCAGTATGGGTCTTATACATTCTATCCAAGGCTCTGTCTTGGATAGCCTATCATAGACATGCTATATGTGTTTCACTGTGCATCCCCCTAATAGTCCTTACATGTGTTAACTCCTGTTAAACATGTGTTGATGACTTAGCATATTGGGGAATATATCCTAGCCATGGTTACTGCCTTGGCTTGCCTGTATGCCATATCCCAACAGTTAGTAATTCACTATTACTCACCAAGGCCCTTCTTATCTACATTACTACATTATGCTTACTATGCCCTATCTATCGGCCTCCTATTGTCGGATATGACTCATTAGCACATAGTAATCATAGATAAGAGACTGATATATAAGTAACTAGTCATACTGATGTATTCTCTAGTTACTTACACTCAAATCATTGGTGTCTCATCCACATCTCATTCAGCACACTCTTAGCTGCGTTTGCGGTTATCTGACAAGCTCTCTCTCTCTCACTTGTCATATTACCTTTGACTTCAACAGGGGGGTTGACACCCGCTCAGCTGCCGCCACCCCACCTGCTGTGAAAGGGGAAGACAACACATCCGTCGACTTCCCACTTCTGAGGCATTTCCCATGGGATCCTCGACATGGCCAGGGATCCTTGAGTATTTGTATTATTCCTTTCTTTCTTTCATTTATTGTTTATTCGCATTTCTAACAAACCTCTCTATGATTCTGAGCCTCAAGTAGATTGTGAGACAGCCCTGAAGACCCAGGGAACCACTGTACATGCCAATTCCATGAAACTGTCACATTCCACACTCTCTTGAGGCTTTCTTCAAGTTTCCCACTCTCATCTTGAAGGACTGGTTTTTGGTTTTCATTTTATTTTTTGTTTTTTGAATATTTTTATTCATTCTTTGGACTTTTCTTCAAGAATTGACACTTCGGCTCATTCCCCTTCCCACAGCAAGTCAAAATCTGTTAAGACAGAAAAGATGACCAGACTGGGGATTGAACCCAGGACCTCCTGGACATATACCAGTAGCTCTACCACTGAGCTATCAGGTCTTATTGGATTCAACTTGGTTGGTTATTGTTGATGTAACCTAAGACCATATTGACACCTCCTTAGCTGCATATGTGTCTTACACCTCATTGGGATGCACATTTATACAGTGAGGTTATTACAACACTTATGGCCCACATCATGTGACAGATTACATCATCCAACAAAATCTAAATCAACGGACTGATCATGTGGAAGGTAGGGTTGAGAGTTTATTTTTGGGAGTGCTCCACACTTGTTCTGGGTCCGAGTCGTGTTCTGTAAATAGAGCACCCCAAAGGTAGGCTGCTCCCTGAGTCATCCCTACATGCTGAGGCCCCAAGACGAGGACTTGACGACACTGGACCAACAATCTCCCAGCCCTTATCTTTATTGAGTATTCTATTTTTATCCACACTTCCCTTTTCGTGCATTTCTGCCTCTTTGGTATTTTATTATTCTATTCTCTTGATCTGATTTGTTGGATGATGTAATCTGTCACATGATGTGGGCCATAAGTGTTGTAATAACCTCACTGTATAAATGTGCATCCCAATGAGGTGTAAGACACATATGCAGCTAAGGAGGTGTCAATATGGTCTTAGGTTACATCAATAACCAACCAAGTTGAATCCAATAGGACCTGATAGCTCAGTGGTAGAGCTACTGGTATATGTCCAGGAGGTCCTGGGTTCAATCCCCAGTCTGGTCATCTTTTCTGTCTTAACAGGTTATGGGCCCTGCGCTAAATAAGCCAGGCTGTGCTGCTTAGTCAGCATGATGCTTAGTCATCCAAATTACCTAAGCAGAATTGTATGATGTGCCAGATTAGGGGAGTGTGTTGGATGATGTAATCTGTCACATGATGTGGGCCATAAGTGTTGTAATAACCTCACTGTATAAATGTGCATCCCAATGAGGTGTAAGACACATATGCAGCTAAGGAGGTGTCAATATGGTCTTAGGTTACATCAATAACCAACCAAGTTAAATCCAATAGGACCTGATAGCTCAGTGGTAGAGCTACTGGTATATGTCTAGGAGGTCCTGGGTTCAATCTCCAGTCTGGTCATCTTTTCTGTCTTAACATGATTGGCATGAGAGCACGTGCACAATCATTGCGCATATAGTTTGTATTTCTATTTTGTATATAAGGTGTCCTCCCACCTTTCGAATGGAGCATACTTCTTTCCCTCCCTTTTCTTGGTTTCTGTGAGCTCTCCCTTCGACGACTTGTTTTCCCTCAAGACAACTACACACAACAGTGTAGTTCTTGTTTCTATGGTTACTGGACAACATGGCCCTTTTCTTGGACATTTCTGATTGGGCTAATGAGTCCACTGTCTCCTGCACCACACCCACACGTGTTTTCCTATATCAAGTGCCACCGGCCTCGATCTGTCTGTTCCTTGACTGTCTCCTGTCCATTTCCCACATGTACCAATCATTGTTCTGCACATCTTTGTACAGAAGTTCTCGAGCCTTCCAAGAACTCTGTGTCTCCTCTCCATTCCCTATCCACCATGCATTTGACTCTGTTGTCACGCATTTTCCCCGTTTACACTTACCTTTGACAGCACGACGTGATGACCCAACCGATCGACCTCAAGAGGGCCAAGACCCCATCCACACCATGCTCCACCCTAACGAGCAGTGGCTCATGAGGCTGGGCCGGGTGGTATTATTCAGGCTGCTGGGCCCTCCCGTTGTGTCCCCCTTGGCCATCGGGGCCTGCCATCATGTCCTGCTGGGTTCTGGGCCCTTGCGTCACGTCCCCCTTGCCTTCAGTTGCATCCCATGGCCTCCAGTCACATCCCTGGGCCCTCCTGTCATGTCCCCCTCAGCCATCGGGGCCTGCTGTCACATTCTGCTAGGTCCTAGGCCCTTGTGTTGCATCCCCCTCACCTCCAGTCACATCCCGTGGCCTCCAGATGCGTCCCCTCAGCTCCAGTCACATCCCCTGGCCTCCAGTCATGTCCCGTCGCATCCCTGGGTGTCCCCCCATCATCTGGTGTCCCCCCCAGCTGGCAGGTGTGTCCCCCTTCTGGGTTGGTCATGTCCGGGTGCCCTATCACATCAAGACGTGTCCCCTGGGCGCTGGGGGGTGTCCTGTCCAGTGGAGATGTGGTGGGTCATGGGTGACCTTCCTCAGCCAAAGATCAAGCCCCCTGCACACCGAGCAAGCAGGGGCTTTTGCTGGGCTGTTTGGAGGGCCATTGGGGGGCTGTTAGAGGGAGGGGAGGGGGGCATCAGTGATGTGGAGGTGGTATGGGGTGTATTCAGAGCATACCTCGTGGGTACCCTGCTCCACAGGCCTCCTGGCACCCCCCTATCTCCATCCAAGCCCCTCCCATCTCAGCTGAGTGGGGAGGAGGGGTGGCGCACTGGGTCTCTGCTAGTACAAGTAGAAAAGAAAAATGTTAGCTTAAGAATATATTTAATGATTAAAAATACTTAATATAGGGGCCTCAGGCCCCCATGGATGGGTAGTGGAGGAGGGAAGGAGGGGAGGCAGAGAGGGGGGGAGGAAGAGCAGGGGGGGAGGCAGTGTCAGTGACATGGCATGCAAGGTGGGGGGGGGGGGGGGCAAGGGGCTTACCAGGCAGTAGGGAAGAGCATGGGTTTGGCAACCTGTGCGGGTTATGGGTACGGGTAGGCATGGGTATGGGTATGGGTCATGACTTAGGTACCTGTGACCCGCACCCGTCACCAAATGTCTATGTACTAACATCAAGTTTTGTATTTACAGGTTTCGGCACTCAGATGAGTGTCGACAACCTTTTAATTACTTATGTACTATGTGTATGTACTAACTAACTTAATATATATATTATTTATGGGGGAAGCGACGCCCCAGAGGAAGGGGAAGCTTGTGGAAGCAAGGTCTTATATACTAGATAATGTTTATTACTATTTGGTTCCAGCAAATGAACGCGAACATGACACGTTGTTTGCTGAAACAAGTTGATATTTACTAGTACATATTGTTTGGTTTCACTTTTCTGAATGTGATGTGTCATTTATTGAAACAAGTTGATAATTAATACTAGTATATAGTTGAAGTAAATAAATGCAGCACATAAACAAGTCCCGTTCACATTTACTGAAACTAAACAATAGCAAACATCAACTTAAACGACGTGTCGTGTTCACGTTCCTTTACTAGAACCAAATAGTAATAAACATTATCTGGTATATAAGACCTTGCTTCCACAAGCTTCCCCTTCCTCTGGGGCGTTGCTTCCCCGTAAATAAGTTGGTTAGTACATACACATAGTACATAAGTAATTAAAAGGTTGTCGACACTCATCTGAGTGCTGAAACCATTAGTTAAATGTATGTAACAAATCCAAGGCCCCAACAATGATGGCGACAACATGGTGTTGTCACCATCATTGTTGGGGCCTATGCAGGAGGTTGTTGGATGATGTAATCTGTCACATGATGTGGGCCATAAGTGTTGTAATAACCTCACTGTATCAATGTGCATCCCAATGAGGTGTAAGACACATATGCAGCTAAGGAGGTGTCAATATGGTCTTAGGTTACATCAACAATAACCAACCAAGTTGAATCCAATAAGACCTGATAGCTCAGTGGTAGAGCTACTGGTATATGTCCAGGAGGTCTTGGGTTCAATCCCCAGTCTGGTCATCTTTTCTGTCTTAACAGAGGTGTTACACAATGGGAGACAGGGGTCTACCCGTACCCGCTGTGACCCGTGACTTGTGACCCGTGGGATGCGGGTACGGGTAGACGCCGGTATGGGTATGGGTACACCCAAAAGTACCTGCAGGTTACCCGTGCACTTCCCTACCAGGCAGTGGCGGGTGCTGGGGTCATCGCTCCAGGTCACAGGGGTGTTGCCTGGTGGAAGGGGGGGGTCAGTGACACAGTGCATCAGGGGGGGAGGGGGGGCTTACTAGTGTCGTGGTTGCTGGGGTCGTCGTCGCACGTTGGTCATTTTGGGCGAGCACAAGTGGGGTTGGGGTAGACAGAGGTGGTGGTGGTTGAGTTGTGAGGGAGGTGGCAGTGGCAGCGGCGTGGTCAATGTTGGTGGTGGTGGCAGTGTGTCACCGATAAACAAAATGGTCACACATGACCATGCATTTCCAACCAACATGTGACCAAACATGTGCTGACATGGCTGTGAGGCTTAGGACATAACATATTTGCTTAGCTTACCTAACAAATATCAGCTGCTTAGTCTAATGGTTATATTGCCATGTTTGTGCTGAGTAATCATCTCCCGAAACTGTTGAGTGATGCAAGGTGTCACTGAAGACAGCCAACAGAGCTTAAGAGGTATGAGGGCGTTAACCAGTGTATAAGAGTCTTTGTAACTGGAGAGGTAGTCTCCAGTTACATCTACTTATATACATAAAGCCATGCTAAGTATAAACTACTGATGTCATGGACTGTGGAGTGCATGATGTCATTGACTGTGCAATGACATCATGCACTCCGGCACTGATGATGCAATACTATACACTAAACGACGAAATGGGGACTGACTAAACTGGCCATAGGTTGAGTCCGATGCTAACTAGATTACCTATTCTAACAGCCTCCCCTAATCTAGGAGGTGTCGACGTTAGTAGGTGGGCGCCGGCGGCGTCTGTCTCTAGAGGATTGGGTGTTCCATCTTCTAAGCTTGGTGGCATCTGCAACAAGTGCAGAGTAAGATGCTTGAGGTGGGAGAGGGAACGTTGGCTGCGGCAGCGATGGATGGTTAGGAAGGGGGTAGGCAGGATAGGTGGGGAGCGCAGTGCGCGCCTCTCGTGCCCTTCTGCTGTTTGCCGCTATCCGTTTTCTCATAGCTGTGGGGTCGGTGGTGCAACAGACAGAGTCGTCGTGACCGCGGGCATGGCACTTAGTACAACGCTTGAGGCGTGATGTGGTAGGCACTGAGGGTGTCGAGGAAGGAGCTGTAGTCTTGGTTGACAAAGGAGGGGGTGCGTCTCGTGCAAAAGACTCAAGGTCCATGATGTGACGGGCGTACGAGGCGGCGAGCAGCTCGATAAGGGCGATGATGCTGGTGGCAATATCAATGATCCACTGGACGACGCCAGAGAGGGCGTTGGGATGCTGAGGAGTTTCATCAAGCTGGTCGCGGACGTGTTCAATGGCGTCTGCCACGGACTGCTGCTGAGATTCGACAATTGCAGGGTTGGCGTATTGAGGAGCAGTGGACATGGAGGGCGACTTAGATGGAGTTACAAATGTTGAGTGATACAAGGTGTCACTGAAGACAGCCAACAGAGCTTAAGAGGTATGAGGGCGTTAACCAGTGTATAAGAGTCTTTGTAACTGGAGAGGTAGTCTCCAGTTACACCTACTTATATACATAAAGCCGTGCTAAGTATAAACTACTGATGTCATGGACTGTGGAGTGCATGATGTCATTGACTGTGCAATGACATCATGCGCTCCGGCACTGATGATGCAATACTATACACTAAACAACGAAATGGGGACTGACTAAACTGGCCATAGGTTGAGTCCGATGCTAACTAGATTACCTATTCTAACACCCCTAGTGGTTGCACCCTCAGTAATCTCACACTCTGAGGTGTTTGGTTTCATTCAATAAAATGCATTTTGTTCATCTGATTGTGTTTTGTTGAATGAAACCAAACAAGCCAACACACCCCAAACTATATAATGCCCTTCTCTTGGCCCAGCCCTATCATAAATGTCCCAGCTTAGCAAGACCATTTCCAGCCTTGTTAAGTCCAGGCAACCTTATAGTTAGAATATATTTGGTTGAATATATTTAGTTGAAGTTAAGCTAGGAGCTGAACTCCACAAATGAGCTGGGAGAATTTCTGGCCAAGCTGAGATAATTTCCAGCTGAGTCAACATAAGCTTACCAAACTAATTTCCAGCCAGATTTCTGGCTAAGCCAAAAAAATAAGTTCCAGCTGAAAATTCAGCCTGAAGAATCCAACTGAGTCATTGGGTGACATGCTGGCTGAGTAATTGGCTGACCTGTTCCCAGTTAGTCAGCTGATGCATATCTTTTTTTTTTCTTCAACAATATTTAATGTGCATGATCACAGTCTGTGGCTACCTATGATACAAGCAGATAACAGGTATAATGGCATAAGATATGAGGGGAGAGCTGATGCATATCTCACAGCCACTGGCTGATCTGTCCCACCTAGTTGGCTGACTGAATCTCACAGCCACTGGCCAATCTGTATTTCATGGCTGGTAGCTTGTCCCCCTGTTTGTTGGCTGACCTGTAGCAATAGTGTAATTTTTCTCAGGCTAGTACTATAGGCTTACTACAAATCTTGGCCAACCTGTATAGTACAAATCTCAGCTGACCCTGTATAATATGAGGATGATAATTGATTGCCTGACTGTCAGGTTGTCATAGGAGATGGCTCATTAGTCACATTGTTTCCCTGTAGATCACAGAAAAGAGTCACTCTCATGTGTTGCTAATACTGGAGGTTTAGTTGGGTACTTACATATTGGTGATGTAGTTGTCGATGGCCTTCACATACTTGATTGGGTTGGTGACAAAGTCAGCTTGGACTGCTGCATCACCATCAATGGAGAAGATGCCATCTGCAACTTGCAAGTACCCAGTACTCTTGTTTGACTTGATGGTCAACTTGGAGTGACCCTCTGACTTTGCAGCCTGGGTAGAGTCTCCAAAAAGTTTGATAGCAACATCGGGTGTGCATCCAGATAGTCCAGCAAATGCTCTGTGTGCTCTGAGTATTTATCCCAAACTACATGTGCTGGGACTTTGAGGGTGGCAGTGGCAGTGTCATGCTCTTCAAGTTTGTCATTGCTTGCTTCAGATTGCTGGGCCTCACTGGCTATAGCAGCAGTGGTTTTCTTGCATACTCATCCAGTTTTTTTCCCTCAGTACTGGAAGACTCCTTGCAGGACTTTTTGGGAGACTTTGTGGCCTTGACTTTCATTGTTTTACCCATGATGAACTAGATGGACAAGGACCATGTAAGGAATGAGGAAAGGAACAATGAGGGAGGGTGTGGTAAGGAGGAAAAAATGGTGAGACCAACTGGAGTTTGAATTTCAGATTAAGTGACTCATTAAGCAGGGCAAGAAGTGAGCCAATAAGTGGGCAAATAAGAATAATGGTCAAGCAAGTTCATTGCCCTTATTCCTGTCACTTATTGCTCTCCTTCTTGTTATCCTTATCAAATAAGTGGTGAAATAAGTGAGATGATAAGTGGCAAATAAGTGCAACTTTGAATGGCACTATTGTAACTGCCCTACCTGACCTGACATTGTCAAGCATGAATGCAGCCTATCTTGGGATGGCAGCTGTAGGCAAAATGGATATATCACACTGCCAGAGGTACTAAAAATGCAGTGACAAGGGGCTTATTGGCCTTCATTAGGGCCATTCAAAGTTCTGCTTGTTTGCTACTTATTGGTTACTTATTGGTTTACTTATTTTGCCACTTATTTGATAAGGAAAACAACAAGCAGAGCAATAAGTGGCAGATTTGAGAATAATGAACTTGATTGATCATTATTCTTATTTAACCCCTTATTCGTTCACTTATTGCTTTGCTTATCTGTCCACTTATTCTGAAATCTAAACTCTGCTGATCCACTATGACACATCATAATTCCCTTTTCAAGCATGCACATCACATCAACAACAACCACATCATCAACCACCACATCTCCACCATGATCCATTGATGCTGCCACTGCTGCTGCCCTCCCTCACACCTCAACCACCACCACCACTCTGCATATGCCTCCCCACTGCCACTCCTGGTCCCCATCAATGGCCCCAAATGAAACCAGTCACAATGCGAGCCCAAATGATGGCAAATGTTGTTTGGGTCCTGGGTATGATTTTTTGATCATTTCTTTTTTTGCTTGATAACCTGTTTTGTTTAGAACTTAAACTACTAGTAATGAAGCAATGATGGGTGCTGAAACATGACCCATGCACACCAACACAACCCCCTCCTCCCCATAGAAACAGGATGTGAGGGTCTCAGAAGGTGTAGAGGGATGCTAAAGAGACCAGCAAAGGGGGTAGCAGGTCTGGTAAGCTGCCTCTGCCTGTGCCATGTCACTGATGCCCCCCCAAATAGGCCTGATGACAACAACCCCAGCAGATGACACTATGAGGATGACAGGGGGGGAACAATGCACCTGCCCTTGTGGCAGCCCACCGTCAACCCTCCATAGCCCCTGGTCTACAATGGTGAGCACTCACTCATTGTCTGGGACCCAGGGCTTCTGCAGCCATGCATAAGCCAATGCGACATGATGGTACCACCAGACATGACAGTAGCCCCTCCCTCAGCTTTATTTATTTTTATTTTATTTTTGTTCAACATTTAACGTGGTGCACGGGCGCAGTCCACGGCTATCTACTACAGAAGACAGCGGGTATATGACGTAAGTTTGAAGGGGAAGCTACAGCCCCGATAATGCACACGAGTGCGTGAAGACCAGCGCGTCACCTGCTAAGGCGGCGCGCAAGGCCGGACTACAGGCCGAGGGCGCTCGGGCGCCTCCCCGAACCAGCTCGCCGGCACTCCCAACGGCGCGTACTAACACCCCCAGTGTCCTACCCCCACTAAGCCCCTGCACGGCCCCTATTAGTCGTGCGCGCCCACTGATGCGCCGGCCAGGAATGAGGATTACAGGCCTTCCCGCAGGTCGACCAACCCGCCAGCCATAAGGCCCGACGGGGTTCGGAGCCCCTCGGTTGCCCGAGTACAGCCCCTCCTTGCTTAGCCGCCCCACGCATGGGACGGTACCCACCAACTGGCGGGCCCCCTAACCTTGCCAGCGGCGAACCCGAGGTTCGGCGTTACTGACAGAGACGTTGCAGGCTCAGAGACCGAGCGCGCGTTCGGCGGCCATCAGGCGCACCAAGCCACCAGACGGGGGTCATACGCCCTGCGCGTGACCCTCATCCCGGATCCCACCCTTCCGGGGGGGCAAAGGCGAACGCACGCGGGTTCGCCTCAAGAAGCTCGACGAGGTCCGCGATGAATGGCGGGCCCTGCCGATGTTTCTTGCGCTTCACGTGTGGGCACACGCGAAGCAGATCCCGGTCTTGGAAGGGCCGGGGGGGGCAAGAGCAGTGAGAGTCCTCACTGGGGAAAAAGCGGTCGCGGTAGCTCCTGATGGGGGCATGCGCCGTGATGCACCGACAAAGTCGGGCCGTCAGCCTGCTATCATAAGCAGTTTCTTTGAGCCACGGCCCACAGCCAGAGGCGGTGGGCGTTGCGGGGGTCTTCCGCTGGGCCCTCAGGTCCAGGAAGTTCCTCCCTCGATACTTGGGGTCCCCGAAGCGGGCCACCCAGTCCTTCTCTGCCGTCTCCTTGAAGGAGGCAATCAGCCAATTGCAAGAGGCTTTAGTAGGGATCCGCACAGGTAACCCGTGGGTACGCTCAAGCGTACCCGTACCCGTACCCGTGCCTTACCCGTACCCACAACCCGCGGGTCATGAGCCACGGGTCACGGCGGGTACGGGTTTCGTCAGGGGTTATACTAACAAAAATACAATTATTAAATTATATACTTAACTACAATCATTCAAACCACCCTACGAGTCGTAGGCATGGGGTGGATTGCAGGTGGGCCACCGAAACGAAAGAAAGAAAAAAAGAAACGGTCCAGGAGCATGTCCCCTGGGCCAGAGAAAAGAAAGAAACAAAAATACCCAGGAGACGAGTGTCTCCTGGGCCCCTCTCATCGTCCCTCTCTCTCATCGTCATCCCCTCTCATTGTTCCTCTCTCTCGTCGTCATCCTCTCTCGTCATCGTCTCCCCTCCCTCGCGCCCACCCTGCGAGCAGGGGCGGTGGTGGTGGTGGCGTCATCCCCATCGTCGTCGGTCCACCCACGATCCACCCCATGAGCAGTCGCTCGTGAGGCTGGGGGCGGGTGGTGTGCTTCGTTGTTGGTCCTCTCCCCGTGTCGTCGTTGTTTCATCGTTGCGATCCACCTTGCGAGCAGGGGTTCACAACGGTGGTGGGTGCTGGTCGGCTTCGTCATCCTGTCGTCGTCATCGTAGTATTCTAGTTAGTACCTAAAAGGATTGTTAGCAGCAAAATAACGAAACAGGAGTAAAAAAAACTTACCAACCGCCCAAGAGACGTCAAACGACGAGTCTTGGGCCTTTTTTTCCATTTCCTTTGCCTCCTCGTTGTTTCCCCCTCAGCTCCAGTTGTCTCGTCATTCGTTTGGCCTGGTGGCGGCGTTGCCGTTGTCTCGCCATTTTGAAGTGGCACCGATTCCGACCCCGCGAGGAGTTGCTCGCGGCAGTGGTTCTTGTTGTGTCGTTTGGGCCCGTGGCGGTGCCAGTTGATGCCATCGTCGTCTTTGTTGAGATGAGGGGACCAGGGAGCGGCAGCGACGTCCCCTGTTCCCAGTAATTTTGAAGAAGTCCCACCCCACGAGCAGCTCGCGGCGGTGGGTGTTGTTAGAGGGTGGTGGTGGTGGTGGTGGTGGTAGCATGTAGGTTACATCCTAAACAAAGGAAACATAGTCAATAAACAAAAGAATGAGAAGAGCGAAACATACCTGGGGCCCAACGACGATTTGCGTCATTTGAGCTCTGCTCCTGGTTCTCCTCCTTTCTCCCTCCCATTCGTCGTCACCGTCGCCTTCTTGTCTTAGCCCGTGGTCCTCGTTATCGACATATTTGTCCCGTTTGTCGTCGTAGTGGCCACGGAGCAGGGTGGAAGGTAAAGCGAGGTCCTGACTGGTTCTGAACGTTGTGGTGGGGAGCCAAACGTGTGTAAACAACGCGTCAACATTCAACGAAGACGCGATTACCTGTGCACACAAGGCCAAATGGCCCGTGCGCATATATAAGGCCTCTCGTTTCAACCACCTCACCCTGGGTTCGCCCCACCTATGTATTTTTTAATATCTAGATATAATAGTTTTACATATAGTAATTAAAATTAATAGTTATTATAGACTTCGAGCCCTCGCCCCCACTTTGGTGACGGGTATGGGCACGGGTCCACGGGTACGCCAAGCGTGACCCGTACCCGTACCCGTGAGTACCCGTACCCGTAACCCGCGCGGGTATGCCAAACCCGTGCAGATCCCTAGGCTTTAGGGGAAATCCCTAAAGGCAATCGTAGTGACGTCGCAACGTCGTGAGCCTGCTTGTGCACCGCCCACTCCAACTTGGAGGGGACGAACCACAGGTGGATTTGGCGGTCCTGGGCTAAATTGAACCAGGGCCGTAGAAGGCGGCACAGCCTAAGGGCGTGCTGTTGGCCCCCTGTCGGGGAGCAGTCCACCCACGCATCAGCGAGTGCGAGGGCGTCTAGGAATACTACCACCTTTTTGCACCCAGCAGCAACGGCTGCGGATACTCCAAGGTGGAGGGCGCGGTGTTCGGCGTCGGTCGCTGAAGCGCGACTGAGGAATGCGGTAGCATGGCGGACCTCTTGGTTCCCGCAGAACACAAGGGCGGCCGCCGCGGCCTGGTGGGCTGTTTTGGGCACGGACCCATCACAACCTACGATGAGACATTCCGGATCGAGTCTGGCCAGAGCCAGGACGCGATCCAGATGGCCGGGATACTCTTTGCGTTCGTCCGTCCCCTTGGGGGGCGGGCGGTGGGTGGAGATTCTGTCTGAGAACAGATCTATCAGACGGTCTCCGGGCTGGCTCTCAGGGCCATAGGCCTCGAAAGGTTCGTCGGAGAGTGAACACACGGTGATTGCATCCGCTGCAGGGGACATGATCTTCCGGCGAGCACCTGGCGGGAGGGCCTGAAGTCCCAGCGCATGCCGGGGGGCGTCTCCCACCAAGTCCCCTTCCAAGATAGCTCAGACGGGGTGTGTGCGCGTCAAAGTAGCCGTCCGAAGACAGCTCTTATCGGCCAGCCGACGCAGCACCTGTGGCATAGGCAACAGGGCAGCGAGACATTCCATAGCCCCCACGGGGGTCATACGGAAGCAACCTGTGATCCAGCGAGCAGCGGTGTGCTGCATCTGGGACAGGGCTTTGACCATGCCTTTGGTACGGGTACCTCGGCAGAACCAGAGACGAAGTCCATATGTCGCCACTGGGATGACGCAGGACCTGTAGAGAAGACGCTTATTCGCCGGGGAGACTCCCCTAGACGAATTGCCGAGCATGCGCATTGCGCTCACCGTTGTGAACGCCTTGGTGATATAAAACCGGACGTGCTCCTTGAAGGAAAGTTTCCGGTCGAAGAAGAAACCCAAGTACCGCCAAATCGGCTTGGGTCTGAGGGGGGTGGCCCTGGTGAAGGGGGCGACACCAAGATCGATGGGGGGGTTGGACACCGCCCGAGCTCTGGAGAAGTGAAAAACCTCGGACTTGGCATGTTCCAGTACCAGTCCGAGAGCCGTGAATAGGCGGAACAAAACTCTTGGAATTATTTACAGAAAATCCCAGGATGAGACTGAAAACAATAACCTTTTCCATGGATTTGCTGATGCATCATTTGCAAATTCTGAGGACTTCAAGTCCACCACAGGATATGTTTTCCTGACAGCAGGGGGAGCAATAACTTGGAAATCAAAGAAACAAACAATTATTGCACTATCCTCAACGGAAGCGGAATATGTCGCATTATCCGAAGCTGGACGCGAGGCCACTTGGCTAAGAAATTTGTATGGTGAACTCGGATACACCCAAGAAAATCCGACAATTATTCAAGGCGATAAAGAAGGGTCAGTAATTTTAACCCATAACCCTCAATTTCATCAGAGGTCGAAACATATCGCTATACGGCATCACTGGGTCCGAGATTTAGTCACCAACAAAATTATTGATATTCAAAACTGTCGTGATCCGGAACAAACAGCGGACATATTAACAAAGGCTTTACCAAAGCCTAAGTTTTCACGGCATAGGGAAGAGATGGGAATTCAGTCAAAAATAACTCAGTAGCTTTCCTTGGTGAGATTGGTTTTTCCCAATGGGTTTTCCATCCACAGAGGTTTTGACACACCTGAAAGAAAATTATTAACCACTCCAGGGGGAGTGATGACATTCACAGAACCATTCCACTCATTGTCCTACACTGCCTAGGCTTGAGGGGGAGTATTGGGATTATGTATACAAGAGTATACAGGCAAGCCAAGGCAGTTAACAAGCCTATGGAGATGGAATACAAGTCCTAAGCTTAAGGTTAGGGTTAGGATCTGCCACTGGCAGAATCCAACACAGCCACAGGGAATAATATTAATTCCCAAGCTGTTACCCTTAATAGACTGGCCAAGACTACAAAGACTGCCAAGACTGTCTCCTATGCTATCCAGGGAACCCCCTATAATATACAATGATAGACAAGTCTATCTGGAGAATTACATAGGGGATATGACATAGTTATTCCATTATTAACTGGTACAGGGGTCTATTACAGAATACCTCCTTTATGTATTAAAGGAGCGCATTACACTATACCTCCTAACTGTGTAGTATAAATATTGCACATCATGTAGGAGATGATAATAACATTCCTCCCTGTGGCAGACTCCCTCACTCACTAGCCTTTGAGATTAAACCTCATCTTCTTAACCTTGCCCTTAACTCTTCCTGTCACTGTTCAGCACTCCATTCCCAACAGGTTATGGGCCCTAGTTTAGGGAGGTTGTCTTCCACCCGTTTAGATTGTGCAATGAGGGTGCCATCATCGACGTACGAGATCAGATCCGCCAGCGGCCGGGGGACGCGGGTGAAAAAGAGGCGCATCACTGGCGCAATGTATAGCGCCGAGCATACAGGGGACAAGGCCAAGCCCTGTCCCACCCCGATGTTGGCAGAGAACCTGCCCGAGCTGTCGGTGTTCCATTTGTAGGTCGTGAAGCGACCAACCAGATAAGAGCGGAAGAAGTTCACCACACAAGGTGGGAACCCCGACTTCTCGATGATCGCCAACAAAACCTGGTGGTTTAGCGACGGGAAGAATTGAGCGATGTCGAATGCGACGACGCTTGTTTGTAGGCCCTTCGTCCACCCCGCGCGGACGAGGTGGGTAAGGTAGACTCCAGTGTCCTCGGTGGAACGTTGGGCGATGCCTCCAAACTGGTTGGGATGGAAGACGCCATGTGCCACTCCGTCAAATTGAAGCTGTCTAGACAGCAGCTTTTCGACCAACTTTCCGAGGGTGTTCAACAGCACGATGGGCCGGAACGACTTCGGGGTGGAGTAATTGGGTTTTCCAGGCTTTGGTATGATGACCGAAGTGGACTCCTTAAAGTAAGAGGGCCAGTGGCCCAGTGTTACGCACGCTTCAGCGATGCGGACAAAGAGCTCGGCAATTTCGATGTTGCCTGCCCAGCGTTTGAGGAAGGACCATGTAACGTGGTCCGGTCCTGGAGCGGAGCGTGAAGAACATGCCTTGAGGGCTTCCCGCAGTTCTAGCAGGGAGAAAGGAATCCATTCCCGGGGGGGGAGGGGTTCGTAATCGTCCAGGACTGAAAGGTCTACAGGGCGGTCGTTAGCCGCGTTGTAGGTGCCATCCAGTGCTGTCCAAAGCAACTCCAACGTGTTGCAAGGCTCACCCCCATAGGAGATAGCCTCGCACGACGGGAGGTTGCGTTGTTTGACCCAGGGCATCAAGTCCCAGGGCCGCTGATTAGTGAAAGAAACTTCTTTGATGCGCGCATCGAAGAATTCCCGTTTGGCGGCTTTGACAGCCTGCTTAAACATCTTCCAGTCCTCAGGGTCCCGGGACTCCCGGAACTCCTCGAGGGCAGTGTGGCATTCATCCGACCACCACTCCTTGGAGCGGCTGCAGATTTTCTTAGACTGGGCATGGGTGCGCCACGCCGTTGCAAACGCTTCGGAGATGGCTTCCACCACCTCGTCCACCTCCGCCGGTGAGTGGCCCGTCCAGTTGGACAGGGCCGAAAGCCGCGTGGTGACATCCTGCAGGTAGGCCGTCTCCTCGTCCAAGTCCGGAGCAATCCCTTTCGTCCGCAGGGGGACGTGATAAAAGAGAGTCCAAAGGTTAACCAGGAGGGGCGCGTGGTCCGAGGACCCGCGGTGCTCCGGGAAGATAGTGTGCTCAGTGACGGCCTCGTCCGCTGAGTTGATAAATAACAAGTCAATCACAGTGGGATTGAGCTCGTTGTTATAAGGATAATGGGTGGGCTTTGCCTCGTCGGGACGGCAGAGCGATAACCCGAGACGTGTGGTGGCCGCCAGGAGGCGGTCGGCATGGACATTAGCCGCCGGGCCCTGGGGATCCCAGAGGCGGTGGCGGCAGTTAAAGTCTCCCCCTATGAGGTGGAAGCGGTGAGGCCATGTCTCCGCCCCCTCAGAGAGGAGGCGGATCCCGGTGTGGTTCCGGTCTGAATAGACGTTGGCTAAAAAAATGAGGTTATCGCCCGCACCCAAGGTGAAGACAATGACATCATGGTGATCGATAAGATCCCGGCAGTAGCTGGGTCTCAGGGCCTGCAGTCGCTTATCAAAATAGACAGCGACGCGCGGAAATTCCCCACGGTCGTTCCTAGGGAACGGAGCAGCATCATTAGGTGCCGGGGCAGTGTCTGTCCCGGCCTGTCAGACCATGCATCCCCAGTTGGGGTAGGGGCGCCAATCACCGCTTCCCCATCCCTAGTTGCGGATGAGGGCGCGTGCCTTATTAGGTTCCATGGTGGTTCCTGGATGAGCAGAATGTGAAACTCATCACTCTGCAACTCAAGTAACGTGTCAAGAAGTCCGTAGTTACGGTTTACATTTTGGCACATAATTTTTAAATAAGTAATATTCCAGATATGACTCATTTACGCTCGCCCACCGCATCCTGCGGGGAAGGGGTCAGATGAGAGGGTGCGGGCGGCGCGGCGCTCACGTACCTTGGCATAGCGCTTCTTAATCCAGTCACCGTCGAAACGGTGCTTCCAAAAATTGCAGCGACGGTCGTCGGCTGCGTGATCCTTGCGGCAGTTCAGGCAGCGAGGTGGGTGTAGGCACGCGGAGTGTTCCGGCGTGGGAGGGATCAGGGGCGTCGCCTTGGCGTTGCCCTTACAACAACCCGCTAAGGTGCGGTGATGCTCCTTGCGGTGGGGACCGCTGCATGTGGGGCAGCGGATTTGCGGGGTGCGGCAAGCATTGGTCGGGTGACCCCACTTCCAGCACCGTTGGCATAGCGAGACGCCGGGGTTGGCCCGGGCCTCACGGATTGGACAGACGTACGGTCCGAACTGGACCGCCCGCTTGGAAAGTGCTTTGGCGCAAGCGCCGCTGACCGAGTCAGAGACGTTCATATATACCGTAGCAGTATCGGACTGCTTGGAGTTGCGAACGATCCGGAGAGGGGCGTTAAGTACAACTAAGTCCTTGAGGCCGGACTTGGCGATAAAGTTGAGCACCGACTCCACGGTAGTGGGACGGTGGTCTTGGAAGAAGGGCACATCGATGATTTTCATATACGATGTGGAGGATGGGAGCTCCGCCGTGACGCGGAGGTGATCCCCGACGAACGCGGCAGCGATCGCCTGACGGATGATGCGGAGGTCCTCCGCAGAGGCCACAGCATCGGTGGCGATGGAGTAACCCCCATAGGCCAGAGAGACCGACTCCGCCCGAAGGATGGAGCGGTGAAGAGACAAGGCCAGGCGGACCCGTTCAAGGGCCTCATGGTTCTTGATGAGAACGACCGGGGGGGGGGGGCATGCCGCCCTCACCCGGGATCGCGTGCACGATGACTATGACCTGTCGTCTTGACGGGCCATGGACGGTGGACGAAGCTTTAGGCTTCGCCGCAGTGGGTTTGGCCTGCTGGTGCATCGCAGCCAGCCTGGCGGTGGGGAGCTCAGGGAACGCCTTGGCCATACGGACCAAGCCGTCCACTGAGGAAGTAGGGACGTGGCTGCCCTTGAAGCGGGCAGCCTGCGCAAAGGTGGGAGCCTGGGCAGGGCCAGGTCTCGCCGGGGGAGCGTTCTGCTGCGGGATGGCAGGGAGCGGACACCCACCCTTAGGGCGGGAGGCGGTTGGCCAACCCCCCTCGACGCGGTGGCGGGGGAGCATGACGTACCGGAGCCGCAAGGGGCATGGGGACGTCCTGATGGGGAGCGGGTGTCGTCTCTCGATCGAACGAGTCGACGAACGAATCGAATGACATGGACCTGAGAGGGTCCATGACCGGAGCCAAGGGTACTCCGAAGTTGTCGGCCGCCCGAAGGAGGCCCGACAATGCGGAGACGAGATCAGGAGTGCTGCCCTGCAGCAACTCCTCAGATGCGCCCCGAGAGGCGAGGGAGCCAAGAGTGTTGGCCCCCTGGATAATGGACTCGACCAGGACTCTCACCTCGAGTTCGGTCACTGGTTCGACATCATACATATCCCCGTCTTCTTCGTCAGATGAGGGAGTGATACTGGGGGGACCGCCTGTGACGACGGTCGAAGCCCTAGAGGCAGCCTGCGAGGCGCTAGACATGCGCGGCGCACGGGGAGTGTCCTGGCTGTGGCTGTAAGGCAACGGCGAGGGGGACGTTCGAGGCGTTCGGACTGGGCCGGCCTGCGAGTGGATCGGGGGTCGCCCAGTAGGCCTGGAGGCCACTGGAGAGGTGACAGACGAGGGGGGAGCTCTGCTGGGAGTGGGGGGCTCGATGCGCGGGTTGCCCCGGATCGCGCCGCCCGATCCACGTGTGGGTTGGGACGGTGTCGACATGCACTAGTGGCAGTCGGGAGAGATCCAGATCGAAGAGATCAGAGACGAGCACCTAGCTACAAGACGGATAGAACGATGAGGGGCTGTAGAAATGTGGCTGTGCACGTCGTGGTAACAAGTCAAGAAGCGATGCCTCAGCTTTATTTAATCTTCTGTAGTTTACATGCCCCCCCACTTGAAACATGAGAGGGGAGCTTTAAATTATAAATGTTATTGGTTTATCTCAACATGGATGTAATGTGGGTGAAATATGAATGACATGTGACATGAAAATGGATATGCGACATAAGTCTTATGTGTCTTTTTATGTTACTATGTAATTATGTAGTGTTCCCTTGTTTTGTGCAAGGGAAGCCAATAAATAAATAAAATTCATTTCAACTTATGTTTTATGTTGAGCTGCCTCTCTCACATTTGCATGAGGAATGACTTGAAAAATCTGTCAAAGTCCAATTTAAACTCAGTAGGTGTTGCTGAATGCTTTGCCAGACCTGAAATAAGTTACTTATTTGCCAATTATTGTCATTTCACAGGGGGGTAGGGTTTGAAGGTCCAGTCTTGAAGGCTGGAAAAGACCATGGACCGGACCAGACCATAACCGGTCTCACTGAGACCTATAGTCTTGGTTACACTGGCTACAGAGCAGTCCATGGACCAGTCTTTATTACATAATAATCTGAGCAATGATCCCAGCAAAAACATGCTCAAAATGATGTTTTTACAGGTTTCTTGCATGTATTTTTTAAATGTGATGCTCTAATTACATAAATATGGTCATGTTTGATAATGTGTACAGTTTTACACACTCTCATTGTGTGTTGCATGATCTCATACAGCATATTGACAAGGTATTTCATCAGTTTTAATGAGTTATACCCAGTTATGACTTGTTATGACCAGTTAAGACTGGTCCTGGTCTCGGTCTTTCCTAAAAAGGCAAAAAGACCGGACCAGACCAGACCTTCAAACACTACAGGGGGGGGTTTCAAGGTAGCACTTATTTGTCACTTATTTGCTACTTATTTGGTCTGCTTATTGCCAATTTGGCAGGAAAACATGAATAAGTGATGAATAAGTAAGAAAATAAGTGGCCAATAAGTGGCTACTTGGTGTAAGAGTGCCTCTTACATCATCGAAGCTTATCTACATCCACACCTAGTATCACATGTTACTCCAGTAGTATATAGTATATACTTTGAGCCCTTGTCCTGTATCTTAGCTATTCCCTCTGAATATACTAAGTTCCTAACATGTTTTGTTCGCCTTAAGTGTTGGAAGCTCTGGCCTCCTTCCACTTTGAACACTCTTATTATCATGCTATTATGATTCATTTCATATACCAATAACTAATTCTAGTTTAATGTCTTCCTCTGAAATTTCATTCAACAATTACATCTCTTATAATCTCATCATAAACAATAAAGTGTTGAAATGCCATGCAACATGATCTGGAGAAATTCACAAAGCAGCAGTAAAAGAGAGGTACCATACTCTAGCCTATCAAAAGAGCTACAGCAGTTTGGCCTGTCCTTCTGTAGTATAAGCATAATTTGATTTCATCTGCCATGAGGCAGGATTTTGATGTTACATACTAAGAACATAAGGGGTATTGTACTAATGTGACCAACTCTTTGTGTAACATGTAATGCAGGATGGTGAAGTGAAGAGATTTTTGATGTGTAACACATAACAAGTGGCCATGAAGAGCATGACAAGTCAAATTTTTTGCCAAGTAAAATTCCTTTTTTTTTTTTGCAACTCTTCAATAGTATGTTTGACAACCAGTATTGACTTGCTGGCATGTTTGATCAGGCTTGCGGCAGCAGAGGAAATTCAAGGAATTCACAGATTGATATTGTTGGACTAGGGAATAGAGCCTGTCAATAAAGTGCCAGGATTGTAAATGGATTCCCTAGCATGCCATGAAAGTTATGAGCAATGTGCAAGTTGAAACAGTGAAAAAGTTTCTTTTTGGTCAAGTTCAGGGTTTTTATGTACAAATACACAAGTTATACATATTGGGTTGATCATACACTTCAAGTCAATCATTTTGAGCCCTGTGAAGAGATTTTTTCCTTGTAATGCTCAAATGTTGCTCATGAAGGGGCAAAGAGATCTATTTTTTTGGTAACATGTAACATTGGATGAAGAGATAATCATATTAGTACAGTATATGGAATTGAGGGAAGTGTGAAGGAGGGACTACATGTATATAAACCCCGAACCATCATTCACCTTGTGTCAAGATTTGAAGCCAAATGGATACAAAATGGATGAGAACTGGCTCTTGACTGACTGGAATAGGTACTTCAGTTCTCACAGCTAAATCTGATAATTCCCAATTGATCACTCATGAAAATAGGTGGTGCTCATAATGAAACAATGTTGAAGGCCCAAGAGTTGGCATGCATGTAGCCCTAGGTATTGTCTATTCAACTACACTACAGAAAATACACACTAAAAGTATTATTGAGCTCTAGAGGCAACTGACTGAGAACCTGGTCTGCCCATGTACCTGACCAGGCACTGAGTAACATAAAAAACCATTTGAACAGAATTGTTTGGAGACTAAAAATGCATGATTCCTTGCAAACGGAATATTTTTTATTGGAGAGATACAAGAGTAATATACAGTGCGAGCCCGCATCACACAAAGTAAGCTTTATGTCACGTGATCCGGTCGAAAATGGATGCCTTATTGATTTTAAATAATTTGATGGTGGGAAAGTGAAATGGGTGTGACCAATTTGACTTTCGTTCGGGAGCCTTGATTTCCTGATACAAATCCGGATCCATTCAAACTCTATCTCGTTTATTGAACTCCAATCTGTACTTTTTTCTTGTTTCTTTTTCTTTTTCGTTCTTCCCCTCGCAACAGTTACACTGTCGACCCAGCCTCATACTCCTCCCCCTTTCTCCTCTCGGGATCTTGCCCCTCTATCCCCCAAATCTTCCTGGAGGGTTTCTCTTTTCCTCATGAGCATATCCTTTGGCGGCTTGGGCCTTTTGTCCCTACGTCGTCCTTTCTCCGACTCCGTTGCCTTGATCTTAGCCAAAACCGATCTCAGGTCCCTGTTTTGCATCGTCATCTTTTGCATCGTCATTCTCGTTCTCGGTATGTAATCCTTACACATCTCCTTTTTCAACCCCACACATCATCGACCTTTCATTTCACAGCTTATCTCACCAATCCATCCGAGAACTCTTTTCGTGCCTATCTCATAGAGCAGTCTTTTCGTCAACATCTCACTCGTCTCGACGTCAACGCCGACGATGATCACACCCAGGACAACTCTGCTTCATTTCACATTTCCCAGCGCAGTGCCCTCACTAAGACCCACTCTCTTTCCCTTGAAAATTCTTCTCCTTTTCATTTTGCTAACAGGGCATCCGTATCTCTCCGCACTCCCAAACATGTTTTTCACAGCTTTGGCATTTTCACCATCGCTGCCATGGTACCCCTTCCAAGATCCTCTCTTAACAAGGACCGCGATCTTCTCATCATCTCTGATTCCTGGTATATCGGTGCCTTTGGCCGTTGGTGGCGAGGCGGTGTCCTCGACGCTTGGTATCAAGATATCATTGCCAGATCAAATAATGAGGAAGGCTGGACTTCCGGCATATTAAGCATGAGGAATTTAGATTTGCTCAATGAGTACAATGGTATGTTCTATTTCGATCCTCGGCGCTTCGTTATTATCTCATTATCTTTCTGCAGGTCTTCCTTTTTCTACCAAGAATCTTCACCCTCATCTCCTGGCTCGCGGTTCTCCTCCGAAGCTCAGAAACCGTGAAAGGTCGTCGCCAAGACCTGTCACCCTCCCAGCGCGTAGTTCTTCACCGCCGCCTTTGCCAAAATCGGTCTCTCTCCCCCTCCACGCTACCCGGCATCCCTCATCTTCCATTGAGCAATCACCCGCGCTTGTCATACAGCCTCTACAGCGCTCCTCTTCGCTGTCTTCCTGTTGCCCTGCCGACCAGGCTCACTTGGGATCATTACTACAGTCTCGCTTGCCCTCAACCCTCTTCGATCAATCTCCTCACATAGCAGAAGTTCTTCGACAGATCTCGCTCTCTAAAACCACTGTGCTTGACCTTCGTGCACAGCTTACTGATTGCCAAGCGTGTACGTCACAGTCTCACACTCTGCTTCAGACAGAGTTGGACACTTTGCGCGATCGCAAGCGACAGGAGGACACTTCGAAGCTGGACATGAAGTCGCGCACCAAGACCCTAGATGACTCAAAACGCCACACAGAGACTATGAGAAAGGATGCTGAAAAAAGACTGAAGTTCGCTCAGAATGCTCGCGACAGCGCAACGCAACGTATGGATCACCTTGATAAAGAAATTACCAAACTGCACCAGAGCCTTTCCGATGATGAGATACTTATGCGTCAGTCTAAAGAAATCGTATCAGAAGCTGAACAAGAAATTTCGAATGCTTTGGAACGCAAAAAGGACGAGATTAAGGACGCAGAGGATGCAGTCTCCGCTCTGAATCAGCGTGCCAGGGAGTTGGAAGACAATGTCATTGAGGCAAAGGAAAGGTTATCACGTGTAAAAGAGCGCAACGAGATGCAAAGGCATGGTCAGATTTTCCAACCAGCCAACCAAACTCCTTGGGACCCAGCTCATAGGCGTTCTGTTCCTGAGAGTGGGGAGCGATCAGGTTCACTTGCTGGCTTTGAGGCCATAAACGGGCTCGGACATCGTCCTTCGGTCTCTTGCGACTCTCAGCCCGCACCCAGCACTTTGGCATTCTTGACGCGCTCAGTTTATCAGGCCGGTAATGCGGCCCATGCTACGTTGCGGGCGAACGGATATTCTGTATTTGATGATAGTATCCTCACGGCAAAACAGCATTCTTTGCTCCCATCTCCCCATCTTTCCACCAACTTCTCCCCGTTCGGTGACGGTGATCCATCGCATGAGACTATTCCGCCCACCACTCAATCGTTGATTCCTTCGGCGCTTACCACATCCCTTGGTGGTGCTGACAGTGCGTCGAGGTCTTTCCAGCCAGAGAATGATGTGTATATGGGTAAGGAATGGCGAGGTCATAATATGACCCCATACTCCCCCCACATGGCTGTACGGTCCAATGATCATCAAAGCTCGGGTTTTGCCAGCACGATGACTTCTCCAGTCTCACAGCATGTTCCTTCTGTCCACGAATATGACTGCGATCCGTTTGAAATTCGTTGCATGCAGACGGGAGTTGAATATGGACGTCGTAATGCTTCTCGGGAAATCGCGTTGGATAACCAGCACACTGTATGGGTTCACCGGACGAATTTAGACCCACACCCCAACCTGGATCCAACCGAGGAATATGATGCACCCAACTCAATAGTTGTGGATAAGGTCAGCGCACGGCGTTGGTTCTCCACAACTTCCAAGGACAAGGAAAGGAAAGGATTGAATCCAGACGCCAAGGTATTCACGCTGGCCAGGAAATCTCCGCCCCGAATTTCCGCACCTGTGCCTCTCCCTAATGACGTGCCATCTGGAAACTCTACGACGACGTATGATGCCCTAAATCCGAATGGCCTTGGCTCACAGGCCTTGTGTACAGCTACATCGGCGAATAACTCACTCTTGCGTGCTTTTGCGCCTTCGCCTGCAGAGCGGGAGGTGCTCCAGCGTGCACTCGGGGGGTCTACCAACACAAGTTTTGAGCGCTTACCGAGTCTTAGTGATGTTGGGAGCATACCGTCATCACCGTCTCAGGTCCATGTGCTCCCCGCCGTCGCCCCTCAACAGATGGGCAAAGCTCTGCCTTCCTGGTTGCAGTCACTCCCGCGTTTCCGTAAACCCAATTTTAGCCCTTGGGAGGATGAGGAACCGGCGGCGTTGGGTAGTAGTGGTGGAGGTACAGCGGCGCACTATTAGGTCGATGTGGAAGGAATGTGGGTAGTGGCTGTTTCGATCTATATAGAGCTGGCTTTTTATTCTATTTTGGAAATTATAGTGGTTCGATGTTCCATCCGTGTACCACAGTAGGAGGGAGAGCTTGGTGATTGATCGCTTGCTTTCTTGTAACGAATTACTCAGAATTTACGAAATATATTTAACGATATGGCATGTGCTCAACACGCAAACGTTCACATGAACCCACCGGAGATAGACTGACCTTCGATGCTGGCAGCAGGTCTGATCATGAGGCTGTTTGGCGCCGACTATTGCCTAACAGCTGTCAAATGATTGGCATGTTGAATCAATGGGACAGAAACGTTTAGAAAGATGGCCAGGAAGAGGCTAGAGGCTAGCGCTGCAGTTGAGGAGTGATTAAACACATGAACGTTACACCTGGGGACCTCTACCATACGGCTAGCAATGAGTAGGTCTCACCAAGAAGATGGTGCAAGAGTTCGGAAGGTACTACTATGTAACCTAGAGAGAGGAAGTCCAGCAATACCCAAAAAAGAGCCAAACGGCTTGTGGAGTTTGTTGTCGATTATCCCTGCATTCGAATTCTATATAGCGCAAGAAGCTCATCAAAAACATCACTGACATTATGCGCATCATCGTTTCATACCAGGGTCGTAAATAAACGGGTAGCAGTATAAGTAACCGGGAGTAATGAGCAAGTGCAAAGTTAGTCCGACAGGATGTGTGTGTCAGGAGGAGATCAAGATGGAAGGATTCAGCGTTGATGATAAAAAAAAGATATACAAGGTGAAGTGCTCGAAGGGTACCACGTAAGCTACCCAAATGACAAATGACGGTTGGGGAAGGCATGGTAAACGCCGGGGGTGATATTGAAATGGCTTGCAGGGGTATATTAGAGCGGTGCGATTGTAACAAAGGAATCGACGAGCGGTATGACCAAAGAATGGTAACGAGCGTGGACATAGAACGGCCAAGGGTGAGCCGTGAAGAGCGCCAATACGAGACAGCATCATAGGATCAAGTCCAAGGGGAACATACAGTACCCCTTCAGCTGATAGCTGGTCTTATCGAGCACCATCCAAAACACCTCTCACGTCGTCTGTAGAGGCCAGATCGGCCAAGAAAGGAACTAGATCAGTTAGCTCCGTGTCGTGTGGGTCGTTGAACCAGGAAGAGACTGGGACTGCATTGTTCGGGTGAAAGATATAAGATGCGGGGGAATTGTCCAGGATGATCATGTCTGTTAGTGGGCGCCCAAGTTGCGACAAATCCTAACGGGCTAGATTGTCAGCAGATCTCTAGGTATCCAGACATGACCCATACTTTTACATAGTTCCCTTTATGATTGTAACAGCTTTCCCTGAACAGACGATGGGAGACCACTTGGTGGGTATCAAGCTTATCTAGTACGGGATCTGCGTACTGAAGCGCGACGTAACTAGTTATTTATGTGTCAGGGAGATGTGTAAGCCTAGCTTACTTTGCTTAGACTAGCTGTGAAGACGACAACTTCATAAATTTCGCCCATCTTTTTCAAGAAACTGTCGACGCCTGGGCGTTTTATAACATAGACATTATGCCAGTGGTATTCGATTTCAACAGGTACGACATAGTCGGCTTGCTGGATCGACTGCAGGGGATGCGGATGGTATCAACAGGGAAAAAGACGAGCCAGGCATGGAGCTGACCTTGAAGCTACTGTGAACCAAGGTCTCATCCAAGTCGAGGATGAGGCATTTCCTACCAGCGTGTTGAGGAGAAATTGGAGGCAATAGTGGTTTTGGGGTGCCATCCTATAAGTAAGGTGGGGAACGGTCAGTTGCTCCGAGTAGTACGTCTTGTTCATAGGATAGAACAGATGAACTCACCGGGCCGATGGGGATACCTGCTCCACCATCCATGATGAGCTTTTCCTCTTCATCTTCCAAGTCATCTAAAGGGTCCATGTCTTCATCTTCAGTGAAGCTGGTGGCCTCGGAGTCGTCGCCCTCACCAGAGTCATTGCTGGGGACAGTGGAATCTCGGGTATGGGGTTTCTCGTGGACAGGGCTGTCTCCAGTGGAACCGGGAGGCTGTACAGCACCAGAAGTGACGCCCTCAGTTTCGGAGAGGGGAAGAATGTGTGGAGGGGAGGGAGTGGGTGGAATGAAGTTGTTTTGAGGAGGTGGAGAGATGACGGAGATCTGGAGTGGGGGGACGGCGGTGACAGGTTGGGTGGGGGGAGTGGGAGGACGGAGTAAAACAGTAGCAGGAGGTTCGTCGGTCGTTGGGGCTTTCTCCCGGGATACGGAGTCAATTTCGATGGCGTGTGTGTTGGAGACACAGGGAACGAGGACGCGGAGGAGTCTCGAGAGGAGCGAGGGTTTGGACGAGTGAAGAGAGGGATGACCGTTTCCATTGGAGACGATGTGGTGGACAACGGCAGGGGCGTCGCCAACGACGACAGGCGGGTTGCTCATACTCGGCACTTTGCTTTTCAAGTTTGTTTTTTGTCTGCTGGCCATGTCACGCTCAACTCTCTCACACCTCTCGCCCACGTGATCACGCGTCTCTCTCCTACTGCCCAGTGGCATGTTTCCCAAAGGCCCGCGTTTTCTGCCTCAAAAAGGTGTCCGTTTTCTACACTTCTACCCCCTTTTCCATCCACCTACAACTTCCATATAGCCTCAGACGTTCCTGGGCCAAATTCATATAACCTTCAAGGTATTCATTTCTGTTCACCCCAATCCTTCTTTTCTTCAACCATCGTTAGACTCACCCCAGGACCCCTACAAGCGCGGTGCTTTCATCGAAAAAGCTGACCGCTTCGCTACCCACGCTCAAGGTACTATCCCCGGTGTTGTCCTTTATGGTACTGAACAGCGATCACTCCAGACCCTTGCATCGAATCCAACATGAAACCAACCTCCAACCTTTCAAAGCCTCTTGTACAGACACACATCGTTACCGACCGCTACGCTATCCTTCAGAGAAAAGTGGACGATCTCGAGAGGTTACACAACGATGGTAAGAAAACTGCAAGTACTTCTTTTCTGTTCCTTTCACTCTTCACCATTAATCCGCACCCAATTTAGCACCACACAGAAGTTGATCGTCTCAAATCAGAACTCAATCGCCTTCAGAAGTCAAATGCTGAACTGGCAGACCGCGCTGATAAACTGAAAAAACACAACGAAACTCTGGATCTGCGCACACAGGATCTCAAAAAGGCCGCGTCTTCTGACCAAGCCGAAATCAAAGCTCTTCGTGTAAAACTGAAATCCTCTGAGCTCGAAAGAGTACGTATGACGACTAAACAAGCAGACGCCGGTGAATCCAAGAAATCACTCCAGTCTCTTGCATCGAGACGCAGAGAGGAGCTTACAGAGAGGGACCAGCACATAGCGGAACTTGAGATGAGGGTCGCAGATGAGAAGAACAAGAGAGAGGCTACAGAGGCCAAGCGCCTGGACCTCAAAGCAAAAGGGGACGAAGAACTCCTTTCATCTCGCGCGTTCATACAAAGGCTTGAGGCACTGCTAAATTCGGCACAGGCTGAGACTCGGGACATTCAAACCGCATTCGCGACTTTCAAGGCCCAGTCAGAGTGCAAAGAAACAGCCCTTCTCGCACAACTTGAACAACACCGGCTTCTTCTGGGACGCGTTTCGGAGGAGTATGGTCGTTTGGTCTCCAGAACGGTGCACGCCTCCGACCACATGCGACTCAAACAGGAGCACACGACTTTGTTGACACATACAGAACGTCTCGAACGCAAATTTTCCCGGTCCCAGATACAAGTTGTCGAGCTTACCTCGATGATCCGAGATGCGAAGGAGCAAATCCAACTCCTGGCGGCACAGCTGCACGACGCAGAAGCTGACATGTCTTTCTATCACTCTGCACTGCTGGATGCCTCCACACACACCCTGCAATCCTTCCCCCTCGAGGTCGTCTATCATTCCATCCACGAAGAGTTTTCGGAGTGGCAGAATGCCATACAGGCAATGGACCATCGGTCCGCTGAACTCGCTTCAGACTTGTATAGCTTGAAGTGCGAAGAAGCCATACGAGCACACTCCGCCATCGAGAAGCAGCTCCAGAATGAACGGAGGGCCTCTCGACAGCATGCAGCTGTTCTGTCCAGTGCTTTAGCATCTCACGAGGCAATAGCAACTTGCCTAGAAACAGCTCAGAAGGAAAAGTGTGCACTCGAAGTGCAGCTGAAGACAGCTACTGAGCTGACGGATGAATTGAGGACATCTTCTGACTCGATGGCTCGCCTGTTAAGGGAGACAGAAGAAAAGATGCGCCTGACTGCTGCTGCGAGAGATGTCGAGATTAAAATGGAGAAAGATATAGTGCATAGATTAACTAATACCCTGCAAAAGTGTAGGACGGCAGAGGATGCGCTACGGTCTGAGATCGAGTCGTACGTGTTTCTTTCATCCATTTTTTACTTTCCCTCTGGAATATTATCCCTTTTAGGTTAATGACGGAGTTGACTGATGCTGAGAGGTATCGGGAAGCATATTACTCGCTCTCAGACCAAGTAGGGTCCCTTGTGGCCCGTCATCAGCTTGCAGAAGAAGAGGCCCAACGATTGAGTAAATTTAACGCGGAAATTTTGAGCCATAATAATCCTGCACAACGCATCGTGTACGTCGATCGTATACGACAAGAGTTAGCAGAGGCAAAACATGTTTGTTACTCCTGCTTCTATCAACAACTTGGACTGACTAATATCTCTTTGATAGAAACTTGTCCTCCTGACACGTGAGCAAGAGAACTTCATCGCGGAAAATGAGGACCTTCGGCATGAGCTCAACTTATACAAGTCTGTTATGGTCCCCGTCGAGCAGAGGCCCCGAACAAATATCACACGGGTAGTCCGTGCACCGTTCGTGAATCTGACGCAGAGCCTTAATACAGGGAGCTACGATGTCAGTGGGCTACAGAAAAGTGGTGTGGATGTGGTGAAGAAAGTAAATAGTGTCTCTTCCACAAAACATGACCCTTTGTGATGGATAGGTCTGTTCCGCAAATCAGCAAAGGCACTATTATCTTCAATGGAGGAACATATTTGAGTCAACTTATTGTGCTAGAAGCAGGGCTATGCCCACAGTACAAGTGATCAGGTATCTATGACAGATTGATGATCTAGTTTTGGTGTGAGACTGAGTCTGTCTGTAAAATATTTATTTCCTTGTATTGGTGGCTGGGGCCCAGTCCTCTGTAGTTTGGAGGAAGTGAGCATGAAGATGTATGGGGGTCAAGATATAGACTATTCCTTAGTACATGGGTAAAATGTCTCACATCCCTTACCCTCCCCCTCCCCCTCACATCCCTCCCCCTCCCTCTCACATCCCTCCCCCTCACTCACCCCACCCCCTCAACCCCCCCTCACATCCCCTCCCTCATCTTCACCCCACCCTCACATCCCTCCCTTGGAGTCTCTCCCTACTTTCTTCTTCCCTCTCTCACCTCTCACCATCACCATCATACTCATCCCATCCTCACTCTTCCTGGACACTCACTCAGAACTCCAACCTAAGCCATAAATAAAAAAAACATCAACTTACATCTTGACTTGCTATTTTTTTTGTAAATTTTCGGACTGTAATGTAGTCTTTTCTAACTGATTCTTATTTCGGGGTGAACTTACTGTCACATGGGGAGAGATGTAAAACAACAGGAGAGTTGTAAAAAGCTCTCCAGAGCAGGATCTCAATGGATTTTGGCCTTTGACCTTGTGCACACAAAATATAGGGTCTCCTAAATATATGTGGCTGATTTTACTTCATAGAAAACACCCAAAATCAGAGCCCAGGACATGCCCAATGGTGTGAAAAGCCATCACCTTTAAGTTTCCAGGCTAGAGCTTACTACATGTAATACAGATTCTGCTAAAAATTGACTTTGGTTAGTCTTAATGGACCCAAAAGTCATCATAGGATGAATCTTGGGTCCACAGATACAGTAGTCTACAGCAGTCAAACAAGAAGTTGCAATACTCAGCATGTAGTGATCTGGGTAATATCCTGTATATCTTATTATAAAGCCAAAGTCCTTTGACTGGCCTATTTAAGGCCAGTCAACTACTAAAAATGTAACACACTTTCTACCATCATTGACATGAACCAATATACATTATTCATGTTCTCAATGACCCCCTTAAGTATAGTTTGCCCCCAACTCACTACACTTTTTTGAACGCACAAACTTGTATAAAGGTTGCACTCGACATTGCTCATCAGTGATCATCATAACAACCAACAGTAATTCTCCTGCAAGGCCCAAAACTCTCAATGCTCTTGCATCAAGTTTTGAAGAAATTTTTTTTCTTGCGACATTTACAGCAAGCTTAAAAAAAGAATTTCCCTCTCATATCCCCATTTGCACATGAAGATAAGATGGTCCTGACCACCAGGGCCAAGAGCAAGAACAAGGCAAAGAATGCAGTGAGCACAGTGGTGCTTGCTGAGGAACCACCTGGCCACTCCCCACAAGAGGGGCAATTCCTTGAGATGCCCTAAAAACTCTGTATTGAGTCATACAAGAGAAGGGGGAGCCCCTGGTGGAGATGGCCCTGGAGGCGGCAACAGTAGCAACTGCTTGACAGCACAGCTATTGAGTGATGATAGTGACTACCTCCCATCCTCTGACAGAGAGGGTGAGACAAAGTTCCATCCCCAGAGATGGACATCGACCCTGTATGGGCCCAGACAGATGTCTGGATACCCCAGGTCTGATAGTTCAATGTGCACACTTCCCTCTCATCTCAATGCTTATTATGAGTCCTCAATTTATTGAGACTTGTTCTTTATCTTTCCAGAAAGTAGTAACTTTTTTCATTGATTGATTGATTGATTGATAATTTGGACCACAGCAATATGTTTCCCAAATAAGCCAACCATAGTAACCTCTCTAATTGGACGAAATTATACATCATCTGACTCAGAATTTGAAGCTGAGTTCAGATATGTGCCTGATTTGATCATGTGACCTACTTAAAGGGTGGGAAAATGTCTTAACATGGAAATTTTACATAAAATTGACCTTTTGGTATTGCAAAGTGATTTTAGCCCCCTTGCATCAACTGTTGGCATCATTGTGTGGCATTATTTGGTCTTATTGATATAGCTAATTATAGTAAATAGATCAAAACTGATCTAGTCAAGATAATATACCTTGTTTGAATGACTATACCCATAGGTCAGTTGTATGTGTTGTTGTTTGTACATGTTTGCACAATCACATGACATTTTACAAAAGTTATGCACAATTTCATGTTGATCAATAATATATCACTATGATGTTATTTATGTATTTCCTTATTGAGAAATTCACATTTCTTTATTAGTTTTGTAAATCACTAAGTAACTTTTTTATTGATTCATTCATTGATAGTTTAAATGGCAGAAATATATTTACCAAAAAGGTTAACTATAGCCTCATCTATAATTAGACAAAATTATACATCATCTGACTTGGAATTTGAAGCTGGGTTCAGATATGTATTTGATCATGTGACCTACTCTACCCCAAAGTTCATCTTGGAAGAATATGTAACATTGGAAGATATCAGAGATACTTTAAGAGTTCAACTGCATTAATTAGATGCTACCAAATTCCCAATGGGACAAATAGGTGCCAGTGTTGGTGACTTGGCTTTTATCATGCTACAATCAGATAGAACTTTGAATGAATCCCAGAAGATATGCACTGCATGTGAATATACTACAGCTAAAGTAAATCATGGCTTTAAATACTTGTTGAGTCCTTATGTGAGTGACACCTCAGATTGGGTATCTGATCTTTATGGACCAACAAAAATGACATGCCCAGATTGTTTAAGTCCTATGATTAAAAAGATTAACTACTTAGAGGTTCCAAAGCTGTTGGTCTTAGAATATCCCAATACAAGCATTGATACTAGTCATGAAATCAGACTACAAGTAGATGATCAAACAGCAGTGTTTCACCTGAGAGGCATAGTATATCATGGTGCCAACCACTTTGCATCTAGAATAGTATCACCTGCAGGAGATATATGGTATCATGATGGCATAACTACAGGCAATACTTGTGATAGTGGCATTGAGTTACAAGACATTACATATGATAACTTGAAAATATGTCAAGGAAGAAGCCTTGTATTGGCTATTTATGCTTAGATGGGATTAGAACTCTTGCTATTTATGCTGTTTATGACATTAATGTAACAATAAAAGGACTCGTACCTGCCACACGAAGTGTTGGCCCTCTACCACAAAGTCAAGAAAAGGGAGCACAATGCCCTTCAAAATACTTGAAGGGCATGCATGATAAGCTGCACCAGCAGATTGACAGCAAGGTTGCTGTCAAGAGCAATCATCCTGCCATTAGTGGCAAGAATGTACCTAGAGTTCCAAATCTGCCCAAATCTGGCAGATTACAAGACACCAAAGGCTTTGAGAGGTGGATAAATGCCCTCCTCCAGTGGTTAAAATCTGTGGATTGGTGTCATATCCCATGCAAGCACTCCTCCGACCTCCACTACAGAACTCCATAGGAACTCCGAGTATTTCAAATTCCTTATTTCAAATTACTTCTCCTGTTTTACTTTTATCACATCTTTTACTCAAGTCTGTTCTCCATCATGGATATGATCACATACTATGTACTGTGGAACTCCACAAAACTCTGCCACAGTTACACCAAGTAATTGCCTTAATATAAAGCTACTTTAGACACTTTGTATTCCTCAGTTCAAATATTAGTTGTTATCAACTTTGAACTTGTCAACTCAAAGACTTTGAACTTGTCTTAACCTTTGCAACTCTGGACCTCTGCTTTGTTCCTGACCCTTACTCCAGACTTCCTAATCAGAACTCCGCTTTTCACCTTTTTTTTATCTCAGACTTCTGCACAGACTTCCATTCTTTATCAGTTCCCTACAAATTGGACACTGAGTGTATTGCACCTCAGAACTCTGCCAGACTCTGCCATTTTCCTGCACCTTAGGATCAGTTCTTAACAATTGGAGAGTGACTCTGATCATATTGAGTTTACAGCGATGTTCCTTGAGAACACCATGCTTACCTGGTTTGAGGACAATGTTAACAGCACATACTGCCAACAGGCTGCTTGGACATTCAAGGAAGTAATAACTGGCCTATATGACTGGTTTGTCCATGAAATGGCAACCCACAATGCCACAGACAAGTTCTGGCACGTCAAATATAATGCTGAGGAAGGCGTTATGAGTTACTATCACAAACTGGATCACCTCTTCTTGACTTGTTACTGTTAAGACAGAAAAGATGACCAGACTGGGGATTGAACCCAGGACCTCCTGGACATATACCAGTAGCTCTACCACTGAGCTATCAGGTCTTATTGTATTCAACTTGGTTGGTTATTGTTGATGTAACCTAAGACCATATTGACACCTCCTTAGCTGCATATGTGTCTTACACCTCATTGGGATGCACATTTATACAGTGAGGTTATTACAACACTTATGGCCCACATCATGTGACAGATTACATCATCCAACAGGGGGTCCTTCTCTGGGGTTAGGGGGAGAACTTGCTCAGGGAGGGGGGCGATCCTTTGGATTTTCGGATCCCTGGAGAGGATCTAGGGGTTTGGTGCGTCTGCATTTACTTCTTTAATGATGTTTAGGCTACTCTACGGCTACAGGACACTACTTACTCCCTGTGGGTGGGTCCTTGCTCCGCGTTAGGGGTATGCACACTGGCGCCTCCTCCCACCATGCCTCCCCTGGGCACTGGCACTCCCCTGGGCACTGGCACTCCCCTGGGCACTTGCACTCTGTGCTTGTGCTCTGGGGACCTATTGGCTCACCAGGACTGTGACGGGGCTGGCAATATCCGCTGCCAACAAGAGATCGAGGCACCCCCATTGTCCACCTGTCTGCAGGGGGCAGTGGATTATCTATGATCATTGAGATCGGATAGCGGAGGGCAGGGGGAAGCGCCCCCCCAGTGCCGCTATTCCTGGGCCCACAACGCATCGTGTTGAGGACCGCACTCTACGGCAATGGATGCACACCGCGCACCAGCTGTCCATCTGGAGTGTTGGACAGCTTGCCACTAGGCACTGACACCTCTGAGGGGCCCCTCCCCCCACGGCATCACCAGTGTCGGCGACGTCATTGACCTGCTCGTGCATCGGACCAGGGGGGGTAACACCCCCTATTTATGGTCAGCAAGCTGCCTGTCTGGATACAGGCGGCACTACCACACACCCTGTTGCTACGGATGGGGTGCTTCTGGGGCTTGTCCCTGGGCTCATCATGGGCATACAGGTGAGGGCCTCTGTTAGAATAGGTAATCTAGTTAGCATTGGACTCAACCTATTTTTTTATTTTTTTTCAACAATATTTAACGTGGTGCACGATCGCAGTCCGCGGCTATCTACTTTACAAGCAAATAACGGGTATACGAGTGTAAGATATAAGGGGAGACTACTGCCCCAATACAGCGCGTGAGCGCGTGAAGGCTCGTGCGTCTAGCCAAGCTACAGGCCAAGGGCACTCAGGCGCCTCCCCGAACCAGCCCTGCCAGCACTCCCGATGGCGCGTACTAACCCGCCCCAGCCCCCAAAACGCCGCTGCCCCCCGGCAGCCCCTATTAAGCGCATGCGCCCACCAACGCAATGGTGCAGGAATGACGATTACAGGCCTTCCCGCAGGTCGACCAACCCACCAGCCATAAGGCCCGGTGGGGTCCGAGGCCCCTCAGTTGCCCGAGTACAGCCCCACGCCGCTTAGCCCCCCCGCGCACAGGAGGGTACCTGTTGGGAATGGAGTGGTGAACAGTGACAGGAAGAGTTAAGGACAAGGTTAAGAAGATGAAGTTAATCTCAAAGGCTAGTGAGTGAGGGAGTCTGCAACAGGGAGGAATGTTATTATCATCTCCTACAAGATGTGCAATATTTATACTACACAGTTAGGAGGTATAGTGTAATGCACTCCTTTAATATATAAAGGAGGTATTCTGTAATAGACCTCTGTACCAGTTAATAATGGAATAACTATGTCATATCCCCTATATAATTCTCCAGATAGACTTGTCTATCATTGTATATTATAGGGGGTTTCCCTGGATAGCATAGGAGACAGTCTTGGCAGTCTTTGTAGTCTTGGCCAGTCTATTCCTGTATAGGAGACTGCCATTGCTCTAGGGTTAAGGGTAGCAGCTGCTAACCCTAACCCTAAGCTTAGGACTTGTATTCCATCTCCCTAGGCTTGTTAACTGCCTTGGCTTGCCTGTATACTCTTGTATACATAATCCCAACAGTACCCACCAACCGGTGGGCCCCCTGACCTTGTTGGCAACGAACGCGTGGTTTGGCGTTACCAACCAGGAGACGTCGCAGGCCCAGGGACCAGAGCAACTCTTCGGCCACCTCCAGGTGCACCAACACACCAGACGGGGGTCATACGCCCTGCGCGTGTCCCTCATCCGGGATCCCACCCCTCGGGTGGAGCAAAGGCGAACGCACGCAGGTTTGCCTCCAAGAATTCGATAAGGTCGTCAATGAAGCGAGGACCCTGCCGATGTTTCTTGTGCTTAAGTGCGGGCACACGTGAAGCAGGTGATCCCGGTCCTGATACGAACGCGGGGGGCAGGTGCAGTGAGTGTCCTCGCTGGGGAAAAACTGGTCGCGGTAGCTCCCGATGGGAGCATGCGCCGTGATGCAGTGGCAAAGCCGCGCCATCAAGCTGCTGTCGTGAGCACTGCCCTTGAGCCATGGCCTCCGACTGGAGGTCGAGGGGGTCGTGGGGCCCTTCTTCTGGGCCTGAAGGTCCAGGAAGTTCCTCCCCCTGTACTTGGGGTCCGCAAAGTGGAACCTCCAGTTCATAGCTGCCAGCTCGTCAAATGTTGTTTGAGGTCACAAGTGAAGGATTGAGTGAAGGTGAGTGAATTGACTGGGGGGAAGTGAGCCAGAGTGGCAGGCCTTTTATATCTTTCTGGAGTGTGCACAGACCATCTCCAGAAAGTATAAATAGAGGGCCTGTTTGGCACTGGCACTCATTCTTCCCTTCCCCCACTACTCTACTATACATCTCTACTCTAACTCTACTGCTCTATACTGTGTGTAGTCTACTATGGGGAGACTATGGTAGTGTTAGAGTAGTGTAGTGTAGTGTGTGGGGAGGTTATGATAGTATGTATATATGCTGGAGTAGACTAGCTTCTAACAAATGTAGCCAGCAGCCAATTGCGAGTGGTCCGGGGGGAGACCCCGAGCGGTGTGGACGGGGTCTCGGCCCTCTTGAGGTCGATCGGTCGGGTCGTCACGTCGCGCTGGCAAAGGTAAGGCTAAAGGGGGTAAACGCGTGACAAAAGTGTCAAACGCGTGGTGGAAAGGGAAAAGAGACGAGACACAGAGTTCTCGAAAGGAGTCAAGAACCTGAGAGCCAAGGGGTCAAAGCGGACGCGTTGCGATCGGATCGATCGATGATCGAACTGCGTGGGAAAGGGACACGAGACAATGAGATCGAGGCCGAAGGCACTCGATGTGAGAATACGCGTGTGGGCGTGGTACAGGAAACAATGGACTCGTTGGTCCAATCAGGAATGAACAAGAAAAGGGCCGTGGTGCCCAGTAACCGTAGAAACAAGAATACTTAACTTGGAAACTACACGTCGTGTGTAGTTATCTTGAGGAAAGATGGGCCGTCATAAGGGAAGCTTACAGAATCCAAGAAGAGAGAGGGGAAGAAACGTGCTCCATTCGAAAGGTGGGAGGACACCTTATATACAAGCTGAGAGTACTAACTATATGCACATGTGATTGCGCGCGTACTCTTGCACCAATCAGAACTCGAGAGATGAATAATAAAATAATAAAGAGGCAGAAATGGACGAAAAAGGAAGTGGAGATAAAAATAGAACACTCAACAAATGCAAGAACAAGTGGTTGTCGGACCGGCATCATCGAGTCCACCTCTCAGAGCCTCAACTGTCAGGAATGGCTCAGGGGGGGGGGACTAGCACTGAGGCCCTCTATTGACGAGACGTCACCTGGGGCCCAAGCAAGTGCGGAGTACCATCCAGTGTGCCCCCTCAACCCTACTCATCTGACAGATCAGCCCGTCGAGTCAGAAACAGCTAGCCATGGGAGGGGGTACATGCCGGAATCTTGGTTCTCAAAGGGAAGTGTGAAGAATAAATCAAAGTGTTCGAAGAAAGGAAAATAAAATCAAAACCAAAACCCAGCCCTTCAAGTTGGGCGTACAAATCTTGACGAGAGTCTTGAGGACACACGACAAATGATAAACCCAAGAGATCGACATGTTGAGGCATTTGTAGACCTTCAAGGACGTCACTGACTTCTACCTGTGTCTCGAAGTTGGGGAGAAGGTTAATTAGATGTATGGATAAACAATAAAAGAAAGAAAGAACAGAATAATACAAATACTTAAGGATCCCTGGCCATGTCGGGGGTCCTGTGGGAAATGCCTCGGAAGTAGGAAGTCGACAGGTATGTCGTCTTCCCCTTCCACAGCGGCACCCTGATGGACTTTGCAATGTCATGGGCTAACTTGTGGACTGTCCACTCCTGCTTGGAGGGGACGAACCAAAGGTGAATGACGCAGCCCTGGTCCTGTTGGAACCATGGGCGCAGAAGACGGCAGGCCCAGAGGGCATGCTGCTGACCGCCCCTAGCGGAGCAGTCCAACCACGACTCTATGGTCGCGAGCGAGTCAGAGAAAACCACGAGATGTTTGCACCCAACAGCCAGAGCCGCGGACATGCCCATCTGTAGCGCCATGAGTTCTGCATCGGTGGAGATGGCCCGACCGGTGACGGTGACAACGCGGCGCACCTCCTGCTCACCTCTAAAGACGAGGGTGGCCGCCACGGCTTGGTGAGTGGGCTTGGGTACGGACCCGTCGCAACTCACGACAAGGCCCTCTGGGTCCGCCCTAGCCTCAGCTAGGACATTGTCCAGACGGCCGATATATTCCTTGTACTCGTCCGTCCCCTTAGGGGGCAGGCGGTGGGCGGTGACTCTGTCTGCGCACAGATCCAACAACCGGTTGCCAGGCTGACTCTCGGGACCTAGGGCCTCGAACATCTTGGACTCAACCTATGGCCAGTTTAGTCAGTCCCCATTTCGTCATTTAGTGTATAGTATTGCATCATCAGTGCCGGAGCGCATGATGTCATTGCACAGTCAATGACATCATGCATTCCACAGTCCATGACATCAGTAGTTTATACTTAGCACGGCTTTATGTATATAAGTAGATGTAACTGGAGACTACCTCTCCAGTTACAAAGACTCTTATACACTGGTTAACGCCCTCATACCTCTTAAGCTCTGTTGGCTGTCTTCACTGATGCCCTGTATCACTCAACAGCCTCGGCCGCCCACAGGTGTGCCCGTATTTACAGGCACCGTTTAGGCCCACTGGGTCTCAGCCAGACATCTCATCGGACGGCAGGGTTGCTGGACCGATGATCCATCTCTCGATGAGGGGGGTGGTTCACCCCTCTGCCCACTAGGGACTACGGTTAACCTCCAGGCCCTTCGGAGGCTGGGGGCTTACGGTGAATTGACACTGCTCACCGGCTGGCCTTGGCTGGCCGCGCGTGGGAGGACCGGACTAGCTGCGAGTGGGGGGTCTTCTGGCATGTGGTGGCGCAAGGGCGTGGCTCTGCCTTCCTGGCTCTACCAAGCTTTATATGTGGTCTATCTGCCCGCCTCAGAGGTTAAAAGAGGGAGGAAGGTCTCACACCGGTGGGGGTCTGGTATAGTAGAGCGTAGTGTACTCTGGTATGTCTGTACTTCATGCCCGCGGACTGCTTACGTGCACCGCGCTATAAATTGTTGAACCAAAAAAAAAAAAAAAAAAACCACAAACTGGATTGTTACAATACCAGAATGATCCAGGCCCCAGATCCTTTCACCTTCAAGATGCAGCTGGTCACTGGGCTGCCGTTGTCAAGATTCCAAGAGCTGAACCTTTTGTGGAAATTGTGCAGTTGTGAGCTTATGGTGGTCCTGGAAATGAGTACAAAGGTTGCATGTCCAAATGGCAGAGCTTTTAGCAGGACACAAAGGGCAGGTTATCAGGACATTGGAGCAAGGAGATGCTATACAATGAAGCTCGGCGGTTCAAGGTTGTAGACACTATGGCACTATGAAAAATTATCCTATCAAGCAACTATTAGATATTAACTGTCTATTGGAAGCTTCAGTCAACATTGAATGCTTCTGAAGAGTAATTACAGTGCTCAAGTGGCAGAAGATAGCCTAATTTGGGCTCAGGTCAGATTCTTTTTTTCTGCCTCTGGACAGACCCCCCCCCCTACCTGTGGTTTGGGATGCCCATCCCACCACCCCCTTGAGCAGATGGAGCTGGAAGGTCACTTTGATGACTTTGGGGTAGAGGGCCAACACTTCGTGTGGCAGGTACGAGTCCTTTTATTGTTACATTAATATCATAAACAGCATAAATAGCAAGAGTTCTAATCCCATCTAAGCATAAATAGCCAATACAAGGCTTTTTCCTTGACATATTTTCAAGTTATCATATGTAATGTCTTGTAACTTAATGTCACTATCACAAGTATTGCCTGTAGTTATGCCATCATGATACTGTTGGATGATGTAATCTGTCACATGATGTGGGCCATAAGTGTTGTAATAACCTCACTGTATAAATGTGCATCCCAATGAGGTATAAGACACATATGCAGCTAAGGAGGTGTCAATATGGTCTTAGGTTACATCAACAATAACCAACCAAGTTGAATCCAATAAGACCTGATAGCTCAGTGGTAGAGCTACTGGTATATGTCCAGGAGGTCCTGGGTTCAATCCCCAGTCTGGTCATCTTTTCTGTCTTAACAGATACCATATATTTCCTGCAGGTGATACTATTCTAGATGTAAAGTGGTTGGCACCATGATATACTATGCCTCTCAGGTGGAACACTGCTGTTTGATCATCTACTTGTAGTCTGATTTCATGACTAGTATCAATGCTTGTATTGGGATATTCTAAGACCAACAGCTTTGGAACCTCTAAGTAGTTAATCTTTTTAATCATAGGACTTAAACAATATGGGCATGTCATTTTTGTTGGTCTACAAAGATCAGATACCCAATCTGAGGTGGAGGGAGTGTCACTCACATAAGGACTCAACAAGTATTTAAGGCCATGATTTACTTTAGCTGTAGTATATTCACATGCAGTGCATATCTTCTGGGATTCAGTTAAAGTTCTATCTGATTGTAGCATGGTAAAAGCCAAGTCTCCAACACTGGCACCTATTTGTCGCATTGGGAATTTGATAGCATCTAATTAATGCAGTTGATGTTACGGTTCTATCGTGTTACCTATATTTACTTTCTAACATGTGCTCACTTGACAGCCAGTGCATCTTTACTTATTGAAACACTCCTGAAAAGACCTGAGTAGATAGCTACTATACTTACTAGCCAATCATTATATAGACCAGAGTAACTAATAGTCTATATAAGCTGTAGTAGATAGTCGGTCAAGGCCTCAGCTTGACCTAAAGATATTAACTCTTTAAACTGCTCACAAAGAACTCGACCTAAGGAAGTACCTTAGAGTCTAAACGACGAACTCGACGCAAGGAAGCACCTTGACGTCTCGAACTTACTGAGTAGTTAAGAGGCAATCTTAACAGTTGAACTCTTAAAGTATCTCTGATATCTTCCAATGTTACATATTCTTCCAAGATGAACTTTGGGGTAGAGTAGGTCACATGATCAAATACATATCTGAACCCAGCTTCAAATTCCAAGTCAGATGATGTATAATTTTGTCTAATTATAGATGAGGCTATAGTTAACCTTTTTGGTAAATATATTTCTGCCATTTAAACTATCAATGAATGAATCAATAAAAAAGTTACTTAGTGATTTACAAAACTAATAAAGAAATGTGAATTTCTCAATAAGGAAATACATAAATAACATCATAGTGATATATTATTGATCAGCATGAAATTGTGCATAACTTTTGTAAAATGTCATGTGATTGTGCAAACATGTACAAACAACAACACATACAACTGACCTATGGGTATAGTCATTTAAACAAGGTATATTATCTTGACTAGATCAGTTTTGATCTATTTACTATAATAAGCTGTATCAATAAGACCAAATAATGCCACACAATGATGCCAAGAGTTGATGCAAGGGGGCTAAAATCACTTTGCAATAAGGTAGAGCTAATCCATAGCCATCCAATGTCACATGTTTGGTCAGATATCTCAAAATTACAATGAAATATAAGCATAGAAAACTTTTGAGAATAGTAATAAAAATTATGCTTCCCACAAAAATTTCACATGTTAGATTAGAAACTTTTGAATCAGATAGATTTATTTTAAAGTGCCGTGAGGAAGTGGAGTTTCCACAAGAGTTGTGTGAGAGATTACTTGAATGTTAATGTGCATGTGATGCTTGATGTAGAAAGGATTGGAACTTGTTGTAAAAACTCCACCTCCTCACAGCACTTTAAAATAAATCTATCTGATTCAAAAGTTTTTAATCTAACATATAAAACTTTTGTGGGAAGCACAATTTTTATTACTGTTCTCAAAAGCTTTCTATGCTCACATTTCATCGTAATTTTGAGATATCTGACCAAACACGTGACATTGGATGGCTATGGATTAGGTCTACCTTACCAAAAGGTCAATTTTATGTAAAATTTGCATGTTAAGACATTTTCCCACACTTTGAGGAGGTCACATGATCAAATCAGGCATATATCTGAACTCAGCTTCAAATTCTGAGTCAGATGATGTATAATTTTGTCCAATCAGAGAGGTTACTATGGTTGGCTTATTTGGGAAACATATTGCTGCAGTCCAAATTATCAATCAATCAATCAATCAATCAATCAATGAAAAAAGTTACTATTTTCTGGAAAGATAAAGAATGAGTCTCAATAAATTGAGGACTCGTAACATATCCAATTTTGGGACATGTCAGCTGCATGTTGCAACATGTGCTATTTATGTGATCCCCTCTACTCAGGAGAACTCAGATCTGCCATGCTGACAGCAATGGCCCACTCAAACCAGCTACAACATCCCAGATCAAACCCATAAATTTCTTGACTACTTGTTACGATTCTATCATGTCACCTATATTTACTTTCTTACATGTGCTCACTTGACAGCTGGCACATCTTTACTTACTGAAACGACTCCTTAAAAGACCTGAGTAGATAGCTGCTATACTTAACAGCCAATCATTATATAGACCAGAGTAACCAATAGTCTATATAAGCTGTAGTAGATAGTCGGTCAAGGCCTCAGCTTGACCTAAAGATATAAACTCTTTAAACTGCTCACAGAGAACTCGACCTGAGGAAGTACCTCAGAGTCTAAACGACGAACTCGACACAAGGAAGCACCTTGTTGTCTCGAACTTGCTGAGTAGTTAAGAGACAATCTTAACAAAAGGTCAAGCTGATTGAACCCGCCGACTTGTCACAAGTCTAGGCACACCCAACCGACACTGTGGCGCCCAAGCTTATGCATGCGCTCAAGAACAGACACTTCGCAGACAGACCACCCCGAACAGCAGTACCCACTGCTACCTCAGAATTCTTCCGTTTAGACGGACAACGAATTAGGTACAGCAACAGCCTAAGAAGTTGGTACTTCGCAGATACCACAGGCTCGACAGAATACGTACCCGACCACTACTTCACCGAAGGTAGACCCGAAGACAGCAGACCGCCACAAAGAATTAGAAGAGAAGCATCCTCTTCTATCACAGACAAACGAACAGGGTATTCACAAACCCTTGAAGAATCTGAACCCGAAGACTCACTCGACCCTACCTACTTCGAAATGGCACACAACAGAGATGCCCAAATAAAGATCCGAGTCCCCTCCGACTTCTCTGGAGAAAGAGAAAAGACAACAAAGTTCTTACAAGAGGTAGAACTTTACATCCGGGTAAACCCGAACACCTACGACACCAATGAAAAGAAGATCGCATTCGCCCTCTCGTTCATGATAGGAGGAGCACCTGCAGGATGGAAAGAAGCAAGGATCAGAGAATCCTTGGCCAACAACAACTTCGGCGGCTGGCAAGCATTTAAGACAGCCGTCTCCACCGCCTTTTCCCCTGTAGACGACGCAGGAACTGCACGAACCGAACTAAAGAATTTAGTTTAGACAGGAGATGTTCAAGACTACATCTCTGACTTCCGAATCCTTGCTGCGCGCACAGGAATAGTCGAAAACGTTGCCCTCATTGAATACTTCATGGACAGGCTGAAACCGAAACTCCTCGAGAAGGTGTTTCTTAAAGAAACAATGCCCACCACCATTGACGGATGGTACGAGGCCGCTGCCAAGTATGAAGGGCAGTGGAAATGAGCACAGGCAATCGCGGGAAAAGCTAGAGGAAGTAAAGCACCCTCTAAGGCTTATACTCCCTCCGCCGCCCCCGACGTCGATCCAAATGCCATGGAGATCGACAAAATGACGCAACAAGATCGTGCCAAACACATGCGCAAAGGAATGTGCTTTGTCTGTCACCAGACAGGACATCACGCCATTGACCACAAAGACAAGAAGACGGGAAAGTTCCTACCTGGACCCATCAGAAGATTTACCGCTAAGAAACCAAGCGGCAAAGATGCCTATGGGAAAATACAAGCCCTCTTAGGCGAGCTAGACGAAGAAGAAAAAGAAGAAACCCTCAACCTCATGGAAGAGTCGGGTTTTTATGAAAGCGGACTGCCCCAACGTCAGGACCCGCTGAAATTATGGTCTCCTCTGTACTAATAGCTAACATGGAAAAGCAATCTATGTGATTACCAATGCAGCTATTCGTTGAGTGTTAAGACAGAAAAGATGACCAGACTGGGGATTGAACCCAGGACCTCCTGGACATATACCAGTAGCTCTACCACTGAGCTATCAGGTCTTATTGGATTCAACTTGGTTGGTTATTGTTGATGTAACCTAAGACCATATTGACACCTCTTTAGCTGCATATGTTTCTTACACCTCATTAGGATGCACATTTATACAGTGAGGTTATTACAACACTTATGGCCCACATCATATGACAGATTACATCATCCAACACACTCCCCTAATCTGGCACATCATACAATTCTGCTTAGGTAATTTGGATGACTAAGCATCATGCTGACTAAGCAGCACAGCCTGGCTTATTTAGCGCAGGGCCCATAACCTGTTAAGACAGAAAAGATGACCAGACTGGGGATTGAACCCAGGACCTCCTAGACATATACCAGTAGCTCTACCACTAAGCTATCAGGTCTTATTGAATTCAACTTGGTTGGTTATTGTTGATGTAACCTAAGACCATATTGACACCTCCTTAGCTGCATATGTGTCTTACACCTCATTAGGATGCACATTTATACAGTGAGGTTATTACAACACTTATGGCCCACATCATGTGACAGATTACATCATCCAACATTGAGAACGAAATCGTCGAAACCAATGCCCTCCTCGATTCAGGAGCAGGAGGGATGTTCATGGACAAAGGCTTTGCGCAAATGTACAACTTCCCGCTCACTCCCCTCCAGAAGCCAATCCAGGCTAGGAATATTGATGGCACCCAAAATAAACTAGGCACCATCAACCACTCCACCACCGCTTCGGTAGACATCAGAGGAAGACAATCAAAGATACGGTTTATGGTCACAAGACTAGGAAAAGAATCGATCATCCTAGGACTCCCCTGGCTCTAAAAGGAGAACCCGTTGATCAACTGGGAAATCGGGACATTGCAATACCGAAAGAACAGATCATTGGAAGCCGCCCGATGGGCAGTAGCCAAGACCCGGCAGCTCATGAAGGGAACCCCTTTTGAGCAGAAACACACCACGGAACATACCCCAATCGCGAGATTGGAAGAAACCTCGATCCGAGCCAAAACATCGATATCTCAACAATTGGCACACGACAAACAGAAAGATCAAGGAAAAGACAAAGCAGCCATACCACCGGAATACCGAGAATACAACAGAGTCTTCGAGAAGACAGCCTCTGAAAGATTTCCCGAATCGAAACAATGGGACCATGCCATAGATCTGAAAGAGGACTTCATACCGAAAGACTGTAAAGTCTATTCTCTCACCCCGGTCGAACAACAGAAAATGGACAAATTCCTCGAGGAAAACCTGGCAAAAGGATACATACAACCGTCAAAATCACCCATGGCCTCACCGTTCTTCTTTGTAGCAAAGAAGGACGCAGGAGCGCTTCGACCCTGCCAAGACTATCAGTACCTGAATAATGGAACGATCAAGAACACGTACCCACTACCCCTGATCGGAGACCTCCTTGACAAATTAAAAGGAGCACAAATATTCACCAAACTCGATGAGATATTCAAAGATCTGATCGACGAAGGATGGGTAGTAATCTACATGGACGACATTCTGATCTTCTCCCGAGACCCCAGAAAACACACCGATCGAACAAAGAAGATCCTCCAGCAACTCAGGGACCACGACCTCTATCTTAAGCCCGAAAAGTGTAAATTTGACATCAAGGAAGTCGAATTCCTCGGCTTGATAGTGAAACCGGATCAGATCTTGATGGACCCGACTAAACTCTCTGGCATCCGAGATTGGCCCAAACCAACAAACGTCAAAGGAGTACGATCGTTCCTCGGATTTGGAAACTTCTACCGCAGATTCATCGGATGCTTCGCTGAACTAGCACAACCACTCAACAGCCTAACGAGAAAGGACATCAAATTCGAATGGATGCCGGAATGTCAAGAATCATTTGACAAATTAAAGGCTAAGTTTAGCGAGGCACCAACTTTGTTGATGCCAAATCCCAGCAAACCATTCACGATCGAATCTGATGCATCTAAATTCGCGACTGGTGCGGTACTCAGGCAACAGGGACCCGACGGAGACTGGCACCCATGCGGGTACATCTCCCACTCTTTGACCCCGATGGAACGGAATTACGAAATATACGACAGAGAACTGCTTGGAATTATCCGAGCTTTAGAAACGTGGAGGCACTACCTACAAGGAGCGCCACACCCGGTCACAATCCTATCCAACCACAAGAATTTGACGTACTTCAGGGTTGCACAGAAGCTAAACAGAAGACAGGCACGATGGAGCCTCTTCTTATCAGAATTTGACATCAAGTTGATCCACGTACCTGGATCACAGATGGTCCAATCTGACGTGTTATCCCAAAGAGAAGATTTTGGAAAAGACACGGACAAGGACAACGAGAACCTGACAATGCTGCCAGAAACAGTATTCATCAACACTATCGACATGGAAATGGAATCACTTTTGGTCATGGCGAACATGAAAGACGAATTAGTAGCCGATGCAATCAAGGCACTAAAGACCAACGGAATGCCACCGATCAAATCTGATCTCGCAGATTGGGAAGTAAAGGATGGACTCCTTTTCTTCAAAAACAGATGCTACGTCCCACCAAACAATGAACTACGAAAAAGATTAATCGAACAGTACCACAATTCCCTCACTGCAGGACACCCCAGACAATTCCAGACACTAGAATTGATCCGAAGATACTATTGGTGGCCAGGAATGATGACATTAATCAAAAGTTTCATACAAGGATGCGAACTATGTCAACAAATGAAGGTTAACACCCACCCGACGACACCACCCCTGACACCGATTAAATCAACCGTGACAAGACCGTTCGCGTTGGTTACAACAGATTTTATTACGGACTTGCCAAAATCTGACGGACATGATGCTCTAATGGTCGTGGTAGACCATGGTCTTACAAAGGGGGTAATTTTAATACCTTGTAACAAGACCGTCGACGCCTTAGGAGCAGCAGACCTCTACCTGAAGAACGTATTCACCAGATTCGGTCTTCCCGACAAAATCATATCTGATCGAGACCCACAATTCGCATCCAGATTATTCCAAGAGCTAGGAAAACTCTTGGGAATCAAGTTGGCTATGAGCACAGCCTACCACCCACAAACCAACGGACAAACTGAACGAATGAACTAGGAAATCGAGGCCTACCTGCGCATGTTCTGCACGAACCAACCCGAGACATGGGTGAAACTCCTCTCCACCGCCGAATTCGCCCACAATCAACGGACCCACTTTACTGTGAAACACTCTCCATTCTACCTCATGATGGGGTACGAACCACATGCGATACCCATGCCTTACAAGAAAAGTGATGTACCTGCTGCAGAGAAAAGGATTGTCCAATTACAGAGAGCGCGAAATGAAGCCCTAGCCGCACACGAACTGGCCCAACAACTCATGGCAGAGAGAATCACCAGAAAGTTCACTCCGTTCCTCCTCGGTCAAAAAGTATGGCTCAACTCCAGAAATCTGAAGATCTACCCCCACACAAAGAAACTCTCCCTGAAAAGAGAAGGACCATTCCCAATTAAGCGGGTGCTCTCACCGCTTTCTTACGAACTAAAACTACCGACTCAATGGAAAATTCACCCGGTGTTTCACGCAGCACTCCTCACCCCATATTCGGAAACAGAAACACACAGTCCAAACTACCTGAAACCTCCCCCCGACCTGATCGAGGGAGAAAACAAATACAAAGTAGAAACCATCACTGCCCACAAACCACGCGGATCAAAGTACGTTTACCTCGTGAAATGGAAAGGTTACCCAACCTCGGAAAACACATGGGAACCAGAGTCACATTTAAAACACGCCGAAAGAATCCTCGACTTATATAAAGAAAGGAAAAACCTCTGAAAACGAAACATCGAACACACTCATACACCATGCACACTAATAACGCGACCGCCTCTTCCTCTGCCCAAAAGAACCTCCCACCTCTCGCCGAATTCATTGAGAACTTCTTAATTGATCCCACCAACTGCGCCCGCCTCGCCCATTACCTCGTCGATCGTGATCAAGATGTCTTAAACAGCCTCCTCCACTACTGCGACGCCATCCTCGACCTGATACGAGACCAAGAACGGCTCGCCGACGAAACCCTCGCAACCATGATGAGCCAAGGTATAGAATCAGCGATCAATCGCCTCCAGAAACAATGGTTAGAAAGTGTTCAATCCCCCACTCCTCTCACGCAACCGACCGCCACTTCAGCATCCCCCCATTACTCCTTCCAATCGACCCAAGTCAAAGACTCCCAAACTGGGTTACCGACCTCTTCACCCCGAAAGAAAACAGTCTCGAACAAAAATCCCCCAACTGGAAAGGGGCAACATTCGTCGACTTCTATTCCCGGCATCATTAAAATCAGAACGACCCTGCCACCAGTACCTGAGATCATTGATCTCACATCACCCACTCCACAGCCACAGCGCCCACTGACCCCAATGAACATTCGACCCAGAACCCCGACGCCACCACATATGAAAGCAGAGAAGTGTTACAAGTGTGGGAAGATCGGCCATTTCGCGACATACTGCAACCAATTTATCTGCAGTATTTGCAAGAAGAGAAGACCCGGACATTACCCGGTCACCTGCCCTAAGCGACGACGCGCATCAGCGCCGCCCGTCTACACCAGTCTTAATTGGGTCCTGTCAGATCAAGTCTACGGACCTCCCCCTGAAAACGATTACGACGACACCTGGGACGATGCAGCATGGGCAAATGTCACGGGAGAACCCTATGGAGACTTATAAGAAGTCGTCTTCTCCCCCTCTTTTCCTTTCAACAATCGCAACCCCTTAGAAATGGACGGCCACATCATCTTCGCCATCGTCTTCTGCTCATTCTTACTCATATGCTGGCTCGTTATCTTTTCCTTCGTCATCTACTGGCATGTTCAGAATCGCCGGCCCTCACCTGTCCTCACACCGTTCATCGACGTCGACGTCAAACTTTGACCGCTCCCCCCTGTCGCACGACCATTCCGACACTCACGCGTCTGGATCTGGAGAGATCCCAAACAGCCTAGCGACAAAGTACTCATCTAGAAGGGTTATCGAAGACTTCAAACTTTGATTTTAGTGAGGGGGTAATGTTACGATTCTATCGTGTCACCTATATTTACTTTCTTACATGCGCTCACTTGACAGCTGGCACATCTTTACTTACTGAAACGACTCCTTAAAAGACCTGAGTAGATAGCTGCTATACTTAACAGCCAATCATTATATAGACCAGAGTAACCAATAGTCTATATAAGCTGTAGTAGATAGTCGGTCAAGGCCTCAGCTTGACCTAAAGATATAAACTCTTTAAACTGCTCACAGAGAACTTGACCTGAGGAAGTACCTCAGAGTCTAAACGACGAACTCGACACAAGGAAGCACCTTGTTGTCTCGAACTTGCTGAGTAGTTAAGAGACAATCTTAACACTACTCCTTGCAATGCTATATCTATTTTCTGCCAGCCTTGGACATAAATGATCTGTCACCCAATTATTGGATCTAGTGATCAGTTGCATTATATAGATATAACCCATATATTTCAATACAAAACAGCACCAGCCTACTTGCTGCCTTGCTTGCTGCTTACAAACTCCGAACAAGCACCCACTATGACATCTCCCAAAAACGGAAATGATGACACAGGTGGTTGATGCTGAACCAAACAATCCCATCCACCACCCCCTCAAGCACAATGGGACATAACGACGCGCTCAGTTGAGCACGTCATTGTTATTTTTTTTTTTTTTTTTTTTTTTTTTTTTTTTCAACAATTTATTGTTATTTTTTGTATTTCTCTGTTAACTAACTCGTTCCTAGCCGCTTATCACCCCCCAGTCCCTCCCCTGCTTGGAACGCGAGAGGGACCATGACCGCTGCCGCCCAGGCTCAACACCAGCCACGAAGAATACCGGGGCAAGCACGAGCACGACAACGCGGGCAGGAACGGCAACCATGACGAGTGAGGAATCGAGGCTCGGGGGGCAATGCCTTCCCCAGCTTGTAAGTATATTTCTTTTTTGTTTCATCTTTTTTTTTTCCCCACTGATTTCATTGATTGTAGGAAACTACATACTATGACAACGAGCCCCACACAATGCTCCACCTACAACGGGCCAGCTGATGCATAGCCAGCACTACCCCAATGGGCAACAAGACCAGGCTAGGCCACGGAATGGGAGCGGGGAAGGATTGGCAACCAACGGGGCACGGGGGATTTGTGGGGTTAACCCCCTCCTGAGCTCGGGTATGTTTTTTTTTTCTCCCCTGGCCTTGTCACTTGCTTGAAACCCGCAACGGAGGGGCCATCTGCTCCTCGCCGGCAGCTACCACTGCCTCCCTGGCTTGAAATGCCCGACGGAGGGGGCATCAATTACTCGCCAACCTCTGCCTCCACCCCCCCCCCCTCGTTCGAAATGCGAGATACCAAGGGTGCAACCCGTCTCCCTGCTTCGTAGCAGGGGTATTTTCTTTACTTCCTGTACTAATTCATTAATATAAATTCCTTACAATAAAATAATATTAAGCAATCGTAAGATATCACCCTGACTAGTTGACCCTCCACTCGGCGATGTGTAACACAACAGTTTGTAAGTATTTCCTTTTTCAGATGTCATAGTGGGGAGTGGGCATTCAAACTCCGCCTGGTCATGCAGTGTCCCCCCGATTTCCACTAATTACTCTCATGGGTTCCTCCCCATCCAAGCCTCACTGCCAGACCTCTGAATGCACCCTGCCTGAAAAAACTCCTGTTGATGACACCTGTCGTTCTCTGTCCTCCCTCCTCATCACTTCTCCTAATTCTGTCAATGGCTGTCTCTCTCTAGATGCAGTTACAGCTTGGGAGACGTCTGCTTCTTTGAATCCCAAGCTGCAGATTGTTTGCACAATTCTCCCCCATTCTGATATTAAAGCAGCTCTCATCTCACGCTCAGCCCGTATCAATGATATTCATGTCTTTAACAATGTGGTGGACTTTAAGACTGGTCCCATCACAAATCAGAAGAGCAGCGGTAGATGCTGGATTTTTGCCGCTACCAACGTACTTCGCTACAGCATTATGAAGAACCTTAAACTTAAGGAGTTCCAGTTATCCCAGGTATTAAAGCTGTCCGGATTATATTGTGCTTATTGACGAAGTCTTACTTGTTCTTCTGGGATAAAGCAAATTACTACCTTGAACTGTCCATTCAGCACGCCGATCTCCCTATTGATGATCGACTCATCAGCCATCTCTCAGCTGACCTTGTCAGTGACGGTGGTCAATGGGATATGTTGGTTAATCTGATCAAGGGTTATGGGCTTGTCCCTCAATCTATCTACTGAGAATCTACCCACTTGTTATTGTCTGGCCCGCTCAATGCCCTTGTTAAAACTAAACTTTGGGAACATGCCCTGATCTTGTGCCGCCTTTCTTCATCTTTGCATGCCAAATTTATTCCTGAGGATACCTTGATTTTGGTGCTTCGTACAAAGAAGGAGGAGCTCATGAAGGAAATTTACAACATCATGACCGCAACCCTTGGGGTTCCCCCTAAACCAGACGAGAAGTTTGTATGGGACTACATCGATACTGATGACAAGATCGGAAGATGGGAAGGAACACCTATTGAATACTTTCGAGCATTTGCTGCTAAACCTTATCCTGTACGTGAGCCATTGTGGTATCGAGGCATGTGTAGTTCCATTGATTTCTTGCAGCCGTCCGAGTTGTTCTTGCTTATCAATGACCCTCGTAATGAGTTTTCCAAATTGTACACCATTGATAAGCTTGGAAACGTTTGGGGGGGTTGACCTGTGCTATGTATGGTATTTTTCATTTCTGATAAGTAACATGCTCACCTAAGTCCATCCTGCTTTAGATGTCAACACTGAGATGGACAACATGAAGAGAGTTGTGGTTAAGGTATTTTGTCCTAATGATGCATTTCATGCCTTCATCTAAGGAGTGTCCAGATGATTAAAGCTGGCCACCCTGTCTTCTTCGGCTGTGACATTGGTAAATTCTCTGACAAAACTGCAGGAATAATGGATCCGGCGTTATTTGAATATGAGGTGCGTAGTGCAGTTTCACAAACTAGGGCAATACTGAAGTCACAATAACAGAATGCTTTTGATATTACGCTGGGTCTGACGAAGGCAGAACGTTTACAAGTTAACGAGTCATCCATGACTCATGCCATGGTGATCTCTGGTATTCATTTGGATGCAAAGGACAATCTGGTGCATTACAAGGTCGAAAATTCATGGGGAGAAACTGTGGGGAAGGATGGCTACTTTGTGATGACCAATCAATGGTTCGAACAGTGAGTTCTGTACTTCTTACTACCTTCTGTCTTGTGATCATTCCCAAAGGTTTGTTTATCAGATTGTCGTACCCAAGAATTTTGCTCCAAAACGCCTTGTACAGGTCTATGAGTCAGGGGAGAAAATGATTCTGCCCCCATGGGATCCCATGGTGTGTTGAAATTATTAATGCCTTTTGATCCCTGACGCACTTTTTCTCTAGGGCACATTGGCTTGAGCAGTCATCGGTGTTGGATGATGTCAACATGTGTCCCAGGATAATCATTACTATTAGTTACAAGCTCCTCTTTACTTATGTTGCAGAAATATGTGTTCTTCATCGCCATGAATATGCTTTTCACACCAAATGGCTAGAGGAAAGTGAATTACACAAATGAATGAGTTCAACTGGAAGCAAAAAGACCATAATAGCTTTACTTCTCTCATCAGCTGTTACAGTTGTCACCTAGGGTACCACATCATTTTTCTTTTTCACCCATCAGTTTTCCCTTCTTTTCCTTTTGATACATCTGAGATGGCTTCTTTACTTCTCTTACATCCAAAATACTTCTTTTCTTTTGTTATACTACTTCTTCTTCCTTTACATCAGACTCCTTGACATTGCCCAATGCTAGCATAGCTGTTAGAATAGGTAATCTAGTTAGCATTGGACTCACTCTATGGCCAGTTTAGTCAGTCCCCATTTCGTCGTTTAGTGTACAGTATTGCATCATCAGTGCCGGAGCGCATGATGTCATTGCACAGTCAATGACATCATGCACTCCACAGTCCATGACATCAGTAGTTTATACTTAGCATGGCTTTATGTATATAAGTAGATGTAACTGGAGACTACCTCTCCAGTTACAAAGACTCTTATACACTGGTTAACGCCCTCATACCTCTTAAGCTCTGTTGGCTGTCTTCAGTGACATCTTGTATCCTTCAACAATAGCCTTGTCCTTGTGTATATGAGTAGATAGTGTGGGGGTCTAAGCTCCTCAGCTTGACCTAAGCAATCTACCACTTTCTCTTGCTCAAAGATACACTCTCAGAACTACTCTAGAAAGCCTCTAGAGTTAGTAGACCAGACAGCACTTGAAAGCCTCAAGCAGAGAACAACAATTGACCCCTTTGGAGACAAGAGGAAGCCCTTGTCTTAACAAAAGGTCAAGCTGAACCAGAAGGTCCTCCTACCAAGGAGCAGACAAGACATCTTCCAGACAAAACACCAGACAGACCCTGGAATGCCTGCCCAGAGGCGCACAACTGTGCAATGACATCATGCGCTCCGGCACTGATGATGCAATACTATACACTAAACGACGAAATGGGGACTGACTAAACTGGCCATAGGTTGAGTCCAATGCTAACTAGATTACCTATTCTAACAGATTGGGCAGGAAAACACCTAGGGAAGTGGGATGCTTTCAAGACAGCTGTAGGAAAGGCATTTTCCCCCACCAACAATGCAGGAGCTGCCAGGACAAAGATGAAAAATCTGAAACAAGATGGAGACCTGGAGGATTACCTTGCACAGTTCAGGATCTTGAAAGGAAGATCTGGGATCAAAGAAGACACCACCCTCATAGACATGTTCATGGATGGACTGAACCCAAAATTATTAGAAAAAATCTTCCATGTGGAAAAGGTCCCTGAAAAGATGACATGATGGAAGCAGCTGCCAAGTATGATGGGCAATGGAAAGGGGCAAAAGCCATCATTGGAAAAACACAAGGTGCCTACTGGCCAGAAAAGAAGACCACACCCCCTGTCAAGAAAGAATCAGGCCTGGAAATAAACAGGCTTACAAATGAAGAAAGGATGGAGCACATGAAAAAGGGATTGTGCTTTCTCTGCCATAAACCCAGACATCAGTCTTCCAACCATACAGGAGGTAACATCCCCTCCTCCTACACTGCCCCCAAACCATTCCAGAAAAGAAAAGGGGCTGATGTACATGCATTGATCTGAGCCATGATGGCAGAATTAGATGAGGAAGAAAAAGGGAAAGCCCTGATGCTCTTAGAAGACTCAGATTTTTAAAGAAGCAGCCTGAGGCAATGCCAGGTACCACTGAAATTTCCATCCATTCTATAATGCTAGCTACAATGAAAAATAAATCCATGCACTTATCAATTTCTGTAGCAAGAATGGAAGGAGGAAAAGCCATTGAAACTAAAGCACTCCTGGTCTCAGGAGCAGGGGGAGTGTTCATGACCCAGGAGTTCACAGAACAACTAGGTCTGGAACCCATCCTCCTGAAAAGGCATATCCCTGTCAGGAATGCAGATGGGACCCTGAACAAAAAAGGCACCATCACCCACTACATCTCTGGATCAATGAAAAAGAACTCTCTACCAGCTTCCTCATCACTGGATTGGGGGATGAATCCATCATCTTGGGACTCCCCTGGTTGCAATGAACAAACCTGATCATAGATTGGAAAGAAGGGACACTAGAGTTCCAAGAGAACCACAGACTCACCCAGGTCAGGAGAATAGTACAGAAGACAAGGATGAACTGGGGAAGCCTTGGAAAGGCCCAGCACCCTTGACCTTCAATTGAAGAAATATCAATGAAGAACCCAAGGTAATGAAACTGTCTAATGCAGAACCAATCAGACCACAGGATGAAGAGGAAGATCCCATCCCAATCCCTATTGAATAAGATAGTACTACACAGGACAGCAAGCTGCTCATTGCCTATGTTAAAGGAGAACCTGTCATTTTAATATTCAAACCTGGAAAGACCCCCCCCCCCACTCAAGAATACACTGAGCCAGTGTATTCCTACTCCCATAAAGTGGCCACCATATCCTGACTCACCATGTCATGGACATCCCCCTGGTACTCCTTCAGCCAGAACATCTGGATCAGGGCCAAAATGCCAGTCTCACAACAACTTGCCCATGACTCAGAAAGGGGTCAGGGTGAACAGCCAAAGAAAACCCTGGATGAACTACTACCAGAAGAATATTGGCAATATCAACAGGTCTTTGAGAAGGAAGCATCTGAAAGGTTCCCTGACTCACAACCCTGGGATCACTCCATTGACCTAAAACTGGACTTCCTCCTGAAAGACTGCAAGGTATACCCCTTGTCCCCTAGTGAACAAAAGAAACTCAAGGGAGCCAAATGGTTTACAAAAATGGACATTCAATGGGGATACCATAATGTCAGAATGAAGGACAGAAACCAGCAGAAGGTGGCCTTCAAGACTAACAAAGGGCTGTTCAAACCAATGGTCATGTTTTTTGGCCTCTGTAACTCCCCAGCAACCTTCCAGGCCATGATAGACAAGGGATGGATTGTGATATACATGGATGACATCCTCATCTTCTCCAAAGGAAAGTAGGAACACTAAGAATGGATAAAATAAGTTTTACAATGACTTTAAGAGCATGACCTCTATCTCAAGATAGAAAAGTGCAAGTTTGATGTCCAGGAAGTAGAGTTCCCAGGGTTGGTAATCAAACCAGATGAAATAGGCATGAATCAGACAAAACTGGCAGGAATCAGGGACTGGCTGGCACCTACTAATGTAAAAGTGGTCCATTCCTTTTTGGGCTTTGGGAACTGTTAGAATGTGGTAAACTAATCTTATGGACTTATGCACTGTTAGTAATTCACTATTACTCACCAAGACCCTTCTTATCTACATTACTACATTATGCTTACTATGCCCTATCTATCGGCCTCCTATCGTCGGATATGACTCATTAGCACGTAGTAATCATAGATAAGAGACTGATATATAAGTAACTAGTCATACTGATGTATTCTCCAGTTACTTACACTCAAATCATTGGTGTCTCATCCACATCTCATTCAGCACACTCTTAGCTGCGTTTGCGGTTATCTGACAAGCTCTCTCTCTCTCACTTGTCATATTACCTTTGACTTCAACAGGAACTTCTACTGACAATTCATCAGGCACTTTGTGGAGTTGGCACAACTGCTAAACAAGCTCACCAAAAAAAAACCAAAATCTTCGAGTGGTCACCAGAGTGTCAATGAGTATTCAATGTGCTGAAAGCTAAATGTGCTGAAAGCCCAGTGTTGTTAATGCCAGACCCTGCAAAGCCATTTGTGGTAGAAGCCAACACATCAAAACATGTGACAGGAGCAGTCCTCTGGCAGAGAGATGCCAATGGAGACTGGCACCCTTGTGGATACATCTCCCACTCCTTCACCCCAACAGAATGGAACTATGAGATATACGACAGAGAACTTCTGGGCATAGTCCAAGCCCTGGAGACATGGCAACACTACCTACTGGGATCAGGACACCCAGTGACAATCCTTTCAGATCACAAGAACCTGACTTACTTCCAAACTGCACAGAAGCTCAACAGGAGGCAGGCCAGATAGAGCCTGTTTCTGTCAGAATTTGACTGGCAACTGACACATGTCCTGGGATACCAGATGATACAGAGCAATGCCCTCTTGCGAAGAGGAGACCACGTACCAGAAGAAGACATGGACAATGAGGATATAACTCTCCTCTCTGAAATGCTGTGCATCAACTTCATTGACACTGAGATGCATGACGTCTTTGCCACCAGCATCATGAAGGAAGACCTGGTAAAAGATGCAATCATGGCACTCAAAAACAACAGCACACCTCCAATCAAATCCTCCCTCAAAGATTGGAAAGTAGAAGATGGGCTTCTGTTTTTCAAAGGCAGATGTTACATCCCTGACAATGAGGACATACAACAATGAATAGTGGAGTGTTAGAACAAGTGCCTACTGAGTGGGCGCCCTGGGCAGTGGCAGACCATGGAGTTGATTCAAAGGGACTATTGGCGGCCAGGGATGGTGACATTTATCAAGAAATTTGTTACAGGATGCACCACTTGCCAACAGACAAAAGTTAACACACACCCAACAACCCCCCTGCTCTCCCTGATCAAATCTCATGCCACCCGCCCATTCACTTTTGTAACGACTGACTTTGTCACTGACCTCCCAGTTTGTGATGGATTTGCCTTGTTAATGGTTGTGGTAGACCATGGTCTTACAAAGAGGGTAGTTTTAATCCCTTGTAACAAAACAATAGATGCACTCAGAGCAGCCACAGTCTACCTGGACAACATCTACAAGCAGTTTGGGCTACCAGACAAGATTATTTCTGATCAAGGCCCCCACTTTTCTTCCCAGCTATTCCAGGAACTAGGAAGAATGCTAGGAATCAAGTTGGCAATGAGTACTGCTTACCACCCACAGAATGATGGAGAAACAGAACAAGTAAATCAGGAGGTAGAAATCTATCTCTGAATATTCTGCTCTAACAACACAGAGAACTGGAAACACCTCCCCACCACAGAATTTGCCCACAACCAAAGGACCCATTCCATCCAAAAGAACTCCCCATTTTACCTCATGATGGGCTACAAACCAAAGGCAATCCCCCTCCCTTACCAGAAGGCAAACATCCCTGCAGCAGGCCAATTGATCATCCTCTTGCAAAAGGCTAGGGATGAGGCACTCATCACCCATGAGCTAGCACATCAGATGATAGCAGAACAGGTCACCCAGAACTTCAAACCATTTGAGAAAGGAGAAAAGGTGTGGCTAGAAGTGAAGAACCTGGAGATGGCCTACACCACAAAGAAGCTTGCTCTGAAACACAAAGGACTGTTTGTCATTAATGAGGTATTAAACCCACTCTCTTACTGGCTCTCCCTCCCAAGACAATGAAAAATACACCCAGTCTTCCATGCAGCCCTCTTGACCCCCTTCCAACAAATGGACAAACATGGCCCCTCATTCTCTGAACCACCACCTGACCTGATCAAAGGAGAAAAAGAGTACAAAGTTGAAGTGATACTAGCCCACAGGAAAAGAGGCTGAGGGTTTCACTACCTAATCAAGTGGACAGGATACCCCCCATTGGAAAACTCATGGGAACCAGAAGCCAACCTTGAACATGCCAAAACCATGTTAAGTACTTACAAAAAGAAAAAGAACATCTAACACCAAAAAAAAAAAAAATAACACAACAGTATAAAAGAAAGAAAATGGACAAAAAAAAAAAGAACAGAACGAAATGCAATGCCCCTCTCCCAATGCCATCACCACATGACTCTTCCTCTCCAACCAAGAGAATGAAACTAAAGTCCAGCAGCTTGTTGAAGGAAACATGCATCTGAGGCCCCTCTTTGCTGCCTGGGGGTACAACCAGCAACTCCTCCACATTGCCTGACAACAAGAAGAAGCACTCCTCTCTTCCTTAGAAGATGTTGTGGCACCTCTCCACCAGCAAAGAACCCCCACTCATTGATCTGTCTCCCAGCCCAAAAGAAGACCAACCCCCTACCCTTCATTCCTTGTAAACAAAATGACCCCTGTAAAAACCCCTATGCCCCCACTCCCTCAACAAGACTCCCTTTCTGACTACATCACCCCCTTGCACTCCATCAAAATTTCCTCTTCTAAGCTGATTCCCCCACCCATTGACTGTGTGGTCATTGATCTGACTAGGGACTCTACCCCCAGAATCCAAACCCCTATCCACTCTCAGACCAACCCTACCCCTAGAGAGAAGACATGCTTCTGCTGTAAAGGAAGAGGTCACATTCACTCCTTCTGCCCAAGATTCAAATGCTCTACATGTGGAAAGAACAACCCTGGGCACTATTCTAACAACTGCCCCAACAGACCTCTGCTCAGACACATTTGATGATGCAGCATGGGTGAATGTCATGGGTGAGCCATATGTGGACCAATAAGGGAAACACCCACAAACAGAGAACAATATTTATTTGGCTTGACCACACTTGCAAAAAAAAACCTTTACACCTACACCATGAACATTGGCCTCATTATTCTCATTTGCATCCTCATCTCCCTTGCTACTCTGGGAGTAATCATCATGCTAGCATGCCTTGCCTCATATCAAAACAACCTGCACTGAGAGTATTGGGAGTGAGGCCAGTGTGGAAGGCAAGGTGAACATAATCTTAGAAACAAGTGAGGGAATGGAGTCAGCAACAGAGAGGAATAATATATTCATCTCCTGCACAGTGTGCAATATTTATACTACACTGTTAGGAGGTATAGTGTAATGCACTCCTATAATATAATAAGGAGGTATGAAGTCATAGACTCCTGTACTCATTAATGTCACTATAATTATACCTTTTCCCCTATAATTATGGTGTCATTGTACCTCCTATAATATCATGGCTTGGTAAGCTACTGTGCATTCCCCTAATTGCCCTTGCATGTGTTAATATGACTTAGCATATTCTGGCATTATTTCCTGGCCATGCAAACTGCCTTGGCTTGCCTGTATACTGTTGTATACTCTATCCCAACAGAGAGTGCACTCCACATTATCAAACCAAGAGTCTGGTAGTGTTCAGCAATCAGAACAGCTACCCCCTCACCCCCCTCTCTTGTACCCACACCCATACCAGACACACACAACAGCCCACTGACCTCCACATCCCACTGATCCCTACTGTGTGCCTGCCTTCACCCCCATCCCAGCAATCCTCACCACCACCCAGCTGCTTCTCCACCCCATCCATGACAGGCTCCAAGGAGCAGCAAATCCTCCACCCCAGTACCCGACCTCCCTGTGGCCCATCCCCTATCATGTTTGGATCTGGAAAGTCTCAGGAATGAGTAGAAAGTTGGTGACTTTTCAGATAGAGAGAGGGTAATGTTACAGTTGTTGGCTAGGGTACCACATCATTTTTCTTTTTCACCCATCAGTTTTCCCTTTCTTCTTTTCCTTTTGATACACCTGAGACAGCTTCTTTACTTCTCTTCTTTTTGAGACATCCAAAATACTTCCTTTCTTTTGTTATACAACTTCTTCTTCCTTTACTTACATTGGACTCCTTGACATTGCCCAATGCTAGCATAGCCTTGTCCTCATGTATATAAGTAGATAGTATGGGGGTCTAAGCTCCTCAGCTTGACCTAAGCAATCTACCACTTTCTCTTGCTCAAAGATACACTCTCAGAACTACTCTAGAAAGCCTCTAGAGTTAGTAGACCAGACAGTGCTTGAAAGCCTCAAGCAGAGAACAACAATTGACCCCTTTGGAGACAAGAGGAAGCCCTTGTCTTAACATCAGCTGCTCTCAGCACTATTGTTCAGCAGGCAGACACTCCTGGTAAGGACCAAGTATTATATTGTTACAATGTTATTACATTGATATCTACCTACACTACATAGGTGGCTAAGGACATACTAAAAAGTAAGCCTTGATAGACCTAGATATGGGGAGTCCAGAAGAAAAACATCTACCAATATTATATGTGCTCGACCTTACAAAGAATCCATTCCTATCCAAAAAAACAAAAACTACCATCATGTGATCTGACTGGTTGTGGGCCTGACAGGCAATGTGTGCAATGGCCAAGGCCTTCTGAGGGAAAGGGATGCATTGTCACTAGTGACAAGGCATGTAGTCAGCAGTAGGATAGAAGTTAAGGCAATAGTTGCACTGAATAGGCTGGATGCATGAGCAACAGTTTGGATGTCATGTGAAAGGCCTGCAAGGCTCCTCAACATCTGTAGCAATACCAACAAGGTTGCAGCAAGTGACAGTGTGAGAGCAGAGTGAGTAGATTAGTTGTGGAAGGTGCAGAGGTCCTTTTTGCATAGCCAAAGGTACACACATGTGGCTGAATCTGCTCTGTTTGGGAGGTATGATATGGGGTATCAGAAATTGAGCCTGTCGACGGTAACGAAAGTCCTGTCCTCATGGCCAGAACCAGTGCTGTTATTGTTGTTGTTGTATCCACATCTGACGGCAAAGGAATTCAAAAGATAAGTATATTATGTAAAGTAATTATTTGTCTAAATACCAAGTCTGAATGAGTGGGCGGTTTGGTATGGGCTTGGAGATCAGGGACGCATGAAGGATAATAAGGACCTGTCTCAAGAAACTGGCGTGTAAAACGGCTGTGATATATGTGGTGATTCTGATGAATTAGTAGGGGGATTGAGTGGTGAAAAGGACCATCGTTCTGGGAGCAAGGAGCCCACGGAGATTGTATGGGAATCGCGAGAATAGATGCTTGGCTGTTCTGCGGTAGTCGCAGTAGGAGAGATTGGATATGGCTGCAAGATGCGAGGGACTACGGCAATACTTTGATCTAGAGTCGGGTCGATCGGTCGACCTATGAGGTCCGAAGATTTCGAAGTGTAGAACTTTCCTTTTTCCAACATGGAACCATTGCTCGATCGACGAGAGGAAGCGTTTAGACGTTTATGCTTCCACAGCTGATCTAATCCAGATTGCATGGCAAGGCTGATGAATGTGATGATGACCGCAACTGAGAAGATTGCGGCAATAACAAGACCAATGACCACCCGAGGGATGGGTGCCAACTTCAACCGCTCTACGAACGCAATTGTAAGAGCAGTGCACAGGAGCCTGACACCGGCCAGAAATGCTGAGTAAGTATTGGCGCCCTTGGTCCTGCATGGTCGAAGTGCGAGGTAGGATATGAGCCAGACACCTTCCAAGACGACCATAAAGATTACTTGCACCTCCCCATTACCACTCGCGAATGAAATGCAGATAGCTTTGCAAAAATGGGCGGTCATCGGAATAAGAAAATAGTAGTAGCGTGGCTCCGTGTATTGCGCATAAACAGAGCTTTTAAGAGCAAACTGCTCGGCATTCGAATACAGTGAATGGGAAGTAGTGCGGCGAGCGAGGCGGATGGTCAGGAAAGCGGGATATGAGAGAAGACTAGTGATGACCAGGAACGTGATGATAGCAAGAAGAAGTGAAAGCCATGAGTCCTTCAAGGTCCACTGATAAAATGTAAAGATCATAAGGGGGAAGTACACAGCGAGCACCTATTATAATGTTAGTATCATTTGAAGTACGAGGATCAGATCAAAATTACCAGACGAAACCACCAAGCGTAGGTGAATGTACGGTATGTACATCCAGTGATCTCTTGGATTTCCCAATTGGCGATCAAACGGCCCTTCAAGAACAACACCCCATGCGCCAGAAGGAAAATTCCAATGGCACACGCAACCAAGACAAGCCCACAAATGAACACAGTCATAAAAGCATTGGCTGTTGCGACGTGAAGGGAATTGACGTATATAGGAATACCTGCTTGCAGGACATTCGAAGATGCTGCTGTGACTGTCTGCACTTCTCCTGGGCTACTTGCATAGGCAAGAGTTCGAAAGATCCGAGATGGAGGAACAAGGAGGTTCGAGCTCGGAATGTTGTATGGGCTGAGCTTGCGATTCACAAAACCGACTGCTGATCCTGTATTTGCGTCGGCAAGTTTTCCACCCGTCAAGTGACGCAGTCGGTTTATGGAGCTTTGAATGGAAGAGGAGGATGAAGTCGAAAAAAGGCCAATCGCCCAGGAAAAATTGAGCGTAAATGCGCGATAGCTTGAAGGATAATTGAGGCTAAGGAGGGATGTGGCAGCAATCGTTTGATAGAGGGACAGTAAGTCGAGGAATCGGAATGGCGCAATAGCCTCCGGAGAAGTGGATTGCCATGCGGCCGACACCAACGCGGCTAAAGCAACAGCACGTGTCACCCACTCGACTGCAGGCTGATGAGTTGACCAGCCATTAGACAAGGTCGCCTGTACGCATGCTTTCACGTTCCCGGTGGCAACTTCGGTGAGAGTGAGTTGCGCAAAACCTTCCAAATCAGGAACTTTGAACGCAATTCCAGGGATCTTGTTAGAAACACCGAGAGAATCCGGCAACGAGACGGAATCAGAGCCGGTGAAATTGTACATCGGAAGCGGGCAAAGGACTCCTCCAAGGATGTTGCATAAATCCAGAGTAACATTAACAGGATTAAGCCCATAGACATTAAGTAGAAGATTTGCCGTTACATTCACGTTGGCCTCCTGTGAGGAAAATATATGAGGCCGTGTACATGACATACATAGTTAGGGATACAACATACAACACTGGCAGCGGAAATGTTGAAGAAAACTGATTGATTGCTTGCTATGTAGGCCACATCAAATTGTTGGACAAGGAGAGTCTCGGGTGGCTCGCAATATGTGACGGAGGAAGTAACTGTGATTGAATGTTCAAGAAAGGAAGACATAGTGAACCTAAGGAAAACTTGCATAATGATTCCTCTCTGGAATGAGCGAATGACACGAGGAGGGAGATAAAGGAGACAGCTCGCAGCCTGGCGAGATAACGCAACATGAAGAACAGAGAAATAGACGAGGGTGGATTAGGCAAGGGCAGCCTCAAGCCTCTATGAAAGATGATGAGGAATGAATTTACTCCACGGTGCCATTGTTCAACACTGTTACTGGGCTATTGTTCTATTCACAGCAAAAAGCCAGGGAATATTACCTAAGTGTATTTTTGAGTATTTCGCAAATACCTACACAATTCCTAACGAATACTCCGTGAAAATACTCTGTGAGGTATTCCAACGTATCCTGGAACTTCTCAGAGATACTCTCAAAGTTATTCGAAATCATGACCTTGATCGATATCGATATCGCGATTGATTTCATCAGTGCTAATTAAGTTATTTCCTCGTCGCGGCAAGGGCGCCATTGACATAGTTGACGACATCCAGCGCCCCGCTGCCAGTCCTGCCTACGACTCACCAGTGTTTGGTCGACCGATGCAGCTGAGATCTCACATTTCAATACAGTCTTATTGAACATCGAACCCGTACAGTCAAGCAATGCTAGCAAACACACATCTTCCTTGCGTATGCACCCGATGTCGACAACATCCTGAAGGATTTGTGAGGCAAACAAGCTTATTAGGAAACATGCTCAACTGTATCCTGTCAATACTGCGGGCCAAGCTCCATATCCAACACCTGGGTCTTCAATTCGAACAGAAGTTGTGGTTCAACCGTCCAGCTCACCCACACCCCTTAATGCCAATGACACCTCGGAAGGTCCTCGATCTCCACCTGTTGGCCCAGATCTAGATACGCATCCCGATGTAGAAGATTCTCAATGGCGACGAGGATTTCGCGATGATCCGCCAATGTTCGATGTTAACCCTTATGAGGATTCTGATGGACTAGATGAATTTGAATGGTTTAATCTGAACCAAGAAGACGATGTGGGTCACACGATGGGTGGGATGTTGAACCAAGGTCGCCAGCAGCAGAACATACCGCCGCCGCCAATGCGACAACCTTCTCCAAATCTACGGCAGGATGCTCCAGATCACCGCTTCTGCCCTGTTTACATGCCCGATACCCTTGAGCTAGGTTTCGATGCAGAAGTAGGCACACAGCCGACCCTCATACCTCGTGCTTTCAGTGAAGCTGCTCATGTTCGCATCGCATATCTTCAGGCTGTTACATCAAATGTATATGGGCCTCACAGTTCAGCAGGCTACTGACCAGCTCAATTCAACTCTGGATGCATTACTGGTAGCTGGGGTTCTTCCGGATTATCCTCGTCCTGTTAGGTCTCTCTGGTGCCAAGGCACAGCTGGGAATCGACCCTGATCTTTTTATTACTAAATATGTTCTCTGTCCTATCTGTTGGAAACATCTTACCCCACATCAGGTTGATGAGCTCGAATCGCCTCAATGTCAGGTACTAGACTGTTCTGGAATCCTCTTTAAAGAGACTTACGACAAGAAGAACCGCCCCATTCGGACGCCGTTCCTGGTTAATCCTCAAACCTCAATTATTGGAGCTTTAGAGCGGATGTTCATGTGGCCTGGATGGGCGAAATCGCTCAAGGATAATCGGCCGACTCCTCAGAATCATGCCAATCGTAATGGCGATGAAAATTTTCTCATGTCAGACATGGATGATGCCACGGAATGGTATCAACCTCAGACGAACACTGTCCGCGAGGTTAGCAACAATGGCACTGTACGAGATGTCCCTGCCACATCTCCACATCTCACGGATCATCGATATGGGTTGCATCTTACTTTAAACTCAGACTGGTAGTTCTTGCATTTGATCTCCCTTTGCTATTTTCATCTCTCATGCATATATGATATACTTAGGTTCGGACTTCTGGAAAATCGACCTCATTCGGCAGGCCCAATATATTGGGCTATCAATGACCTTCTACATGAGGATTGGCTTCTGCAGGTGAACATAATGTGCTCCACAGTTCTTCCTGGACCCAAGGAACCTGATCATCCACAACTTAATAACTGTTTAGAACTGCCTGTAAAAGAAATTGCAAGCTAAGGGATGGTGCATCTAAAGTGCTTCTGGTCAGCTTTTTCAGGCTCTAACTTTGTCTTGCAGGGGTGAAAATGGATGTTCATGGCAAAGAAGAACAAGCAGATGTCTATGCTGACATCTTTTGTCTCAATTGTGATACACCTGTGATGTGTAAGCTCAGTGGCACCACAGGTCATGCTCATGATATCCATCTGTGTTTGTACTGTAATACCATTCTCCTTGACATCAATCAAGCAGGGGGTTATAATGAAAGTACATCCCTGAGATCACATTCATTGTCATGAATTGCTTACTTGCATCTGAGCAGATTGGACCAAGAAAACTGATGCCTCCATGCTGCATCATGCATTTAATTCACAGGATGCAGCCCCTGCACGTTCAAAGCATATCCTAGATAGCTATGGCATGCATTGGTCAACTCTCAACCTCATCTCTGGCTGGTGTCCTTCAATCCAGGCAGTCCTTGATTTCATGCACAATATATTCCTTGGTGTCATTGCTCATTTTTTCACTTCAGTGTTATTCTCATTGTTGTCATATCCCATGCAAGCCTGCGACGGATCTCCGGCGGATCACCGACGGAGCCACCGTCATATCAAAAAGACTATTTCAAATTGTATTTCAAATTACTCCTGTTTTGTTTATATCACATATCTATCATTGCTGATCATCTTACTTACTGCGCACTTGGTGCTCCATTGATCCCACCATAGTTACCCCGGTTACTTACTTACTATAAAACTTAGTATAATGTCACTTGTAACTTCAGTTTGATAATTGTATTGTTATCTCCACAACTCTCTCACTTCTAAGTCCTCGCTCTCTCTTAACTTCCGGAACTCCGCCGGACCTCCGCTCTCATTACCGTCACCTTGTAAATTGGACATTGGGCATAGAGAAGGGCGCAATCCCTTTTAGATTGAAGCCAAGTCCAGTGCCGCCACGGAACTCTGTCATAACCCCGCCTACGAGATTAGTTCGTAACAGTATTATCAAACTCACACTTCTTACGCCCATTTTCACGAACCTATTAACATCTTATGTCAAGTTCACAAACAGTCACTATGCGTACACGCTCTACTACCAATTCACAACGCGTGGGTCTCCGCAGCGGATTGCAAGCAGTGCGCAGATCCCAACTTTCCTCACCAACCCTCCACCGACCTTTGTCAACCTTCCTTCGGTACTACACCACGACCTTCGAACATCTTTCCTGGCCTGGGCGCAAACTCAGAAAACCCCAACGTACCACCTCCAACAACACCGCCGGTTCCCCGCGGTACTCCAGTCAACAACCAACCTAGTCATGGCTATCCTGATGGGCCTGATGACCCTGATGGTGACGACAATGACCCGGAAGGTGATGACCATCAATCCATTCCCGAGTCGGAGCCCCACAACGACCGGTTATTCCTACACGTACTACAAGAGTTACCAGACAGCATCCACTCCTCCTGCCAACCCCGTAATGAAAAGGTCAAAGTACGCGAACCTGACACGTTCAACGGAACAGACCCGCGGAAGCTCCGTGATTTTCTAATCTCTTGTAACCTTCACTTCCGTGACCGTCCTACTCTTTTTGCATCTGATGAGAAAAAGATTCTATTCATTCTTTCTTATCTGAAGGGAGCAGCACTTGGTTGGTTTGAACCAGGGCTGATGGACAACACCAATAGTGCCAATTGGATTTGGGACTTTGAAGCCTTTATCAACGAGCTCGAGACCAACTTCGGCCCGCACGACCCCGTCAGAGATGCCGAAAAGTCTCTCTACACACTCAAAATGAAGGAATCAGCACACATCGTCAAGTACAATGTTGAATTTTGGAAGTTGGCAGCCCGAGTTGATTGGAATGACTCGGCACTCCGCGAAGCGTACTTCCGCGGACTCCCGCTACGGATCCGTGTTGAAGTCCTCTAAGGAGGCAAGCCTACAACATTACCAACATTACGTCTCAAGGCCCAAGAAGCCGATGAAGTCTACTGGATGCAGAAGGACGAGGCAGCGCTTGAAACCCGCCCCGCCAAGTCTAACAACAACAACAACAAAACTGACGATGCTTCCACCTCCGGCAGTAAATCCGCAAACTCCGCCGGTAAATCCAAGAACTCTAACAAGTCCAACTCCGGTAACAACTCCAACACTTCCAACAATGCTAGCGGCTCCAGCAACAACAAAACAAAGCCCTCGATAGCCGACAAGTTAGGGAAGGATGGTAAGTCCACCGGAGATGAACGGGCCCGCCGCTTGAAAGAAGGGTTATGCCTTTATTGCGGAATAGCGGGTCATGAGGCAAAGGATTGTAGGAAGGCAGCTAATCCTAAAGGCAGAGCAGTGACAACGGAAACCACTACACCGGCGGCCCCCGCAGCGACCTCCGCCGATTCAAAAAAATAGTCAGCAAACCTCTAGTTGCCTCCGCACAGGCTGGGGGTTGCGTTGACACCGACCGTGCACCAAAGGAGGTCCGCCTCAACACCGCCGCTCTTTTCGAACCTAAATCTTTTCAAATTGCTTTAACATCTATTTATGACCCTACTATGATTACTCTTTTAGACAGCGGTTCAACTCATTGTTTCATAGATTCGTCGTTTGTATCAAGTCACAGTATTCAGACGACAACTATACCACCGACACGGCTCCGCCTTTTTGATGGAACGTCCAATACATGGATAACGCAACAAGTACAGTTGCTAGTTTCATTTCCTACTGGCAAGTCATTCGACATATTGTTTTACGTTACCCCGCTCGACTCTAGCAACTCCGCCGTACTTGGACTAAATTGGCTTAGGCAAATCAATCCGTTGATTGACTGGACCTATGGCCAAGTCGCTTTCCGGACGGCTGGGTACAGGTCCTGCACCGTCGACATCCTCTGGTGAAGCAATTCCCTTGCCAGAACCTAACAAATCTCCCCTAGAACCGTGTCTACCTGATGCGTCGGCGGAGTCTCCGATATCCGCCGCCGTCACCAAACCCATCAACATTTCAATCATCAATGCCGCTGCTTACGCTCGTGCTGTTTGCCTTCCTGGCTCCCAGACTTTCTCGGTCTCCCTCTCTGACGACAGAGTCTTCGGCAAAGCCGCCGCACCTGTCGCGGAGACGCGCCAGACTTATCCAAAGTCCCTGAGGAGTACCATGAGTTTGTGGACGTCTTCAGCAAAGGAAAGGCCAACACACTCCCACCACACCGACCCTATGACCTCAAAATTGAACTCGAGGAAGGGGTGGAACCTCCGCCGGGTCGTATGTACTCCTTGTCTGCCTCAGAGCTTAACGCTCTCCGCGCGTTCATTGAGGAAAACATCTGGATAGGTTTCATATGGCCATCTAAATCCCTGCACGGAGCCCCGATCCTTTTTGTTTGCAAGAAGGGCGGTGAACTCCGGTTATGCGTCGATTATCGTGGGCTTAACAAGCTTATGAAAAAAGATCGCTATCCGCTACCCCTCATCTCTGACCTACTCGACACCCCGCGCAATGCCCGCGTCTACACCAAAATTGACCTACGACATGCTTATCATCTGGTACGTATCGCCGACGGCAAGGAATGGAAAACTACATTCCGTACCCGTTATGGTTCCTTTGAATGGCATGTAATGCCTTTCGGACTTACTAACGCTCCCGCCGCTTTCCAACGTTTTATGAATGACATTTTTAGTGATATGCTTGACGTCTCCGTCATCGTTTACCTGGACGACATCCTGATCTACTCTGATGACATGTCTCAACACAAGAGGCACGTTAAGGAAGTATTACGACGACTCCACAAACACGGCCTTTACGCGGCTCCGCAGAAATGCAAATTCCATGTCGACACCGTAGAATACCTCGGTTACATTCTCTCACCGGAGGGCCTACGGATGTCCGCCGACAAAGTCCAAACAATTATGGACTGGCCAGAGCCTTGCAAGATCAAGGACGTACAATCGTTCCTAGGTTTTTGTAATTTCTATCGGTGGTTTATTCACGGGTATTCTGATATCACCGTTCCCCTTACCAGACTAACTAGAAAGAATGTCCCCTGGACTTTCACTGACAAATGCCGACAAGCCTTCCAGAAACTCAAGGAAGAATTTACGCATGCCCCGGTCCTTGCACATTGGACTCCGGACAACACTATGATCGTTGAAACGGACGCTTCCGACTGCGCGCTTGCCGCTATACTGTCGACGTACACCGCCGACGGCAAGCTGCACCTGGTCGCCTTCCACTCCCGTTCCTTCACACCTCCCGAACTCTATTACGACACACATGACAAGGAGCTACTAGCTATCTTTGAAGCCTTTAAACATTGGCGTCAATACCTTGAAGGTAGCGGAACTCCGGTCTCCGTCGTTACTGATCATAAAAACTTAGAATATTTTTCCACCACAAAACTACTCACATGGCAGCAAGCCTGCTGGTCCGAGTACCTCTCCCAATTCAACCTCATTATTTGCTTCCGTCCTGGGAAACTTGGTACGAAGCCCGACGCTCTCACTAGATGATGGGACGTCTACCGCAAAGGGGGAAATAGCTATTCCATCACGGATAATCCGCATAACCTCTGCCCAGTATTTTCCAAAGAACAACTCACTGCGTCATTACAAGCTATTTACCTCGCTGAACCAATATTATGCAGCGCTGTAGCCCTCGACATAGAAAGCTTGCACATGGACATCCGTGCGGCTCTACGATCTACAAATGGAACACCGACAGCTTGGGCAGGTTCTCTGCCGACGTCGGAGTGGGGCAGGGCTCGGCCCTGTCCCCTGTCTGCTCGGCACTCTACATCGCGCCGGTGATGCGTCTCTTTTTCGCCTGCGCCCCCCGGCCGTTGGCGGATCTGATCTCCTACGTCGACAATGGTACCCTCATCACGCAATCTAAACGGGTGGAAGACAATCTCCCCAAACTTGTGGATGCCTACAACGAGGTTTTCCGCCTCTTTACGGCCCTCGGACTAGTGTTGGAACACGCCAAGTCCGAGGTCTTTCATTTCTCCAGAGCACAGGTGGCGCCCAACCCCCCCATCAATCTCGGTATCGCCCCCTTCACTGGGGCCACCCCTCTCAGGCCCAAGCTGATTTGGCAGTACTTGGGCTTTTTCTTTGACCAGAAGCTGTCCTTCAAGGAGCATGTCCAGTTCTACACGACGAAGGCATTCACGACCATGAGCGCCATGCGTATGCTTGGCAATTCATCCAGGGGACTCTCCCCAGCGAATAAGCGACTGCTTTACAGGTCCTGCATCATCCCGGTGGCGACGTATGGACTTTGTCTCTGGTTCTGCCGAGGTACCCGTACCAAAGGCATGGTCAAGGCCCTGTCCTAGATGCAGCACACTGCTGCTCGCTGGATCACGGGATGCTTCCGTACGACCCCTGTGGGGGCTATGGAATGTCTCGCGGCCCTGCTGCCTATGCCGCAGGTTCTGCGCCGCTTGGTGGACAAGAGCTGTCTTCGGACGGCTACTTTGACGCGCACCCACCCCATCCAAGCTATCTTGGAAGGGGACCTGGTGGGGGACGCCCCCCGGCATCCGCTGGGACTTCAGGCCCTCCCGCCCGGCGCCCGCCGGAAAATTGTGTCCCCTGCAGCGGACGCGAGTGCCGTTTGTTCTCTCTCCGAGAACCTTTCGAGGCCTATGGCCCTGAGAGCCAACCCGGGGATCATCTGATAGATCTGTTTATGGACAGAATCTCCCTCCACCGCCCGCCCCCTAAAGGGACGGACGAGCGCAAAGAATACACCGACCGTCTGGATTGCGTCCTGGCTGAGGCCAGAGGCGATCCAGACTGTCTCATCGTAGGCTGTGACGGGTCCGCACCCAGGACAGCCCACCAGGCCTCAGCGGCCGCCCTTGTGTTCCGCGGGAACCAGGAGGTCCGCCGTGCTACTGCGTTCCTTGGCCATGCCTTAGCGACCGACGCCGAACATCGCGCCCTCCACCTAGGAGTGTCCGCGGCCGTGGCCACCGGATGCAAGAAGGTGGTGATATTCTCAGACGCCCTCGCACTCGCCGATGCGTGGGTGGACTGCTCCCCAGCGGGGGGTCAACAGCACGCCCTTCGGCTGTGCCGCCTCTTACGGCCCTGGTTCAAACTAGGCCAGGACCGCCAGATCCACCTGTGGTTTGTCCCCTCCAAGGCGGAGTGGGTGATCCACAAGCAAGCTCATGACGTAGCAACGTCACTCCGATTGCCTCTAGGGATCTCCCCTAAAGCCACTCGCAATTGGCTGATTGCCTCCTTCAAGGAGACGGCAGAGAAAGACTGGGTGGCCTGCTTTGCGGACCCCAAGTATCGAGGGCGGAGCTTCCTGGACCTGAGGGCCCAGCAGAAGGCCCCCGCAACGCCCACCGCCTCTGGCTGCGGGCCTTGGCTCAAGGAAACTGCACACGACTGCAGATTGACGGCCCGACTGTGTCAGTGCATCACGGCGCACGCCCCCATTGGGAGCTACCGCGACCGCTTCTTTCCCAGTGAGGATACTCACTGCACATGCCCCCCCCGGCCCTTCCAGGACCGAGATCACCTGCTCTGCATATGCCCCCACGTGAAGCGCAAGAAACACTGGCAGGGCCCATGATTTATCGCGGACCTTGTTGAAATTCTTGAGGCAAACCCACGCGTGTTCACCTTTGCCCCCGGAAGGGTGGGACCCGGGATGAGGGTTATGCGCAGGGCGTATGACCCCCGTCTGGTGGCTTGGTGTGCCTGATGGCCCGCTGAACACGCGCTCAGCCTCTGAGCCTGCAGTGTCTCTGTCGGTAACACCGAACCTCGGGTTTGTCGCTGGCAAGGTTGGGGGGCCCGCCAGTTGGCGGGTACCGTCCCATGCGTGGGGCGGCTAAGCGAGGAGGGGCTGTACTCGGGCAACTGAGGGGCTCCGGACCCCGTCGGGCCTTATGGCTGGCGGGTTGGTCGACCTGCGGGAAGGCCTGTAATCCTCAATCCTGGCCGGCGCGTCAGTGGGCGCGCACGAGTAATAGGGGCCGTGCGGAGGCCGCGCGGGGGTAGGGGGATGGGTGGGTTAGTACGCGCCATTGGGAGTGCCGGCGAGCTGGTTCGGGGAGGCGCCTGAGCGCCCTCAGCCTGCAGTCCGGCCTTGCGCGCTGCCTGAGCAGGCAGCACGCGGGCCTTCACGCACTCACGTGCAATATCGGGGCTGTAGTTTCCCCCCCAACTTACGTCGTATACCCGCTGTCTCCTGTAGTAGATAGCCGTGGACTGCGTCCGTGCACCACGTTAAATATTGTTGAACAAAAAAAAAAAAAAAAAATCCGTGCAGCTCTTCCATCGAACCCTGCTATAGCTTCGCACCTTACTACACCTTCCACACCCTGGTCAATTGGGGATGACGGACTTCTTTGTCTCAATGATCGCATCTATGTCCCGGACTCCGCGGACCTCCGACTACGCATTCTCCAATACAAACACGATCATATCCTTTCAGGCCACTTCGGCCAAAATAAAACATTACAACTGGTATGCCGAGAATATGTTTGGCCTAAACTCAGAACATTTGTAAAGGATTATTGCAATACGTGCACTTCGTGTAAACGCGCCAAGTCACCGCGGCATAAGCCGTATGGACTATTGAAGCAACTACCGATCCCGGAGAAGCCGTGGAACTCCATCTCTATGGATTTCATTGAACACTTACCCCCATCCCTCGGTTATACCTCCATTTTGGTCGTCGTTGACCAACTTTCTAAACAGGGCATATTCATTCCTACAGTTGACGAAATCGACTCCCCGGAGCTCGCCCGGCTCTTCATCCTTCATGTATTTTCTAAACACGGAGTTCCGTTGCACGTCACTTGTGACCGCGGTTCTGAATTCGTCTCTAGGTTTTTCCAGTCACTAGATAAAGCCCTTGACATGAAGATCCACTTCACTTCGGGTTACCACCCGGAGGCCGACGGACAAACCGAACGACTTAACCAGACACTAGAACAGTACCTGCACATCTTTTGCAACTATCAGCAGGATAACTGGTTGGAACTCCTTCCCCTCGCCGAGTTCGCTTACAACAACGTGCCTAGCGCTACTACCGGTATATCACCGTTCTACGCTAACAAAGGCTACAACCCTAACATCACCGTCTACCCTGAACGCGAGCTGGCTTCCCAGAAGGCTAGGTCTTTCGTCGTGGACCTTGACGAACTACATACGGAACTCCGCCGGCAAATCAAACTTGCCCAAGAGCGTTATCAAGTTCCCGCGGACCGCCGCCGGCACCCCGCTCTGCCATTTAAAGTTGGTGATCAGGTCTACCTTAATGCTGAAAACATCCACACTACTAGGCCTTCAAAAAAGTTGTCAGAAAAGAACCTTGGTCCCTTTGAAATCATTGCCCAAGCTGGCACACACTCCTTCACCCTTTGCCTTCTGGACCACCTCCACGCATTACATCCAGTCTTTCATGTATCACAAATTGAACCCGCACCCGTCAACACCATTCCTAACCGGATTCAGCCGCCGCCTCCGCCGATCACTATCGACGACGAAATTGAATACGAGATTGCAGAAATCTTGGACTCCAAACTCGATAAGCGGCGGTGGTGTCCGTTGTTATACCTGGTGCGCTGGTCAGGTTACAAGAATACTGACTTGGAACAGTCCTGGTTACTTGCCGAAGAACTCGAGCATGCCCAGGAAGCCGTCGCGGACTTCCACGCACGGTACCCCGACAAACCCGGTCCACAATAACTTCACCCTACATCAATAAAACAAAGTCACTTCAAAATTAATAAAGCCATTTCATTTTTCCTTATACCATACTATTACTTACTAAAAACAAAGCCATCAGATACCGTCACCCTACGTACAACAAAACAAACAAAGTCAACATTACCTATCGAACACCGTCATTACTTACAAGAAAAACAAAGCCATTTCATTATGATTCAAAAAACCGTCATCTTACTTACAACATTACTTATCAGATCACTCCTTACTTACAAAACAAAAACAAAGTCAAAACAAAAACATTACAAACCGATCTATCTACATACAAACTAAAGTATATACATTTTACGGTCCCCGTTGGACCTCCGTACGTACTATGTTACTTGTACTTTCTTTTTCTACTACTACTCCTCCATTTCTAACTCCCCCTCCTCCTCGCTCCAGTTCAAGACCCCGTCGGTCTCCGTTGGCTCCCGCTCCGCTTGCCATGCCTTGAACGCGGCGTAATCCTCTTCTTCCACCTCCAGCCGCTCCAACTCCTGCTCCACTTCCTCCTCTTCACCCAGGTACAGGAGCTCCTCCACCCAGTCCTTGTCTCCCTTCTCAGTCTCTCCGCCCCACTTCTGGAACTCACTCAGCTCCATCATGACCGCCATCAGGTCCGTCAATCCCTTCGATATCGACGCGAGCCACTCCACTAGTTCCTTGAGGTGGTCTCGTTGACCTACTTCCGCCATTCCCGCCATCCCTGCCGTCGTCGCCCTCACCCCTCGTCACACCCCGCCCTCGCACTTCTGCTTCAGCTTGAAGCAGTAGTTGCAGGCGAGGCGTCGGGTCTCGCCGGACCTCACGCACGCCTGACCCGCATATCGACACCTAAAACAAATCAACCAAAAAAGAAATAAAAGTGGTGACAAACACCACTTACCTGTTGCAATGGGCCTCCATCGATGGCCCCACGGTCTCTCCACTACCAGCGGCCTCACTTGCCACCGCCTTGGTCTTCTTCTTCTTGGGCGGCTTCGTGACCACCCCTTTGTCATCCTCGGCGGCAGACTCCGCGGCCTTCCGCTTTTCTGTGCGGCATTCCTCGTGACGACGCGCCTTCTCTTCCCTGCGCAGTCTCTTCTCCTTGGCGGCCTTCTTTTCCACCTCCTCTGCGGCAGTCTTCTTCACGGCCTCTTCCTGCGTGGCGAGTTCTTCGAGACGCGCCATCAGCTTCGCGCATTCTTCAGCAGCGGACGACATGGGGGCGGGTAGGGACGTGTTTTGTGAGCTGGACATGATGGTTGGATGTTGAAGAACTGCGGATGTCAAAATTCCTAAATACGGAATCCGAACATCACATGACCTTGAAGGCTCGGTCCTAAGGGGGGGATACTGTCATATCCCATGCAAGCCTGCGACGGATCTCCGGCGGATCACCGACAGAGCTGCCGTCATATCAAAAAGACTATTTCAAATTGTATTTCAAATTACTCCTGTTTTGTTTATATCACATATCTATCATTGCTGATCATCTTACTTACTGCGCACTTGGTGCTCCGTTGATCCCGCCGTAGTTACCCCGGTTACTTACTTACTATAAAACTTAGTATAACGTCACTTGTAACTTCAGTTTGATAATTATATTGTTATCTCCACAACTCTCTCACTTCTAAGTCCTTGCTCTCTCTTAACTTCCAGAACTCCGCCGGACCTCCACTCTCATTACCGTCACCTTGTAAATTGGACATTGGGCGTAGAGAAGGGCGCAATCCCTTTTAGATTGAAGCCAAGTCCAGTGCCGCCACGGAACTCCGTCAGAACTCCGTTGTCGACCGCCTCTTCTTGACTTGTCACCACCACCATGTACCGTGGGAACGCTCTTCACACTGCCTGGCACATCGCCCAGCAGTCCATCCCCTGGCCTGATCTTTGATCAGACCAGCCTATCCCACTCTCCAGGGGTCGTTTGGGAGCTATCCCAACCCCCCTGATGATTGGCTTGACCGATCTCCACGGATCGTCCGCGGATGTCCACTGGGTGGGCATTCTACTGTCCGCCACTTATCTCTTCTAGGCTCGAGGATCCTGGGCTCTGGGGTGGGGCACCTTCCACCAATCGGTGGGGGGGTTCGACGGTGAACTAACACTGCTGGCTTAGGCTGGGGGTCCCGCTCTGGGGTCGGGGGGAGAACGCCTGGGTAGGGGGGCGCTCATTTTGAGGTTCTCAGATCCCTGGAGAGGATCTAGGGATTTGGTGTGTCTGCTACATCTTCCTTTCGATGCTTAAGCTACTTTACGGCTACAGGATACTGCTCACCTCTTCTGGGTGGGTCCTCGCTCCGCACTTGGGGTATGCGCGCCGGCGCGGCCCTTCTCCTTCTCCCTTTTGGGCGCTGCACTCTATGTGTGCGCTCATGGGATTCACCTGCTCACTAGGACTGCGGCGGGGCTGGCATTCCCCGCTGCCGACAAGAGATCGAGCATCTCCCACTGCCCGATCAGGGGGCAGTGGATTATCTACAATCGCTAAGATCAGACAGTGGAGGGCAGGGGGATTCGCTCCCCCAGCACCACTATTACCGGGCCCATGACGCATAGCGCCAAGGGCCGCACTACACAGCAATGGGCGCATACCGCGCACCAGCCATTTTCTGGGCTGCCATCCCTCGGTGATGGCCCCCTAAGTGGCCCCTCCCACTACAGCCCTGCCCTCTGTTTCTACGAGGGCCGCGCCATGTCTGAGGTGCACAATTGTCCAACCCTGTGCCCTCCACCTTTCCAGACTGGGGGCGGTGCTGCGGTGCCGCCTCACCTCTGTTCTCTGGAGTGCCCGGTGTGTCACCGGGGCTCACTACACGCCTCCAGCCGCTATGGGCAGGGGGCTCCTGGGGCTTCTGCCTTAGGCTCGTCATGGGTACGCGGTGTGGGAGGTCTCCTCCTGCCTTGCGTACCTACCTCTACAGGCGCTGTCTGGGCCCTCTGGGCCTCGGCCCACCATTTCGTCGGACGGTGCCCAGGCCCGGTCGACGGTCCGCCCTTCGATGAGGGGGGTGGTCCACCTTTTCTCCTGCCAGGGAACACGGTTCACCTCCGGGTCCTTCGGGATGCGGGGGCTTACGGTGAATTGACACTACTCACCGGCTGGCCTCGGCTGGCCGCGCGTGGGGGGACCGGACTATCTGCAGGTGGGGAGTCTTCTGGCATGTGGCGGCGCAAGGGCGCGGCTCTGCCTTTCCGGCTCCAGCGAGCTTTATATGTGGTCTATCTGCCCGCCTCAGAGGTTAAAAGAGGGAGGAAGGTCTCACACCGGCGGGGGTCTGGTATAGTAGAGTGTAGCTTACTCTGGTATGTCTGTACTTCGTGCCCGCGGACTGCGTACGTGCACCGCGCTATAAATTGCTGAACAAAAAAAAAAAAAAAAAAAAAAAAAAAGAACTCCGTTGTAACCCCGCCTACAAGATTAGTTCGTAACAATTGTGCATGTTCTCTGGTGTCGGAGGTCATAACTTGCCCAAACAATGGTTTGAAAATCTCATCAATGCAATAAAGTGGCCAAGTCATATTACACAACTTCCAAGAAATGCAAGTGGCTTGAGCTATTGTTGTATATCAGGCTTACCTGCTCAATCTCCTCTGTTTACAGCTAGGTGAAAATCAGAGTCTGAAGAAAGCAGATGAATGGCACCATCTACTGATGGTCACTCCAGTTCTCCTATGGTGGGCTTGGAAGGATGATGGTGATGAGATACTGGATGCTGCCCCACCTATTCCCCTAAATGCTAAGACTGTTCCAACACATTCCAGAAATTGCAAGCAAATTTATTACCTGATACTCCTGCTCTGTGCTGGTGTCCAGATCCTAGCATCTTGGATGATCACATGGCTCAGGCTCACATTGGGCAAAACTTTCTACTCCAGTATTGCAAGCAATGTCTTGAACTTGGTATTCACCTCATCATCAATCATCATCTATCCATGCACTATCTTCCAATGATCAAGTGATTTGGACCTATCTATGAGTGGTGGCTGTTTGGTTTTGAACGCTTCAATGGCATGCTTGAGAAAATTAATCTTAATGGACATGATGGTGGCCACATGGAAGTAACACTCTTATACAATTGGATTCAGACACACCTTCTCTATGAATATCTCTTAGCTCTGCTTGAGGATGCTCATGACCTGGAGCAGAAAATCTTAAACCAGATCATCAAGGATGAAGGCAAGCATGGAGGGATGGCTACTCAAATTGCTGTCTTTCAGAGTGAAGCCAGTGCTGGTATCTTCATCAGGTCACTATTGTCATAGTGTCCATGATTCATATGTACATTTTTTCTAAATGGTGTGAGGCTCCCAAAATGATGCAATTGCAAGTTTGCTGATCTCCATTTTGTGGATCCCATGGGAAGAGTCTATCCTCTATTACTCCAACATCTTCAGCATCTTCAGCCTAAGCTGAGTCTGATCAACGAGCAGTCGGACGAGCTTGGGGCACCATTCTGGGCAAAGAAGACAACCTAAACAGTGTCCTACATCCGGAAAACTGGCATTCAATATGGCTGTGCATCTAACACACAAACACAATCCGACTGCTACACAGATGGTAACTGTGTACCTGCTGAGATTCACATGTTCTTTGTTGCGGAACTTCCAGACCAATCAACTCATGTTTGTGCTCTTATATGGCAATTTACATCTGATGGCAATATTCCCTTATTTCCATGGGACCTCTAGTACATGTTACATATCCTATTCTTGTTTTAATTGGCACATTTTCCAATGGCACATCATTGCTCAGAATCCATGTCTCATATGCCAATACATTTGAAGATGTCAAAATTGTACCCATTTCTGCACTTGATGCACCTCTTGCACTCATCCCCATTCATTCCTGCAAAATTAACCAAGACCTCTGGGTCTTAATTTCTTGATCATGTCAGTTCAATTACTGGATGTTCATACAGACTGATATTCTATTTAAAATGCAGACAGGTGGAGAACCTGAGGAGTTTGACAATGACAAAGATTGATAACAATGGAAACACACAATACTGCTGCCCTGATCTGTATCTACTGCAAATAACTAGCCCAACTGGATGACCCTGGATTGGATGTCACCATATCAACACTTTCTGAGACTTTCTGCCTCCCTTTTGATTTTTCTGATAATTGTGCTAATAAATTCTCCTTGTTGTTCTCATCTGCTATCTCCATTTTCACATTCTTGAGATCTTTCTTTGTGCATGAGACAAGTTTTGCCTTTGCCATGATCTCTTCAGTGCCCACCTCATCACCCCATAACTTCCCACTATCAACAATCCAGTTTGGGACATCAAAGCACTGATTTGAAGCATTGTTCAACCACTCTTGGTCAAACATCCATCATCTGGCATGGTTCTCAAATTTTGTGGATTTGGTTGGTGGTTGATCTTTTGCTGGGCCATGTACATGAGTGACATATTGGGCAGACACTCCCTGGGGGTCAGGAACTGCATCAATAGCTGTGAAGATATTGTTTACCTGCATTGGAGTCAACAAGTGATCACCAGAATCTAATATAATCAAAACTCACAATTGTGGCATGATACAGGGGTGCTCATGACAAGTACTGCCCAGTTTTTTTTCCTATCTTCTAGTTCATCCTCATCATTGCTCATCAGAGACACTGTAAACAGGTGATCATATTTCTTGAGGTGATAGTCATAATTCTCATCAAGTGCAGCCCTTTTCTTCAACTGGACTTCAAGTTTCTAAAAAAGGGCTCCCAATGAGCAATTCAGTGACAGACATGTTTACAACTTACCCCTTTAGTGCAACTCTGGCATTGTGATTTTGTCAATCTCAACTGTACTGCTAGCACTTGCTATGGGGCCTTCCCCTCCAGATGCATTGTTCTTCTACTGTGGTAGCTGTTTTCCAGTTCGGAGCACCTTTTGTAGCTCTTTGAACTTCCAGATGATGTGCTTGCACAGGTCCTTTGGAGAAGTCATGTGTATTGTGGGGGCTGCAGCAGCTGAGAACTGGGCACCATGGGTGTTCAGGAATTCAAATATTCAGTCAAGGGAGGTGACATTGTCAGGGTGTGTGTCAGGTTCTTCAAACCGAAAGCATGTTGTGAAAGGGGAAGATGACACACCCATCAACTTCCCACTTCTGAGGCATTTCCTGTGGGGCCCTCAACATGGCTGGGAATTCTTAAGTATTTGTATTATTCCCTTCTTTCTTTCTTTTATTATTTATTCATATTTCTAACAAACCTCTTCCATAATTCTGAGCCTCAGGTAGATAGTCAAGACAGCCCTGAAGACCCAAGGATTCACTCAACATGCCAATCTCTTGGATTTATCATCTGTCATGTGTCCTCAAGATTCCTGTCAAGATTTGTACACCCATCTTGAAGGGCTGGTTACTGGTTTTTATTTTATTTTCCCTTCTTCAATTATTTTTATCTATTTTTTGAACCTTTCTTGGAGGATCTTGTTTCCTGCATGCATCACTCCCCAGCCATTTCTGACTCAACGGACTGATCTACCAGATGAGTAGGGTTGAGGGGGCACATCAGATGGTACTCTGCACCTGCTTGGGGCCCAGGTGATGTCTTGTAAATAGAGGGCCTTGGTGTTAGTCCCCTCCCTGAGCAATTCCTGGCAGCTGATGTTCAGAGAGGAGGTCTTGACAACACCAGACCGACAACTACCTGTTCTCAAATTTCTATTTTTATACACACTTCCCATTTTGTGCATTTCCACCTCTTTTTGGTATTTCATTATTCTTTTCTTGTGTTCTGATTAGTGCAAGAGTACACATGCAATCACATGTGCATATAGCCAGTATCCACATTTTGTATATAAGGTGTCCTCCCACCTTTTGAATGGAACACACTTCTTTCCCTTACATTTCTTGGTCTCTGTAAGCTCTCCTCTTGGTGACCCATCTTCCCTCAAGACAACTACACACAATGGTGTAGTTTTTAAGTTAAGTGTTCTTGTTTCTATGGTTACAGGGCAACATGGCCCTCTTCTCTGATTGGACCAGCAAGTCCACTGTTTCCTGTTCCATGCCCATGTGCATTTTCTCATATTGAGTGCCATTGGCCTCAATCTCTCTCTCCATTGACTGTCTCTTATCCCTTTCACACATGCACCAATCATTGATCAATCAGATCACAATGTGTCATTTACAGATGCATCCCTTCTGTACACTTTTGTCCTCAGGTTCTTGACCCTTTCAAGAACTCAGTGTCTCATTTCCATTCCCCATTCACCATGCATTGGACACTTTTGTCACACATTTACCCTGTCCAGCCTTACCTTTAACAGTGCGACACAACAACCCAACTGATCAACCTCAAGAGGGCTGAGACCCTGTTTACAACATGAGCTTTAATTTTCCATCACTTGTTGTTGGCCAGGTGTCCCCTATGTTTGGCCACATTGTTAGTGCAGCTGCAGTCAGCTTGTGGCATCCCATCAGCAGCTCAAACACAGAATGAATCAGATCCTGGGTGCATATATAGTGAGTACTCTCGATGGTACAAGCAATGTAACTCACCAGGAGTCCATTGTCATGTGACATGTGTTCACTTAGCTCAACAGATCTCAGTTCTTGTATGATTACCTCCTTGTCATCACCATCATCATCATCATCTTCAAGCACTCTTTTCCTCTTGTCACTGACCCTCAATTCCAATGTTTGGAGGTTTGCAATCATTGTTATCTCAGACTTGGATAGCCACACATTCAGTTGTTCATTGAATCTTTCTTCCATGTGTTTCATTTCATTCTTCAAGGTGTCATTTGCATGTTGTAAGGCTTCCATGGTCTTCTCTAACTTTGAGATGTTAAGCTCCATTTCACTGACCTTTGCAGTGAACTTCTGGGCATTGGTGAAAGGTTTTGTGCGATGCTCAAGGAGGCTTTCAGCTGTGGTCAAGGGTGTAGCATATGGGGCTAGTGTGGATCTGGATGATAGCAAATATCTGAGGGCACAGCACAGGTAACCCTTGGGTATTTTTTGCTGTACCCCTACCCATACCTGTGAACACCATACCCCTGTGGGTATGGGTGTGGTTTTATTATGGGTTTTCAGGGGTTACCCATAAATCCACAGGTTAGCAAGCCATATTTAGAGGTTTCAGCACTCAGACGAGTGCTGCAAACCTTTTATTTACTTATAAACTATGTAATAAGACTAATATAACATAATTTACATATTATCTAGGGGGGAAGCAACACCCCAGGGAAGAGGGAAGCTTGTGGAAGCACATCTTATATACAAGTTCATATTTATTACTGTTTGGTTCCAGTAAACGGACATGAACACAATGAACATGATGCGATGCATTTGTGTTCATTTACTGGAACCAAACAGTAATAAACATGAACTTGTATATAAGATGTGCTTCCACAAGCTTCCCTCTGCCCTGGGATGTTGCTTCCCCCCTAGATAATATGTAAATTATGTTATATTAGTCTCATTACATAGTTTATAAGTAAATAAAAGGTTTTTGGCACTTGTTTGAGTGCTGAAACCTCTAAATACAATGCTAAGCATACCCATAGCATACCCATAAACCTGTGGGATATGGGTATGGTGTTGTGTGGGTATGGCAATCTGGAACCCATACCTGTACCTGGGCATACCCATGACCACATTATCATGGTGTTACCCATACCCGTGCTGTACCCTAAATATCTGGACATGCTTGGGTTATTGGGAGTCATTGGTATGTCTGCAGAAGCATTGAACAAAGCAGCCATGGCTATGATGCTGATGTAGTGTGCAGTACAGGTGCTGTTGTGTTGAGTGCATCAATGTATAGTGGTATGCATAATATACACTACAGTGAGTGCTATGCAAGTGAAATTGAATGATCAGATTGGAATTGTATAGAGAATTGCTTACAGAATTGTAAAGTGAATTGTTTGAGAATTGCTCATGGAATTCTCAGGGTATTGTTGGCAAAACATGTAAATTCATATAGATTCTACAAAGTGAAATTGATAGGTATATTGATACTAAATTGATGGGAATTCTCAAGAATTCCCATCAATACTTGGCTGCAATATTGTATGGTTTTGTGCTGTGATTGTTCTTTTTTGGGGTGGGTAGAGAATAGTAGTGGTCAGGATAATTGGGTATTTTATGGATGATGGAATGAGGATTATGTGCATGGGCATGTGCACACTCTAACTGCCACACAAGACTTGAAATGGAGCAGTGACCATGGGTGCACCTAGTCTGGTGTCTGTCCAGTTCAAGTTGGGACCTCAGCCTTTGGAGTTTTCCATATCATGTACATCAGTGCCTGATAAACAACTAATTACATAAGATACAACATGTCAATGTGTCACTCCCCAGCAAACCAGATGGTGCTGTCACTGCTGTGATGATGTTTGCACCCACCTAATAATCCCACCAACTGCCTCTTGTTAGAGGTAGTCCACATATGGTGGTTGGCCTCTAACAAGAGGGTGGGCCACCTTCAATACCATTTTAATGGTCAGAATGTCAGGTGAGTGTGGGGTATGTCATGTGACACATATATTGATTTGGTAAATAATCACATGACATTCTTCTGTAGCGTGATTATGTAACCACTATAAACAAATATAAATAGTGCTAAAATGTTCTCTATAGCCATTTGGACTTCAATCATGTGATTTTATGGGCTCAAATGGAGACATTATACAAGGCAGAATGGTAGGGTGATGGCATCAATTGGCATAATAGGGGCAGTTAGAGTTAGGACTAGTTAGGGTTAGGATTGATTGAGATTGGTTAGCTGTTTTGCTTAGGGCTATCAGAGTTATAGCATAGCCCCCCTTGGGGGGTTGGGGTTTTTTTCCTCATTAGCTGTCTCAGCTGGGTTCAGAAAATATTTATTGAAAAATGATTATCAAAGGTATTGAAGGTGGCCCCAGCACCCTCTTGTTAGAGGTGGACCACCATATGTGGACCACCTCTAACAAGAGGCAGTTGTGTTAAGAACTGATCCTAATGTGTGGGAAAATGGCAGAGTCCAGCAGAGTTCTAAGGTGTGACAAGGACTTGGCTTCAACCTTTAAGATGTTGTGCCCTTCTCTACACTCAGTGTCCAATTTGTAAGGAACTGATAAGAACAGAAGTCTGTGCAGAGTCCAAGGTAAGGAAAAGGTGCAAAGCAGAGTTCCAATTAGGAAGTCTGGAGTAAGGGACAGGAACAAAGCAGAGGTCTGGAGTTTCAAAGGTTAAAACAAAGTTTGAAGTCTTCAAATTGACAAGTGAAAAGTTGATAACAACTAATATTTGAACTGAGGAATACAAAGTATCTAAAGTGGCTTTATACTAAGGCTAGGGAATGTCACAGGTTTGTGAACCCATGCCGGTAGAGATGGGTGCATATGGGTATGGGTACAGGTTGGGGATTGGTAACCCTCGCCCAACCTGCACCCATGAGGCGGGCATGGCGGGTTTTGTGGGTATAGGCAGCACCTTTGCATATCTCCACTTTCTCAATATGGAAGCAAACATTGGGCAGCAAATGCAGATGGCAGACCTCCCTACTGTACAGTACCTGTGGCATTGATCCACAAAAAAAGTTTTGCATTGCAAAAACATATCCACATCTCTCAGAACTCTATCCCACATCTCTACCCCATGCCAACAGATTTTCCTGAGGTCTCTGGCCCTCGTAAACATAAGCTTTTGACAAAGATGACTACCAATGGCAACCCCGAAGTGGAATGAAAGAAGAAGAAGTTAGAAGCAAAGAAACAGAGTATGAAACCAACACCTACCCCAAAAAACTCTTTGACTCAGCCCCCTGTGAAAATGAAGACCACAACAAAGGCAGCTACTAAACCCACACCACAACAATGATGCCCCTCCATTGAGATTGAGGAGATTCAAGACAAGTCGGATTACCAGACCTCTGTCCCATCCTGCAATCCACAACACATCCTGGAGGCTGCTGACAGGAGTGATGATGATGTCAACACCCCAGTACCACCTCAGAAATCCACCACATCTACAAAGAAACCTGTCAATACAAAATGATGCCCCTCCATTGAGATTGAGGAGGTTGAAGATGAGTCAGATCACTGCACCTCTGTCCCACCTTGCAACCCATGACACATCCTGGAGGCCACTGATGGGAGTGACAACAATGACAACAATGACAACAATGATCCCACCCCTGGTGGAAATGAAAAGGGCAAGGCACCTGAAGAAAGTGATGAAGCTAAATTGGGTACATAGTTTGATCACTGCTTCAGACACTGAACTAACCATTAGTATGATAGAACAATTGTCTAAGGATTGGACTTCACCTCGCATTGAATATGTAGATGGCTGTCATGCTCATATTTTTGAATGTGCAGCTGGGAGGTGTTGAGGTAAGAATGGAAGGGACATTCATCGGTATTTGGACAAGGGCAATGCCAAGTCAGCAAGTGGCTTGCGTCGGCATGAGACAAAATGTTGAGGTGCTGAAATGGTGAAGTCAGCGGATGGTACCAAGGATTTAGAGGCTGCATGTGCAGTCTTGCTGAAGACAAAGTTGCATGATGGGACAATTATGGCTGAGTTTGAACATATTGGGAGAGGTAAGGTGGCCTATTCACACTGTCAACATACTTCAACTGAATCAAGGTAAGAAACATACCTTTAAATGATTTTGTTCCACCTAACTTCTGTGCCACTTGTAGGGCTAAAATCGTCCATTGGGTTTCAGAGAATAAACAGCCCTTCAAAATTGTAACCAATCATGGTTTCCACAGCTTTATGAAGACTGGAAGGCCGGAATATCACATTCCCTCTGCTGAAACTAAACTGTCTCCTGTGATGTATAGAACGTGTTTATTAGAGTCTGAATACGCATCACAAAGATGTTACAAGTCAGTACCATGACATATATATTCCTTGTCATAAGCTCACCTTTGACCACTGCAGGAACATGAAGGGGCACTGAGCTTCACAACCAACGCATGGACATCCCCAAACCACAAGGCATACATGGCAGTTACGGTCCATTTCAAAAACAAGGGGGTGCCAATGGCGATGCTTCTTGACATTGTGGAACTTGCATGCTCACATTCTGGCTTTAATTTGGCAGCTGCATTCATGAAGATCCTTGAAGATTTCGGGATCAGCAACAAGGTGAGCAAGTTATCTTATGTAGAGGGTTTAATTGACTTACTTGACACGCATAGATCCTTTTGATCACCTGCAACAATGCATCAAACAATGACACAATGGTTGAAGAACTTGCCAATTTGCTCAACGACTTCCCAGGTCCTGCAAATCAAACTCAGTGTTTCTTACATATATTAAACCTAGCAGTTAAAAGCATCATTCAATAATTCAACTTACTGAAATCCAAGAAAACATCAGATGGTGAGGATGAAGACAATCCCACCCTGAATGTGGCTACAGCTGAGCTCCTGAAGCTTGCTGCTGACATTGACCTTGAGGAGCAGATCACTGTGAGTGCTGGTGATGATGAAGTGGCTGACGATGATGATGAGGGGTGGGTTGATGAACATGAGGATATGATGGAGGATGAGTTGAAGGACTTGGTGGCCAGCATGCAGCCTGTCTGATTGTTGTTGACCAAGGTAACATCACTAATTATATAATATTTTATTAGCTAATTTTTCTGGTCAGCTGCAAAAGGTTGCATTTGCCATTAAAAACTCAACAACCATTATTTTACCCCAATGGTTTGCTATTCTTCAAGACCTTGAACTCACTGAACATATGATGCCCTGTGACATCACCACCTGATGGAACTTGACCTTTGACATGCTCAACTTCGCTGTTGAGCACATTGCAGCCATCGATGCCATCACCAGCGATTGTGATATGAAACTGAGGCAGTATAAGTTGAGTGAGGATGAGTGGGATGTTGCATGCCAGCTTTGGGACATTCTCAAAGTGCATATACTATTCTGAATTTTTTATTAAAACTTAATAATCATTCTAATTTCTACATTGTTAGATCTTCAAGGATATGACATTGTTCCCAAGGAACACCCAGCATCGCCACCATCATACCAGCCATGGACCACATCGATGAACATCTCACCACAGCCACTATTGACAATGAGTACCCTCTGGTGATCAAGGCAGCCCTTGCAATTGGCAAAAAAACTCTCAACTGCTACTATGACAAAACTGACCACTCTGAGGTGTTTCAGATTGCAATGGGTATGTATTTTCTTACTCTTTCACTGTTTTTTTTCTTATCTATGGCTAGTATTACACCCTGGTCACAAGCTTCAATACTTCAAAAGTGCAGGATGGTAGGATGAGTGGATTGAGAAGGCAGAGGAATTTGTGCATATGGAATTTGACCTATCATATGGATCCTTGGACACCAGTTGGGCCACCTTGCAAGAGACCCGACTTGCTAAATCAAAGGTATGCACTTCAAAATTGTCATCCTATATAAAAGTCTTACTGTTTACTATAGACTGCATTGACCAAGTCTAAGAACATCTTTGATAATCTACCTTCCCTTCAAGCACCCAAACCGGTGGAGTTGCATAGCGAATTGGATAAGTATCTGGGCACTGATCCTGAGCATGTCACTGGTGCCCTAACCTGGTGGTACAAGCACAAACATGTGTATCCTCATCTCCATCGGATGGCATTAGATTACTTATCAATCCCAGGTAAGTTGGACTATCTCAACATTGGAAATTTTCTTGACCATCAACTTATTTTAGCAACATTGGTCAACATTGAACATACTTTCAGCCAAGGCTGACTTCTCTTGTTGCACATATGTAATCTGCTCTCTGTTCAGTCGATGCAGGCCCTGTTATGTCTTGGAATCTGGAGTGAGATGGGCTATGTGAGGGACAAGGATGTGAAGGCAGCCACTGTATTACCTGAAGTGTGCTTGGATGAGGATGATGATGACTTGGGTGACAATTGGGATGCTATCTAGTGTACATTAGATAGCCTTTATTATGGTACAGTCTCTTTTAATGTGAACCCATGTTTTGATCCCATACAGGTTTTGATACCCATGGGTTATACCCAACCCATGACCTGTACCTATCTGTGTACAGGTATGGGTTCTGATGGGTACAGGCACAGGTTGCCTTGAAAAACCCCAGGGTAACCCATGACATTCCCTACTAACAGCTGTCCAAAGAATTCAACACATCTTTGATGCTTGCTTGTCCATCTGAGATTCTTTGTTATCAGCCATTAGAGCTAGTCTTTGACTTGGCCACCTTAGTTGTTGGCTTTTGGACATGTTTGGAGACTTTTGGCATGGCTATCTGTTGGGAATGGAGTGATGAACAGTGACAGGAAGAGTTAAGGACAAGGTTAGAGGATGAAGTTAATCTCAAAGGCTAGTGAGTGAGGGAGTCTGCCACAGGGAGGAATGTTATTATCATCTCCTACATGATGTGCAATATTTATACTACACAGTTAGGAGGTATAGTGTAATGCACTCCTTTAATATATAAAGGAGGTATTCTGTAATAGACCCCTGTACCAGTTAATAATGGAATAGCTATGTCATATCCCCTATAACAGTGTCAATAATAGTGACATATGATATCATGGCTTGGTAAGTCCTAGACTTCCTGCAGGGTGTGTCATAGACACTCTATCCTTAGCTCTGTCTTGGATAGACTATCATAGACATGGCTATATCTTGCCTATCCCATGATAGACATGCTGCAGGATGATTAATCCTGTAGCATGTGTTAACTGTGGATTCCCCTATATGTCTCTGCATGTGTTAACCTCTGTTAAACATGTGTTAATATGACTTAGCATATTCTGGCAATATTCCCTAGGCATGTTAACTGCCTTGGCTTGCCTGTATACTCTTGTATACATAATCCCAACACTATCATCACCTTGAACTTGAAGCAGTGTGAGAGACAACTCATGAAAATCATTGTGGATCAGAGCATCAGGGCAGAGTTTGAAATTGTGACAAAAAGTGAAGACAAAAATGAAGACAAAAAGGAACCTCATTGCAAAATGGGGGTATAGGCCCATTTTGCAAAAAGGCTCCTTTGACTTCATTTTCAAGTCATTTTCAGCTTATCATTAGGGTTGTTCACAGTAGCCATTCTTTGCTCATTTTCGGCTCATTTTCAAACTCATTTTTGGGCCATTTTCGTGTATTTGGCAGAGGAAAGCACAAAAGGGAACCAAAAATGAAATGAAAAATGATGTGAAAAATGGTTACTGTGAACACCCTGGGAAGTGAAATTAAGAAAATGATGCAAAAATGCATTTTGCTTGCCAGGCACAGTGCCAAAAAGATGAAAAATGATCATTTTTCGGTTCCCTTTTTGCAAAAGTGAGGGTAGGGTTCCATTTTACATTCATTTTTTATTCATTCTCAGTTTCATTTTTGAGAAAAATGGAATCAAAATGAAATGGAAAATGATGACAAAATGAGTCAAAAATGAATGAAAAATGGCAACTGTGAACAACCCTATTTTTGAAAAAGTAAAACAAAAAGGAGCCGAAAATGGCTACTGTGAACGACCCCTATTGCTTAGCAGAGTTGATATCTTTTATATAAATACCGAACAGCAACGGTCCGACTTCCCCGCACAACGTACAAACTAATAGCTTTGAGTGGAAACATCACAGGTCGTACAAATACTTTCTTAAGTAAAGAGGGCTAGTGCAGGGAGGCACATCGATTACTCAAAAGGGTTGGTGCGGCCCGCCTGACAGACATGTAAGTGAATTACCATAAGGGCTATAGAGCACATACTTGACAATCTCCACCCCGGTCGGGACCTTCGCCACAACCACATAGCCAATCATGCCACCATCGACCCTCCCTATGATTGTCCTCCGTGACGGAGCGCAGTCTTGGCGACGGGAATGATACAGAGCGTGAAGGCGCATTAGTGATAGAAGGAAGAGTTTCAAGCGAATGCAAATCAAGTGGCCTGGGAGCAGGCGGTACTTGCGAGAGAACAGGGTTTGTAGCAGGGCGTGAAAATCTTGTTGGGCTCGTCTGGGTCAGGAGTACTGAGGGAGAGGACCCCGATGTCGAACTCATTACAGGCGGCTGTTGGCTTTGTATATCATGGAAAGAGTGGAGACTTTGTGGAGGGTTGGAAAATGGGTTGTCCGGGTGAAACTCGTCAGACCATCTGTGTGATGGGAATGGAACAGGACTTGAACTTGGACTGATATCAAAATTTTTTAACGAGGCGGATCCAATATTTTCTTGCGATTGTAGAGTGAAGTGAGTTCCGAAGCTTCTGTTTGACTTCCTTCCCGGCCAGAGTAACCGAGTTATATCCCCTATCACTGAGGACGCGGAGGAATTTGTGGCAGACTCCCGTGCTGCCTTTCGTCTTTGTCGTGCAACAACCTCCCACTGCCTAAGATTCTGAAAGAATGATTCCATGATGCGCCTATGCTCTATACGGACGGTGCCTACCTCTACGACTCGACTTGTGTCTACCTCATCATCATTCATTGGAGGATACGCGTCGGATGGTATGGTTTCGTCATTGTTTCCATTACCCCCTGTTTCGCGTGTGTCGTCCTGGTCAATGTGTGTTCGAGGGCGATTGGAATTACTCGCGGACAATGGCGAAGGAGTGAACACTACGAGGGGGGGTACTGTATGGGTCATAGTTGTTGATGGGTATTATTCTTGAAGTCGATTTGCTCTTATTTGAAAAGTAATAAATGTCTATTGCGCCATAAAAATAACTTGAAGTCGTTGATTCAAGTAACAAGAAAGGACGTCCATAATCGTCCAAATTAGAACCGGCCCTCTACCTTCCTTCCTGGTTGCATCATCAAACCCTCATCGTACTCAGAACTCCCATCGTCTGAAAGATAATGCCTCAAACCTGAGGCTTTAGGTGCAGCATTCTGAAGGATGGGTGCATGTGCATCATCTGAAAAGGCTCCATCACGGCTGTACACAGTGCTCCGAATACTATTGCCGTTGCCAGGCAGTGATAAAATTGATGCCTGGGCAGTTTCTCTCATTTGCAAAAGGTTTCGATGAAAGGCATTCTAAACAAATGTAAGCGCATATTGACCCAACAACTTGAAGACAGCATTGTTCCACACCTGTTCACGCCAATACTGAAGCCGTTTCTCCCGCTCTTGATCACGCTGCTTCCGGTGGGTGAAGAAGAGACCAAACAATGTACCGAACATCCCTGCTAATAGATTCAGTTCTGCTACAGACTCTGAAAACGTTCACCAAGTCACCGCCGAAAATTCCAAGCGCTACTACGATATAGACCCATATTCTGAAATGACGAGGGACTGCCTCGCTGACACCACAAAAGCCAGAACTCATACAGTTCCAGGAATCACACCTACGAAATAGATAAAACGAATGTGAAACAGAGGAAGTCACAGCTTACTCCTTATCGGCTGTGCACGAGTCCCCTAACAATTTGTTCTGCATACAGACTTTCTGTTGTGAATCGCAGTACAAGCCTAAACGACAATTGCCGCTGTGATGTTGTCAACCTCTCAAAGGACGACGGATATAACTAGTGAACACGCTCACCGAGACACAATGTCTATGAATTCCCCAGCTGCTCCGTAGGCAGTGTATGCGGTGTTTTCTATTATGCACCCAGTACCCAGTGTTGCGTTTGCCCACCTGCAAAATGATTAGGAGGGAGAGAACATTTGCGAGGGGACCAGAACCCACATGCATTGATTGTTAAGGCATACAGAGCCATTGAAGTTGAGACCACGACCACTGTTGTCTGCCAACTCCTTGAAATTCGGTGGCGCTTCACATTGATCTGTGACGATGAAAGAGGTAGCTAAGAAACGTAAAATGCTAGAAAGAACGCAATCTACCGTCGCGATTCAACTGACAAGGACTCCCGACGGCAAGTAAAGATTGGCATGCGTCTTCTTCATCTGGACAAAACTGGCCCTTAGCGCACTTTTCAGGGAGGCGATCATCGGGGTTGTAGCCAAAGGGAAAATCATCCTTTCTGCAACCTTTAGGAGAACAAACTCCACTAGGTGTACACCAATTCTGAGAGTTACATTGGCTCCAAAACTGATAGGTGCCGGCCTGCAGACGATTTTCGCCCTGACTGCAGGATTGGTTGTTCCCGAGGCTACCAGCCTGAACGGAAGAGTAACAAGAAAAGAAAAAGAGTGTGGAAAACAGAAAGCGCATCATTGTATTACTGTAGAAGGTGAGCTCGATTGTCACCACCGATACCGTTATGTAATCATGGGGCTTGCACAAATGTTTTTAGATATTCTCAAATCTTTAATCTGTGGCCCCTTCAAGTCCAGCCTATCCGAAAGTCCTACGCATAGCTCACATCACTCTCAAAATCCCCCAATCAACAAGCCACAGCACATCCCATTCTCGTCTGAACATCACTCAGGGGTGCGACTAAGTCTGCTCATTGGTTGTCCTCACCCCAAATCCTTTTCAGCAGGAACTTGGTCAGATAAATCAGAACAACACGTACTATGCCGATCTTAGAGATCGTGCAAACGAGGAAGGTGGTCGAATGGCTAGATGCTTTGAAGAAAGCCACCGATTATATTCTCATGGCGACAAGGCAGGCGCAAAAACCCTCTCGAACGAAGGCAAGGAACACCAGCGAAAGATGAACAGCTTGAACAAAGAGGCCAGTGATTGGATATTCCTCGGTACTCATTCTTCTCGCTATATTTCTCCCCTCATACTCGGAAGGTTTCTGAATTTCATGTCTAATTAGCAAACAACAAGGTCCACCACCGCTCGTTGCTCTTATTTCGTCTCTCTTAAGTAATTCCTGCAGGATAATAAATCCGGTGAAATTGACCTGCATGGTCTTTATGTCAAGGAAGCTTTGGAACGTACCGACAGTGCCATACAGGAGGCAAAAGAAAGAGGAGACTCCCAACTCCGCCTCATTGTGGGTCAGTCCACACTTACCACAATAATACCAAAAAAAACGTAACAAGTGACTATGGTTAAACCTATAGGGAAGGGTCTTCACTCCACTGGTGGATCTGCAAAGATTGGACCAGCCATTGAAGAGCTGATGCAAAAGTCAGTGCTAGTACCATTGAGAAACTCGTGTCCTGATCAAAGTGGAATTACTCAGATATGGTATACTTGCTGAACTTGATGCGCACAATTCAGGGGTACTGATTGTTCAAATTAATTCGAACAGAAGAGGGATTGAGGCCGACGAAATTTCTCGTCGTCTAGAACATGAGCAAGGATGTATCATTATGTAGTGGGTACTGTGGATCACTAGAACAACACAAAAGTCAATTTATTTAACAGGTTCCAAGGGGTTCTGTTGCGGGGTAATTAAAATCGCTGAAATTCTTGAGGTTTGATGGACCACCCTGCATAATAATACACGAAACTCCATTGCTACCATCGTTCAAATTTCGAGCCCGACAAGGACGAAAGCTGGGTTGACCTGGTAGACTGGCTTGGTGACGACAGTCCCACCAACATACATGAGTGAGTGAAGTAGACCTCCTAGATCATATGACGATCTTTCGAGGACGATAATGAGCGCAGAACATTCGAGACTTTCGTCAGCAAGGTCCAATAGGGCAACAATGCTATCGATATGCAACATGCAATTGTCAATTTCAATAATGAACCAGAAAAAAATTGGAATACCTTTCTCGGACACTAACGGATTCTGCGCTTTTGCCGTCCACGTACAGCGTCTTCGGTTTACCGGGCAATTCAAGCACTACTCCCTCAAAGGCTGCTCCCATGTTTGGAGCTGAAATTGTAACACTTTTGGCAAAAGGCAAAGCATGCAACCCTTGATGAGGGAACAGTGTTATGAGAAAATCAAGGGCATCCTTCGGATGTTTGTCGCTAATGGATGAGGGGGGGGTGCCGAAACTTCCGATTTCACTGACATCGTCGTCTGGCGTCAAGGGAGGTGTCGATACATCAGAGCCGCTCCTAGTAGGGGCAGAACGAGGGCATGAAATTGGACGGGAACATGTTGAGAGCGTGGTCGGGGCATTGAAACACTTTGAACGAGGAAATGATGAATCTGAGAAATGTTTGTTGGAGTAAGATATGATATCTTTAGGAAATGCAAACGCCGGACTGCCTGTCACACAGTCCGACGACCCTCGGTCTGGAGGGCATTTTGCCTTGGGAACGTCAAAAGCGCCACTGGTTAGAGAATATCAGCATCCCAGGCATATCTTCTATAGATGTGCTTACCTCGGGTCCGCCAGAAAAGGTAGTGGAGTAATAATACATGTCGTCCGTGCCTTGAAGGTGGCACACAGCAAGCACACTGGACTCGTTGTCGAAAGTAAGAGAGGCCCCATCTCCAACGGTTCGACGACCGTTGCTGTGTAGTAAAACCTGAACACAAGGAACAAAGGATGGTAAACGGGAAAGCTTACGTGGGGCAAAGACTAGAATCGGGATTTACGAAATTTGACATTGTGGATAACGACATGAACTGCCAACTTGCTGGATTTACTGGAAGGTCAACAAAATAAGAGATGTCTTGTTCCTTACCTAATGAATCTGCCACAAAACAAATAACACCACGCGCTACGCGGCATACCGGCACCTTGCAAATTCCTCACATCAAGCCCAACACCACCACAGACAGCGAACTCAACGCTTGTGAGTATTTTTTCTTGTCCTTACCGACATGTCAATACGTGTAGATCTTGTTTGGCTTTCGCCTTGGGTCTGCCAGTTCCCGTCGATAGATGGATGGCTCCTGCACCTTCTGGATGAGCGTTACTCACAGTTCCTCTTCTCAGATCATTTTTGGCATAAATATCATGGCTGACTCCACAAGAGGGCGTGGCGGCTTTGGACGTGGTCGTGGAGAACGGGGAAGAGGCCGGAGAGGCCCGCGTCGTGGAGGGCGTAAAGACGAGGAGAAGGAGTGGTAAGTAACTGTACCCATTCACTCTGCGATTCCAAGTTATCTCCCATCAGGATCCCTGTCACAAAACTCGGCCGCCTTGTGAAAGACGGAAAAATCAAATCCATGGAAGAAATCTACCTTTTCTCTCTTCCAGTCAAGGAATATCAGATCATCGACTTCTTTTTACCCAAGCTCAAGGATGAGGTTATGAAGATTATGCCCGTGCAAAAGCAAACTCGTGCTGGTCAACGCACTCGATTCAAAGCATTCGTTGCTATCGGGGACTTCGAGGGGCATGTTGGCCTGGGTGTCAAATGCGCTAAGGAGGTTGCTACTGCGATTCGTGGCGCTATTATCCTTGCAAAATTGTCTGTTATCCCGGTGCGGAGAGGGTACTGGGGTGCAGCCCTGGGAGAGCCTCATACCGTACCCTCAAAAGTTAGTGGTAAAGTCGGCTCCGTGATGTGCCGCCTCATACCTGCACCCCGTGGAACCGGCATCGTTGCGGCCCCAGCGTCGAAACGTCTGCTGCAACTCGCCGGTGTTGAAGACGTGTACACACAATCGAAGGGCTCAACAGCAACCATGGGGAATTTCTTGAAGGCAACTTTTGCAGCCGTATGCCCTTTTCCCTGCTGCCCTTCTCATTCCTCCCTGAGTTGTACCCACTTGCAGATCACTAAAACTTATGCTTTCCTAACGCCTGACCTCTGGCGCGAGATCCCGGTTTCCAAGCTTCCTTACGATGAGCACAGTGCTCATCTCCAATTGGCAGCAGGCAAGAAGGCGTATTGAATGACGTAGAATCAACTCCCCATCGCATGTTTCCGTGTAAATAAATCAAAACACCCAGATGGCAGACGTTGTGGACCATGTTCTCGAAAATAACAAATGTAGTGCACTGTCGCTGCAGACCGGTTAGTTTGTAGAAACATTATTTTCCTCGATATGATATTTCAGAGAAAGAAAATAAAGTAAAAAATAATTATTTGTCAGCAGTTCCTATACAACACTCTCTAAGGTCGTCATAAAGGCAGGTTCCAAGGGTAAGGAGCCTTTTCGTAGGCCTCTGCGCTGTCTCAAACCTCAATGTGACTGGCTCCGACAGTCGCCGAGCACCGCTCTCCTTATTCGGCAGAAAGCCCCGCTTATCTCCGACCTCCTCTCACTGTCTCTGGTTCGGCGCTATTGTCTTAGCAGATGCCGTTCCAGAGTGGGACCCAGCTTTAGGAGGTCCTAAACTGCCTTCATTCCTCCCACCACGGTGAGTGCTCTGTCCTTACCATCCTCACCCACCTAAGTTGACCTGCAGATCAGCTTCGCTGGCATCTCTCGAGCCTACCTCGCAACAGGTCAACTTCAGTTGTGAGTCATCATTATCACCTCTCTCGGGAGTTGCTAACACATGCCACACAGATTCAACATCATCTGAGCCTGCTCATCTGTTGAATCCATAGTAGGCATTTCTTAGTTCCCTTTCACGAGATCCTCACAAAGTATACAGCCTTCAGTCGTCTTAATCCAAGCCTCTTAATCCAAGCCTCCTTTTCGTTAACTCCTATTTGGGCCTCCTTTCATTATTCCAGCCCTCATCATCTTACAGTCATATCTTGATGGAATATGCCGAGGAAACATTTTCTACCGCTCCGTCTGACGTTAGGGATCGTGAGGAGGTTAGATCCATTGCGGCCAAGTGTCAGGAGCTCATCAACCGGGCAGCTGTTGGATTCCTTACAAAGGAGCAGTTTTTGGCATGGATCAAGGAGTCTGGGGCATCTTCCAGTGAAGCAAAAGACTACGTCGAACAGTTGTTGCAGCGACTTCGTGACTCTCGGAGTCCAGAGGCCCAAAGGGGTCAATCCCCAGACTGAGAAAGGATGCCTCCTCAAGAGTGAGAGCAGACCCCAGATGGGTTGGTGGGCCAGGAGGTCATTGACTTCCGAGCCTGTCGGGATGCGCTATTATCAGCAGCTTCAGCTCATGCAGGAGAACCAAATCAATCTGGAAGATGGAAAGCCGCGATCGAATCAGTTGCTTGGGCTATCCTCAAGGCAAAACTGGGCCAACTCGATGATCTCCTGCCAGGTGGGATTGCTGATCCCTCAGGTGACATACCAGAGGGCCTCTTCGACTTCCTTGGGCTCTCCCAGGTATCGTCTGGCTCAATCCCCTCTTTGGTCCTGGCTGCAGCTCCTCACCTTGGGAGGGTTGTTTCCCAGATCAAAGCCGACCCCCATCTTGATGAGACTTGGAAATATCGAAATGCCTTCAACAAGTCAGATCAAGTTCATGATGCCCTCATCAATGGTCTTCAACTTTTTCGACTTGCTGAGCCTCTCTCACGAACGATCTGGAAGAAGATTCTTCAGGATGATTTTGTTGACTTCGAGAAACTCTATGCATCGATGGAACAGGGCTATGACCACAAGGATGAACCAAAGACATTCACTGAGGACTTTGCTATTGTCAAAAAGGACCAGGCAACTGCAAAATGAGCCCTCAACACTGAAGCTGAGTGGATTCGGGTCTTTAGTGCTTGGGAAGCAGGAGTTACTCTCCTCTTCCCACATCGTACTGCTGAGCTTCAAGCATATCGTCAAGTTGTCATGGAGTTATTCTGTGCTACTCCAGGCCGCCCACACCTTGCCATTCACTTTGACCTCGAGGTTCGGGACCGCTATGCAAAGAAACCTTTTCACATGGATGACTGATCTGAACTCAACATTCCTCTACTTGCACAGATGTTTCGCTCCTCTGCAGCACCTTTGCCGAAAGGTGTCAAGCGCCCTTCGACGACTTCTGGGAACACTACGAAGCGGGTGGACGTCCCCTGCCGGAACTGGAACTTCAGAAATTGTGCTGATCCGTGTGCAAATCGTCGGAAGCATGGCGTGTGCTGCATTTGTGGGGAGCAACACAGAGCCAAAGACAACGAGCAATGCTTTGCGGGCCTCAAGGCCAGGGCCCGAGGATGATGGTGTGATTCCCCATCAGAGACTTGTTGATGCAGTTGAGGCCCCCACATCTTTAGGACGTTCGAGTAAAAGAAAATCAGAATTAGACTTAGGAACTCCTCGTTTTCGGCGGGGGTTTGTATGGTCATCATCTTCCACTATGAATACAATTTCTCCAGCTGCCTTGTACACTGAGACTGCACCACCATTACCCTCGGCACCCCAGTCACTTCTTGATAATCCCACTCTCACCAATTCGATTAAATCCCTCGGGGATGCAATCAGAGTGGAGACACCCTTCAATGTTGACAAGTTCAAATCATTCTTGATCAACCACCCTAACCGCCCTTTTGTTGAATCTGTGATGAAGGGGCTTCGCAAAGGATTTTGGCCTTGTGATGAGAGTGAGTGGAAGGTTGAGCTTGACGAAATCTCTGGCAACTACTATGACATGGATGATGCTGACCTTGAAGCACTGCGAGATTTTCGAGACAGGGAAACCTCTGCAGATCGGTGGTCAGGGCCCCTCCTGGATACTGAGCTTTTGCCAGGCATGAAAGTATCCCCAATGTTTGTAGTCTGGCAGCATGGGAAGCCTCGTGTGGTAACAGATCACTCAGCATCCAGCCTCAATGAAGGGATACCCAGAGATGAAGCAAGTGTAAAATACGATGACATGAGATCTTTTGGCCAAACTCTGCATGACGCAAAGGAACACCACCCCAATCGTCGACTTGTAACATTCAAATCCGATGTTGCGACTGCTTTCTTAAACCTTCCAGCTCATCCCCTATGGCAACTTCGACAGGTCGTCATCATCAAGGGCCAGTTACACATCGTTCGACACCTGGTCTTTGGCAACTGTGCATCTCCTCGGTGTTGGTGTGCTGTTTCAGGCTTAATGTGCTGGATTGCATTGAGAAAGCTTGATATTCACAGGCTACATGTATACATGGATGACTTTTTTGGATGGGACTTTGCCAAGGATCTAGTTTGGTATCACAATAAGTGGCGTCCACCAAAGCAGGTGCAGTTACTCATCCTGTGGGAAGCCCTAGGCTGTCCATTCAAGGATCAAAAGCAGGAGCATGGAGAACAGCTTAAGATCATCGGATTCTGGGTGGACGTTAATCTCAGCATGATCTCAATTCCTCCGGCATCAATTACTGAAATCATCAAGAAGATTGATGAATTTCTGGGAACGCCCAGCCGGCGACCCACTTTACGAGAGTGGCAACGTCTTGGGGGCCATCTGAACTGGATGCTGAATGTCCTACCATGGGGTCATCCGGCACTCTGAGCTATATCGAAAGATGTCAGGGAAGACAGTGCCCATGTTGGATGATGTAATCTGTCACATGATGTGGGCCATAAGTGTTGTAATAACCTCACTGTATAAATGTGCATCCCAATGAGGTATAAGACACATATGCAGCTAAGGAGGTGTCAATATGGTCCTAGGTTACATCAACAATAACCAACCAAGTTGAATCCAATAAGACCTGATAGCTCAGTGGTAGAGCTACTGGTATATGTCCAGGAGGTCCTGGGTTCAATCCCCAGTCTGGTCATCTTTTCTATCTTAACAGCCCACTGCATGAGTATTTATTAATGCAGAAGTTAGGGCTGGTCTGTCATGGCTCAAGTCCAAAATTCCGAGGTCAATTGGAATTCTTATCATGGGGACTGGGAGATGGGAAGACCAGGCAGCTGACATGGTCTTGTGGACAGATGCAAGTCTTCAGCTGGCACTGTCCTTCGTCTACACTGGCAATGGGTTTGTTTATCAGTTGCGACCATGCCCAGCTAACATCAAAATTGATATCTTCTTCCTTGAACTGATGGCGATTCTCTCAGCTATTCACCATGTTGCCTCCTTCGACCACCCCCCCTGCCGCATCCTTCTATTCACTGACAGTTTGGACTCTGTGGCAGCATTCAACTCCCTCAGGACCTCAGAATTGTTGCATAATGGGCCTCTTCTTGGTGTCGCTGGAATTGTGCTGCGCTCAGGAGTCGACATCCATGTCTGTCACATCATGGGAACAGACAACATCCGAGCCGACATGTTATCCCGTCTGTTGTTTGTTGATTATGCCCGAAAGTTCCCCTCCGACCGCGTCTGCACATTTGAGCCCCCCCGAGAGCTCTTGCCGGCGCGATGGAGAGAGTGCTTTTAAACGCCTTGGGCGGGCCAAGTACACTCTGTAAAACGGCCTGCCCACCAATGCCACTGGCAGCATTGGATGAACATGTTCTCTTTCTATAAACTAATGCGATTGAAAAGTCAACAACCAGGGACTATGCAACTGGTGCTCGAGACTATATCAACTTCTGTTTGTTCCACAATATCTCTTTAGATCCCACACCTGAGGCTCTAGCGGGATACATCGCCTTCACATCAAGATTTATTGCATCAGGGCCGAAATACCTGACAGGGGTGCGCCACTTCCTGAAGGACCTGTATCCAGACTTCGTGTCATATCCCATGCAAGCCTGCGACGGATCTCCGGCGGATCACCGACGGAGCCGCCGTCATATCAAAAGACTATTTCAAATTGTATTTCAAATTACTCCTGTTTTGTTTATATCACATATCTATCATTGCTGATCATCTTACTCACTGCGTACTCGGTACTCCGTTGATCCCGCCGTAGTTACCCCGGTTACTTACTTACTATAAAACTTAGTATAATGTCACTTGTAACTTCAGTTTGATAATTGTATTGTTATCTCCACAACTCTCTCACTTCTAAAGTCCTCGCTCTCTCTTAACTTCCGGAACTCCGCCGGACCTCCGCTCTCATTACCGTCACCTTGTAAATTGGACATTGGGCGTAGAGAAGGGCGCAATCCCTTTTAGATTGAAGCCAAGTCCAGTGCCGCCACGGAACTCCATCGGAACTCCATCGTAACCCCGCCTACGAGATCAGTTCGTAACAGTATTATCAAACTCACACTTCTTACGCCCATTTTCACGAACCTATTAACATCTTATGTCAAGTTCACAAACAGTCACTATGCGTACACGCTCTACTACCAATTCGCAACGCGCGGGTCTCCGCAGCGGATTGCAAGCAGTGCGCAGATCCCAACTTTCCTCACCAACCCTCCACCGACCTTTGTCAACCTTCGGTACTACACCGCGACCTTCGAACATCTTTCCTGGCCTGGGCGCAAACCCAGAAAACCCCAACGTACCACCTCCAACAACACCGCCGGTTCCCCGCGGTACTCCGGTCGACAACCAACCTAGTCATGGCTATCCTGATGGGCCTGATGACCCTGATGGTGACGACAATGACCTGGAAGGTGATGACCATCAATCCATTCCCGAGTCGGAGCCCCGCAACGACCGGTTATTCCTACACGTACTACAAGAGTTATCGGACAGCATCCGCTCCTCCCGCCAACCCCGTAATGAAAAGGTCAAAGTACGCGAACCTGACACGTTCGACGGAACGGACCCGCGGAAGCTCCGTGATTTTCTAATCTCTTGTAACCTTCACTTCAGTGACCGTCCTACTCTTTTTGCATCTGATGAGAAAAAGATTCTATTTATTCTTTCTTATCTGAAGGGAGCAGCACTTGGTTGGTTTGAACTAGGGCTGATGGACAACACCAATAGTGCTAATTGGATTTGGGACTTTGAAGCCTTTATCAACGAGCTCGAGACCAACTTCGGCCTGCACGACCCCGTCAGAGATGCCGAAAAGTCTCTCTACACACTCAAAATGAAGGAATTAGCACACATCGTCAAGTACAATGTCGAATTTTGGAAGTTGGCAGCCCGAGTTGATTGGAACGACTCGGCACTCCGCGAAGCGTACTTCCGTGGACTCCCACTACGGATCCGTGTTGAAGTCCTCCGAGGAGGCAAGCCTACAACATTACCAACATTACGTCTCAAGGCCCAAGAAGCCGATGAAGTCTACTGGATGCAGAAGGACGAGGCAGCGCTTGAAACCCGCCCCGCCAAGTCTAACAACAACAACAACAAAACTGACAACGCTTCCACCTCCGGCGGTAAATCCGCAAACTCCGCCGGTAAATCCAAGAACTCTAACAAGTCCAACTCCGGTAACAACTCCAACACTTCCAACAATGCTAGCGGCTCCAGCAACAACAAAACAAAGCCCTCAATAGCCGACAAGTTAGGGAAGGATGGTAAGCTCACCGGAGATGAACGGGCCCGCCGCTTGAAAGAAGGGTTATGCCTTTATTGCGGAATAGCGGGTCATGAGGCAAAGGATTGTAGGAAGGCAGCTAATCCTAAAGGCAGAGCAGTGACAACGGAAACCGCTACACCGGCGGCCCCCGCAGCGACCTCCGCCGATTCAAAAAAATAGTCAGCAAACCTCTAGTTGCCTCCGCACAGGCTGGGGGTTGCGTTGACACCGACCGTGCACCAAAGGAGGTCCGCCTCAACACCGCCGCTCTTTTCGAACCTAAATCTTTTCAAATTGCTTTAACATCTATTTATGACCCTACTATGATTACTCTTTTAGACAGCGGTTCAACTCATTGTTTCATAGATTCGTCGTTTGTATCAAGTCACAGTATTCAGACGACAACTATACCACCGACACGGCTCCGCCTTTTTGATGGAACGTCCAATACATGGATAACGCAACAAGTACAGTTGCTAGTTTCATTTCCTACTGGCGAGTCATTCGACATATTGTTTTACGTTACCCCGCTCGACTCTAGCAACTCCGCCGTACTTGGACTAAATTGGCTTAGGCAAATCAATCCGTTGATTGACTGGACCTATGGCCAAGTCACTTTCCGGACGGCTGAGTACAGAGGTCCTGCACCGTCGACATCCTCTGGTGAAGCAATTCCCTTGCCAGAACCTAACAAATCTCCCCTAGAACCGTGTCTACCCGACGCGTCGACGGATTCTCCGATATCCGCCGCCATCACCAAACCCATCAACATTTCGATCATCAATGCTGCCGCTTACACTCGTGCTGTTCGCCTTCCTGGCTCCCAGACTTTCTCGGTCTCCCTCTCTGACGACGGAGTCTTCGGCAAAGCCGCCGCGCCTGTCGCGGAGGACGCGCCAGACTTATCCAAAGTCCCTGAGGAGTACCATGAGTTTGCAGACGTCTTCAGCAAAGGAAAGGCCGACACACTCCCACCACACCGACCTTACGACCTCAAAATTGAACTCGAGGAAGGGGCGGAACCTCCGCCGAGTCGTATGTACTCCTTGTCCGCCTCAGAGCTTAACACTCTCCGCGCGTTCATTGAGGAAAATGTCCGGATAGGTTTCATACGGCCATCTAAATCCCCGCACGGAGCCCCAATCCTTTTTGTTCGCAAGAAGGGTGGTGAACGGTTATGCGTCGATTATCATGGGCTTAACAAGCTTACGAGAAAAGATCGCTATCCGCTACCCCTCATCTCCGACCTACTCGACACCCTGCGCAATGCCCGCGTCTACACCAAAATCGACCTATGACATGCTTATCATCTGGTACGTATCGCCGACGGCAAGGAATGGAAAACTACATTCCGTACCCGTTATGGTTCCTTTGAATGGCGTGTAATGCCTTTCGGACTTACTAACACTCCCGCCGCTTTCCAACGTTTTATGAATGACATTTTTAGTGATATGCTCGACGTCTCCGTCATCGTTTACCTGGACAACATCCTGATCTACTCCGATGACATGTCTCAACACAAGAGGCACATTAAGGAAGTATTACGACGACTCCGCAAACATGGCCTTTACGCGGCTCCGCAGAAATGCGAATTCCATGTCGACACCGTAGAATACCTCGGTTACATTCTATCACCGGAGGGCCTACGGATGTCCGCCGACAAAGTCCAAACAATTATGGACTGGCCAGAGCCTCGCAAGATCAAGGACGTACAATTGTTCCTAGGCTTTTGTAATTTCTATCGGCGGTTTATTCACAGGTATTCCGATATCACCGTTCCCCTTACCAGACTAACTAGAAAGAACGTCCCTTGGACTTTCACTGACAAATGCCGACAAGCCTTCCAGAAACTCAAGGAAGAATTTACGCATGCCCCGGTCCTTGCACATTGGACCCCGGACAACACTATGATCGTTGAAACGGACGCTTCCGACTGCGCGCTCGCCGCTATACTGTCGACGTACACCGCCAATGGCGAGCTGCACCCGGTCGCCTTCCACTCCCGTTCCTTCACACCTCCCGAACTCAATTACGACACACATGACAAGGAGCTACTAGCTATCTTTGAAGCCTTTAAACATTGGCGTCAATACCTTGAAGGTAGCGGAACTCTGGTCTCCGTCGTTACTGATCATAAAAACTTAGAATATTTTTCCACCACGAAACTACTCACACGGCGGCAAGCCCGCTGGTCCGAGTACCTCTCCCAATTCAACCTCATTATTCGCTTCCGTCCTGGGAAACTTGGTACGAAGCCCGACGCTCTCACTAGACGATGGGACGTCTACCGCAAAGGGGGAAATAGCGATTCCATCACGGATAATCCGCATAACCTCCGCCCGGTATTTTCCAAAGAACAACTCACTGCGTCATTACGAGCTACTTACCTCGCTGAACCAATATTACGCAGCACTGTAGCCCTCGACATAGAAAGTTTGCACACGGACATCCGTGCGGCACTTCCGTCGGACCCCGCTATAGCTTTGCACCTTACTACACCTTCCGCACCCTGGTCAATTGGGGATGACGGACTTCTTCGTCTCAATGATCGCATCTACGTCCCGGACTCCGCGGACCTCCGACTACGCGTTCTCCAATACAAACACGATCATATCCTTTCAGGCCACTTCGGCCAAAATAAAACATTACAACTGGTACGCCGAGAATATGTTTGGCCTAAACTCAGAACATTTGTAAAGGATTATTGCAATACGTGCACTTCGTGTAAACACGCCAAGTCACCGCGGCATAAGCCGTATGGACTATTGAAGCAACTACCGATCCCGGAGAAGCCGTGGAACTCCATCTCTATGGATTTCATTGAACACTTACCCCCATCCCTCGGTTATACCTCCGTTTTGGTCGTCGTTGACCGACTTTCTAAACAGGGCATATTCATCCCTACAGTTGACGAAATCGACTCCCCGGAGCTTGCCCGGCTCTTCATCCTTCACGTATTTTCTAAACACGGAGTTCCGTCGCACGTCACTTGTGACCGCGGTTCTGAATTCGTCTCTAGGTTTTTCCAGTCACTAGGTAAAGCCCTCGACATGAAGATCCACTTCACTTCGGGTTACCACCCGGAGGCTGACGGACAAACCGAACGACTTAACCAGACACTAGAACAGTACCTGCACATCTTTTGCAACTATCAGCAGGATAACTGGTCGGAACTCCTTCCCCTCGCCGAGTTCACTTACAACAACGCGCCTAGCACTACTACCAGTATATCACCGTTCTACGCTAACAAAGGCTATGACCCTAACATCACCGTCTACCCTGAACGCGAGCTGGCTTCCCAGAAGGCTAGGTCTTTCGTCGTGGACCTTGACGAACTACATACGGAACTCCGCCGGCAAATCAAACTTGCCCAAGAGCGTTATCAAGTTCCCGCGGACCACCGCCGGCACCCCGCTCCGCCGTTTAAAGTTGGTGATCAGGTCTACCTTAATGCTGAAAACATCCGCACTACTAGGCCTTCAAAAAAGTTGTCAGAAAAGAACCCTGGTCCCTTTGAAATCATCGCCCAAGCTGGCACACACTCCTTCACCCTTCGCCTTCCAGACCACCTCCGCGCATTACATCCGGTCTTTCACCTATCACAAATTGAACCCGCACCCGTCAATACCATTCCTAACCGGATTCAGCCGCCGCCTCCGCCGATTACTATCGACGACGAAATTGAATACGAGATTGCAGAAATCTTGGACTCCAAACTCGATAAGCGGTGGCGGTGTCCGTTGTTATACTTGGTGCGCTGGTCAGGTTACGAGAATACTGACTTGGAACAGTCCTGGTTACTTGCCGAAGAACTCGAGCATGCCCAGGAAGCCGTCGCGGACTTCCACGCACGGTACCCCAACAAACCCAGTCCACAATAACTTCACCCTACATCAATAAAACAAAGTCACTTCAAAATTAATAAAGCCATTTCATTTTTTCTTATACCATACTATTACTTACTAAAATCAAAGCCATCAGATACCGTCACCCTACGTACAACAAAACAAACAAAGTCAACATTACCTATCGAACACCATCATTACTTACAAGAAAAACAAAGCCATTTCATTACAATTCAAAAAACCGTTATCTTACTTACAACATTACTTATCAGATCACTCCTTACTTACAAAACAAAAACAAAGTCAAAACAAAACATTACAAACCGATCTATCTACATACAAACCAAAGTATATACATTTTACAGTCCCCGTTGGACCCCTGTACGTACTATGTTACTTGTACTTTCTTTTTTCTACTAGTAATCCTCCATTTCTAACTCCTCCTCCTCCTTGCTCCAGTTCGAGACCCTGTCGGTCTCCGTCGGATCCTGCTCCGCTTGCCACGCCTTGAACGCGGCGTACTCCCCTTCTTCCACCTCCAGTCGCTCCAACTCCCGCTCCACTTCCACCTCTTCTCCTGGGTACAGGAGTTCCTCCACCCAATCCACGTCCCCCTTCTCAGTTTCTCCGCCCCACTTCTGGAACTCGCTCAGTTCTGTCATCACTGCCGTCAACTCCGACAGCCCCTTCGAGATCATCACGAGCCACCCCACTAGTTGGTCTCGTTGACCTACCTCCGCCGTTTCCGCCGTCCCCGCCGTCGTCACCCTCGCCCCTCGTCGCACCCCGCCCTTGCACTTCTGCTTCAGCTTGAAGCAGTGGTCGCAGGCGAGGCGTCGGGTCCTGCCAGACCTCACGCACACCTGACCCGCATATTGACACCTAAAACAAATCAACTAAAAAGGAAGAAAGTGGTGACAAACACCACTCACCTGTTGCAACGGGCCTCCGTCAACGGCCCCGCGGTCTCTCCGCTACCAGCGGCCTCACTTGCCACCGCCTTGGTCTTCTTCTTCTTGGGCGGCTTCGCGACCACCCCTTCGTTGTCCTCGGCGGCGGACTCCACGGCCTTCCGTTTTTCTGCGCGGCATGCCTCGCGACGACGCGCTTTCTCTTCTCTGCGTTGTCTCTTTTCTTCGGTGGCCTCCTTTTCCACCTCCTCCGCGGCAGTCTTCTTCGCGGCCTCTTCCTGCGCGGCGAGTTCTTCGAGACGCGCCATCAGTTTCGCGCGTTCCTCAGCGGCGGACGACAGGGGGGCGGGTAGGGATGTGTTTTGTGAATTGGACATGATGGTTGGATGTTGAAGAACTGCGGATGTCAAAATTCCTAAATACGGAATCCGAACATCACATGACCTTGAAGGCTCGGTCCTAAGGGGGGGATACTGTCATATCCCATGCAAGCCTGCGACGGATCTCCGGCGGATCACCGACGGAGCCACCGTCATATCAAAAGACTATTTCAAATTGTATTTCAAATTACTCCTGTTTTGTTTATATCACATATCTATCATTGCTGATCATCTTACTCACTGCGTACTCAGTACTCCGTTGATCCCGCCGTAGTTACCCCGGTTACTTACTTACTATAAAACTTAGTATAACGTCACTTGTAACTTCAGTTTGATAATTGTATTGTTATCTCCACAACTCTCTCACTTCTAAAGTCCTCGCTCTCTCTTAACTTCCAGAACTCCGCCGGACCTCCGCTCTCATTACCGTCACCTTGTAAATTGGACATTGGGCGTAGAGAAGGGCGCAATCCCTTTTAGATTGAAGCCAAGTCCAGTGCCGCCACGGAACTCCATCGGAACTCCGTCGTAACCCCGCCTACGAGATCAGTTCATAACACTTCGACACAAATTGCTCTCACCCTTTGGTGACATCGACCATTCGGGGATCTAAGAAGATCCGGGCAGACCCTGTGAAACGAAAATTACCTTTGAGGCCAAGCCATCTTCAGGTGTTCCTCCTAGTGGCAGAGAGGTCAAAATCTTACGACGACCTACTATTCATTACAATCCTCTCCTGCTGCTTTTATGTATGTCATTGCAGTGGTGAGCTTGTACAGAAAAACGGCTCAAAGCTTTTCGACTGGCGGAAGATCATCAAACGGGCATCCTTGGTATTCAAAAATGGGCATGCACAATACCACTTGCCTTACCACAAAGGAGACCCTTTCTACCATGGGACTGACATCCTGTTCACGCCACAGGAGGCTGCTGACCCTGTATTTCTCCTCGGGGAGTACATAACGCGATGCAACAAAGTGCATGGCGCTCATGCTGCTCTGTTTATCAGAGAGAACGGATCCCATCCCTCTCGATCGTGGTTTGACACGAACTTTTTCTCATTGCTGGGGCATGACTACGGGGGCCACTCCCCTCGTGCGGGGGGTGCTACGTTCTTTGCAGGGTTAGGACTTTCGGAAGATGTAATTCAAGCTATCAGGAGATGGTCTTCAAGCGCATGGAAAATCTATGTCAGGGAGAACCCATCAGTACGGGCTGAACTTCAATTGGCAATGTTACGTGCTCGACTTGTTCCTCCCCATGCATCAGCTCCTTGCTAACATCTTTCGCACCACCACCATCCCCACATACAACATTCACAGCAAATTAGCTTGTTCGCTCCTTGTTCTAATCCATTTGGGGCCGCAGGTGGCCTTGTGTTTGCACTACCTCGTGCTCTTGAGTTATTGCTGCAGAGGTCGTCGTAAAGGCAGGTTCCAAGAGTAAGGAGCCTTTTCGTAGGCCTCTGCGCTGTCTCAAACCTCAATGTGACTGGCTCTGACAGTCACCGAGCGCCGCTCTCCTTATTCGGCAGAAAGCCCCGCTTATCTCCGACCTCCTCTTGCTGTCTCTGGTTCGGCGCTATTGTCTTAGCAGATGCCGTTCCAGAGTGGGACCCAGCTTTAGGAGGTCCTAAACTGCCTTCATTCCTCCCACCACGGTGAGTGCTCCGTCCTTACCATCCTCACCAACCTAAGTTGACCTGCAGATCAGCTTAGCTGGCATCTCTCGAGCCTACCTCGCAACAGGTCAACTTCAGTTGTGAGTCATCATTATCACCTCTCTCGGGAGTTGCTAACACATGCCACACAGATTCAACATCATCTGAGCCTGCTCATCTGTTGAATCCATAGTAGGCATTTCTTAGTTCCCTCTCACGAGATCCTCACAAAGTATACAGGCTTCAGTCGTCTTAATCCAAGCATCTTAATCCAAGCCTCCTTTTCGTTACCCACCCTCCTCACCCTTCTTTTATACTTGTAATACATTTGTATACTCGCTCCTTGTTCTAATCCATTTGGGGCCGCAGGTGGCCTTGTGTTTGCACTACCTCGTGCTCTTGAGTTATTGCTGCAGAGGTAGACGAAACCCATACTCATCCAATGTCAAGTGATGTGACCAACTGTGACGTTGGGTGTTAGCAAAACGTGATTGTAATTAAAAGATCACATGCTGAGTATCTAGAAAGATATACGTATTCTAAAACTATATGCAGTATGTATGGATTAGACTTTGATATATACAAGTAATAGTAAGTAGTAATAAGATTCAGTTCAATTTTGCTTTCTCAAGATCAGTCATCAGGGATTCTGGGAGCACCCAATGACCTCTATATTTATGGGCAGCCCATGCAGCCTGCTTACCATCCAAACCACAATAGTATGCATCCATAAACTTGTGGGAACATGCAGCATATCTGTTGTGCTTGTGTCAATTCATTGTGCTGATCAGATTTGGATGTGAGGTTACCATCGCATTGTCTCCATTGAGATGGATTCCAGTGCTGACAGAAGATTGGCTTCCAGATTGGCTTCTTTTGACAATGGTGGATATTGATGATACACATGTTTGGCATAGCCCCAACACTGTTCAATAAAATTCAACTCACAGTGGAATTTCAGCAGGAACAGAACCTTGAATCCTCATGCCTTGCATCGACTCTCCAGAACAGACTCCTGCTGTATGAAATCAGCTTGATTGAACAGAACTTGTCTCTGGCAACACCCCTTTTCACCCTCCTTACACTTAAATCCTTTGCACTCTGCTTTCAGCTTGAATTCTGTGTGCAGGCTGCATTGATAGGCTTCCAACAGGTATGGGTAACAAAATTGTGTTTCACAGTATTGTAGGGTCGCGGGGCGATCTTCCTCTTTCTTCTGTTTCTCTCCATTCCTTTTCGAAAGACATGCGAACACCCTTTGTTAACCAAACCTACCTATATTTCGCTTTTATGGACTTTGCACTCTTCGCAGCCACTTCGCAGAGTTTGCGAATTGATCCACTTCGTATTTACCTGGGTTACCCATAAGTAGTTAGTGTAGACAGTCTGTTAGCGATGGACATGGACAGTATCCACATTTCACATAGTATCCACTTTGATTTAGTTAGTATAAAAAGCCTATGTAAAATATTAGAAAAAGAGATCTGGTCTCCCCCTTTCTCAACACTAAGGTTTCAACTTTTGTCTCCTCTCGTGCTCAACTGTGAAGTCGACTTGCAACTTATTCCAATATCATCACTGCATTATTCTGACCAGGAACTGGGACAATCCTAGTTCATTGGTAAAGTATTTTTCAATAAACTGCGTTATTAGATTGCGAACTACTGACTATCTTTATCGTGACGTTTTGCTAACCTTGCCTACTAACTTTGCATTCTTTGCACTTCATTTAGGCTGTACATCGTTAACAGCAGACATCACAGAGTTCCACCCTTGTAGAAGAAGGCCAGTTCTGGGACCCTTTAAGCTAACTCTTCCCCCTTCTAGTTGTCCAGTGCTTTTTTGCAGCTTGGAACGCTAGGAACACATCAAATTTGGAGCCCACTGCGAGGGGTTTTTCTTTAAAGATTTCATCAGAACGACCTTCGGCAAATGAGGGATTTTCATCTGATCCACTTGATTCAGTCTGCCATACCTTTGAATCCACATACCACTGTCGTTTTCCAACCAACCCACTTCGACCATCACAAGCGTTTAGCGCAATATTCAACCAAGCATTTCTACTACAACCAGCAACCTTTGAAGAACAAACACTGAACACATCAGACTCACAAGAATCATCTCCAATTAATTCGCCACTCACTTCACAACCACTGAAACCAGTTACATTATCAATGATGGCTACAACGACACCCAATATGCCCACTAGAGGACATTCTAGTGCACCAAAGTTTACGCAAGACAAACCTCGCGAACTCAGACGATACTTCACAGAACTGGAACTGTTGTTCTGGTCATGCCAGATAACAGTCGATGATCAGAAGAAGCTACATGCATGTTCCTATGTCGCGATTGAGATTGCAGAACTCTGGGAAGCTTTACCAGAATATGATGCAACAGTGACTTATGCTCTCTGGAAGACCGTGATCTTAAAGTTGTACCCCAGAACTAGTAGCACCGATCATTGGACAGAAGCAGACCTAGACAAAGTAGTCGGCGAACGATCACATTTAGGAATCAAAACGCTCAAAGACCTCACGGACTACTACAGGCAATTCTACACCATTTCGAAGTTCCTTATAGATCAAACTAGGATCTCAGCGAATGAGCAAAGTTGCGCATTCATTTGAGGAATACCTCGTCACCTTTGGGAAAGGATGTTAATGAGGCTGATGATTATGCATCAAAACCAAGTGGCAAATTAAGGCTACACTCTCATGCAGTTATACAATGCAGCGGTGTACATTCTAACTGCAGAATCACCCAATTCACACAGCAGTTACTCCCCAGCCCATGATCTAACTTTGCAACAGTCTTCAACATCTTACAATCCTTCCTCAACTCCCCCTCCAGCAACAGGTATAAAGATCGAAGATTTGAACAGCATCTTCGAGAAGCTCACACAGATGATAATTGTAGCGGTCAATGCGAAGACAGGAGAAAAGCCTTCACAGGACAATCGCCCACCAAATTCAGGCAATTGCAACTTCTGTGGCAAACAAGGTCACTTTATTTCGCAGTGTCCAAAGTTGATATTGTACATCTCATCGGGAAAATGCAAGCAAAATGCCGAAGGCAAGGTTGTTCTTTCCTCAGGATCATTCCTTCCCCATGTGATCGTTGGGAAGTTCTTAGCAGACAGACTGGACGAATATCACAGGTTGAATCCCGGACAAGTAATAGTCACATCACTCTCCACATCCCCAGCAACATCCACAATGATTTACGACCTTATCCCCTCTACGCCTGAACCCAAGGTAGTGGTTACAGAAACTACTACACGCATTTCCACAGAGGAATGTATCAATGCACTTGAACACGAACTCCTCGCACTTCGCACGAAACCCGTATTTGATGGAGTCGAAATACCACGGGTTTGCAGAGGACCCCCGAATCGTACTACAGAAAGTGACAATGCTGTGACATTGACCAAACCATCGACCACTTCGCAGCCTCCTGCCCAGACCTCACAGACAAACGCGCGACCATTGACTACAGCTGCACAACCTGTACCAGCTATAGTGAAACCACCTGTACACCCGTTCGCAAACATTCCCAAAGCACAGTATACCCCACCAACATCGCGAACTGTCACCACAGAGAAAGAGAAACCGTCCAGAGAACCAGCCTATAGGACTATCGCACCCATCTACAACTCGAAGTTTGCTGATGAAGTATACACCCGAACAATGAAAGCACCATTCATTACTTTATTACCAGAGGAATTACTATCCATTTCGCCAGAATATCACCAGAAAATGCGCGATGCAGTCACCCCCAAACATGTATATCCAACGGAGATAGAGAAGGTTTTGGATACAGTTGCCACCCACTTCCAAGACGAGTTACCACAACTAGAACCTGGCGAAGAAACCAGTTCACATGGCACCAACGGAATACCCCCCCCATCTGATGCACTTGTGCTCCATGCCCTTCGTTCAATCATGATGCTAGTTGATAACCATGAGCATATCGAGGTGATTATCAATCCTGGTTCACAAATCATTGTGATGTTGGAAGCCGTCTGTTACAACCTTGGTTTACATTTCAATCCAACAATACAACTCAATATGCAATCTGCGAATGGCGAAATAGATCGCTCACTTGGATTAGCAAGAAACATTTCATGCACATTTGGCAAAGTCACTCTCTACTTTCAGATCCATGTTATTCGCAACCCAGCCTACAACATCCTCATTGGACGACCATTCGATGTGTTAACCAAAAGCACAGTCAAGAACTACAAGAACAAAGATCAGACGATCACTATCATAGATCCGAACTCAGGACAAGTCAGCACGATCCCTACAATCCCTAGAGGAAAGTGTTAGAAGCTAGTCTACTCTAAGGTAGACGACATCCAAGTTCCACCTACATCACGTGCAGTGACATTACTGTGACAGTTACACCCAGAAGGGGTGAATATACATAGATAATGCTCTAGAAAATCGCAAACACCTTGCAAGCAAAATCTGGTCTATCGAATTGTCCAAATATATGTCGAGATCATGTACCCCAAACAGCTTAATATTTGACAACAAAATGAATGAGAAGATACAGAAATACTTTCCAATTTAGTCTGTCCATTGCAAGGAGAGCTTGAAATAATTATCATTGGGTGCTACACTATATTAGATTCCTCTAAGTCATTCATTATTCCCTCTGGTAATACTCTATGACCATCCAGTGACGCATTGCAAGTCCCCACACCAAGTTCAATGTTGCCATCATTTTCATGACAACCATCATGCCCAATCTGGTCATCACTGTCAAGCTCATCCACCAAGTCATTGACAATCCCTGATGACTTGGATTGAGTTTGGAAACGGTGAACCGATCCATCATCCTCATCCAGGCCATTCACCACTTGCTCCGTTTGTGCTGGTGGGACAACATGGAACTGGTAATGGAAAGATTTCGGAGCATTAACTGGGACTTCAGGTGTGCAAGATTGTAAAAAAAAGCCAGCAATGGAATTTAAAGGATTTTGTGATGGGATTGTCATCTCGCTGAAAACATCCTGGTCCCTGGAATCTAGGAGTTTTCCTGGTGGTGTTATTGCCCTCTCGTTACTGGATGTCATGTCCTGTGCTACGTTCAGCAAAGGTGAGCCTGAACAGTAAGTTTACCACTCACATTTTCCTTTTCATTATAGTCCCCCCACTTCTGCCTTTTCCGAGGTGATAGCTTTCCAGAAAGCTTTTTAGTGCCCTCAAGAAGGTTGTTCCAACGGGTGAGAACGTGCCCCTTCCTTTTGGGCATACGCGAAGGCTAATTAAGAACGCGACACGTTTGTGTGTGTATGTATATTTGAAAATTTTGTTTTTTTGCATCTCCTCTTTCTTAATCTCGTACTAAAGTAAGGATATCAACTTGAAGGGATAACACTTTGCTGCAGTTTGATGGATCAAATTTTCTCTACAAGGCCTGCTGAATATTTGAGACAAAAATTTCGAGCTTTTCGACTACTTTAGGCCTTGTCACACTTGGCACATGACGTAGGCGGAACTTGGATGTCGTCTACCTTAGCATATATACATACTATCATAACCTCTCCACACACTACACTACACTACTCTAACACTACCATAGTCTCCCCATAGTAGACTACATACAGTATAGAGCAGTAGAGTTAGAGTAGAGATGTATAGTAGAGTAGTGGGGGAAGGGAAGAATGAGTGCCAGTGCCAAACAGGCCCTCTATTTATACTTTCTGGAGATGGTCTGTGCACACTCCAGAAAGATATAAAAGGCCTGCCACTCTGGCTCACTTCCCCCCAGTCAATTCACTCACCTTCACTCAATCCTTCACTTGTGACCTCAAACACTGCCCATGTGGTGAGTCTGGTACTAACTAGATTACCTACTTTAACAAATTAGGCTGTCTTTATCCCCTCATGCTTTCCCTGCCCCTGCCTTCATTATCCCCAAGGCAGACACATCGGTACTGCTGCGATGGGTGAACAATTACAGACAGCTGAACAAGAACACAGTTACAGACTCTCACCCATTGCCACATATCAATGATATACTGAATGACTGCACAAAGGGAAAAATCTGAGTGGTGATTGATATGATGAACAGCTTTTTTCAGACTCAAATGGAGCCCAGCAACATACCACTAACAGCCATGACAATGCTGTTTGGATTATTTGAATGGATGGTGTTTGAGGTCACAAGTGAAGGATGAGTGAAGGTGAGTGAATTGACTGGGGGGAAGTGAGCCAGAGTGGCAGGCCTTTTATATCTTTCTGGAGTGTGCACAGACCATCTCCAGAAAGTATAAATAGAGGGCTTGTTTGGCACTGGCACTCATTCTTCCCTTCCCCCACTACTCTACTATACATCTCTACTCTAACTCTACTGCTCTATACTGTGTGTAGTCTACTATGGGGAGACTATGGTAGTGTTAGAGTAGTGTAGAGTAGTGTAGTGTGTGGGGAGGTTATGATAGTATGTATATATGCTGGAGTAGACTAGCTTCTAACAGATGGTGATGCCCATGGGGTTGAAAAATGCACTGGCAATCCACCAACAATGAGTGACAGTGGCACTGTGGCCCTGGATTGGAAAGATTTGCCACATCTACCTGGATGACATTGTGATTTGGTCTGAAAATGTGTAGGAGCACTGCAGGAATGTGTGTATGATTTTGAATGTGTTGTGGGAGGCAAATCTGTACTGCAACCAAAAGAAGATGCACCTTTTTCAGGATGAGATTCTGTTGGGATTATGTATACAAAAGTATACAGCCAAGCCAAGGCAGTTAACATGCCTAGGGAATATTGCCAGAATATGCTAAGTCATATTAACACATGTTTAACAAAGGTTAACACATGCAGAGACATATAGGGGAATCCACAGTTAACACATGCTACAGGATTAAACATCCTGCAGCATGTCTATCATAGGATAGGCAAGATATAGCCATGTCTATCATAGGATATCAGAGACAGAGCCCTAGATAGAGTGTCTAAGACACACCCTGCAGGAAGTCTAGGACTTACCAAGCCATGATATCATATGTCACTATTATTTTCCATTATTAACTGGTACAGGGGTCTATTACAGAATACCTCCTTTATATATTATAGGAGTGCATTACACTACACCTCCTAACTGTGTAGTATAAATATTGCACATCTTGTAGGAGATGATAATAACATTCTTCCCTGTGGCAGACTCCCTCATACACTTATCTTTGACTTAAACTCAATACCTCAAAACCTCGTCCTCATCTTGTGCTCAGCTTCCTGATCCCAATAGATTCTGTTTCTGGGACACAGAATCTCAGCATGTAGGATCGAGGCAGATGCAAAAAAGGCAGACTGAGTTTTGAACTGGCCTTGCCCTGAGATGGTGACACAGGTATGCCAATTTTGTGGTCTGGTACAGTACATCTCTCATTTTTTGCCAAACATCATGGAGCACACATGGGTGCTAATGGAGCTCACCACCAAGGAGTGCAATAATGCCTGACCATGATTGACTATAGCTTGATGCCAGAGATGAAGATCTTCATGACTATGGATGTGAGTGACTACCAATTGGGGGCCATGCTCTCATTTGGGGAATCTTGGGAGAAGGTGAGTGTTGGATGATGTAATCTGTCACATGATGTGGGCCATAAGTGTTGTAATAACCTCACTGTATAAATGTGCATCCCAATGAGGTATAAGACACATATGCAGCTAAGGAGGTGTCAATATGGTCTTAGGTTACATCAACAATAACCAACCAAGTTGAATCCAATAAGACCTGATAGCTCAGTGGTAGAGCTACTGGTATATGTCCAGGAGGTCCTGGGTTCAATCCCCAGTCTGGTCATCTTTTCTGTCTTAACAGTGAGACTGGTTGCTTTCAATTCCATGACTTTCAAAGGTGCAGAACTGAATTACCCTGTGTATGAGAAGGAGATGCTTGCAATTATCTGTGCACTACAGAAATGGAGGTCGGATCTCTTGGGTATATGTTTTTTTATCTACATGGACCACAAGACTCTGGAGAACTTCAATACTCAAAAATATCTGAGCCAATGCTAGGCATGTTGGATGGAATTTATGTCACAATATGACTGCAAGATTGTCTATGTTGAGGGTGAAGATAATTGTGTGGCCGATGCATTATCAAGAACCTCTTTTAAAGCAGAAGTGCGAGCAACTGGGCCTTATCCTGTGGACAAATATGAACCTATTGCTATAGTTCTGGACAGGGAGGACTCATGCCATGCAGTGGCGCATATTCTAACAGATCAAGACACTTTGCCCTCAGAATTTAGCGCACAGACAGTCACTGCAACCTTGTCATCAAGGCTGACCAGTCTCTGATTGATGAAATCAGAGCTGGTTACCTGGAGGACTCATGGTGCAAGCAAATACTGGAGGCACCTTTCCCACCACATGGAATTACGGAGGTTAATGGGCTATGGTATGTGGGAGAGTGATTGGTTGTCCTGCACATGCATGAGATACAAGAAATGCTGTTCCACACTGCCCACAACATTTTGGGCCATTTTGGATTCAACAAATCTTATGGCCACTTCACAACTCATTCTACTGGCCGGATATGAGTCACAACTTGGAGAACATGTATGTGCCAGGTTGTGCAGATTGCCAGACCCCAAAGCCACTCGTAATTGGCTGATCGCCTCCTTCAAGGAGATGGCAGAGAAAGACTGGGTTGCCCGATTTGCGGACCCCAAGTATTGAGGGAAGAGCTTCCTGGACCTGAGGGCCCAACGGAAAGCCCCCGCAATGCCCACTGCCTCTGGCTGCGGGCCTTGGCTCAAAGAAACTGCACATGACTGCAGACTGATGGCCCGACTGTGTCGGTGCATCACGGCGCATGCCCCCATTGGGAGTTACCGCGACCGCTTCTTTCCCAGCGAGGACACTCACTGCACATGCCCCCCCCGGCCCTTCCAGGACTGAGATCACCTGCTCCGCGTATGCCCCCATGTGAAGCGCAAGAAACACTGACAGGGCCCGCAATTCATTGCGGACCTCGTCGAGCTTCTCGAGGCAAACCCACGTGCATTTGCCTTTGCCCCCCCGGAAGGGTGGGACCCGGGATGAGGGTTACGTGCAGGGCGTATGACCCCCGTCTGGTGGCCTGGTGAGCCTGATGGCACGCCGAACGCGCGCTTAGTATCTGAGCCTGCAATGTCTCTGTCAGTAACACCGAACCTCGGGTTCGCTGCTGGCAAGGTTGGGGGGCCCGCCAGATGGCGGGTACCGTCCCATGCGTGGGGCGGCTAAGCAAGGAGGGGCTGTACTCGGGCAACCGAGGGGCTCCAGACCCCGTCGGGCCTTATGGCTGGCAGGTTGGTCGACCTGCGGGAAGGCCTGTAATCCTTATTCCTGGCCGGTGCGTCAGTGGGTGTGAACGACTAATAGGGGCCGTGCAGGGGCGGAGTGGGGGTAGGGAGCGGAGTGCATTAGTACGCGCCGTTGGGAGTGCCAGCGAGCTGGTTCGGGGAGGCACCCGAGCGCCCTTGGCCTGTAGTCTGGCCTTGCACGCTGCCCTGGCGGGTGGCATGTGGGCCTTCACGCACTCGTGCACAGTATCGAGGCTGTACCTCCTCTTCAACTTACGTCGTATACCCGCTGTCCCATGTAGTAGATAGCCATGGACTGCGCCCATGCACCACGTTAAATAATGTTGAACAAAAAAAAAAAAAAAAAAAAAAAAGTGCAGATTGCCAGAGGAATAAACCAACAACCAAGAGATCAATAGGTCTGTTGCATCCACTCCCTATCCCAGACCAGCATGGGGACTCAGTGGCAATGGATTTTATTGGACCTCTGCCCAAAGATGATGGGTGTGATTGCATTGTGACATTCACTGACTGACTGAACAGTGATATTTGAATTGTTGCAACTCAGACTGACATTAGTGCCAAAGATTTAGCTGTGGTATTTTTTGACAAATGGTACTGTGAAAACAGGCTGTCACTGGAGATCATGTCAGACTGAGATAAGCTGTTCATGTTGTGGCAAAACCTGCACAAGATAACAGGTGTGAAGCTAAAAATGTCAACAGCATACCATCTACAGTCAGATGGTGCCAGCGAGCAGTTGAATAAGACAATCAACCAGTGCCTGCAATATCATGTGGAGTGGAACCAGACTGGTTGGCGGAGAGCACTGCCATGGGTACATTTTGACATTGTGAACTCTGTGAACAGTTTGGCTGGTTTCTCCCCTTTCCAACTTCAAATGGGACAGAGTCCTAGGGTAATACCACCTCTTGTGAGTCTGGAGAATGGGATGGTGGAGGACATCCATGTGTTGAGCATGACACAAAGGCTGCAGACAGACATGAAGGAGGCTCAAGACAATCTCTTACAGGCTAAGACACATTACAAAATTCATGCCAAGATACAACAGACCATATTCCGTGATGGACACTGCCACCAAGATCTTGACTGTCACTTGATTTGCCTAATGCACCAAACACTTTCACAACATTCCACACATTGCAAGTTCTGCCATTTGTTGAAAATGATAGAGACCTTTTCTCTGGCAGAGAGATGGACAAGCCAGAACCTGTCATGGTGGGCTGCGACGAGGAATTCTTCATCAAACAAATTTTGGATGAACAGAAGAGAGGCCAAGGGATGCAATACCTGGTTCAATGGACTGGCTATGGACCCAAGAAAGATCGGTGGCTGCCAGGGAGTGAGGTTGCCAACTGTGAGGCACTGGACATCTGGTTGGCTAGGCAAGAGGCTGCGATTTTTATGTAGTTTTCACTTTCTTTGCCAGCCAGTAGTTTTTCCCCACAGGGGTTTTTGATGCACCTGTGCTTGTGCCCTTTTTACTTACCTTTCTAACTGATGACATTTTCCTTATTTTCTTTGTCTCTTTCTTGGTTATTTGGATTTTGTTTTAGAGGTGGGGAGGGTGTAAGCATGGCGCTTACCACATACTGTTGACATCTATTTATGACCTTGATTATCATGTCGATCCCCACTTCTCTTCTCTCTCTCTCTCTCTCCTAGTTACTATGACCATTCCCCCCCTTTCTAGCTAGAGTTTATCTGCTCTCGAATTGATACTGTGAACTCGTTCTGTCTCATCTGGTTCTCCTTTTCTCTGTTGCCTTTCTAGTGAATCCTGTGCCCCAGGATTACAAAAACAACTCAAAAATTCTTTGTAGCTGATCAAATATCACTTCATTGGCTAGCCAAATTGTTTAGTATTGGCAGAAGTTTCATCAATGTTCAGGGGGATCTATACATTCAAATATTTACAGAATTTTACCAATTTTATTTGAAGCTATATCTCAATTTTTTCAAAAGTAATTGACCTAGCATCAGCCAATGCATCAATGTTGATGAATATTAGCAAATTTGCAGCTCCCACAATGAAATTGCTCCTCACAAAGCTAAACAGTTGTTTTAGTAGTAAAAAATAGCCTATCATCAATTTATGCATATAATCTTACAATTGGCACTGATACACAGCACCTAGTCTGGAGTGGCTTAGCCACTCTGAAGCTGCTCTAGAGCCAAGCTGGAGCCAAGTCAAGCTGAGCTTTAGCAACACTAGAACAGAGCACTTCAGCAACCCTGGTCAAAATGGAACTGAATTGCTGGAGTCTGCCAAGTTTTGACTGAGGAGCTCTGCTTGTCAGGACGTCACCTATACCCTAGGGCAAGACGATGGCTCCCTCAAGACAAACAACAACAAAGAAAGAAAGTAGCCTAGTAGTCACAAGGCAGTCACACTGGTATAAGGTGGATAACCTGAGAGAACATGATGTTAGAATGTGGTAAACTAATCTTATGGACTTATGCACAGTTAGTAATTCATTATTACTCACCAAGGCCCTTCTTATCTACATTACTACATTATGCTTACTATGCCCTATCTATCGGCCTCCTATCATCGGATATGACTCATTAGCACATAGTAATCATAGATAAGAGACTGATATATAAGTAACTAGTCATACTGATGTATTCTCTAGTTACTTACACTCAAATCATTGGTGTTTCATCCACATCTCATTCAGCACACTCTTAGCTGCGTTTGTGGTTATCTGATAAGCTCTCTCTCTCTCACTTGTCATATTACCTTTGACTTCAACACATGACTAGTGTCTCTAGGTGATATATTACTGTTTATATACTACAATACATGAGGTAAGTAACCATGCATTAACTGTGCCTAGACCATGAGTTGTCAGCGGGTGCAGCACCATGCCTACAGCATGTGGTGCACAGCTACATGTGTCTACCATGAGTCCGATCATGCCATGTGTTGGTCATGTGTGCACCATGTGTTATGTCTACTACATGTACATAGAAGTATCATCTTAACCAAACAGTGAAAATAATAGTATTAAATGTCTTTAGAAAATCATACTCCTGACACTGCTCCACATTGACCCAGCTTTGCATGTGACCACATTGTTGCCAATGAATAGCATATTCTCTCAGCTTTCTTTATGTATGGTGGTTTCAAGGCCTCCATCAATGCTTTATGAGGTTAGGCTAAGATGAACAAGTTTTGAAGTTGTTATTGAAGCCAACATTGGCTGGCTCAACAATCTCTGTTCATGTGAGTGGGGCAACTTGCCCAGATCTGCTCATGAGTTTTGACTAAAAATTGATTGAAAACAACTGGAAAACATAGTTTGACTAGGTTGCTGAAGTGCTCTAATAGGGTTGTTCACAGTGGCCATTTTTGGCTACTTTTTGGCTACTTTTTGATTTACATTTTCATTCCTTCTTGAAAAATGAAAGTTCAAAATGACTTGAAAATGAAGTCAAAAAGGAGCCCTTTTGCAAAATGGGCTTATACCCCCCATTTTGCAATGAGATTCCTTTTGGTCATCATTTTTGTCTTTACTTTTTGTCATTCTTTCAAACTCCGCTCTGATGCTCTGACTGACCCACAACAACAACGAAGGAGCTCACCACTGCCTCCCTCCTGCCCTCCTTCTTTCTTACATATCTACCACCTCTGCCTGCTCTGCCACCACCCACCACCATCACTCCCACTCCTACACCAACGAAGTGCCACAAACAAAGGATCTTGGATGCAATGTGGACCAAATGATAGCAAACATCATTTGGGCCCTAGGTTCTTTTTTCTTTTTTCTTTGCATTCTTTTTTACTTTTTAGGCTCCAAGCTTCTTTTAACAAATGACCCCAATGTACAATTTCTGAAAGCAAACAAAACATGGCCCAAACAACGATTTTATTGTCGTTTGGGCCATAGGTAAGCTTTTTTCAGCATTTCTTTTACTAACTATGACCTACTGCAAACAGACCCAGCACCCACCCCCGCCACTGCAAGCAACTGCTTGCAGGGGGGATAGTGGGTGTTAATGGAAGCATTGTGACCACAACAGTGGGAGGGTGGCTGCGGTGGCAAGGGTATGATGGGCAGTGGCATGAACAATGAGTGGGAGGAGGAGGATGAGGGGGGGGCAACAACGAGGATGGCGGCGACAGCATGACATGACTAGGATGACATGGCACCCGCCCCCATGCCTATGAGCAACTGCTTGTAGGGTGGATTGTGGGTGCAGCCTGTCACAACGACAGGAGGGAGGGATGACCACAATGCTGTTGCCAATGACAACGGCATCAGCATCAACATGGGCCAGGGTGACAACAGGGACGAGGGAGAGAGGGAGACGACGATGTCTCCCACAGCACCAGACCCCTCCGCTACAAGCTACTGCTCGTAGGGAGGAACACTGGTGTGGTACAATGTCAATGACCAGCACCAATACCACCAGGATGACAATGGGAGGGGGATGTGATGATGGAGGGAGGGAGTGAGCACCCAGCACCTGACACCCACTGCTGCAAGCACTTGATTGCAGGGTGGATCAGTGTTACGAACTGATCTCGTAGGCGGGGTTACAACGGAGTTCCGGCGGAGTTCCGTGGCGGCACTGGACTTGGCTTCAATCTAAAAGGGATTGCGCCCTTCTCTACGCCCAATGTCCAATTTACAAGGTGACAGTAATGAGAGCGGAGGTCCGGCGGAGTTCCAGAAGTTAGGAGAGAGCAAGGACTTAGAAGTGAGAGAGTTGTGGAGATAACAATACAATTATCAAACTGAAGTTACAAGTGACGTTATACTAAGTTTTATAGTAAGTAAGTAACCGGGGTAACTACAGCGGGATCAACGGAGTACCGAGTACGCAGTAAGTAAGATGATCAGCAATGATAGATATGTGATATAAACAAAACAGGAGTAATTTGAAATACAATTTGAAATAGTCTTTTTGATATGACGGCGACTCCGTCGGTGATCCGCCGGAGATCCGTCGCAGGCTTGCATGGGATATGACAATCAGGTGCTAATGGGGCACATCACCTGCCTACACCCTCCCCATCCATCTTGCTGACCTGTGAGGTGGTTTTTTTTCTTTTCTATTTCTGGGTAGTCTTCTATTGCTCGTAGTTCATTTTGTAAGGAGTATAAAAGAATACATATATTTACTAATGGAATCTCCACTGCTAAGTTAAACTTATAAAAGACTTGAAAACATGCCCCTGCTTTACAGATGAACTGGTGAAAAAAATTTCAACAGGTCATTTGAGGTGGAGTTTGAATATGCCGAGGCCTGCCAGAGGAAGGTAAAATGCATTTTGGCTTCCTTTTTGTTCTTTTTACGTTCCAGGGGTTTCACAGTAGCCATTTTCGGGCTACTTTTTGATCTCCTTTTCGGTCACTTTTTGATCAATCTTCTGCCAAACTGTCAAAAAGGAGCCAAAAAGGAGATCAAAAAGTAGCCAAAAAGTAGCTGAAAATGGCTACTGTGAACGACGTTAATGTAGTGATCCTGACCCCCAGGGTCTTCATGTTTGCATTTACTATACTTGGAGGCAGCTGGTTTCTATAAAACTGGCTCCTTCTTAACTCATACATAAGCCTAATTGTAGCCTAAACCAGCACACACTCACAATTATGTTATTTGTACTCATTGCATTGTGTGAACCCTTTGGGCTCCCCCAGTTCACTACAATCTGTTTGGGGATGGAATGAAGTAGACATCAGGAGTTTTAGGTCCAATATTTGGTGGACTTCACACAATCACAAACAATCAAGGTGGGAAGTCTATACAATCTTACTATCTCCCAGATGAACAGGTTGGCCACTACACTCAAATAAAGATTACACATGGGACTACTTATAAGTTTTCAATACACTGAAGTGCCTACCGTGACTTCGACCTCGAAAACAGATGGCGAATTGTCTCCAGCTCCTCCTCCAGTACCTTATATTCTGAGGTTATCCGTGCTAGCTCTTCTGGATCCATCAACTCGACATCTCCATCCGAGTCGGTGAAAGATCCAGAGCTGACAATATCATTACTCATGAGCATGCTGTCAATTTTCCCCTTCTGAGCGACCAACTTGTGGAATTTGGAGAGGTACTCTAGATAGGATATGCTGTATCTAGCTCGAAGGTCGGCATGGTTGGTAGGCAGCGGTCGAGTTTCACGAACATGAGAATGGTTCTGTGTGTATGCATGTGCAGCGGCAGAAGGACTAGCACGGTGGGTTGTCATTGGAGGGGTTGGCAGAGGGTTCACAGATATAGCGCGCCTGGGCGGGCGAACCAAGCGCTCATCTTCAGAAGATGTATAAATTGGGGATCGGCGACGGGGCTTGTGAGACCTCAGGGAATCGTCTCGTTGGCGAGATTGAATGCGAGGGGAAGACTCGTGGATTGGGTCCTTTCCTCCTTCGGTCGGCAGGGACGTTCTTGGAACATCCTTCTTAATCCTGGGCAATGGTGTTGGTTGTAATGCTGGAGAAGGTTCCCTCCTAGTCTTGGGGCGGGTTGCAGGGGCGAACTCGGGCTTTTTCGGAAGTGACAGATCCTTCGCTCTGGATTCCTCTCCAGTCGACGATAAGGGTAAAACCATTCCAGTCTCCAATTTCCTCTTCTTCTGCGACGCTGACCACTGACTAGCTGCCTCGTAGTCATCACCATCACGAACGACTTTCTTTCGTTTAAGTGTAGCTGGATCCTCGTCCTCGGCGTAGCTACGATCCACGACACACGTCCTAGCTTTCTCCCTCCGAGGTGCACGGGTATGCTCTGCGTGCTTCTCCCTCTCCGAATCTGTATTACCACCGGCATCCTCTTTGATCTTCTTGAGGCGCTGTGGCTGTGTCGCTGACACCCTTCTTTCAGGTTTGGCAGGCTGAGGCATACGGTGGACATCTCTTATTGCCTGGACATCAACCTGTTTCGAACGAGGCGAAACCACATGGCTGGAGGACTCTGCGGTATCCGACCGTGTATCTTGTGAGATGGATTTACCAATTCTGAATCCAGACCCAGGCGCCTTTCGGGGAGGAGGGACCGGCTTTGGCGGAGACGGAACGGCTTGCTCGTTAATGTTGCTCGTCCTTGGTAACACTCTGACACTCTCATCCTTCATTTGGATTTCTGCTGTTGAATCATGCCTTGGTTTAGCCTTCTTCTCTTTCACCTCCTTCGAGGACACCCCCCGTTTCGGAACGTCAGTTTTTCCAGTACCCAACTTGCCTCCATCAGTAACCGACGCCGGGCTCCTTGCAGGCAGGCCCGCCAAAGAGGAAGATCCGGACGGAACGCCGTGTGCCTTGTTTGTTGTACTTCGATAAGTTACATGTTTCCATGCGGGATCGCTTTCAGGTATACGCAGACTACCAAGTTTTTGTCGTCCAGTTCGAGCCATGGTTACTCTCTCTGACTCGGTCAATTTTGGCCATTCAAACGGACGAACTTCAAGCCAGGAGGCTGTTTTTAGACGAAACAATCGTAATCTAGGATCGTTGTCGCTTCTGGTGGAAGGGATTGGTTCGGCGACCTGAGAAGGAATGTTCATAATATGTTTCGACGAGCAAGACATCAAGGGCACACCTTGTCCAAGAGATCAAGCAGCTCTCGCTGCAAGGAAGCATCGCAATCGGGGCCTCCTACCATCCTTACAATTTGATCCCGCGTCCTGTCTAAGATAGCTATGCAATGTATCAAGCGTTTGCGAAGGGAATCGTCCTTGTTTGATTGTTTGGGAGGTGTAGGTGCTGGGGTTGAAAACATAGAAGTGATGAGCTTGGCTTGGTCGGATGGGCGGATGGCGTTTCGAAACATTGTTGGGGCTTCCTTCCGTTTTTTAGTATTTGTTCTAGGCAAATCAGGGGGTTTGTCGATGAGCTTGACTTTGCGATCCCGCTGCTTAGCAGCATCGATGGTGACCTCACGGATCCTGTCTTTCATTCTCTCGTCTAACTCACGTTCGACAGTGAATTTCCCAGTGACGTTAGCGTAAAGCCTAAGAGGAGCCATCTGCTTTGCAGCGGATGGGACGCGGAGATATAGCTCGTGTGGACTGTCCTCCTTCAAGGAGCGCATGGGAAAAAAGGACTCTCCGATATAGATTCCCTGTATATATATTCAAAGAAGGTAGGGGGTTTAAAAGACGATGGGCAACGCACTGGATTGTCACTAAATTCGACATGCATGTTCTGAGCAGCCAACTCGAGGGCATCAAGGGTTTCCGTAGACATGCGCACAATCATAGCCTGCCTGGCCTTTGAAGAAACCATTTCGCTTGGAGAGGGTTGGGCGGAAAGTGGGAGGGTGCAGTCTGGTGGGAGGGGCATCGTTGTGGTTATTTTATTTGTTCAAGCATTCTTGGAGGATCACCTTTGTTTGGCTCTGTTGTTCAGCACGTTCGTCAGTGTCGAACGTTCAGTTTAAATTTGAATTTGAATTGAACGTTGGAACTTGGCTTCGTCCGCCATGGATTCCATCACGTTTCTTATCCAATTGCTCAAATAACCCTGCTTTCCTTTGGGTCCTCCATGGATTTCGCTCATCTCCCATTTGTATGCTTCATTTGTCTCATCCTCATTCGTCTCTTTGAGCCTCAGTTGAAATTCATCTGGTATTGCTTTATACGCCCCTTGCGATCACTAGATCAGAAAGATCGTCTCGAGAAAGTACGCAGTTTCTCTATGGCATAACCCCCCTCACCCGCTCAACCCCCGTCAGTTCTATAAAGGCCAGGCAGACATCTACGACAAGACACGTAGTTCTCTCCTTCGAGGGCGTAATACCATGCTGAGCTTATCGGCTAGTCACCTACGCTCACTGCGAGCTTCCTCCCAAAATAAGAGACTTGTGTGGGTGGACATCGGTGGTGGAACAGGTATTCATCTCCATTTCTATTTTCTTCGCCTATCACACTGACAATCCCGCAGGCTATAACATCGAACGGATGCACAGTTACTTTCCTATATCTTCATTCGATGCCGTCTATCTTGTCGACCTCTGTGAACCGTTACTCCAAGTGGCCCGAAAGCGTTTTGCGGACAAAGGATGGACGAACGTGACTGTTCTATGTCAGGATGCAAGCCAATTTTCGCTTCCGGAATGGTCTGAGAGTAAAGACCCAAAGGGTTGCGTCAGTTTCGTCACTTTAAGCTACTCGCTCTCTATGGTACGCCCACACCTAACACTTCCAAATTATTTGGCTTACTATATATTCAGATTCCCAGTTACTACACATTACTGGATCGAGTTGACTATGTTCTATCCCCTCAAGATGGACTTCTTGCAGTGGTCGATTTTTATACGGCAGGAAAGCAGCCTTCTCTTCATGAAAAGGCCATTGGTGGCACCAGCAAAGAGTGTGGTTGGCTTTCGCGTTGGTTCTGGCAAATCTGGTTCGACTTTGATCATGTATGTTGCACGTCATACTGACATCTCCATGTCCGTTGACATTGCATGACAGGTTTCTTTGAGTCCGGCTCGTAGATCGTATCTCGAGTATAAATTTGGTACAGTTAGTCATCCCAATCGTCGTTGATTTATCTCAGGGCTCAAGCTACCATCCCCAGATTAAAAGCTACAATGGCCGAAATCGATTTATTCTTCCTTTTATCGTTAGAATGTTTGTCCATGATATCTTCCGTCTTTTTTCTTGCGTCGTTAACAATTTTTCAAATAGCCCGTACTACATCTGGCTTGGCCGACCCCGCTCATGCGATGTGACACAAGCTTGTCACACATTTGAAATTGAAGGAGGAAATTTGATTGGGAATTGCTCCCCTACCTTATCACGACAAGAAAGAGACTCTGAGTTTGTGCCCCCTTTGGAAATCGGCGAGCCAGTTATCGATATTCGGGGACCCAGTACCAGCACCCAAACAGTGATCGATATCAGTCCTCCTTTGAGTTCTTTTCACTATCAAGTAAACAAGGTTTGATGTTTTCCCGTTCATACTGCACGCCATTCACATCGTCGTAGCCATGGCGTCTCCCTTATTATGAACACCCGGTACACAAGGAGTTCAGAACCTTCATTTATTCTTTCACATGGGTGGGCCATTTTGTATGTTTTTTTTTTTCGAACAAGCCAAATTTCAGTCTTCGTACAGGAAGATCCTTTTGAAGACATGAAATACCTCAATTTAAGTAGCGCTGATTCGATGTTCGTGATCACTTCTGCGGGCGACAATGCATTGCATTATGCTATTGAGGCAAAACCGAAGCGGGTAGGTAATCAAACTTACTCGTCACGAAGCCCTCCTAAATAATGATCAGATACACTGTGTCGATATGAACCCATGGTAGGGTGACATAATATAATATTGATGGTTAACTTACGATGCTGTTATAGCCAAGGTCATTTGTTGGAACTCAAATTAGCAGGGATTCAAACCCTTCAGTACGATGACTTTTTCGCTTTGTTCGGCGAGGGGCGACACCCTGATTTTCGAGCACTTCTGGATTCTAAAATTGCTCCGAACCTGTCATCCATTGCATATCAGTTCTGGCGTCTGAAAGACGACGCTTTCTCTTCTGCGTTTTACTTGAGTGGCTATAGTGGTTGGGCTCTTCGGTTGGCAAGGTTTATATTCTCTCTTGCAGGCGTCTCTAAGGATGTGGAAGCACTGTGCAATGCCGACACACTCCAGCAGCAGCAGAAAATATGGGAAGGAAAGCTGCGACCTGTTCTATTGAACCCAGTTGTTGTAGCATTGCTCAAAAATCCCGTTTTCTGTTGGAATGCTCTCGGGGTTCCTTTAAATCAGCGGCGCATGTTGTTAGAGGAGGGCACTATCTATGATTTTATCTGCCACACGTTGGACCCCTTGCCCTCAAAGTATCTGTTCAAGACCGGGGCTTATTTTTACCTCCTTGTAAGTTATCGTCCACTTTCGAGCGCCCCGTCGCATTCAAATACACTTAAGGCGCTTCTTGGACACTACACACCGAATTCTTGCCCAGCTTACCTTACTCGGGCTGGTTTCGATGTCCTTCGAGCAGATGGCGGCAAAGTTATGGATGCTTTTCGACTCCACACGGACTCGATTGTGAAGTGAGTCTCGCCCACTTCGTGTTAGGGACTAATCAATATTATTCTGCAGCGTTCTTCGAGGATTGCCAAGGTGGTCCTTGACTCGGGTACTCCTCATGGACCACCTTGATTGGTTTTCCCCAGGCTCGGTTGAAGTGCAAGAGGAAGTGGGTCAGTTGAAGCGTGTACTTGCATCGGGCGGTATGGTTTTCTGGCGGTCAGCTTCTAGAAGACCCTGGTACAATGAAATGCAAGCTTTCCATCTGCTTCGGAGCTTTGGCTTACTTAATCGTATGTCGGAGACAGGTTTCAGCAGGCAGACTTCGAAGTAACGCCTGTAGCAATCAGAAACAGTTTGATTGCCATCGATAGAGTCAATATGTCAGTGATTCTATCTCACTCCGAGGTCTCACTTTTATTAAACCCTCATTTAAGGTACGCCTCTTGCTGGCGAGCAATAAGAAGTTAAAGAACATGCAATTTTTTACGAATTCAGATTTTCCTCGAGATGCATCACAAAGTTATTTGCGATGCTTTCTTCCCCCCAATCTACTGCACCCTTCTCCGTGGTGCCCAGAGTAATCGCCTTTTTATGAACGGTTATAAAATGTCGCTTCAGTCGTTGTAACTCAGATAACGTAATATTACGGGGTGGAAGCGTGATATGCCCCCGAGGTGAGGGGGGGGGTAGATTCAGCTGACCACCCATCCCGGTCTGTCCAACCAGTACGGCAGAGACGATAGAAGCTGTTGTTTGTTCGAGTCTGTGCAAAGCATCTGTGGGTGCCTTTGCAGACTGAGAAGATAATATATATGATCATGAGTGTATAAATGAACTTTATACGCACCATGAGGGTTCCAGAATTTGGGGGCTTGACACTACCCTTGGTGATGGCCTCCCAGATCTGATATACCGGAGGATATTCCTCAGTCCACAAAGCGGTAAACAGGGGGGAGTCCCACCGAGCCATCGAGGAAGGTTCCTCGTACCTAACCAAGAGATTCTCCAAACTTACACGAACTGTGAATTGATATCTGGAGGGTAGACTGTCTGGACATACGTTTCGGAGGAATATCTGCGGTGATCGAGACGAGTGCTGTTTCGCTCTCTGCAAAATTCATGGGTAGCTACTGCGTAGACCTAGTTGCAAGTTGTGGGATTAAGGCAATGGTGCACGCAAGATGTATGCCATACCGTGCAGAAGCGAAGTTTCATTTCCCTCGCTAGACAATACATCTGGTACCGAAAGCCTTTGATGTAATTCAAGGCGTCGACAATCAAGACCGTGTCCATGGCCAGCTGCCTTCGTATTGAAGTAAACAAAGCCTCTCTTGCGACTTTCTCGGATTGACTGTCTGGACACGGCGGGCACGAGGATGAGCCTGAGCCTGTAATTATAACTGGACGCACCATCATATACAGCCCGATCAATATTTAGAATGTCATCCGAAACCACGATGACCTTCTTCAAAAGTCCTTTGTAGCCATCTCTCAGACGGTGTTCTAGCGAGTCTCTGATCTGATCTGCTCTTCTCGTTTTACCTGAGCATGGATATCCAGAAATTGTGATCAGCGCCATAAGTTGCTCAAAAGGAATGAGTCAGTGCCACAATCGTTGGCATAGCGGCATTTCCCTTTGATGACCTCAGGAGGTGACTTCAGGAATTGAAAAAGCTATAAACAAGCCAGCCCTTCTGCAGCGTTGGGAAACAGGGGAATTCGTAGTCAAAGTCCCGCTCCTTTATTCTATCCTATATAAAATAATACTAAACTTCAATTCAGTCCTTGTCGCTTTTCACAACAAATCTCGTAGTGTCCACATCCATTCCAATAGGTGTCAAGAAAGGTGACGCTTTCTCGAAGGACCTAGCGGGTTCAGGGAATTCACATCATCACTGACCAACTTCTCTTGTGTTCTACTCACTGGGGATAGCGGTATCGGTGGACCTTCGCCTTCTTCGCATCGCTGAGCAGCAAATTCTCCTCCGAGATCTCCTGTTGCAATGCCGCGTGCTTGGCGTTCAGATCTAGCCACAAACTTCGCGGGGGAGTGTACATGGCAATCCAGCGTGTCAGGTAAACGTCTCCTGCAGGTTCCGGTGCGTATCTGTACCCTCCAATTGCAAGGATTGAGCAAAGTACAGCATAGCCCCATAAGGGGCCTCCAAATCCTGGTAAAAAAACCTTGTCAGTGATTCCACGTACACCGTGACGGTAGGGGGGAATGACCTTCTTTGGGATAATTATCCCTGTGATGGTCTCCACCATTTACTCGGACGGATGTAGATGCGTTTCTATATGCTAGAAATATCGGTGTCTGCCGCGCAAACAGGGCAGCTCTAGGGGATACCATGAGCGAACAGGTGAGGGACTTGCGGTTCAAGCTGACCCTAAGGTAGGGGACAGCCATAACCCACCAACGTCACGTGGGGTTACTTTTTGTGACGGTAACACGCCAAGAAAGGTGAAAAATCTTCGGATTGCCTCTAGAACGTGTTTCGATGTGTTTCATCCAATTTCGTTCAATAAGAACTCTCGATAAATATGTAAAGGTTTTGGATATCAAATGGCATTATGTGGGATGAAGTATTGACTGAGAAATTCAACCATAAATGATTATGGCTATGTACAGTACTGATTATCTATTTGTATGCAACAATCTGCTACAAAATATGTACTATGAAGTGAATGTATTTACAGGATATAAGTAAGATGTTAGTATGAATTAACTTGGGGTCAAATTCTAGGACATTAGTTGTAGTTAGCTTTTTCAAGATCATTCATCAATGAATCTGGGAGTACACGATGGCCGCGATACTTTCTTGCTGCCCATGCCACTTGTTTCCCATTTAGCCCTTTGTCATATGCGTCAATAAATCAGCGTGAACAATTCGCGAACCTTGAGTATTTTTCATTATCAATACATAATTGATCACATATATACAAGTCACTGCGTACCATCGCATTGAGATGAGAGGAATGGCATCTAGTGCCGTTAATGCATTTTTCTCAAGCTGATCTTCTTGAGTTGACTCTGGATTCAAGTGATAAAGCCGCTTGGCATATCCCCAACACTGCTCAATGAAGTTGAGCTCGCAATGAAATTTCGGCAAGAACAAGACTTGAAATCCATGCGCATCACAAGTGGCTTCAAGGATTGTGTCAACGTGGGCAAAATCGGGTTGGTTGAATAACACCCGATGGCAGCAGCAGTCTATAGCAGGAGGTGCACACTTGAATCCTTTGCATTTGGCTCGTAACTTCCCTGCATCTTTGAAGCCGCATTCTTCAAGAATGGCAGCCATGCCTTTGAAAACTCCTGCACATTTGTGTCCATCTGGAAAGTAAAATGACTGGATGGTGCCGTCAAGAAGCACAGTATCGCCCATCCAAATTTTGGCCTTTGCAATTGACCCATCAGCATTGTAGATAAGTTTTCCAGTGGCATCGTGTTGGGAAACCTCAATCCCCCAGTTGGTGCCAGGCTTAGGAGCATATTTTGGCATTCGACGGGCCATCTCTGGCCATTTTAGGTGACTTGGGGCATTGTCGTAGATAAACTTGTGCTCATACTCCGGGTAAAACTCCATGAGGATATCCATTGCTGCGTGAGCCTGCTCTACAATATCGTCATTTGCAAAGTAGCCGTCCCTGTTCTTCCCTAGCTTCATCACCCTTCACGCATTTCATGTTCTGTCAGGAGACTGCAGCCATCCAAAATCAGCCGATATGAAATTGGCAATCATTAGCGATGCTCCCTCACCCTTTGCATAAGGCTTTGCTGGAGTGTCCTTGTGGTACCAGCCCTTCTTCCGTCGATCATTTGCATAGAAGATCGTTTCGTCATGGTGCCAACCAACAACATACTTTCCTTCTGTTTCTGTGTGTTCCAGCTCGTTGTCCTTGGTCCAATTCTTCATACGGCCCTGAATCTCCCGCCATGCAGGAACAAAAATCCTTTCACGGTACCAGACAACATCAGCACGTTCGTGGCCATCTGCATACTGGCCCTTTTTTGGTGCCATGAAGCAATAACCCAGCGTCTTGAGATACCGGCATGCTGTTCTCTCAGAAATCTTTCTTGTAATGCCATGCTTCTCTTTTACATCAGGCCGTGCCAAGAATTCAACAATCTTCAGTGCAGAGATATTTTTGCTGAGTTCCTGGAGATGGAGATTTATATCAGCTGCCAAGACTTCATCCATAACCATAGACTCATTCCATTCGCCGTAAGGATTAACTGGCAGAACAGAACAATTTGAGATGAATTGTCTGGAGAGCTTAGTGAGTTGCCATGCGCAGTATTGCCCTCTTCGCAGAGATATTGCCGCTTGCAATGCTGATGTGCCCCACTTCTCATAAGTCACCGACTTTTTGTTCATGTAAAAGCATAACATTGTTTGCATCCCTTCGAGACGAATCCTAACAAAAGGATCTAATTCAGGATCTTTATAACCAGCACCTGTTTTGTATGGTGGGTGCAGAATGTCCTTGAGATCCTTCAAAGCCCTTAGCACCTGGAGAAGAGTTGGCGCTTGGCATAGCTGGCCATCATGCATCGCCCTGGGCTGTGGCTGAGTCTCATCCAATGTAGCCCCTTTGGTCTTGATGTTCCTAATGCTGTCACTTGCATCATTCTCATCATCACTTGGTTCGCCTTCTGATTTGTTGTCTAGAGCTAGATCTGAGTCATTGTGGTCTAGTTCTCGCATGGCATGCACTGATTCGTCATTCTCACAGGGCTGAGCATCCATGAAAAAACCTCGGATGCGTTGCTGACTGGCTTGATTGGGAATATATGAATGAATTGCCTCTGTGCAGAGACCGTCAGCTGTTCTGGTACATTGACATGGTATCAATAACAGCCAAATGAGGAACGCATCTCTAATTGACGTGACGTGTCTTCTTTGGCATAGAACATGTGCTCTTCTGGCACATCGGAACATTCTGTCTCCATAATAGGGATGTTTGGCTGTGGGTATAATGAGTATATGATGGCACCCAATGTGATCTGGAGTCATACAGGTAAGTTTTCTTTTTCTTTTTCCTGTGTGTGGGACATGTATTTTCCTCCTGCTGGGCTTCCAGTACTTTGACGAGCCTTTTTTAAGTTTGATATCCTTGAAAAGGTCCCCTTGCGCTTGGTTCCCATGCAGACGGCGCGTGCAGGAGGTATTGCACAGATGCAACATGAATATGACACGTTATTTTATAATCTTTTGAATTCCGATTTGAGCACATTGTTTTATGTAAAATTGATTATCTGGGACCCTTTTAATACACATTTGGACTAGTTCTTATTGAATACATTTTGTACAAACTGTGAGCATGCATTTCTGAAGAGGTTTTATCCCGTTTTGGTGCAAATTTTACCAATATGGCATTGTCATGTTATTCATGTGACGTTGGTGGGTTATGGCTGTCCCCTACCTTATGACACTTCCCAAAAACAGAAATGATGACAAACCCAGTTGAGTTCCGATGCCTGACCAAACAATCCTGCCAGCAAACAACCACAACAATCCTGCCAATGACAGCGCCAATACCAACGATGATACAATGCCTACTTACCTACAATTCCGATGAGCTTAGGAGGCATCACCTCCCGAGCTTGTGAGTAAGTTTTTTCTTTCACTATTGTTTATTTGGGTGTAAGCTTGGCTTACATAAGACCATTTGCATCTGTTTGTACATGGTTCATTTCGTGACCTTATTAACCGCGACGTAGATAGATTTCCCCATTCTTCCTTTTCCCCATATTGTTTCCCTTATCTCTCATCGTTATATTGTCTCTTACTCCTAATTACACGTCGTTGTCTTGTCATTCGCGTGATTAGTTGTGAGTTCCCTGTTTTTCCTCCTCCCTCTTTCTCTCTCAGTGTTTCCTATTCCCGGATTACGGGATAGGTTTCCACTTTTTTTTTGACATCGACAACGCCGTAACATACCACACTGACATAGTCTCTACGATAACGACAGTAGAACACTGTCTCGTAAGCCTTCCGTCGACATCCCGCTTACTACTTGTAGTAAGGCGAGGAAAATGTACGCTCCCAACGCCGCTGACACCACAACCTCACTCCATCCCATGCCCGTCATTAGAAATGACGTGCACTCCCCTGACGCCACTAATGCCACATCCCCACCCACTGCCACACCCATCGGAACAAACAACGCGCATACACCCACTCCTGTCACGCCCGTCAAAGCAGACGACGCGCATACAACCACCCCTGCCATTAGACCTTGCCATAGACGATGATCCTCATCATCTTCCGACTATTATCGTATCATTCATTTGACCACAACCATGTCCTCCATGACCGCTACTGCAATCCTTAGCCTAAACAACGGGAAATGGCCCATGATCTCCACAGGCACCATGACGCCAGAGTTGTTACACTGTTTTGAACACCACACATGGGGTTACCTCCAGAACAAGGACGGCCTCGAGGCAAAGAACTTGGTCGATCACATCATATACTCTTTCGAGGACCCCCTCTTTTCAGATTGGTACCAATCTCAGCAAGACCTCTTGTCCATACTCACCTTCGCTGATTTCATGGTGAAAGTATGTGCTCGTTGGTTACCAAAACGTTGGCAACAGGAGTTAGCCCATAAGGTCCGCTCAACTAAACAAAACAAAACCGCGTTCTCCGATTTCATCGACGGCTTACGCCGAGATAACCTGCTGCTCAAGGGCTCTCAATTCCACCTCTCTCCATTGCAGCTATGCACTCAGATCGAATCAAACATCTCCCCGGAGCTCACCGCCGCCTTTGATAGGTGGAAGGACAACCACGATTTGTCGGACAAGGAGTCCAAGAAGGAGAACGAGCCCCCTGCCAACCCAGACGATGCCGCCGCCTTGAAAGCGACCTCGGATATGCTGAAAGTGGAGGCAAGGCTTCAGTCTTTCGTCGATACCCTTACCAAGCTGGATCAGAAGCTAATCGAAGATTGAAACACTTGTAAACGCGACGCCGAGGAGGCAGCTAGGAGTCTGAAACGCTCTGTACTCCAGGAACCAGACCTCATCCTCTGCTCGTACACAAACCTCGTCGTCACTGTTGTCTCGTCCCCCAAAGCTGACGGATTGCGAGAGAAAATACCTGGAAACGTACAACGGATGTAAGAAGTGCCGGGGCTTTTATATGCCAGAGGGGCACGCATGCGAATTCCCTACCGGTGACGGTTACGTCAAAAGGACAATAGCCACAGTTAATGAGGCGTGTAAACGCATCAAGTTACCCACCCTGCCCATTTCCCGAGACGAACTTGTTACATCCGTGAACGCCGTATCCAACATGTCCTCTTCGAACATTTACACAGCTGCCCCTCCTCAACCCTCCGTTGCACCACCTGCTCTTTCCGTTGCTGCCGTTCTTGGGATGTCTGCCTATCCGATCGCTTCCGTGGCCCCGCCGAACGAGAGTTCGATCGTGGGTGGAGGCAAAAGCGATCTTTCGCGTGATTCCAATGACTCGGTAAGCACGCATGTCCCTTTCTTCCTGCCCCACCTGGTATGGGAATGCGCAATGGATAGTTATGACCCTTCCTCCTTGTCTCAATTTCCTGTCTCTGCATTGATTGACCCGCCAGTTTTGATTGATCTCGCATTGGTCTCTCGACTCCGTCCCTGTGTCTGCTTGCTACCTGAACCTTTCCCTGTCTCTGGTGCCTTCTTTGATAAATCTGCTGGAATTCCTCCTGTCCCACTGACCCACTGGGTTAAGCTCAAGCTACACAATTGTAATAATTGGTATTCTGCCCGTACTGTCCGCGCCCTTGTCGCACCTAGTTTGTGCCATCTGATTATCCTTGGACTGCCTTTCCTCTCTCATAATCATATCATCGTCGATGTCCGTAATGGCACTGCTATAGATAATGATTGCCAGTTTGACCTACTACACCCTGTCGCCCCTGTTACAAAAAGACCTATAATGAAACTACGTGATGTGTTAACTAAGGTGAAAGCCAACCGCAAGCTACTTGTCAAAGAACTGAAAGGCGTTTGCGCATCCTGTCGCCCTTTGGTAGACGCTAGATGCAAACAAGTAAAGGAGGTTGACATGGTAGCTGTGGTTCAAATATGCATAGAACAACTGGCTGCCGATGAACAGCTAGAGAAACTCGGCTCAGAGATTAAGGTTACCTACGCCGACGTTTTCAAGCCTATCCCTCACGTGGATGAGATGCCTAGTTCTGTGCTTTGTAAAATTAGCTTGAAAGATGCCAGTAAGACGATTACTACTAGAAGCTACTCTTGCCCATGAAAATTTCGAGAGGCATGGAGCATCTTAATACAGCGCCACTTGGACGCCGGGCGCATCCGACCCTCCTCTTCTGCTCACGCATCTCCGGCTTTCCTCGTACCAAAGGCAGATAGTACCGACCTGCCTCGTTGGGTGAATGACTACTGTCAACTCAATAGCAACACGATCACTGATTCTCACCCCTTGCCTCGCATTGATGACATCTTGGCAGACGCCGGTTGGGGTAAGATATGGAGCAAGCTGGACATGACTGACAGCTTCTTCCACACGGAAATGGACCCGGACAGCATAGCTCTGACCACTGTCACCACACCTCTGGGCTTGTATGAGTGGACAGTGATGCCACAGGGACTCCGGAATGCCCCACCCGTACACCAACAATGAGTGACTTTTTTTTTTTTTTTTTTTTTTTTTTTGTTCAACAATTTATAGCGCGGTGTACGTACACAGTCCGCGGGCGCGAAGTACAAACATACTAGAGTACGCTACGCTCTACTATACTAGACCCCTGCCGGTGTGAGACCTTCCTTCCTCTTTTAACCTCTAAGGCGGGCAGATAGACCACATATAACGCTCACTGGAGCGGGAAGGCAGAGCCGCGCCCTTGCGCCGCCGCATGCCGGAAGACCCCCCACCCGCAGCTAGATCGGTCCCCCCACGCGCGGCCAGCCGAAGCCAGCCGGTGAGTGGTGTTGATTCACCGTAAGCCCCCAGCCCCCGAAGGTCCTGGAGGTTAACCGAGTTCCCTAACGGGCGGAGGGGAGAACCACTCCCCTCATCGAGAAATGGGCCACCGGACCGGCGTCCCTGCCGTCCGATGAGATGCCTGGCCAAGACCCAGTGGGCCTAAAGCCTGTGGATATGGGTACACCTGTGGGCGGCCGAGGCCCCCACTTGTATGCCCATGACAAACCCAGGGACGAGCCCCAGGAGCGCCCCATCCATAGCGAAGGGGTGCGTGGTAGCGCCGCCTGTATCCAGACAGGCGGCTTGCCGACAGTGGATAGGGGGTGTTACCCCCCCTGGTCCGTCGCATGAGAGGTCGATGGCGTCGCCGATCGATCACTCAGTTGTGCCGCCGTCGTGGACGATGGCGGCGGCGGGGAAGGGGCCCCGTTGGAGTCTCAGTGGCAGCCTCAGCAGGCCCGCCCCCTGATTGTCCAGAAGATCCACAGGCCGCATTAACGAACGCGGCCGGGGAGGATACGTGCGGTCCCCAACACACAGTGTTGTAGGGCCATAAAGAGCAGTGCTGGGGGAGCATCTCCCCCTGCCCTCTGCTGTCTGATCTCGATGATCACAGATACTCCGCTGACCCCTGCTAACAGGTGGACAGCGGGAATGGCTCGGTCTCTTGTAAGCGGCAGGGATCGCCAGCCCTGCGCATCCTGGATGAGCATATAAGTTGTCCCCAGAGCACACGCACAGAGCACGGGTGCCCAAGGGAAGCGTGGTAAGGGGTAGCGCCGGCGCGCAAACCCTAGTGCGAGGCAAGGACCCACCCACAGGGAGAAGGCAATGTCCTGTAGTTGTAGAGTAGCTACGATCCTAAAAGGACGTGAAAGCAGACGTACCAGGTCCCTAGATCCTCTCCAGGGATCTGGCAATCCAAAGGATCGCCCCCCCCCCCTAAGCGTGTTCTCCCCCCGACCCCAGAACAGGACCCCCAGCCTAAGCCGGCAGTGTTACTTCACCGTCGAACCCCCCCACCGATTGGCGGAGGGTGCCCCTTCCCAGAGCCGAGGATCATCGAGCCCAGGTAGGTAAAGATGGCGGACAGTAGGACACCCTCTGAGTGGGCATCCGTGCACGATCCGTGGGGATCGGTCAGGCCAATCGCCAGGAGGGTTGGGATAGCACCCAAACAACTCCTGGGGAGTGGGATAGGCTGGTCTGATCAAAGATCAGGCCAGGGGATAGACTGCTGGACACCGAGTCAGACAGTGTACAGGAAGTTCCCACGGCACATGGTGGCGGTAACAAGTCGCCAACAATGAGTGACGGCGGTGTTACGTCCTTTCCTTGGGATATTCTCACACATTTACTTGGATGACATTGTCATCTGGTCGGACTCGCTGGAAGAGCACACGAGGCATATCAAACTGATAATGGACACGCTTCGAAAGGCTTGTTTGTACTGCAACCCGAGAAAATCTAAATTCTACCTGACCGAACTGAATTTCCTTGGCCACCGGATCTCACAGCAGGGGATCGAGGCATGCTCGTCAAAGGTGGACAAGATATTAGACTGGCCCGTGCCCAAATTGGCCAGTGATGTCCGGAGCTTCTTGGGATTAGTCCAATATATCTCTGCCTTCCTGCCCCACTTGGCAGACCACACCTCCGTTCTGACTCCCTTGACCACGAAGGATTGTGAAAAAGACTTCCCTGTCTGGTCTATCGCTCACCAGGGTGCTTTCGAGGTGATAAAGGCTCTGGTAGTTAGTCGAGAATGCTTGACAGTTATCGACCATACGGCGCCGGGAGATAACAAAATCTTCGTGACCTGCGATGCAAGTGACTTAAGAACTGGCGCGGTTCTGAGCTGGGGCCCTACTTGGGAATCCGCCCGACCGGTCGCATTTGACTTCATGCAACTGAAGGACGCGCAAAAGAATTACCCGGTACACGAGAAAGAGATGCTCATGATTGTACAGGTGCTAAAGAAGTGGCGTTCAGACCTTCTTGGTTCTCAATTTATTGTGTATACCGGCCACTGGACATTGGAGAATTTTGACACACAAAAAGACCTGTCACGTCGACAAGCGCGATGGATGGAACACTTGTCACAGTTTGACATGACTATATACTACATTCGCGGAGAGGACAACACTGTAGCTGACGTGCTGTCTCGTCTTCCAGCTGACATGCCCGATGTGGAGACTGAGGACGTGGATGTGGCTGACCCGCCTGTATGTTGGAACTGTTGGTTGGATCAGCAAGTTTCCTGCAATGCTGTCCTGACTATTTCTGCTGACGAATCCTTCCTCAGAGACGTTCGAGAGGGCTACAAACATGATGATTTCTGCCAGAAACTGTCAACCATTGATGTTAGCATGCCCGGGATTCATTTAGAAAATGGCCTGTGGTACCTAGGTCACCGCCTTGTTATACCAAGGTTTGGTACTCTGCGCGAGGATTTATTCCGCCTTGCCCATGACTTGCTGGGGCACTTTGGTGCCGATAAGTCATATGCAAGCATCAGGAATTGCTATTACTGGCCGAACATGTGTAGAGATCTTGAGAGCACATATGTACCTGCCTGCAAAGACTGTCAACGGAACAAGAGCAGCACATCAAAACCAAGGAGACCGCTTCACCCGTTGCCAATCCCTGAATCGCGTGGCAATTCTGTTTGCCTGGATTTTGTGGGACCTCTCCCTGAGGATGAGGGTTTCAATTGTATACTTACGGTGACTGACAGACTCGGGTCAGATGTGCACCTCATCCCGACTCGAACTGATATTTCTGCGGCTAAACTTGCCTCACTCTTCTTTGATGAGTGGTACTGCAAGAACAGATTACCACTGGAACTGATCACGGACCATGATAAATTATTCGTATCAAAATTCTGGAAAGCGTTGCACACTCTGACTGGGGTACATCTCAAGATGTCCACTGCGTACCACCCCCAGACTGATGGTGCCAGTGAGCGAACCAACAAGACACTGAACCAATGCATTCATTTCCATGTGGAACGCAACCAGAAGGGTTGGGTGCGAGCGTTACCAATTATTTGATTCAATATGATGAACTCTGTGAATGGGTCTACTAGATTCTCTGGATTCCAGATCCGAATGGGCCGAAGCCCTTGTGTCATCCCTCCCTTGGTACCGGGTACAACACCCATTAACACTTCGGAGGAGATGGCTGCCCGTAACATTATCTTGCAAATTGAGGTATGGCCGAAGCAAAAGATGCCTTGCTTGGGGCAAAGATACTGCAGGCGTTCTGGCCAACAAATCCCGTGGTCCAGAGGATGTTTATGTGATAGGCGACAAGGTTATGCTTGCTACTCTTCACCGCTGTCAAGAATTCAAAGCTGGCGACAAATCCAGGGTGGCAAAATTCTTCCCCCGCTAGGATGGACCATTCTCTGTGATGAAAGCATTCCCGGAAACATCTTCATACAGCTTACACTTGCCTAACTCACCTTACGCGTTCCCGACTTACCATGCCTCCCTACTGAAATGTTACATTGAGAACGACGTGTCTTTTTTCCCTTCCCGCGAGCTGGAACGCCCAGGGCCTGTGATGACCGAGAATGGTCTGGAGGAGTACCACATCGAGAGGATCATCGATGAAAGAAGAAGAGGTTGTGGATTGCAATACCTTGTGCAATGGTCGGGTTACTCCAAGAGTGATGACCTGTGGCTACCTCAACGGGAACTTGAAGACTGCGAGGCGTTAGACCGATGGAAGGCTAGTAAGGCAGAGGGAACGCGGTAGCTTTTTCCCACTGGGTTTTTTGATGCACCCATCATTCATGGTTGATGTGGAGTTGATTTTTATTTTTCTTATGCTTGCACTAACTTTTTTGTGGTTCCCCGGACACTTTTCTAAGAGTGGGAGGGTGTAAGCTTGGCTTACATAAGACTATTTGCATCTGTTTGTACACGGTTCATTTCGTGACCTTATTAACCGCGACGTAGATAGATTTCCCCATTCTTTCTTTTCCCCATATTGTTTCCCTTATCTCTCATCATTATATTGTCTCTCACTCCTAATTACACGTCGTTGTCTTGTCATTTGCATGATTAGTTGTGAGTTCCCTGTTTTTCCTCCTCCCTCTTTCTCTCCCAGTGTTTCCTATTCCCGGATTATGGGATAGGTTTCCATTGTACTCACACCAGCAGCAAAACTCAAGGCAGTTGAATCAGAGTTGACTTGTGTTAATCTCTCACTTAATCTCACCTAAGATTAGTTAGCATAATTACATGATTCACATCACATCAATCACACCTGACTAGGGAACAGCATGGGTTGGCATTACAGATATGGGTAGGCATGGGTACAGGTATGGGTTGTGGAGTGGTTACCTGCAACCCATGCCCTGTAATTGGGAGTGGGCAATCCCCACATATTGCCAAAAGCACTTGGTGATGCCATGTGATGTGTATGCATCATTTGATGCTCCAACAAGTGACCCAAGCAATTTAAAGTGGGCACAAAAGCAACATTGGCTTGGAGTCACTTTCAAGAGCATTTAATATACATGTACAATAGTTCTGGTATCTGTTAGAAGCTAGTCTACTCCAGCATATATACATACTATCATAACCTCCCCACATACTACACTACACTACTATAACACTACCATAGTCTCCCCATAGTAGACTACACACAGTATAGAGCAGTAGAGTTAGAGTAGAGATGTATAGTAGAGTAGTGGGGGAAGGGAAGAATGAGTGCCAGTGCCAAACAGGCCCTCTATTTATACTTTCTGGAGATGGTCTGTGCACACTCCAGAAAGATATAAAAGGCCTGCTACTCTGGCTCACTTCCCCCCAGTCAATTCACTCACCTTCACTCAATCCTTCACTTGTGACCTCAAACAGGTTATGGGCCCTGAGCTCTAAACTGTGCTCATTACTTCTTTCACCATCTGCTTTGATCTTTTATCATCCTCTACTCTCTACCTCTACCCTGTGGTGACTTTATTTCACTTCACCTTTTCCATTCTACAACTAACACTAGTTAGTTGTAGTCAGTCTATAGATAGTCAGTAGGGACAAAAGACCATTCCCAGGTGGTCTCTATAGTGAACTGTTGGGTCTGTGAACTTCAGTGGGCCAGATTTTTTTCCTACCTCAGAAATATCCAGGTAGTCAACCCTGTGATCTGGGAGGAGTTACAACTGCACTGTAGTTTAAGGTGTTGACTTGCACACACTGGTGGCTGAAGAAGACAGGATCAAGACCCTCTTTGGACACCATTCACAGTCACTAGAACCCTGCCTTTTCAAGGATTTGGTTTGCATTCTAGTTGACTTTACCTCTGCATTTGCATCCTATTTCATTTTCCCTCATCATACACACACACTCCAACCTCTCCAACCCTCACCAATCACCAATCACACATCTCCAACACTAGCCATGTCTAAACTCCCAGAAATCCAAAAACTAGGAACAAACAATTATGTTCAATGGAGTGGAGAAATGACAGCTTGGCTAAGGGCAAATCAACTTTGGCAGCTAGTTTCTGGCTCAAAAACTCGCCCTATAGTCAGGCAAGGCTCTAAAATTGAAGAGTCTGACCAGGAGAAGCAGGATGCTTGGGATGACAAAGCAGAGAAGGCATCTGGGTGGCTTTACCTTGTGGTGGAACCATCCCAGACTGTACACTTCAAGGGAAAGGATGGAGACCCAGTTGCCATGTGGGATTCACTCAAATCTGTGCACCTCCAACAAAAACCTGGTGCCAGATTCAATGCTTATGATGACTTGTTCAGCATCAGAAAGTTAGAGGAGGAGTCTTTGCAATCACTTGCAAACAGGGTGGATGCTGCTTTACAACACATCCAAAATCTTCGCCTTAAAGACTTCACTCTTGACAAGCTGGATGAGGAATTACTTTGCATGGCAATGATTAGGGCCCTCCCAGAGGACTACAACAACTTTGTGTCAAATTTGATGCTTAGTGAAAAGTTGGACAAGACCATCATCACTCAGGCTTTCCATACAGAGGAAATCCAGAGAACAAGGAGATCTGCACCTCAAACCTCAGAGGTTGCAAACAAAGCCACCACTTCTAATGCCAACAATAATAACAGAAGGCAAAAGAAGTTCAACAACAACAACAACAACAACAATTATCCTCCTTGTTTCTACTGTGGTGAAAAAGGTCACAGCATTTACAAGTGCCCAACTTTCTTGGCCACAAATCCAGCAGGAGCAAAGGCCAAAGCCAATACTACCCAGGAATCAGCAGGAAAGGCAAGTATCTATCCCTTAGATAAATTAGATAGTACCCCCTTTTCTCATCATGCTAATTATGATTGGAATACAGACTCTGGAGCCACTTCACACATGACTCCCCACAAACATTGGATTAGAAATTACAAACCTCTCCAAATTCCCATTAGATTAGCAAATAACACCATTATTTACTCAGCTGGTATTGGTAGTATACTTTTCAAACCTTTTATTAATGGAGTAGAATCACAGTCTCTTCTTTTTAGTAGAGTATTACATGTTCCACAACTCCAAAATAACCTCTTATCAGTACTATACTTAGTTAAAAACAAAGATTACAGAATTTACATAGATACACAGCATATACATTTCATACAGACTGGTAGAGTACTATTTACTGCTAGTATTAACAGCCAGAATGCTGCATTCCTGGATGGCATCACCATGCCTGCCTGCCTGGAGACTGCCAACTTGTCCTCTACCCTTCCACTGGACCTCAGCTTATGGCACAGGAGATTTGGGCATTCTAACTGTGACTATGTCCAACAACTTTACTCAAAGGACATGGTCACTGGGATGAGACTCTCTGTCAAATCCAAGCCAGACCCAATCTGCCAACCTTGCCTAGCTGGGAAGATGCATGCCAACCCATTCCCCACCTCTGAATCCAGAGCCTCTAAACCATTGGAGCTGGTTCACATTGACCTTAAAGGTCCTATTCAAATCAAATCAATTGGTGGATATCAATACTGGATCATGTTTGTTGATGACTGCACTAGATTCAAGTGTGGCCTTGGACTCAGAAAGAAATCAGATGCCCTTGCTGCATTCAAGCAGTTCAAAGCTTATGCTGAGAACTTGCATGATGCCAAAATCAAAACCATCAGAGAGGACAAGGGCTCTGAGTTCATGTCCAATGAATTCAACCAGTACTGTATTGATAATGGGATTCAAAGGCAGCATACTGTCAGAAACAGGCCACAGCAGAATGGGGATGTTGAAAGGGCTCGCAGAACTGTATCAGATCTTATCACAGCTATGCTGACTGAGGCAAACTTACCTGTCCAGTTCTGGTACCATTGCTTTGTGGCTATATTACACATTGTAAACAGATGCCCTACTGCACCACTTGCAGGAATGACCCCCCATGAAGCTTGGCATGGAAAGAAACCTGATGTCTCTCACTTGAGGGTATGGGGATGCTTGGCATATGCACATGTCCAGAAGGATAAAAGGAGGTCATTTGGATCACACATGGAGAAGTGTATCTTTGTTGGCTATCCCCCTGGATATAAAGGATGGCAATTTTACAACCCAGTATCCAAAAAGCTTATTATCTCAGAAAGGGCAGAGTTTGATGAGAGATACTTCCCTGGGATAAAGCCTACTGTAATAAATGCCATCCCTACTCCACCATCCTTCAATCCTGTCAATGGCAGTGACATGCCAGATTTGGGGGAGAATAACACCACATCTAGAAATCAGTCAGCCGCTTCCACTATTCTCCCAACTGTCATCCAACTCCCTATGCCTGCAGACCCTGTAGCCAATCCCCCACCTGTCATTCCTGATCCTGACCCTGAACCAGAAACTCCATCTCAGTCTCCTCCATCTAGCCCTGCACCTATACAACCAGAATTACCTCCAACTCCAGAGCCACAAACTCCCCAATTGGCACTCAGGAGATCTAGGAGAAATGTCCAACCCCCTGGAGAATGGTGGAGAGTCAGACAATCCCCTGTTTCCCCACAGCCATCTGACTCTGACTCTGACTCTTTTTTTTTTTTTTTTTTTTTTTTTTGTTCAGCAATTTATAGCGCGGTGCACGTACGCAGTCCGCGGGCACGAAGTACAGACATACCAGAGTAAGCTATGCTCTACTATACCAGACCCCCGCCGGTGTGAGACCTTCCTCCCTCTTTTAACCTCTGAGGCGGGCAGATAGACCACATATAAAGCTCGCTGGAGCCGGAAAGGCAGAGCCGCGCCCTTGCGCCGCCACATGCCAGAAGACTCCCCACCTGCAGATAGTCCGGTCCCCCCACGCGCGGCCAGCCGAGGCCAGCCGGTGAGTAGTGTCAATTCACCGTAAGCCCCCGCATCCTGAAGGACCCGGAGGTGAACCGTGTTCCCTGGCAGGAGAAAAGGTGGACCACCCCCCTCATCGAAGGGCGGACCGTCGACCGGGCCTGGGCGCCGTCCGACGAAATGGTGGGCCGAGGCCCAGAGGGCCCAGACAGCGCCTGTAGAGGTAGGTACGCAAGGCAGGAGGAGACCCCCCACACCGCGTACCCATGATGAGCCTAAGGCAGAAGCCCCAGGAGCCCCCTGCCCATAGCGGCTGGAGGCGTATAGTGAGCCCCGGTGACACACCGGGCACTCCAGAGAACAGAGGTGAGGCGGCACCGCAGCACCGCCCCCAGTCTGGAAAGGTGGAGGGCACAGGGTTGGACAATTGTGCACCTCAGACATGGCGCGGCCCTCGTAGAAACAGAGGGCAGGGCTGTAGTGGGAGGGGCCACTTAGGGGGCCATCACCAAGGGATGGCAGCCCAGAAAATGGCTGGTGCGCGGTATGCGCCCATTGCTGTGTAGTGCGGCCCTTGGCGCTATGCGTCATGGGCCCGGTAATAGTGGTGCTGGGGGAGCGAATCCCCCTGCCCTCCACTATCCGATCTTAGCGATTGTAGATAATCCACTGCCCCCTGATCGGGCAGTGGGAGATGCTCGATCTCTTGTCGGCAGCGGGGAATGCCAGCCCCGCCGCACCTGACTCTGACTCTGACTCTGACTCAGAAGAGCCTGAGGAAGAGGAGGAATTCTCAGGAGTAGCATGTGGTATCTATGAGCCTAATACTTATAATCAGGCCATGAAATCACCAGATGCAGGGTTGTGGCAGAAGGCAGCAGAAGATGAAATAAACTCTCTTCTTGCTAACAGGACTTGGGACACTGTACTCCTTCCAAAGGACAGACAGGCAGTTGGAAGTAAATGGGTATTCAAAGTAAAGAGGAATGCTGATGGCTCTGTAGAAAGGTATAAAGCCAGGGTTGTTGCCAAAGGCTGCTCTCAGAGGCCAGGTCTTGATTACACAGAGGTGTTTGTGTTAAGACAGAAAAGATGACCAGACTGGGGATTGAACCCAGGACCTCCTGGACATATACCAGTAGCTCTACCACTGAGCTATCAGGTCTTATTGGATGGGCATCGCTTCTTGACTTGTTACCACCACAATGTCCCGTGGGAACTTTCCTCACAATGCCTGGCTCGTCGCCTAGCGGTCCATCCTCTGGCCTGATCCCTGATCAGACTGGACCTTTTGAACCTGGGAGGGGTGTTTGGGAGCAGTCCTGAGCACCCTGCCGATCCGTCTGTCCGATCTCCTCGGATGTCTCTCAGATGACCGCCTCAGGGGTCATTTCTCTATCTCTCTCAGTCCTGCTCTGACTCGATGATCTGAGGTTCTGGGGTGGGGCATCCTCCGCCTAGGTGGGGGGGCTCGACGGTGAATCAACACTACCAGCTTCGGCTGGAGGTCCCGCCCTGGGGCTGAGGGGAGAACATGTTGGGGTGGGGGGGGGACAATTAGCGGGGCTGGTGGATCCCTGGTGTGGATCCTTGGCTCCAGGTGTGTACTGTACATCTGTACTTCGACACTGACTACGGGGACCCTCACTATAGGATCCCTGCCGCCTTGGACTCGAGCCAGCGACTCCGCTCTCCTCTGGCAGCGGCGTGCATGCAGATGTGCGCCCCTTACCGGAGTTCCCTCTCTCCCTCCCTCCTGGCAGGCCTGGGGCCCTGCTTACACTCCTCAAGCGATCATTGGGATGCCACACCCTCTCGCTTTTAGGCGCGCTGGATGCTTCTTTCTCACGCTGGGGTCCTGGTCTTAACCATCACCTCTGTTGCGTCTATCTCTGCATTTTCTATGAATTTTGACACTGATTACTTCAATCTGGATGATCTGTCTGACCTCATCACTGGGGATCCCTTCTCCGCCCTCCGCTTCCTCCAGGGGAGAGGCGATCTGTCCGATCAAGACTCATCATCTTGGTCGGACACCGATGGCAGTGATGACGAGGGGGCCCCTAACCCCTTTGATCATCCATTGTCTGTGGCGCATGAGGCAATGGACGGCCCCATGCTCCACCGTGCCCGGCACGTCCTGGCCCTTCCGGGCCATGTTCTCCAACATCAGCGTGCCCTCAGGCACCAGGCGGACTGCTCCCTCGCATATACACTGTGCGACACATTTATGGGGGATGGGGACCGCGCTCCCACCCTCCCTCCCTCTCCACTGGGGTCTGCCCCTCCCCCGGGGGGCTCCTCGATTCCTCCCACCCCAGCAGCCATGCGCCAAGCATCGGATGAAGCTGCAGCGGTGGAGCACATGCTGAATACCGCCATCCAGTGGATGGAATGTATCTCACCTGATTTGCTTGCCTCTGGGATTCCAGAGCGGCTCGCCTACCTGGCCGGGGCAACTCTTGCCTCCGCCCTCCGTTTCCCTCAAGCCGAGGGCGTGATTAATCGCGTCCTGGCAGGAGGGACCTCCTCCTCGGCCCCTGTCATAGGCAGCGCCTGGGATCTATCTGAAGTGTTGGACAGCTTGCCACCGGGCACTGACACCTCTGAGGGGCCCCTCCCCCCGCGGCGTCGCCAGCGTCGGCGACGTCATTGACCTGCTCGTGCAACGGACCAGGGGGGGTAACACCCCCTATCCACTGTCGGCAAGCTGCCTGTTTGGATACAGGCGGCGCCACCACGCACCCCATTGCTATGGATGGGGCGCTCCTGGGGCTCGTCCCTGGGGTTGTCATGGGCATACAAGTGGGGGCCTCGGCCGCCCACGGGTGTACCCATATCCACAGGCTTTAGGCCCACTGGGTCTCCGCCAGGCACCTCATCGGACGGCAGGGACGCCGGTCCGGTGGCCCATTTCTCGATGAGGGGAGTGGCTCTCCCCTCTGCCCGTTAGGGAACTTGGTTAACCTCCAGGACCTTCGGGGGCTGGGGGCTTACGGTGAATTGACACTGCTCACCGGCTGGCTTCGGCTGGCCGCGCGTGGGGGGACCGATCTAGCTGCGGGTGGGGGGTCTTCTGGCATGCGGCGGCGTGAGGGCGCGGCTCTGCCTTCCCGGCTCCAGCGAGCCTTATATGTGGTCTATCTGCCCGCCTCAGAGGTTAAAAGAGGGAGGAAGGTCTCACACCGGCAGGGGTCTGGTATAGTAGAGCGTAGCTTACTCTAGTATGTTTGTACTTCGTGCCCGCAGACTGTGTACGTACACCGCGCTATAAATTGTTGAACAAAAGAAAAAAAAAAAAAAAAAAAAAAAAAAAAAGGTCTTATTGGATTCAACTTGGTTGGTTATTGTTGATGTAACCTAAGACCATATTGACACCTCCTTAGCTGCATATGTGTTTTACACCTCATTGGAATGCACATTTATACAGTGAGGTTATTACAACACTTATGGCCCACATCATGTGACAGATTACATCATCCAACAGTTTGCCCCCACCTTTAGAATGGCCACCATCAGAACCATTATTGCACTTTCTGCAAAACATGGCTTGACCTGCACTCCATTGACATATCATCTGCCTTTCTTAATAGAGATCTGGAGGAGGACATCTACATGAAACAACCTCCTGGCTTTGAGCAGTTTGGACCAGATTATGTCTGCAAACTAAAGAAGTCATTATATGGTTTAAAGCAATCTGCCAGGCAGTGGAATAAGAAGCTACACATCACTCTCACTAGTTTGGGATACAAGAGATTGGATTCAGACAGGAGTGTCTACCTTTATTCCAAGGATCAAGTTGTTAAGACAGAAAAGATGACCAGACTGGGGATTGAACCCAGGACCTCCTGGACATATACCAGTAGCTCTACCACTGAGCTATCAGGTCTTATTGGATTCAACTTGGTTGGTTATTGTTGATGTAACCTAAGACCATATTGACACCTCCTTAGCTGCATATGTGTCTTACACCTCATTGGGATGCACATTTATACAGTGAGGTTATTACAACACTTATGGCCCACATTATGTGACAGATTACATCATCCAACACAAGTCTTAGTAATCATACCAGTCTTCGTTGATGATATCACATTGGCATCCAACTCCACAGACAAGATGGAAAATACCATCACTGAACTGGAAGCCCATTTTAAACTCAGAAGACTTGGCCCAACATCTTGGCTCCTTGGTATGAAAATCACTAGAGACCTATCCAATCACTCCATCTCCCTCTCCCAACACCAGTACATCCTAGACATGCTAAACCAGTATGGACTTTCTGACTGCAACCCAATCTCCACCCCTATGAATCCTGGCCTTGTACTTCAGAAAACTCAATCACTCTCAGATGAGGACAAGGAGTACATGTCTAAGGTGCCCTACCTATCAGCTGTTGGCTCCCTTATATATCTGTCACAATGCACTTGCCCTGATATTGCCTTTGCTGTGGGCACTCTTGCCAAATTCAACTCCAATCCATCACCCATCCACTGGAAAGCTGTCAAACATCTATTTAGATACTTGCAAGGCACAAAGGACTATCAATTGGTCTACAAACCTGATTTAGAGCAAGAGTTGTTTATCACATACTCTGATGCCAATCATGGTGCATGCAAGGACACTGGGAGATCTACTGGTGCATATGTGGTCAAGATTGGTAATGGTGCAGTTAGCTCGTCCTCCAAACTCCAGACTGTAGTTGCCTTGTCTTCTACTGAGGCTGAATACATGGCAGCAGTTGAGGCAGGCAAGGAGTTAAAATGGATGAGAAGTCTATTGGGGGAATTTGGTTACAAGTTCAACAATGCTTCTACACTTTGCATTGACAACCAATCTGCCATTAATGTGTCTAAAAACCCTGAACACCATGGGAGGATGAAGCACTTGGACTTGAAATTCCACTAGCTGAGAGACAATGTGGAGGCAGGAATAATTAAACCTAAATATGTTGGTACAAATGATATGATTGCAGACTGTCTTACAAAACCATTATCTAAAGTAAAACATGACACTTGTAGAATTGGACTAGGATTAGCACAAATGTAGATACATGTAGATATGCAGGATTAGGGGGGGTATGTTAGAAGCTAGTCTACTCCAGCATATATACATACTATCATAACCTCCCCACACACTACACTACTCTACTCTACTCTTTTTATTTTTATTTTCAACAATATTTAACACGGTGCACGATCACAGTCCACGGCTATCTACTTTACAAGCAGATAACGGGTATAGGGCGTAAGATATAAGGGGAGACTACTGCCCCAATAGAGCGTGTGAGCGCGTGAAGGCTCGTGCACCAACCGCTAGGTTGGCATGCATAGCCAAGCTACAGGCCAAGGGCACTCAGGCGCCTCCCCAAACCAGCTCTGCCAGCACTCCCGATGGTGCGTACTAACCCACCCCAGCCCCCAAAGCACCGCTGCCCCCCGGCGGCCCCTATTAAGCGCACGTGCCTACCAACATGTCGGTGCAGGAATGACGATTACAGGCCTTCCCGCAGGTCGACCAACCCACCAGTCATAAGACCCGGTGAGGTCCGAGGCAACTCAGTTGCCCAAGTACAGCCCCCCGCCGCTTAGCCCCCCCACGCACGGGAGGGTACCCACTAGCCGGTGGGCCCCCTGACCTTGTTGGCGATGAACGTGCAGTTCGGCGTTACCAACCAGGAAGCGTCGCAGGCCCAGAGACCAGAGCGACTGTTCGGCTGCCTCCAGGCGCACCAGCACACCAGATGGGGGTCATACGCCCTGTGCAAGTCCCTCATCCGGGATCCCACCCCTCAGGTGGGGCAAAGGTGAACGCGCGCGGGTTCGCCTCTAAGAATTCGATGAGGTCGTCAATGAATCGAGGACCCTGCCGATGTTTCTTGTGCTTCAAGTGTGGGCACACGCGAAGCAAGTGGTCCCGGTCCTGATACGGATGCGGGGGGCAGGTGCAGTGAGTGTCCTCACTGGGGAAGAACTGGTCATGGTAGCTCCCAATGGGAGCATGCGCCATGATGCAGTGGCAGAGCCGAGCCGTCAAAACGCTATCATGAGCAGTGCCCTTGAGCCAAAGCCCTCGACCTGCAGTTGAGGGGGTCACAGGGCCCTTCTTCTGGGCCCGTAGGTCCAGGAAGTTTCTCCCCCTATACTTGGGGTCCGCAAAGCAGAATCTCCAGTTCATCGCTGCCAGCTCGTCAAAGGTAGCTAGCAGCCAATTATGGGTGGTCCGGGGGGAAACCCCGAGTGGCACCTTGATAGACGTCGCAATGTCGTGGGCGAGCTTGTGGACCGCCCACTCCTGCTTGGAGGGGACAAACCACAGGTGGATGGTGCGGCCCTGGTCTTGTTGGAACCAAGGACATAGAAGTCGGCAGGCCCTAAGGGCATGCTGCTGACCACCCCTAACAGAGCAGTCCAGCCACGACTCTATGGTCGCAAGCGAGTCAGAGAAGACCATGAGATGTTTGCATCCGACGGCCAGAGCTGCGGACACGCCCATCTGTAGCGCCATGAGTTCTGCGTCGGTTGAGATAGCCCGACTGGTGACAGTGATGATGCGGCGCACCTCCTGCTTGCCTCTGAAGACGAGGGCGGCCGCCACAGCTTGGTGAGTGGGCTTGGGTACAGACCCATCGCAGCTCACGATGAGGCCCTCTGGGTCCGCCCTAGCCTCAGCTAGAACATTGTCCAGACGACCGATGTACTCCTTGTATTCGTCCATCCCCTTGAGAGGCGGGCGGTGAGCAGTGACTCTGTCTGCCAACAGATCCAGCAGATGGTTGCCAGGCTGACTTTCTGGGCCCAGGGCCTTGAACGTTTCAGTGGCAAGTTTGCAGACAGTGACTGCATCCACCGCAGGGGACACGATTTTCTGTCGAAGTGGAGGCGGGAGGCTGCCCAATGACAACGGGTGCTGGGGGGCGGCCTCCACCAGATCACCCTCGAGGATAGCTCGAACAGGGTGAGTGCACATCAAAGTAGCCGTCCGGAGACAGCTCTTATCGGCGAGGCAACGCAGGAGCAATGGCATGGGCAGCAGTGCAGCGAGGCATTCCATTGGCCCAGAGGGGGTGGTGCGGAAGCAGCCTGTGATCCAGCGCACAGCAGTGTGCTGCATCTGGGACAGGGCCTTGATGATGCCTTTGGTACGAGTACCTAGGCAAAACCAGAGACGCAAGCCATACGTCGCCACAGGGATGACGCAGGACCGATAGAGGAGGCGCTTGTTCGCCGGGGAAAGTCCCCTGGTCGAATTGCCCAGCATGCACATGGCGCTCATGGTAGTGAATGCCTTGGTGGTGTAGAACCGGACATGCTCCTTGAACGAGAGCTTCCGATCGAAGAAGAATCCCAGTGTTGGATGATGTAATCTGTCACATGACGTGTGTTTGAGGTCACAAGTGAAGGATTGAGTGAAGGTGAGTGAATTGACTGGGGGGAAGTGAGCCAGAGTGGCAGGCCTTTTATATCTTTCTGGAGTGTGCACAGACCATCTCCAGAAAGTATAAATAGAGGGCCTGTTTGGCACTGGCACTCATTCTTCCCTTCCCCCACTACTCTACTATACATCTCTACTCTAACTCTACTGCTCTATACTGTATGTAGTCTACTATGGGGAGACTATGGTAGTGTTAGAGTAGTGTAGTGTAGTGTGTGGGAAGGTTATGATAGTATGTATATATGCTGGAGTAGACTAGCTTCTAACAACGTGGGCCATAAGTGTTGTAATAACCTCACTGTATAAATGTGCATCTCAATGAGGTATAAGACACATATGCAGCTAAGGAGGTGTCAATATGGTCTTAGGTTACATCAACAATAACCAACCAAGTTGAATCCAATAAGACCTGATAGCTCAGTGGTAGAGCTACTGGTATATGTCCAGGAGGTCCTGGGTTCAATCCCCAGTCTGGTCATCTTTTCTGTCTTAACACCCAGGTACCGCCAAATCAGTTTGGGACGGAGAGGTGTGTCACCCGTAAAAGGGGCGACCCCGAGGTCGATAGGTGGGTTGGATGCCTTTTGGGCACGTGAGAAGTGGAAGACTTCTGACTTGGTGTGCTCCAGGACCAAGCCCAGAGTGGTGAAGAGGCGGAATACAGAGTTGTACGCCGCTACAAGTTTGGGGAGGTTCTCCTCCACCCGGGGGGACTGCGTGATGAGGGTGCCATCATCAACGTAGGAGATTAGATCCGCTAGTGGCCTCGGAAGGCTCACGTAGAAGAGGGAGAGGACCGGCGCTATGTAGAGCGCCGAACAGACCGGGGACAAGGCTGAGCCTTGCCTGATGCCCACATCGGCAGAGAACCTGCCTGAGGTGTCCGTGTTCCATTTGTAGGTGGTGAACCGCCCTATGAGGTATGAGCGGAAGAAGTTCACCACACATTGTGGGAACTCCGACCGCCTGACGATCTCCAGTAGAACCTGGTGGTTCAGAGATGGGAAGAATTGAGCGATGTCAAAGGCGACAACGCTTGTCTGAAGGCCCTTAGCCCACCCCGCACGGATGAGGTGAGTAAGGTAGACCCCCACGTCCTCAGTGGAACGCTAGGCAATGCCCCCAAACTGATTGGGGTGGAAGACGCCGTCGAACTGAAGCTGTCGAGACAGCATCTTTTCGACAAGTTTGCCCAGGGTGTTCAGAAGCACAATCGGCCTGAACGACTTGGGTGTAGAGTAGTTGGGTTTCTCCAGCTTAGGAATAATGACCAAGGTGGACTCCTTGAAGTGCGTCGGCCAGTGGCTGAGCGTGACGCATGCCTCAGCAATGCAGACGAAGAGGCGCGCCGTATTGACATTGCGCGCCCAGTATTTGAGGAATGACCACGTAATGTGGTCTGGACCCGGAGCAGAGCGTGATGAGCACGCCCTGAGAGCCTCCTGCATTTCGAGCAAGGAGAAGGGGGTCGTAGTCGTCCAGGACAGCAAGGTCAATGGGGCGGTCATCTGCCGCGTTATACGTGCCATCCAGGGCGGTCCAGAGTGACTCCAGCATGTTGCAGGGTGCACTCCCATAGGAGATGGCCTCACATGACGGGAGGTTATGCTGCTTCACCCAGGGCATCAAGTCCCAGGGGGGTTGCTTCGTAGAGGAGATTTCGGCGATGCGCTTGCCAAAAAACCTCCGTTTCGCGTCCTTTTTTTTTTTTTTTTTTTTTTTTGGTTCAACAATTTATAACGCGGTGCACGATCGCAGTCCGCGGGCCTGAGGTAAAATACAACCTAGTACACTACGATTCGATCATACTCTAACCCCCGCCAGTGTGATACCCCTTTCTCTTTTGGTAGCCGCTCAGGTGGACAGGTGAGACCACGGATAATGCCCGCAGGGGCGAGAAGGTCCGCCGCGTCTATGCGGCTCGTGAACCAGAAAACTCTCCCCCCAGTGGTTACCACGGTCCCCCCACGCGCAGCCGAAGCCGGTGAGCAGTGTTAATTCACCGTAAGCCCCCAGACCACAAGGGCCCGGAGGTTAACCGTTTCCCCGTCCGGAGAGAGAATGGTGGCCGCTGCCCGTGAGCAGCGGACCATGGGCCCAGTGCTGACACCGTCCCATGAAGGCACCTGGCTGTGACCGTGTACGGCCCAAACGACGCCGGTGAAGGTGGGCAAGCAGGGGGAAGAGGGTGGTTGGTAACGACCCGCTTCTCCTGCTCATCCAAACAGGCCCGGGACGAGTCCCAGGAACACTCTACCCGTAGCGGCAAGGTGTGTGAAGGGCCCCGCCCCTATTTAGAGGGCGGGATGCCTGACCGCACGGGCTGGGGATAGCCGCAGCCAGCCCCAGCCTCAAGATAACGGGAGCGACAGCAGCAATGCGCTGTGTACCCCAAACATGATGCGGTCCTCATAGAAACAGAGGACGGGGTTGAGGTGGAAGGGGCCACTTGTGGGGCCATCCACCAGGGATGGCAGCCTAGGCAATAGCTGGTGCGTGGTGTGTGTCCATTGCTGTAGAGTGCGGTCCTCAACGCGATGCGTTGTGGGCCCAGAAATAGCGGCACTGGGGGAGCGTTTCCCCCTGCCCTCCGCTGTCTGATCTCGACGATCATAGATAACCCGCTGCCCCCTGCAGACAGGTGGACGACGGGAGTTGCTCAATCTCTTGTTGCCAGCAGGTGTTGCCAGCCCCGCCGCAATCCTGGTGAGCAGATAGGTCCCCAGAGCACAAGCGCAGAGTGCAGGTGCCCAGAGGATGCATGGTGGGAGGAGGCACTGGCGCGCATACCCCTAATGCGGAGCAAGGACCCACCCATGGGGAGTGAGCAGTGTCCTGTAGCCGTAGAGTAGCCTAGACATCATTAAAGAGGTAAAAGCAGACGCACCAAACCCCTAGATCCTCTCCAGGGATCCGAAAATCCAAAGGATCGCCCCCCTTCCTAAGCGTGTTCTCCCCCCGACTCCAGAGTGGGACCCCCAGCCTAAGCCGGCAGTGTTGCTTCACCGTCGAACCCCCCCACCGATTGGTGGAAGGTGCCCCATCCCAGAGCCCAGGATCATCGAGCCCAGGTGGGTAAAGATGGCGGACAGGAGGACTAGGCAATAGCACGGGTACTCCCGCGGGTACCCAGAGCTCTACCCGTACCCGTACCCGCGTCTACCCGTACCCGCAACCCACGGGTCACGAGTCACGGGTCACAGCGGGTACGGGTAGACCCCCGTCTCCCATTGTGTAACACCTCCTGCATAGGCCCCAACAATGACGGTGACAACACCATGTTGTCGCCGTCATTGTTGGGGCCTTGGATTTGTTACATACATTTAACTAATGGTTTCGTCACTCAGATGAGTGTCGACAACCTTTTAATTATTTATGTACTATGTGTATGTACTAACTAACTTAATATATATATTATTTACGGGGGAAGCGACGCCCCAGAGGAAGGGGAAGCTTGTGGAAGCAAGGTCTTATATACCAGATAATGTTTATTACTATTTGGTTCCAGTAAACGAACGCGAACGCGACACGTCGTTTAAGTTGATGTTTGCCATTGTTTGGTTTCAGTAAATGCGAACGCGACTCGTTTATGTGCTGCATTCATTTACTTCAACTATTAATTATCAACTTGTTTCAATAAATGACACATCACATTCAGAAAAGTTAAACCAAACAATATGTACTAGTAAATATCAACTTGTTTCAGCAAACAACGTGTCACGTTCGCGTTCGTTTACTGGAACCAAATAGTAATAAACATTATCTGGTATATAAGACCTTGCTTCCACAAGCTTCCCCTTCCTCTGGGGCGTCGCTTCCCCCGTAAATAATATATATATTAAGTTAGTTAGTACATACACATAGTACATAAGTAATTAAAAGGTTGTCGACACTCATCTGAGTGCCGAAACCTGTAAATACAAAACTGTATGTTAGTACATAGACATTTGGTGACGGGTTGGGTGCGGGTCACGGGTACCTAAATCATGACCCGTACCCGTACCCGTGCCTACCCGTACCCGTAACCCGCACGGGTTGGCCAAACCCGTGCTGTTCCCTAAGGAGGACGCCCCCTAAGCAGGCATCCGAGCACGATCCGTGGGGATCGGTCAAACCAATCACTAGGGGGGTTGGGATAGCTCCCAAACGACCCCTGGGGAGTGGGATAGGCTGGTCTGATCGATGATCAGGCCAGGAGATGGACTGCTGGGTGACGAGCCAGACAGTGTACAGAGAGTTCCCACGGCACATGGTGGCGGTAACAAGTCAAGAAGAGATGCCGTTTCGCGTCCTTGACGGCCCGCTTAAAGACTTTCCAGTCCTCAGGGTCCCAGGATTCCCAGTACTCGTCGAGGGCGGTGTAACATTCATCTGACCACCACTCCTTGGAGCGGCTGCAGATGTCCTTAGACCGGGCATGGGTGTTTCACGCCTGTGCAAATGCTTCAGAGATGGCTTGCTGTCATGCACTGTTCCGCCGGCTACGCAAAACCCGACGGGTTTACTGATGGATACCCGAAGTGGTACTCACATGATCACTCCAAAAGTGGTATTCAATTGCAGTACAGGAATGACTCAGAAACCAGGATAAAGAAAGGTGTAGAATATTCCAGACCTCGGAGACACCGCGCAATGCCCGACTTATTAGTAACTACTTAGTAATCTTCTTACCAATCCCGCTATTCAAGACTATGCTAGATTATAGTAGAAACATTTGTACTTAGTATATAAGCTTGTACATTAGGTCGAGCTATCCAGTTTGAATATTGATTTGTTAACTCTAGTTGAATTCCAAGTTCAACTCTCTAGATCTTCCTCCCTTGGAACCCCCGACGCATTTCCGCGTACCCGAAAACTCACTCCTGAAATCCAGGACAACCGGATCAACAGGAGGGCGCAACTTCTTACAAGTTGAAGCCAAGTCCTGTTTGTTCCCCTTCGAAATCCCCGCCTGTTTTCCGATTCTGCCTGCCCCCACTTTGCACAACCTTAACACTTGCGCCACTTCGTCCACATCCGCCGGTGTGATGCCAGTCCAATTGGACAGGGCTGAAAGGCAGGTGGAGACGTCCTGAAGGTAGGCCGTCTCCTCCTCCGAGTCTGGTGCAATACCCTTCGTGCACAGGGGGACACTGTACAATGGGGTGCTTATGTTGACCAGGAGTGGTGCATGATCCGAGGACCTGCGGTGCTCCGGGAAGATGGTATGTTCAGTGGCAAATTCATCAGCCGCACGGACAAAGAGGAGGTCAATCACAGTGGGATTGAGCTCGTCCTTGTATGGATAGTGTTAAGATTGTCTCTTAACTACTCAGCAAGTTCGAGACAACAAGGTGCTTCCTTGTGTCGAGTTCGTCGATAGACTCTGAGGTACTTCCTCAGGTCGAGTTCTCTGTGAGCAGTTTTAAAGAGTTTATATCTTTAGGTCAAGCTGGGGCCTTGACCGACTATCTACTACAGCTTATATAGACTATTGGCTACTCTGGTCTATATAACGATTGGCTGTTAAGAATAGCAGCTATCTACTCAGGTCTTTATATGAGTCAATAAAGAGTCAGTTTAATAAGTAAAGATGCGCCAGCTGTCGAGTGGGCGCATGTCAGAAAGTAAATATAGCATAAGCGACGGAATCGTAACATTACCCCCTCACTAAAATCGAAGTTTCCAGCTTCGATAACTCTTCTAGATGAGCACTTCTTCGCAAGGCTGTTTGGGATCTCTCCAGATCCAAATACGCGAGTGTCGGAATGGTCGCGCGACAGGGGGGAGCGGTTGAAGTTCGACGTCGACGTCGATGAATGGAGTGAGAGTGGGTGCGGGTCGACGATTCTGGACATGCCAATAGATGACGAAAATAAAGATGATGATCCAGCATAGGACTAAGAGCGAGCAAAAGATAATGGCGAAGATGATGTTGCCGTCCATTTTCTGAGAGGAATGGTGGTTGTTGGGAGGAAGGGGAGAGAGAGAGGACAACTTCTTATAGGTTTCCGTAGGGTTCTCCCGTGATGTTTGCCCACGCTGCATCATCCCAACCATCGTCGTAATCGTTTTCAGGGGGAGGTCCATAGACGCGATCTAGTAAGACTTGATTTAGGCTAGCGTAGACAGGTGGCGCTGACGTGTGTCGTCGCTTAGGACAAGTGACGGGGTAGTGTCCGGGTCTTCTTTTCTTACATATACTGCAGATAAACTGGTCACAGTACGTCGCGAAATGGCCGATCTTCCCGCATTTATAGCATTTCTCAGTTTTCATGTGCGGTGGTGTCGGGGTTCTGGGTCGGATATTCATTGGGGTGAGTGGGCGCTGTGGCTGTGGTGAGGGTGATGTGAGATCAATGATCTCAGGTACTGATGGCAGGGTTGGTTCGATCTTAATGATGCCGGGAGTAGTAGTCGACGAAGGTCGCCCCTTTCCAGTTCGGGAGGTTTCGTACGAGACCGTCTTCTTTCGGGGTAAAGAGGTCGGTAACCCAAGTTGGGAGTCTTTGAGTTGGGTCGATTGGAAGGAGTAGTGGGGGGACGCTGGGGTGGCAGTTGGCTGGGTGAGAGGAGTGGGGGATCGGACGCTATCTAACCGTTGTTTCTGGAGGCGTTGGATGGCTGATTCAATGCCCTGGGCCATCATTGTTGCGAGGGTTTCGTCTGCGAGTCGTTCTTGGTTTCGTATTAAGTCGAGGATTGCGTCGTAGTGGTGGAGGAGGCTGTTTAATACATCTTGGTCGCGATCAGCGAGGTAGTGGGCGAGTCGAGCGCGATTGGTGGGGTCTATCAAGAAGTTCTCAACGAATTCGGCAAGAGGAGGAAGATTCTTTTGGGCAGAAGAGGTGGCGGTTGTGTTGTTGGTGTGCATGGTGTGTTTGATGTTTCATTCTAGAGGTTTTTCCTTTCTTTATATACGTCAAGGATTTCTTTAGCGTGAGTCAGGTGTGACTCTGGTTCCCATGTGTTTTCTGAAGTTGGATAGCCTTTCCATTTCACGAGGTAAACATACTTTGATCCGCGCGGTTTGTGGGCGGTGATGGTTTCCACTTCGTATTCGTTTTCTCCCTCGATCAGGTCGGGGGGAGGCTTCAGGTAATTGGGGCCGTGTGTTTCTGTCTCCGCATATGGAGTGAGGAGTGCTGCGTGAAACACTGGGTGGATTTTCCATTGAGTCGGCAGTTTCAGTTCGTAAGAAAGCGGTGAGAGCACCCGCTTAATCAGGAATGGTCCTTCTCTTTTCGGGGAGAGTTTCTTCGTATGGGGGTAGATCTTCAAGTTTCTGGAGTCGAGCCATACTTTTTGTCCGAGGAGGAATGGAGTGAATTTTCGAGTAATCCTTTCTGCCATGAGTTGTCGGGCCAACTCATGCGCGGCTAGGGCCTCGTTTCGCGCTCTCTGTAATTGGACGATTCTCTTTTCTGCAGCAGGTACGTCGCTCTTCCTAAAAGGCGTGGGTATCGCGTGCGGTTCATATCCCATCATGAGGTAGAAAGGAGAGTGTTTCACAGTGGAGTGAGTCCGTTGATTGTGGGCGAATTCTGCGGTGGAAAGGAGTTTCGTCCATGTCTCGGGTTGGTTCGTGCAGAACATGCGTAAGTAGGCCTCAATTTCCTGGTTCATCCGTTCGGTTTGTCCGTCAGTTTGCGGGTGGTAGGCTGTGCTCATAGCCAACTTGATTCCTAAGAGTTTTCCTAGCTCTTGGAATAGTTTTGATGCGAATCTTGGGTCTCGATCAGATATGATTTTGTCGGGGAGTCCAAATCTAGTGAATACGTTCTTCAGATAGAGGTCTGCTGCTCCTAAGGCGTCGATGGTCTTGTTACAAGGTATTAAAATTACCCCCTTTGTAAGACCATGGTCTACCACGACCATTAGAGCATCGTGTCCGTCTGATTCTGGCAAGTCCGTGATAAAATCTGTTGTAACCAACGCGAATGGTCTCGTCGCCGTTGATTTGATCGGTGTCAGGGGTGGTGTCGTCGGGTGGGTGTTCACCTTCATTTGCTGGCATAGTCCGCATCCTTGTACGAAATTCTTGATTAATGTTGTCATTCCCGGCCACCAATAATCTCTTCGGATCAATTCTAATGTCTGGAATTGTCCGGGGTGTCCTGCGGTGAGGGAATTGTGGTACTGTTCTATTAATCTTTTTCGTAGTTCGTTGTTTGGCGGGACGTAGCATCTGTTCTTGAAGAAAAGAAGTCCGTCTTTTACTTCCCAGTCGGCGAGATCGGATTTGATCGGCGGTGTTCCGTTGTTCTTTAGTGCCTTGATCGCATCGGCTACTAATTCATCTCTCATGGTCGCCGTGACCAAGAGTGATTCCATTTCTGTGTCGATTGTGTTGACAAACACCGTTTCTGGCAGCATTGTCATGTTCTCGTTGTCCTTGTCCGTGTCTTTTCCGAAATCTTCTCTTCGGGATAAAGCGTCGGATTGGACCATCTGTGATCCGGGTACGTGGATCAACTTGATGTCAAATTCCGATAGGAAAAGGCTCCATCGTGCCTGTCTCCTGTTTAGCTTTTGTGCGACCCTGAAGTATGTCAAGTTCTTGTGGTCGGATAGGATTGTGACCGGGTGTGGCGCTCCTTGCAGGTAGTGCCTCCACGTTTCTAGTGCTCGGATAATCCCAAGCAGTTCTCTGTCGTAAATTTCGTAGTTCCGTTCCGTTGGTGTCAAAGAGTGGGAAATGTACCCGCATGGGTGCCAATCTCCATCTGGTCCTTGTTGCCTGAGTACCGCACCAGTCGCGAATTTAGATGCATCGGATTCGATCGTGAATGGTTTAGTGGGATCTGGCATCAATAGAGTTGGTGCCTCGCTAAACTTAGCCTTTAATTTGTCAAATGATTCTTGACATTCCGGTGTCCATTCGAATTTGATGTCCTTTCTGGTAAGATCGTTGAGTGGCCGTGCTAACTCGGCGAAGCGTCCGATGAATCTGCGGTAAAAGTTTCCAAATCCAAGGAACGATCGCACTCCTTTGACGTTGGTTGGTTCGGGCCAGTCTCGGATGCCGGAGAGCTTGGTCGGGTCCATCAGGATCTGATCGGGTTTCACTATCAAACCGAGGAATTCGACTTCTTTGACGTCAAATTTGCACTTCTCGGGTTTAAGATAGAGGTCGTGATCTCTAAGCCGTTGGAGGATCTTCTTTGTTCGGTCGGCGTGTTTCCTGGGATCTCGAGAGAAGATCAAGATGTCGTCCATATAGATAACTACCCATCCTTCGTCGATCAGGTCTTTGAATATCTCGTTCATCATTGCTTGGAATGTGGCCGGAGAATTGCACAGGCCGAAGAACATAACTGTTGGTTCAAACAGTCCTTTGTTCGTCTTGAAGGCCGCTTTCCATTGGTCTCCGTCCTTTATCCTGATGTTGTGATATCCCCATCTGATGTCGAGTTTGGTGAAGATCTGTGCTCCTTTTAATTTGTCGAGGAGATCTCCAATCAGGGGCAAGGGGTAGGTGTTCTTGATCGTTCCGTTGTTGAGGTACCGGTAGTCTTGGCAGGGTCGAAGTGCTTCTGCGTCCTTCTTTGCTACAAAGAAGAATGGTGAAGCCATGGGTGATTTCGACGGTCGTATATATCCCTTTGCCAGGTTTTCCTCCAGGAATTCGTCCATTTTCTGTTGTTCGACCGGGGTGAGAGGATAGACTTTGCAGTCTTTCGGTATGAAATCCTCTTTTAGATCTATGGCATGGTCCCATTGTTTCGATTCGGGGAATCTTTCAGAGGCTGTCTTTTCGAAGACTCTGTTAAATTCCCGGTATTCCGATGGTACGTTTGCTTTGTCCTTCTTTTGATCTTTCTGTTCGTCATGTGCCAACTGTTGAGAGATCGATGTCTTGGCTCGGATCGGGGTTTCTTCCAATCTAGCGATTGGGGCGTGTTCCGTGGTGTGTTTCTGCTCAAAAGGGGTTCCCTTCATGAGCTGCCGGGTCTTGGCTACTGCCCGTCGGGCGGCTTCCAAGGATCTGTCTTTTCGGTATTGCAGGGTTCCGATTTCCCAGTTAATCAACGGGTTCTCCTTCTGGAGCCAGGGGAGTCCTAGGATGATCGATTCTTTTCCTAATCCCGTGACCATGAACCGTATTTTTGATTGCCTTCCCCCGATGTCTACAGAAGCGGTGGTGGAGTGATTGATGGTGCCTAGCTTGTTTTGGGTGCCATCAACGTTCCTAGCCCTGATCGGCTTCTGGAGGGGAGTGAGCGGGAAGTTGTACATCTTCGCAAAGCCTTTATCCATAAACATCCCTCCTGCTCCTGAATCGAGGAGGGCGTCCGTTTCGACGATTTCGTTCTCAACAAGTAGCTGCATTGGTAATCTCATAGATTGTTTTTCCATGTTAGCTATTAGTACAGATGAGACCGTAATTTCAGCGGGTCCTGACGTCGGGGCAGTCCGCTTTCTTAAAAACCCGACTCTTCCATGAGGTTGAGGGTTTCTTCTTTTTGTTCTTCGTCGAGTTCGCCTAGGAGGGCTCGTATCTTTCCGTAGGCTTCTTTACCGCTTGGTTTTCTAGCGATAAATCTTTTGGCGGGTCCGGGTAGGAACTTCCCCGTCTTCTTGTCTTTGTGATCGGCGGCGCGATGTCCTGTCTGGTGGCAGACAAAGCACATGCCTTTGCGCATATGCTCAGCGCGATCTTGTTGCGTCATCTTGTCGATCTCCATGGCATTTGGGTCGACATCGGGGGCGGCAGAGGGAGTGTAAGCCTTAGAGGGCGCTTTGTTTCCTCTAGCTTTTCCCGTGATTGCCTGTGCTCGTTTCCACTGTCCTTCGTATTTGGCAGCGGCTTCGTACCATCCGTCAATGGTGGTAGGCATCGTTTCTTTGAGAAATACTTTCTCGAGTAATTTCGGTTTCAGCCCGTCCATGAAGTACTCAATGAGGGCGACGTTTTCGACGATTCCTGTGCGCGCGGCAAGGATTCTGAAGTCGGAGATGTAGTCTTGAACATCTCCTGTCTGAACTAAATTCTTTAGTTCGGTGCGTGCGGTTCCTGCGTCGTCTACAGGGGAAAAGGCGGCGGAGACAGCTGTCTTGAACGCTTGCCAGCCGCCGAAGTTGTTGTTGGCTAGAGACTCTCTGATCTTGGCCTCTTTCCATCCTGCAGCCGCCCCCCCTATCATAAATGAGAGGGCGAATGCGATCTTCTTTTCATCGGTGTCGTAGGTGTTCGGGTTCACCCGGATGTAAAGTTCTACCTCTTGTAAGAACTTTGTCGTCTTTTCTCTTTCTCCAGAGAAGTCGGAGGGGACTCGGATCTTTACTTGGGCATCTCTGTTCTGTGCCATTTCGAAGTAAGTGGGGTCGAGTGAGTCTTCGGGTTCGGGTTCGGATTCTTCGAGGGTTTGTGAATACCCTGTTCGTTTATCTGTAATAGAAGAGGATGCTTCTCTTCTAAGTCTTTGTGGTGGTCTGCTGTCCTCGGGTCTACCTTCGGTAAAGTAGTGGTCGGGTACGTATTCTGTCGATCCTGTGGTATCTGCGAAGTACCAACTTCTTAGGCTGTTGCTGTACTTGATTCGTCGTCCGTCTAAACGGAAGAATTCAGAGGTAGCGGTGGGGACTGCTGTTCGGGGTGGTCTGTCTGCGAAGTGTCTGTTCTTGAGCGCGTGCGTGAGCTTGGGCGCCACAGTGTCTGTTGGGTACGCCTAGACTTGTGACAAGTCGGCGGGTTCGATCAGCTTGACCTTTTGTTAAGATTGTCTCTTAACTACTCAGCAAGTTCGAGACAACAAGGTGCTTCCTTGTGTCGAGTTCGTCGATAGACTCTGAGGTACTTCCTCAGGTCGAGTTCTCTGTGAGCAGTTTTAAAGAGTTTATATCTTTAGGTCAAGCTGGGGCCTTGACCGACTATCTACTACAGCTTATATAGACTATTGGCTACTCTGGTCTATATAACGATTGGCTGTTAAGAATAGCAGCTATCTACTCAGGTCTTTATATGAGTCAATAAAGAGTCAGTTTAATAAGTAAAGATGCGCCAGCTGTCGAGTGGGCGCATGTCAGAAAGTAAATATAGCATAAGCGACGGAATCGTAACAGATAGTGTGTGGGCTTGGCCTTGTCTGGTTGACAAAGGGACAAACCCAAGCGGGTGGTGGCTGCATGTCATATCCCATGCAAGCACCCCTCGGAACTCTGCCTCGGAACTGGGACGGAACTCCATAGGAACTCCGAGTATTTCAAATTCCTCATTTCAAATTACCTGTTTTACTTACATCACATCTTCCATAGTTTACTCAAGTCTGTTCTTCATCATAGATATCATCACGAAATTTGTACTCGGAACTCCGCAGAACTCCGCCGCAGCTACACCGAGTACTAGCCTTAGTATAAAACTACTTTACATACTTTGTATTCTTCAGTTCAAATATTAGTTGTTATCAACTTATCATTTGTCAACTTTAAGACCTTGAACTTCTATCTTAATCTTCGGACCTCCGGACCTCTGCTTCTTTCCTGTCCCTTACTTCGGACTTCCTAATCGGAACTCCGCTTTGCACCTTTTCCTGACCTCGGACTTCTGCATGGACTTCCGGACTTTTCAGTTCCTTGCAAATTGGACACCAAGCGTAGAGAAGGGCGCAACCTCTTAAAGGTTGAAGCCAAGTCCTCATCGTACATCGGAACTCCGCCGATTTCCCGCGCCTTAGGATCAGTTCTTAACACTGCGATGAGGTGGTCGGCATGAACGTTAGCGGCGGGTCCTCGCGGATCCCAAAGCCGGTGACGGCAGTTGAAGTCCCCCCCGATGAGGTGGAACCGGTGTGGCCAGACTTTAGCCTTCTCCGCGAGTAGGTTGATGCCGGTGTGATTTTTGTCCGAATAGACGTTTGCAATAAAAATGATGTCTTTGCCTGCACCCAATGTGAGGACGATGATGTCACGGTGATCGATCAGGTCCTGGTGGTAGCTGGGCCTTAGGCTCTGAAGCCACTTGTCAAAGTAGACAGCGACCCGGGGATACTCCACCCAATCATCTCGGGGAAACGGAGCTAAGTCGTTGGGAGGGGGGGCTGTGCCCGTGCCTGCCTGATGTACAATGCAGCCCCAGTTCGGATGCATGGGGGTGCCGATCACTGCTTCTCCATCCCTTGATTTGGACGAAGGCGCGTTTCTTATTAGGTTCCAGGGGGGTTCTTGGATAAGCAAAAGGTGGAATTCACCGCTCTGCGACTCAAGCAGGGTGTCCAAAAGTCTGTAGTTACGGTTTACATTCTGACACATAACTTTTAAATAAGATAAATCCCACATATGTCTCATTTAGTTTCGCCCACCGCATCCTGCAGGGAAGGGGTCAGATAAAGGGGAGCGGGAGCCATGACGCTCACTCACCTCCGCATAGCGGCGCTTGATCCAATCACAGTCGAAGCAGTGTTTCCAGAAGTTGCAGCGACGGTTGTCGGCTGCATGGTCCTTGTGTCAGTTATTGCAGCGGGGAGGATGCGGGCACGTGGCCCCCTCAGGGGTCGGTGGGACGGGAGGCTTCACCTTAGCGTTGCCTTTGCAGCAGCCAGCAAGGGTGCGATGATGCTCCTTGCGGTGAGGGCCACTGCAGATAGCACAGCGGATCTGAGGGGCACGGCAGGCGTTGGTCAGATGACCCCACCTCCAGCACCGTTGGCAAAGCAAAACGCCAGAGTTGGCCTTGGCTTCGCGGATGGGACAGACGTACTGTTCAAACTGAACAGCGCGCTTGGAAAGGGCCTTTGCCCGGGCGCCACTGACAGAGTCCGAGACGTTGAGATACACCGTTGCAGTGCTGGACTGCTTGGAGTTGCGGACGATCCTCAAGGGAGCGTTAAGTACCACCAAGTCCTTGAGGCCAGACTTGGCGATGTGGGACAGGACATTTTCCACCATGATGGGGTTGTCCGAATAAAAGTAGGGGACGTCTACTATCTTCAAGTAGGATGTTGATGAGGGGAGCTCCGCCGATACGCGGATGTCTCCGGCGAACACAGCAGCGACCGCCTGGCGAATGATGTGGAGGTCCTCCGCAGAGGCCACAGCATCGGTAGCAATGGAATACCCCCCATAGGCGAGGGCAACAGACTATGCAGTCAGGGTGGACCGCTGCAGGGATAGGGCGAGGCGAACCTGTTCAAGGACCTCGTTGCCTAGGATGAGGACGACCGGGGGAGGCGGCATGCCGCCTTCCCCTGGAGTTGCATGGACAAGAACAATGACCTGTCGGCGGGACGGGCCATGGATGGTGGACAAAGCCTTGGGCTTCGGAGCAGATGGCTTTGCCTGCTGATGCATAGCAGCAAGGCGGGAGGTAGGCAACTCGGGGAAGGCTTTGGCCATGCGGACGATGCCATCCACCGAGGACGAGGGGACCTGGCCTCCCTTAAAGCGGGTGGCCTGAGCAAACGTGGGGGCCTGGCTAAAGCCAGTGCTGCCCGGAGGATTCTTCTGCTTGAGGATAGCAGGGAGAGGACGGCCGCCCTTGGGGCGGGGGACACAAGGGGGGCTGTTGACGAGGCCACCCCGACGTGGGGCCGGACCAGCAGGGCGAAGGGGAGCCGCAGGGGGCATGGGTTCATCCTGGATGGGAAATGAAGGAGCCCCCTGATGGAAGGGGTCCAGTGGAGAGGAGCTTCGCCGGCGGGGGAGGTCCGCCGACTGCAAGGGAATGCCGATGTTGTCGGCCGCCCTCAGGAGGAGGGTCTTTTTTTTTTTTTTTTTTTCAGCAATTTATAGCGCGGTGCACGTACGCAGTCCGCGGGCACGAAGTACAGATATACCAGAGTAAGCTACGCTCTACTATACCAGACCCCCGCCGGTGTGAGACCTTCCTCCCTCTTTTAACCTCTGAGGCGGGCAGATAGACCACATATAAAGCTCGCTGGAGCCGGAAAGGCAGAGCCGCGCCCTTGCGCCGCCACATGCCAGAAGACTCCCCACCTGCAGATAGTCCGGTCCCCCCACGCGCGGCCAGCCGAGGCCAGCCGGTGAGTAGTGTCAATTCACCGTAAGCCCCCGCATCCTGAAGGACCCGGAGGTGAACCGTGTTCCCTGGCAGGAGAAAAGGTGGACCACCCCCCTCATCGAAGGGCGGACCGTCGACCGGGCCTGGGCGCCGTCCGACGAAATGGTGGGCCGAGGCCCAGAGGGCCCAGACAGCGCCTGTAGAGGTAGGTACGCAAGGCAGGAGGCTCAGGAGGAGGGTCAGCGACTCAGCAATGTCGGGTATCCTATCCAGAAGAAAGGATGGGTCAATGCCCCTGAGGGCAAGGTCGCTGAATGCAGCAGTGTCCCTGGAGAGAGATTCGACGGCCACGCTCACTTCGAGCTCGGTGACGTCGCCCTTCTCAGACATATACTCGTCCTCATCCCCCTCCCACCTGGGAGAGTTGGGGTTCGAGTGTGCAGTGCTCGGAGGTCTGGCAGGGCAGACGGTCGAGGCACGAGACGCAGCTTGCGATGCACTCAAGATGCGAGGCGCGCAGGGTGTTTCCGGGCCAACATTGTAAGGCAATGGTGAGGGAGATGAGTGAGGGGTGCGGACAGGACCAACCTCGGAAGGGATGGGAGGCCTTTTTTTTTTTTTTTTTTTTTTTGTTCAACAATTTATAGCGCGGTGCACGTAAGCAGTCCGCGGGCACGAAGTACAGACATACCAGAGTACGCTACGCTCTACTATACCAGACCCCCGCCAGTGTGAGACCTTCCTCCCTCTTTTAACCTCTGAGGCGGGCAGATATACCACATATAGAGCTCGCTGGAGCCGGGAAGGCAGAGCCGCGCCCTTGCACCGCCACATGCCAGAAGACCCCCCACCCGCAGCTAGTCCGGTCCCCCCACGCGCAGCCAGCCAAGGCCAGCCGGTGAGCAGTGTCAATTCACCGTAAGCCCCCAGCCCCCGAAGGGCCTGGAGGTTAACCGTAGTCCCTGACAGGCAGAGGGGTGAACCACCCCCCTCATCGAGAGATGGACCATTGGTATGGCATCCCTGCCGTCCGATGAGATGTCTGCCTGAGACCCAGTGGGCCTAAACGGTGCCTGTAGATATGGGTACACCTGTGGGCGGCCAAGGCCCCCACCTGTATGCCCATGATGAGCCCAGGGACAAGCCCCAGGAGCACCCCATCCATAGCGATGGGGAGCGTGGTAGCGCCGCCTGTATCCAGACAGGCAGCTGGCTGACAATGGACATGGCATGGTACCGCAGTACCATCCCTGGTCCAGAAAGATAGCAGGTGCAACAGCAGCAATGCGCTGTGTACCCCAAACATGATGTGGTCCTCATAGAAACAGAGGACGGGGTCAAGGTGGGAGGGGCCACTTGTGGGGCCATCCGCCAGGGATGGCGTCCTAGGCAACAGCTGGTGCGCGGTGTGCGTCCATTGCTGTAGAGTGCGGTCCTCAACGCGATGTGTTGTGGGCCCAGAAATAGTGGCACTGGGGGAGCGCTTCCCCCTGCCCTCTGCTATCTGATCTCCATGATCATAGATAATCCGCTGCCCCCTGCAGACAGGTGGACAACAGGAGTGGCTCAATCTCTTGTTGGCAGCAGGTATTGCCAGCCCCGCCGCAATCCTGGTGAGCAGATAGGTCCCCAGAGCACAAGCACAGAGTGCAAGTGCCCAGAGGAGGCATGGTGGGAGGAGGCGCCAGCACGCATACCCCTAATGCGGAGCGAGGACCCACCCATGGGGAGTGAGTAGTGTCCTGTAGCCGTAGAGTAGCCTAAACATCATTAAAGAAGTAAATGCAGACACACCAAACCCCTAGATCCTCTCCAGGGATCTGAAAATCCATAGGATCGCCCCCCTCCCTAAGCGAGTTCTCCCCCCAACCCCAGAGTGGGACCCCCAGCCTAAGCCGGCAGTGTTGCTTCACCGTCAAACCCCCCCACCGATTGGTGGAAGGTGCCCCATCCCAGAGCCCAGGATCATCGAGCCCAGGTGGGTAAAGATGGCGGACAAGAGGACACCCCCTAAGCGGGCATCTGAGCACAATCCGTGGGGATCGGTCAAACCAATCACTAGGGGGGTTGGGATAGCTCCCAAACGACCCCTGGGGAGTGGGATAGGCTGGTCTGATCAGAGATCAGACCAGCGGATGGACTGCTGGGCACCAAGCCAGACAGTGTGGAGGATGTTCCCACGGCACATGGTGGTGGTAACAAGTCAAGAAGGATGATCACTGGGATGGGAGGCCTCGCTGTGCTCCGAGAAGCAACAGGAGACCCCAAAGCGAGGAGGTCTTTGCTAGGGGTCGGCGGCTCGATGCAAGGGGGGTTGCCCCTGATCGGACTACCCGATCCTCGAGTGGACTTGGATTGTGAAGACATTGTGCGCTAGCGCAGTGGAGAGGGCCAGATCGTGGAGATCAGAGACGAGTATGGTGCCACAGGACGGACAAAACGATGAGGAGCAGTTGAAGAGTGGCTGTGCACGTCATGGTAAGAAGTCAAGAAGCAATGATAACCAACCAAGTTGGATCCAATAAGACCTGATAGCTCAGTGGTAGAGCTACTGGTATATGTCCAGGAGGTCCTGGGTTCAATCCCCAGTCTGGTCATCTTTTCTGTCTTAACACCTTCTGCCTTTTGGTAGCCACTAAGGTGAGCAGGTATGACCATAGATACCGCCCTTGAGGGCGTGAAGGCCCACCGTGCTTGCACGGCACATGAGCTGGAAAACTCTCCCTCCAGTGCTTCCACGGTCCCCCCATGCGCAGCCTCCCAGCCAAAGCCAGAGCCAGTGAGTAGTGTCAATTCACTGCAAGCCCCCAGGTCCTAAGACCCAGAAGTTAACCACTTCCCCTATCCAGGAAAAGAATGGTGGCTGCCCCCTCATCAGGGACAGACTGTTGACCCAGTGTTACCACTGTCCAACAAAGAAACCTGGCCGTGACCGTATACGGCCCAAACGATGCCAGTAGAAGCAAATGAGAGGGTGGTGGGCCAAAGGCTCCCCCTACCCATCCATGACAAGCCCAGCCACAAGTCCCCAGGAGCAGCCTGCCTGTAATGACAGGGTGTGTGGTGTAGTGAGGCCTGGTGACACGCCAGGGACTCTCAATGTAGACATGGCATGGTACCACAGTACCATCCCCAGTCCAGAGACCTAGCAGGTGCACAGCAACGACAAGCTGCACACCCCAAACACAATGTGGTCCTTGTAGAGATGAAGGACAGGGTTGAAGTGGGAAGGGCCACTTGTGGAGCCATCCAACATGGATGGCAGCCTAGACGATAGCTGGTGTGTGGTGAGTATTGGGATCAGGAAGTTGAGCACAAGATGAGGACGAGGTTTTTGAGGTATTTGAGGTTAAGTCAAAGTTAAGTGTATGAGGGAGTCTGCCACAGGGAGGAATGTTATTATCATCTCCTACAAGATGTGCAATATTTATACTACACAGTTAGGAGGTATAGTGTAATGCACTCCTATAATATATAAAGGAGGTATTCTGTAATAGACCCCTGTACTAGTTAATAATGGAGTAACTATGTCATATCCCCTATAACAGTGTCAATAATAGTGACATATGATATTATGGCTTGGTAAGTCCTAGACTTCCTGCAGGGTGTGTCTTAGACACTCTATCCAAGGCTCTGTCTCTGATAGCCTATGATAGACATGGCTATATCTTGCCTATCCTATGATAGACATGCTGCAGGATGTTTAATCCTGTGGCATGTGTTAACTGTGGATTCCCCTATATGTCTCTGCATGTGTTAACCTCTGTTAGGCATGTGTTAATATGACTTAGCATATTCTGGCAATATTCCCTAGGCATGTTAACTGCCTTGGCTTGCCTGTATACTCTTGTATACATAATCCCAACAGTGAGCATCCATTGCCATAGAGTGCAGACCCCAATGCTAAGCATCATGGGCCCAGATATAGCGGCGCTGGGGGAGCGCTTCCCCCTGTCCTCTACTGTACGATCTCAATGATCAGAGACTGTCCAATGCCCCCTGATAGCAGGCAGGCACTGGGGGTGGCTCGATCTCTTGTCGGCAGTGGGTATCATCAGCCCTGCCACAGTCCAGGTGAGCAGACAAGTCCTTTAGGCACAAGCACAGAGTGCAAGCACCCAGAGGGGGCATAGGAAGAGGAGGTGCCAGCACGCATACCTCAGGCACAGAGCAAGGACCCACCTGAGATGAGTGAGGAGAGCCCTGTAGCTGTAGAGTAGTCTAAATATCATTAATGAAGTGAAGGGGACATACCAGATCCCTCAATCCTCTCCAGGGATCTGAGATTCTCAAGCAGAGCACCTCCCTCCCCAAGTGTTCTCCCCCTGACCCCAGAGCAGGGCCCCCAGCCTAAGCTGGCAGTGTTACTTCACCGTCAAACCCCCACACTGATTGGTGGAAGGTGCCCCCATCCCAGAGCCCAGGATCCTCGAGCCCAGGTAGAGTAAAGTAGTGGAGAGTGGAATGCCCACCCAGTGGACATCTGTGTGCGATCCAGGGGGATCAGTCAGACCAATCACCAGGGGGGTCAGGATAACTCCCAAATGACCCCTAGAGAGTGGGATAGGCTGGTCTAATCAAAGATCAGGCCAGGGGATGGACTGCTAGATGACGAGCCAGACAGTGTGGAGAAAGTTCCCATGGCACATGGTGGTGGTAACAAGTCAGACTACTTTACCTTCCGAAATATCCAATCGCACACAGCTCTGCCAATTTTCCAGTCACACACAGAGCGTGTTTCTGGTTGTGCACAGCTAGTTTTTCCAGCCCATCAGCAACAAGTTTCCAGATTTTTCCAGGTATGACTTACTAACTTTCCAGCTGAGAGTTTTCTGGACATCAAAAACTTAATTCGGATCAAATTTGATTTTTTTTTAACAAATGGAACAGCATACGTACCAGCCTCCTGAGGACCCCTGACAACCCCTCAAAGTGCCTGATACCAAAATTTGCATCTGGATAACAAAATTTCGAGGCCGTTTTGTGGCATTTTTATCCGCATTTTGCCTCAGGCCTTCCACAGGTCACATTTTTATATGCACATGGGATCAGGCATTGGAAAAAAATGCTAAAAATAGTCGTTTTCTCAAAATTTCGCTCTAGGTAGGTAATATTACCAGATAGGACATGTGTTAGTTGTCATTGCCATCCTCCTTGGCCATATCTGCAGCATTTTTGCATCTAGACCTCAGTCCCTTCATAACAATTAAGATTTTTGAAATCTGTTTCATTAGGACATTGAACCGAATGTGGTCTGGTATGCCCATCCAAAGCCCAGTTTCTATGGCACTGTGTGGAGCAGTATCAAGAATGCAGAGAAATGCTGAGAAAGGTAGCAGTGTGAATTTCTTGGACTGTAGGGACTGCAACTTCTCTGGAATTGACCAAAATTGCTGGCTGACCATCTGTTCAAAAACCTGCAAGACAAAATATGACACGGCGGATATGTTTGATGATTTCACAATGCTGCTGTGTTTACCATTCTTCCCTCCACTTTTCAAGTAGATTTCAAGAACTAGTAGAACAACCACAAAAATGAATAACAGCACTAACTCCAGATTTATAATAAAACACACCTTTCCCTAGCATGATGCGCCCATCTAACACTATAAACCCATAACTTGATCTAGCGTTTGAGGCATCATCAGCGACACAAACTGGCACCAAGTCCATGACATGTGGGTTGTGTAACTCAAAAGGTAGATTCTCCTTTTTGAACACATTCTTCCATTGCGTTAATAACTGTGGAAGTGATGAGTGTAGGTCAATAACACAAGGAATTGAAACACCTTTTTCGCTTGTGTATTGATGTATGCACAAGAAAGACGTAGATAGACAACAAAGCTTGTTTGGGATATTTAGGATTTTAGATGGATAGCTATTGATAGTAGGGGTGTTCAATTCTAAAGTTCAGTTTGTTGCTCAGTTCATCCCAGTAAGGCACCGCATGTTTAAACCCCGTCTGATGAATAATACAAACGAGGAGCGTTCATTGATTGAGGGCTCTGCTTGATTACCAAAGATCAATCAAGATTAGATAGCAAATGATGCACAAAACCGCCCAAACTTGAAGTCATCTGCTTTGAGATGCCCAAAAAAATGATTTCAGATCTCCAGATGGACCTACTTGAACTGGTAGAGACTCTCTTGGTTGCTTCAGAGCTTGTAGTCAGTGATGATGAAGATATACATAAGTAATAGAGAATATACATAAGTAATAGAGAAAGGTGGCATAGGACAGTTACACTAAGCATTTTATATGACTAAGCATCAAAAACCATCCTCTAATACTTAGAGTGTACAGCCACAACCCTCTAAACATCATGACCCTAGCACATGACCACTACAAGTCAGTCTGAAATCAGCAATGTAAGCAATTATAAGCCTGAGGGGATGAGGGAGGGGAGACAGGGGAAGAGGAGAAAAGGGGGGGAGACAGGGGGAGAGGGAGGGAGAGGGAGGGAGAGGGAGGGAGGGGGACATGGGGACATGGGGACAGGGGGACAGGGGGAGAGACCTGGGAAGGGGAGAGGGGGGGAGACAGGAGAGGGGGGGAGGGAGAGGAGGAGAGGGAGAGGGGGGGAGGGGGAGGAGGGGGGGAGGGGGGGGAGGGGGGGAGGGGGGGGAGGGGGGGAGGGGGGGGAGGGGGGGGGACATGGGGACATGAGGGACATGGGGACATGAGGGACATGGGGACATGAGGGACATGGGGACATGAGGGACATGGGAGGAGGGGGGGGGGACAGAGAAAGAGGGGAACAGGAGGAGAGACCTAGAAAGAGGAGGAGAGGGGGGAGACCTGGGAAGGGGAGAGGGGGGAGACAGGAGAGGGGGAGAGGAGGGAGGGAGAAGGGCTGTGAGGGAAAGGGGTGGGAGAGGTGGGATGAGAAGGGGGAGGGGTGGGATGAGAAGGGGGAGGGGTGGGATGAGAAGGGGGAGGGGTGGGATGAGAAGGGGGAGGGGTGGGATGGGAAGGGGGAGGGGGGGAGGATGGGGAGTGAAAGGATCTGCACCAATGGGCTAGAGAAAGGGGGGAAGGGGGTGGGAGGGTGAGGAGGATGGATGAGGAGAAGGGGGAGGGGTGAGGGAGGGGATGTGAAGGTGAGGGAGGGGATGTGAAGATGAGGGAGGGGATGTGAAGATGAGGGACTGATAGTGAAGCAGGGTGTGAGGATGAGGGGGTGTGAGAGAGAGAGGAAAGGATGTGAGGGGGAGGGGGAGGGATGTGAGATGGAGTGAGGGAGGGGGGAGAGGGGAAGTGGGGAGAGTGGGGAAGTGGGGAAAGGGGGGGAGTGGGGAGAGAGAGAGTGGGGAAAAGGGGGGAGTGGGGGGAGAGGGGGAGAGGGGGGGGAGGGGGGGGGAGAAAGGATTTGCACCAATGGGCTCGAAGAAGGGGGATTGGATGTGAGGAAAAGATGTGTGAGCATAAGGGGGATAGGCCAGGCAGTGGGGAGAGTGAGCAGGTGGGGGTGGTATGGGAAGGGAGGGGGGGGAGGTGGCTCTATGAAAACCCTCCTATACATGGGCAGGGGCCAAAGGTCCCTGCCTGTGTTGACAGGATGTGTGTTGGATATTAAATGGCTGATACTAAGAAAAGGCTATGTGAGATTGGAGGGATTGAGGGAGATGGCATGGCTCTGCTGTGTATATCCATTTTCTCGGTTGGGCTTTTGTTCTTAGGAGTATGTTATGTCACACAGGGTGACTGGACTGGAAATGGCTTCCATGCTCAGACACAGACAGGGGCCTGTGGTTGCTGACTGTGGTAATAAGATGTATATGGGGATTTCTGATGACAGGGTGAGTAAAGGACGCGAGCAGGGGGTTTGGGGGGCACAGCCCCCTGACAAGCTGAAGAAGTGGGCTGCAGGAGCAATGCAAGCGAAGCGAGAAGAGCGCCAGAGGCACGCTTCAGAAGCTTGTCTTACTTATTTGATGGTTGACAAAGACCATGAGGAGTTTGGGGATGACAAAGATGCATTCAAAGACTGGGTTTCTCATATTTTGGAGATGGAGGCACTTGTTCTTCTTGAGCTAGCATCATCTTTGGCCAGGCTGAGTTCTAATTAGAGTATTAAAATATTACGAGGAGAGCACAAAGGAGCGACTGCCTGGAAAATGAGGTGATGACATGGCAAACTCGGCATCAACACAATTAATTTACTTTCAAATATTCACAAAGACTCTACTTCAGGTGAAGCTACCTCGACTCTAGGGTTGATCACAATGCTCGGGAATGACCCTCAGCGAGCTCCCTCTCTCCCTCCCTTTCGAGATAAACCGGCATCAAGACGGCAGGTTCAGACTCCGCATTACAAACAAAAACATGAACAGGTGCACTCAATTCTAAAATCTGTGCTCACCCGATGTTCCTAGTGGTGCCTTACTGGGACGAACTGAGCAACGAACTGAACTTTAGAATTGAACACCCCTAGTAAAAGCTATAGGCTAGTACAGACTACGCTTGGCATGGTTCATTTTTTTTGCTCAACCCTGTATTTTTATCTGGACCGGATCAGGCCTACAGCCTGCGAGGCAATCCTTATCCGGACATATACCTCAGGGACTACCATAATTTTTGCCCATTTCCCATCCGGACGGCCTCAGGGATTCAAAAAAATTTCTGCGATTCCTATCCGGATAGGGATCAGGCATTTTGGGGGGTTGTCGGGGGTCCTGCCTCCTGCCACTGGCGTTCGGCAATCAGCGTGGAGTTTGGAATTTCCCATCAATTGTACCGTGACACCACACGCGTTGGGTACAGAGTTCATGGCTGAATCTATACAGCCCTGGTTAGCTCCCTATCTTATAGCCATAGCTGAACAGTATGGCGCAAATATACCCTCATTTCCAACGTGCGAAAAACGTAGGAAAGTACAGCTCACAGAGGTAGGGTGATCTAACATCCTCCACGTGTCAGGGTGACTGACCTGCATACCAGTGGTTAACATATGGAACCAACGTCCAGGACTCCCTCTTGTGGGCTACGATCTCTGACAAACAGCACGCCATCCCTATTCGCTTCAGTAACGAAGCCATTGCCGAGTATACTAGGTATGTCCGATACTAGTGACTTTCGCGCCAGATATTTATTTCTCCAAGGTTGAACACTCATAAGCGCATCACGCAACACAAGACAGCCTTAATATTCATCAATAAATTCAAACCATTCTTTTCTCGCGTACCTCTGGGTGGTAACATGAAACTCAGCAATCACTGCGTTTTAGCCATTGATTGTAATTCAGTTTCTATGCTCGGGAGTTTTGACGAAGCTAGGTTCGGGAGCCCAAGAGAAATTGAAGCCAATAGTGATCTATATCTGTGGTCGGAAGGATTGAGGCAGGATGGAGGAGGCGGGTAAGCTCTTTCCTGTTTTGTGTGTTCATTCGTATCCCTCATCTACTCGCAGGAACGTGCTCCAACAACGCAAGCATGCAAAGCAAGCCATTGCAGCCTTGGACGCCGTTCCTCAGCCCATTTTAATGTCTCCTCCGAAACCTATCACTACCCCTGTTCCGACAACTCGTGATCCTCCTAGCGATGTGATGATTGTTGTGTCATCCTCCAACGGACAGCGCAAAGCCGATCATACGGGCCTTCTGTTGCGGGCGCGCGAAAAGAGTTTCCCGCGGGTTCGTCTCATCTGTTGTGTCTGAGGTTTGTGCTCACTACAGATAGTTCAAAAAGGAGTCATTATGGAGGGGAGGGCTTTGGCAGGATGCTGCTAGCATCGAATCAATTCCTGGTAAGTGACATTTAGGTTGTCCTTCAGTCACTCTGACCCATCCATAGTGGACGCGGATCCTGATCCCACCCAGGATGAAATACACCAATATCCTTGCAAACAGCGAAGAAATTCCCGTAAGAGTAGTTTGATTTGACCATGCGGCAGTTCTAAGAAAGCAGTATGTCGTGCAGACCAGCTTGCTTCCAATCCTAACTCTTCCCAATGTCTGCAAAAGATCCATAGCCGGGAGTCCTCCCCAGGCATCCCTGTCACTGACTGGTCTCCTTCACCCCCTGCTGCTCGCCGGAAGCCGTGTTCCCCCCCCGATACTACTCAAGTCACACCAATCGCCCGGACTCTTTCCGTTCTTTCTTCCCACCCTCCCGCTCCAACCCCGGCGCAAAGACCAAAGGACAAAACCGACGCCCTACCTCCCTCCTCCCCGTCACCAGAGGGCCAGGTGGTTCCCCGTCCACCCCAACCTATACCCCTTAGCCAGTCCGACTATGGTCCCACCCAGATTTTGGTACCGAACTCAGACACATCCCTTCCATACTCCCAATCTCAACAGAAATCTCATTCGCAATTGCAATCCCACTCAATGGAGGAAGTTCTTGAAAGTTCACAGCCTGCTCTGTCACAATTGTCTGCCCCCTTCAAACCACAGAATGATTTTGATCTTATTGTTCCATTTGTGGAGAAGGTCAGCAATGCCAACGTGGAAGGTGGTGGGGATGCTGCTATCGAGAAGGATGTTGATGGTCCACTGTTGTCCGGACCATTCAGCGAAGATGCCCCTTACGAGGGAGACCAGTCCTCTCTTGATCACTTTACCGAAGAATGTCTGCGAATCACAAAACAAATGCTGTCGACAAAACACACACTGCTGAATAGACATTCTCCATCGCCATATCCTGACGGAGTAAGCGTAGGTGTGGTGCAACACGATGCAAACGCGTGGAAGGCCCCCAGCTTCCTTGGACCTTCCTCTAGCGCCAATACAATTACAAATTCAGAAACCAACAGATTAGCGTCTTCTTTCGTCGACCTTTTGCCACATGCACAGGGGAAATCGAAAGCTGCAAACATGAATTCAACCCAGAGACGTCTTAAAACTTCTCTCTGTCGGGCAGCCTCCTTCCCTCACAGCCGACCTGTTGGTATTGATCAGAACGAAGACCCTGCAGCGTCAAGCGTATCTCAGCCGCCTACGCAAGTAGAAAAGACGACACTGCTGATTACAAAACGACCGAACTCGAAACGGCGCATGGATGTGACCTCGGATGCTGACAGCATCAGCAAGTTGAGCCGTCCCGACGCAAAAAGGAGGAGGGTGGACCGAGCAAGGAAAATGAACGATACAAGAGCCGTCAAAATGATCGCGCATGTTAAAACCTCTGCCCTGAATGCTTCGGAGAATGGAGATGGAGAGAAGTTAAAAGGCTTCTCTGTGAATCTGAATAGAATTGAACTAAGTAAAGAGATACAGCCGCTGATGAGCTGGTGGGTCTTGAAGGATATATTGCTAAAGACTGGTCAAGATCGGGAAAATTGTAGTGTAGTGTAGTGTCCTATACGCGGGGCGTACATGATGATGCAAATATGGACGCGAAGAATCAGTCACTGGCAAGGCCAAATTCAACGGACCAAGATGACAAAGACATTGACAAAGACTGTTACATAAAGTTGGGGAGATGACATCTCTTGAGCATCAACCACGTCGACAACATACACACGATGGTCAAAAACTGGATTGACGACACAATTACACAGGATACTGTACATATACAGGACGTGGTTCAGAGGAGAACAACGGAGAGAAGAAGAGAGGCTCTATCAGCTACTTGTAACGATAACGATGGTAAGGGAGGAAGGCAATAAGAAAGGCAACAACACACCATCGACCAGGACAAGGGTATTCTCCTTGCGCTACTCATTCACCGGATTAAAAGAAGAATGGGAAATAAAGGGGCGAATCTTGATTCATTCATTCTGTCCAGAGGTGAGTTCTGCTGAATCAGTTTTCAGCTCTGCGACACCCTCTGGATTCTTTGGTGCCTCGTCATGCGCACCGTTAGAGGCAGGAGCATTGATGCTAGTGCTGTTGCTGGTAGTATTACTTGGTGGGGGGACGGTTGTAGAGACAGCCAGGGCGGGTGGAAGCAAGGAAGCCTGACTGAGGGCAGCTCGAAGTGCGGCATTCTCCACACGCAATTGATCGACCAAGGTACGACACTCTTCCCATCGTCTGTTGGCCTCGTCTGCGGATGCAAGGGCGGCGTCCAAGAGCTGAGATCGCGACTCGAGGGCTTTTACATGCCTGAGCGAAGGGATCAGAAACTGATGAATGGAGACTGGGGTATGATATACTAACTGATCTCTGCGCTCTCTAAACGCGCGCTGTGCCTTACGGTTCTGCTCCGCGCGCTTGCTGGAGCTGAGAGCCCTGCCTGAGGCGGCGGATGTTGGTGATTGTTCCTGAGGAGGGTTTTGGGGCATTCCGCCTGGGGTGTAATCTGCATAGGGATAGTGGGGAGGCAGAGGGCCGGCTTGCATTGGGTGGATCATGGCGTGGGGGGGAGGGAGATGGTGGAGCATGGTCTGGGGGGGAGGGGGTGCGGGTGCGGTGGGGGGGTCTGAGGGATTGTTTGAAGAGGGAGATTTGCGCTTGCGAGAGTTGCGAGCGACGGGGTTTATGGCGGTTGGATCGTCGCGGAGTCGCATTTGGCCCTGGGGGAGCGACTGAGAATTATTTTGTTGCTGCTGCTCGAGCGACGCATTTCCGCTGAAAGCTAGCATTCTTGTTTTTGCACAGTATTAGTAAGAGGCTGAGTAACCCAGTCACACCCCTCTGGTCACGTCAAATCAACGCTGCAGTATAACACAGACAAACACTCTAACTCGCCTTGGCAGGCGTGGGACAAACTTTGAGATCTGAGCGCTTGAGCCTGAGAGCTGGCCTTGCCTTGAGGCAAGCCTTAAGCTTCAGTTTCAACTTCTTCGCCCCATGCCTCCATCCAACTCAAAGCCCTCTCTCCGCCACCGTCTCTTTTCAAACGGCAGAAAACTCTCAAGAGACCCTCCACATCCTCACACGAATCCCCTCGCCCGTTCCGCTAGTACCAGCAGTGAGTACACCTCAACTTTCCACTCATTTCCTTCCTCATTCTCACCACCACACAGGCACTTTGACCTCCGAAATCCCAAATCCTCCCCCTTCCGATGGCCAGCTTCAGCCCTCTGGTTCTCTCCATCCTCTCCCAGTCGCTGCAAGTGCAGTACCTGCTGCTGTTCTCAGGGCAAGGGTAGACGAATCCGACAGGGAACAGGGTTCTCTCAATACCATCCTTACCGTGAACAATAGACGAGTCCCCTTTTATCGGCGCAAGGCTTCCAACAAATCATCAGCCTCAGAGGTTGCACTTTCTCCTTCTGCCTCTCCCTCCCTTATCAAGTCAAGGCGAGATTCATCACATTCAAGACCCTCCTTCCTCTCGCGCGTGGTGCACAGAGTCGTGCCATGCGTCAGCCCTGATCCAAAACTTGCGCACAACGACGCTGACGATGACGCGTCAGAACCAAGGCGCTCTCTCGCTCTCAAGGAAATGTCTTCCGTCCGCCCAGTCGACCACGACATGGATCCAAGCAGTCCAGATACCCAAGGTGTAGTAGCCACTGACCCGCACTCTCCTTCAATACGCCCCCCGCTGACCGTCCCACCTGTGACCATCCACATTCAACCCCCTCCGTCACCGACCGATTCCGAGATTATCGTGCCCCCACCACCAAGCGCCCATCTTCTTCCAGAAGACGAGACTGATGGGGTGACTTCGGGAGCTGTTCAACCTCCAGGATCTACTGGTGACCAAGTGATCAGGACCAACACCCATGATTCGGAGGACTCGGACGGTACCAGCTACACGGACGATGACGCTGATGATAGACATATGCTGGACGAGCAAGATGAGGAGGAGAGGTTGATAAAGAGCGGGGGGTCTGGTATTCCCATTGGACCCGTACGCTCATTTACTCCCTTCTCCTGTCTTTGATCCTTATTCATCTGACAGGACGGCCTTCCAAAGCCATTATTGCCCCCAATCTCCCTCGAACATGCGGGTCGAAAATGCCTGGTACTAGATCTAGACGAGACACTTGTTCACAGTAGTTTCAAGGTATGTCACAGCACATACCTCTCTGGACGGACTTGAAACTTTTTTCATAGGCAATACAACAAGCCGATTTTATCGTCCCCGTTGAAATTGAGTACCATTGGCATCATTTCCATGTTCTTAAACGACCTGGAGTCGACAACTTCTTGAAAAAGATGGGAGAAATATATGAGATTGTCATCTTCACCGCCAGTCTCAGCAAGGTAGCCATCACGCTATCTATGATCGCATACCCCAGGTTAACTCCATGGACAGTACGCTGACCCCGTCCTTGATAAACTTGACATTCATCAAGTAGTAGCACATAGGTTATTCAGAGAGAGTTGTTATAGCCACAAGGGCAACTACGTCAAGGTAGGACGGCCTAATCATGTCACTTTCCAGACCCTCACCAATTGTAGGATCTTTCCATGCTTGGCAGGCCAATAGCAGACACTATTATCCTCGATAACTCGCCTGCGTCCTATATCTTCCACCCGAATAATGCTGTTCCAGTCTCGTCGTGGTTTAATGACCCGCACGACGCAGAGCTGACTGATCTTATTCCATTTTTAGCTGACCTGACCTCTGTGCCAGATGTCAGGGGTATTCTGGATGGAGCACGATAGACTCTCGAGATGTTACTACCCTCCTCCCCCTCCCAACAGCCTTTGGGAGCGTGCAACATGCTCTCAGTGCATAAATCTCGCCGATCTACCGACACCTAACAGCGACCACATCGGTCTCACCCCCCCCCCCCTCTCCCCCCCTTTTTTTTCCCCCTCCCCGATCCATAAAACATATCAACCTTGCAACATACCCGCCGCAAGTCTCTCATACCCTGCCCCACCCCGCCTTGTCCTATGTACTAATACTGAAGGAAACGGGATTGTTCTGTTCAACATACTGATACCGTTGTCAGAAATATACGCATTGCTCACTACGCTCCACATTCGTTGTTTTTTTTCCAGTATCTCATTCCTTAAGCACGACAAAAAAATACGATCATGTGATGCCAACTCGGGTCTAATCATATCGTTCGATTTTGGGACACAAGTCTGATTAGCCGGAAAAGGGCACACACCCTGAAATTAGTGATGAAGCCAGTGTGAAGCCCTTGTTGAATTGTGCTTGTACTGCTAAAGTATACAGAGTGGCAGAGGTGGGTAAGCAAAAATACAACCGGAAGTACTATGACACGAGAACTGAGCAAGGCGAAAAAGACGAAGGCAGAGAACACACACCTATGGCATAAGTGAGGGAAGCCACTTGTGCGAAGGGTGAAGGCCAAGAAGGCTGGCAGATGCCATGCACTTGGGACGACAGGGACAGCAGTGCTTGTGTACAAAGCACAGATGGTCCTGGATGGCAACCACAAGGGATGCAGCCACAGCTCAGCTCGGAAGCACTGAGAGAAGAGGAGCCTAGAGGGCTTGAGAGGTGGAACGAACACGCGATAAGGCTTGATAGGTTGCTCTCACGATGATTAACCTCGAGTAAACACGTTTAATTCCGATAGATGGGTAAGTACTTGCGATTTGCATAACGCTACTTACGGACACTATCATGGCAATCTCGGACGGTCCTTCGTCACGCTCAAAGAAAGGTCTGTATTGTGCTTTCAGCCAGCAGCGCCAAAGTTGAACTATCTACAGCTACGACAAGCTTCGTAAAATACTACCTTGTCGCATATAATACCCTATCAACAGTTGGATGGGGTTACATCCTCGTCTCCACACTCATCCATATCTTCAACCTCGATAGTGGCTTCTCTAACGCAGCCACACATAAGACGGCTTCCTCCACAATGGCAGGACTCACCGGTTCACTCGAGAATCACCTACCAGCCTGGCTGCAGCCGGTCTATATCCGCTCTACCTCAACATTTACACGGGTAGGCTCACAGACAGCCTTCGTGCAGACCTTCGCGTTATTGGAAGTCGTACATGCCTTGCTTGGGTGGGTAAGAAGTCCATTGCAGACCACTGCCATGCAAGTAGCGAGCAGGCTATTTCTCGTCTGGGGTGTAACTGAACAATTCGAAAATGTACGTTCTCGCAGGCATCTATACCCAACTTGTAGCCCATTCGTTCTCGTTTTCTAATTTAGGTTCACAAAAACCCTTTATTCACTTCGATGGTGCTTGCTTGGTCCATGACAGAAGTAATCCGTTACTCGTTCTACGCCTGCAACCTCCTAGGATTCGAGCCATATCTTCTTCTATACCTTCGATACACCACTTTCTATCTCTTATACCCTGTAGGTGCATCTTCAGAGGCATTCCTTATCTACGCCACGCTCCCAGAGTCATCGCCCATCCCAGGCTGGCAGGCTTGGGTTCAGGGAATGTGGAAACCAACAGACTACTTCCGAGCTCTTATGTTTTGTGTCTGGTGGCCTGGTATGTCTTGCGCTTCTCGCCGTCGATTTCTCCATATTCACGGAATCTTGCACACAGCATTATACGTCTTGTACACCTATATGATTGCACAGAGACGCAGGGTTTTACGCGGTTATAACACAAAAGGTGCAAAGGCTAATTGAAAAAATGTTCTCATTACATGGCGAGATTTAACTAGAACAACATTTGTTGCTAATTACCACATTGTTGTTGATACTGGGAGAAAAGCCAATGCGTGCACCGCCCGAGTAGTGTGTGTGATGCCGTTATTTGTACCTGTATAACAACCCAAGATGACGGGGCTGTGACGGTGTTTGTAGCAGCTGCTACCTTACATAACCTTTCCTACCTCCTGTTATGTCAATAGTGTCCCACAGTCATCACTAGTCATCTCTGTTACAATCAACTGTGTTCTGAGACTTCTGCCAGTTCCCAAGGTCTGATTGACAGATAAAGGTATACATATATATATTATTGATGTTAACCTCATTTAAATGGGCATCCCTCCTCAGGATCACATCTGATAAGGCTGTAGATATGAGTGCAATGGAAAAGATAGCTGACATCCTACTAGTGGTTGGGCTTGCCAGCGGAATCGTCACACAGAAGGTAATCAAGGCCCTGCTATATAGCCTGCCATGTAGTATAGTATATATGCCCCTACTTCAGTGTAATGTGTAAATAGAGGAGCAGGAGTAGGGAATCTCTCTTTCTCTTCTTCTTCTCTTTCCTTTTTTTGGAAGTATTTTTGATAATTTATGTAAGCCCAATGCCCTGCTATATAGCCTGCTATGTAGTATAGTATATATATGCCCCTACTTCAGTGTAATGTGTAAATAGAGGAGCAGAAATAAGAAATCTCTCTTTCTCTTCTTCTTCTCTTTCCTTTTTTGGAAGTATTTTTGATAATTTATGTAAGCCAGGTGCAAACATGGTCAGGGTGCCAAGATGACTTGTAATTGCTCCCCCTACTTAACCTTCCCCCAGTAGCTTACACATGATCTCATCATGTCATGCCCACTGATCTGTGTTAAATCTACTAATATCCCTTACCTGCAGATATGTCCCTTGGATATCCTCAACTTCAAAAGTGGTACTTGAGTGTTGTGACACTGTTGCTGTGTAGTTGCTGCCTACCTCTCTACCCCACCCTTTTAGGGACATCAGGCACATTCAGGAAAACTTCAGTTCACATGCATCAGTGCTCATCACAAAAAAAAAAATTTCAGCAATTTTTAATGCAGGGTGCATGGATAGTCTGCAGGCACAAAGTACAAGCATACTGGAAAAAACTACACTCTAATAAATCTGTCCTCCAACCAGGGTGAGACCTTCCTCCCTCTTTTAACCTCTAAGGCAGGCAGATAGACCACAGATAAAGCTCATTAGAGCTGAGAAGTCAGAGCCATCATCCATGCCATGCAGCATGCCTAACAACTCTCCATCCACACCTAGCCCAGTTGTAGTGAGTCATGAGCAAATGATACTTAAAGGGTCATCAAGAACACAAATAACATATATAGTTAATGTGTTGATGATGTGTTACGATCTGATCCTAAGGCATGGGAAAATGATGGAGTCCAGCAGAGTTCCAAGGTGCAATGAGGACTCAGCTTCAACCTTTAAGAGGTTGCACCCTTCTCTATGCTCAGTGTCCAATTTGCAAGGAATTGATAAGTGTGGAAGTCCACGCAGAAGTCTGAGGTAAAGAAAAGGTGCAAAGCAGAGTTCCAATTAGGAAGTCCAGAGTAAGGGGTAGGAACAAAGTAGAGGTCTGGAGTTCCAAAGGTTAAGACAAAAGTTTGAGGTCTTTGAGTTGACAAGTGATAAGTTGATAACAACTAATATTTGAACTGAGGAATACAAAGTGTCTAAAATAGCTTGATACTAAGGCTATTACTCAGTGTAACTGCAGTGGAGTTCTGTGCAGTTCTGAGTACACAGTACATAATCATATCTATGATGGGGAACAGACTTGAGTAAAAGATGTGATGTGAGTAAAACAGGAGAAGTAATTTGAAATAAGGAATTTGAAATACTCAGAGGTCCTATGGGGTTCCACATGAGTTCCATAGCAGAGGTCTGAGGGGTGCTTGCATGGGATATGACAGTATCTCCCCCTTAGGGCCAAGCCCTTGAGGCCATATACTGCCAGTGATGGGTAGGGAAAGATACAAAAGGAATGGTGGGGTTGTAGTAAAATGTAAAGGTAAATGGTCATGCCCTGGGTGAAGCAACGCAACCTCCCATTGTGTGAGGCCATCTCCTATGGAGGTGCACCCTGTAACATGCTGGAGTCACTATAGACCACATTGGATGGGACGTACAATGCGGCGAATGACTGCTCAGTTGACATGTCCGTTCTGGACGATTATGACCCCCTCCCAGTTAGGGAGTGGACTCCCTTCTCTCTGCTCAAAATGCAGGAGGCCCTCAAAGCATGCTCCTCATGCTCTGCCATGGGACCAGACCATGTTTAGTGTTTGAAGGTCCAGTCTCAAGACTGGAAAAAGACTGAGACCAGACTGGACCAAGACCAATCAGGACTGGAAATTCTCAAGACCAATTAAGACTGTAACCATGGTCCAGTCTTCGGTCCTTCATTATTTTAATATAATAAAGACTGAGCAAGACCGATCTTAACCGGTTAAGACCGGTTAAGCATACTATATACTAATATTTAACATATTTGAACTTAAGTATATTTTACATACAATACTAGCAATGGGACAAGCCCAGGGAATCCAAAGAGCGAAATCTCGAGGGTTTATATACCCTTAGTGAGTTTGCACCTGTTTGTTTGATAGCACTAGTGTTGCTATGGTGATTTTCGACAGCCATCTTCTTTTTCTTTTTCTTCCAATCACACACAAATACTCAACAACACTGTCAACAACCACATCAAGACACAACAATGGTTCCCTCACACCACCACCATGCCCCCCTGGCCCAAACGACGTCTAGTGTTGTTTTGGGCCCTTGTAAGTTTTTTTACATTGTTTTTTCAAATCCACTAACTTACAATCTAATTATTAGGATTTTACTTGTTCTGAACAGCCAAAATATGGCCTGCAGCACCCACCCACTGCCACGAGCAACTGCTCGTGGGGTGGAATGGGTGCACTACTGCCAGCATTCGACCACGACACCTCCCTGCCTACCCCTGGCACCCCCTACTTCCAAAACCGGCAATGCCAATGCCGTCTATACCACGACGCCAGACGCGGCTGCCACATCACCACCCCCACCAACGCCACCAACGCTGCCCACACACCCGACACCAAACAACGTGGCCACCACATCACCGCCCCCACCACATCTTCGATGACACCCCCCCTCGCTTGCAAATGCGAGTGGGGGGGGACTTGTATATATTATTTATTTTGTAATTATTTACATTTCTACTAATGTCACTGACACTTTGGATGCAACAACAGCTGGGGGGGGGGTGCCCTTCTATGAATGCTGAGTAATGCCACCACTTGCACCCCCTTGCACAACAGCTGACTGCCGTCATGTGTGATACACAAGTTTTTTTCTTTTTTTGCTTTTGTTTTTCACTCTGCCCTAGTTCTTAAATTATATAGTTAATTAGTAGTTGTTTTGCCCAGCCTTGTGAGCAGCTGCTCATGAGGTGGGTCAGTAAAATAGAATGAAAGACTGGTCTGGACCAAAACAGGTTCAGACCGGTCTTGTAACCGGAAAAGACCAACTAAGACCAGTGAAGACTGGTCTACACCGGTTCAGTCCAGTCCTGAGGAGTAAGTAAATTTGTTAGGACTGGTCTTGGTCCCTGTTGGGAATGGAGTGCTGAACAGTGACAGGAAGAGTTAAGGGCAAGGTTAAGAAGATGAGGTTTAATCTCAAAGGCTAGTGAGTGAGGGAGACTGCAACAGGGAGGAATGTTATTATCATCTCCTACATGATGTGCAATATTTATACTACACAGTTAGGAGGTATAGTGTAATGCGCTCCTTTAATACATAAAGGAGGTATTCTGTAATAGACTCCTGTACCAGTTAATAATGGAATAACTATGTCATATCCCCTATGTAATTCTCCAGATAGACTTGTCTATCATTGTATATTATAGGGGGTTCCCTGGATAGCATAGGAGACAGTCTTGGCAGTCTTTGTAGTCTTGGCCAGTCTATTAAGGGTAACAGCTTGGGAATTAATATTATTCCCTGTGGCTGTGTTGGATTCTGCCAGTGGCAGATCCTAACCCTAACCTTAAGCTTAGGACTTGTATTCCATCTCCATAGGCTTGTTAACTGCCTTGGCTTGCCTGTATACTCTTGTATACATAATCCCAACAGTCCCAGTCTGACCCCTTGAGGGCAAAAGACCAGACTGGACCAGACCTTCAAACACTAACCATGTTACATGGTCCTTCCTTAAATACTGGATGCACAATGTCAACACAGCACACCTCTTCGTCTGCATTGCTGAGGCATGCATCATGCTCAGCCACTGGCTGGGGCACTGGCCGGGGCACTTCAAGGAGTCCACCTCAGTCATCATACCAAAACTGGGGAAACCCAACTACTCAACCCCTAAGTCATTCCGGCCGATTGTGCTGTTGAATACCTTGGGGAAGCTTGTTGAGAAGATGCTGTCTAGGCGGCTTCAGTTTGATGGCGTTGCACACAGCATGTTTCACCCCAACCAGTTTGGGGGCATCGCCCAGTGTTCCACAGAGGATGCCAGGGTCTACCTCACCCACCTCATCCACGCGGGGTGGGCGAAGGGTCTCCAGACGAGTGTTGTCATGTTCGACATCGCTCAGTTTTTCCCATCCTTGAACCACCAAGTTCTGTTGGAAATTGTCAGGTGGTTGGGGTTCCCACCTTATGTGGTGAACTTCTTCCACTCTTACCTTGTGGGGCGGTTCACCACCTACAAATGGAACACGGATGCGTTGGGGAAGTTCTCCACCGACATAGGCATGGGGCAGGGCTCAGCTCTGTCCCCTGTTTGCTCAGTGCTGTACATAGCACTGGTCCTTTCCCTCTTCTATGCAAACCTCCCGAGGCCACTAGCAGACCTCATCTCCTACATCAATGATGGTACCCTCATCGCGCAGTCCCCCTGGGTGGAGGACAACCTCCCCAAACTTGTGTCGGCATATAACTTGGTGTTCCGGCATTTCATGGCTCTGGGCTTAGTCCTGGAGCATGCTAAATCTGAAGTCTTTCACTTCACCTGTGCCTGGAAGGCGTCCAATCCGCCTATTGATCTCGGTGTCGCCCCATTCATGGGCAACACACCTCTCTGCCCCAAGCTGATCTGGCGCTACTTGGGGTTCTTCTTCAACCGGAAGCTCTCCTTTAAGGAGCACGTCCGGTTCTACACCACCAAGGCGTTCACCACCATGAGCGCCATGCACATGCTGGGCAATTCAACTGGGGGGCTCTCCCCTGCGAATAAGCGCCTGCTGTATTGGTCCTGCATCATCCCAGTGGCGACATATGGGTTCCGCCTCTGGTTCTGCCATGGTACCCATACCAAAGGCATTGTCAAAGCCCTGTCCCAGATGCAGCACACAGCTGCGCGCTGGATCATGGGATGTTTCCACACCACCCCCTCAGGGGCGATGGAATGCCTCACTGCACTGCTGCCTATGCCACTGCTGCTGCGTCGTCTCACTGATAAGAGTTGTCTCAGGACATGTTAAGGCGAGAGCCTCAACTACTTAGTACAAGTATCGAGTTCATTAACAACGAGGCTTTCGTCGCTAAGTTATATCACGCTAAGTCAGAGGCTTTCTGGCTTAGGTCAAGTCGCGCGTTCGAGAGCAGTTGTAAGGCTGTATATTGCCTAAGGTCAAGCTAAGGAGCCTTGACCTTTGTCTACTACAGTTTATATAGGTACTTTCGTGGCTATGTGTCGAATATGTGTCCACACGTATTGTAAGAGTCAGTAAGCTATCTATAAACGTAGAGCTGTAGAGTACGAGGTAAGCGGACAGCTATCTACTCGGTGTCTAATAGAAAAAGGAAATGTGGGCGCTGCCCAACGAGTCAGAGATAAAGAGACGAGTCATACGAGTCATGGTAAGCACTGCCGCGATGAAGAAGGAAATAGATGTAAGAGGAAATCGTAACACTGCCCCCCCCCCATTAGTGGTCAGGGTCATACTTCTGACATAGAACAGAGTCGGGGGTCGCTCTTTTCGTTTCGGAGGAGAAGGCCACCAGGCACTGGCGGATGCGGTTCGTGCTGATTTTCGAAGGTGGTAGGAGGAGGAGGAGGTCGCGGATCCAGATGGGGGCGTTTGTGAGTTGTGCGTTTCTGCTCTGGTTTGTGTCGGGGCAGCGGAGGTGTTGGGTTTTGTGTACTTTAATTCGTAACTACTAACTACAGAGGCCATTCCTTTTTCTAACATTTGAGACATCATACTATGGGCGAGTCGTTCTAGGTTTGTGATGATGTCAAGGGTGAGATCGTATTGTTGGAGGGTTTCTTCGAGGGGTTGGTTGTGGACCTCGCGGAGGATTTCGGCGCGGTGTCCAGGGTTTTGGAGATAATTGTTCGTGTATTTGGCGAGAGGGGAGAGGATGTTCAAGGTTTTGAGAGTGTGGGAGGAAGGGAGGTCAGACATGTTTGTTCAGTGGTGATGGTTGCAGATGGATCTGCTAGGTCGATTTAAAGGTGTTTCTTCTCCTTATATGCAGTAAGGAGGTCCGCAGCATTTCTTAGATTATCCGTAGGTTCCCATGTGTTTTCAGACGTGGGGTAGCCTAGCCACTTCACCAGGAATACGTGTCCTCTGCCTCGTTTCTTGTGGGCGATGATTGACTCTACTTCATGTTCTTCCTGTCCGTTGATCAGGTCAGGGGGTGGCCTTAGGTAATTAGGGCCGTGGGCGGTGGTTTCACGATAAGGTGTGAGGAGGGCGGCATGGAATACAGGGTGGATCTTCCATTGATGGGGGAGTTTCAACTTGTAGGAGAGTGGCGACAGAACTTGCTTGATGGGGAAGGGTCCCTCTCATTTCGGAGAGAGTTTCCTTGTTATGTCTGTCATTTTTAGGTTTTTTGAGTTAAGCCACACCTTCTGTCCTTTCTCGAATGGGGTAAACTTCCTTGTGATTCGCTCTGCCATGATTTGTCGAGCTAGCTTGTGCGCTGCGAGTGCTTCAGTTCGTGCCTTTAATAGTTGAATTAAGCGTTGCTCTGCTGCAGGTACGTCGCTCTTCTGGTAAGCCATGGGTATCACTCGGGGTTCGTATCCCATCATGAGGTAAAATGGGGAATGTTTCACCGTCGAATGCGTGCGCTGGTTGTGGGCAAATTCCGCAGTGGAAAGGAGTCTTCTCCATGTTTCAGGGTTGTTTGTGCAGAACATCCAGAGGTAGACTTCAACTTCTTGGTTTACACATTCTGTTTCTCCGTCAGTTTGTGGATGGAAGGTAGTGCTCATTGCAAGTTTGATTCTGAGGAGTTTTCTGAGCTCTTGGTAGAGGTTCAACGCGAACCTGGGGTCTCTGTCGGATATGATTTTGTCAGGTAATCTGAATTGGGTGTAGACGTTTTTTAGATACACGTCCGCAGCTCCTAATGCATCAATTGTTTTGTTGCAAGGGATTAAAATTACCCCCTTAGTAAGACCATGGTCTACCATGACCATTAATGAGTCGAATCCGTCGGACAGAGGTAGGTCCATGATGAAATCAGTTGTTACGAGCGCAAATGGGCGTGATGCATTGCTTTTTATTGGCGTGAGCGGTGGCGTCGTTGGGTGTGTGATAACTTTCATTTGTTGACATTTAGTGCAGCCTTCTACTCAGTTTTTGATTAGCACGGTCATTCCCGGCCACCAGTAGTCTCTGCGGATAAGTTCGATTGTCTGGAATTGTCCGGGGTGTCCAGATGGTAGGGAGTTGTGGTATAGTTCAATTATCTTCTTTCTGAGCTCGGCATCGGGTGGTGCGTAACACCTGTTTTTGAAAAAGATTAGGCCATCTTTCACTTCCCAATCTGTCAGATCAGATTTGATCGGTGGGGTTCCATTGGTTTTGAGCGCTTTAATTGTGTCTGCAACTAGTTCATCTTTCATCGTTGCTTGAACTAGGGTGGTCTGCATATCAGCGTCGATGATGTTTATGAAGATTTCTGGTGGGAGGAGTGTGATGTTTTCATTGTCGTTTTCCATTCCTTGGTTCCAATCTTCTCTTTGTGATAGTGCATCAGATTGTATCATTTGTGACCCTGGCACGTGTAAAAGACGAATTCGGATAAGAATAGACTCCATCGAGCTTGTCTCCTGTTTAATTTCTGAGCGGTGCGGAAATATGTTAAGTTTTTGTGGTCGGATAGGATCGTCACTGGGTGCACACTTCCCTGGAGGTAATGTCACCAGGTTTCTAGGGCACGTATGATGCCCAGGAGTTCTCGGTCGTAGATTTCATAGTTTCATTGCATTGCGTCAAGGGAGTGAGAAATATATCTGCATGGGTGCCATTGTCCATCTGTGCCTTGTTGTCTGAGTACCGCGCCGGTAGCGAATTTCGAAGCATCCAATTCAATTGTAAAGGGTCTTGCCGGATCAGGCATTGACAGGATCGGTGCCTGTGCGAATTTGGCTTTTAGGGCATCGAACGACATTTGGCATGCTTCTGTCCATTTGAATTTAGTATCTTTTCGGGTTAGATCATTCAACGGTCTCGCTAGTTCAGCAAACCTTCCGATGAATCTTGGATAGAAGTTTCCGAATCCTAAAAACAATTGTACTCCTTTGACGTTTGTCGGTTCCAGCCAATCTTTGATCCCTGCTAATTTTGTTGGATCCATCAGTATTTGATCCGGTTTGACAATTAGCCCGAGGAATTCGACTTCTTGGACGTCAAATTTGCATTTTTCTGGTTTAAGGTATAGGTCGTTTTCGAGTAATTGTTGTAGGATCTGTTGTGTCCGCCATTGATGTTCTCGTTTGTCTTTGGAAAAGATGAGGATGTCATCCATGTAAATGACGACCCATCCTTCGTCAATCATGTCTTTGAAGATGTCATTCATCATGCTTTGAAATGTAGTGGGGGAGTTGTATAATCCAAAGAACATTACCGTTGGTTCAAATAGCCCTTTATTTGTTTTGAAGGCCGCTTTCCATTGGTCGCCTTCTTTGATTCGGACATTATGATAGCCCCATCGGATGTCGAGTTTCGTAAACCATTGTGCTCTTTTTAATTTGTCGAGGAGGTCGCTAACTAGCGGAAGCGGGTAGGTGTTTTTGATCGTTCCGTGATTGAGGTACCAGTAGTCTTGACAAGGTCGGAGGGTTTCAGAGTCCTTTTTTGCAACGAAGAAGAAAGGTGACGCCATGGGTGATTTTGATGGTCGGATGTATCCTTTCTTCAAGTTCTCTTCAAGGAAGTCGTCCATTTTCGATTGTTCTGCTGGTGTTAGAGGATAAACCTTACAATCTTTTGTTAGAAAATCGTCTTTTAGGTCAATTGCGTGATCCCAGGGTTTTGATTCAGGAAATCGTTCTGATGCCGCCTTTTCAAATACCTTTCGATACTCTTGATATTGTGTCGGAAGGATATTGTCGAGTGTCTTCGCTCTTTCTGGGTTGTCCGTTTGGTTGTCATGAGCGAGTTTTTGCAAAATGGAGGTTTTAGCTCTGATCCAGATCCCTTGTCCAAGGCAAAATCGTGGTGAAGTTCTTGACGACATTATCTTCCTGTACTTTTCGAGTATGAATATTTTGGTGTGTTGTATTCCAAAGTGAGGGGTGGTTCGGTGGCGGTAGGGTCAAATATTCCGATGACGAGTTCTCCTTTGATGTAGGCAATGACAAGGTTGTTTGCTGGTTCAGTTTTGATTTTGTCTGGTGTCCATGGGGCTGGAAGGAGGCCGGGAAAGGCCGCCTCACTAAGTTCAGTCATGTTGGATGATGTAATCTGTCACATGATGTGGGCCATAAGTGTTGTAATAACCTCACTGTATAAATGTGCATCCCAATGAGGTGTAAGACACATATGCAGCTAAGGAGGTGTCAATATGGTCTTAGGTTACATCAACAATAACCAACCAAGTTGAATCCAATAAGACCTGATAGCTCAGTGGTAGAGCTACTGGTATATGTCCAGGAGGTCCTGGGTTCAATCCCCAGTCTGGTCATCTTTTCTGTCTTAACACCCCTGGTTCAAACAGGACTGGGGCTGCACCATCCACCTGTGGTTCGTCCCCTCCAAGCAGGAGTGGGTGGTCCACAAGCTTGCTCACGGCGTTGCAAAGTCAATCAAGGTGCTGCTTGGGGTCTCTCCCCAAACCACCCGCAACTGGCTGCTAGCTATTTTTGAGGAGCTGGCAGCAATGAACTGGAGATTCCACTTTGCAGATCCCAAGTATCGGGGAAGAAATTTCCTGGACCTTCGGGCCCAGAAGAAAGGCCCTGCGGCACCCTCGACCGCTGGTCGAGGGCCTTGGCTCAAGGGTACTGCTCACAACAGCAGCTTGACAGCTCGGCTCTGCTGCTGCATTACAGCGCACGCTCCCATTGGGAGCTACCGTGACCAGTTCTTCCCTAGTGAGGACACTCACTGCACCTGCCCCCTGTGTCCGTACCAGGACCAGGACCACTTGCTTTGCGTGTGCCCACACCTGAAGCACAAGAAACATTGGCAAGGTCCTCAATTCATCGACAATCTTATCAAATTCTTAGAGGCAAACCCTCGTGTGTTTGCCTTTGTCTCCCCTGAGGGGTGGGACCCAGGATGAGGGACATGCACAGGGCATATGACCCCTGTCCAGTGTATTGGTGCACCTGGAGGTGGCCGAAAAGTCGCTCTGGTCGCTGGGCCTGCGATGTCTTCTGGTTGGTAATGCCGAACCTGTTAAGACAGAAAAGATGACCAGACTGGGGATTGAACCCAGGACCTCCTGGACATATACCAGTAGCTCTACCACTGAGCTATCAGGTCTTATTGGATTCAACTTGGTTGGTTATTGTTGATGTAACCTAAGACCATATTGACACCTCCTTAGCTGCATATGTGTCTTACACCTCATTGGGATGCACATCTATATAGTGAGGTTATTACAACACTTATAGCCCACATCATGTGACAGATTACATCATCCAACAGAACCTCACGTTCGTCGCCGACAAGGTCAGGGGGCCTGCCGTATGGTGGGTACCCTCCCGTGCGTGGGGGGGCTAAGCAGTGTGGGGCTGTACTTGGGCAACTGAGGGGCCTCGGACCCCACTGGGTCTCATGACTGGTGGGTCAGTCAACCTGCAGGAAGGCCTGTAATTGTCATTCCTGCACTGACGCATTGGTGGGTGTGTGCGATTAATAGGGGCTGCCGGGGGGCAGCAGTGTGCTGGGGGCTGAGGTGAGTTAGTAAGCGCCGTCGGGAGTGCCGGCAGGGCTGGTTTAGGGAGGCGCCTGAGCACCCTTGGCCTGTAGCTTGGCTGTGCACGCCGACCTAGCAGTTGGCACGCGAGCCTTCACACGCTCACGTGCTCTATCGGGGTGGCAGTCTCCCCTTATATCTTACACCTCTTATACCTGTTATCCACTTGTAAAGTAGATAGCTGCAGACTGCAATCGTGCACTGTGTAAAAATTGTTGAACAAAAAAAAAAAAAAAAAAAAGGTAAATGGTCATAAGGAGAGTGAATATAGATCATAAAATGGTGCAGTGGTTTGGTAAGTAAATTATAAGCAAAGGTGACACATACATATATAAAAAAGAGTGATGTTGTTTTGTAGGTATTGAAGGACTTTGTTCTTGAATGGATGTAATGTTTTTGAAGTGGAAGTGGTAGAATGTCTGAAGGTGAAGTAGGGTGATGGAATTAATGTAAGACAGTGAAGTAAGAGCAGAAATTATTGTTGTCTACAGTGGAGTTCTGTCAGAGTTTTGGGTGGGTGTCCAAGTAATGTTTTCACAAGTCTAGTGGCAGCACAAGGTTAGAGTTGGTGAAGGAATTAGAAATTTTGGAAGTCTGTGACTTGAACTGAATGTTGATGAGGGTAATAGGAGGGTTATTAATGGAGGTACAGGCAGAGTTTTGCAGAGGTTCCAGAGAAGTTTGAGATGGAAGGATAAGTGGTTGATGGAATTGGGAAAGGGATAAGATTGTTGAATAAAGAAAAAGTTGGAGGTGCACAGAAACTCTGTCACACTTTCCAGGGGTTGACCTGGCTTGAGGTAAGAGGGTTAGCTCCAAATAAATGGAAAAGGATTACCCAAGGGTGTTAACAGTGCTAGACCTCTATACTTGGAAGTCTGGAAAGTTAATTGACCATAGGGCTAACCAATCAATGGATTGTAATTGCCTAAGCCAAAAATAGTCCAAAAGACTGCAGAGCAGGAAGAGTAAAGCCAGGTGACAAAGGTGATGTATTGACTTGCCAGTAGAACAATGTTACTTGTTGCATTAAAATGCCAGTAAAAGTGGTGGGGTCTGATCAGAGGTATAGACAAATCTAATAATGATGAGAGCTGCAGTCAGAAAAGGTGATCATAGATGGGTATTGAATAGTGTTAGAATAGGTAATCTAGTTAGCATCGGACTTGTTTGAGGTCACAAGTGAAGGATTGAGTGAAGGTGAGTGAATTGACTGGGGGGAAGTGAGCCAGAGTGGCAGGCCTTTTATATCTTTCTGGAGTGTGCACAGACCATCTCCAGAAAGTATAAATAGAGGGCCTGTTTGGCACTGGCACTCATTCTTCCCTTCCCCCACTACTCTACTACATCTCTACTCTAACTCTACTGCTCTATACTGTGTGTAGTCTACTATGGGGAGACTATGGTAGTGTTAGAGTAGTGTAGTGTAGTGTGTGGGGAGGTTATGATAGTATGTATATATGCTGGAGTAGACTAGCTTCTAACAGGACTCAACCTATGGCCAGTTTAGTCAGTCCCCATTTTGTCGTTTAGTGTACAGTATTGCATCATCAGTGCCGGAGCACATGATGTCATTGCACAGTCAATGACATCATGCACTCCACAGTCCATGACATTATGAGTCCTCAATTTATTGAGACTCGTTCTTTATCTTTCCAGAAAGTAGTAACTTTTTTCATTCATTCATTCATTCATTCATTGATAATTTGGACCATGGCAATATGTTTCCCAAATAAGCCAACCATAGTAACCTCTCTAATTGGACAAAATTATACATCATCTGACTTGGAATTTGAAGCTGGGTTCAGATATGTATTTGATCATGTGACCTACTCTACCCCAAAGTTCATCTTGGAAGGACATGTAACATTGGAAGATATCAGAGATACTTTAAGAGTTCAACTGCATGAATTAGATGCTACCAAATTCCCAATGGGACAAACAGGTGCCAGTGTTGGAGACTTGGCTTTTACCATGCTACAATCAGATAGAACTTTAACTGAATCCCAGAAGATATGCACTGCATGTGAATATACTATAGCTAAAGTCATGGCCTTAAATACTTGTTGAGTCCTTATGTGAGTGACACTCCCTCCACCTCAGATTGGGTATCTGATCTTTATGGACCAACAAAAATGACATGCCCAGATTGTTTAAGTCCTATGATTAAAAAGATTAACTACTTAGAGGTTCCAAAGCTGTTGGTCTTAGAATATCCCAATACAAGCATTGATACTAGTCATGAAATCAGACTACAAGTAGATGATCAAACAGCAGTGTTTCACCTGAGAGGCATAGTATATCATGGTGGCAACCACTTTACATCTAGAATAGTATCACCTGCAGGAGATATATGGTATCATGATGGCATAACTATAGGCAATACTTGTGATAGTGACATTAAGTTACAAGACATTACATATGATAACTTGAAAATATGTCAAGGAAAAAGCCTTGTATTGGCTATTTATGTTTAGATGGGATTAGAACTCTTGCTATTTATGCCATTTATGATATTAATGTAACAATAAAAGGACTCGTACCTGCCACACGAAGTGTTGGCCCTCTTGTTAGAAGCTAGTCTACTCCAGCATATATACATACTATCATAACCTCCCCACACACTACACTACACTACTCTAACACTACCATAGTCTCCCCATAGTAGACTACACACAGTATAGAGCAGTAGAGTTAGAGTAGAGATGTATAGTAGAGTAGTGGGGGAAGGGAAGAATGAGTGCCAGTGCCAAACAGGCCCTCTATTTATACTTTCTGGAGATGGTCTGTGCACACTCCAGAAAGATATAAAAGGCCTGCCACTCTGGCTCACTTCCCCCAGTCAATTCACTCACCTTCACTCATCCTTCACTTGTGACCTCCAACACCTCTACCCCAAAGTATGACCAGTTTCACTAGACAAAAACACCATGCAGAAGGCTTGTTCTAATGGTGGTTTGAATGCTGTTGTGCCTTGGATTACGCCATTTTGAATTGCATACAGGGCCGATGGCTATTTTGACAGGTTTAGTAATTGGTCCTCGTGTTTAGTTTTTCCTTTCTGTGCTGAAACCTTTTTTTTTTTTGGCAAAGCATGGGAAGGCAGGATTATGGATTATTTGGATTATTTTTTTTGCATACCCTTAAAAGATCTCATACTTGGGTAAGTTTTCCATGCTCTGCTCTCCCATATCCCCTCCCACTTTCTCATAATGCCTCCTCGTAAAGCAAAAAAACAGCCAACCTCCCCAGAATTCATTGCTAGTAGCAATGATTCCAATGGAAGCAAGGGCGATGCCAATTACATTGGATCTGATGTGTTTGGGTATGACTATGCTATGTGGGCAATGCATGCCAGTTGATCTTGCTTTCAGAAGTGATGAGTCCAGTGACGTATCCGATGAAGACCTGTAAGTCTCAAACTTTGAAGTATCTTCACATATGTGTTTGCTAAATTTGCCCAGGGAGCCATCTGTTATGGAAATGTGAGTCTTTTGTTTTGCTTAGAGTGCTTTGTCTCTATGGTGTATCAGTGTCACTCCCCAAAAGTGTCATACCCATGGTAGAGCGACTGAGCCTCCAGTCACACCAACACCCAAGAAGACCCCAGTGAGGTAAGTGGTTTGCACGGTTGTTCTGCATCAGGTTTGACAAAGAATTAGAGGAACCAAACGTACTGCTAAATAAGTGAAAGGTGGCCAGGATAGGTGCAAGGTTAGCTCCTTGTGCTGTCGCATACCTAAAGTCATCTTTGTAGCCCTGTTCAAGAGTCCCCAAAGAAGCAACGGCCTAATCGGGGTAATTCTGTGAATAAAACACCATGTGTTCAGCTTTGGCTTTGTGAATTGTATTGGCTTACATCTTCATGTATTTTTAGCAATCCATCCAAGAAAGCTCCCCCCAAGATGCCCAAATCCAAGCCTGCTGCCAAAGTGTAGGTTGCTTGCATGATATATTGATGGCCTGCCAAGCTTATATTTCCTGTATCAGGGCGTCCAAGAATGTTCAAGCCCCTGAGATCACTGGTGGCATTGCTGATCACAAAGACAACAAGTATGTGTCTACATTGTTAGATTGTGGTTCTCTGACAGTTAATTGTTGAAGGATACAAGATGTCAGTGAAGACAGCCAACAGATCTTAAGAGGTATGAGGGCGTTAACCAGTGTATAAGAGTCTTTGTAACTGGAGAGGTAGTCTCCAGTTACATCTACTTATATACATAAAGCCATGCTAAGTATAAACTACTGATGTCATGCACTCCTGCACTGATGATGCGATACTATACACTAAACGACGAAATGGTTACTGACTAAACTGGCCATAGATTGAGTCTGATGCTAACTAGATTACCTATTCTAACATTAATTTCTTTTTCTTTTGGTAGGTCACAGTCGAACAAAGGCTTGCCTGCGAAAACCAGTAAGCCTCCCTCCAAGGCCAAAGGAAAGAAGACGAACTCTGTGAATCATAATTCTACCCAAGGGAGATGTGCATGAAATTGCAAAAATATCTTTGTCTGCCCATGAAAGTCAAAGAAAGTACAAAAACCTTTTTGGATATCATGGGTAAGGGATATTGTACCTGACATCAATCAAGATTGGAAAAGAGCAGTTTGAATTATCTTCACACATTCACCATATGAAAATCCCTATAAAATTTTAACTCATTTTCAGTTATTGGTGAGATATTCTTCCCTGAGAAATTGGCTGATGTTTCTCATGTGTGAAATACCACGGCACTACCTGGCCCCAGCCCCATGAGCCCCTGCTCGTGGGGTGGAGTCTGAGTGACGCCATAGCACTAGTGACCCCCCTGCACTGCCTTGTCACTAGCAATCCCCCTGTGCTGCCATGTTGCTAGCGACACCCCACACTGCCATGTCACTAGTGACCCCCATGCTGCCATGTCACTAGCGACACCCCGCACCGCCACATTGTTAGCAACCCCCACACTGCCATGTCACCACCCTCCATGGACCACCCAATGGCATGGCTGCCACTGACTAGTGACACCACCCCCCCAACTTGTGCTGCCACCTCCAACTTGTGCTGCCACCCCTGACTGTGTATGGCTGGTATCCAAATACAGCCTGGGGATAAGTTGAGGGAGTGTGGGCCTGGGTTGATGAGACTCTACTCGGTGCATAGTCCACCTCTGAGAAGATGTCGGGATTGAGTGGCCTGATCCCACTGTTTTTAAAAGCCTTCTTGATGGTCTTGGCCTTGAAAGCTTCGTCACGAGCCAGCATGTATTCCTTGACAAAGTCTTGTACAGGAATTTCGGCCCCAGTATCCTGAAGAATTTGATCACATTGATGTGCCATCACGGTTGCAAGTGGCCCAAAGACACCAACATCAAGAGGTTGTAGCCGATGGGTTGTGTAGACAGGGAGGCAGAACAGATGGATGTTGTGTAAGAGGGCGAGCTGGTGGATTTAATCTGTGAGGTGCGAGCTGTGTTCATCAAAGATGAGAAGGATTGGCTTCCCAGATGTGTTCTTTGCCATTGCCTGTGGGATAAAGCATTTCTCAAACCATTGTGTGCAGAGAAATTCATCAGTCCAGCCATTGGGAGATACTGAAACACTACATGGGGAAGATGGTGAATTTTGCAAGCATCGACAATCATGCTTTGACTCACTTAATTTCAGGATCAACTTCCAGCCATCCCTTGTGGAACTGCTTTCCAGGGAACACAAACCCTGGCTTAATGGTATCTCCTGTTGCATTGACGCACTCAATGATTGTAACAAGCTCCAGGTTCCCACTTTGTTGGCGATAACATGGTCATTTATTCCATGGCACAAAGTACTTTTCAGCTGAAACCTTCCTCCCTCCTCCCCGCTGACAACCCTTCTCATCCATGTTCCAGACATTCTCCCAAGGGATATTGAAGTCATGAAGAACCTTTTCAAGAAGCTTCAAGTGATTTGCGATGGTTGTGTGGTTGAAACATTGGGCACGTTTCAGATCAAGGCCTGAGGGCTTCCCAAGTTTAATGCTTGGGTGTTGAGCAAGGAACCTGGTAATCCACTGCTTGCCTGGCTTGATTCAACCACCTGTGATGTCCTGGACCTTCTTTTGCAGTGTCCGTTTTCTGAGAGGCACACTTTGATTACTGAGCTCATTGAGCCATTCAACAATGACACATTTCTGTATGATGCTGAGGCTTTGTTGTAACTCGTGGGCCTGCCATACATTCTCATATAGTCCATTAATCCTGTTTCATAGTGTATAATAAGAAACCTCGAATTTGAGTGCAGTCTGGTAAATGGAGAGGCGAGCATCAGAAAGAAGATTGTGCTGAGAACAATAAAAGAGGCAAGCATTCTGAAGGAGCTCCTCAGTCTTCCCCTGTGGTCATTTGTGTTTTGAATCAGCTTTCTCTTCTGGCCTTGGCTGACACCACCTCCCCATTCACTGACATATTTGTTGATCAGATTTGCCTAAAATAGCACATTTATTGGCACTTAAATTCTGTTGGTGAAATGTCACGGTGAGCCAGAAAACCACAAGCTGCTCTAATTATTGTAAAACTACTCTCAGTCTGTTTTAAATATATGTTGCTGTTACTATAGAAAAAATGGGAAGCATCGGTTTAGTTCTCATGTCTCAATGTCCGAAATATGTGATTCACACCTCATAATATAGCTTTTACCAACCTCAACTGCAACCAAGAATCAGGGAAAAATCAGAGAAATGTTCTTAATGCTTATAACCTCTCAGATCGTCAATTTGAGGATGATTGGAGACATTTTGGAGCTTAAAAAGTGTTATCAGTGTGGTGGTGAAACACTAGTACCCATGGTGAAACACTCGGTAAGTGATAGTATTGTAACAGGTTGAATTACCTCAAACAGATCAAAACTGAGCTAGTTACTATAATTGGTTATACAAATAAAGCCAAATAATGTGATTCAATGATGCCAAGAGTTGATGTAAGTTAGATACATAAGCTTGTAACATTGATAGATCATTTGAGCAGAGTTTGAGTCAAATTAGCTTTTTTGGGTGATTTTCCCACAGTTTGAGCAGGTCACATGATCAAACAAACACCGTTTTTGAACTCAGTATCAAAAACCGAGTAAGATGGTATATAATTTTGTTTGGTTATAGATCAGTCTATGTTTGGCTTATTTTGGAAATATATTGCTGTGGTCCAAATTATCAATGAATCAATCAATGAATGAAAAAAGTTACTATTTTCTGGAATGATAAAGAACCAGTCTTAAGGACTTGTAATGGAATCACTGGTTTGAGTCCAAAGCATCAGTGGCCCTGTAACTAGTAGAGACCCCCACAGTCAGCATCCATGCATGAGTGCACAGTACACACCTAGAACCAAGGATCCTCTCCAGGGATCCTGCAGCCCCACTAAGCATCCCTCCCCCCCCCCAGCGTGTTCTCCCCTCGATCCCAGGGCAGGACCCCCAGCCAGAGCTGGCAGTGTTACTTCACCATCTAGCCTGGGTCAGATTTTTCATCTTCATCTCATGGTACCCAAGTATCATTTCAGTTGCACACAGATGAGATTGAAGCATACAATTCACTACCATGCGCAAAGACATCATCAACAATGCTTTCAAATTTGTCAAGCATGAGGCCAGCACATCCATGGAAAGTGGCTAATCTGAGTGGATATTGTAAATGTTGGATACAGTATGCAAATATGGCACATTGTCCTTCATCTTACGACAGTATACAGATTGTGCCCATCCTGCCATTGTCCTTTGCCTGCACGGTGGCATGGAGGGGATCTGGTGAGTGTATTCCTCCCACACCTCAACTATGTACCACTGACACGCTGCAAAAATAGAGCTGAAACACTGAAACATCTGCTGGCACCACACCTCCATCTGGTGTCATTTGGTGTTGTAGGCTCTTGTTTTGGCTGCCCTGACATGAATATATTAACCATTTCCTCACCAAAAGTAGATGGATACTGGAGGGCAGTGTATTGAACTAGATACATGAACATCCATCACCTGCGGGGTAACCAGGATGAGGGGGAGTATATCAACACTATATTCATGACAAATTTATGTAAACTACCAAGGGAAGATAAAATGTAAGGGAAAGCGATGCAGATAGATTTTAACAGAATGATATATCTTCCAATAAAACAAGACCATCCATCCTCCCTGGTAAACATCGGTGGTGAGGTTAAAAATGATACTGCTTACAGGCCGAAACCAATGCTTGAGACGGAGGGACCACGTAATGGCGCCCCGATATCAGAAGGTGCAGCCGATGACGGCTCTACAGAGCCGAAACGAGAAGGGGCAGCAGACCCGTGTCGCTGTTGCTCCCACAATTTGTCCTTCGCGCGGATCTCAATGTTCTCAAAGGGGGCTGTCTGAGAAAGCCGGATACAATCGCGAGTGCCTAGCACGAGGAGCTCAAAGAAGAACGATGCAGCAGCACGGCGGGATGCCTATAAGCAATGAACATGAGTAGAGGTGGCCGGTACCAGCGACATACCTTGTCAGACATCTTCCTAAAACTGAGCATCTTGTCCATCTCTTCCTGATCAGCAATAGGTTGCAGATCCTTCCTTAAGATGCCCAAAGCTTTAACCGTATTCTTACTATACCCCTTGCCTTCACTGTCAGCAGCTTGTACCTCCCCTTCCGTAGCTTGTGTCTGAGTAGAAGGTCGGACGTCGAACATCGCGATTGAGCACGAAGCATCAGCGTAGGTCTCGTCGCCCTCTTCGATGATTACACCATCGGGTCCAGGGGTAGACAGTCGGCTTAAGGCTGAGGGTGCAGGGGACTTGAAACGTGTTCGGTCAATATCCATCTCGCCACCCACGTCAAATTCGGGCACTTCCAGCTGATAATCGTCAAGTCCGCCAGTGTGCTCACCAAAGTCAATGACCCCATCTGGGCCAACGCTGTGCCGCCCGATGAGGTCACTTCCAAGAGCATGACTTGGAGCCAGACTTTCTGCTCGTCGTCCTTGTTCAGTATCATCCTCGTGGATACTTCCATCAAGTCGAAGTCGCTTATTGGGGCTCTTGTCAGGGGATGTGCCTCGTCGTTTGGGCGCAACCCCGCTGGTGACGGGACGCATGAACAACTCTGCCAGTTCAGGAGCTAAGCCTGGCGGTGCGGCGCAGAAAAAGGTACCGCTACTGGTAACCTTTGTAGGAAGGAAGTGTGCCAGAGGATCGTCACGAATGGCAAGTAGTCGCATAACGACTGATGATCGCGGAAGGAATTGCTGTTCGGACAGGATATTGCTAACATCCTTAGTCATTGGAGCGCCAAGCCCACCACCCCGTCCTCGTCCGACTTTGGCACCAGGACCGTCTTGTAATTCAGTTACAGCATCGATAATGTGTTTTTTCTCCCTGATCTTACGTTTAACCATTGAAGATTCCTGGGGTGCCTCAGTAAGGGGCTCATCAACTGGAGGCGTTGCAGGTGGTTCACTAAGAGGAGATTCTGGTTGATAGGCGAATGAGAAAGATAGCGGGTTGGGAGGGTTTGAAAGTAGATCCATGTCGAGGTCAAGATCCCTTCCATTTTGAGTCAGTAGATGCGAGTGGATAGAATCCCCATGATAGTGTGCATCACGACCAACTCCAACGCTCTCATCAATGCTCATACTATCATCATGGTCTCTGGGGGTTCTGGCTCCGATGGGTTCGTCATCCAAATTGATACCAAGATCGACATCATGGAAGTCCTGAGATCCAATACCGTCCGAGGGGCCCATATCGAAAGGATCATTGAGGTCAAACTGTTGGAAGTCATCAGCAGTGCGAAGAGTAATGTCATCGACGTGCGCCTGATGGTGGCCATGAGTTTGTTGCGGGCGATCCTCGAAACCTAGGTCCCTAAATGATGTTTAATGACGCTGAATATGGCGGACATAGCGAAGAACTCTACCAATTTACATCAGGCAGGAGAAGATCGAGATCCAGTCCACTTGGTTGAAGAGTGATCGTGTTCTTGTTCACCACGAGTTGGTCTTCCGTCATGTCGACAACACCTGGGCGAAACGCCTACATTTGTAATTAGACGATTGAAAGCAAACGCTAGATGGAGCCGACCATCTTAATTTTCAAGAGAGCTTCGTTGCAGTCATCCAGAAGATACTTTGCTTTGCGACTGTAAATGCGAACAACACCGAGGAGAAGCTGACCACTTAGTCGAAGTGCCATGACTTCAATTTCTTGACCCATGATTGCATCTACCACAAAGGAGTGGGTTCCAGAATCCAAGTGATAAAAGTGTAGAAGCACAGACCAACAGATTGTTCAATGTCTGTTTGCAGGGTCTGTGTTTTAGACAGCTTGCGCTCCATGTGGGCTGCAAGCCATACTTTCCCCAGGGGACCACGCCGAGAGAGAATAGTCTCTGAATAGAACTTGGAAGGGGCATGAGATAAGTTCTCTATGGCTAAAGCTAGAGCGCACCATGATAGGAGTTGAGTCAAGACAAGAGACGCGATCGGTGTTGACATTTATTTATGCAAACCATGTTGTGTTTAAAACGCGCACGCCTATACGAATCTTCTGTCCTTTTATGTCGCAAGTCTGTCCTCCCTTCCTCCAATTAGATTCCAACTCATCTACCGAATAGACATCCACGGCACTCCTCTTCCCAAGATCATGCTATCTCTTCTGCTCTCAGGATTCAGCCGGCAGTCGACCCTGATGTCACATTTCAAAAGAACATGATTCAGACAACGCGAGCAAGGTCTGCAATGCAGATGATGGCCGCAGCAGAGAGAGGGAAATACTACTCCTGCTTAGCGATTGCCGCAAAGATGAAAGCAGACAGCGTACCACCTGACTATTCCACGTACAGTGCCCTCATGCAAGCTGCGGCTGCTGAGGCTGCTTGGCTAGACGCTTGGGCTATCTTCGATGATATGTTGTTGGTTGGCACCAAACCCACAGCTGCCATCTTCAACCTTCTACTACATGTATGTGACATGACCTCTTTCTTCCTTGTCCTTACAATTCGCAGGCCCAACAGCAACGTACTTCACAATATGTGTGGCCTGTCATTGAGAAGATGAACGAAATGAATATTGCTCCCAACTCAAGCACCTTCTCCTACATCATCCATCGCTACGCCGTTGACGGCAATCTAGAAGTGGCCTTGCAATATCTTCATTCTATGAAGGCCCACAAACTGATTCCCGAGCTCCACGCCGTAGAAGCTGTTGCAACCCTTGCAGCACATAATGGCTATCCTCGATTGGCCATTGACTTGGCCACTTGGTTCGAGGAGATTTCTATCCGTAGGCTTGATCAGGCAGTTTGGATGGGTTGCTTGAGGTCGTCGGCTGAATGCCTATATGTGAGTTTTCGATGTGAAAACACTTTTTTCCTGCTCTGATGAATTATATTCGGAAGATGGATGGCGTACTTCACTGTTGGAAAACCGCTGTCCAGGACCTTAACCTCACCCCGGATGAGGGTCTCTGCCTATCTGTACTCCATACCGCCGCCCGCCACGGTCTTCCAGACCTAGCTACAGATGTCCTTCGGGTTCTTAAACTCATAGGAGTGCCATGGGAGGAACACCATTTTTCCCCACTGATAGAGGCATTTTGCCGTGAAGGTCAGGTCAGGGAGGCTATACTGACCCTGGAGATCATGCGAACAAATGAGATCAAGCCCATGGCCGAAACTGCATACCCGTTGTTGGACATTGTCAAACAAAACACGGATGCCGTCGACTCCGTTTGGGCCATCATTGATGAGCTTCACAAACTTCACAAAGAGAGGAAATGCATCAATATCACTGTACTTAATGTTCTCGTCAGAGCATCGATCGAGCTAGGCGATCTCCAACGTGCCATTGGAGCGTATAAAAGTTTCCCTGAATATGAGGTGACTCCAAACCTTAGCACCTTCAATGTCCTTCTCCGGGGATGTGTGGTGGCGGGCCACCGGGAGCTAGGAACTCTGCTGCTAGCAGATCTAAAGGAAGTGAAGATCAAACCAGACCAGGAGACATACCAGCAGTTCATCTCTCTGTGTTTGACGCAGGACGACTACGAAGACGCCTTCTTCTACCTCGAAGAAATGAAGGCTGCTGGTCACGTCCCGCTCTCGTCTGTGTACGTCTCTATCATTAAAAAATGCCTCTCCGCAGGCGACACGCGCTACACAGTGGCAGCGGCAGAGATGCGGGAGACTGGTTACTTGATCCCACCGGATCTGGCTGGTGAGATAAGAGAAGCTACAGGTCAAATAGGGGAACCCCACAGCGATTATCCACTGCCTGCAAGTGATCAGGCAATCGGCCTTGATGGGGCGGCACAAAGATTTATAGAGACAGGCGGCGCCGCTGGCATGCAGCAACTGGGCAAAGCGCCAAGCGCATATGCTCAGAGGTAGTCCGGTTTGGGATGTTGATAATGGTGACACCTAGGCTCGCCTTAAGTGTAAGTACTTAGTACTTAGTGCTTAATAGTAATGTCTCCAAAGACCGAAACACCCCCATGTCCGAATAGGATTATGTACATAAAAAGCTCCGATCTGAATATACACTTTCGTTCGATTTTCAAGTTCATCCACAATGCCGTTTAATGCGAGTTCGTCAAAACTAGGTAAGTTTTTCCAGCTCCCTCCCCCGTACATCCTGTCCTCACGTACCCCGATACCGACGCACAGTGCTGTGGTGCGTCTTCATTATGTACTACTGAATTGCTATGCATACTACTTCACTTATATTAGTCCAATCTGCTCAAAAGAGGTTTCTGCCGGGACAATCAACGAGCACATCGATAGTTCCTGTACGAAGCATGTAGGGTCATCTTCGCAGCAGTCGTCTGGAGTCTCGACAGCCCGAATCCGTCAGAAAAATACCTTGAGCGGCCCGTCTTCCAGCCCAGTCGCACCAATTTTCAAATCGAATGCAGAGCACAAAGTGGTAAAACTTGAATTTCAATCTCAGGAATCCTCTGGAACGAAGCGCCCTGCTGAGGCACCAAACTTGCGTTCGGTAAAAGCTGTAAAGCGCACCAAGACGACGAACCTGGACTCTGCTACACCTCTTGCAGAAAGACTTCGCCCGACAACGCTGTCGGAGTTCGTTGGACAGCATCACTTGACTGGTGTGGATTCGGCGCTCATGAACATCATAGCGAGTGACTCGGTGGGATCCATGATACTCTGGGGTCCTCCAGGGTGAGTTAACTATGGTACTTATAAGTCAGATCATGGCACGAGAGCTGTGGTAGGTGCGGAAAGACAACGTTAGCCAGGCTGATAGCCCAGCGGACTGGCGCTGTGTTGAAGGAACTCAGCGCGACAGGCGTCGGGATACATGATGTTCGAGCAGTTCTGGAAGAGGCAAAAAACCTGCTTACCCTGACAGGAAGGTGGGTACATATAATTTCGGTACCTTGTTGTCTCGCTAACTTCTCTATAGAAAAACTATATTATTTCTAGATGAAGTGCACCGGTTCAACAAAGCCCAACAGGTACGACTCGTTTCTGCCACGTCTTCTGCCACTCATGATATACAGGACATCTTTCTACCTTATGTTGAACAAGGACACATTCAAGTCAGCATTTTTATTCACTTGTTGGAGTTAGCTAACATTTTGAGCTAGCTCATAGGTGCTACCACTGAGAATCCATCCTTCAAATTAACTGGTGCACTACTTAGTCGTTGTCGGTCAGATATTCTGCCCTGTAAAGTTGGATTCTCCCTTCCGTTGCTCACCCACCCCGATAGAGTTTTTGTTCTAGAGCGACTCACAGACGACGAGATAAGGACTGTGATGCTCAACGCAACGAAGCGCATTGTGAAATATACAGATAATGAGTCAACTTCGGTGTGTGCTCAAACAAACTCTCCGGCTGCAATATCTAGAACATCATCTACTATATCTGATAGTCGGAGTTCCCTTGTCCATCCTTTCCACAGTTGACGCCAAAAATCTTGCAAAGCATCATATCCCTGGCAATGGGTGATGCGAGAATTGCAATTTCTCTCTTAGACGTGGTCATGAAGTCGCCCGCGGATAGCAAAGAGCCTGTTTTGCTAAGCTCATTACGACGTTGTGCATCTGCTTCTTATGACCGAACTGGTGAAAGCCATTTTGACATGATCTCTGCATTGCATAAGAGTGTCAGGGGAAGCGAGGGAAGCGCAGCGATGTATTGGTTGGCGAGAATGCTTACTGCGGGAGAAGATCCCTTGTACATCGCACGGCGAATGGTCGTCTGTGCAAGCGAAGACATTGGATTAGCAGACAGTCAAGCACTTCCTTTGGTATGTCGTAGTATATATGGTGAGCATTGATTCTTAACCCAATTGACTTCCAGGCTATGGCTACTCTGCAGGCTTGTCAGATGATCGGCATGCCTGAATGCCGCATCAATCTTGCCCACATAGTTGCATATCTTTCTGAAGCACCGAAGTCGACACGCGCATATGAGGCGTATCAGCGTGCTGAAGCAGCTGCAAAGCTAGACTTGACAATCCCAGTACCACTGCAGATGAGGAACGCCCCTACGGGCCTCATGAAACAACTGGGTTATGGCAAAGATTACCGTTATAATCCAGAGTTTGCGTAAGCTGGTTCGTTGAAAGATGAAAAAACCATGCTTATATCTACAGACGATCAGGCATCCTGTTCACAACACCTACCTCCCTATACAATTCGAAGGGGACCAGTTCTTACAGGACGAAGGTGATACCTCGGGAAAGGTCTGGGATGAGGATGCATTGAGACACTGGGAGCATGAAGCCAATAGTGGTAAGGAGTGGGAAGGACGTGGAGCTACTAGTACATCCACAAGTAAAGTCCCTATTTAGTTTAGTCAGTACACATGCACTCGTGATGCCAAGATATACAGTATTCGACTCAACCAACATTCTCCATGTCCACCCAAGGCCATGGTGCTGGGCTGGATCACGCCCGGCGTGGTTGGGCAACGCCAACCATGCATTCTTCCACTGCGAGCACTGCCAACCCTTACTTCGAATCCCCTACAAGCTTCTTCGTTGGTTCCCCTGATTCCCTTTCATACCAGCCCCCTTCTCGTACCGCAAGAAGTGATCTAGCTACACCCCCACGCTCTAGACCAACTCCAGGTAGCCGTAGCACGTCCACACCATTGATTCCTCGGAAGGGAAACTTGACTGACCAACGTCTATCCTCTGGCGCGATGGGCATACAGCCAGGCACTCCCCGACCAGAACACCAGTGGACCTTATTCGGTCAGCTCATGGAGAATGAGGGCCAGTTGCCAAGCCCTCGGCCTCACCCCAGGTCAACGAATAGGAAGATACCAAGTACGCTTCGTAGTAATGAGGATGACGAAAGCTCAGCTTCCTGGTCAAGTTCAAGTGCAGCACGAAGAAACAATGTGGACCCATATCTGGATGTCCAATCTGTTGCTGAAGAAAGTGAACCAGCAGAATCCTCCGATGATACGGCCAGGCTTCCTTGTCGAACCCACTCACCGCGCAACGTGCAGGACGATAGCGATTACGACTCTGGCTCGGATTCAGATACAAGTGACGACACCCCCTCTCCCCAGCCCTCTGAGCGTAAATCATTGAGATCTTTAATAAATCGCATTCCTGCTATCCCTGTTCTGCATCGCAATGTTCTCAAATGTTCTATAGCCTATTTCATCGCCTCGCTTTTCACTTTTTCTCCTCACTTGTCGAACTTTATCAGTGATCTAATGTCCTATGGCCCTGGACCACACACACCATTCCCCAGTGGTCACATGGTGGCAACCATGTGAGTCCTTTCAGTGTAGATGTTTAGACGTCCTATCTCCCTGGTTTAAATCGATGCTCCGCAGTGCTGTATACTTCAACCCCGCCAAGACAAAGGGCGGAATGATCGAAGCAGACGTCTTCTGTCTGGTTGGTCTTCTTTACTCTGCCTTTGTTTGTCTTTCGTCCATGTCGTTATTCTGGTGGCTCGAGTTGCAACCTGGCTGGGAGTGGCTTGGGGATCTTGTTGCCATCGTATGGATTGGTGTTAGCATGAGTAGCGTGGCGTGGGCGAAAGTCTGGATGGTACGTGTGGTTGTCGCCGGTATCATGAATGGTGAGGCTTACCAATATGTCAGGGGAGTCCATCTTTTAACACTGGTAAAGCCCTATCTATGTGAACCCCTTCGACTTTCTTATCACATTTACAGCATGCAGTATGACAGCAATCATAATCTTTGTGGTGTTCGTGACTTTTTCCCCCCTTTTTTAATCCCTGTTAGCATCTCTCCTGTTGATTTCATTTATCAGCCTTGTCAAAGAAGGGGGTCTGCACACGCTTCTCCAAGTATCTACGATTGTTCTATGCGGCTCTCTCATATCCAACCTAGTCTGCTACGCTATTTGGCCCCAGTCAGCACTCTTCAATCTACAAAGAGATATGACCAAGACCCTGGATTCCTTCTCCACTGTTCTGTCAATGCTTACGAGAACGTTTTTGCTCGAAGGGGAGGTGCACAAGAAGCATCATCTTGAGAAGATGCAACAAGCGGTGGAGAACCACCAGAGCAGCTTCACAAGCCTCAAGAAAAGTCTTAGTGAAGCAAGGACCGAATGGATCCATCGAGGGGGAGAAGCTACTCCCCGTGGCAAAACCTCTGGTAAGCGGGCTTACGGAGACGCTGTGGATAGTCTGAATCGGCTAGGGCAACACCTTAACGGCCTGAGAAGTGGTACAAGGCTGCAGTATGATCTGACCAAGGCTGGCGTAGTCAAAGTGAAGAATCGGAGGCGGGGAAAGAAAACGAGCGTACCCGCGGCACTCGATGTCAACCTTTCGATGGAGGATGACGAAGAGAAAGCGATGTTGAAGGCTGCCGCAGTCATGTTTGGGGATCTAGTAGATGACCTGGGCCCGCCTCTCAAAGCTTTATCAGTGAGCTCCTAGGGTTTGTGTCAGTTATCTATCTGCTTATCGATATTCTTTTGTCGACAGACTGCCTGTACTTTGTCGCTCACCCGCCTCCGAGAGGCCTTTGAGCAATCTCAATCGCAGAAACAGAACAAAGGCATGCTTCAGCCTGGCGAGTTCATCGAACTTGTTGATGGGATTGAGAGGGCGTTGGTGCGGTTTGAAAGCACATCGAACCATGCCGTTTTGCGCTTGTACAGAAAGAGCGAAAATCCCATAGCGTCTCGACCACAGTCTATTGTGAGCCAAACTCCCTCTGCCCAAGGAGACGATGTGGATAATTCACTCCTCATGGGAGGTGATAATGAGCATGTATTCTTGGTGTATTTGTAAGTTGGATTCCCGTTTTTGAGATGTTTTACTGACGCTTCTAAGCTTCATTTTCACACTTCAAGAGTTTTCCGTGGAGATGGTATCACTCATTGATGCTATAGGCAGAGTATATGATTACGAACAAGCAAGAGTGAATAGGAGACCTTGGTGGAGACGCCTACTTGGAACCGTGAGACGTGGTATAAGTAGGTGCACGATCTGGCCCCGGTTGCGCAGTTCACCCAGCAGAGCGAAAAGTTTCCCTGGTTTGAAAAGGAGACTATGTAAGGGTTTCCGCCTTCGACACATGCAACGTCCTAATCCTTTGCATTACAGCTGCTTACATCATTCCAGACCATCGACGCCCAGTTGCATCGTTCCCTAAAGTTCGGCCTCATGCCCCCAATACAATCCAGACACCACCGAGAAATAAGCTTCCTTTAGTGGGACGTGTCAAGCAGACTCTGTGGGGGGTTGGAAAAAGATTGACTGAGCGTGATACCAAGTATGCATTTAAGGCAGGCATGGCGATTGCCATGTTGGCTTCTCCTGCTTTCTTTGATGCTACACGGCCCATTTTTGTTGAGAACTGGGGTGACTGGGCGCTGGTTTCGGTTAGTTGTCCCTTGATATCAGTCGTTCCATGCTGATTGTATACTGATTGCAGTTTTTCTCTGTAATCTCCCCAACTATAGGAGCGGTAAGCCCTTATGTACTAGTATGGTTTTGTCGTTATTTGAATATTGGACAGACAAACTACCTAAGTCTTCAACGTGTTCTTGGTACTTTGTGAGAAATTTCACATCTCTGACCTACGTAATAAAGGATCGACAATGGGACTTTAGGTTCGGTGCAGCCGTCGCTGCTGGAATATTTTCCCTGTACCCAGACGCCCCAGTTTTGCTCTCCATCTTTGGATTCTTTTTTTCGCTTCCTTGTTTCTATTATGGCTTGTCCAATCCACAGTACCTTACCGCATCACGTTTCGTACTTCTCACATACAACTTGAGTTGTTTGTACAGGTCAGTGATGTCTTACTATGCCTGATTACTTACTTATCTGCTTATCGTTGATGCCAGCTATAACCTCCGCCAGAAAGACATCTCTGTGCTCCATATTGCCTTTCATCGTGCTCTCTCTGTCATTGTCGGAGTTGTATGGGCAGCCTTTGTCTCGCGGTTTTGGTGGCCTGCCGAAGCACGACGAGAGCTCGGCAAAGCTCTTGGCGAGTTAAGTTTGCCGCACCAGAATCAGGAAGGAAACTGATTTTTCTTTGTAGGTTTTGCCTGAACATTGGTTGGTTGTACACGCGTTTGGTTGCTTCGAACTCCTTTGCACCAGAATATCACGCACCAGACGGCAACAACGAAGATGAGCAAGATGCAAACTTGGAAAGTGTAACCCTTTTGCATGCACCTTCCCAGCACACCAGACTGAATAACTCAGTAAAAGAATTTATGGCAATGTTTGCATTCATAATTCCTACTTTTCTCTTGGACTGACTGGTTGATGGTATTCTTGAAGGGAGTTACACTTGCAAATCAAGTTGATTGAACTCCAAGGTTTGCTTGCTCAGACGCAGCACGAACCCCGTCTCAAAGGGCCCTTCCCTGTCATGCTGTATCGTGGAGTTTTAACGAGCTTGCAGACTATCCTCGACAAGCTTCATAGTATGCGCTGTGTCACGACAAGAGAGGAATGGTGAGCCCCCCCTCCGACTCAAATGCAGATGTCACATGCTTATAGCCACGCAGGTATACAGCAAGTATCTACCCTCATCAAATTAGTACTATTATCTAATTTCCTTGACTGTAGAGTGTCCGGCAAGATTTTATCATCCCCGTTAATAAGGAGCGGCATGAGATGGTTGGAAATATCATCCTAAGCCTTTCTACTCTTGCTTCTACATTTAGACTCAAAGCTCCACTTCCGCCCTACCTTCCTCCAGTGGAGAAGGCAAGACAACGATTGGTATGCCACTGATGTCCTTTCTCATCTCATCGGATCCTAATATTGGTGTGAAGGTTGACGCCATCCGCAAGCTTGACGTAGTGAAAAATCGTGACGTGAAAGGTTCAAGACAGCTCCTTTTTTTTGCGTATGCACTCACGATGAAAGGTGTGACCGAGGAACTGGAGTCCTTAGGGCGTACCTTACAGACGGCATTTGGAGTCATCGGACAGACACCCGAAGAGTTCGAAGCGTTGTTCATGGATCCTGAGGAGAGCAGAAGGAGGATTGATTATGCTGCGTGAGAGGAAGGGATGTCCCAGACAACACTAAAGTCATACATACCTGATAGCTGTCTCATGGCACTGCTCTTACGTGACACCAGGTGCAGAGACGATCGACATCTCCTGCATGTCGGTAACTATTATTGTACATCACCTCAATTATATGCTGAGACAAGTATATGGGAAAACTACGGTGCAACGCTCATCTGGAAGGCTTGAACCCGGGAGAGGTAGGACAGTTCCGCCCAGATGTTTATCCGAGTCTACCAACGGTGGTGACAACAGAGTGGGGTAGTACCGTAGCATCTGTACCACGAGAGACCACAAAGTGAGTCATCCCTCTGTTCTCTGTTAACGTTTGTTGCCAGTGACTTATACATGAAGCAGGAGAATACTATTATAAGTAGCAGATTGACAGTGTTGTCAAGTCATTGGCAGGTTCAACCATATAAGTATTTTGTGGTAGTGCTACCAAAACTTGTGATTGTTTAAGAAGTTACGGTTCCTCTCAAAATAATGCTGGAGGAATAGAATATAATGTCGATGATGATAAATCCAAGTGATACACACAAAACGATGCAGTGTTTTCAGAATACATGTCCTAGAAGTTAAATGATACAACAGATGAGAAAGATGCAGTATGAGTGTAGAAGGTGTTGGTCGGTATAAGAGTGATTGCTGTTTTTATGCAGCCTGAGGCTTCTGTGGTGTCAGCCAAGGATGTGACTTGACCTCACAGATCGTCACACGTGTTCGGACGTTGGGATCTAAACACCCAGACATCAAGTTAATTGCTGCCTTGGAAATCCTTGCACCAGGTACATCTGCAATGACAAGCCTTCCGTTTACAGCGTCGCCCATTGTCCGGAACGGCGAGGTCCCTGTAAGGAGATACGAAAGTAAAACACCCAGAGTCCATATCTCAGCAGGAGCTGCTTGGTAATATTGGTTGAGTAGAATCTCAGGGGCGGCATACTCAACTGTTCCATAGAAATCGTCATAATATGGGCGTGGCTCCTTTGGATCAACCACAGCCGCACTCCCAAAGTCGATCAATTTCACCTAAAGCACGGTGCGTATCAGTTTCAACTTGGATTTACACATAAGTGGTGTTCATATACCCTGAAGTTTTTGTCGATGACCAGGTTTTCGTCCTTGATATCACGATGAGTTATTCCTCGCACATCCAGATAATGCACAACGTCAACAACTTGGGAAAATATATAACGGGCGTGGTCTTCAGAAAGTCTTTTATCTTCTGATTGCTCAATACACTCGAACAAATCGTGCGACGCACGCCTTTGAGGGCAAGCAATGGATGCGGAGGTCAATATACTTGGGTTGGGAAGTGTCGTCACTCTGAGACGGGCTTCCTTCTCACATACGAATTTTTGCGGAGCTCCTGCACGCCCACTAAGAATAGGTGAAAGCGTCGAACAGTTACGCTCTGAACTACCCTGTGAGCTGGTGGACCCTGATGAGGATAGTGCAGGGGTTGGACATCGTAGGGAGAGAGATGACCGGGAAGCAGGCATGGATCTAGGGATTTTATGCCATGGTGAGCCGTGCAACTCTTGTACCTATGCAGATATCGTAAACAGCGAGCTCACTACGAATGAATGTGAGCATACTAGATAAAAATACAAAGAATCTTCAAAAAGGTCCAAACATTTGACGATGTTTTCGTGATCGATAAAGCTGAGTAGAACAACTTCTGTTGGTAGTCGGCCGATAGCGTCGTCCTCCATCCACGCGTGTTCTGGTACCTTCTTCTTAATGATAAACTTGACTGCGACTTCATAATCTCCAGTACGATGATGTGCAGTTATCACAAACCCATAACTGCCAGAACCAAGTTCGTCTCCAAGAGCGTAGGTGCGGATAAAATGTGGGTTCAAAGTATGGTTGACAGGGAAGTTCTGCGAGTAAAACCTAGCATTTTTGATGGGACGAGAGTCCAAATGGCTTTGTTCGACCTTTACCTCTTCAGCTGCCAGTGGAAAGGAAGATAGGGCAAGAGTAGGAGATAGGTTGCTCTGAGGCCGGCCAGCGTCAACGATAAAGATGTCGGAAAATGACCGAGCCAGGTCATCTTCTGACATGGGTGATCCATAATCGAGAAGTGGGGAATTCGAAAATCGAGGAAGGTCGGCATGGTCCCGTACTGGCGATAAATCCAAAGGGTAAGGGCTCGGACTTGTCAGAGGGTGACGACTATTAGGTTCGGTTTTTCTTCCTTCATGGCTATGGGTATTCATACGAAAGATGTGGCACTTTCCCGGGAAAAGGACTTCGTAGTGGTCTGAATGGTCGATGCAAGGTGTCTGTATGGTATCGCTTTCTACAGGAGACGGATATCCAGCCAGAAGTTCCGGTATCGTACTCGGTTGTGAGTTTGAATAAGGGCGGGAACGCATCGTAGCTTGATCGTAGGTACGGTTGTCCAAGAGTATTGTAACGGAGGACCAACTAACCGCTTGGAGTACACCGGCGATGATGAATATAAATTAAACTGCTTGAAGCAGCGGCGCCATAGGCTGAGAAGAGACAAGAAAGTTCACAAGCGGTCGTGGGGCTGGTAGAGTAGTACATAAGCTTTTCGAGTTGAACTTTATAACCACCAGCGGCGATCATAGACATATTATATAACATACACCCCTTAAATCCACGACGCTATGACAATTCTACAATATCAACACAAAGTTTATTCCCTGACCTCTGCCAAGGACCACATGTAGTATACACCTTGGGGTTGTGAATAAGAGATCGTAGATGCAGGGGCCAAGACTTACCAATACTTCTATACGGTTTCCACGACTCGGTGAGGGCTTCCATTTCCTTTGGAGTCAAAAAGGCCCCTCTACAGCATGACGTTTTTATTAGGAGACTATCCGAGCAACGAGGGTAAAAAATGTACTTGATCTTCTTCTTGCCTTCTAGCCGATTTTTTAGCATAACGACATCAAGTCCGTCTGGCAACTGAATCGGGTCAGAAACAGGCTCAAGTGATGGTTTATTCAAGGTCATTTTAATCGAAGGGGTGAAGGCAGGTGGCATCAAGGCGATGGCAGTCCCTTCAGGTTCACTCAAACCTTCGCTTGCAATCGCGAGCGGCGCAGAAGATGGCACGTTGGCACCTGCAGCTGGCTCCTCGCTAGAAGGATTAGCTTGGTGTCCGAACACAGGCAACTCGTCAGGATCTTGGGTGATGGCGTTGGGCCTCGATTTGTCATTTTGCTTCCCACTGGATTGTCCTTTGAGCTTCTTCGGCGATATGCAGAAATTGTAGGAAGGTGAATGACGCGAGAGGAACCATATGATCAAACCCCGTTGAACCGCAAGATCGCCTGATGACAATCATCAGCGACGAAGGAAAAACAAACGTGCGTGCTTACCAACGGGTAGAATGTTTGGCCGTCTCAGCGAAAATATTGCAAACATGTCAACTACGAACAAATTAATATTTGACGCTTTTCCAATATATAACCTTTACCTGTCCACTGGCAAGTATTTAATCAGTATTGTTGGCGTAGTTTTACAGACTTATCAGACAGACGTACTCGTCCAATGCCTCTGACTTCAATGAGCATCTGGGCCAGTTCTTCATCGTTGGCATGTATCAATCTATCTGTTGAAAGCCGCCCATCCGCAAACCTTGATGCCAGATCATGCACTGAGCACGACAGGATTTCAGTGTCCAAAATCATAGTAATACCACACTCTAGATGCGAACCGTATTCTGCCTTGCGCGCGGCTAAGCCAGCCGTCCTCAATATCGCAATATCCGTGGATGCGACCATTTCGGGAGATGGAAAGAACGAGGTCGGAGATTTGCTCGCCCTTGAACACAGTTCAATCGAATCGATGATGACTGTACGATGCACTGACTCATAGTCCGTAGGTTTTTCGGGAAGTGATGGGTCAAATAATCGGACAAATTTGTGATTAATGGAACGTGCTGCTAGCCAGGATATCTGTTGGCCTCTGTAAAAAATCTGGATCACAACCTCAGTAGACGAATAATGCGCGTGTCATACAAGATAGAGGTGACCAGTGCACTGCAATGCCACGTTGAGCAGCGTCGTATGCACAAGGATGGTGAGTTTACCGAAAAGGATGTACGCATTCTAAGTATTGGAATGGCTTGCATTCCATCCTATTGAACAGATCTTCGAACCGATGATCGACACCTACAAGATGCTGCTTCGCATCTTCAAACGAAAATGTCAATACAGCAGGAAGGAGGCCAGAGCCGTTTTGGGAAATAGGCGGGTTACTGGAGCTGGCATGGGTGATAAGGGATGGCGACGTCTGTGTTGTGGGGCCAGAAGATGTATTCCTGATTCCATGTGAGTATTTCTGAGGGACATATGGTGATATTGTGTCTGTATTCTTGTTCGAACGTATTTTTTTTTCTGGAGGAAGAGCGGCCTGCAAGTTACGTCGAGAAGCTGAGCGCGTTACCGGCATGTTGCAGTTACAAAGAACAGCAAAATATCGTACACAAAAACCTCGCCTGCCATTATGTACTATCATGTCACTGCCCCGATATTTGGTGTTGTGTACGAGTTAAGTAGTAAAGCTCTCCATCTTCCAAGTACGCTAAGACATATGTCTGGGAGCAAGTCGTTTCTTTAAAACATGTCACCCATTGTCCTTATGTGCTGTTTGCAGAATACCTCGTCATTTTCAAGAAACACGTAGATCAAGACAAAATCGATGAGTATATTGCAGGAGTGAATAAGAATGGTACTCGTCTCCTTTTCCTTCTTTGTTTTTCTGTGTCTATGACCAAATTTCCCAGGGGGAGAAGTTACTCAGCGCTTTGACACGACGGTGCTCCCTGTATGCAACCGCATCCTATCCCCCTTGACGTCTGCTGATATCGACGAATCGTCCTTAACAGGGCTTTGCTGCCCATATCCCAGACCAACACCTTCAGTCCCTTAAATCACTCCAAGACGAAGGTATCATTGACTATATCGGTATGGATGTGATACCTGTCCTAACTCTGAAGGTATTGATTTCTTCGATAGAACAAGATCAGATCGTCAAGACGCAATAGACATCTAGTACGACCACAAAGGTCAATATGTAATATGTATCTAATCTAGTACGTCATCGCAACAAGGAATATTTGTACTTACCAGACATGCTTTGAACTCAAAAATTGGTTCCTCTGGTTACCTTATTTTAGTAGAACATGACCATGAAATAAAGAGAATTCAATATCGGTTGATTACACTAACCACAATGTATTGGAGCGGGCATCCTGTCTTACAAATTCACCAATGGATAAGACCAAATGTTGAAGTTACAGGTCGTAAGCTCGTAACAATATAACGAATAAATGCAGTGGGAGGGAATCGTAACAAGTCGTGTCAGTATCGAAATTGATGACTAACGATCGTGAAGGAATTTAAGCGCGAATACTAGTAAGAATAATATTTATAACGGAGCTGGTGCGTTTGGCACACAGATTAATTTGCAGGAGCGGCGGATGTCGCAGCAACCCGTAGAGAAGCTGGGGCTCCGGGAAATAGTAGAATGTCATCGGGGACAGGATGTGTAGTGGGTAAGGGCGGGGGGACTGTTTGGGTAGGTCCTCCTGGTTGTGGTCGTTCGGGGAAATCCCAGGGCCGGGGCACCTAGCGCAGGTGATAGTTAACAGTAAAATTCTGCTTTGCGATAATTTCGTACCATGGCTGCAGGCATAATCCTAAGGAGCCAGCCGTTCAGTGGACATGCTTAATCAGACAAGCGCGCTCACCATGTTGCAGCACAAACAACCCCACGACCCTTGTCTTGATTCTTAATGGCGTTGAATTCGAAGTCCATGAACTGGGCAATGTAGCGAATGAACGGAAGAACTTCGCGCACTCCATTGTGTACTAGAGAAAGAGCAGACAAGAAATTGATTGCTGTGTTTGCGATAGACTGAGCCTCCTGTTGTAACAGATTGAGCACTTGACGGGAACAAACACCGAACAGCAGCACTAACTGAAAGGTATTGCAGAGTCGGAGAGGGAAGAACCAGTTCGAGACCCCACCAGTCTGGATAAATAATCGTACTCGCGACATAAAAGATACAGCGACAGTGACAACTCACAAGTCAAGATAGACATGCGGTCTGTAGGGGGGTATATACCTTACATTACGGCGCATGGTTATCAAAAGTATCACGATAGGTGATAAATACAGACCTTTATGATCTGGATAGATGGCTTGTCCCGTTGCATATCCAAGATCCATTAACTGGGGAGTAATCTGCTTGAACCCGTGCAGGACGGTCTCTGCAGTGGGAATGGCGCCAGCCAAAATTCCGTTCTCAGTCGCAGGTTGTCCCAGTCCGAAGTCCGGAGACTCCATAAGGTCAACAATTTTCATCTCATTGAACATAGCAGATAGCTTGTCAACAGGGACTGAGGAGACACCAGAGACACCGAGCGATAGAGCAGACGACTTCTTGCTGCAGGAGTTCTGTGTCAAAGATGTAAAATGAAGCCTCTGTTGTTCTGCCTCCGTGTGCTCGAGACAAACAGCATGGATAGGTCCTCTCGTGCTACCGATGCGGGAATCCTTGTCGTCTTCCCCCCCCTCTACCACTGCACAAGAAATGGGTAAAGCACGTAGTTGAGCTATGACTTTATTGGCTGTCTTAGGCTTGATGAGCTGGGTCTTCACCTTTTCCAAGCGAGGTTTCATAGTTGCAATCGTGAGCTGAGGAGATGCTGTTTCTGAAATACCGACTATGAGCGATCGGAGAAGCAAAGCAGATTCTTTTGCGCGTTTGTCCGATTTTCGACGCGACTTTATGAAATGTGTCGAAAATGGAGCGGGGACGCGTATCTTCTCGCGTTGCTGTACAGCAGGCAGAGCAGGTTTGTGTTCTCGGTGATTAGAGAAAGGGCGAAAAAAGCGTTTCGTAGTTCTATAGTCTTGCTTGGGAAGCTCTGAGGCATCTAAGTTACTCTTGGGATGTGAGAGAGCCATGGAAAAGGGTGGACAGTGGCTGGCTAGCAGTGGCAAGGCAGTCTTGCACATATATGGACTCGGAATGAACACCTACTAATAGATCACATGAACTTCCTAATAATCCTACCGCGTGATTATGATTGTGCTGCAAGAACCTTTGAAGTCATTGTCTGTATAGCATATTCACAACTTTTGAGCCTCGTTCCTCACAATAAGTACACTGAACATGTAAAATGTAGCTATTGATTATAAAAATATGATTCAGGGTAAGCTACCAGTAATATGCTGGAAACGCGTCAGTGACAAGTCACATCGTGATACCGCGTGTTTCGTGCAATTCTGCAATTCAACGTTCAACGTTCAACTCCCAACCCAATCCCAACATAACAGTATCCCCATTCCATGGAGACCCATAACCATTAAAAGATTCAAACTATGTATACTCCTAAAACTCATCCTGCGACATCCACGTGTTCATGTGATTTGTTTTTTTAGAGTCCAGACTCCACATGTTAATTACGGAGTCTATGTAATTTGGGGCCATAACTCTATTCTCCTGTTATGTTTGTATCTGCCGCATTACATATTTAATGGAAGTTGTCACGACTGTTATATGGGTCATAAACAGGTAGCCATTGCGCATGCGCCAACTCACTCATTGGGGCCACACTGGGATTTATCCCTTCCCCAACCCAGACACGGAGGCGATAGAGGATGAAAACGTTTTAAGAATTAGGTGATGTTCCGAGTCAAGTTTGCCGTGAGTCATCGTGACTTTAAAAACGTAGATCCTTTTCTCATAATAGCTCCTGCATAGGAGCATGCCCCACGAGAAACGAGTCCCTAAATCTTTCAAAGAGATTGCAAGGCCTGTGCACTAAACAAATGCCATTTTACCGTTTTGACGACAAATTACAGGAATTTCTCCCCGCCGTGGTTTACCGTCATTATGGGTATGTCTTGTTGATTCATCCACCGTATCTAAATGGCCTCGATTCAGCTGATGTCCAAAGCCATCCCCTCTTATTTCTCTCGAAATTAGGACGGAAGCTTCCATCATCCATCTTGCTAGCAGATCTTTTTCAATTGGCACTCTTTCATATATCAATCTTGTCGATCGTCATCTTCCTGAAGCTCATGCGTTTCCCCCACAGGTACAGGCGCAATCAGTATCCTCTTCGCTTCGTTCCCCTATGGTCATGCAACACACACGATGAATATGTTTTCTCTGCTGTTCTTTTTCCTAAATCTATCCCTCCTCGTTTTCTTCACCGCCATCACCGTTACGCGTTACTCCTTATATCCTCATATCTGGACTATAATACTCCAGCATCCTGTGTCCAGTCTCTACATCAGTTGTTTTCCAATGGGGGTAACAACGCTTATCAACGTCGCCGTCGATGTCTTAAACATACGCTATGATTTTGGAGGGAAAACATTCCTTTATTTCGTCTGGGCGGTGTGGTGGATAGACGTCTTGATATCAGTGCTATGCTGTTGGGGCACGGTACACATCATGTTCGTTGGTCTATGCTCTACACGAACATTGCTCTGAATGTATTATCACAGGAGCACTAGTCAGACACATTCACTGCAAACCATGACGGCTGTGTGGCTACTGCCAGTTGTTACTCTTGTCGTCGCGTCGTCATCAGGGGGTGTACTCGCAGGCGCGCTACAAAAGTACTCCCCGCTACACGCCCTCATTTCAAGCACGACCGCAGTCTTCTTGGTCGTCATCGGTCTTTCGTTGGCGCTGATGATGCTCACCACATACTTATTGCGGCTTATAATTTACGGCCTACCCTCTGGTGTCACAGTACTCTCTGTTTTTTTACCCATTGGTCCTACGGGTCAGGCTGGGTTTTCGGTGCTTTTGATAGGCCAGAACTTCAAGTCAATCTTCCCATTTCAAAGCGACAGGGGTAGCTCAGATTTCCTTCGTTCAAGCACATCGGGAGATGTCATCTACAATCTCTGTGTCTGCCTCTCATTTCTATTGTGGTGTATTGCGTCGATGTGGATTGTTTATGCGTTTTTGGCAGTTCAGCATGTTGTTCGTCGTGGTCGTTTTCCCTTCAAATTGCAATGGTGGGGCTTGGTTTTCCCCAACGTACGTTGCGTACTTTTCAGCTCTTGTTAGTTTCATAAACGAATTACTCACAGGGCGTTTATGCGAATCTCACCATCAGTCTGTCAGTCACCTTCAATTCGAGTTTCTTCCGTATTTTTGGTGCACTTTACGCAACCGGCACCCTTATTCTCTGGGTGTTCATCACTACTCGGACTATTGCGAAAGTTTATGATCGAACCATCTTCGAAGCACTCGAAGACCTGGATATGGATCGGTTCGACGGACTTCCGGAAGAGCCAGACCATGGCCAGAAAGAATTCAGCTAGCCTACTGATACGTCTGATACTTCAGCGGAAACTGCAAAGGTGATATACTCGTGTAGTAATGACATGGGGCGAAGAACTGTGCGAAGGCATAGAGGTACATTTCAATTAGCGTGACAATGGGACTGGCAGATTCATCCAAGAAATTGGGTTCGCGGTAGCGTCTCTTGCTTCCCTCAACTTTACATTCCCTCTCTGCTATGCTTGTCACGTTCCAGGTTATTAGACAGCATATATTTAAAAAATGTAGTCACGCCCATCATCACTATCTGTAAGGAACATCTAATGCAATTTGAAATTTGAATGGTTAATGTGCCACTTCCGCAGTACATTGTACCTCAGTTGGAGGGTTTGATGGCATTTGAACAAACAACTGTCAGGTACTCGCATCTTGGAGCTCAGTCCATTCAGAACAACTGCTAAGCGCTAAGCGCCTGCTTCAAATCAGCACCATTTTAATCAGCCATGAGTATAATGCATGCATCAGCTTCTAAAGAGCTATACAGATCTGCTGGCCTGATTTTTATATTCAAAATCATCAGATTCAACGAGGCATTGGATTATAGTTTGTAGTAAAAATTAAGACATATAGAAACAAAGGGGTGGCGGAGTCACGTAATATCATGGCTCTGTTTCTGCTGTTTCTCTCCGGTGAAATTGGGTGCCTGATTGTCTGGGTCCTGGAGTGGCAGGTTCAGCTTCTTCTCGTATAGTTCCCCCTCCCGGACCTTTCCACTTCCCTTTGATGTCCAGTGGTGAATCGTCTCCTGCAGCAGTTCCATCGAGGGCTCTTTCCAAGGCTAGAGGCAAGGCTTGAGATAAATCAGCAAAGTAACAGCAGTACAACAAACCTTTCTCGCCTCTTTTCTTCAGTCGTAGCGACATGGCAGCTTGCAGGGAATCTATGTACGAGTCGTACTTGACTATTTCCGTTAGCAGATATTGAGATTTCTTTTCCCAGTTACTCTGCGCTTTAACAGCATTGGCCGTCTTGGGCTGGTACTGATGATGCCGGGGGTTAGTAGTCGAAGAAATTCTACACAAGTAGCAGTGCTTACCAGTGCTGCCATGGGTTGACGGTACTCGTTATGCCGTTCGAGGTCTTTTTTCATAGATGAAACATGTTTCTTGAGAGCCTCAAGTTGTGCTTCCTCATCATGGACGCTGAAAACAGTAGGTGGAAGAGGAGGTTTCCAGTCACTGATTGATGTCCTGTCAGCCCATGGAGAGTGCGGAGCCCGGACGGTAGCGGAACCATCTCTCCAACCAAACTTACTACGGGTGCTTCTCCCGCTACGGACGCTCAGTGCATCTGAGTAATCGACACTGTCCTTGATTGAGTCCGTTTCGGATTGTGAGCGTCCATGGGGATATGAATCAACTACACGATTCCACCCATATTCCATGTTTGATACACCTCCAGCAAGAGGCTCTTTGCTTGTCCGCGCTGCCCAGTAGTTGCAGGTAGAAACCCACTCATTGACAAGTTCCTCAGTTCCTGCCTGGAAGAAAAATACTGCCCCGTTGGCCATTGTCAACACCATGCAGTACGGTCGCTGTCTATTGTATCCCGGGGGAGGTAATGAATGTGCCAATGAATGTGCCAGATGAACGGTCCCAACAGGGTGGGCGTTGGCCTATCAGAACACTGTTAGAATTAGCGGATCAGTAGAGTTGGTGACTCACAAGCCAGTTTCCGCCTCCGAAGGTACCCGATCCACCACTGGAATGTTCACCAAAAGTGAACATATTCAGTTCTCCCTTCTGTATGACAACGAATACGTCCAGCCAGGCTTTATCTCTAGCCCTTCGTCCTGTCGATTCCCAATACTGTTTGCGGCAGAGCATCCCTTCCTTTGCCCAGGGTGCTCCTAGAAGTGCTAACTCTTCGTCAGTTATACTGATGGTCGTGGAATTGGAGTCGTTGCTGTGTATGCTCCGATCGTCATCTTCGTGTGCTTCTCGGATAATGGTATGAGAGAGATTAGAAGCAAAGCCTAATGTAGGTGTGAGGAAAGAAGAACTTGAATTGTAATGGACCTTGAACAGAAAAAAAGTAAGCTTATCACCCCTACTAGACAGACGAACCATACGTACTTCATGCGCGGACGTTGCAAAGCTGGGAGATGGGCTCACGCGGCCATCGATACTACTATTACTACTGTATGGACTGACGCTCGGCTGTGTACTCAGGATCGACTGCAGGCCTCGAATGCTGCCTCGCTTGAGTGTGGTCAAACGATCTGGCTGTCCACGTAAGCTGCGATTACGTATCAAAGTAGCGGGGCTCAGCGATGATACAGAAGGGCGTGTAGCATTGCTGTTGAGTGGTTGCAAAATCTGTTGACTCTTGATCGCATTATACATTTCCTAATAGGTATTCAGATCAGAACAGGGGTTGGAAGTTACAAACAAGAGAACGACCTTGAGTAAATTCTCCATGTCACTTTCCCATGCGCGATCATAAACTGGGTTCAAGCTTGGCCTATGTTCATACGCAGCGGAGACTTGCACAGAAGGTGTACTGCCATCAGGTTCTCGACTAACATGTATCGTTTCCGCGGTTATTGACGGTGACATGGCGCCTTCCCGTGACACGCTCGCCCGACTTGTAACACTGCTACTCCGGTGGGAACGTGTCAATGTTTCTGTGCCGTCAGAGCCACGTATACTGCTACTGCAGTCGTCGTAAGTCAAATCGGAGGTCGATAACTGCGCAGGAGGGGTTGACTGGAATTGCATTTGGATAGCAGTGAGTGTGTTGCGAACAAATTGAGTCCGAGACATTCGAGTGAGTAGTTCAGCTACATGCAGGTCAGTGTTAAGGAGTAAGAGGGAGTAAGAAACAGCATGAACGACATCTAATGCTGGTTGTAGATGTGATTTTGCTAGACAAGATGGGCGAGCTTACTAGTACTACCATAGACACCGCCTGGATTGCATTCCCAATAACGTCTGCTAAACTCTTCTAGGATGCGATCCACCTGCTGTGTCTCACCCTTCAGGTAGAGTTTCGCGCATAGGCGGCTGTGGTGCATCAGTTGAGGAGGGGAATTACAAAGTAAACTTACCGGAAAGCGAGATCTAGCCTCAAACCGGAGAAGTCAAAGAATTTGACATAATGATGAAGCGCCAATTTGTTAATACGACCGCTATTGAAAGCTCAGCATGTGAACGTCCGTAGCCCAGAAACAGGCCACTTACTAACCGCCCAACCACTCTGCAATCTTGTCTTTTGCTAAAAAACCCTCATCCTCATTCCAACATCGCAGCGCTAGGTCTTTGCCACGGGAATCCATATCTGCAGTATCGTCCCCAACAAGAGGTGAAATAGAGGACGACAACCGCTTCAGGGTGGAGTCATTGACGGTGAGGTCTTGTTGAGAGTTGGTATGTGGTGCTACCGTGGGGTTACGAGATCAATCGGGAATAACATCAAGCTAAAATTTGATCCTCACCGACACGAGTATTATCGCCAATCGGAATGAGCGAAGGTTCAGAACTTGACGCTGTTGAACGATGAAGAGTACGAAGCCGAGTGGCGTCTCGCGAATTAGGCGATGATAGGCCAACGGCAGGCCCGCTCCTCGATCTAAGAGGGCTTGAAAGATGCTTGGGGGTTATTCCGCGTGGTGATCCGATCGAATGTGGGCGCGAGGTTGACAAATTGCGAGGTGGGATATTTGGAGATGAAGGTATGCCCGTCCTGTCACTTAGATCGTCGATTTGATGAGAAGGAATTTGTAAGGTGAGTGTGGGACTGGCGGGCTGTGTTGGTGTCGTAGACAACTTTTCAAGGTGATGTTCTTGATTATTAGTATGCAAAATGAACCCGTCAGTCTGTGATCTGCAAGCAGCTCGACGGGAAGGAGTGGATGGGTCTCGGAGAACTAAGGAAGAACCAGAGACTGGATCTAGTTGAGAGAGTTCACCTTTAAAATCGTTCAGAATCCCATTCAGGGTGCGATCATCCAGGTGCGATGGGGCATCGTCCTTTCGATCGTGTGTCGAACGAAGCGGAGATACTGATGGCTCCGATGTCATCGCTTTCTTTAGCTCGGCTTCCCCGATGCTCAAACTTCTCCGTTTGCTGGTCTTAATAGTGTTTCGTTGTTCAGAAGACATGGCGACATCCTTCGCAACCGTGTTCTCCACAAAGACGATGGATCGCTCATCGGAGTCACAGCTTGGTCGAAATCGTGGACTGTCTGAAATTGGTGGCAGTGGTTTAGAGCTGTGAGAAACACGCGGCGAACCGCTATATACATCGGCTATCGGGGATCCAACGGGGATACGCTGATGTTCGACAGGTAGTGGTGGTACGGGAGGTGCGAATGCATCGAGCAGGGATGGGGTTCCATGCGTTGGAGTCGAAGGCACCAAAGATTCGGCAATATCGGTTTTCTGCATGCAGTCAATTGTAAATGCTGCGGTCACAGTTAGAATAATATGCGTACTGATCGCTCTCGAACTGTTGCCGTTCCTTGCCCAAGCATCCTGCCTAGAAAAGCACTCGTCTTTGCCCTAACCGAAGATTTTGTCCCCTGGGAGCTAGTAAGAACGCGGTATGTATGGACCATCTAAACAGACACAAACTTTGACCGATCCATTCTCTGTTTGACGAGGACTTGGTAGCACCCAATCTGGACTTGTATTTGATTTAAGCTTTCCTTTAGATGGAAGAGCTGCTTTCGGTGTAGATGGGTGTGACGAGTAGGAGGTGGATGATCGTGGTCGGCCACCGCTGGCGGATGGACGATCATGTGGAGGAACAGGCGGCGGCGGTGAATCGCGTTGCTTGTCGTTTTTGTAATGTGGCCCAATAACCCCTCCTCTCTCCTTCGCCTTACGTAGTAAAGTCGCGAGATCTGGGCTACTGGACGTACCAGGAGATCGATACATCGAGCGGCGATTCGTTTGTCGTTCCGGGGTGTCTTGGACACCGAAGAAGACATCATGAGATGCGGAAGATTGTGAGGAACCTGTAGTCCTTGAGGACGAGGGTCCTGGAACTGGAGAAGGAGTCGGTGGAACGACAGTGGGTGTCGATGGTTGCAGACCGCGTGGCGAGAACTGCCGAGGATGGGTTGGTGAGCCAAAATTTGGGTTCATGGATGATGAACTTGTATCAACGCCCAAAGAATTCACATCTAAACCTTCTTTGAGTACGACAGTGCCCTCTGTACGCAATGCTTGTTCGAAGTCTAGGTCAGTTCTTGATACCCGTCGTTGAAGTTGTTTGTTTCCACTCAAGTCTCCTGAAGCAACTGGCTGCAACCCTGAGGGATATGCAGTGGGCGGCAATGGGCGCGTTGGGGCAGCATGGGTACGGAAAATGGACGCCAGGGCGGGCAGAAATGGCACCGTGTGTGGTTGTCGAAATTGTTTGCACAATAATTTGTTACAAGGTCTATTCCAAACGCCACAAATGCGACACGTTCCAGGTACAAATTGATACAGGGAACCGAAGAGAAAAAAAAGGGAAGTAAAAAGTTACAATCTATGTAGGAAGCATGCGAGATCTACGTTGCAGTCGAGCTACTACATAATGGTACATTTCTCGATGGTAGTAAAGAATATGCCATAAGGAGGAAAATATGATGGTGATACAAGTCTATGACAAGGCATACCTCAGGCTGAGCTGATCATGCAGTACACTCACCACCGTCTCAAGCACCAGCCGATGTAATCTGCAATCCAGTAGAAGTCCGTCGTTGCCGCTTCATCGACACCGTCCCACTGGTCGTGCTCGATCCACCTGAACTGGAACCAGAGGCACCTGCACCTCGCCCCAAGCTGGACAACAGCGAGCTGGAGTGTGAACGAGGGCGTGTAGTCGAGGAAGCAAGCTTCGGCAATGCGTTTGCTCCTTTCCGAGCTGTACCGCTGGGAGTTCCCGATGCCCGATTTCTACGAAAGTTCGGCCAGTCAGGCAAAGATAAGCAATAAGATAACAAGATAGCTACCGCTTCTTGATCACGTCCGTTTTGAGGGACAAAGGACGAACAACCCCATGAAGTTTCTAAGAATGCTATCAGTACCAAGACACCTGCTGTGGTAATTTCGGACATACATAGAACAACCCGCACGCGTTGCCTGGGGTATGAGATAAATCAATCAGATCTGCACAGCACCACGTAGAACAACTGTATAATAACACGCACAAAGTGGTTGACCCTCAGGATCCCTCCTCCATAATGGTGTATTTGTGGTTTGACAGTTCGTACAAAGTGTCGGCGTCTGATCTCCTTCCTCGCCTCCGCCTTTATCCATGCCCGCCAAATCCGGCGTACTCGCAGAAGACCTTAGCTCGGTTTGTGGATTAGACGAAGCAATAGCAGAAAAGGATTTTTCCCTTTGCATCGTATGTGCTCCTTGCTTCAAAGGGATATATTTCCTCCCAGCCGTCGCTGACCTCGATCCTTGCGTGTTGTTTGAGGGACTTTCCGTCGAAGGCGGCGTCGAGGCGTTGGATATACTCTGCTCTGGGGAAGCGTTTGAGCTGGAAGCTAGCCCATTTCCCCATCCATCACTTGAGGGACTGGCGAAGTTGGGATACCCACCGAGTGCCCCTCCGCCTGTTCCAGCACTTCCATTCCCACCAGTGTCACCGTGCCCCACAGAGAGAATTTGCGTTGGATCCACGTGGGTATACGGGTTTTGATTACCCATGGCTCCATCAACACTCGGATACATCATGCCCAGAAGCTGGCTGTAATCCAATAACGAATCGTCTACCCCCGCTAGATCAGCTGCATTAAGTTGCGCGTACCCCTCTGCCATCGCCGCACTCGCGGCAACTGCAGCGGCAGATAGCCCGTCATTGGACGAACCTGCATATCCCTGATTGCCGATGGATGAATGTCCAGAAGAGTGATGTTGATGATGATGATATCGACCCTGATCGCTGCTAGCATGTGAAGGCTGCATGAAGTCATCATGGCCTCCTAGAGAGGGCGACACCCCAGGAGCGAACAAACCCTCGTAAGGTGGAAACGAAAAGTTGAATGTACTCGACGGGAACGAACTCCCACTCGCTTCGAATGGTTCTGCTCGATTTTGCGATGGCCGTTCGACATTTGAAGGGTCCCCACGCAACATGCTGTCGTAATGAGGAGTCTCCGCCCGTCTTTTGGTGCCGATTATATTCAGAGGCGGGAGGGGCTTTCCGTTGACCTGATGTCTCCCACTCAAGCCCGTCAAAACTCCGTCTCTAGACACAGTGTGGTCAAAGCTCGTTTTACGAACGTGCCGAGGAAAAGCTCGCTGCTCAGGAGACTGGCCAGTAGGGTGAGGGGCCGAGGGTATTCTAATAAGGCCATGGAGGCCTGCGGATGGTAAAGAAGACGGTGCTGGGCTGCTGTAGGAGGAAAGGGCGGAATTGTACACGGTAGCATTGTGTGAGTCCGCGTGTGACGTGGTGTGTTCAGCTTGATCTTCAAACACAGATGCAAGTTCCAACTGCGGATGATAGAGGGTGTTGTATGGAGGACTACGGGCTCCGGGTATGGGTATACTGGGCGACGTGGACATCCCGCCCTTGGTAGAGTGGTGCTTGCTGTCAGCGATGGAGTCTTGGGTGGTGGGGAACATAAAACGGCCATCGTACACCGCGTTGTTGAGCATGGCATGTTGGTCAAAAATGGCAGGAACCTCTGGTGGCCGTGATCGCGACCGACTCGTTGGCCTCCAATCCATGGATATCCGTGATCTTGACCTACTATAAGCTCGCCAATCCATGGCTACAACACTATTGACGTTCTTCAGTTATCATATATTCGACTGTTAAGGTGAATAGAACTGACTCTTGTTCTTCAGAGCCATCCTGATTAGTGCCATCAAAACCAACTACACGGACTTTTGCTTTGCCCTTGTCAATCCTCCTTCCTCTCTCATCCGAGTCCGTGGATAGTACCACCCCCGCTTCAGTTAGTGTCTGCCGCTGTGAGGACTCAGCCTTGACCTCGGCGATAGTAATTTCTTGCTTCTCTTTCCCCATTCCTACCAACCGTGCTTCTTCATCCTCCTTCCTCTTCTTGAGTGCTAGTGCCATCATCCGCCAGGTAAGATTCTCCATTCTTTGAGCATGAGGTAATGTTGCCTTTGTCCGCGCGTACATCTTCCATACCTGCGTCGCCAAAGGGTCCTCTCTTGCAAGTTGCTCTGGATCGGGTCCCATGTCAGCAGCCTGTAAATCGGGAGAGCCAGAGAGTCTGGGTGAAGTAAAAGGACTGGTGGCTTGGGGAGATAGAGGGATTCTTGTCGGGCCGAAAATTTCCTCAGAGAAGATGTCGGTAAATAGGGTCGATTTAGAGTCAGTATTAGCAGACGTCGGCGATACTGGAGATTGGCTATATGGACTCCGGTGTGCAGACGTGCCACGTCCTGAGAGACAAGTAGACGTAGGGGAGTTCAGCCCACGATGTGCAGAAGATTTGGCAACAGGAATGGATGCAGGTGACATCCACAACGACGGCGGAAGTCCTGCATTCGAACGCTCGGCTGGATAAGAATAGGCAGGTGTATAAATAGGTGATGAGTTATCCGTGACTGCACTGGTCACTGGAGAGTCCAGGCCAACTTCGGTACTGCCTGAGCGATGAAGAATGGCTGAACTATGCGGATTTGCCCTCCGTAATTGATCAGCATCTCTCCTTGGATCCACTGATGTCAAGGCATAAGGATAGATCCAAAATCGATAGGGGTAAAATGAGACATGCCTTTTACTGCTTGGAGATCAGAGGACAAGGAGTTTGAGCGTGGGAGCGACTGCCTGACAGGATAGGTAGGAGGAGACTTGTGTTGCGTGGGGGAGTGAGACTGGGACCAAGAACCAGAGGAGCTGGGATGGGATGTAGGATTGATGTTAGATACCTGAGCTTGGTAGTGATGCTGGTAAGAGCCGGGAAGACTATGAGAAGTTCCTGATGGTGGGGACGCAACAGGAGCAAAGCCAGTGTTTGCTCCAAAGGTAGGATATGAATCGTTGTTAGAAGGAGACACATAAAGATGTTCCCAGTCGCTATTGATCGGAGGGACGCCTGCAGACAGACCCTGAATGGGGTTTCGAGTACCCATTTCAGGGAGATAGTGGCCGGGTAGATTGTGAGGCCAAGGAGAGGACGAGGGTATGGGAGAAAGATGAGGGCTCAAGTCGGAGGAAATTGGATGGTTAGACAAGGAAGTGTTCAGGGTCGGGCGTGACCAAGACCTGGAAAGATCGGTGGAGCGAGACGGATGGACATATGGTCTTGAAGACGAAGAGGAATGTTCCATGGATCAATATTAATTGAAAGGGTAGATGGAGGGACGCGAGCCGAGGGTGAGGCCAGAAGTTGAAGCTTGAAGGCGAATTAGAGGTAATTGAAGGGAGAGAAATGAAAGACAAATGGAGGGAATGCAGAGATGAGGAAAAGGAGGAGGAGATGGTGGTCGGCGAAGACAACGTGGAGCAAGCAAGCCAGACGGCGTTCAATGCAAACAGCTCTCGAGTCGCTCACGTCCCACTCCAGTACTTACCGGTCCGTTCCACACAGGACCCCGGCAGCTCTAGCACTGTCCGGGGGATCTGCCTTCATTCTGTGCTACACGCCAACTCCACTAGGTACTCTATACAACATACGCCACTGTCAACACACATCAAGGAACTTCCAGCAGTGGGGCTTTCGGCTCATAACACATCACATGCCCCCCCCCCCTCCCCGCATCTAAGATTCAACCTTCGACATCCACCACAGCTCTCAGGACAAGATGGCGCCAGGCTCATCAGCTCTTCTTGCCTTTCTTATCCTGTTCCGGATCGTCTCTCCAGTTCCAAACTTCTTGAACCTCCCCACGCACAGTCGCCGTAATAAACAACGACAGTATGCATCCAGGGCTGTGTAAAGAAAGCATCAAGTCGTGTATTAAATCCTCGCTTCACCAACTTACCTCAGATAGAGCAGTGCAGGTTGCGCTTTGCCAAAAATATGCATCACTGCCATCGTCGTGATCAGACCCATGATGTATCCCACCAGAGAAGCATAGAAGTATGGTTTGCCGAAGGTGCTACCAGAAGGTGCTTTGCGACCACGATGGAAATCCCAACGTAAACATAATCCGACAAAGATTCCCGGGATGACGACATCCCCTAAACCAAGCATCGTAAAACCTCGGGCATCAGAAAAAGTCAAGGACTTGGGCCAGAGCAGCTTAATGGGAATATCAAGCGAGGTTGCAACTTTTACCATCTATGCCATGTCATCATATGTTCCCGGCTTATAACAGAACGCTGCTCACAACTTCAGTCCCGAACACCCACCATACATCGTACAGAAACAGGCAAGATAACAGGATAGTCCCGGTTTGAAACGAGTCGAGTTTCAGCAAGGACAGGGCATTGTGTGAAAAGGACAATGACAGAATATCCGTGATCACGACAGATTTACGTTTCATGGGGGTGAAGGAATATATTGCTGATGGAATGATCGCCAGAGGAAAGAGGAACGCTGAGGGAGTTTTCCACGTCACAGAGAAAAGGGCTACAGTCGGACAGTGATCAAGGTTGTGTCCATCAAATATGAAGGGATACTGCTTACAGGTTGATCCCTTCTTAATCGAGAGGTTCATGCTGTCAAATTGGTTCCAACGCGTCTCGCCGAGGACGTATCGCGCCAAAGAGATAGACGACTACCTCACAAATGAGAACAACCTCAAACGCTCATCAAAAATATTTTACCTTCCAGACACTTCCAACACCCACAACGGAGAAATACCATCCAAGCAACCAGTTTACCCACTCGGTCCCGAAGTATTTAATGATGGTGTACAGTCCTATGAGGGCCACGGAGGCAATCTAAGGAAGTGAAGTCACGAGACGGGAAATAATGGGGAGAAGCTCACGATAGGGAAAACAAAGGCGTCATCTGAGGACAGACGTTCGGCAATGTCTTCCTCTTCGTCATCCTTACTCTGATTCTGGTTTAAGCAAGTGAAAGGCAAGAAAAAGGAGTATTGTAACGGAGGAGCATACAGGCAAAGACCCAAATGCTCCAGCATAAATAGAGCCGGTGGCGAGTATCAGTAGCCCAGCATAAGATGACAAGAGGTCCCAATCCGTTTCGCCCATATCGTAATTGTAAGGGCGGGACAGAAAAGTTGATTGTAAATGTTGGCACCAAGAAATTCTCACGAGATAAAATTGTCTCAGGCAACGTGGTTCAATCAAAAATGGCTTTTCCAAAAGCCATTTTTGCCATTTTCCAATTCTTTCTGAAGGTCGAGACGGTTTGACTAAATGAAGCAAGTTGAATGCTTTACATAACTATCTCACAGCCTGTGATTCGTATCATTATTGCGATCTACCTTCCTCCCTCTAGTTCATGCCATGAGACGCTGGTCCGTACAAGATTACTTTTGATTCGTGTGAACTCCAAAAGATGTTTTACATAGCATAGGGGTATAACGGAGAAAACACAAGTTCTCAGGGTCGAGGGAAACCCGACTGAACCCTTGATCCATGGAAACGCAGGCACACAAAACATGATTCATGTAGCACGATTCGAAGCTTAACTCGGTCAGGCATACAATGGAGATATGTACTTACTACTTACGACTTTCATGACAGGATGATCACTGATGCTGAAAGACAGACCGTCAACATTGCCGACCTTCCTGAAAAACTTCGGGACCGGTCTTATATGGGAGCGGTGATCGAACTTGGGACGCATGAGAAAATTATCACATGTCACCAAGGGACAATGGTATCACATTCAGCACTAAATTTAAGACGATTTACATAATAGCAACTTAATATCCTGCAGCTATCCCATTCTTTCTGGAATCGCTTGTAGCTAGCACTAATTTTTAAAAGAATCCCTATACTAATTGCATTCCGAACTCACCGGTGATCTTTCCATTCTGCTGCACGACCGCCTGTATAACAGCAGCAACTCGATTGACATCAACGACTATGATAGAGCCATCAAAAGTTGGACTCCTAGGCCAAATATCAGCACATACGCACCTGTAACATTGTGGCCGCGGTTTCGTAACGCATCGAGAATATCTGGAGGATAGATATCATCGGCATCTAACGTCAGTGGGTATAACTGATCGTGCAGTCGTCCAAATTCTACCGCCTGACTAACATCCAAACCTAGATCCAGATTAAGAAGTGTTTGAAAGATGGCCCCGGGGATGCGCGAGCCACCTGATCCACCCATTGCAACAAAGAATGAACCATCGGGATGCTCCATAATTGTCGGAACCGTGGACGAAAGCGGTCGTTTTCCAGGCTCCGGGTAATTATCTAGATGTATCAATCAATGGGAGGGGTGGCATATCAGGTAAATAAGACACTTACAAGGCGAAGGCCAGAGCCCAAACGCGTTTGGGACGCCAGGTGTAGAGAAATCATCCATTTCGTCGTTAAGGATGATGCCAGTCACAGGGTCAAGGACTTGGGAACCAAATATCAAGTTTATGGTCGAGGTCAAAGCGACCGCCATGCCACCCTTGTCAACCACCGACGTGTGACTCTGCTAGATTATGAAGGGTGCGGTCTGTCGTGATGAGCGCTGCTGAGCTCACAGTACCATGGTCAGTCTTTACATCATACTCCGGATTATAATATTCTGGGGGGTGAGTACGGTCCTATGCCGGGTTGGCCATGATGTAGGAGCAGAAAAACGTAGGACCCACATCCGTAATGTTCTGGAAAATAGCATCCGCGTAAATCTTCGTCGAAATCTCATTCATGCGTGCTGTGTTGTTATTGAAGTCAGGATCACAAAGTTTTGTCCTGGCCAGGCATCTGTCAACTGACAGGATCAAAGTATAAAAATGTGTCACTCACCGTGCCGCATATCCAAATTTCATGATCTCTACAACTCTATGTATGTTGAGGCCAGTCCGCTCCTTCATATCATATCTCTCAAGTAAATTCAACATATGCAATAAGACTGTTGTCCAAGAGGACAATAGACGCTTGAGGATGAGATGGCCGAGTATCCTTAACATGCATACCTGGTCCGGATGTAGGTGCGTGCGGGACATGAACTATTCGACCACGAAATGTGCCCTTGAGTGCACGGTCTACTTTGACAGAATAATTCTTTAAATCCGAATGAGAAAGTATGCCACCAGTTGAGCGAACTTTGCGAATCAGGGAATCCGCAATGGGTCCCTATCTTCTTGATTGAGCGGAGGGTAAATCCACAAGAAAGACCGATACCTGCCTGGTGTAAGGCGCCTGCGCCCTCCTGCGCAATAATTGCAAGCGTACGTGAAATATTTGTTCGCCGAATCACTTCACCTTCACGTAAAAGCTTTCCCTGAGGTGCAAATATTGCACTCCAATCAGGATTATTCAGCATGAGGTCTGAATACCACTAAATCAAACAAAAAGTAGCACATAGATAGATGAAAACTCAAAAGACAGGGTGAATGTTACTCCGGCTCACCGGTATTCGCTTGCCCAGCTCTTTATCCACTTCCCACCCTTGTGCTAGCGAAACACTCGGCTCGACTAGTCTCTTCCATGGCAATGTCCCCCATCTGCGATGCGCCTCTTCCAGACCGCGCACCTCCCCAGGGACCGCAACGGCTAAACCACCATACTTGGACGAATTTGGAAATTTGACATACATAGAAGCATTGGCAAGCGCAGGAGCCGTTTCTCTGTAGTCGATCGTGTATACCTCAGAGCGACGACGAGCCTGAGAAGGAGGTATTCGGACGGTCATGAAGCCGCCACCTCCGATACCAGATCTGTATTGCAGATGTAATAATCCAATCACGTCATGGTAGTTGGACAACCCACGAGAACATATTGACAACGCCGATGCAAAATGTAGCACTGATTGCGGCATCAACCGCGTTCCCTCCGTCCTTAAGGACATTGATACCGATATCTGAACACCGCTTGTTCTCAGATGCGACAGCGCCATGTTTTGCTCTGATTAGATACGCAGGATTGCGTGTCAGATGAAGAGAATCCGAAATGTGGTCGCGAGATAGGGTATAATCCAAGTAGAATTGCGGTGAGCCAAAGATAGCCCAGGAAGATATAATCATGACCCCTAGTAGAAAAGGCTTCCATTTGTGGTAGAATTCATTTTCGCAATCACATTCGCCACGGAGGGGAAGGTTGGCGGACGGTGTGGAGCGATAGCCTGCAAACGAGATGACTTTCGAGGGAGAGCACATCGTGATGTCACCGTTACTCTAGTAGTAGTACGTAACCCGCTGATGCTCCATCAATTTGTACGTCACGGTTGAATACACTACATTTCTACTACCACCACCTTCTCATGTCTTCAAATTATGCTCGATGTTCCGGGGACTTGGATTCATCCTCCTCTTCCCTTGGTGTCTTCGGAAGTGCTAGGTGGGTGCATATATCGACATCAAGTCGACGGATTTGAACGGGTTTGACTAGTAGGTCACCGTCGAGTACAACTTCTCTGAACAGAGGTACACTGGATATTCCAGGTTGAATTGAAACTCAAGAGAACGCAAAGATTACGAACGACAAACAAAACGACGGAAGGTATCTGGAACTAACTCTCGGTTCGATCGTATGATCGAAACGATGAGTATGACGCATCACTCACCCAAGGCAAATCGTCACCATCGACCCCGCTCCATTGCCTCCTCTTCTAGTTGTGATTTCCACCAACCTGTCAACGCGCATGAGGATCTGCGTGCGGACCTTGGTAAGGATTTTGCATTGATCAAAATGAATGCAGGACAGGCATCGAAGTCGGTGGTTACTATTGGCCAGCCTGTAGTACGTGATGTATCGAGTGTCAGCATTTTGATTTGTCTTTTCCGATATCTGCTCAAGATGTGTGCTAGTCGATATCCAATCATCAAGATCAGAAACCTTTACCTCCTTGGTTATCCAGCACTCTGACAGGCCTCGACCCTAAACATCCTCTTCGTCTGTTGCTACCAAAGGCACATCGACCTTCATTCCCACCCGGCCTCGTGGATCATCCTGGAGGCGTCCTCGTTGAAGATGAACCAGTATTTGCTTTCTGCCAACCCGATCTTTCACCGGACTCTGTAAATCGTGGTTTGGTTGCTGGACACGAGGACCCGTATCAGTCAAATTCCTCCAAAAGTGCTGTTTACTTCTCAGTGGATACTCAGCACTCAAACCTAGTCTCTCTTCAGCTTTAGAGCTCTTACCGTTTTCAACTCCAGGACCAGGTACTCTCTTGTCGAAATTGCATCTACCTTTATCCCCTACTTCAAGCCATGTGGGAAGTGTAATTGTCATCGCAAAGCACGATTCGGTTCTGGATGGGGATGCTCAACATCTGGATTTCGTTCCGTTCTCAACTCCCGGGCCAGGAAATCCACGATCGACGACTCCCCATCTTCCAGTCCTCGGGAAGCTTCCCGGGACCCCCATTAATCCCGGTACCGCCTCTTTTCCTGACCCTATGCCATTCTCAACGCCTGGACCAACATCTCTCACAATTCCATTCATCTCGTCCTTGTCGGAGGACATCTCTTACTTACCATCTTCAGAAGATCGACACTTGCCACCCTACGTTGCCTCCACACTCTACACTGCTCCTGGATCTTCTTCAGATGATATATCTGGCAACTATGGCTACTGTGACGACTCTGTTGCAGGCAACTCCCCCTCTGACCCGCCAGTCGGCCCGACCGCATATACCAAGTCTCCCCAAAAATCATTTGCTACTCCAGAACCAAGATGTCGTCCTCGACAAATATATTTCGACTCGCCGACAGAAGATCCCTCTGATTCTGACCCTTTCCAGTCAGGATATGAAATGGGTTGCGATCAATTGGACTTTCATTGGGAACCCTTTGACAGGAAAGGCACTACCTTCACCGAGCACAAGGAAGCCATCCCATCTATGCCTCTTCCTCGCCCAGATTTCGAACAGTATAATGAAGTTGACCAGCAGGAGATCTTACAAGTCACTAAGCGGGACCGATCACCTGCCCTCCCCTCACCTAGGCGTGTGGTGACCCCGAGTCCATTTGCCTTTTCTGTAGGTTCAGAGGACGATTCACACATAATCGTGTCTTTCGATAAGCCCTCAGCTCAGCATTGCGAAACAACGTCCCAGTCTCAACGACATATGCCGGTGTTTGCCCCAGCTCCTGGGATATTCATTTCGCCCCTTCGTGATTCCGTCCTTCCTACCTCTCTGGATGGAGGTTTGTGCATGGTTACGCTACCAGACTATGTACTCATTCTGTCTCAAGATTCTATGAAAATTGACCAACGTGAGCAGGAGTCGAGTAACCTAGACAGGTTGTATTCGTCATCGAAAGAGTTGCTGGTCAAGCTTAAACCCGATGCAGCGTCAGATTCTCAGGAATCGGATGACAGTATAGAATCATGGCAGGATACAGGCATCTAAGTATGAGAACGTGCTGCTGTTGTAGGTAATCGAGAGCTACCTTGATTAACTGAGCTACAAACGTTTGGTACGAGATCCGGGGTTGTGTGCAGATTAGAAAAGGTATGAAATGCCGAGAAGATCTACGAAATGGCACGATGCAAAATCCAAGGATTGCGTATACGCAGGGCCATTTACCAGCCTACTTCCCCTTCGATGTAAGGTTCGATTGTTACGCCTGATTGGCCTCGCTCTTTTCGGAGGACATGACGTTCTAAAGAGTATACTTCGTACGATCCGACGGCATACTTCATTGCTTTGATGTGATGAGGCCGTGAGTTGGCCGCAACTGCGTGTCTGCGGCTCTGCCATATACAGGTGGCAAGGTTCATTCCAGTCTGGTCTGGTATCCCGTACCAATACAGAATCAACTGAAGACAACAAGTTAGCAGTCCAGCAAATTGAACCACACGCGGCTACTACTTACGCCTCCATTTCGAATTGCTTCTTCATGTGCAAGTTTGTCAGCTTCGTAGAGCACTCAAAAAAAAAAAAAGAAAGAAAGTCGGATGACAGAAATCGGAGGCAGAAGGAAAAGACAAACATCCTCCATCGCTTCCCACTCTTCGCTTGCTGCGGAAAACAACACAATACCACTCGCGCTCGTCTTCCTCAGGAAGATCAAGTTCTGTCCAATTAAATGCTTCGGGATATGGGGTGCTGGCATAATCTGAGTTGACCGGGGTGAAATGATGCAGCGCTTTGTGAAGTGACAATGATGCTGGGTCAATATCTGGTAGACGTGTTTCAGTGACCACGGGTGTCTTTTCTGAGAACACAGGATGGGGCACAAGTCCTTGGGGAAGACCAGAAAGTAGAGGAGGGAGATATAGAACGGGAGTTTTAGGCTCAGAGAGACTCTGCGAATCAAACGAAGGTATTGAGTGTGGATCCCGGGAGATTTCTGGTATCTTGTTTGGTGAGTCCAAGGCAGTTGGAGTAGAATGTTGTTTGAAGCCAGCTTGGGGCTGAGAGAGAGTGAGGGTCATGACTTGATAGCTGGTGGGAGAACGACAAGGGTGAGGTATGAGCAGAACTATGACGGTGGTTGCCTCTGCGGATTTATACAGTGTGTAGAGATCCAAAGCGTGACAGTGGTTGCGCGTATATAATTACTGTTCGCAAAATTGGTGCCGATGTGCACACTGATTCGCGACATAATTGCGACATCTTGCGAGTCCTTCCTTTACCTAATAGTAACAATGATACCGGTTTGCTGTTAGGAGTCCCCAAGAAAGTATGGGTTGACCAACGGGGTTACGACTGGTTGATGAAAGTAGCGGGAAGGAGAAAGAAGTTTACAAACTCACCCGGGGAAAGTTCGAACGAAGAAGGTAAGTATTACTACACGTACTGTAGCTAACGTCGATGCAGAGTTCGGAAGGGACCAACATACCAGTCCGACATTGCTTTGAGCAGGAGATAATATTGTACTTACAGCATTCCCTTGCACACCAGGAGGAAACTGTCGTCTTAAGCTAGGTTACGTGAGCATCATAAGTAAATGATACTTTCCTTGGCGCCATCTTCAGGAAATCGCGCAACTAAAATAGCTTGGCAAGGTGTGAAACCTCCCCAGGAATGATGCACGTGTTTCCAAACCGACCTGGATGGGGGAGGGGGCGATGACACGCCGACGGGCATCCGGGGAGCTCATCATCCCATGTGGAGCATAGCTTCCGTCGAGTAGGCCGAGTCCCGAGCCAGTAACTGGCAACGAGCACGGAAGCAATCGAATCGTCGAACCCGAATTCTATACCAGTAGCCCTTCTCTGAAGGTAGATTCTACAAAATGAGGTGCCAGTCAGTATACGTCGGTGAAAGGAGTAGCTGTTCAAGTGGCTCGAAGCATCAGTCCTATGGGTGCCCGAGTTGAGATTTCATACGATAAAAGGAGACTCCTCTGATAGTTGTGAACACCGGCAGTGTACTTAGCAATGATACTAAGAGCCGAGAAAGCAAGCTGACAAATCTAAGCCTCCTTAGTGTCAACATTCATGGCGACGAAGAAAGTGGCAGAGTCCACTCTATACCACCTCAGCCCTCAGGGATTCTGGAAAAAATTTAGTGTGTCTATCCTTCTCCTCTCACTTACAAAATCTGAATATTCTACTGCCAGGGGACGTGGTCGCAGTCAACCCAGAAATATCGAGTGGTCTGCCCATTGCTAGTATTAATCGTCGCCCCCAGCCTGCTTCAAGACCAGAAAAGTACGACACACCCGCAACTAAAGGCGCGAACCGTTACGCTCCTCTTCCAGCGTCTTGCTTATGGTGTTTTCAGCCTCGGATCCTGCACAAAACCCGTACTGGAAACGCGATGTTCGTCGGGCCTATCCCCAGCTTTCTGTAGTTACGCAATCGGAACTCTCATCTCTCTTGATCGAACATTCTGGAACTCAAGCGTACGTGTACTTTTCTGAGCATCACAATTACCCGGTCACGATTTCGCCCTGCAGCATCTCTCCACCTTCTGAAGGTAAACAGAATGCATCGGGGGTTCCTGTTACTTCGCAAAGTCAAATTGACCTCACTGAGGCTATTGCGTCCATTACCACTGCACAGAAAGTGTATTCTGAGTCGAAGCTCCCTCCCGCAATTCCTATTCCTCATAAACGTTGGATACCAGAGCTTGCCCCTGACGCACCCCATGACCGGCATGCATACTTCCCCATGTCACTGTACAGATGACTGTTAGAATAAATACATTGGCGCACATTAGTATTGACTATAAACTTGCACTTGAAGTAGCTATACCTCGGACTCCACAGCGCCATTAATCTCAAATATGCATAAATAAGGTCATGTCTAGACCACCACCATCTGCAGCAGCAGGCTCCTCGTCGGAAACGCAGGCTGCTACTTTTGCAGATGATCCAAGGTGCGTGCATACGCGACACTGAATGGTCTCCTCATGTCGCTCGCGTTCAGAATTTACTTTTCCAAAACTACAAATACCTGGAGACTAGAGGACGATGATGGCACGGAACAGGAATATGATGCAGCTAAGGGCTTATGGGTTCCCTTGGTCAGTACTAGCTCTTAATGCTGCCAGAGAAGCGCATTAATGCATGGTAGGTCGACGAAGATCTGGTTAAGCGACAACAGGCTGCGTATTCGGTAGCCGGTGTCGATGAAGAGGTGTGTCTCATCATGCACTACACCGCACATATATATCGTACAAGTGTTACTGTTGCTTAGACACCTGCAGCACCCGTTCTAGCTCGCGAAAACAAGAAAAGAAAAGAGCCTGAAGATTATACATCGAACTCGGAACCTGGTCCTTCTATTAAACGCGGAAAGAATGAGAAAAAAGACCAGTCCAAAACAGAACGCAAATCAAAGAACACTGCAGTTTATGTCACAGGTCTACCTGCGGACACAGATCATGACGAACTCGTCGAGCGTTTCTCAAAATGTGGAATGATCGAAGAGGATGACGATGGGGAACGAAAGGTGAAGATGTATGCCAGAGAGGACGGGTCATTTAGTGGGGAAGCGTTAGTCGTATACTTCAAGGAAGATTCTGTCTTACTGGCCCTCAACATTCTCGATGACGCTGAGCTGCGCTTAGGGGACGCAAACTCTGTCATGAGAGTCACCAAGGCCGATTTTGGACATAAGGCTAGTGGTGGAGGAGGTGAGGGTCAAGAAGGGAAGCATCGTAAAACCGTAGACAAGAAAAAAGCCTCGAGACGAATCGGCAAAATGCAGAAGTATGTCGGACAACTTGCCCATCTGAAGTCTTCAAGTTCTTGGCTGACCAACTATGCAGGAAACTGCTAGAGTGGGACGAAGAGGATGGTTTTGGTCCCATGATCCAACCTGAAGACAACGTTAATGTGGTGAACAAGAATAATCGAGTAGTGGTCTTGAAGCATATGTTTACTCTGAATGAACTCCAAGAGGACGCAGCACTTCTGCTCGACCTCAAGGACGACGTACGTGAGGAGTGTTCTTCCCTCGGAGAGGTCACGAATGTTATCCTGTACGATGTGAGTGCTGGACAACTACGCAACCATTGACACCGCTCAACAGTGGCACTGACAGAAAGAGAAGGATGGTGTTATGACTGTTAAATTCCGTGATCCTCTCAGTGCACACGCGTGTGTATTGGTGCGTGTATTTTGTTATGTCTTTCAATGCATGCTCATCATGCCCTCAAGAAAATGAATGGCAGATTCTTTGCCGAGCGTCGCATTGAAGCAATGCTCTATTCCGGAAAGCAACGGTTTCGACGAAGTGGGACAGGAGACGAAATGGGAGGGGAGGGTGATGAAGCTGAGAAGAAACGTCTGGATGACTTTGCTCAGTGGCTATTGACAGAGGGGGATTGATGCACGATAATGAAGAACATCCTATGCTTTGAATTGTATGCAATATTTATACTTTAATAATCACCAGCAAGAGCATAACGGCTTTTTATTTATGATTTCCATGCGCTGCAAGCAGATGTCAGCAGGCGTGACACCCAAAGAATTGGCCTGACTTACCTCCACGATAACAGTGCGCTTCTGTGAAGCATCTACCGGTTGTATCCAATCAACCCTTCCGCCCACACTTGCTTGTCGGCCGTTGCGAGGGGGTAGACCTTCAACGTATGAAGTAGACTTCGACATAGCTGCCAGATCCTCCTCGGTAATGGAACTAGCACAGGATGACACTTCGTGGACAGTTGCAAGAGGACTGCCCGGGGGAGAAAATGGTGACGTTGGTATATGTGAAGATGAGGCCACCTGCGCGGCTGGCACCTGGATAGGTTTAGTTGAGGTTACCCCTACGTCAACTTCCACTTCTTCCGCTCCACCGAGTCTCTGCAAGCTGGCTTCGACGGCATCAAGACGCTCAAGGTGTTCTAAAACAGTGACGCCTGTAGTTCCAGGATGTACCCTTTGAAATTTAGCAGCGAATGGTACTGGTCGGGGACTACCTGAGGCGTCTGTTGATTTCCGACGAATTGGTGGGGGAAACTCGCTACTAGAGCTCTGACTTCGTGTCCTTCGCGGTAAAGGAACACTGATGATTGAAGGTTTAGGAGAAGCTGGGGCAGGACTGAGCATTGCCTCTTGAAAAGTTTCCTCTGGGATTTCTAATTCATCGTCCCATACAAGAGCTTTTTTTCTTCGCGTCAATTCCAGAGGTCCTGCCGCATGAAATATTAGTCCAGTTATCATGTAAACCACGAGTTGCTCACCCTCATCCTACAAAAGGGATCAGAATTGTTTGGTCTCAACCAATATAGAAATTAGTACGCACAGAATGCTTCAGGGATTGTACGATGTTCCAGGCCTGCCCTAAAACATTTCATGTGTGAGCTATAGATGATGAATACTCGGTGACATACCTTTGACGACAGCCAGCTGCCGCTAGAGATCGAAGTGAGTGATATTCTGATCTCAGATTTAAAATAACTATACCCTGAACATCTTTGGGTGAAAGTCTGGATCAAGAGAAAAGAGTTTCTCGAGTAAATACGTCGTTTCTTCCCACCATGCTTTGGAAGTAAGCAGGGGTAGAAAATGATTCCTAGTTTTCTCGCTGAACGGCCTTCCAATGATACTGACTGGTAAATATAACCATCCGTATGTGTATGAACGCCAGCCCTGCGGGTGTTCGTGAGGAAAAGATAAGGAATTATCAATAGCTGCAATATGGATGTGTGGACTTCTGGTATAATCTGCCAAGGAAATTGTCGATTCCGAGGGCATTGAAGACGCAACATACGGCAACGGTGCAGTCATGCTAGGCAGGTTTGATGAAGCCTCTCGTCGAAGTTCGCTCATGACCGGCATTTCTAGGCGAATAGAGCGGGAGGGTGCGACGTCGATGAGTGTCTTTTCATGGTCTCCTTCGCAATACTTGATCATATAGTTATCAGCACCACGGTCAGTATTGAGCATAAGATAATCTGTAAGACGAGCAATTGGTCTAGGAACGAGCATGTCATAAAGGAAGCACCTACCCAAGATAACAAGTCTGGGAGGCATCACAGGTCATTTGACAACCCTATAAGGTGAAACTCGACTCACTTTTCTAATTCTTCCCGAAAACTTTTTTGCAGAGTTTGACTCCAATAAAATGGTTGCTGAGAATCACTCTCTGTTACATCAAACAGCACTCGCTCTTCATCGTAGTCTGTGTCATCATAAATATCCTCAGGATCCCCGGTTCTTCCGCATACAATCTTGAGCGTGTTGAGGAGGCGCTTAGACACATTCCCGCGTCTATGACTTGAGTCGTCGAAAGTATCAGCGATAGCGCGTCCCGGCCACGGATGTCTTCGAAGAAAGTCGGAGGCGTCTGGCAACAGGGATTGGTCTGGTTGTGCGAATAGTGGAAACACGCTTACCTTGAAACCCATGCAAGAAATATTGCATGCTACCAATCTTCTCAGGTAGTGGCTTTCCTTTCTTGGCTCCATTGCGGTCCAACCAGTCGTAGAAAAATGCCTTACAGCCATGACGTCAAAAGAACGCAGACGAGGAAGCGAGGATCTCGACTCACGGGGCTCGACAAAGAAACCAGCTGGGTAGGTGGTACTATATGAAGGGATAATCGGCCATCTAACAAGGATGCAGCAGCTTCAGAGATATAGCTAGTTATTATATCAATACTGCCTTAAACTTCAAGGGCGACAACGAAGAACCTTAGATTTGGTATGAGACAAGCTCGTCCAAATGGAAGTATCCATCGGAACTGTCGATGTATCCATTTTGTAGTCTCGAACCCGATGACGATTAATCAGGGGACAAAAAACATCTAAAGACAGTATAATCACCTTGGGATTGAGCCGCCCATATGGTTCCTCGTCTTTCGGCTTGAAAACCCTGTATTGTAAATTTTATGAATTAGAAAGTCAGAACGAGAAAGGTGAATTCGTACGTACGCGACTGTTTGTACCCGTCCGCCAAGCTTCGCTCGAGCAAAATACGAGCCGGAAGAACCCTTCGATATCATCTTTGGATGGATTCCTTCCACGATTGCACTTCTCACGGACTGCACTAAGCTGATAAAATATTTGACAGGATCTCCATAAACTAGGGGAGGAGACTTACGCATCATATTCCCCCTGTGTCATTGGTGGCTTATGATCTAAAGTCTTCGTCTGTAACGGTGTGGCTCGACCAGTGACTTTCAGAGATATCAAAGTAATTTACCGTCCCGACAGAGCTTGGCGGCATAATGACAGAGGGTTCAAAGACGCTGTGCGAAATAGGTTTCCGCACATGAGTCGAAACCTTCTTCTTACGCTTCACTTTCTGCGCAATGGACTCGGTCCAACTGAGCGGTAATCTCAGTACTGCAAGGGCTAAGAGAATATATTGATTCACCGTTTAAATGCGTTGTCTAACTTTGTGAGGTCAATGCTTCCTGGACGGGCTGAGCGACGACCACGTGTAGTGATGAGGGGCCGACTGGAGGAAGCTTGGGTTTCTTCTCCTACGTCTGCTTCATGATCAACTTCGTCAACAGATTGGGTGATTGGCTGGTACCCCGAACGACTTGACATTGAGTCCAAGGATCCCAGGTGGAAGTTGAGACAGGCAAATGTATTGTCACAGCTCCGACTCGTCGATCACTCAATCCTTATTTCAGGAAATGGTCACGGGGTCAATCTTTTTCGTAGTTAATAAATTACCCATGTACATATGAAGTTATCCAAAAGACTAAAAAGTATATCACCTAGATGTTATTCCCACCTGTCTCGTCCATCGTAGAATCCCCTTCGCCGTCAGTGCTTAATCCTGCCCACTCCTCCTCAGATCCCAAGGTGGGAATCTTTGCGCCCCTCTCCTTTAAAAACCGGATCACCTCAGACACACCTCTCCACCCCAGGTCATCCAGTGAACCAGCATCTTGTTCGGCTTTGGCCTTAAGCATTCCAGCGCGAGTAAAACTCCCGTACATCTTGGCAAGATGAGGACTGGCTTTCAGTTGCCTTGAGCCTTTCGTCCGTTCCAATTCGTGGAAAAAACTAGCAAGAGCTTTGACAGCCGCCACACGTGTCCTCAACACGTGTCGGACAATCCTCCGTGAAGGAGGTCTACGCCTAGGCTGGGGCTTAACGGGAGGTTCCGCAAGGGGAATGCTTGTCAAAGGTGACTGGATGGTTGGCTCTGCTTTCGTTGGGTCGATGGAATTGGACCTGGGAATTGGGGTCTTTGGCCTGTCAACCCATGGGTTGTCCGGTGGCGTCTCTGGTGTTGTGTACTGGGAGAGTGCTGCAAGAGAAAGGTCCCACCGCTTCGGGGTCCATACGCCAACCAAAAGTCGCCAAGCTGCGATGAGTCGTTTAGCGCTAGGATGAAAAATATCAACAAAAATAACATTGACAGATTGATGTGGTTTCACCGTTCATAATTAGCTACAGTCAAGGACTGTGGGTCAAGAATAAGTCATCAAGGGGAAAGTAACAGCTCACCATCGATTGTCTTGATATGGTAAACAGCAAACAAATAGACTGTGGCAGCAGCCAACAGCGCACCTATTGGGGTGAACCAAAACATGGCCCAAAGGAATAAAAATGCTGCGGGATAGATTAGTAAGAGCGAGAGAAGCCCGAATACTACTTTATTCTGGGCTTGTGTCTCTTCCTCATCCTCCACCAGCCTTGCCCCCAAGCGGCCCATGATATACACAGGCATGTGTATTATTAGCGGGAAAAAAAAGAACGGCAGACCAATCAAGGCGGAAACGGAGTCGCGGATAAGGATGAGTAAGGTGAGTAGACGACTGGGGACCGTAGTTGGTGTATTGGGGTCCAGGGACCGAGGAAGCGGAAGGGCGGAAAGAACAGAATTTGTGAGGTGGGAAGATTGTAGCAGCGAATAGTACTCCAAGAGATGGCGCTTGACTAAGTTGAGGTTGGAAGTGGCATCTGGCGTGGAAAATATGTCTACCAGCCTAAAGGACATTTAGTTATAATGGACAAACAAAGTGGCACAAGCTCGTTACGTCTGGGAGATGGCAACAAACTCGTCGAGCCTAATGGCTTTTTCCCCTTCCCATAGAAGATCACGTGCCATTCGAGCAGTGTAGAGAGTATCCCTGAATCGTAAAGTTGAAGAGATAGTTATCAATAAAATGAAACTTACCAATCAGGAGCATTGATGGTTGCCTCTACTAGTTCGCTTTCAATTGTACGCGTTAGGCGCTTTACCGCCGCTCGCTGCGCGCCTTCGACATCCGAGAAAAATTGCTCCTTAAAAGGCTCCATCGTGATTGGACGGCCGAATCTAGCGCGCAAGTTATATATTAGCCTACACACGATCGCTGTGATGAACTCACTCCAAGATGACCTAAATATGAAACTTTTCAACAAGCGTCCTGCACTTAACACCAATACTCACGTCGCTTCTGTATTTGGTCTTGTTCGTGTAGACTATTGAGGCGGGTACGATCACCACATCCTGATCAGGAGCAGCCTGGGGGTGTTCCTTCCGCCATTTAGCGTATTCTAGGGATGCCCAAGCTGCACCATCCTTGACTTGCATGATCCGTGGCTCGGTGTAACTGGTGCCCTCTGGAAACAACGCAACCGCTTTTCCTTTAGCAAGTGCTTCAAAAGTTCCCTTGAACAGGACTTGTCGGTCTTTGGATTTGCGATCAACTGGTATGTTGCCTGAAGAGTACATGATGAATCGAAGGATTGGGTTCACAAATAAGCTCGCTTGGCATAAATGTGAGTAAAAGGACAGGTGTTAATTAGCAGGGCAACGCACCTTTGCTCCAATAGTTAAGCACTCGATCATGAGGAAATGCAACCGCTATATTGTGGGCATAGTGTGAAACAAATCGTCCTAAGAACGCTAATGAGAACATACAGAGGATAGCCGGGTCCATCATCATATTATGATGCGTTGCAGTCCTGTAAAAATCCAGAAGGTTACGGTGGATTCGGCATTTTGGAAAACGCGTGGGGAGCGTGCGCACACTATTATAGGGCCATCCTTTGGGACGTTTTCTCCTCCTATTACCCGAACCTCTGTAAAGAATGACGAGAGGGCCCAGCTCGAGATTAAACGTATCAGTCTGTGCAGAACCATGGGGTCGGACATCGTTGCGGTGTACGTTATTGCACAATTTGCGGAGCAGTACGCGGTACGGTCACACTGCCGAGTGCTTGTGATTTCTGTGTAATTTGGAGTGAACAGACAAATACGATCAATCAATCGCAAACAACTATCTCTGTCGTGGCGAACCTCCGTCACATCCATCCTAAAACTTCATTAATCATTCGCAATGCACGGCTCAATCTCGCGCATCAACGGTGTCTCTGCGCTACTATCATCCTGCATGATGGCGTTACTTGTCGCTATTGCCCTCTCGTCATTTGCATTCATCGCTGACCCGAAGGGCGATCTGGGGATAGCGTCGGTGAAAGTGTAAGTGTCCACTGGCTCTTTTCAGCACGTCCCATTTCACAAATTACAGCTCGTACCTCGTTTTCCTGTCTTGGTTCATACACCCATATTGAACTGGGATTTCTGCTCTAGATATCCCACAAATAATCGTCGATATCCAAACAAGAAGCAGGAGCTTGCATTTGTCAATTTCAATATCACGGCCGGTTCGTCTTACCTTTCCGGTTCTGCTCACGTCTGTAACGTTTATTAATACAACAGATCTTACACCACTCTTCAACTGGAATACGAAGCAACTTTTTCTTTACTTGGAAGCTGAATATACCAATGCAAATGGGGTGAGGCTCCGATTATCTCCATTTGTTCTCTGTGTGTGCTGGCCGCCATGCATAACTACGTTCCTGGCAACTGTTCCCTTGCTTGCTCTTCCATGACGTTCTGGTTACTGAATTCCTTTCGATTTACTAATCAAGGTTAAAAATGACGTTGTGATTTGGGATCGCATCGTGCGTCGCAAGGAAGACGCGGTTGTCAATGTTGTAGGGAAGAACAAGTACATGTTCCGAGAACTCTCGTCCTCCTTCAAGTTAGTCGTTTTCATGTCACTTTTCACAGCACGCTGTTCTTTTCACACGCTTGAGCCAGTTACTGACGTTTTACATTTCAGGAACGCTCATTCTGCACACTACGCGCTCAGATACAATGTCATGCCACACGTTGGTGTACTAACCTATGGCGAGGCTACGAGAACGGTAGAGGCAGTTGCATTTCCTGAGGTTCAAGCTCGCGTTTCGTAAACTTTCCACAAAGAAATGGGGAACATACAATAGTTTTGTCCTCAAAGATCATTGTGTTGGATCTCCATTTGAATTTCGATGGGCACGAAAGTTGCACCCAACCTTATGTACATTTTAATTCAGGTTCAGCGGAAGGTAAATGAACTAAAATAGTGATGGTATGAAACAACATAAAACAAGGCCCCTGGAGAACAAATTGGTTGAATTGTCAGCGGTTCATGGTGGAGGATCGGTGCTTTTATAATGGATGCCATATTCGCCGCACTGAGGGGGGGGGCGATCGCAAGGCTGCAGTGCACCTGGTAAGTACATAGAAGCAAAGCTAATCAAAATGTGTGATGGGTGGGTGCAGGGCCGGTTCAGGTGGACAGGTTGAGAGTAAGTGTCTGGATAAATGGGGAGATGGTCAAGTATAGACATTGCCCCCTTGATCTCGTGCTGATGTCGGGCAAGGCCAAAAAAGCCGACGAGATGCAGAGGTTGGCAGAGAGAGAGAGAGAAGGAGAAGGGCAGATGAGTTGATATGAAACATGGAGAATGGCAAGAAAATTGAATTAAAGTTAAGGGTCATTTGACCAGACTGGTGTCGCGTGTCCGTGTCGAAGCTGCTGCCTTCAAATTTACACCGCGTTCCCTATCTACCCCTGATCCCCGGATCTTCTACAACCCCCATTCCTCTTCCCCTCAACCATGTCCTTCAACTGCTACCAACAATCCTCGTCGTCCTAACTCTTCCTTCAACTTTAATCTCTCTTTTCTCAATGTTCCCACCTCACATGCTCGCCGACAAGCCACCAACGTTGTCTGCCTTCCAGCAGTGGAAGTTGGAAGACGATCTCAAGTTTTACGCAACCTTCCCTCAGGCAAGACCAGCTGCTAACCAATATACATTTCAACCCTCCCATTATGGCGATTACCTTGGCGGTGCTGGCTTTACATTTAACTTGGGTGGAAGCTATGCATCCATGGACGAGACGATCCCAGGACAGCCTGGTTTGTCAGACGACTACTACTCTCCGACCAGCCCACATGCTCGCGACCATGAACAGATCGAGCCATCGTTGCCGCCTACTACCATACACTATGACCATGACCCACTCTCAGATGACTCAATAGCCTCGTCGTCCTCGTGTGCGTGCAGTGCACAAGCTGGACTTCCCATCTCCCATGACAGCCCCATGCAACAGAACAGACACGATTCCTTGTCACCTATACACCCTGATGTCAGCTCATACTCCCACTCTACTTGATGCATACATAATCTGAGTTGTTTACAGATGTCCTCCGTCCGTGCTTCTCAACTTTACCACAGTCATTCTCCTCCCGTTGAAGTGCAGAGCCACATCATCGTTCCCTCTCGGCAGCCGCGTCCTGCTCTCCAGCATTGTCCACCACAACCAGAACCCCCAATTATGGACTATCTTCCGTCCCCGTCTTCCCCCGCTCCTCCTTCACACATGACATCGATCCAGAGAACTGGTGTTCATGAAATCCCATCAGATCAGTGGCACCTTCCGGACCAAGTCGATACTCCATGGCAATACGAACCGTTACCGCTGTCTTCTGTATCCGGGCTCGATGAACCTCCATTCTCGTCCCGTCCACTTCCCGCCCCTCAACGCGCTGTCTTCCGTCCCAGCCGATCTCAATCATACCCTCACTTCCATCCAAGCAGGCACAACATCCGGCCCCCAGGCTGGCCTATGGTTCGTACGCCTTCTCTTCATATTCATCTCAATCCACTTCCCTCCGAATGACAGTTGGAGAAAAAGCCACCTCTGGCGTGTCTCTTCTGCCGGGGTCGAAAGATCGCGTGTGGACCACCTGATCCCGGAAGTCTAGATCCGACGTGCAAGTAAGTTTCCGTTCTTCTGCTTTTGATCGTCTCCTCTAGATGCCTCCGCCTTATCACCCCACCCTCGATGGTGATTGACGCTGGCGATATAGACCTTGCTTCCCGATATATGCTTTGACATGGACTGCGACTGATATCAACGTATTTATTAGCCAGTGCCAGAGACGTTCAATCAAGTGCGAGTATCCCTCCGAAAGTCGTCGAGGCATGCGGAGGAAGAAGTCCGTCGGTGCCGTCAGTGCGGCTAGTCCGAAGGTAAAGCTCGGGAAGAGAGCACGATCAAATGGGTGAACATCTGCAGTTTCCTGTATTTAATCTTTTGAGCCCCAGTGCGTTCGATGTGTGAAGCATTTGGGTGATTTTCTCGCCCTTGCCTCTTGATCTTGTCATTTTTAATAGTATATAAAGCTGACCCCGCTGTTCTTACTGACATACACCCTGTTTTCTGGCAATTACTTGTATTGCATATGTATCCGTGCTGTAGGTTTGGTATACTAAGTACATCATACTTACACAGTATAGATAAATTCTTGGCCTGCATGCAGGAAAATAATCATGATGAATACACGCGTACCCAAATGTTTTCAAATTGCAACTTTACATGTGGTTTACACAACGGGACCTAGTAACTGCAACTAAAAAGCGTGGGTAGTGCAACACAATCAAGACCATATCAAGCATATAAGTTGTAGTAAGACTTCAGAAACCAAGCAACGGTGCAAGCAAAAAAAAAAAATATTGTAACAAGTGTAAATTTAACCCCTACGTGCGACTTTCGGAGGATGGCGACCCGAGCGTCTGGGCTGAGCGGCTTCGTCTTCACTAGCCTCGTTGGATTTTCCTGCACGAGTACGAAGATTTTTAGCCGCAGCGCCGCTTCCTCGACCCTTTCCACGGGTCCCCTTGTCCACGTTCCCAGCATTTAGATCCTCTTCATCCGAGCTCTTCCCTTTCCTGGAAGACACTGCCTCACTCAGAGGGCTCGACCCATCAGCGCCATCACCCATTGAGGCCTCTTCCGAGAGGGGGGTTAACTCCGAGTAAACACGTTTATTCTGACCTTTGCTATGGTTATTCGAAGTGCTCGGACCAGCCGTTTGGTCTTGCGCCGCATTAGCGGCAGCAACCATCTCCCAGGATGGTTCCACGAGGGGCTTCCCGTCCTCTGCAGCCTGTGATAAAACATGGCTTCTTCGCTGGAGGGGCGCGACCTTAGAATCCTCGCGTTTGATACCAGTCACAACCGAGTCGCTGGGAAAGGCACCTGGAATTACAGAGGCGCTACCGTCCTGATGGCTAGAGGGTTGAATCTGCATGTTCTTGAAGCCCTGATCTACGGGAAAGCTCCCTTCGTCTAAGACAGAGGGCATCATTGAATAGTCAACGGTGGGAATAGAACTCGTAGAGCTCGATGAGCGACGGTCATAGATAGGCGTGTAGGACAACAGCCAAGGGTGACGGAGGGAGTTCTCCATGGTCATACGTCGCTTCGGATTTTCTTCCAAAAGGCATTGAACAAAATTTTGCACTAAAACCGGGGGGCGAATTAGTACAATTCTGAAACTTCATCTAAGCATGCACCTTCGAGACTGAACCCCGCATTTGGATTGACGAGGGCAGACCAGTCAATGCGACGTTCAGCAATCCGAATCCGAATATCTCTCTGAGTATCGTCGTCGATGAAGGGACTTGAATTCGTAAGCCTGTCGTGCTGTTAGCCTCGATTGCACAGAAAAATGACGCAATGTCACACATTGAAAATACAATAACACCAACACTCCAGCTGTCAACAACGTTGTCGTAACCTTCTCCGTTATCCTGCTTAACGACCTCTGGCGCTAAATAGCTTGGAGTACCGCACATTGTCTGTAACAATAGCGTAAGCCCTGATACTGCTCGAGATGAACGAGATAACCATACCCGCAACATAGTAAGACTGTCAACAGCCTTGGCAAGCCCGAAATCTGCCACCTTGACGATGGGAGGGTTGTCCCTCGTAAGCAGCACATTCTGATCGTGGCATTTAGAAGAAAGAAACGATAGTGATGATGACGGGCACATACCTCAGGCTTCAGATCACGATGAGCGACGCCTTGGGAATGGATATACTATTGACAAGGAAGACCATGAATGTGGGACCTGAGCAATAAACAAAGATCTCATACAGCCAGAGCATCGCACATCTGATAAGTGATATGCTGCGTGTCGACCTCAGCTTCATCGAACACATATTAGTGATTGAGTTCAAGAACGCCAGGAACCTAGTGAACTTACAAAGGCCATTGCGGGTGAGAATGTGTTCAAGGAGATCCCCACCCTCAACGAGTTCCAGAACCAAACCTGTAAACAAGATGAGTGATGGACTGTTGCCAACAACCTATCTCTACGCACTAATGTCGTTGTTATCTTCCTGGTAGAAAACCTCTTTGAGTTCACAGATATTTGGATGTTTGAGATTCTCCATGATGCTGATCTCTCTTGCAAAAGCAGATCTCTTCGAGTTGGGGCCATGGTGGTGCTCTCCCGGCGATCGAACACTCTTGTCGTGTATCATCTTGACTGCATACCACTTGCCAGTGGCACGGGAAATGGCCTTCATAACGGTGGCAAAAGACCCTTTGCCAAGTTCCGTACTGAGGTCGTAGTGGGCGTAAAGACCCGTGGTAGGAGGACCAGCGGCTGTATGGCGATAGACAAAACCTATATTGCGTGAAAAAAGGGGTATACTGGAATGGCGTAATGATACTCACGATAATCCTCAAGCCCACCATTGGCTGGCTGGGGAACTGTCGTCCCGAACGCGATCTCATGGCCTTCGCGAAGGATCCTCGTCTGATTCTTACCAATTTTGACGCCGTTTATCTGAAAGGAGGGGTAATATAAAAAAAGACCACATTCATATAAACCTCAGTTTGCTCACAAAGGTCCCATTGCTAGACAAGTCCAACACAACAACATTCGAAGGATGGGTGTCGTTGCCATCCCACGTGATGGTGCAGTGCGAATTACCTAGATAGTCAAGTGTAAGGGGGTGGCAGAGGATTGCTAGGAAAACAGTTACTCACTAATTTTGAACCCTGGCAATACGACCTGGTTCTCTTGGATGTTCCTTCCAATCGTGTAGCGAGGATGGATCTTCCAGAAGTCAATACGAGTCAAAGCGGAGCTGCACGGCTGAAGGTATCCCCAAAGGTGTTCGTCAAGGGCGGTATTGACTGTTTGAGATGCTTGTTGGGTTGATTGTGTCTGCTCCTGAGAATCTTCATTCGCGTCGTCCATGTACATTCCATCGAGCACATCGTTTTCAGCATCCATGATGTAGGGGGGAAAGAGGGGCGCGTGGGTTACGAATGATGTAAAAGGGCTGTGTTCGCTGTTCACTGTTGGGTAGGAAATTTCGGGCTAACTTGTGGCAGGTAATAAATTCAGCTCTTTATATAGAGGAGATGTTTTGAAACGGCAATGAGCGGTGAACAATGGAAAGCTTTGACCCCACGATGTGTTGGACTACGGTTGAACGTTAAAGTTCCGTTGAACAAGGTTGAACAGCTATGAAAGGGAAATTGGATTTACGCGACCCTGGAGACACGCCCACAAAGATTCCTAATCTGGCTAGTGGCCCAAAAAAATGGACTCAGCTTTGGCTTGAACGAACGCAAAAAGTTTGCTTAGGGGCAAGCTTTGACATTTATCTGTACGTATTCCGCTTACACGTTCCACTCTAGTGCTCCACTTGGAAAGATACGAAATGACGAGCACCATGCAAGTCGAAAAAGTTTCTGGCATACCATAATCCTACCCACTACACAATTGCCTCGAACTGAGTGTGATCGTCCAGCTTCCCTTGTGACAGTCACGTCCCAGAAATAAGGTTATAGACATCGCCGCCATTTGGATACAATGTCCATCGCGACGACTGTCGCAGGTCGCAGAGGGAAGCCACAGTGTGTCATCTCAGCGGCAAGGGCGGCAATAAATCCCACGGGCGGGCAGTTGATCCCGGTAAGAGTCGGTGTGGAATCGTGCCTCAGACGGGTAGAGAGCAGCAACGACACCCCGAGCGAACCACCAGGACCTTGCGTCTCGGGACACTGCCTATTTGGACACACACAGCTATTCCACAAACGTTTGAGACCGGAGTTGAGCTAATTCCCTCCGCGACCAGAACATCGTGAATCCAATGGCCTTCACCTCTCGTACCAGCACATCAATCTCCATGCATCAGAGTTATTTGCAAAGATCTGGTATCTTTCGAAATGAAACTGAGCTAATGCATTGAATCATTCAAGCTCACTATCAATTGAAATTATTGCCGGCCGAAAATTCCTGTGGTCCGTAACTGGTGCATATGGTGGAGGATAATAAACATCGAATTCTTGAGCGGGAGTCAAGCTTGCGCCAAAAGGGCCAACAAAAAGAGCAATTTTGATATCGAATCGTTGTCGACTGCAGATATCGTTCAGGCTTTGTGGGAAAAGCGGGTCGCTTTCAACATTGCAACATTTGAATTGGTCCTGCCGACCAGAGCTGTATCTGAGATGTTCAGTTTGAAAAGTTGCTCTAGCATTGCCCCCTACTAGAACCTGAAGTTGTCAGAGAAGTGATTATTATGACTTGCAAATAGATCATCCAGTGTGACTGGGGTAGAAGAAAGAATGCCATCATTCCATGGTGTGAAGCCTCATCGTTCAATATTTATTCGACGAATAAATGATATTATTATTTATATAATGAGATAAATTCTATTCAGAATCTTTGTATTCACCCTCCTGAAGATCTATCATCTCGGTATTTAGAGGCACTTCGTCGTCATTGATAACTACTTTTTCTCTTCGCTCTTGCTCTTGCTCAAGTTGCTTGGGTAAGAGAACCATGCCAAACGCGTATAACCCTGGAAGCAGCTGTAAAACAACATTTTGGTAAATCCTAGATAAAAATATATGGATCTCGCACCACAACCCATCCCCAAAACACGACCCTGACAATGTATGGTACAGGGCCACGTCCTGTAGTCTTCGGCCACTCAGTATCGAATCCCAAATAGACTTGATATAGCGCAACAGCTATGATAAGCAGACCGATAATCGCATGGGCGAAATTTTGAGGAGGGCGGCCTATACTCCTCTTCGGCTTAATCCAGTGAATAACGGCGCCTAAACTAACTTGCATGAGATATAGAATCAGAAGAGCAGCGCCCCAAAGCTAATATAGTGAGCGAAAGGCACCTAAGAAAAAAAAAAGCAAATCCAGCTACCTTGTGTTGGTCATCAAGATGGCGCGCTCTTGTCTTTGAGACTGCGAGAATACCAAACACAGAACCCATGATGATAAAAGGTCCAGCTGAATATGCATAATGAGAGCAAGAACATATAACAGGGAAGCAGCGCACCGATAGCAAACTGGACTATCCAATGGCCCTGAAACCAGGTAGGCGTGAAGGTTCTCAGATAGCGTGCCAAAAGTACGCCGGCCGGTAGAAAGACCAGGAAACCTAAGATGCAAAATGCTGCATGGATGACAATATATCGCTGGTAGGGAAGGAATGGAATGTCATCCACAGGGAAAGCGTGATGCAACGGGGGACTAGAGGAGGGAGAGGGCAAGGGATGTGAGGATGCCGAAGCGGTTGACATCGATGGATCCTTGGGGAGATTGAGATGCATAACTCCATGTTCGGCATGTATGACCAGGTGGGCATCAACCGCCGATGAGCTAGGCACCTCAATACCACATGCGAATATCACGGTGGATTTCGTTTTACTGTTGACCTGAATGATATTTGGCGGAAGTTTGGGTGTGGGGAGCGCAACGTTGTTGGACTAACCGGAATTGTGTATCCAAAGTTTAAACCCTTGAAAAATGAAAATCAATAACAGAAATAATTTGATATTGATGATCATACAGAAGTTAAAGAGTCGGACAACGTAGCAACCCAGGGAGGATTGGGATCCACTGTCGGCATGATCTCCCTGGGAGCAATGCGTTGCGACAGCGTCACAGTACCATCAGCATTGGCCCACATTATGACCATAGGAGAATGTGCCATCCATCGACCAAATCCCCTGGACGGGTTGTTAGAACGCAACACAGTATTCAACATTCTACTCACATCCCCATCCAACCTAGAGGCCGCTTTCCGGTACTCGATAAAACATCTAAACACATGCGTACGCGCATTCAGCGTGAGGAGAGAACGGAGTAGGACAGCTGACATTCCACAGTTGAGCCGTTGATCGTGGCAGAGACGCACATCAACTAGTTGGCAAATCAGCGGGTCCATAAGAGCTCAGATGTCCAGGGTCCGTACGTTACCACACTTGCGGTCACCAGAGGAAGTTGACCCCATCATCTGCCGTCTTGCAATACCTCTATCCTAGAAGAGCAGTTCTTAGATCATTGGGAACAAGCTGTTCGAGGATGACGAACGCTGCCATAGGTGGGAATGGTATGGGAAACGAAAATGAGACATGACAAGAGAAACAGTACGAAACCCATTTTGACCACTTGAAATGACTTTAACACGCTGCAGTAAGAACTGGAGGTGCTTATATAGGTGTAATGTAAACGTAGAGGCTAGGATCAATGATACGTCACGTACGGCGACAACCGTCCGCACTGACGGCAAGAATTGCGTACATTCGCAACTCTACTAGCAATCCTATCTGTACAGAACCTTGCAATTGATATATTCCAATCACAAAGGAGTGGATTACTGATCAACTGTATATTTTAAATAACCAGAATCAGAATAAGTAGACTCGCAACCCATATCATCCCCATTTTTTCTTTTTCCGACCGCCAGGAGCGCTACTACCGAGTGCAGATGAACTACCTTCCAATCGATCCAGCAACGAAAACATCTGAGGTGGATCTGTCGTTCGTTCGGGGGAGGACGGCATCCTAGCGGCCATCTTCGCAGCGCCTTTGATGCTCCACCCGCCCGGAGGATGCGGCAAGTCGAAATTGGTCTCCGTTGCATTGCTTGACAACGGGCGTTTCGCAATAGCCGCGGGCGAACTCGAACCATTCGAAGTCAAGCGACTTAACAAGGAGAGTCCAGTAGTGTCCATGTCCTCCTCTCCGTTATCTTTTAGTCGCTTTGGGGGCCGCGGTGAATCGTCCATAGATAGATGATGCTTGTTAGTGGCGTATCTTGATGTTGATGCCATTGTTTGCGTAGGGAATTCAGTCATGACCTGATCCCGCGGTCTAGATTTGTGGGGCAGCATGAGTCCAAATGGCGACGTGACGATCGATGGTCGTTCAGGGAGTGAAGACGAGCCGAAATGGCCATTATCGTTTGATGGCCTCAAATGTGCCACGTTCTTGGTTATCCCTTTACCATGAGTCGCATTATCTTGCACAGTTGCGTGATCGGTTGTTGATGGCAATAGAGACTGCTCAAACAGACAAGGGTAAAAATGATGGAAATAAAAAGGGGCCCATTGCGAACCCTGGTGAGGTTTTGAACAGCTTGAACGTGTTCCGTGTTAGCAATAGTTTGTATTCTCTTCAGTGCTTCGATTAAATTTGGAGGTAGTGTCCAATTTGTTTCCTCCTTTCGCTATAGGCGGTGGTTCGTTTCAATCGATTAGAAAAAAAAACATTCACCACGTACACGTTTGCATGACTCTAATAGCAGAATGGATACCTTGGCCGATCTCTCATCAGTTAACCTCCTTCCAAGGGACTAAGACAGGTTGTGGAGCATCAGCGATCTGTTAAATATCACGTACATACCTCTAGTAGAAACGGGGACGCATCCATCACTTGTTTTCTAAGAACTAGCCCGTCGTCGCTGGATTCGGTGGCCGCGCTTGATGCGTGAAAAGTCTCGATCATGTTGCAGATGACCGAGATCTGGTCGTCTGGAGAAAACTTCTGCAGTGTCATTTTGCTACAGAGGTGACCGCAGTAGAACCGCAACAGTTGGATGGCGGGGGCTATTCGTCTCTCGATGACCACGAATGATATCAAGTCCAGGTATAGCCGTGCAGTGCGCAATATAGTGTCATCAGCCGATCGAACTCCGGTTCGAAGAGATGCTGCCACTTTGTTGAGCAAAGTTTCGAGCAGGATGGGACCGTGACGTGAACGTGTCTTGTAAGCAGTTAGGGATAGAAGGAGACCATTAACAATAATTTCGACATCGTTGAAGTTCAATTTTGGTATCGCCTATAAGACCCAGTAAATCACGAGAAGGGAGAGACATGATTTACTTACGCCAAGCAGACTATTAATAAGCACTTCCTCGGCAACGGATGAAGGGACTGCATGCCTCTCCACAATCGCGCGTTTGGCCTCTCCAGTCAAAAACGACAATACCAAGGACCGCAGTCGATCGCGAATGGCTTGCTCTTCCTCGTCCATGAATCCATCGGGTGGGGAGAGCTGATCGCAAAGAACACCAAGAGTGACTTTAGGATCCATGTCGAGATGTTCGGTCAGCGCCTTCTTCACGACAGTCACCTCGCCCGGCTCGTCTAGCCAATTGTACTCTCAGTGTGATATTCAAAGGCCTCCCTGAACAATAAAACGACAAGCTCACCACTCTGCAACAATTGTAGCAAGACATCTGCATTCCGTTTCACCGATTTATTGTCTGCTCTAGATATTTGAGTAATAGCCAAATACCCTTCTATTCGAACCTAGGACCAACGTTAATACCGTGAGTTCTGAACGTAAGCTGCAATCACATTGGACGATTGATCCTCGCATAAGTCATAGATGGCGTCGATGGCAGCCTCTTCCAACTCGGGGAAATCAGTGAAGAAGAAACGAATATTTTGAGCGGCGAGGATTTTGAGAGTTGGATGTGGGCAATGGATGACCTCTATCAAGCGTTTCAATGTTTCACGTCGCTGAAAAAGAGTCAATTCAGTTCCTTGGTCGTTCTCAGCACAATGAACCTCACGAATGATCCAGTCTTGTCTGGATTTCCCTTGGCTCTGCGAATGACATCTTGGACGAGTTGAATAAGTTTCTGCGTCAATTGGATTTCAAACGGACCTTTTATTTCACGCTCTTGATCAGCAGGGCCGTTCTCCATACCTTCACGGTAAATGATAAGTAAGGACAAACGTGAACGACGACCTGAGGTGTCGCCGTAAGTGTATACAAAGGTGCACGTGCTCATTACCATTTGGTAAACAAATTGCAAGTCCGTCCCGGTTTATGCCAGCCAATGAAGAGGCTCCAATTCCTCTACTGGCACTCCATGTCGTTTACCATAAAAGCTGGTAATTTTTTATTTTATTTCAGATTCTGCAGTACTCATCTTGGCAACACAGTCGCCGCTAGAGCCAGCAGAGGAACGGCTGGCCAGCCCCAAGTGGGCTTGCAAGGTGAGCTCAACCACAACTGTCGCACAAGTTCTGATCAAGTCTAGTCTATCGCGCTTTTCATCCATCAAGACCTGCTCTTCAAGCGGAATCACCACAGTCAATACCCAATCCCACCGAGCCGATGACCGCTCTTGCTCAACGAGGTTCAAATCAGTTCAGTCTAGAGCACCCTCAGAATAGAGCTGGTGGGCCTCCACTTTTATTTGGGACTTACTATGATTCTCATATTTTTCCCCGCATAAGAATATGTCTTGTCGACACTGGATAAAGTCACAAATTGGGCGAGACAGGGCTCTATGTGGCCAATGACATTCGGTAAATTCCATGCACTTCGTGGCACGGCCTAATCTGAAAGATGTTCCAAAGGTCTCGCATGTTGTGCCGTAGAGATGATGCACATGGCTGCAGCGCGTTATGACCAAGACAGACTGGGTGTTGTCTTCCGGGCTAGTCCTCGCCAAAGTGATATCATGATTGTTGCCGGGACATTGACGAACAAAATGGCACCTGCGCTCAGAAAGGTGTACGATCAGATGCCTGAACCTCGTAAGTGGATGTTGTAGAATTTGAGGAGACGGTTCACACAAAAATAGGTTGGGTTATTTCGATGGGTTCGTGTGCGAATGGAGGGGGTTACTATCATTATTCGTATTCTGTTGTGCGAGGGTGTGATCGTACGTTCCGTTCCCCTCATTTCCTGAGAGTCGTTTGACATTTATTTGCTGTAGGGATTGTTCCGGTTGACATCTATGTTCCCGGATGCCCCCCGACGGCGGAAGCACTGCTTTATGGCATGCTGCAACTGCAACGTAAGATGCAGAGGAGTCGAAAGGGAGTACTTTGGTGAGTGTAATATAATAATATCGGTTTTGAAAGCTTATCGGAGAGCAAGGTACCGGAAGTAGACTAAATTGAGTACATAGTCTGAGTCGTACAGTAGTAAGATATCTGTACTTAGAGAATTGAATCTTTCACAAGCATTCCAATTCCAAGACTTGGGGCCGCTCTAAGTCATAACAGAGACTGTTTGCCCACGCTGTTTGTTATCCAGTTACTTTTTTCTTCCCTTTCATGGCTGCTACCTTGCACCCTCCCAGAAATGATCCTGGGCCTAGCCTCTTTCCACGAGCGCTCATGGCCGACCTCGACTTCAAGGACAATCGATACCCAACCCTTGCATCGCCCCAATTCGCCAGCGCAATGCTCTTTGGCGCTTCTGATCGGTCTGGCTGGGATAATTCTTCTTTGAATAGGAATCACGCTGACCCATCGAGGAGCTATGAGCCTCAAGGCCCGAGTAATGTGGGAGTGTCAGTATGGGCGCCTGAAAAGCCGACTCAGCAGTACCTCCAACCACAATCAAGAACGGGGGGAGCTGCTGCAGATATTCAGTCTCTGAAATCACACAAATCACAACAATCTCAGTCCCAGGAGCCTCAGCGCAGTGCGTTGTCATACGCCTTGCCCCCAGGAGCTGCTCGCCGGGTCATTGAACGATACAGTTTAGATGACGACCAACGCGCTCCCTCGCGTTCCTCCACCGATACTAGGCCCACCGCGATCAACCCTCCTAACAGCACCCCAAAAACTCTTCACACCACTCCCGAGGAATCTTCCAGATCACCCATGCTTTCCACAACGCCTCGTCATCCTGCCTTGCCCGCCGCATGTGTTGGCATCCACAACGTCTCGACCAATGCCCCCCCTCCCATTATGCCCTTGTCCGCATCCCCGTCCTACAGCCCTCCTATAGCCTCAAAGCACCGTGCTTTCCCACAGCAACCTACATATGTCACGCCTCCCACCACACCTACACCCATCAATACCGTTTTTTCCCCCAAGCTACCCATGCCACAGGAAGAAGTCTGCGTTGAGTGCGCAATGCGAGATCAGGATATGGCTGACGTCGATGCAACCTCGCCTGGTGTTTGGGAAAGGGAGAGCGATGCGACTTTTGAGGATCTCAAGCGGAGAGAACTGGAAGCCGAGGCCAACGGAGTCCTCGTCGATGATCCTACTAAACCTAGAATAAAGGGCGGCCTTTTAACGGAACAGAATCTCAAACTTTGGTTGAGTGTCGTATGTCTTGCTTCTCTTTCACTTTTGACTGGGGCTGATGCCACCCATCTTAGAATCCCCGAGAACCCGCATCACGCCAGCAGACGCTCAACACGTACCTCAAGTCTCAGCGGACACTCCTGGAAGCCGAGGCATTGGCCCATGCCCGTGCGATGCAAGAAGCTAAACAACTGGACAGCAGGATGCGGGATACTTATTCTCAATTACGCCGATCCGCGTATGATACGGGCAACATCGCAACCCCCACTGACGACACAGGCGGTGTACGTATTAAGCCTCCCTTGTCACCATCATCACCCAACCTCAGTTCCCACGCACGCTCGCACTCCCGCGAAGTCACCCTTCTTGAGAATGGCATGATCGTCGAGCATGTCGATGTACGCAAAGAAGAGCGGGAGGCCAGGGAACGCAAAAAGAAGGAAGAGCGACGTGCGAGGAAGTCGTCCCGTAGCTCTATAATGGATGTTACATCGATCATCTCTGGACAGAGTTTAGGGCCTCCACTGACGGACAGTGGCATCGGCCTGAAACCCTACTCACGCTATTCTCAGGCGAGCTCACTCAGGCCTACCAGTATCCTCACGGCGCCCCATGAAAGACCAGACTTGCCGCGGGCTTATTCGCAGGCATCTTTCTCAGATGTGCATAGTTTGGGATCTGCATCACCGAGGCGATCGAGATTCTTTGGTATGAAAAATCTTAGTGCGGGTTGGAGAAGCCAGGACAGTCTGGCACCATCTGGGGTATCAGGAAGTATGGTTGATATGCAGTGCGTGTTTTATCTCGTGTCTCCTCATAGCACTGCCCAACCTCTATCCTGATAGCGTGGCCCTCCAACGGGAGTCGCAGGCACAGCAATATCCACAGTCGACCATCGATCTCAATACACCACGTCTCAGTCGAATATGGCCTGCCATGGAGTTGGTACCGCCAACCGGTGCCCATGACCGTCAGTCGGGAGAGAAACCCAAGAAAAAGAAAAAGGTTCTGGCCAAGATATGGCAAGTGGTCACCGGCTCGAGAAAACACGAGATTGTGGCCAGTCGTGAACCGTCACAGTCAGGTGAACGGACTGATGATGATCTTCCACTGGCACCACCTCCTCCGCTGTCGTATCTTGTAGACCGTGGACCTTCTGAGCTGCGACCTGCCAGTAATCGTCATGCTTCTACTTCATCCCTTCCATCTATGTCTCCAAAGGTTGCACTGCCGAGTGCCAGCGTGCCTTCTCCTGGTCCGCCTAATATTTCACAGTCCCACACATTGCGCCCAGTAGTCCCGGATATCGAGACAACCGAAGTCACTTCCACAAATCACGACGACAGCCCACGTCAAGAGGAGGCCGTTGATAATAACGGCGGTGTAAGGAATATTCACACCGTCATTTCTGAGCCTGATATGCGACAACACATCCCTCAGAACGTTTCCCTCCCTCCTCCAATGCCCAGCCCTCAGAACTCAATCAGACCCCTTCTGCCTCTTTCAGTGAGGGAAAAGTCTCTGCCACCATTACCAGGAGAACCTGCCAGCCGTCCCCATACCACGATGACGGATTCCCGCCCACGGACTGTTTATGCATACGACCCACGGCAGCTTCCTCCTGGATCCAGTCCTCCACATGATTTTCTGCCCCCGAGCGCCCCGTTCCGTGGTCCAGATATTCGTCGGCAATCCTTTGGAGGAATGTCTTCTCGGCCGAATCTAGCCGTGCAAACCATACCCCTTCCCCCTGATAATCCTAAATCGTTTGGCTTACGATACGATGAATTTGGTATATCTCGACGGTCCCTTGGCCGACTTGAATACGTCCAAGAGCATCCACCCATCCCAAGAACACCCGTGACGTCGATGAAACGGAAAAGCAAGTTCGGCCTCTCAGCTTTGCTAGGGAAGAAGAGCACTGCCTTTGAACAAGAACACGATGAAAATACTGTAATGAGACGGTCGGGATCAGATGGGCAGGATGATGTGACGAATAATGGTTATGCCACGTCAGCTTCGAGACACAGCGCGGGCCCACATGCACGAATGTCAGTTGCTTCCAGGAAAGCCGTAGAAGAACGAGTGGCACAAGATCCCGAGTTCGTGGCATACCGTTATCCTTCAAACAACCAGCGCTTAGACCTTCTGCGATGATTTCCGTCATGTTCTGCACTCCTCAGTCGATTTTAGTACTGCTCTACTCACTCATCTTGGGGAAATATGTTACTGCTTTCACCTCACACTCGTTTTTGGAATTATCTTTCCCCTCAAGGATCATATTTAGTCATTCCCTGGTCTTCCGCATTGCTCGTCTGCTCTTCGTTATCGACATGGGACTTGTATCTAGTTAGCACACATTCCTTAGCATCCTTTCTAATTCTTCTCGTTGACGACACCGTCCTTAGCCGCATAAACATGTACAATATTGGTAGGTCACTTTTCAATCACAATGATCCACCATTTACAAATTCAATTCCTACATTCGTCGAGGAGTGAAAATCATCCGCGCCTTCGTATCTGGAATAATAGCACCATTGAAGATAATATTGGCTGGCCTGCTGACAGTCCCGGGAGGAAATCCGATATCGTAGTTGAGGAGAATATGGGCCAACATGATCTTCAATTCCATCTACGATCAAAATGACATTTAGTGGGACTACCCTTTAGTATTAAAGCGACATACTGCGGCGAAAAAGCGACCAGCACATGCATGTCGACCTGAATTTCACAATGAACGTCTTGGAAAAAGAGCTATGCAAGTCCGAGGCCACGTACCTGCACCAAAAGGAAGGTACTATTAAAATCAATCAGGATTATATTCTCCACAACCATGTCATGACAGAACGTACGTGGCTGTCTACTGTGGCAAAACCGTACTTCGAATCACTTGCCTGGTGATCTCGCAACTTCGCGAAACGAAACAAATCACAGCGGCTTGGATCAGGATAGACCGTTGGGTTGAAATGTATGGCCTTCATGTCAATGGCGATGCGATGTCCTGGTGGTATCGTTGTTCCGTCAGGGAGTTCGTAGCCAAGCAATGCGACCCGAGGCAAGGCGACTAAAGAGTTTCAGCAGGACGGAACCATGAAACAAGGAATGGAAAATCACAATGCATTAGTCCATAGACTCTTCCCACCTCTCTTAATGCGCTGTCAATTTTTCGAAATTTAAGAAGAGAAATCTTATTCCATCCTCCCTCTGATTCAAGGGCGGCGTTGACTTCATCCCGAATACTATCCAGATCTTCCCGGGACAATAAAGCGAGCTCGAATAACGCTTGAGTAATAAAGATAGACCTGCCATGGAACGGAAGTCCTCATCAAATGCAGCAAGAAGCCTTGAATAGTAATTCACTTACGAAGTATGTATGCTTCCAAAATTAATGTTCAGCAGGCGAATTGCAAGGCCCTCTGTCGTTTCATGCGGTGGGGAGGCTCTAATCAAGAATTCAGTAACTGTCTACAATATAAGGTGTAAGTATTATTTCGTTGATGGTAGTATGCTGCAAGCAAAACTCACAGAGTGTTTCTCCTGCATGTCACGTTCTTCCTTGTATTTATCCAAGAAGGGAATAATGATCTTTAACGCCTTTCCTTTCCCACCCAGGATCGTGGACAACACGAAATAAACGGCTCTGATGAAACAAAGAGGCGGTTAAACTTTTTTCTGCAGTTTCATTGGCAGTAGCAAAGACCTTCGTAAGAGAACAGGGCTCCAGTGCACAAACGGAGCGATAACGGTTACAGTCTCCGCGAATTGAACAATGGCTTGCAAAAAATCCTTTCTGCGACATAGTTCAGTTCCAAATACTACCCGATTGCTAATCCTGGCAATCAGATAGGTCATGGTGTCAAAAACCAAGAGATTTCTAGGTTCTGGACACTTGCTGAATTAGCAGATGGGTCGTGGACTCCCAAAATGTGAGCGCACCATCGTGTTCCGGCAAGCCTATGGTCTCGTTCATCGCCAAGATAGACTCTTCCAATATTTCTGGAATGAAAGCAGGGATAGTACGATTGACGTCGGTGCGTAATACAGTGGCTTGATACGGATTTTCCATTTGATGGGCATCCATAGTGTATGGTAGCTGAAGGTCGTCACTGACCGCGATTGGTTCGTTGAACTGTAAGCACTGCGTTTAAATTAAATCGCACACGTTGAGATTAGAGTCCCATGCTTACAACGTCGTCGGTACTGGATCGTACACTACTCAGATACTCAGGCCCGAGGAAGAACACAGGACCAGACTAAGTGCATGATATGAGACGCGGGTACAAATTATAACGGAATACACATACAAGTGTTGGAATCGCAAAAGGCCGTCCCGAAAAATCCTTCTTTCCTTGCAAAATAATAGATTCGGCGTCAAGCGTAAATCGCCATGCTGTAGCGATGTACCCAACGACCCCCGGAGGGCCTACACGGGGAATCTCTCCAGAGTAAGCTATTGCTCTGGATAGTCGAATATACCCTAGGCAGACGAAGGCAATAAGCGCGACAAGCAGGCAATAGTGCACTTCGAGTATCATTCAGCCCTGTACAATCCAAAGTCGATGGATAAACACCTGGCACAACCTATAAGGCGATCCAGAGACGCCTACTGAACCTGAAGTAGCAGAAATGGTTAGCATAGAATGCAAGGGATATGGTTAGCAGACGGCATGTCAAGAATGCAGCGTTTGAACGGGATTCGGACATGAGACTTATGACTGTTACGAGAAAATGGTCAGCTGGTATCGAGATCTGCCAATTCATGGCAACAATACTTGGCTGAGGCCCTTGAGAGGCCAATCCAGGCTTAGGCATACTGCACAGCTACCTATAAAAGACATCTAATAACACGTGACGAAACTAACGCGACGCGAATGTCACGCGTCGGTGTCTTTCTCTTCCTATATTTCCATCCAGGTCTAGATGGTAATTCCTTTGAATATATCCAGACAATGGCTAAGAAATTTCAAGGCGCCGAGAGGTCTATCATCTGAGGAGAAACGGATCAAATTATTAGAGATTTTCCATGAAACGGTATGTTCTCGAGAATAAAAGCTGATGAGATAACTGGAAATCTGTCATAGAAGGACTTCTATCAGGTTTACTTTTTACGAAAGATCTCTATGCAATTCACTCATGCACCCATCGTCCTCAAGCTCAAGGAGCTTGAAAAGCTAGGGCCAAAGATGAAGGGCATTGGTAAGATCTCCGCTGTCTCCAATGAAGAGGTGTTTTTCACTCTTCTCGAAAGTGTCGCAATCTGTCAAGGAAGTCCTCCAATCTCTTGTTGACGATGGCTTGGTGCAAGGTGATAAGATTGGCTCCTCAAATTGCGAGTATTAGTACTTCAACATATATGCGCAATGGCTTACTCCCAACCAAGTCTTTTGGAGCTTTCCTTCTCAGCAAGGGACAATGGTCCGAGTTGAGTCATTTCGCAAGAGCTGAATGTCGACAGCATATATTTCAGATCCAAGGACGGCTGGCTTCCGTTAAGGACACTCGAAATGGCTGTCAAACACAGTTGGCAGAGGCCAGAACTTCGATCCAGGAAGAAAAGCTAGCCAGAGCAGAATGTGTAGGCGCAATTACTTCTAAGTGTCCTTTTTACATTTGGTATATCCTTTGACAGGAAACCCGCTCGAAATCACTTGAAAACTTGGCAGCCTTGAAAAAAAATCTCGAAGAACTGGAATCTGAACTGGCGGCTTATGGAGACTGCGACCCAGCAAAAATTGAAGAAATGAAAAGAGCCGTATTCTTAGCCAAGGAAGCTTCGCTGCGATGGACAGGTAAGCTGTGCATTCCGGTCATCACCATCAGAGACCTTACCAGAGGGAACCACTTGTACCGAAGACAATTATGGAATGTTGCTGGCCTATTTTACTCGCCAGAACAGTGTGGAACCTGCAGAGATACGGAGATATTTGGGGGTCGATGAAGAGTATGAAGACATCTGTTGAACCTCCTGTAGTGGATAGATTCGATTACTGCAATAAAATCACCATCGCGGCATGAGGAACTACCAGACGTCTAAAAGTGCGAGATATCATTTTGTTAGTTAGGACAGTACTCAGGAGTGAACTGCTCCTGTGTCTGGTATCAAGATTCTAGAACAGATACTATGAACAAGGCTATTTGCCCAATAGATATTATTCCCTCTCCATAGCTCGCCGCAATCCTTCCACCTGGGGAGGGGAAAGCTGAGCGGCGGCTCCATTCGGTATTATGCGAAAAAACGAACCCAGAGTTCACCCCAGTCATCAGCGGCCTGAGCTTGTTTTGCAGCACCAGCAGAAGGTAGAATGAGCCTGACGATGTTAATCACATTGTGTGCTTTCATCAGCACAAGTGCCACTCCTAAACTGCCTTTCTTCTTCATGTGAACGCTCGCTTCTTTACTGTTCTCTAGAATGTCAGCACCGTCGTTCCGTCCTAGAAGCGAGATGTAAATGCTATGGCAATCGAAGAGTTACCCAAGCATACCAAGTATATCCGCGGTTTCTTCCATTGTCACAACATGTCCCGCTGTAGGTTCATATTTTCTGGGTGGAGGTAAATTTGCATGCCCGGAATTCAACTTGACTTCGAGGAATAAGACGTTTTTGTCGACAGCTGATGGTTTGTGCCCCAGATCAAGAGCACATATTGCTGCATGTCGAAGCGCCTCTACATGAGAACTATGCCTGATATACATCACAGGGTCAATTGATGTTGAAAGTGTAAACGTGCTGGCTTAACGGGCACACCATTTTTTGAAGTTAGCAATTGCCTGTGCCATTGATGGGTTTGCAGCAGTGCGAGCCTTCAATTGAGCACTGAGCTTGCAAGGAACCTATGGTCATAACTCTTGCACTCAATAAGAGCACACGAGAGGCATGGTGAAAACCTTATGAAGTGGCCAGCTGGCCACTTGACACTCCTTACTCTATCCAGGATATCAGTAAAGTTGTTGAAGTCGTCGTTATTCATCATTCCGTACGTAATATATGACCTATCAGGAGGCCCGCGTCAACAGTCGAAAGACTGGAAGAAGTTATGCAACCTGACCTCCTTGCACTGCGCACAAGCTTGAAACGACTTGAACTCGGGGTGCTGCTTTTTCGCGCACCAATGACATACTTTCAGTACACGCGATTGCCCCTTCCAGTGAGGGTCCTTGGGATCCATGATGGCAAGACAGACTCGGGATGAAAGAATTTTTCCAACCACTAGCACGTGAAGGAGTCAACCTCATCTTGATTCTCAGCAATCTATGTATCATGATGTATGTAGTCACGGTGTTCGTCTTGGCTCAAGTTCGTCCCGTAGAATACTCCCCCCCAGTGGAGTTGGACTGTGACAGATGACTTTGCAGGATAAAGAAGACTGATGACCCCGCCGATTGAATTTGAGGACCACGACAATTTCTGCCATCACTTCCAGCGATCCTAGATAAAAGGGGATCTTGTTCCTTGTTCCTACAAGGCTACATATATGGGTGTGGCGAGCTTTTCCCATTGGAGTGCCACATTATATTAGCGACATGCGATCTATAAGATCGGGATAAGTAGTACAGTACGTACGTATAGAATGCACAGTGAGGTCAAGTGATAGCCTTGAGCGTGACGTGGTAACGTTTGAACAGGCGCTGCCAAGAACTACTGGCAAGAGCTCCCACACAACTTTGGTTGCAAGAATTTCTGACCATCTCTGAATGCGCAATGTCACTGAGCCCGTCAGCTTCAGCTTCGAATGACTCTGAAATAACGTCAAAGAGGCGACGCATGGATAATATCCCATTAGAACATCGCTCAAATCCGGCCCACGATCTGGCCCAGCTACCTGCTCACATCCCGAAAAGAGGGGCACGAGCGTGTACGGCTTGCAGGAAAGGAAAGAACAGATGTGAAGGAGAGGTACGCACCCGTCAACGGATCCCGTCCCGCGGCGCGACTCACGTATGGCCCGCCTCCCCGTCCGGCCCGGCTCTCTTTTTCGCTTTAGGCTCCTTGCCGTCGATGTGCCCATAATGGAATACCTTGTGTTTACGAGAAACCAGAGAAAAAAAATGTGCAGGGCATGTCCGGTGCAAGTGTTGAGTACGTGTCGCGCCCAAGTTTTATCATCTTTTTCGCCGACTTCACCATCTCAGACGTCTTTCTCGCCTCGAAGGACAGTATTTGGTAAAAGCTTCGCTTCTTGCATGGGTGAGGTGCTCAATTATGCTATAGGTCATGCAGAGCCAGATGATTGGCATGCAATCATCTTTGGACAGAATTTTATTAGCAGTCCAGACGCAACCGTCGCATACAGCAATGGCACACCAGCAACCTCTGTATTCTAGCGGAGCAAGTAATTCGCGTGATGCACAGGGGTTTTTGCCCACGCACCGAGGCGGATTTGACATGCCTTCCGGATCGACAAGGTCTTTCCCTCCGCTTCCAGGGTTCGCTCCGCCTGTCAGTATACTACTTCCGTAAGCCTTAACGCCATGTGGATTTATTCTCTATACATAGCCACATAAATATGCGACATATGGAATTGTTCCAAGCACGACAGCATCTTCGGAAGACGAGTCTGAAGATACTCTGCCACGAGCTAGTCTAAATGCACCAATCGAAGCCTTGCAAGGATTGGCCAATGCTGCAGCTGAACTTGCAGCTGTTCCATCTGCGGCTGAATCCCCAAGGTTTGTGTCCTCCAAGTATGTCACATCTACTTTTAACACTCTCTACCAGAGTAAAGAAACGAAAAAGGGCCGAGCCTATACCTCGTAATGCCTTTCCCCATGTCGTAGAAAAGGTAAGCGACAGCATTCGAAAGAAGATGTTTTCAGGATATATATCAATCCTTTGAAGGGTCTTGTTGCCGATTCTGAGGCCAGGGAGCTGTTCAACATGTAAATTTGGCGTTGGAATGTTTGGTGCAAGCATGCTGATAAGTATACGTAGCTTTTTCGCTGGATGTCATCTCTTTATCCCGCTGTTCGACCCCTCGTACGATACGTATGAAAGCTTAATGGAACGCACTCCCTGGACTTTCGACGCAATTCTGGCTGTGGCCAGTAAGATCCGCAGCGGCAATGGGCCACTCAGTCAAACATTTTACAAGTGCTTGGAGGAAGCTCAGGGAATCGCACGATCCTCTCTTTTTGGTCCCGTTGTTCGTAAAGAAGCAGTACAGGGTCGGACATATTAGCCCTCACATGAAACCCTTCTTAATCCTATTATTTTATTCAACAGGTATGCTTCTACTTGCAGGTTGGAGCACAAATGGGTGGCTGCCAAGTGGACATGCTATGCGAATGGCGTTAGATCTTGGCCTCCATCGCGCACTCGACAAATTAGCCGACGACAACGGCAAGCAACGGACAGAAGAGGAAGAAAGGGATCTAGGTATCATTGCAGCAATTCTAGTGTGATTTTATAGTGATTTTCCTGCCCTGCCTTGCCCAGTGGTTTCTGCGCGAATCTGGCTTTGTTTATATTGGTTCGATCACCAGTCAGTTTTCACCATTTTGCTTGTCAGTCATGGGCACGATAACTAACAATCGTAGGATGAGTCTGGGCACTGGTCGACCTATTGTCCTCAGGGACGAAAATTCCATTCGTCATTGCCGAGTATTGTTGAATCATCAGATGGCATCCCCAACCGATGTCAGGCTCGTTGCACTAGTTGAACTCATAGCCCAAAAAAGCATGCTCAATCTGCTGCTCGTCTTGTCAGTCTTGCTAATATTTTTCTAGCACATATCTACGAAACGTTGGCACCACTCAATGGTCAAGTCAACCACAATACGCTAGCTTTCATCCGCCGTGCCAACATCGCCTTGGATAAATGGTGGACTGACTGTGATGAGCTTCACAGTATGTTAGTTTTCTTTGGTTTACCAGCCTTGTGTTCAAGTCCTTACGTTTAAAGGACAAACCATGGACCAAGATTCGCTCCTGAGAAAGGTTCTTGCTGGTGAACTGCACTATGCCAAGCTTTGGCTGGTTTGCGTTGCCCTGAGGGGCGTTGCTTGGGATAAAATGCCGTTCGAGCAGCGCGAACTTGCGTTCCAGGCCAAGGACGCAGCATCTAACTGCCTATCCATTTTCTTAACCTCGTCGGAATATCGGTATGACCGCTTTCCATTATTTCCGATGTTTATCTGACCATTCCTCTAAGGGCTGCCCTTCGTTATGCCGTACATGATAGCTTGGTCACTGCCGCCTTTTCGGGCCTCTTTTTACTCAAAATGGCCAATTTATTCCCTGCCGAGCTGGATTTGAACGCTATAATAAGACAGGTCGAGCAACTCGCGCAACTTCTCTCAGATGTTGCAGCCGAACGGTAGGTGTCGGCCCATGTATAAGGATAGGCGCTTTTTGCTAAATGCTATACAGCTATGCACTGGCTCTGCGAATCATGTTGGCTAACCTGCGTCGTAAAGTTGGGATAAGTGGAACAGCCACCCCAGCGCCAACCGTGCCTCCCCCATCCTTTGCTCAAGAGATGATCATTTCGCCAACCATCATTGATCCTACCATGCCTCCCCCATTCACCATGGAGGAGCTCGGATTTGTATGGCCAAGCGACAGGGGGAAATTTAGTCCCTCCGCTATACCCCTATGGCTTCAAGAACAGGTTGGAGGGTTTTTCTCTCGTGATTAATGTCACAAACTAAAATGTTCCGATTTACCTAGAGCTTGGCAGACCTTGGATTGCCTGTGAACGGTGCAGATGGCATTTTCCTCCAAATGAATGGACCGAACGGATGGGCTGGCGACTTCGCTCCTATGCCCGAAGCATGGTAATCGCCTCCAGTGTTATCTTTGCCATACAGAACCACTTTCAAGGATTCCATTCTTTCTTCGTCGTCGCTTCGCTATCGGTTGTACTTGCTTCCCTGAAACTTACGTATACCGTGTGTGTTGTTGTCCCATCTGTAGCTGAATTCGTATTGTCCCTGAAAAATGGCGAGTAAAGAATACATCCAAGGCCGTATTCATTCTTCCCCCGAATCACTTTCTTGTTCCTGCAAGAACTGCCAAAAAAAATGTGTACACACATCCTGGGGTAGTGGTAGCAGAACTTACTTTGACTAATGCTTCGGTGCTCTTCAGGAAGTGCTGCCTACCCTGCGGTTTAGAACCTTTCTGGTACCAATATACGATAGCTTGATCAGAGATACAGTCCTTGTTGTACAAAACCTGGAAAAAAAAACTGGTCTAGGCGAGCAGATGTAGAAGGAATGCGCCATACTTTCAGAATTTGGGGGAATGCTTTAATGATGCGTGTGTCTTCATAACAATACACTTGAACAACATTTATAAGAGCAACTTCGGTTTTGGGACCATTGCAAAACGGCTCCAGTATTGGGGCGTATTTCTAAATGCAAGACGTGGCGGTATGTGAATCTATAGGGTAATCAACACAACGGACGAGCTTACCCCGACTTCTCGAAGGGCAAGCCCCTCAATCTGGTCCGGACGGGCACTCCAGTCAACAGAAGCCATCAGTCCCTGCCAGATACACTGAATTAATTCCACTTCTGGAAGAGGCGTTTCTTCCTGATGGGACTTGATCGCCGCGATTATCTTGGGTGATAGCATAATGAAGGGTCAGTCCATTGTGAAAATTTGACAAACATGCCTGTTCGGGCAGATCCTCGCGTTCACAGAACTCTGTGAGATCTTTAACAAGGCTCTCTTTTACAACCGCGTATTGCTTCTTGGCCCACCACTCGGACACTTGAGGGAGGCCTTCTTTCTTAAGATATTCTTCCAGTGCTTTGCCCTCTCGCTTGCTTGGCGGGAAAAAAGCGAGCAAATCTTTGATACCTCCCTTTTTGAGTGCACCCGCAAGATGCTCCATTGATTGGTCGAGGAGGTAAGCACGGAAGATGAGGGTCAGCACTCCCGCAGACACATCTGCATATTGTTAGCCATGTGAAATTTGGAGAGCAAAATAAAATTACACACCATTTTTCACCAAATGATCCTTGGTTAGACTCTGCAGACAAGACGCATTGGCGAGCCCCTGTGAGATTAAGAGCCCTACTGCGATCGACAGTTTATCCTTCTGCGCAGATGACCACCGATGGATGTACTGGAGAAGTCCCGGCAAGGCTAGTTCCTCCAAAGGTTTTTGGAGATACTTGTATCTAAGAGTGGTGATATTGAAAATACCATATCTCCTGAGGAGTAGAGACAATACCTCCTGATGAGTTTATTGAGCACCTCGACATATTTCTTGATCTCATCTATCTCGACGGGTTCCTTTGCATTGAATGTCGTAAAAGGAGAAACCGGGGCACCGTCATCGATATAACTGCCCCCCGGCTGGATGAGGCCTCCAACAAGAATGATCTCGAAGAGTGCGTCTGCATATTTCAGGAATTCGAGTTGCGAACCAGCCTGAATTAACTTGGTGGCAAAAGAATCAAAATCGCCTTCTGGCACGGTTTCAAGATGTTTGTAAAGCTGATCTCGGAAGACTGAGGGAAGAATTTGAGGAGAATATAACGATGACGGTGAGGACAGTTCTGACCGGTTGGCTCGTGCTTTGCGTGAGCTTTTACAGCACCTTTTCTCGCTTTTATTCTAACCCCCTGGAGAGAAGGCTTTGCGGCAGCTTGCTGAGACATACACGGGCCTCGCCAAGAGTCGAAAAGAAGACGACTGGAGAACGTTGGCGATGCTATGTGCTCCAAGTCGGGTTTTGCCGGGTACCTTACTTATGTATCGCCCTGGGGGGAAATCATATGTAGGAAATCATATCGCATTTTGGAACTTATAATTGGTGCGACTCCTTAGATACTTACATAGTTGCTGTAGTTGGACGGGGCGATGCGCTATGGTTACAAGGATTGACAGGACTGCCATTGTTCAAGTTGTGCCACTGCCTTTTTGGGATCACAAGGCCAACTTCATCGCCTCCAACAATCTATTCGAATTCGCGATAGTCTACAAGTTCAATAGCGTCCTCATTTGCTGCTCAGTTTATTCCTTGGTTTCGATCGCCTTCATTATGCCGCCACGATTCAGTGATTCGCCCAATGCACGTTCAAAATCTATCACCACCGCTGAGCTCGATACCCACGGAGTATGTCTCCGACTATCTCCAAATCCCGTGCGATTCACACCCCCCGTTTCACAGATTTTGAATCGACATTCCACCAAAAACTCTGCATATCAGGTCGGTGTATCCGAAGACAAGGGCACACGGCGAACGATGGAAGATGCTCACTCTTTCGTCGTCGACTTTGATAACATCAGAGGACAAGGCTTCTTCGCCGTATTCGATGGTCACGCAGGGAAGCACGCTGCAGAATGGTGTGGCACCCATTTCCACGAGGTCCGTCGCTAAACTACCTTCTTCCTTATCAACATCCCATCCTGCCACACTTTCCAGAACCTTTTGTCGTGTCTACACGCGTCTCCCAGCATGCCTGTTCCCGATGTTCTCAATCAAACTTTCCACAAAGTTGACGAGAGTCTTTCCAAAATGTGCGAAGAATCGGAGGGCAAAATTCACTCTGGGTGTACTGCCGTGACTGCTTTCTTACGCATCGAAGATCCTGATGGCCGCCAGTCTTATCTGAACACCCCTCCGTCACCCACCGCAGAGTCACCCATCTCCAGCCACAGTGTCGATCCAGAAGAGCCCGGCAGCGCTCACAGCAGCGGTGCAGAGAGCATCGGCAATGGCTCCGCAGACGGACTCCAAAAACTTAAGAAGAAATCCAGCAGCGGTAGTCGCATCCGGAAAGCGCTGAAGAGCCTGGCAGGTAGTGCATCTAGCTCCTCCAAGACTTCAGCTCCTACGACTCCTCGATCCACGTCTCCTACCGCATCTAGGAAGAACGTAGCAGTTGGAGCAACGATAGCCATGCCACCCGTCAATGCCAGACGAGTGTTGTATAGCGCCAACGCAGGCGATGCGAGGGGTGTACTTTGTCGTGCCGGGAAGGCTGTGAGATTGACATATGACCATAAAGGCTCCGACAAACAGGAAGCGAAGCGGATAACGGATGCGGGCGGATTCGTAATGAGTGGTAGGGTGAATGGAGTGCTGGCTGTGACAAGAAGTCTCGGTGATTCAGCCATGAAAGAATTTGTTGTCGGGGCTCCGTATACTACCGAGACCGAACTCTGCGACGAAGATGAGTTTCTGGTTTTGGCGTGTGATGGGGTGAGTGTAACATTAAGCCGCTAGTCCGCACGTCGCTTATTTTCGTTGGAACAGCTGTGGGACGTGACCAACGATCAGAGCGCTATCGACCTTGTGCGCGAGGTTGCCGACGCACAACAGGCAAGCTCGAAACTTTTAAAGTACGCGCTTTCACACCATACCACGGATAATGTTACAGTCATTGTGGTCCGGTTCAAACATATTACTCCCCAGACAGCGTAGCCTTTCCAACCACCTGTTTATGGAAATTCTTGCTTCGATAGCGAGCGGAAACTCCGTCCTGTTCTTACATTACAAGTGTGACCTGGGGCACCCATAGTTGGTTCTTTCTTTATATGTAGGGGTACATCATCTGGTGCGGTTGGCACTGTAATTGTATTCACCATGAATATTTCATTGAGCGATTCGGTGTGCTGGTTCAGAAGCTTAAAACTTAACTTATGTAAAGCCTTGAGGCCTTACATAAGGGGTTACTACAATACCGTGACACCATTAGAAGTACTCCTTCAAGTTAGTATACCGGACAGTAGCAGGACTACTCGCTTCGTTCAAACCTACACTCGCAATAATCTCTCCAACCTCGACAGTGACACGACATTTATGAATCCTAGTAAAGCACCATATCCCGGCCCCACCCCCACATACGGCGGCCAGTACACTTCCCCAACACAACATCTGGTATCTGACAGCAAAACACCGTATGACAATGGCCGTTTCAAGCCCAAGAAGACGATCAACGATCCTATCTTCCTCATTTTCTTTATCCTTCAAGCGAGTGGTATTCATTCCTCCACCACGAGACCTTACTCACATCGCAGCGCCTGTCTAGTTTCTAGGCTTCGCAGCACTGTCTGGTATTGCTATCTCTTCATGGGTGTCCAATGGCGGCCTGGGCGGGGGGCTCGGAAAATCTGGAGGACACAGTGGGACAGCCGTGTCTCTCAATCGGTCGGTGGAACCTTCCTGAAATTCGGATAACTCACCTGACTATCGTGACGTTATCGCAATGCAGGAGTACAGCGTATCTTCTTCTCTTAGTGACAGCAGCGGCCGTTCTGCTATCAGCCCTGTATCTCATGCTCACCCGCATGTTTACACGGCTTATCATGCATTTCACCCTCATACTCTCGATAATGTTGAACATGTGAGTTAGGAAATAAATTAGTCATTCACTTGATAATATCTCCCTGTCCCAGCGGTATATGCGTCTACTACTGGATAACGAAGTACTATTGTTCGTCTTCATTTCGCTTCTACGGCCACAAACGCTTATGTGTGCTGTGACGCTATAGCCGGCGCGATCATTTTCACAATTATTGCATTGTTCTCCATCCTTTCCTATTTTGGGTTCCGGTCCCGCATACCGCTCGCGTCTCTCCTTCTTCAAGTCGTGATGGATGTGTCGAAGCATCACCTGAGTGTATACGCCGTCGCATTCTCCGCCCTTCTCATACAAGCGGCGCTCGCTGTGTAAGTATTCTTCGTGCTCCTCAGTGCTTTCGCTAAGGATCGCGGTAGATGGTTCACATTCACAGCAGTGGCAATGTAAGCGTGCCTGCAAACCTTGTTCGTTCTCCGAGCCTGACCCATCCTCAGATATGCTAAATGGACGCCTGGCAATCCTTGTTTGTAACACATTCGAATATATCCCAGATAACCACTCACGTTCTGTTTGGTTTGCTCATAGCTTGTGCCTCATCTGGATGCTCGTCAGGAAAAGTTGCCGGGCTAATCTTTTATGCGGCATTCTCCTTCCTCTGGACATCGCAAGTGACAGGAAACGTCGCACTCGCTACGCTTGCCGGTGGGCCCTATGGTTCGTGGTACTACTTTGGGCCAGGTGACATGGTATCTCTTCCTTTGTTCTCCCTCTTCGCCTCCAACGCTATCCCTTTCTTGTAGCCAAAGAACTCTACAATCTCTGCCTTTGGCCGTGCGTCGACATTGTCTCTGGGATCGATCGCCTTTGGCTCTTTGATTGTAACTCTGCTGGACCTGGTGAGGATGATTCTTCAGGCTGCAATGAATAATGCGAACGCAGACGGTCATCGTGAGTAATTGATCTTGTGTTTCCCAATGCGTAGTGATAAGTCTTGTACAGCTGTGGAGGCTTGCCTGGCTTGCTGCGCTATGTGTTTCATAGGCTGCATTGAAAATATGGTCGAATACTTCAACAGGTTTGTTAATCACTATATTTTCTTGTCGTTGTAAATTACAAGGTAGATTCCCAGATATGCCTATATCGAAATCGGTGAGTTGCCTGATTCTTACAACCCGAAGCCTGGGTGAATGCACTATATTTGGTTTAGCCTTGTACGGCAAGCCCTATATCGATGCGGCCAAAGATACCTGGCGTCTGTTCAAAGATCGCGGTAATGTCTTTCTTGTCGACTTTACCAGATACTTACTTGATATACATTACTTAGGTATTGATGCCCTCGTCAATGACTCCTTGGTTGGAATGAGTAAGTTTTGATCATGTTATAAATAACTCTATGCTGAGTTTGTGTCTAGCGATGACCTGGGGAGCGTACGCTATTGGATTGTTATCATCACTATTTGCCTACCTCTACCTGCGTTGTAAGCTCTGGCTCTTCGGCTGATGACCCGATGACCCGATGACGTTTACTATTTTCGCAGTCACTGCGCCTTCCTACAACGCAGATGGACAGTACACGGCCCCGGTCATGCTTTTTGCGTTTTTGATTGGACTGCTATGCTGTTAGTGCACCCTGATCTCTCTCCCATCCGTGCCAATAAAGCTTTGACAGCTTTGACACTGTCCTCAGCGATTGAAGCTGGCGTGTCCACCATGTAACTCTCTTCTTCTGCGACGATTGATATAATCTTCTTACCACGCATTCGTAACAGTTTCGTTGGCCTCGGCGAGGATCCGCAGGTGCTGGCCATCCGCGCTCCTGAGCTCTTTGCCGTGCGTTTATTCATAGTGTGTTCCGCATGCTGATGTGACAGCTTCCCATAGATGATCGCACGCACGTATCCAGAAGTAACGGCTGGAGTAGCAAGGGATTGACGTGGAGGAGAGAATGGGTTTGGCTAGCAGGTTTACTCTGTTCATTGATAAGAAATAATATATATTACGAGAAGAAAAAGATGTCCCAGGGAGGATTCGAACTTCCGGCTTCTCGGAGCGGTGAAACCACAACGAGATGATTTGACCACTAATCGACAAGGACTTGGGGTAAGCATGATAAGAGTAGAAGTGTAATTACTAGATGGCATTACCTCATGATACGATCGGACCAATAGCAATAAAGCCAACTATCGCATTGGAGACTTATAATACTTGAATCATGCAATTGCAATCGAATAATATCTCCTACCATGCGCAAAACTTCCTACGTCGTCACCTTTCTCGCCGTCGTCTCTGCCCTCATTCTGGTAAATTCAAATATTTCTTCTCCTCAACGTCCGAGTCCTCAGTATTGTCCACCCACAGAATATCTTATCCAACACGCGTTCTGATTGGTTTGTCGCCAGAGTCCCCTTTTTTTTTGCCCTGCCAACTCATCCTTCCTTTAACAGGCTCATCGTTCACAGTCCAGAGATTCTCGGCACCAAGATCACCACCACATACGGGCTCTCCCAACGCTGCCAACAGCAGATAACCAGAATCCCCGGGCCCAATGGCGGCATGTTCGAGTACACTGACTTTGAGTGCCGCCCTTTCCCATCTAAAGCTGCCGAGAAGTGCGAAAACGAGAACTGGGAGTTCTGCGCATCGTGGACTAGTGCACGCTACGTCGTGGAGCTAGCCATATGGTGTTCGGCACTATCGCTGTGCGCCATCGTCTTTGGGGTCAGCACGCACTCGCGTAGAAGGAGGATATGGAGAGCTGTAGCTGGCATCGTGCTCCTTCATGGTGTGTACAACGCATGTCCCCAAGCTGAAACAAACAGGGTTTGATCGATAATCCGTGCATCCCAGCGATATTCCAGATCATCGCATTCGGCATCGTGACAGAAATGTATCGCTCTTCTCGCTACCCCGCCTTTGAACAAGCTCGCCCGGGTGCGTTTCACTTTGGGCTGGTATTTTTGACATGCGGCTAACTGCGCTTCTGATCCCCCTCCCTCAGGTGTTGCCTACGTCTGCAACACTGTCTCCTGGGTATTCAGTATCCTCATCGCCTTCGGAGTGGTCACCACTGGTATATCTGCAGACAAAGGTCATCGTTGGGCTGCCGGAAACCGGCTTTATCGGCGCCAAGTTCGAGGCTATGGCGCTATATAAGCCTGGGCCCATTCATCTATCAATTTTGATTTTCCGTTGCTAATTATATTACATACCACATCTCAAGATACTCGGATACACGTCTCGTTCTGCTGACTTTTTGAATCTGATTTTATATGTTTCTTACACTGAAAGTTCATTTCCAGTGATACTTAGATTGTGCTCCGCGCCAGCACTGTTGTATTAAGCCCCGTGCCAACAAGAGCAATTTACAGACATATATGTACAAGTAATTTATCCCGTATACCGTGTCTTCTGCAAACATGGTCGCTCTTACGCCATTCCCTTTTTCATGTTGTCAAACTGACTCTTCTCATACTTCAACCAATTTTCCCCATTCTCTAATCCTCCCATCGCCCCCTTGACAATCTTCACCACGCTCTGTCCCGGCTGGGGGTCCTTTCCAGCACCTCCCTCCATTCCCTCCCTGAGCGATCCCTTGTCTCCACTGAGTTCCCAAAACATGCTGCCCCCTAGCCCCTCCTTTTTAATCCACTCTCCCTTCCATTTCGCGACCTCCTCGCTGTCGTAACTCACCATTTCTTTTGTATGGTAGTTGTACGTCCAGCTCGCCAGCGCCTTCTCGTCGCGGAAGAGATGAGCACCAGGAAGTGGGAGGGTACGAAAATCGTAAACACCCTGCTCCCAGGTGCCCCCGCCAACGCCATTGAAGGGCGTGCTGGGACCTCGGGTGTTCGCAAAGGAGCGGCCGTATAGGGGCATCCCCACGACAACCTTGGAGCGTGCTACCCCTTGGTTGATGTACCAGTGGATCGACTCAGCAGCGTTGATGTGCCCACCGAAAATATTCGCTTGATGGTTTGCAGTCTGATCCCAAGAACCAGCTACGGGGAGGTAAGTTTGGCCAGGGATGATGTAAGAAACATACAGAAATCATAGGCCATCATGTTCCAGAAATCGAGATGTTTATCCATTTCCTTCACATGAAGCTTCTTGTACTGGTCTGGTCCACACGGCGCCGCAATCTACAACCGCAACGTTAGTCAAGAGCCGTACGGAAGCGTCGAGGTACGCATACAGTCAGGAGAAAGCGATAATTAGCTCCTTTGCTGTGGGCATGGTGATCCAACCCAGCCCTAAGCTCTTTCAAAAGCTCGACATAACCTCTAGCCTGCCCATCATTAGAGGGATACTCATAGTCGACATCCAATCCATCCAACCCATAGTCTTCCAGCAGCTTTATAGATGACTCAACAAACTTGGCCCTCAGCGCTTTCGATACAACGATGGGATGGAAAGCAGGAGAGTATGTCCACCCGCCGATGCTGAGTAACACCTTCAAGTGGCGATTCTTCTTTTTGAGTTCGTAGATAGCTTTGAAGTTCCCGTATAAGTTGTTACCACTATCGTTCCACGAGTCGCCCGGGTAATGGATGTCCTTGTCAGCCCATAAGTCGGACAGGAATACCTCGCCAGTGTCAGCTTTAAGGTTTGCAAATGCATAGAGGAGGTGGCTGCGCCAAAACGGGTCAGTATGGCGAGGGTAAAGTAAGCTAAGTCGACTAGAACATACGTGAGATCCTGGGTTGGAATCAAAGATGGGGTAAATTTTCTCCCATAAATACCCCTGCCATTAGTGGTTAGCACAGAAAGGGGGTGAACGTGATCACTGATCCCACCAGTTGACGAAGCTAGAGATTATTCAGTGTGAGCAATATGTAGTAGTAAAAGGAACCTGGACGCACTATCCAACGTTGTATTTTCCTTGATTGTGCATATCAGCAGTGACTATTTCTGATATTGGTTTAGGGGTATCAGGGTTTGTGCTAGTGTCTGACTGAAGTCGCCGGATGACGGGGGACAGGTACGATGCGAGAGCAACAAGGAATAACGCGAGGGCAACGAGAATAACGCGACGGTATGAAGTCCTCTTTTTGGGAGGAAGCGAATGCGTTACCTCGTCCGAAGGAAGAGGTTTATATGTTGGCGCCATTCCATGGATGAGCGAATAGTTATGACTCAGACTCCTATATTAAACAATGCTCCACATCGTTATACTGTACAAGACGTCCGTCCTAGGACTCACTCGACGCTGAGCTTCGGTCTCTAAAATACAGCAGTACAAGGTGGGTAACGTATATATGACCTCTACATATAAATAGATCGAGAGCAACAAGCCAATATCAACACTGTTGGAGCAACCTGTTCTTCGGCATCGGCTGCTTGAAATCACCTGTCCACGTCGTGAGGTTGGGATCAAGGTATGATCTCTCATATCTAAAAGCACATATTAATGGTCCGTCATGTGTAAAACATAGACCCACGTACGCCGTGATATAGTTTTGCGTTGGGAAGTCGCGCGGATCGCATCCAATGTTAATGGCGTCACGAGGTTGATAAACACGAATGTAGTCGACGATCAACTTTGCAGGGAAGGTGAGGTGCTCGAAATCAATTTTACCAAAATTTGGTGATATCCCCAGATTAGCAATGATATACTGTTTCTGTAAGTAAGTGTCACGGTGTCATAAATATAAGGGAAGAACTACCATAGGCTCTTGGGGTATAGGCCTTGCAGAAATCTGCACTGCATCATCTGCACCTAAGCCTGGAGCCAAAAGAGTCCATGCAACCTTGTTGTCTGAAATCCATGTAATATACTGCGACGAGGTGTCTGCGTGAGATCAACATCTGATAGGAGACAGACTCACTGCATCATCAAATCCTTAAAAGTAAGAACAACTGTAAGGGATGCTGTTGCGGGGCGAGACAAATACATACCAGGCTTATACTACACAGGTTTGCCCAAAATGAGAATTACACAGCGCGGAAAGCGGATGCAAGCTCACCTCAAATCCGTACACCGAAAAACATCCTCCATTCAGCTCATAGCACTGCTGATTGGCGTTTGTGACGACTGACGTTGCCTGTTGAGTGACGCCACCTTTGTAGGTATTAAGATCAGATATCGAAGGGTCAGTGATAACCATATTGGAAGCATTATTCCAGATGTATGCTTCATTGAATGGCTGTGACGTGGTATGTGTATCATAGAGGCAGGATATTGGGATTCATGGACTCACCGCCCACTGCGCGGACTGGGAAACTCGCCCAATGCGTGTTTCTGCATCAACCTTGCGTTATCGTGAGCACGAAAGTCAACGAGGATGGGCAGTCACTAGCAAACCTGTGCCTCAAATATATCGATCTCTGGCCCCGATCTTCCTACGTAAGACCCATCCTTGTGGACTGGTCCAGGATGGGGCTCGCCAGGGCAGGTACATCGTGACAAACGCTGACCGGGAAGATACGAAAGATGCCCTTCCCCATTGACTTCATCGCCGTTGACCGTTGCTGCGTGGGGTTGCCCTTGGATAGTCTGGTTCGACACAGTCCCAACATCACAAGCATCATAACTATACGGCCACTATGTAAAAAGCATCAGCATCCAGGACATTGAGCCAAGAGTCGTTCTGTACCATTCCATCCAGCGAAGCACCATACCCGGCGCGTCCCAAGTTACCCATCGTCCAGATTGCAGGCCACAGACCTAAGATATTGTTCGCTCCCGGAAGCACCACTGAGGATTCGATATATCCTCCGGTAAAGCAGAACTTATTCCTGGTATTAGTAAGTCAGTCACACATAGAAAAAGTCCCAAAAGAATATCAGAACCAGGTAGCTACCATCCCTGACAAAGTATCGGCATATAAGTGTATTTTCAGTCACTATACAGCGTACAGCGTACCCCCTTGGTAATTCAAGTCGTGAGTTTGCTGTTGACTGAGGGTGATAACAAGCGACCCATTTTCTGTAGTGACCGCCGCTGGATCATACCATTCGAGGTTATTCGTTTGCTGTTGAAGTTAGCTTGGCAGCGACATCAGCTAAATGACAAGCCTTACCCAATAATGCAGATCCACTGCTTCCCAATACGGATCATCGCCAGGATAGAACGACCTTCCAGGGGTGTTGAACTCGTCGGAGAAGATGAGTTGCATGTCAGATCCACCAGACTTCCAGGAAGGGCGAGTGTATGCTTCCTTGGGGGTTTCAAGATCTATCAGGCCCCAATTTCCGGTCATCATTGGTATCTAAGGGCTAGATTAAGTGTGTTCCCGCTTCAAAGAGATTCGACTGACCTGGCCCGTGCTATTAATTCCTCCTAGATTGAAACCTCCCTGTGTTGTCATTGTCGTCTTCGTGAAGTGACTGATGATGGGGTATCCGGCACTGTACAATCTTCAGCGTTAGTTTCGTCCCATGGGTGTGGTGTAGGGTCACGGACAACAACGTCAACAATCCCACGCATAGAACGACAAGACAACCAAAATTAGTTAAACCTCTTGCAGTGAGGGGGTGACCGTCTCGTTCGATTGCGTTCATCCGACCTCGCGGATTGTGAAGTTCGTCATCGGGTTCGATAAGGTTAAGTGAAAGGTCGGAACCCCATTGTCGGGGATCTGGTGATAGTGAATACTATATGTGGTTGTCAGGTGCTGGATACAGAGCATCACAACTCTATACCAACCTTAGAGGAGATGCTAACAAGACTTGCGTTTGCTCTGGAAGTTGGATATGGTGTTTCCATGTTTCCCTCCTGTTCAAATCAGTAATGTGGATCTTGTCACGAAAATGATAAGCATGCCATTTGTGTTTTCCGCCATATACCGGACATGGCTTGAGTGGTATACAAAACGATCGTGGCACAGTGTGCAGTGCAAAGGCAAAGGGGGCGTAAGATAAAGGACAGTAGTTACAGCGACACAGGCGAAGAGGGAAATGGCGACGGCGGAAACAAGCTGGGAGCTGCTTACATCACCAGGGATTCTTGGCAGGGTTTCTATTCTTGTTCAATTTCTGTACTACAGGGTCATCATATGCATGTAATGTAATTCATCAAGTTCAATGGGTCACGTACAAATGTATACTAGATCGTACATATATAAGTAGGGAGGTTGTTACGACAGAATAATAATGATAGCTGGGAGAGGATACAAGTAAATAGAGACTCAAGGACTACGAGAATCATCGTTGCTTGTCGCCCACCAGGGAGCAAGTGTTACAATAAACGGGTAATTACTCCAAGACCCTGTGAACAACATGTCAAAGGAGCTGCATTGCGTGATGGTGAGAACAAGCTAACTTTGGTCTTTCCCTCACGAAACAGAAGCTTCATCCCTTCCTTGACAAACTCTGGATGTGAAATGAACTCGAACTGGACGGTAGCACGATCGCCTGTACGGAGGATACCCTGCGGGTGATCCATGCCAATAATCCTTACGGTTTGACGAACCGCCTGTGGGAAACAAGTCAAACACCATATGTCACTAGTTACTCGCATATCAAAACTTACTCCACAGTGCAACATAGCCTACGTAGAAGGGGATATTAAGCCAGCCTGCAGCTTTTGATGACTCTGACAAACCTGATAATTCTTTTGCAGTGTGGTGTTATGACTTGGGTACATTTTTAAGGCTTGTCTGCCGTGTAAGAGAGGAAGCACTCACTATAAAATGAGTACTTGTCCCTCGAATTGGCGAACAGCTATGATCGCTGATAAGTAAAAGTCTATCTAGCCTTAAGTAGCAGGTAAGTTACCGCGTGGTGGAGCTTCCATTTTATGCACAAGGACCATTCCTTTCCTGACAGTAGCTCGACGTACACGTTTCAAAGCCAGGGACACGCATTGACCTGCTTCAGCAGCTGTAACGTCTGCCCTGGATGATTAATAGTTGGTAGCAGTGGCACATTTGGATTGTCTCCCACTAAGAGTTGTTGACTACGGACCTTTTCCTTTGCATACTCTTCACTACAGTCGTCTGATAGTTTCCATTCGAATCAGGACCAAAAAGAACGGGGTCTCCCGTCTTGACCTTTCCAGAATTGACAATCCCATTGACAACCGTTCCAACGTATGGCACAGACCATACTTCTGTGATGGAGAACTATTAAAACATCGGACATTGAACCCAAGTAAAAAGAATAACAGCGGCGAGAGTCACCTCTAATGATTGATTAACTGCGAACTTCTCGTCGACTTCGCTTGACGGGAGGAGGTTTAAAAATGTGCGGACCTGATGCAATGAAAGGTTTGTGGACCCTTAAACCATGGATGGACTCACATAGTCTAGACCCTCCCCTGTCACGTTGGATATTTGGAATATAGGGCATAAGCTGAGAGGTACATGATTTAGTCACCAGGGAATGGCTAAATAAGATACTGCGAACCGTTCGGCACCAAAGGAAGTAGCGAGCTCGACTGCCGTCTCAAGGGAATTCACGAATACTGGATTTTTGCTTTGGAAACAAGAACCAGATAATGTTAGAAATACGACGAGTCAACACAACAAACCGGCATCCAGGACTCTTTAATATCTTGGTGACTTGCTTCATTGTCTCGGCCATCTTGTTTGGAGGGGTCATGTCAATCTAAATCGGATTAGAAAAATCATGCACACGCAAGATTGCTTGTCGCACGCTTACCTTTGTAATGCACACAACAATTGGTACGCTTAATGCTAGAGCAATGGCGAGGTGCTCCTTTGACATTCCAATTAACCCTGCATTCGCGCCCACTATCAGAATGACGCAAGATGCCGCTCCAGACGTTAAACCGTATAGTGTGGTTTTCAGATAACGTTCGTGACCAGCAAGATCTACCGCCAGGCGAGTCAATATCGGATTGGTTTTACTTCTCTCCGGAGTTACCAATGAAAGAGACAATCTTGGCAGCCTGTACAGATATTTCTTCCCAGCCTAATTTTTCCCGTCGAATGACCTCTGAATCAGACGAATTTATCGTGTTTGGCAATATCGGAGCTCCTGAGGGACCGAATCCCAAGATCTAAAGCGAAAGGAAAAGGATCAAAACCAAACATCTGAAAAATGAGGAGGGCATACTTCCATCCCAACACTTGAAGTTCGCCCTGTCTCCGTCTCGTGTTTATGGCGGAACAGCCCAACACGGGCACGCCCCCTTCCATCGTCCAAAGCTCCTGGTCAAGGGTCTGTGATGAACGAAGAGATATAAGTTAGAATGCGTACCGTGAGTAAGAACTCCTAATGTTGTTGATTTTCCACTATCAACATTTCCAACAACAGCACATCTGACCTCAGGGGTCAGAGAGACGCTTGGCGGAGGTAACCTCAGAAGTAGAGATATTCGTGGATGTCCTGTGCGTGTTTCGAAAAGAACGGACGTCTGAGGGACATTTCAACAGTTTGTCTTGTATAGGTGAAGGGACGTCACGGTCACCGACCTTCCCTCCAACCTCTTCTACAGTCCGGATAATTCCGTCTCTAAGTAAATCTAACTGTTGCACGGTACGAGGGACACCGAACCAGCCGTCAGCATCGTCGGATACCTCACCCGCGAACAGCTGGGCGCGTGTCGGCTGCTCGCCTATTCGGAAGACATACTCGCCCCGGTGTTGTGTGATCAATTCAGCAATCATGTCACGGGCAGCGACAGAGGAGTTCGAGAGTATTGATGCCTAGCGACCTAATCAATCGAATGCCGAGTACAGCAGTGACAGTGAAAAGGCACCAATATTTTATCCTCGACCTCCAGCATGCCAGCCCTCCCGCTAGCATCGTCGTTGTGTGGGTCGGGAGTGTCTTTTTTGGCCTTGCCCTTCGACTGTGGGTTCTTGTTCTCCTTCTCGGGGAGGGCGATCGCACGCTGCTTAACGAGTTCTCTGTGATGTATCTCCTCTATCTCTGTCTGAAATGTCCGTAGACTGGTCATCGTGAAAACAAAATAGTATCCAAGCGGCGTTAGAAACCAGATATTTATGGTCGTTTCGGCCTATGAGTCAATTGAAGTCAAGGAATCGTTGCCAGGGAATCGTGACTCGATAAATAGGCTCGAGTATCACTGACTCCTCGGAGTCATTGGCTTTACCTTGGGATCCAAACAGTATAACGATCATGATGAGTGTATGGGTCTAAGTACAGTAGTAGGGATGGAACGCACAGCAGGGAGCACTTCTGATTCGAACCTACCCAAAGTTGCCTTGTCGCAAAATGGGGCTATATGGTGACCCTAGAAGGCAGCTTCAATTGAACGATAATCATTCAATTGTGAACTTGTAATCTAATCTATTGATCAATTCACACAATGTCACGTGCACATTTATTTTATTGTTTTGAACTTGGAGTCTTGGACAACTGCCTTCGCTAAGTACTACAAGACAGGCTTGCCAGGCTAGGTGCTTAGGTTAAGAAGTTTTGTTTACCTCCTATGGCCCAGGAAACTACATGGTCATCCGCGGGGCCATCCACTACCAGGAAACCAAAAATCAGTGGCACAACTCCTGGCATGCTTGACCCTTCGCAAGTTGAACGGTTACGCCGGATGCCCAACTCAAAATTGTCTTTTGCTGCGTTCAATCCACTCACAGCATCTGCTGCGCAGGAGGTTCATGACCTTCGGAAGCTCTCGTTAAACGAAGAGTTGTACCGGCCCAAACGCGTCGTCGTGGAGACTACATCCACTGGCGAATGTTATTGGCGCTTCGTACCTAGCGCACGGAGGGATGATGATGTCCCTGACGAGGGTCAGTGGCCGAGAGTAGTTGAGATCTGTGGGTAAGCGCTGCGAGTCTGTGCGAACTTGCTGGCTCAAATCCTGAAGTTACATGGCAGCGAACTAGTCGAATGCTCGCAAGACCAATGGGACATCTACAAACTTGATCCCCTCTATGATTGTCGCGTCAAATCGTATCCTCACCTGACCATCATCTCGAAAATCACCCCAAAGCCGACCACCAATGGGATCCCGCTGGGTCCTAAGCGTCGTGTCTCCTCACCAACTCCCGAGCCGCCTGTGCTACCACCACCAAATCCTAGAAAGAAGGTCCAAAGGGCCGTGGTTGTAGGGCGTGAAGAAGAGAGCGACGAGGAGAGTGAGGTTGAATATATGGTTATTGACGATGAGCCCTCCGTTCGACGACGACGCTCCACAGACAAGGCGAGGAAGTTGAGGGATGATATTAGGAACGCCAGAAGGGAAAAGGTAGCTCGTCGGGCAGAGCGGTTAGCAAGGCGGGGTGTCGAAGAAGCTAAGTTTGGATTTTCTGTGGACCATACGCATCACTCCCAAAGCGTTCCTCCAGAACCAGTGGGGAAGAGAAAAGGTGTATTATTTACTGTTGACTGATATGTATCTCTTCCCCCTAACGACATGCCACTTTCTATAGTCAATTCTTTATTCGATTCACTACGGTCAAACAGCGGTGTCGACCATGCAACAATTCCTGAAGAAGAGTCTCATCGTAACAGCGGTAGATGCTTTCATCCAAAGGACTCTAAACGCAGACGGACTGTCTCCCCTGCATCCGCAAAACGTGACCTTGAAGCACGACGCCTAGAGAGAGAGAAACGAAAACAACACCGAAGAGAGCAAGATTTGAATGCTCGCAGGCAAGAACGAGATTTCAAGTTCCTCAATCAGCTTTACTCTGATGTTCCGGATTTAACAGTTAATGGTGAGTCCTTTCGGAACTGTCCTTGGTGGTCATGACTAAATTTGTGGAAAAGACGCACAAGACACAGAAGAAATGCAAAGCCCCAGCAGTGAGGATGAGGAAGCGGAGGATGCGATCCACGGCGGGGTGCACATAGATGACGAAGACGTTATGAGGACAGCCGCAATCGCAGAATCCCGTCGAAAGCTGGCCGAACTTGAGGCAGACAGGCCTCTATGGGAGGAGCAGGCGAAGAAGCGGATGGAACGGGAAAAGGCGGAAGAGGAGGCCCTGCGAGCCAAGACTGAAGCGAGGAGACGTGCTGCTACATTGCAAGAAGAGGCGAACCGCCGGGAGAAAGCACGACTAGAAGAGGAGGCAAAGGAAATACTGAGGAAAGAGAGAGAGGAGATGGGACGTCGAGAGAGAGAGAGACGGCAACGGCAGCAGCGCTGGTCCTATGGACCGTGGACGGTGCAACGGGCGCTCGAACGATACAGGGTTCTGTGCGAATCTTTTGACACGACCAAGTTTTCAGGGTGCGAGCCTTTGACAGTGGACGTTGTTCCCTGGCCAGTTCTGCAGTCTCCCATCACTTTCTCTGTGGAGGATGTTAACTGGACAGCAGTGGAAAAGTTCTTCCAGGAAGTGAAAGGACTGATGCGGCTGCAGGACTATAAGGTATTTGTCGAGAAGAGCCATCGCAGGTTCCACCCCGATCGGTGGAGGAGTAGATCGCTTTTGAAAAGCGTAGTAGACGAAACAGAAAAGGGATGCATGGAGGTTGGTATGTATACCGTTCTCTCTGGGTTGTCTGCACTGTGTACTGACTTCCATAAGCGGCTAACACGGTTGCTCAAGCGTTGACGCCCATCTGGCAGGAACTTAACGGTCGTTGAAGTACAAGTTGAATATTATGTACGAATTGCACGTAGCGTAGCACTGCCGCTGAACTTGTGGAGTTACTTGGGTTCCACTGCCAAGCCTTAGACGACGACATTAACTTTTCCTTTGCCGCCTGTGCGCCTTTACTCCTCTCCTGCCAGCGACGCTGTCGTCTCTGTAGGAGCCGGCGTTCCCAAAGTCTCTTCGATCATGCCTTCCAGCGTTGACGCTCATGCACGCAACAGCGCCATACGCAGAGTTCAGTCCACTGGCGACATCCCTCGCGAGCCACGTCCAATCTACAGGCCTCAAGAGCCTCCTCGCCATTCCGATAGCCGCGATGCCACTGATCAAGCTGCTCAACCATCTACCTCATCTCCAACTCCTAATCCCGCTCCTAATCCCGCTCAATATCTGTCCCCTGTAACTTGGACTCCCCAACCCACAACAATGTCTCCACTGGAGCCAGTACATACTCAACCATCTTCTGTCACCCTTGTTCGGCATGTCCCACAGGAGGCTCGAACACCTGTGCGGCAACACAACGCATCCCTTTACAGGCGATCTTTGACGTTCCTTGGGCTGGGGCGTGGAGCTTCGCCAGAACGGAGGTCACTGATGGGACTCTTATTCAATCTGGTGTCCGGGTTCTCTCAGGTGTGTGGCATCATGCATCTTTGAACGACAGGACGATTAAACGCAAAGGAATCAAAAGATCGTCGTTGTAGTGACAATTCTATGTCTCTCAGGGACACGTCTGAAGAGCCCGACACAGCCTGAGCTGACAGAATGGATTGCCTGCAATCGGCCCCTCGGTATCTGGGCGTGTATTTGGGTGATCCGAGCTCTCCTAGCTTGCGGATTGACTTACTGGGGATTCTTGCGTGAACGCAAAGCGTACGTTCCTATATGCTCTGTAAACTCGTGGCCCACTTTCTTGCAGTCGGCAACAACGTCATGCTGAAGAGGGTGTCTCTGCTGTGGTATTGTCCAGCCCAGACGCTTCAGGCCCTTCAACAACCGGAAACACAACGTTGGCTAGTACTCGTGCACACCGACATAGCGACCGAAATGGCACTGGGGATTCCACAGAACATCCACCATTACCATATACTCGGCTTTATTCTCGGTCTGGCTGTAGTTCCCTTCAAGTAGCTGTTCGCTGATCCTTTCCCGATCTAGCTTGACCCTTCTTTCGTCACTTCTGACTTTAAGCTGGTTTCTCACCGCTCATATATTGGAATATACATCAATCAATACCTGTCGCCGGTCCTCTCCTCATATCTGGTGGCTCACATTTGGGATACTGTGCCTTATGTACCTCATGGTTCTTGAGGTTGTCTTACTCGGCATTGTTGTCTTCATCGTTGCACCCATCTTGCTCGTAAGTCCCAACAATTCGTTCATCTATGGCACTTTGTGTAACTTGATGGCAAGTTGTTCTGGAACATATTCCTCATCTGCGTTGGTCGGCACCCACTACAATCCTCTTCCATGATCAAACCTGAGATTGGGAAGCTTCCAAAGCCACTGGTTGATCGCATTCCTTTGGTGATGTATATCCCACCTCCTCCAGCCGGCTCGGCCCAAGGAAAAGTATTGCCACCAGACCGTGCATACTCCTATCCCCCGATACCTGCTGCACACCCCACACCGTCCACAGCTGCACCTGCAACCCAAAGGCCGCGGTTCAAATTTATCCGGAGCCTCTCCTCCTTTGGAAGCAAGAAGCGAAGGGGCGGCACCGACTCACAAGCCCAACCGGATGCAGGTATTGCACCCAAAGAGCCTCAGACGTGGGAAGAGCACTGGGAACAAGGAGAATACCCCTTTGTCGTGCTTGAAGGCAATCGTGCAGCATGCGCTATCTGTTTGATGGACTTCGAAGAACCGAAGAGAATAGGGGATTCGACTTCAAGTGGCCCTGATCTACCTGGAGAGACGACTGCCGAGAATCAAACTGAAAAGTCAGCTCCTGACAGTACGGCCGCGACTGTAGAGGCGCCTCATATTATAGTAGAAGAAGGGAGAACAGACGATCTGAAGCTTGAAAACGCAGGCGAAGGCGCCCAACCCTTAAGACTTCTTGCATGTGGTCACGTTTTTCATGTGAGTCTGATAGCCCTTCCTCAAGCTGGTGAGGCTCACGATACCTACCTGTTACCTAGAAAACATGTCTAGATCCTTGGCTAACAGATGTTTCGGGGCGGTGTCCAGTTTGCCAGAGAGCTGTTGAGTTTCCCGAGGAGAAGAAACCGCGAAAGGAACGGCGACAAAATTGACATTGCAACCGGCAATTTGGATGGCGTAGAACTTTTTGGGTTTTGATTTCGTTCAGCGTATGTATTTCGCTTCGCCACACTCATTATACTGTGTTTGCTATCAAGATATTTAAACACAATTGTAGTTTTCGATGCAGAATGATCTTTCGATTTCCGAAAAGACCATCTTCATGCCACCCAAAGAACTTCCCGGGGGGACGCAACTTGTCCCTCGGACGTCAAACGTGCGCTGCTGCATACTGTAACCGTTTCCCTCCCAGGCATTTTGGAAACTTTGTATTTTTGTCTGTATGTATTTGCATGTGCAATTGAATGATGTGCCACTGGCGCAAGGTTATTGCCCTCTGTTGTATTGAGGTCTCCACATCTTTCTGGCCTTGGTGATCCACTGGTTTGGCATGTTGGACGCATTCCTGATTCAAAGTTACCGGCCATCTCTATATAACAATACTACTAGTAGTAATAACTTGAATGTGATTGGAAGATCTGCACGTGCTGTGAAATATCATGTGATATATATTTCTAACTTGAACTTCGTACTTGGTAGTGATTGCTTGAGCCCGTTATATTGTACAGGATCTCCATAGCTAATGGCTCATCCGGCGAGTGTGTGGTCACGCTCCCTTTCTCGCTCATTTGCTTCGTTGCACCATCGCCCACCAGCCAGCAAGAGGTAATCTCACTTTTTTTTCCGTGTTCTTCAGCTCTCATCTCTTGGCAGCCCAACAGGTATGCGCTGCTGCTGATTCAATTGTGTGGTTCACAACTCGCATCAGCCGTTGTCATGTTGAACATGGGAGGTCCTGCGACTGTGAGTTCCTCCCTTTCTTTTTTTACATGCATGTAATTGATGTGAGCCAGGTCCCTGAAACGCACGACTTCCTCAACAACCTCTTTTCAGACGAGGATCTTATTCCGTTACCATTTCAACGATTTCTTGCACCGATTATTGCCCGCCGACGCACCCCTCAGATTGAAAAACAATATGCGGCTATAGGCGGAGGTTCTCCAATCCTTCGCTATACAAACACCCAGGGAGAGGGGATGGCCAAACTCTTGGATGAGCTGCACCCAGAAACAGCCCCACATAAGGCCTACGTTGCCTTCCGATATGTTCCTCCCCTCACAGAAGAAACAGGGAGACAGATGAAAGCAGATGGGGTCACACGAGCCATCGCTTTCACACAGTATCCGCAATACAGTTGCAGCACCACCGGTAGTAGTCTCAACGAGTTGTTCAAACGTGGGAAAGGAGGAGAGCTTGGACGGGATATTGAGTGGAGTGTAATTGATCGCTGGGGCACTCACCCAGGGTTCATCGAGGTGCGTCAACTAAGTACTGACCCTTAATAACTGTGCTACATGTTTTGCCCAGGCTGTCGCACAAAACATCGAAGCCACTCTCGCCAAATTCCCTTTGTCGACCCGGCAGGACACTGTATTGCTATTCTCGGCACATTCGTTACCTATGTCTGTCGTGAACCGTGGGGACCCATACATCTTAGAGGTTTCCGCTTCTGTTTCAGCGGTGATGGATAGGCTTAAGCACAGTAATCCGTATCGCCTAGTCTGGCAATCGCAGGTGGGTCCGTCAGCGTGGATGGGAATGCAGACGGGGGAAGCATTGAAAGGCCTAGGGCGCATTGGGAAAAAGCAGGTGGTGCTAGTCCCGATCGCATTCACCAGTGATCATATCGAAACCCTATACGAAATTGATCTCGAGTATATCAAAGAGGCAAGAGAGGTGAGGGTCTATTTCAGGTTAGAATGAAAGGTGACCACTTACTCCCATCGCTAGCTTGGTATCGAAGTCTATCGTGCAGAATCTCTGAATAACTCGCCGGTGTTTATTCGGGCGCTTGCGGATATTGTGGCACAACATCTACGTGACTGCAAAGCAGGGAAAGGTCTTGTAAGCACCCAGTTTGGTCTGCGATGTCCAGGATGTATAAACAAGACTTGTGGGCCTCAAAAGACTTGGTTTTCGCGGGGTGGCCGATAGCTAGAGATGTTCCTAGTATGGTGTAAACCGAGGATATGCTTCTCAGTCGCTAAAGTTACTTTTACCGTCGAATTTTACTTTCCGCGGAGAAGCTTTGGCTTAGTCATCCAGCATAATAACAGTTCTAAATGGATTCAAGTCTTGGAGGTTGTATAAAAGGCCCGTGTGGGCTGTCAAGTTCGATAACGACCCCATAGGTTTGCGACTATGACCCACACAACAGTGATTTCTTCCCCCGGAAAAGTCTTGATCGCTGGGGGATATCTCGTGCTCGACCCAAAGTATTCAGGGATAGTCGTTTCGACATCGTCGCGATTCTATACCGCTGTTCAAGCTTATCCGGGCAGCGGGAATCGCATACGAGTGCGATCCCCACAATTCTTGGATGCCGTTTGGGAATATTCCGTTACTACCACTGCTGGTTCTTCAGTGGTGATCGAGGATGCAATCACCAAGTGAGCAGGTTATCTCTCTACGAATTATGTATAGATTCGACAAGATTGGATCTAGCACTAGTAAGAATAAGTTCGTGCACCTTGCGCTACAGGGCACCATTGCCATCGCATCCGAGGTGGCTGGCATCTCATCAGTGGTCGAAACGTTATCGACAGGAATCGATATCGCCATCGTGGGTGACAATGACTTCTACTCTCAAAGGGAGAAGGTGACTTTCACATTCTTGTGTCTCTCATGAAGCAATTGGCTACATCGGTTAACAGCTGTCCTCGCTCGACCGAACTTTTGATTCGTTGTCGCAAATACCGCCATTCACCCCGACGGGCGTTACTCTGTCCGAAGTCCACAAGACCGGCCTTGGCTCCTCCGCTGCTTTGATCACATCGCTGGTTTCCGCCCTTCTCATTCATTTCTCGACAATCTCAGCCGATTCATTCGCGGTCCACAACAGCGACGGGCAACGCCTTGCTCATAACTTGGCCCAGTATGTACACTGTCTGGCACAAGGAAAGGTCGGCAGCGGCTTTGACGTCTCCGCCGCCGTATTCGGAAGCCATCTTTATACCCGCTTCAATCCGAAAGTCCTCCACGACCTTATGAATAACGATACCGTCAGTCCTACGTATAGTGGATTGTGATACATGTCGTGATTTTTTTCTCCACAGCTTCGATCGCAACCACTCCTCCCCGTTTTGCTGCCTTCAAATCCGGCGTGGGATTACCGTATTCAACAATTCAAGCTACCACCTTTAACGAGGATTATGCTTGCCGACGTAGATGCAGGCAGTAATACCCCTTCGCTAGTTGGGCTAGTCCTTAAATGGAGAAAGGAGAAGCCATCAGAAGGTTGCCTGATTTCCTTTCTTGAAAGCTATCGTTGCTGATAGTCATGTTCCCCAGCCGATGAACTGTGGACGGTATTGGATGAACTCAATCAATCCCTTGCAGATACTCTTTTAGGGCTCTCCTCGCTATACAACAAAGACTCTAAGACCTATACAACGGTTGTAAAATATATCTCATCGCTGCGTAGCGAACAGGTAAGTTCGATGAGGCTTTAAAATAAGACTCATACCTCATGAGCATCACAGTGGGATGCAAACCCTTCACACTCGGCTGAAGAACAGCTCATCATATCCCAGTTCGCTGAAGCCCATCGTCTTTCCCAGGTTAGTTCATCCACTCCCCTGTGTTCGCGTGGGGCTGATTCACTGTTCTTCTTTAGGGAATTCGCGCAAAAATGAGAGAAATGGGAACCGCGTCCACGGCCGAGATTGAACCAGAACAACAAACGAATTTGCTAGATGGGTGCATTTCTCTTCCCGGCGTGATCGGGGGTGGTGTTCCCGGTGGTACGTTAGCACTTCGAGTCAGTCAGGTCATTTCCTGTTTGCTGAACGTGTGCAACAGCTGGGGGATATGACGCGATTTGGTTGTTGGTTTGTGAACCTGTAGACCCAGCACCTGATATGTGGCCATGGCAGCGGGTCGAAAGGCTTTGGAAGACCTACCAAAATGTTTCTCCTCTTTCTGTCGTAGAGAGTCTCGCCGGAGGTGCTCGAGTCGAGGAGCTGGAAAAGATCTCTGGTTTGAGCGATGCCGTGATACTCCGGTGATTATATTGTATATATGCTACTAATAACAGTCCGTCCGGTACATATGCTGTAGATGCCTTTCACTACTACGAACATACCTTGGGTTCTCCTGCTTTTGTCCACGTTTTTCCTAATGCGAGAAAAAGAGAAAAAATCATAACGACTCCCCCGAAAGTTGCACAAATAATTGCCGGAAGTTTCGCTCGGCTGTGCCAGGGAGTATTGCTATTTATCAGTTTGATGTAGCACGCGGCAGGGAATATGTAAGCCAACGCAGTAGCAGAGACACCTCCAGTGATCTCGAGCATAATACCTAGATCACAGGTGACCAACGACACTAGACGATGACGTCAGTTAGCAGCAGCTGTGTACGTTCTTTGGAAGATAGGCAGTCACCAAGCATGGATGAAAAAAGTATTGTTGTAGTGAAGAAGACGTGCCGTTGAAGATTGAATAATTCGTGGGAGAAGAAGTATTGTTCAATGACCTAGGCAGTTCAGGGATCAACCTCCACAGTAACAAGATAGTGGCGAGTGCATTACGGACCTCTCGACAGACGAAAAGTTCAAGCGGAAGCGTGGTGAACATGTTCAGTCCAAAACAAAATCGAGCTACGTTGATCAAAGTGTCGTTCTATTTGGTGCACGTGTCAGCAAGGCGTATGGCATAACACCCTCAAAGGAAAAATTACCGCAGCAAAGTTATTCAAGATGTTCCCTTGCGTTTTATCCGTGAAAACCAGAAACGCGGGTACGGCTAGAGTAGTGCAAGCAACAAGTGAAATCAGAGTTGATATATGCGTTACTTTGGCAAACCGATCTAGCGTAGGAGTTTGTAGGCTGCCGTAGATGAGGAGGGAATTGTGGTGACACACTGGGGGTGTTGTAGATTGGTGAATATTCGAACGGAAGGGAAATAATAAGTACCAAAAGCAAAACTGATGACGCCAACCGCTTGGAAGACGCCAGGCCCGAAGATGGAGAAACGTTTGGAGGGGTCGCCTTTCAGTTCCGGCGGGACATGCGATTCTTCAATCATGACAGAGGTGACTATGATAACCATACCGATGAGGGCAACACCAGATGCCCGAGAGAGCTTGTGGATGTCCCGATAGAGGGACAGAGGATAGGATATACAGGAAGTACACAGGGTGATGATGACCTTACGGTTAGAAAATATTTTGAGGACGGGTATGGAGTGAAGGCGAGGGAATAATGAACGAATGACATGGGGTATCGCGTCTCCGAGGATGATCCCAAACGCGCACATGCCTGAGCTCACACAGTTGAATTGATTAAGCACCGAGGAATACTTTGCCTAGAGCTCACCTCCGAATGCAAACGAGAATTGAAAGAATGAGACAGCAGCTCTGCCACTGGACCCGAAACAGTGGTCCATGATGTCGATGTATGAGTGTCTTCCGCTGAGTTTCGCGTTGATGACGATTAATCGGATGGTCCAATCCGTAACAAGACACAATGTCACAAGCAGCACCAGTCCAGTAACGAACCCGGCCTGGCTGATGGCATAAGGAAGCCCTTAGATGATTCGTAGACCATATCAGATCTTGAAATGTTGATCACTATGAGGGGAAGTTACCTATTATTCCTAAAATAAAACCAACTTGTTAAGAGAGCGAAAAGGATAGTTCAGGAATGCTTACCTGCTCCTAATATCGAGTTGGCCATGTTCGCAATCGAATCAATGATACTTCCGCCTGCCATCCGTTTGGCTGCAATCTGTTCCAAATCATAGTCGCCTTCTCCTTGTGATTCGTGTCCCTGCCCAGCTTCCAAGCTTCTTCTTGATGCGGACGATTCAAAGAGCCCGACGAGCAGGGGCATGGATTGACCCACGTCACCTGGAGGAGTAGGAAGGTCGGCATCTTCGTGCTCGTCCATTTGGTCAGAGTCGAGGTCAAACTCTGCACGCATAGCATTAGTAAATACGCGATCTCGGACACATACACACCTGCTTCACGACTAGCAAGGGTTGACCTGAGAGGTGGACCGATTACTTGGACGTCCTCTTGAAAGCGGACGCTGTGATCTGTCCTGTCTGTTTTTGCAGAATAGAGCGCCGTCGCCTCGATGCCATCGTCTGAATCGTCGACAGAGAATATGGTGCGGTCGTTGGGCAGGTTGTCTCGAGAGCCAAGTAAGGGTTGTGCATGCTCTGCATCCGCAGCACCATTTCTAGTGGATAATTGATACATGTCATCGATAGTAGGAAGCCTGAGCCTGGACTCCTTGTTTCGTGCCGTTCAATGTTTGACAGACCTGTGCCCCACGTGACTATGTATCACTTGAAATGATCCACTGAGAAGATTGTTAAACTCTTTATCCAGTCTTTATAGTAACTCCTGGGCAGGCCCCGACTTTTTGCTTCTATCATGTTCACTAGAAAAAACGTCGTCCATGTACTATGCTGCCTTACACCCCCTCTAACACTCGCCGCCACTTTTCAAGCCTCAGCAGAACAATTAGCCTCCTTGTATTCGCTCACAACTAGCACATCCCTCCCTTTTCCATCTGCTACTCAATCGTCTACAGATGCACAATCTTTAATAGTCTCTGCTTGGTCTCTAGGCAAAGGCCGAATCCAGGACGGTTCAAACAACTTGGCTTTTGTGAACGACCCCTTTCCAGATAAACCCGTGCCTATACCGTCCACCGTTAACACTAGTGGTGCTGTATTGCAAGCTACTTACGCCGCCGGTAGTTTCTCGAGCAGTAGCGGCGGTGCGCAGTGGTACAACCTATGGAACGCCTCAGATGGATCAACTTTTGGGACAATGATGGCGTCATATGAAGTTGCGTTTGACGCCAATTTTGATTGGGTGAAGGGAGGTAAGCTGCCGGGGTTGAGGGGCGGTTTGAATTCAACTGGGTGTAGCGGAGGAAACGAAGCTACCGGTCAGGATTGTTTTAGCTCCAGAGTGATGTGGAGAAAAAACGGCGCGGGCGAGGGTACGTGACCTCGCGTTTTCCCCTAACCAATGGTCTGACTTACCCGATGCCTGCCTACAGTCTATGCGTACATCCCTACACCCAATAACCTCTGCTCTGCCAGTGGCATCATCTGCAATTCTGATTTTGGTATTAGCATGTCCAGAGATTCATTCGGTTTCGTCAGCGGACAGTATGCCGGGCTTTGATCTGAGGGTTCCGATCTTATTATCTGACAAGTGCTCGAACAGGTGGAACAGGATTACGATGCTCGTTCGCCTCAATGAGCCTCCAAACCTCGCTAATGGCAACATCCAGCTCTTGTGAGTTTCTTTGTGTTGTGTTACGACAATATGTATTCACCACAGTGGCAACCTTAGTTACAATGACATGCAAGCTATCAACCAACAAAACCTACAAATCCGCAGCAGCGACAGCGTGACTGCCAACGGATTCTATTTCTCGTAAGCTGTTGTGGTCCGCCGCTAGCTTTCAAAGTTTGTTAACAGCTTTAAATAGAACATTTTTTGGAGGTAATGACGCATCATGGGCACCCTCTCAAACCACGCACACCTACTACCGCAATATACGTATGTGGGCCAGCAACGCCCCATCCAACCTCACAGGACAGTCTATCGGTGCCGCCAGTCGTCATGCCGCGGGGCTCACACAGATCACTGGTTTTGCAATCATTAGTGTGGTAGCTGTACTATGTATGTGAAGATTGTTGATTTTTCGGACATACCACATACTTTTCACGTACATGCAATTTACATAGCACAAATATTTTCTCGGCTTAATTTGGTTGTCAACTTAGTCACCTAAGGAACCTGAGCGTCTGACATTAGATCTCTGCAAAAGTAGTCTGAAGTCTAATCGTATGCGAAGAGGGCAGGGAAACATCTAAGTATTGCATTTGCGTTCCGGCTGCGTGTGGAAGTGTACGCCTGAGACGGCGATGCGAGGAATCATGTGCATGGATATAATCATCATGATGTTCAAATTGTCAGACGTGGTTTTGGGTTGTAAGCAATATGTCAATCGCACTCTTTCATCGACTCTCTTCAACAAATCAGAATGGCATTTTCTGGAGCACTCGTGAGTGTTATCTCTACATGGTTCGACAACACCGACAAGCTCTACTATTCCTAGACACTCACTGACCTCAACGACTTCATCACCCCGTCCCAGGCGTGCATCAAGCCCGTTGAACAGCTTAATCCTAGCAAGGAGAAACAACCTGGTGCCGCTTCGGTGTGTAACGGTCCATTCTGGTTCGCATACTTTCTGATGTAGATGAATGACATCAGACAGAAATCCATATAGATGGCACCGGATCCTACTTCGAAGTCTCTACAGACCCGAAGCAATTCTCCACAGGCAAGAAACTAGAGCAGGCGCAGATAAACCTGAATGACTGCCTGGCATGCTCGTAAGTACCCTTCATCTCTTCTCACATGCGCCCTCAGGGCCCCTCATCTACTATCAGTGGCTGCATCACATCCGCCGAATCTGTCCTGATAACTCTCCAGTCACACAAGGAGGTGCTCAATTTCCTTGAATCCAACTCCAGCTCTCCTCCATCTGAAACTCGCAAAGTCCCCATAATATCAATATCGCCTCAGTCTCTCGCCTCCCTCACGACCGCCCTCGCTGCCTCTACCCTAGAATCTCCCATAACTCCACGTCAGCTCCTCCGTCGTATCCGCGCATTCTGCATACAGGCCCTAGGGTTTGCCCAAGTATTTGACACGACGTTCGCTAGGCACCTTGCGTTACGCGAGCATATCAACGAATTCGAAGAGCGGAGCGCTTCCTCTAAAAGTAGAAGGGATGGCACTGACTGTGCGGATACGGGAGGATGGGGACCCCATCCGCTTCCGATGCTGGCGAGCGCGTGCCCCGGATGGATATGTTATGCTGAAAAGGCGCATGCAGAGATGTTGCCGTTCATTGCCCGGACGAAGAGTCCGCAACAAATCATGGGCACGCTCGTGAAGAATTGGATGGGTCAAATGTGGGGAAAGTTGTATGTTGCTCATTCATTCTTGCCATATTGTCCCATTACTCATCTGTCCAACTGTGCAGACCCAATGAGATATACCACGTCTCTGTGATGCCCTGCTACGACAAGAAACTCGAGGCATCAAGGAAGGACTTTTACGACGATGTCTACTCGACACGCGACGTCGACTGCGTCATCACTACCGGAGAGCTCGAACTCATGATGCGCGAGAAGGGATGGGACATCTCTCTCCCAGTGCCCGGTGAATTCGATCTTCCCGCCTCCCCTACAATACCTTCCACATACACGCCTCTGAGTGAAAGTGTCCCATACCCAGCCACTACAGCCCCACCTCTCCTGATGCCAATACCAGAACTTCTGGCTCACCCAGGCACATCCTCGGGATCCTATCTGCACGCCATCATTTCCCACCTACAAGCAACATCACCTGTCCCGCTCATACTTAGCACAAAGACGGTGCGGAATGCTGACTACGAAGAGTATGTCTTGCGCAAGCCGGTGCATACTGCGATCAACGGTGTCCATGGACATGGTACCAATGGAACCAGACCCTCGCCAACACAAGTGCAGGAGCGTCTCGGCGAAATAGTATTCAAGGGTGCCAAATGTTACGGCTTCCGGAACCTGCAGAACGTGGTACGCAAAGTCGGGCGCGAGCGTGGGGTGAGGACTGCCAGTGGGGCTGCCGGAAAGCTTGGCGCCCGATCTCGAGGGAACGGTGATGGCGTCGGGGGAGGTATTCGCCGACTACGGAGAGGCGGAAATACGGAGAAGGAACAAGAGGAGGAAAGGGGATATGACTACGTGGAGGTGATGGCGTGTCCTGGAGGGTGTGTGAATGGCGGGGGCCAATTGAAGCCAGTTCGGTCTGGCAATGGGATGGTAGATGAGGAGGGGTATAAGCGGGATTGGGAGGGAAGTGGTGTTGCTGTTGGTGGTGATGGTGGCGAGGTGAATGTGCTGCAAAACGCGAAGTGGGGCGATAGGGAATGGACGAAGCGGGTGGAGGAAGTGTATTGGTGGGATGGGCATGGTGTTTTGCAGGCTGGTGAGCACCTGAATGCAGATGCACTAGCACGGCGTGTTTGGGATGATCTCGTGCATGGTATAAGGGATGAAGGAATGGATGTAGACGGCGAGACAAAGATTGTAGACCAGGAGGGAGAGCGGAGGAAGTTTTTCAGAACGCAGTACCGAGCTGTGGAGAGTGAGGTTGTTGGGCTGTCAGTTGTTTGGTAGATACTAGAAGGGGTGTTCTCTGGTCGCACTGTGAGAGAACACAGCGTGTGGAATTCAATTTTGAAAAGACTGCGTGCTTTCACTTGGCTCCCTTACGTTCTCCAACGAAGCCAGATCCGTGTCTCTCAGTTGAGTTTCGTCACGTCAATGTATGGCCACCAAAACTCTCGGTCACCCGTATTCTGGTGCCTCTCCTCACCACTACGTATAAACATTAGGTATATATATACTGTGCTCCCCTAGGACCTGAGCCCCACCGCCAAGCTCCCAAACGTCGAACACCCAATTCGAATCTCGGTCCCGCGGCAGTCTCGACGGCGGGTACGCCAAAGGTAATCTACGGTCATTGATACGCACATGGACAGAATCGGAACTCGCCGCGAGCGGTGGTGGTGGCGGTGGTGGCGGCGGCGAGGATGCGTGCCGCCTCGGTTTGAATATTAGCACAATGATGAGCCCAAATATGAGAAGCACCAGCAGGAAGATACACTGCCTCCGTCCGGTGTTCTTTTGGTATCTACAGGCGACCAAAGCATGAATAAAAAAAACCCAAGAGAAAAAAAAAGAAAAAGAAACCGAAAATCACCCACCTCGTGGCTTCCTGGAGTTCCTTAACTGCATCGCCGACCCGTACAGCTGTCTGTTCGATATTATACTCCACGCTGTCGAGGAGCGTTCCCTGATCGATGACGAGGACGGAAAGATCCTTGAACAGTTCAGCTAGGGAGGCGATTGAGTTGGCGATCTCGTCTAGCTCGTGTGAGCGCTGCTGTAAGCTTTGGTCACGGTCTACGAGGGAGAGAGACTGGGACTGTGATTGGGACTGGGCACGCGTGTGTGTCTGTAGACAGGGGTGGGAGAAGTGCAAGGAAAGGATGGGATGACGTTCGAGTTATACAAGATAGGTACGATCATGATCGGAACGGACCGAGGGAGGGTCATAATGCAACGTCAAAAGCGGTACAAGAGGCAAGTCGTCAGCAGGGCATGTAACACATGTAAACAGCAGGAGGATCATGGCGCATGTGAGCCGAGGAGAACGGAAACCCGCGCCGAGCATACAGTAAAAGTTGAATAAAACATGCAAAGGTCCAGGGTGCAGGTTAAAATTGGAAGGGGAGAAGGTGATGATCAGCACGATGCATGCTGTATCTGGAAAGAAATGACGCACGACAGCCGCCACATCCTCATCGACCGCAGTCAAACCTTCGGAGGCAGTGAGGGAGATGGTACCGGAGGCAATTAAAAGATCCTGATTTTTGATCGCATGACCTTGTAGTTCTGGATGGGCAAGTGGGTAATTAGTCGGAGCACAGACCGTAAAAGGTAGGTTGGGATGAAGAGTTGGGTTGCGTGACAAGGAACAGGGCAGAATGTGGAAGATTGTAATCAGCGGAGGCTAGGATTTGCAATTACGGAAGCAAAAAAAAGGGACAGGACAGGGAAGGAGAAGAGAAAGAGAAAGATGAGACAAGTGGAGCACGGGAGATCCGAAGAAGGAGAGCGAAGAGTCGGAGAATCAAAGCCGAAGGACACGTACTTTCCATATACACGCGCTGTTTCTTCCGAAAGGCAGCACTGAGGTCCTGAACCTTGGCAGCAAGGCCTCGTTGGACATTCTTGGCAGCGAGTGCCTCATGGTGAGTTTGCGAGGGTGGAAACGCGTGCTTTGGGAGGCCGATTTTCTGGATGAAGGACTGACATTGGCGGAAGTCCTGTGAGGCGGAGATGAGCAAGGCCGGTTTAAATTAGGAAGATGGCAGGGGACGAACACGAGTGATATCGGTGGTGAGGGCTTCTATTTCACGCTCCTCAACAGAACGATCAGAGAAGCCAGGTAGGACGTGTTTTGCATGGAGTTTGTCGAGAGCGGTGACTGGGCAAAGGTGAGGATGGGGAGTTGGCAGAGTGGAATTAGATGGGTACTTTTCGCGTGTGTATCTTGGAGGACCTGCTGTACGTGGTCTGAATAGTCGACCCTGGAAAAAGAATACGAAGATGGAGGAGAAGGGGAGGAAGGATGACGAACCACTGTGGGGGGAGCTGGAGCTGGAGCGGTGCGTGGATGAGACGGACGTGCTCGTCGTCGTCGGTGTCGTCGTGGAGGGTGCGAGAACGTGAGAAGCGGGCAGTGGAGTCGCGGAAGGACAGGAAGAGACCAGTGCGAGAACGGGTGGTCGGGGACAACATGGCTGTGGCTGTGCCTTTCATGAAATCCATAAATCTGATATCATCGCATCGATATCTCAGTTCCCGCCACTTTAATTTCCCCCCCCCCTCCCTCCCACAACATGTGCCAGCTTGAAACGTTCGTACCAGATATCTCACTCACAGTCTCCTGATCTTCACATCTTCATTAGCGAAGGCACTCACCATGGCTGCGGCCACTATGTTATCGTAAGTCCCTGCCTGTGCTCCCATTTCATCCCATCCTCACCAACTACAGACCCGCAAACTTGAGAAACACGACTGCGGAAACAAGTACTGCACCCTCTCCGAGTCCCACCTCCCTGACTGCCCACACTGCCCCAACTGCACCCGCGTACGCCCACTTTCCCTCACAGCTTCCATAATCATATCACGTCTCCTAGTACGCTGGCCCCGATGTCGCAGAGCGCACCATCGTCGACACCCGCACATGGTGTCCTCAATGCGAGTACTGGTACAACGGCGCCGGCGCCAAACGCCGATCGTGACTTGACTTAAATTTGGCACCGCCACACTGCATTCATCCATCGCATTCTCGTACTCTCCTCGCTCTTACTCTAGATTCCTCTTAAATCTGCTATTGCTCTATCATCTCTGCCATCATTGCATCTGTTATCTCCTGCATATCGTATTTATCTATACACGAACATACGTGAACATGCCGTCCATCTACTTACCGCTACTCTCTGGCGTGCACGCAACATATCCTATTTTACATTACCCATTTATATAGTCCAGCCTAGCCAGGAAGGACCTCTTATCATAGTAACTTATTTCCAAGGCACAAGACCTGATTGCAGAGGGAGTTGAGTTGCCATGGTAGATATAAAACGTGTCGCAACGCGTCCACATCAAAATCAGACAAATTGTCAACGTCAGTCTCCAATTGCAATCAGCGCTCCACGACTGTTACATAATCGTCGACTATTTTATTCGCCTTGGACATTCAGGCCTATCCAACGCGACATTATTTGAGCCTGGCGCTCTTCTTCACCTGAATACCCCCCCCCCCCCCCCCTCCCCACATGTCGCCAACCACTGGCAGTGGCGACCATTACCAGCAAGTCCATTTGCACCCTCAGGCTTCTACTCAGCACCCACTACCACACAATCCATTCATGGCATCCACAGACTCAATGTCCTACCCTCCGACGCGTCTTCCCATAGAGGGCATGCCCACCTCGGGCTCTACAGTCCCCCTTTCCCAGGACATCTCACCACTCCACACCCCACATATGGGGAATTCAGGGTATGATGCCGAACGTGCCCAAGATGTTCAAGGGCTACCATACCATTCCAAATCCCACTCTTCGAGCTGGGATGTGTTGTCTGGCACTATGAAGAGATTCGAACACTCGTACGAGGAGTTTGACACTCGCAAAGCAAGCAATGCACACCTTGCATACGCTGATGGAGATATTCCCAAGAACAAAGTATGTGTAACATCCACCCAGGTAAAGCTAAAAACCCGCCTCAACATTTCAAAGTTTAGCAGGCTATATAACTATCTTCTCAATGTATCTATCATAACTCGTTGGATAATCTTCATCGTTCCCGTCTTGGCTCTTCTTTGGATACCCGGTATTCTTTCACTGACCACTTTCCCAAATGCCAATGTCTGTCAGACCGTTCTCTTCAATTTAGTCGGATCTAATATCACAGTTAGATTTGGGATGTTACATTAATATGGTGGAGCGTATGGTTTTCCATCTGCTGGGGAGGTCGGTCTTGATCTGACGTTTACTTACTCAAATACACCACCGACGCCTCTTTTCTAGGATGGTGGGCTGCGCTTGCCGTCTCGTAAGTTACCCATCACTCACATCAACGAGTGCTCGTGCTCATATGGCTCATAGTCTGGTCCTACCATCGGTCATGCGAGCTACTGTAGGGATCGTGGCCGTTGGCGCAAGGCGATATATTGATTGGACTCATGCGTTACACAGGTGGCGAGGCGTTCTCCATCATGGCGCATCAACCCAGAGTGACCCTTCATCACAGATATATTGCCCTTTTTGGTTGGACGCTTGCCATTTGGATATCGTGGAATCCCCTTATCGATAGCCGTCAGAAAAAGGGTGCTGGCGCAAAAAGTGTGGCAGCAATCGATCTAATTGGCAAACTACTCTTCGGAATATACCTCTGCTCGGCAGTTCTCCTGTTTGAAAAATTCTCAATCCAATGGATTGCTGGGAAATTTCACGAGCGTTCTTACGCTGGTATATATATATTTCCCATCTTTGATGGAAAAGATTTGATCTGTCTTTTGTTTTGGTATCGCAGAGCGTATTGCTGACCAGAAGTTCGCTGTCAGGTCACTAGTCGTCCTTTACAGGAATTCCACAGACACACCTGGAAGACCAGATACCCTCGGTGATGGCCCGACAGCAAAAGGAAGTGCTGTGAATCCTAACCAATTGTTCAAAAAATTCAGAGACGGCGTGCGATTCGCTGCGACCACAACTACAACCGCATTTGGAAATGTTGCTTCCGAAATTGCTGGCAGGTGGGGTCTGCGAACACGTTTCGCCCTCGTTATTTTGATACACATCCCATAGTTCGGTCCTTCAACCTAATTCTCCTCAAGCGATGGTTAAAACAGCTTTGGAATCGGCTAACAAGTCTAGATTAGTAAGTCGCATCTTTCTGAAGGATTTGAGTCCGTAATCATTTCTCAGCTTGCACGCCGACTGTTCTATTCCTTCGCTCGGCCGGGTGCGGAATACCTCCATCCGGAGGATATAGCGCGTTATTTCCCTGCTTCTGACGAAGCCGACCATGTGTTCGCACTATTTGACAAGGACTTGAATGGGGATGTATCCCGGGATGAGGTGGAGATGGCATGCCTGTAAGCTTTCTCTAGCACGTTCAAACATCCCTGCTGAGGATTGTCATCACCTGAACAGTGACTTCCATCGGGAGCAACTGTCGATCGAGCATTCCATGCGGGATCTGGATAGCGCTGTAGGGAGGTTGGATAACATCCTCATGTCTGTCTATGTGATCGTCGCCATTCTTATCATTGCTGTCACTTTAGTAAGTTTGTTCCCCTCTCCGAGGGCTTCCAAGATCTAATTTGATCTAGGAAGCTCAACTTGTTACGTTGGTCACAGGAGCCGGCACGTTAATCCTCGGTTGGTTTTCCTTTGTTGTTCGCTGTTACATTGCTTCTGATTTGCGGTGTTCTTATCTAGGCCTCAGCTGGCTCATTGGGGGAAGCTTACAAGAAGTACTCACGAGCATCATATTCTTATTTGTCAAGCACCCGTTCGATGTTGGTGATTCGATTGTACTAGCAAAGGAAAGCTATACTGTGAAGGAGATAAGACTCCTCAGCACAGTTTTCCTTGACTCCAATGGGACCTTGGTGCAGGCACCGAATACGGTGCTAAATACAATGGTAATTCTAACGCGCTCCTATGTGGGAAACGGCTAATAACTTCTTCGGCATCAGTTTATCCAGAACATACGTCGGAGTCCTCAGGTGAGTGTCATGGAAACGTTCGCAATGACCTTCCCAACATGATTTGACAGATATCGGAGACGTTTACGTTTGATGTGAGCTACGCTACAACATTTGAGAAGCTTGAAGCACTGCGGGCGAAAATGCTGGAGTTTATCAAGACCGAGAGACGTGACTATCAACCCGCGTTTGACGTGGCAGTCAAAGGTTCGTTTGCCGATTCATTCTACTTCGGCAGCCCTTTTTAAGGTTTTTTTTTGTGGTAGATTTCCCAGATCAGGAAAAAATGGTGCTAACTGCTGACATCAAATACAAGGGCACCGGACAGCAGGGCGCTCTTAAAGGTTTGACACTGCGTGTGGAAAGTATCCTAGAGAACTGACTCATGCTCGTATGATCTTCCGCGGGGTATTAGCGAGACGGCGAAACAGGTGGATCTGTGCCCTCAAAACCGCTCTTTCTGAGGTAAAGATTTACGGGCCGAAGGGGAATCCGGATGAACCATCTACCACTCGATACACAAGAGTGCCGTGGGAGCTCGTAGAGGCCAAGGATCACAAAGCGGCTCAATCCCATGCTTCACCACCTGACTATCCAACGCCAGCTGGGGGGTGGCAGCTTTCTGATAGTCACGCACCTATTCGTGAGTGCAAATCTGTTTGTTTTGAGCTACGGTTGACCTCATTGTTCGTTGGCAGACGAGGGTGACGTCTTCGAAGAATCAGAGGAGGTAAGTGTTTTGGTATACTTTCTCAGCTGCAATGGATTCTTATGGCATTTTAACCCCCAGCTGTACATGACAAGCCCTCGGCGAAATCTATCAGAGAGCAGTGGCTTGCGCATGAGAGCAAGTCCACCTACCTCTACTGGTGTAAAGCAAACTGCCATGGCCATGCCTTCGCCCTCGACCAATCATCCAGATGCAATCGAAATGATCCAGCGGTCGTAGCTCGACGGACATTTGCCAGCATATTTACAGTACAATATCTACAATGCTTGACTTATATATAGCAAGTTGAATAGTCAACTGTTTCCCAGAAAACTCAAAAGAATCTAAATAAACAATGCTATACAGTCCATCCATTGGATTGTTGGTCAGGACTACCCCAACCAGCAGATGCACCACCGCCTCCCCATCCACTTGTAGCTCCTCCAGTTGAATTAGGACTTGTTGAATTCCACCCCGCGGTTGCTGAACTTCCCTGACTCGGACTTGTTCCCCATCCGCCACTTGCCGCCGTTGCGCCGCCCCATCCGCCTCCGCCTCCGCCTCCACCCCCACTGCCCCCAGCTCCCCATCCCGAATCAACAGCATGACCATTTGGTTGCTGCTCGCCACCAGTGAGCATGTCAAGTTCAGGTTGAGTTTTGAGACCAAGTATCAGATTGGCCAACTTCGTTTGTAGTTCTGCCAGGCCCTGGGACAGGTGTTCATGATTTATATTGGACTATACAAGTGATGACAGACCTTCATGACCACTTCCTGTGGACCTAGACTACCATCTGTCTCCACTTCAAAATAGAACTGCCGAGGCTGAGCGTTAAAATCGAACGGTTGATCATCTCTTGGCGGTTCTTCTTCTTTGCCATTATCACTGACAGGCCACTCTGCTCGCGAATCTGATTCAAACCAGTAGGATGTATGTCGCAGCTTATTATATGGGTCGTACTCGAGGGCGACAGCAGAACAAGGCGACCATTTAGCGTGTTCTTTGGCGATGCCCTGGAGAAAGCAGGTAAAAAATTTGGAGATGCAGATGCAGGAAGTAAAAAAAAAAAACCTTTTTTGCCACACATTTCAGTTTTAACTCTTGTCCTTTGCGAATCTTGCAAATCAGCACGGGAGAGATGCTAGGGTCATCTTTCAACCACAATTTTAATGGGTGAAGTAGGCAGTATTTTGGGGGGAGGGAGAGTTGAACACACCTTTCCCCACTGGTTGACCAAACCGCTCGCCGCGCTTCGACAGTTCCTCCCCAGCATCCTGACCTTGCCCATCTTCGGCACTTCCCCATGTGTCACTTGAGCCAGGGGGTTTGACATCGAGATGATTGCTTGTAATGTCCATTGTGTGATGGTCGTGACAGGCGACGTTGAGCACCAACATTATCGAACAGTTGTCACATCCCGCAAGACATGTGCAATCCTGTAATAAGAAATACATGAACATGGAAAGTTGGAGATCAAGCTCCGAAGAGACGTTCCCTAGAGTTTCGTATGGCCTCGTCACAATTTGAACTGAATATTGGAACCATGCCTAGGCGGTGTGCAATAAATTCGTCCGGGAGAACTGTGGTGTTGATCTCGATTTCAACCATGTCGATTGCTGACTCCGAGTGGTCAGAAATGATACATGAAGCGGGAAAAAAAAAACAACACACACACCTACAGTCGGTATATCTGCCATCATAACCCTCCTTAGTGAATTAGCGAAACTACAACGTGCCCCAGTCAATTGATATATCATGCTTTAAAGAACCAAAAACCTACGCAAGATCGACATTTTTTAGAACAAAGTTCACTCTGTCCTTCTTCAGTTCTCGAATCTGAACAGTGGGTTCCAAGTCTTCGTGGGCTTGCATAATGAACCGTGTCGTCCTCGTCCACACACGAAAAAGAACGTAATAGAAAGTCACTGACTTGGGCAGTGATCGATTCAAGTTGGATTCAAGTTATGTATATATTATTACTAATAGCTGCAAACATATCTTCACAATTGCCAGTTCATCCTGCCAGTGGTCAGTGTTTAATCGTTCTCCCAGCACCAGACTATAACTATGTACATAGTGTTATCAAAATAACGAGATTGACTGTTGAGAGCTCCAACCGTACAAGGCCATGAATCCTTGGCTACAGTCACTGTCTACTACGCTGTGCCAGACACGATGCCACCTTCGAGCCCCTGAATGGCACGCGACTTCAAGTTCGTAGCTATAGTGATACGGAGAATTCGAACATGTCATCACGTAATTTCAAGTTCAAGCGCATGCCAGTGGGCCGCGCCAGTGCTGACTCGGACACTCATTCTTCCTTAGGCCTTAAGATTGGAAGGGGCACCGTACATGCATCGGTCTGGCATGCGTCCCCGCCTGCCTGCCCCGGACGTCTGGCTCACATCCATCTCTCTGGGTCCAAGACATTCCGGTTGTGAAACACCCAAGGCACGAGCGGAGGACATACTTTACTCCAAGTCCATTATCCCGATGTTTTCGCCGCTAGCCAACGATTACGAACAAGGGCTTCGATTGGTTTGCTTATTCGGGCCGCTCTGCGAATTGAAAGTTGGCACAGGTTGTCGTTTAGCCAAGAAACTCTGCCTATTCATGAATTCTTATACCCACGACAAACGGGCATAGAAGCATTTATACCTGATGTGAGTTTTACATCGTAGCTCATACATCCGGGAGACACAAAATATCTACGATCTTGATAATCAAACTTTCCATATCGTACACAAAGTCGCCATGTGCACTTAGCCGTCAATATCGCGTCCGAGGAGCTTGACTTTGAGCTTGGAGATTCCCCTGCAGCGATCCGAGAAATCCCTTTCCTACGTGGCGATCTTCCTCCATATGTTTGGTGATTTTCGTCTTCTGCCCGGATCTTAAAGCTGCCAAACTTGCAATTGTCTGTCCGAAGCACCCAGTATGACAACGCCTTTGCTTGGCCTGACCACAAGTGTCAACTTGAAAGCACGGCCGTAAGTCGGCGTCAATCGATCAAAAAAGTGGTTTTTGGCCAGACTACGGTTGCCTCTCTGGTACAAGGCCTTTCTTGTTGTTTTCTGGCTTGGACTTCTGGAGTTATCAGATTCTTTCTGGGATGGCAGGCCGCGCCACGCAGACTCAGCATTCTCGGCGTCAGTGACGGCCATCGACAAGCTCTGGCTCTGATATATCTTCTGTTTCCTGTAAGGATTTTCACTATATATGTCGGCGGCTAAATTGAAGCCCCAAAGAAGGGTTACTATCGCATATGAGGATCTCGGGTGAATTCCTTGAGCGTTAACTGCATTCGGCAAAACCACAGACACCGCGGAAGTCCTTCTTCCCGCGGATATGAGAGTGACCATCTCACAATATCATTTTTTATTTTATTATAACCATGACTAGTCTAGGAGTCCCAGAATGACGCCGATTCCCCTTGTAGCCCGAACCAATCCCGATAAAAACCCACGCGGCCAACTCGGCTATGATTCTTTCGTTTATCAACTACTAGCCGATGTCTTGGAAACCAGTTCGGACACTGGCACAGAGTAAGTCCTCGTCATAGAACGCGCCGCCCCGCGGGAAGTGATGCTCTTTAGCCGAGGCCATTCTTTGTGCTCCAGGAAACCCGCACGAACTCGAAACACAGGTTATCGAAGGATGTCAGTATCGAACATACAAAAATTTATGGCCTTCAATTCGTCAGTTCTGGTTGTCATGCGTCGAAAAACATGCGGACAAGACACATATTGTTTTTGAGGACCAACGCCTTTCTTATCACGAAGTTCATGAGCGCGCTGTGAAGGTGGCAGGAGTATTCCGCCACGTCTATGACATCGAAAAAGGTAGCATTCGTCGCAACAAATGGTACCTCCAAAGGGGCATATATTAATCTCCAATCCACAGGGGACAGAGTGGGCATTTGCTCTCGCAACTGTCCAGATTACCTGGTCTCCTTCTGGGCCTGCCGTGGGTGCCACTACTAACATCATCATTACTGTGCTCAACGTTTAAAAAAGACCTCATCGGTGCCGTGCCTGTGCTCACAAACGCGTATGTCGGTGGTATTTCGTTCATGTTACATATTCTGATTTTCTCTTTAAAGCTGGCTGCCGCTTCAGCCGCTACGCTCTTGCCATGCGCACACTCAGTGCAAGTTAATTATCGTTGACCCGCAACGTGCGGATAAATTCGAGCCAGCCGTAGCTGAGATCTTGAGAAACACACCTACTATCGGTTTTCTCGTATTTGATAGCCACCATGGCAAAGGCTCGTGGAAAAATATGAAATATTTCCGCACTGTCGTACACAACTACCATGGAGATTCAGTGAGTATCCTGGAGAAGGATTCAGCGATTGTCCCTGAGGATAACGCTGTTATCATGTTCACATCCGGTGCTTATTTCTTTTTCTTCTCTCTCCCCTCCTGGTCGTAAAACTTCTTGCGCATCCCTAGGTACCACAGGTTTGCCAAAGGGTGTCTTAAGTACGCAACGACAATTCTTGACAAATGTTCTTAACGTGCGCACCTGTCTTCTGTGCGCATCATCAGATTTATCACTTGTTTAGGTTGCCGCCGGTGGTGCAAGGGCAGCGTTGAGAAGGGGCGCAGATTACCCTGTTCCACAGCAGGAAGGACCCCAGAAGGGTGCACTGGTTGCCGTTCCCCTGTTTCATGTCACAGGGATCACCAGTTTCTCGGTAAATTTATCAGACCCTCTCCACTCCCAGAGTTAATTTAGGTATCAGATGCTGTCCGCGTTACGTGGCATGAAAATTGTATTGGTCAGTAAATGGATTCCAGAAGAAGGTTGGTCTTCTGCACCATTAATTTGTGATCTCTGTGCTGAATATAATTTCAGCTGCGAGGTGAGGTTCAAGTTGTTGCGTCAAACATTACATATGGAGGTTGACATATTCCGGCTGTTTACTAGGTTGGTACAGCAGGAAAATATTTCTCTAGTAGGAGGGTAATGAGAAAACAATCTTCAGTGTTGGTCTCAGCTCATTCTTTCCTTTCAAGTGTTCCAGCTATGGTAGCAGACCTCGTGGAGAGTTCATTGGTGGGCTATCCGATCGAGCATATTTTGTTTGGTGGATCACCAGCTCCTGATGCCCTCGTCCCACGTGCTCGTAACGCATTTCCTAGCGCGAGTATGTTAGTGTCCCGTACTTCTCGATTCTATTCAGAACACTTACTGAGGGTGATTTATAGGGGCCAGGCTTATGGGATGACAGAAACAAACTCAGTAGCCGTTTCTGTGAGCGGCTACTCGCGTACTCGATCAAGTCACTTTCGAGCTCACCTGTTATTTATGTCATTCAAAGTTCTCAGGAGAAGACTACCTTGCGAGGCCCGCTAGCACGTCAGTTAGGTTCCTCCCTTTGCATGCTGTGCGCTAAGGGTGTTGATCAGTGGAAGACCTTCTCCCGTGAATGAAGTCAAGATCATGAATGATGACCGATGCGTTCCTCCTGGCAGTGTCGGAGAAATATGGTTGTAAGTGTTTATATGTTTAACAGCTCGCTTCGTCAGGTATTACCATGAATATTCTAGACGTGGACCCAATGTGATGAAATGCTATTGGCGCGATCCGGGTAGGGTTGGAATTTATTGAAGGAATGATGTTTCTGAAGCAGTTGTGTAGATGCCACCAAAAAGGTACTTATGGAGGACGGTTGGCTTAGAACCGGAGATCTCGGCACAGTGGACGACGAAGGGTTTTTATATATTAAAGACAGATGTGAGTACGATGCTGGACCTGGTGGATATTCGTTGATATGATACTACCTAGTGAAAGACGTCATTATTCGTGGCGGGGAGAATGTGGTAAGAAGTTCTAAGAGAAGGTTCGCTGGTGTTCAATCGTGTCATTCCAGGACTCTGTATCCGTCGAAAATGCCCTCTATTCTGATCCTCGGGTGTTTGAAGCCGCGGCTGTGGGGGTGCCGGACGAGCGGCTTGGAGAACAAGTAGCTGCCGTGATCTCTGTGAAACCTGCATATGAAGGCCGTGTGACAGAAGCCGGGCTGATAGAGCTGTCAAGATATAGGTGCGGTTCTTACAAGTGCATATATTAGTGCTGACAGCGACACGCGACTCGCCACAGTCTTCCGAGATTTGCTGTCCCTGTCATGATCGTGATTCAGTCCGAGCCATTGGGTGCGTTGAAGTTGACCCTTAAAAACCACTAGCAGGTTTCGACGTCATGATCTTTTATTTTAGAACGTAATCCTGCCGGGAAGCTCTTAAAGTCAGAGCTCCGCAAGCTTGCCAGGCGACACTGGGAAGAACGGTGCCAAAATGGTACAAGCTATAAACCTTCGGCGAATCTGTAGTACCATTGGCACGCGTACTGCCGCAGTACTGGTTTGCAAACTTAGGACAATGGAGTTGCAAAATGTAAAATTTTAAGAGATCAGGGGTACCTCTGTACCTGATCATTCTGTGAATCCACTACCTTGAGTCATCAGGCTAATCATCTTTTCCTAAGCTGCTTTTCAAGAATAGAGCATGCCGTTGTCTCGCAATTGCTTGATCATTTGATCAGAAATTTGTAAATTCTGGAAAGACTATCCTCGGTTTTAATCTCTAGCTCACCTTTTGGCTCAAGCTGCTGGAGGGCATCATGAATACACTATCACAGAAGGCTATGCAAAATTTCATTGTAGTAGAAGCTGAACACTGGTTTTTCGTGACATTCTACAGTCGACTCCCTCCTAAACCATACCCCTGTACACCCATACTTCCCCATGCCCCATAGGATTTTTGCTCTCCCAAGTTGGTTCGCAGAAATTTTTGCTTCATAACCCATACTCCATCATACCCCATAACCCATAGGGTCATAACCCATACATTTACCATATTTGGTAGTACTTCTGTGCTAACACTAAATGGGATTGGCCATAAAATGACCGAACCACACCAGCAATAAATTTTTATTTTTCGGATGACATCATACTCATGACATTAAAATGCCTCTCGAGGTCCTGCTAGCACTCTTGCGAAATGAAGTCAAAGCCAAGAAAGATGAACTACACCTACCGAACCCAATAGAGGAGTCACACACCGCAGAGGATCCAACTGATGTCGGGCTGTGCTGGATGGCCAAAAGGCACGGGAAGACAGGTGGGGTAAGTTGACGATGATGCATCCATATTGCCAGTGATGCCCCTCCCACGCCGCGCAAAGTGCACATTGCTGCTGCAGTTATCAACTGTTATGTTAACCGCATCAATGACCCCCTCACTCGTAAGCTAGAGGCTGATTTAGTTGTCAAATTCGCTTGGGGAGAGTCGTTCTATGGTTGAATCTCGTATCACTGACTTCAATTAGTTACTTTCCACTTCTAAATACAATAGACAATACTTCCGGCATTTTTTAGAATTTTTTCAAAAAATTTTAATGCCAATTTTATTGAATATTCTCGCATCCCATACTCCTTCATAACCCATACCCTCGGGGATCCACGGAAGGGGTATGGGTTAGGAGGGAGTCTAGCTAGAGTTCCACTGGCGAGTAAATATTATAATAAATGCATTACGTAAACTACCCTTACTTGTCCTCGGATGCTATACACAAAGACTCTGTTTTCTCAGATTTACATTTACGCCTGTATGTGGCAGCTATGAGAGACAAGGACTCGTTTACAGAACTGCCAGTGGGAGAAAACATATATGCTGCACAATTCCGTCAACATCTTGCCCAAGTTCAAGCACATCTCGCAGGCACTGACGTCGAACCTCTACTGCCATCATATATACCGCCCACAGGATATTGGACCGCAGAAGAGAAGGACTCCTTTTTTCATGCGCTGTCTGTGCATTCACGGTTCAGACCTGATCTTATCGCATCTTCTATCAAAACCAAAACCATTCTGGACGTCTGTGAATATATTAATGTCCTTGGTAACGCGCTTTCTCAAGAACAAAGTCTTCCTCTGGCGAGGTCTAATTTAGAGTGTGCTATGGAGGTCTCGGGCTCATTGGTGCAGTGGGAAGAAGGCAACGCCAATAAACTCCTTGTTATCGAACCAGAGTGGGAGGAAAAGACGTTGAAGCAACAACATGAAGACGAAATATCAGTTAGGGACGCCCTTGTGGAGAATGTCCTCGCAGCTGAGAGTGCGGATGGACCACGCACTGACTCTGTAACACGGGAAAGCGACAAACAGTGGAGCCAGGAAAGTGCTCTGAAGCGGTTGGATTCCCACCACCTAAACGTCCTAGAAGGGTTGCTCCGGCAAACAGATTGGGGACATTCAAACGAAGTATATCCTGAGGGTCAACAGCTTCAAGGCATCCCGTTTCCAACACCTACAATTCAAACACCTAGTTCTGCCATTAGTGAGGATGCGATTGACCCTGCATTCCGTCTTTTGTCCGGGTCAATGCCCGTTCAGTCCTTGTCGCAACCTGGGACAGATACCCTCGAAGTGACGGACCAAAGCTTGTTACCATTTACGTCTTTATCTCCCCAGCCTGAGGCACGACATACACCATCGCCACATCTATCTCCATCACCTCTGACTTTGCTCCAACCTCCCACTAATGACTGGTCACTTCGTCTTGCGGACGACAAGCAAAAAGAGGCAGACTCACCCGATCTCAGCCCAGTGTCACGTAGACGTCTCCGGAAACGACTTTACATGCGACGCATGCGTGCTGAACAGAAAGGAGAGCAGGTTATTTATGATGTAACTAAGCTGCGTCCAGGCAGAAAAGTTAATGAACGAAATCCCCCAAAACGCTCTCCCTCTCGGGAGAGAATCGAAGAACATGACGGATCTATGCACATGGACGCTCCTCAGGAGTTGCTGATGGGACTATCTCCCGATGCGAAATCCTCTCAGGAGGCTGCTCGACCTCTGGAGCATAATGCAGACGGCTTTGAGGACAGCCAGGAGCACGAAGCCATAGAAGACTCAGACTCAGACTCAGACTCAGATGATCACCGAAATCGCGGTAGCAAAGGAGGCCTGACAATGCCTTACAAAATTAAAAAGTACTTCGTCGAGAACGGCATCGATAGTAAAACTCTCATCGAAGGGAATCTTGGCCTCTTTCACTTGTCTACCCTTGACCGCTTCATGAAGTCCGTAACGTGTCGCCCGCTGTAGATCGCCTCATGCTGAAGATTTGCGGTTTGATCTCTACAGGCTTTACAAATGTCGTTACGATACGTCCAGGACTACTACCATCACTGCGATATCTGCCGAAACTATCCGATTGCTGACCGCTGTAATCGAGGAATTTACTTCGGAAGTTGTTCATCGCACCATAATATCGCGAGAACTAGATAAAAAGATGAAGGGTGACATCAAGGTGTATGGCCGTAGCCACAACGAGGTGCGAGTGCAATTGGTTACCCTATCATTCAAATTTATGGTACCGATCGTGTTAGATCACGCCAGAGGTTGTAGAAGATGTTCTCCAGATGATGGGTATGCGAGATTTAACGAAGGGTAAGTATTTTGCACAACTGTTAGGAGAAAATGCACTTGGAACATCGGGAGTCGAGCAATTTTCTGCGGAAGGTGAAGAAGGGCAGGGATGCTCAGTCGGTGGTGGTGGAACCAGCCATGATTGGCCTGCCATCGATCAGTCCATTGCGATTCCTGCCATCCATCGTGAACTTCACCCTCCGCTCGTTCACTTTGCAAAATCGTTGCCATTACCCGCGGAAGTAGCATTGAAAGACGAGGACCTGTGCATGCCACTACATACGGACGAAGAGGCCCTTGAGGAAGAATTAAAGGAGGAGCGTGATTTAGATGAAGAAGATAGCCTTCTTGCACGCGAATATGAGGCGGATCTATGGAAACAGATTGGACCGGAACCCAAGAGCAAGAATACGAGGAAGAGAAAACGGACCCGGGATTAACTATTTTCACAGTCGAACAATCTATAATGTATTGAACTATGTATGCATTTACTTTACATTCATATATTATCATCATGTTAAGTGCTGCGACATGGTGGGGTTGAGGTGTACATGTGGTGGGAAAGGGGCACAGTCTTCATAACTAGAGTTTCGCGAAATTCTCGTCCTTGACTCGTACTATAGCTTTGCCCCATGTCTCTCGCCTTTCCAGTGCCGCTAATCCGTCTGTTAGTTTCTCTAATGGGTAAACCTCTATATAGTTCACTGGTTTGGCGCGACCTGACGAAAATAAGCTGCAGGGAGCAAGTCGATCAACCGAATGTATACGAGTAAGATAAGAAAAGAACACACGCGAGCAGTTCTTTCCAGACAAGGGGGGAACGCCTCGATTCGTGGACTAAATACAGACATACGAGCGTCAGAATTAATGACTTGGGACAGAGGACGGAAACTTGCTTCGATAAGCTCCCCAGTGCAGACCAACGATGGAAACGTTCTTCAGTAATACAAGGTTCATCGGAACCTGTATTTAGTTCGGTCATGAGCTTTTCTGAAATACTGGTCTACATGGAATCTTACTCTCTCGATCGCGCCTCCCGCAAACCCTATGACCAGAGCCCGCCCTTTCCATGCAATGCATTTCAAACAATCTGGCAAGTAGAATCTGGCTTTGTTGGAAACAGTCAGCAGGGACCAGGACTCACCAGTGATGAGCCCAACAGGGTCATAGACGACATCGACACCCTTGCCATTCGTGATCTTGAGCACTTCCTTTTGCCAGCCAGCATTCGAGTAGTTCACGCCGTAATCTGCTCCTCCGTATCGCTTCGCGATATCAAGTTTTGTTTCGGAACCCGCCGCTGCAATCACTTTGGCTCCGAGCACTATAGAATAGACGAGTTTACACTCATTTCTCTGCTGCGGCATAGTGTCCTCGAACATACCTTTAGCAAGTTGAACAGCAGCAATGCCAACACCGCCAGCAGCAGCGGTCACTAGGACCCATTCATCTAGAGGGAGAGGGAGTAAGGATCGGTTATGTCAAAGCCCATTAATTACACACCAGGCTTTAGCTCTGCCCGACCAACAAGACCTTCGTAACTCGTGGGCCAAGTGATGTATAAACCTGAGCTATGTTTTATGAGGCTGTATCAAAGTGTTATGAGGAGCACACACCTGCGCCTTGGTCATATGTCATTGAGTCGGGAAGAGGCAGAACCTGCTTCGGATCGACGGCAACCTTGTCTGCATATGTCCCTTGCCCAGCACCAAAGACTCGGTCGCCAGGTTTGAAGGGACATCCCTTGGGAATGGGGGAATCCTTGGATATTCTCCCTGCGAATTCCGTACCAAGCACAAACGGAAGGGGAGGCTTAACCTGGTATCTCCCCTCAGCCTGTAAAATCTGTGTGCTGGAAGTGAATCGAATACTCGGAGTGGACCTGTTCTTCGGTGTGACGTACATCAAAAAAGTTCAGACCCGCGCTGTAGACGTCGACCAGAACCTGGTCTTCCGCCGCCTTTGGCTCTGGCAGGCCAACAGAAACGGATATTTTTGAGGGATGTAGATATTCGGATACAACGAAGCCACGCATTACTAGCGACAACTTTTTTCGATTTCTATACTTAAGTACTACCGTGACTCTGGGTTAACCGGCTTTTCGTGGCCCGGCCGCGTACTAGTACCAATAATTCGACCTTGACCGTGACGACTCGGGCGATTACTTACTAAGTACAGGATGAGTTATTGCTCAATCAAATCGGTGATTAATTACATAATCGCAATAATCGTTTACTTATTGTTGTTGTGCAATTTATAGTCAAAGGTTTGATGTATATACAATTGCTGATACAAATAACTGCTTCTAATTGTTAAGGAAAATTCTGTTCCGTTCTAACTGAATGCAAAGCCTTCACCACCTTCATTAATGGCCAGTAACAGTTGCTGTCGAAGCATTTCATATGACGTGTACTGCGGGAGATCAATCTGGTTGAAGCCTGACATGCTCCTGTGTTAGTGTTCTTAATTCAGCTAAATAAATAAAAAACAACTTACAAGTATGAGCTTGAGGTAATCGGTCCGACGCCCCATATGCCTTGTGAATCGAGAATCTCTGCACTCCTTGGACACCTTGCAGTTCGACAAATCCACCGAGAGGGACACGAGACGTGCCAGTTGCAAAACTGAGGAGTTTTGCGCGCTCATCACGGTTAAAGGACTTCAATGCCCGCCACCACCAAACGATGTTAGGGTCAGAGCTGGTATATCCATTATACTCCGTTGCAGCCCGCCATTCGTCAACGTCGATATCGGGTGTGCCAGAAATCAGGAGTTCGAGCTCTTGTTCGTTGAACTAGAGGGATCGTTAGCAAAGCGATAGGCTGAATAGTGTTGTTTTTAAAAACATACGATTGCAATCAGATCCTTCGGAATGATCTCATAAAATCCACCAGAGAGACTTTCGATCTGATCCTTGATAGACGAATAGAGCCGGTACTGCGCAGATAATTGGACAAATTCTCGTTTATTCTCTTGGGTCACTGGCAGGTGATCACCATCGTCTTTCAAAGGTACTATGCGGTTGACGCCAAACTGTTTGGAGGTCAATATATGCTTAGCAAGAGTAGGTAGCAACTTACTTCGTCAGCTTCGACACTGAAAGTTAACTCGAGCAGAGTAGGGTCGTTTTCGAGAATCCAGCATAGTGAATTGTAGTACTCAGGATCTACCCACTCCACATCCTTGTAGTCCACCGGTTTGCCTAACAGTTGTCGATACAGGCTGCGCGCGAAGTAAGCATCCAGGAGACGCCCGTCATAGATCGCCTTTCCAATGACCCGGCCTACGAACTTGAAGAATGTCAAGTGCTCGGGATTGACCCAAGAGTTCTTGTTGGGTTGGTATGTGAGTTTGTCCGCAGCACATGGCTGGAACAGGGCATTATTGGGGTCGAACATTTGCCGCGCTAGGATCTGGAACCATTCTCGTGTGACACCACCAGCATCAACACCTTCTTCGTCGTAGAATCGGACGCTCAACTTTCCATGTTTGATCTGTTCACCAGTCTTGCGTTGTAGATACTGGAAGCTGTCCTCGAAGACTCGGGCTCTGCGGACGTTCAGCTGCAAAGTGCCATGGTGGTCCCGTGTGTGTGGGCGTCGGTGGAGCTGCTGATTGAAGTAGTTCCGCTTGTTGTCGAAGTCAAGGACGCGAGGATTGTGTACCAACAAGGAGAAGGAGCCGCTCATCAGAGAAGGATTGTTCCGAACCATGAGATTAAGAATTTTCCGGTGGGCGTCGGTGAATGTTACGAACAATTCTTCCATTGACTCGGTAGTTGGTGATCGTGGAGAAGCCGAGACACGCAGTGCTCGAGCAGCAGTGGACGAAATCCCCTTGGCACCTACGTATTTGCAAACAACCATCAAAGCCTCGATGAGAGGTAGTAGCACAGTCGCTATATGCTCTGTCGTGGGTTTTTCCTCGATGACAGCCAAACAACCTCCCAACCTCCGCCAAAGTCCTGCGAACTGGAACGACTCGTAAATGCTTTGGACTTTCTGTACGTCCTCATCGTCGGGAGCGCTGGGAAGCACTGCCGCTTTTGGTGAGTACATGTAATCGATGGTCTTCAGGACTCTTAGTAGTTTCGCTTGCTCAGACGACGCAGGAGAAAATTTAGACGCTACAGAAGAGACCAGAAGATCACCTTGGGTCTCCTTTAGAGCGATAGCCAGTTCGTCTAAATCTGAGGAGAGATTCTGTCCAAACTCCTGTGCTCTCATTTTCAGCTCTTGTGCTATGATGTCGCGAGCATCGGGGATGTACGATAAGTGTTGGATAAGAGCAAGACTCTGTTGGAAGGTTCGTCCAGAGCATTCGCCGACTGTCAAAATGTTCACGATCAGACGTAAAACAGGGTGAGGAATCTGAGGAGGATTGGAGAGAAGGATTTTTTCCTCCACTGCTTCGATGGAAAGGTCCTGACCCTTTCCGGATGCTGTTGATGGTTCCCCTAACGCATAGAAACATGAGGACACTGTTGAAGATCAATAGTAAGAGAAAACTAACCGGCTGGCGCTTCGGCTGTACGAGTCGTTGGTTCCGAAGGGGGTGGAGGCGGGTCGGATGTTGGAGGGCTTGATGTTTCTACAGCTGATGCCGCTCCGATACGGCCTATGGAGGATTCTGGTGCCCCCGAGGGAAGTTCTGGCACCGGTATTGCTGGCTTCAAGGCATCTGATTCCACCGCATCCTTACGATTCTTCAAACTTGCTAGTGGCCTTGTAACGGTTGCCAAAAGCCCGACCACGGACTCCATGATGGCAGGGGTTCGGAGTAATGATTGTCGGTCCAATAAGCTCAGTAGGAGAACAATAGGGTAATGTGTTTGTGGTATCTGCTTCTCCTTCCCTTTGCCCTTTTTTGATGCAGTTCTACGGAGACCGGCGGGGAGCTCATGCTCTGTCAGGAAGAAGAGGGAAGACATCTCATTCGAACTGACGATATAAGTCAGACCCTCTAGGCATCGCTGAGCTACGAGATCTGGGACTGCTTCGTTCTGCGAACTTGGAAGAACTAGTCCAGTTAGATATTCGGGGCCTGCTTTCTGTTTCCCAAGAGTTTTTGAAGTCGGAGATTTGGAGTTTCGGAATGACATCTGCGCGAAACTCTTATCCACCGCAGCAAGGTCTCCAGTGCCATCTTGCAACACGTTTAGGAGAAGGTTGAACAATTCAGTGCGAGTTTTTGCGTTTTCACAGAGGTTAACGAGGACTTTGAATAACAAAGTCTTTTTGAGGACGTGAGGGAAGAACAGAAGCCGCACAAGAACGGCAACACCGACTTTGTCCAGCAGCTGAATGGCATCATGCTGAGGAGTGAACTTTCGAGGCGCGGCTGAACCTGCCACTGGTATCACTCGACGAGAGGTTCTTTGTGATTGTTGGCCTTCACGATACGCCCCGACCTCGGCAAGCATATGCGACGGCAGTGTTTGGATGAAACCTTCGTCCTGTTCCATAAGAACACTTTGACGAAGAGTCGGGTCAAGAGTAGCAAGGAAGCTAGCATTGTCTATCTCGGCTCCAACCCCGGGACGAGTCTGAGCCCGCTGCACAGCTTCTTGTTGAATGATCTCTGCTCGAATTTCGGGAGGCAGCGCGTCAAGGAACTCGGAGCTGATCTGAGAATCCGGTGGTCGTTCGATCCTAGCTGCCCGCTGATCACGCACATGCTGGTTTAAGACTTCCTCCCTCATATCGTCGGGTAAGGCCTCCAGGAATGTGGGGTCAATGCCAGTCTCGGTGATGTCGACAGGACTTCCATGTATCATGACAGTAACACGCTCTAGAGGGGCAGTTGGTGCTGACGACGATTCTGCTGAAGTTTCCAGTGTGTTTGGGCTTGAAACGCCAAGTGGTTCCACGTTGGATGGCTCGATTGCTGCTGCGTCGGCCATGTCGCTATCTACATCAGGAGGTAGCGGTGCAACATCTTCCATGTGCTGATCTTGTTCCGACGTCGACACTGGAGGGGCGGGATCTAACTGATGTGCAGAGGACTCCTCTGCCTCCCGCCTGACTGCTTCTTCTGCCTCCTCTTTGTCTGCTTGCTTTGCTTTCGCCTCTTCCTCAGCTGCCTCTGCCTCTGCCTTTGCCAAAGTTTGTTGGCGAATTACTTCCTCCTGTTCCTCCCGAATTTTAGCTTGCTTGATGGCCTCTACTGCCGCAGGGAGCAAAACCAAGATGACGTGATTTGTAAACTTGCTTAGACGTTCGGTCACAAATTCACCATGGAGAACTTTGGCTTCTTGTGTCCATCTTTGGGAGGTCAACACTGGTTCGAGCTCGCGGCCCGCTCTGTCATCTTGTGGAGTCGGAGCCCTTTCAACTCGTACCGAAGTAGCATACACTCCGTGACGCCGTTGTCCGACGTATGCTCGTTCCAAGTTAACTACAGTGCCAGCAGGCATATCGAGTCGAATTGTTTCAGGACCGCCTCCGCCACGGCCGCGAGTCATCAGCTGTTGGAATAATTGAATAGCACCTCCACCGATGAGATCATCGATTGTTTGAAGAAGTTCCGCGGTTCCATTGCCAGAGACACGTTGTACTTGTCGGGGGGCTCTATGACTCGAAGGAGAGCGATTGCGTGATGTAGAGGTGTCAAGAAGTAGGGGGTGAGTCGTCACCTCAGGCGGAGTGGTAGAGGTATTTCCGGACCGCCCAAACACTTGAAAGGGGCCATCATCGGCTGAACACATGATAAATGATGTCGAACACGAAGAAAGAAGAGTAACTTACCACCCCGACGACGGTGTACAAAAACGCCTCCGCCCTCGCGATTGTTGGCATTGACGAAGGCGTCTCCAAAACCGAAAACTTGCTCCTCAGAGGGATCCCCATTGTCCAATACATAATCTTCTTCATCAGAACCCATATCGTCAGGTTCCTCATCTTCGTGGATGATTTGGATTGGCACTATAGGGAGTTAGGCGACAGATAGAAGGGCACAACTGGAGACTGACCAGCTCCATGTTCATCGTCGTCGTCCATATCTTCATCTCCTAGTCGTACACCATCGATCTCGCCGCGGATGTCCTGACAATCGTAAAGTGAACTTTCTTTGCGTCGGAAGAACACAACCCACCTGCCACATCATGTCTTCTTCACCGTCCTCGTCGCCCTCATCTGTAATGCCCCTGTCTTCTCCGTCATCTGCTCCCTCGTCTTCCTCATTCTCTATTAGGTCATCGTCATCGTCCTCGCCCTCATCCCAGGCATCGGTAGAATCCCGAGTTTCGTTGTCTAGCCCATCTTCTCCGCCATCATCTTCTGTGTTAGAAGTAGCATCGCTTGCGGTGTCTTCGCCGAAGTCCATCTCAACGTCTTCGTCTTCGTCTTCGTCGTCCTCATCCGTGTCATCATCCCGTCCAAAATGAACATCATCCATTTCCTGCGTCGGGTCTGTCAGCTATATTGGGATTGGCATAAATTCAGGACGTACCCCTCCATACATTCCAAGGGCGGAATTGCGATAGAGATCTGGCGTTTCTTCGCGTCCTGCATCTTCTAGATTCCCCTCGTCCTCTGAACCCGAGGATGAAGTACTCTGTGCTTTTGCTCCCTCCGCCACGTCCTTACTGGTTTTACCTGACAACCTACTCATCTTGATTGCTATCTTTGTTCTAGCGAGATACCTGGTGAGAACAAAATATAAATAGGGGTAACATGATCTTACAAATATTCGAGAGGGCGCAGAACCGAGGGAACCAAGCCACGAACGTTCGGATAATTCAGATCAATTTCCGAAAGAGCAGTTGTGAGGGTAGCAACGAAGTTCTTCTCTAGCATAACCTTGGCAATATGAGTTGGATTTTCGTCTTGCTGTTTATTTGAAGCAGCGTTGAATCTGACGGTCAATAAGCGATGACAAAGGTCTGCTAGAGCTAGTAGTCGGCCATAACGAGTCTCCAAATTATCCGAAGGTGGTAGATCCTTGATTGCGCGACTAACTGCCTCCAGGACGAATTTGCGGACGGAAACCAATTCTACAGAAACTTCTTTCACCTCGTGATTGGGTGCGCTATCAACACAAAGAGCCACAAGCACAGACATGGCCCAGTTGCACAACGTAATCCGATTTCGTGCTCGATCATCTGGTTGAGGGTTGATGGTTCCGAAAGTGACGAGATCCGAGAGAAGAAATTGAAGCGTTGCAGTCCTGTACTTGCTAGTCGTCTCTTTTGCAGGAGTTTGCAATCGCTTCTTCGGCGAATATGATAAGAACGCAAACTTGCAAGAGTCATAAGAGAAAAGCAGTTCAGTGAGGCACTGCATCAAAAAACAACTATAGTCATAGAGGGGGATCGTGGACGAGGCTGGGGCAGGCTGATCCCCGATGTCAGGCGTTACATCTGAAGGATCAGCACTCGTAGCAGGTTGGCGAGCGATAAGATCATCGGTAGCAGCCGTAGGTCGGGGCAAAGGTAAAGGCGGAGTTTCGATGATAATTTTCATTGTAGTCATTAGTTCGCTGATGAGCTGATAGATCATAGTTTCAACGGCCCCGCCTGGCATCGCTGTTGAAGGTTCATCAATCTGCATGTCGAATGTGGCCTCAATCTCAGGTTTCGGGGCAGGCTGATCTTCCGCGACGGGAGGACTCGCCTTGAGACTAATGTGAGGGGATGAATATGGCTCTCCAAGTTGACAAAGCGACTCAGTGACTTCCAAGAACACGTCGGGATTGCGAAGTGCCATGGCACTGCAATTGCGAACATAAGTTCCAATGTCAACTGATCGAGTACGAGGCTGATCGAAGTAGCGCTTGATGGTATGCTGCATGATGTTTCGCAGAGTGTGAGGCTCCTCCACGATGTGGCGAAGGATGATGGCAATATAAGTAGATGACCCAGGGACCGCTGATGCCTTGACTCGTCTCAGGAGCATTGAAAGCCCATCACTCTTCATAAATTGCAGCGCCATTTCGTAATCCCGTGTGAGAAGAACAAAGAGCCGGAGGGTGGAAAGCAACTCATCGCTAGGCAAGTCAGGTACTCCAAGCAACCTTAAACAGAAATCGAAGACGATTCCTTTCGCTTCCTTGAGCGGTGGGCCAATGGTGATCGCTTCCGAGATGATAGGTTCCCCTTCTTTTGGAACAGTAATAGCTCGGGGCTCAGCCGCTAAGGTAAACAGTGCTTCTGTAACGAGGAGGTGCGCAGCCAACCAGCGAGGTGGGTGTTCAGGATCAACACTAGATAGCAGCAAGGCCAAAAGACTGCCCATCAAAGTGGACCTCATTTCTTGACTAAGCAAAGAAGGAGACTCGGAAAGTACAAGGGCAATAAGCCGACACCTGTTGGCAAGAGGTTGTTCTTGCACATCATACGCGAAAGGCGAAAAGCCTTGGATGTCGTCTACAAGATCCTGAACGCCTTGCTTGCGATGAGAATTGTTTGGGCGAAGGAAAACAACGCGGAGCTCGAACAGGAGGGAGACATGCTCGTCGATGAGAAGTAAAGCTTGGCGGCTAAGACCGGCGCGGAGAGGTTCTCGGTCTTCGTCCAACTGCTTCCGCCATTGTTCTGCACTTTTACCTACGACCACTGGTGCTTCTGCAGGTGCCTCTGGTGCCTCTGCAGATGTAGAAACCCCATCCTCCATGTGTACTGATGTATTTTCTGCATCCTCTGCACCTTCTGCGTCAGGGGCAGGTTCTTGCGGAGGAAGATCTGTAGCTGCGACTTCGGGCTCAGGTTCAGGATCTGGCGGCAACGGGAAGGGATGTGAAAGTAGAATTTCCGTGGCAGCGCTAAGGTTGTTGCCAGTGCGTGTCAGAGCACGTTCTGCAGCCGACCGCGGAAAGCCCATGTCGATCAAAGTCTGAACACGGGTTTCGTCGGGGCCTGGGCGACGTGAGGGTCCACTATGCGGTGCGGATCCAACCTCGATATTAGATGAACCTCCCCTGGTATCCTCGCCCTCCTCATTTGTAAGTTCAAGAACTACCTGCACAACAGACTTGCTGACATAGAGAGGTGCCGATATAAGCCAAGGAGCCCCCCAAAGATCCCGCAACAATGGCAAAATAGCAGCGCGTAACCTGACAAGGAAGTTGTGGGCCTCAAAATATTCGGGGTCTGTGTCTTTCTTGTCGGTCGTAGCGAGAAGCGAAGTTTGTCCAGACTCAAAGAGAGGTTTCGAAGAAACGATAGGGCGTATCAGATGCAGAGCCACTTTAAGTCCACCATACGCATGAGCAAGTTCCTTCTTATGAGTCTCGCTGCGCTCTTCTGCGTTGATTGCCATGATGGTCTTGATGGTTCCCATGAATGCCTGGCAGATTTCCAAGATAGCATCAAAACCACCCGCACGATATAACGCCCACAGCTGTACGGTGTGAAGAGAATGGGTGGAGGTGCGCTCTGAATTAGAAATGATGAGCAATTGAAATTTAGAACAAAAGGGATAAATTACCATCGACCAACAAAATACTATACAAACCCAAAATGACACTGTAGTAGGCAAACACGGAGGGTACATCATCTTTATATAGTGGTTAGTCGGTGTGCCCTGATAACTTAGATGGCGACTTACGGAATTTCTTGGGACTGAGATGTTGCACCATCACATTCGCTAAAACCTCCGAAGATTCGCCTATTTGCTTCTTTTGCGAGGAATCGGGATGACGCCTTGCATGAAACATCTTCACCATAGCTGAAATAGAAATAGGTCAGGAAACTAATTCAAAGAAAGTGCAATTAGTTACCCTGAAAGAAAGGAGCCAAGGACGAAGGTAAACCATGGGTAAGATGCTTCAGTGCTGCAGAATTTTGCTCCCGAGGTCCATTGAATCTCAAAGGTACACTGGGCAAGGTGGTCATTATCATGGCCTCACCGGTATCAGGGCGGTTGAGATCGCCATTTAGCTCATGGGTGTTGGCAGACACATCGGTTTCTGGAAGACTCGTGCTCGATCGATTTGCACTTCTTCCACCGGGAGTAGAGGAAGCCAAGGACCGTTTCAATGAAATTCCTTTCGACTGCAGCCCCAGGTTGAGAACGATATTTTCCCAGACGCCAACCCGGTGTAAAGAGCCGAGATCTGCTATGACTTGGGGGGACATGTTGTTCATCAGTGACTGCAGAAGTCCGATTGCAGACCTGCCATGCGCGTATCCTGCAGTGGCAAACACATCCGAGAGCAAGGTGATGCGGATGTGAAGAGTGACTAGGTTGCGGAAACGTTGATTGGCTTCCTCTGCCTGTTCGCCTAGTACGATAGGAAAAAATTAGCACACGAGTTCAAAAAGGAGAGAGATGACTGACTGGTGATATCAACCAGTGGCAACAGCTTCGAATCCTCCTGAGCTGTCTCCCAGAAGCCTCTCGTATCCTCAAGGGACTCCTTTGCGAGCTGCGCCAGATGAAGGAGAGTTTCATTTGTAGATACTTCTGTCATCGTGCGCATTACTTGCACCATGGAATCAGATGCAACGCTGTTAGCGAAGTCGTATGGCAGACAGGGAAGAGCAGTGAGCCTCCCAAGACGCGTAAGGCCATCCGCGTGAGTAATAAAATCTTTGCAATGAGGGGTATGCTGGAAGAGACCTTCTAGGAACTATTGAAGATGAGTCAACTAAGTAAGAAAAGCTATAAACTTCACTTACCCGACCCAGCACGTCAATGAAGGAGACAATATTATTGTCATGATTCTTAGTTGCAACTTCGTCGATGTCGTTCTCGTCGAGTCCATCAGCTTGCATATCTACCCCTTGCACGGCCGCATCAGACCCTGAAGCCGCAGTCACACCTTCAACGTCCTCCATCGCCACGTCGCCATCTAGCACAGTAGGCGCGGTGCTAGGAATAAGGCGGTACCAATGACCTAATTCCTCAGGAACTTCATATGCACCACCTAGCTCCTCGATCTTTGTGATGGTAGCTTTCAGTGCATCAAAAACGGCGGTTCTCAGTGACGGATGATGACGAATAAGCTCGTCCAGCGCAGTACCAATAAGAACTGAATTCTCCTTGTCAAGTAGCACTTTGAGATGATGCTCTGAAGTGAAGACGGAAAGAATCCCGGGGATTATGCTCGGGCGGCGGGCGAGCTGAGCTTGACCGACGTCATTGAGACAAAGAGCACCCAGAGCATTAGGAATTGCTTGAAGGACCTGCAATGCTCTTTATTACCATGCATATTCCAACATGTCATAAGTCTTACCTCAATTGAAGGCTCCACCCCTGTCTCAATTGCTTTGTAGAATGCTTCAGGTAATCCGGCCTCCTGAATAATTCCTAGCGAGGTAGGTTCGTTGTGTACGAATGTCGCCATAATGTTGATGGCTAGGATTTTTTTTATTTCTTAAAAAAACACGTAGCATGGATGATCATTACACACCTAGCGGAAGCACGTTAGGGCCGAAAACACTACGATGCTGAATGATCTTCTTGATCGAATTGAGCAGGGACAAATCGATTAATCCTCGCAGGCCCTCTGCGGTACCAGGTGACTGCATCATCCGATGCATGGATCGGAAGATATGCTTCAAGACTGCGCTGCGAGCGATGGGCAATTCACCTGCGAAGTAGCGTCGGCTGTAACCAATAATTGGTAGAACAAGCATATATACCTTGTACATCATATAGGTTAGCCACATTCTGTGGAGCATCATACTCTTTGATATCAAAATCGACTTCGTACTAAATGCAAAACATCAGACGTAATCGTCCCGCCGAACCAAACGACAAACCTCGATGCGATTCACGAGCGCCTCAACGCCGTGTGCTGTGCAAAATATGTTGAAGGCATTTGTGAAGCTATAAAGAACATTATCCACGAGTTGCATGGTCTTCGAGACAACTGGTAGACGATTCGGGAGTTTGTTATCGATCATCTGGATCAACAGAGGAATGAGACCAGCGCCAACAACCATGTTTCCACCTGATGAGTGTGTTGATATGAAGGTGACAAACGACATAAGCGCCTCGACAAAGGACTGAGGAAGCGTCGACACAGGATCAGCAACATCCGCGACAGTTTTACGAACGAGGGCCATAAGGATTCCATGGTTGACGCCGGCGTTAACGGCTGCCAAAACCTCTTGATTTCTTGCCCTATAATGTGCCAAAGAATCTAGGGCCGAAATGGCCGTGGTTTGCACACGAACAGGGATGTCTTTGTCAATCTGAAGCAACTCAGCAACGTGGGCGATGAGGTCGGGCTCGTAAAGAAAGAGGGAGGTCGTCGCATCTGATTCAGGATGCGTGTGACCAAAGATGGCGATAGCAAGAAGACGGATAATGACGAGCTTAACGCGATCTGCTTCTTGCCCGTTTGCAAGCACCTTCGCCGCACGGATGCGGCACATGAGCTCAAACTTCTCGTCATCCGGGACCATATAAGTTTCGATGGAGTCAGCGAGAACATCCATAACAGATTTAGAGGCCAACGTTTGCTCGTCGAGGTGAATGCTGATCGCACCCGAACCAGATGGTGGGAGTGGTACAGGCACTTTGCGTGTAGAGCTTGAGGATGTGTCAGGAACATCGGTGTCCATGCTCTTCTCTTTGTGGTACTCTATGCCAGCATCCGTTTTATAGAAGCTGAAATTCACTTCACGGGCTTCTGTCGGCAATGCATTGACTTGTAGGCTCCCCTTCGCGCTTGCTAGATCCACCAGACTTAAACCGTACTCACGAAGAGAAGGCCATCTTTTCGCGAGAGACTGAAGGCGTTGAGTGGAGATGCTGAGCGATTGACTAACAGCTGGTTGGGCAGAATATTGCTGGGCAGGGCGAAGGAGAACGTTGAGGGCGAGAATGACGACGTCGAGATCGGAAGAAAATAATAGACCATGGAGGCGCTGAGAATTCGGGACCATCATAAGCAGAGGGTCAGTCTGAAACAGCGATGAAACTCACGTCGTAGGAATTGAACATCTTGCGATTCGTAGAGTTCTCAAGGAGCAGCCTCTCGAATCTGAGGATCGCACAGACAGTCTTTTTCGTGATTGGAGTGAATACATTCAGTTGAAGCTTATCCAATTCGTAATCGCGGATGATTTCCTCCAAGACAACATCAAACTTGTTGAGGACTTTAGTCCATGAATTGAGATCGGATCTTGGCCACTTCCATGCGTCAATTTCACCCAATACTTGTGGAAGATCATCAGTGGATGTGTTAAGCAGTTTATTCATAAGTTCTGCGACTTGAGGCGGCTATATAAGATTGTATGAGACCGCGTCTCGCAGTTCAAACAAAAGTGTGTAGCGAGACATACCGGTGAAGCCGCCTTCTTGGTTGATTGTGATATCTTCATTGCCCACGACAAGGTCGGGGAGAACGGATTTCCAACGATTCAGCCAGTTGGTATTGACGATGAAAGGGAGTAAAAAGGTTCGAGATCAGTCACGTAAGAGGACTTTTGCAGGGACGTTGCGTCAGCAGCCAAATCAGGATGGTGGTGCTGTTTGGGTTCGGAGTCTCACTGCCAGTGAACGTCATCTTGAGTCTTGACCATAGAAAACGGTCCCGGTATCGTCCTAGTCAAAATGCCAGGGCAAAGTTCATGACAGATCTATCTGCTGCCAGGATAACCGCAGACTCAACTATTCAAACTCTTTAAGTTTACGAAAACCCAGGTCGGCTTGCCGTTCATGGTCATCTACGTCTCTCTGTCTCTCTGTTTCTGTCTCTCTCTAGGCCCCGTCGTACGATGATACGATCTGCTGTATATTTCATAGTTCATGGAATCGTACCCAGACTACACCCAAATCTTAAGAAATTGGTTCCTTCACCTTCAAATTGAATACTAAAGGAACATTTCATCCTCTGAAGTCTATATAACAAAACTGTATATCATGATGCATATGTGCAGGGCTACGTACCAAGCACTAACTTGAACAAATAACATGAACGCGTCTCACGAACTTGGAAGCTATCATGATAAGTAAAACCACCAGGTCAAACTTATACAACCACTTCCAGCGGTTCTGAAGGGTACCAATGGCAAAGCGAAAAGTCAGTAGTGTGTTCTACTTATGTCACTCACCAACGTGAGACATCCGAGTCTTTTTACAGACAAAGACAGTTGTAAAGGCTGAGGAATCTGGTTCCGAAGATCAGCTCACGTCCGAAGAAGATCAACCGCCGCTTGCAAAAAAATCAAAAAAGGACCTAGCTAAGACTATTGAAGTCAGCCCAACCTGTGTTCTCCTCGACAACGAAATTAACCATCAGCAGGAGGACGCATCGGGATCCAAAGATATCACTGTTCACTCCACTCCCGACGGCGATAAATACATTGACCTAGGAAAGAAAAAACGCATTACTGTACGCAACTACAAGGGCACCCCTTTAATTGATATTCGAGAGTTCTATGGAGGAGCGGGGGATGAGAAACCCGGAAAGAAAGGGATTTCATTGACTCTGGAACAGGTGCGTTGACATTGTTCCAACCGCTAGAACAATATAATTGATGTCCACCTGTGAAGTGGGAGACATTAAAACATGGCGCACATGTCATTGATGGTCTTTTTGAAACACTACAGAAGTAATGAATTCGCTGTGTCCATTTGTCAATCGTAGGTAGTTGGTCTTGGATTAGTGCAACACGTACGTCGTCTCAGCCTTCATCTACAGTAGTATAACTCACCATGTAATGAAATAGCTTCGTTGATTCAGGAGCTTCGCATTACAAAAATGATACCAGATACATATCTGATTAGTATGCCAACCCGGCCGCAGCTTGGTGGGCGCCCACGAAGCCCCGCTTCCATAGGCCCTTCAACCAAGCCTTTGTCTTGACAGCAAGGGCCTGAATATCCATAAACGTCTCCGTGATTGCCATCTGCGAGTACGTTTTCTCGAATTTCCTAAGTATGTCGGGTCAGCTGGTGGTAGAAGAGCTACACAACACTTACCACCAACAAGAAAAATACTCGTACAAAATGCTTATGGAGAGCAACCCTCTGTCCCGCATGGCATCAATGAGACGTTTTCGGTCGTCTCGCCAAACCGCAGATACACAGTATTTTGCAGTGATCAAGAAAATACGAATCTGAAGAATTGTCAATACTATAACAACCTCCCGAGAAACTCATTACATTTGAGTGCGTTGTCATTAATGCATAGTCAAGGCTTCTGTCAGGATTATGAAAAACGTCACTTTTCAGTGAAAAGTGACACTGATAACAACCAAACATACCGCGTTAAGTCATTCAGCTTCAACACCATGAGTACTCGACGCGGTACTCGACGCAAAACATCAAATACAGACAATAGCAGGCCCTCCTGGGAGATTACGGCATTGCGAATCGCTTCCATTTCCTCTTCCGATTGAGGTCTCATGTCGATCAAGCTGGATGCCCGCCGGATCGACGATTCCACTTGATCGTCACCCCACGCTCCCTCAAGCGTTGCCCGACCAGTGAGGGCCGCCTCAAATATTGGATACTGTATGAAAGAGGCATTAATAGACTCATGTGGATAGTGAAGTCGCGAATTACACAACCTACCAGATCAGCACTGATATTTCCAACCAACTCTGCGTATTTTCGACGATCCGCGTTTGTTGAAGGGGAGGCGGGAGCAATGAGCGATAGCCACAGCTTCCCGTAGTTCACTCGCAACTGGGGATCGATATCGAAGTACAGGCCATGATCCAATAATACGATCTCAAAATTGTACGGCGACTTAGACCCATGGGGAGCCGGACGTATGAGAAGATTTCCTATGCGACAGAGGGAGGTGGATATCAGCATCTCGAAATCTGCAAATAACGATTGAATTACCTGGGTGGGGATCCTAGTGAAAAGTGAGCGTACTACTAGCTGTCTGATTGGAGTCAACAACGTACAGCATGAAACCATCCATTGATGAAAACCATTTGGTTGAATATCCGAGAGAGTTCCAGAGCAACTTTATTGCGATCGATGTTGGCATCTGCTAGGTACTTCAAATCGTCCACTCGCCCTCCTTTGATATATTCCATGATCAAAACTCTCTTCGTAGCGTCGATCACCTCTGGTATATAGAGAGAAGTCCGAATGTTTTGAAACTCGCCTGTCGTTCTTGCAGCATTGTTAGCTTCGTGTGTAAAATCCATCTCCTTGGGTAAATTTGTCCGCATCTCCTCCTGGGATGGATATTTTATGATAAATATTTGACCACCTGAAGGGCTAATCAAACTTACGCCTAACCATGTAAACTCGAACTCTGGAAACCAATATTTGACCCAACCTAGTGTGACCTCGACCATCTGCATATCGATATCGCAGAATTCAGCAAGATGAGGGTGCTGCAACTAAGACAAGATGGAATGATTGAGCATTTATGGAATGTGCCATAAATATCGACCACACCTTGACCGCGACTTGTCTATTGGATGCTCGATGATGCCCTATATGCACCTGCGCTAGGCTCGCTACGCCAATTGGTGTGGGGTCAAATTCTTCAAAGAGCTCTGAAATTGGAACGCCCATGTCCTTCAAAAAAAGTGCCTCTACATCTTCGTACGGCGTCGGCGCGCACTGATCCTGCAAAGGTCGCATGGCGCTTGTCCATTCCACCGGAAGCATGATTAGAGAGGCCATATGCTGGCCCATTTTGATGAAAACCCCTGGTGATGCGCGGATGAATTCTTCTCGGTGGCATAATGTTTAGCAGATGGTGCTCACCGCCGTTCTCGAGAAGCGCCTTCAGAACCCTCCGTGCGCTACGCGTGTGACACTGTGAATACGCGTTCAATCTTGTATCTTCTGATTCGAAGTGTTGTGCAAATGTTCTCTTATAGTCGATAACCCCAAGAATGGCAGCACCTAGAACTCTGTCACAGAAATTCACTGCCAAGAGGTTCAAGATCTACCTGCAACTCTTGAACAACGAACAGTGGCAAGGACAGAGTACCTAAATGGTTGTACGTTCTCATACGCCAGCCAACTTGCCCCACCAAGCACTAGCACAGATGCAGGGTAGCGAACCCACGAACTTTTAGACCTTGGAGGTCCATGAATAGGGCTGGATCTATGCTTGGGTACCCGGAAATGTCGACGTGAGGTCCATGCAGTGTCGGATAACCGAAGCCGCCAGCCGCAGCTTAAGCATTGGCGGTGAAGCAAAGACATGAAATGAACTTCGGATACTAGTCGGATGATGACGCGCCAATTTTTCGTTTATCCCCTTTCGGATGAGTGACTTCATTGCAACAGCGAATGAAAATCGAAGGCACATGTTCTATAATTTACATCGTTACAAAAACCAGGTCGAAAAAAAATACGGTGCTACTTTACTGTTTATCAAAACGCATCAGAGTGAAATAATGTAAAACCTTCATATATTTTGAAAAACAAATCATAGTAGTACCCGCAAAAAGTTTCCAGTAAACAAAGGCAAGTGCTGCTGCGGCCATGAGGGGAGATTATCTACAGATGATCTAGGGAAGCTGACGTTTCCTGTGCCTCGATATGCTTCACCGTTGTGTTGGTTGAGCTGAGGTCAGGTGTGGAAGCAGACGAGGGTCTGCGTTCCAGAAGGAACCAGTAAAACGAACATCGTGAGACAGTCCCAGTGTGATGGCGCAGGCAACATACAACTCTGTCACTTATTACTCACTGGGGACAATGCGCCTGGTGGCTTTTCGCATGCAGTACCACTAGCATTGGCATAGAGTTCGACAAAAGAATAGCGTCACCGCGATTTTTCCTCTCACGAGAACATGAGAATAGGAGCCCAGATCAGGTAAGAAGGATGCCCGATGCTCACTGCCTATCTGGCTCAATCATCAAAACGTTGAAGAATTTTTAAAAAAAGCTGGGAGAGTGGTACCGTCATCTGGTTTTCAAAATTCGAACCAACACCTTGCTTGGAAATTTTAGGGGGTGACAAGTTGCGAGACAACCCTGAGACCACGTCAATGTGCGGAGATATATCATACAGAAATGCGGAAATAGCTAGAGCGGAGATTATAGACCAACATCCACGAGGCGTAGAGAACAATGTAGACCAATGGTGTAGTCCCAATGTCACATCTGCTCCGTCATGGGGACATTCCCAGAGGCATGCCATTTGTCGTACAGCACAGGGTGACACGAAACCAAAAACATCCAGCGAGTGGCATGACATGACACCTAGCCACCTGGTGCTATATTCGTCCTAATCCATTTGATCGAGCCGGATATACACAGGTCGATAAGCATAGGTACTGTTCGATTTCCGTCGCCAGGTCAGAGAATCCGGCCCAATGCAGTACAAAGCCAGATAACGATATAGTGACCAGCAAATCTGACAAATGAACTGCCGCATGTAGAGCGGCTTGTTGACGCACGGAGTATACTTCAAGACTCGATGGGATCGTTGAACTAATCAAGAACGAAGAATGTCAGCAGCAAGAAATCTGGGAAGAATAAAAGATGTATAAAGGTCTTGCAATGGATCCGTATCAGTCAAGCTCAGGCTCCCGTTTCTCATCCCATCCCTCTCTCACTAACTTGGTTTACCCCCTCCGTTGCGTATAACAGTTCTTACACCTACGTCACTATCACACCTTCTATACAAGAGGTGTGTTCCATACAACGTTTCTCCTGACTCCCATGGGTTCCAAGCCAACTGTGACCTGGCCATCTCGTACACTTTGTGGGTCTAATCTTGGTCAGGTGTCCTCCATCCTATTCTTGTACTTGTGGCACCTAAAGGGCTACTGAGCGCGCAGGACTACCACACCAGTACATTACCATGGGAATGGAGGATGTCGGACCATGTTATGGCTCTGCATTGACAGGTGGGAAGGGTCGCCACAATCGGCGCGCAGCCCACAGGACAGAGACGTAGAATGAGCTGTCTTCGTTGCATCCTAAGTCTCCTTTGATAGCTCCTAGTCCTTTGACTTCTTTCAGGGAAATCGGTCGTTTGGTATGCAGCGTGAGGTGCGAAAATACATCTAGGAAAACGGCGGCGATGTGCATCCACCACATCACCGAAACCGGGAGATCATGGGTTGGCCTTCCATGATTTGTAATCTTTGTCTAAATATGGCTCAAGGTGTAACACATTGTAACCGGCTGGGGTAACAATACATTCAATGTCACGTCTTGAAGTAGCAAGTAAAATTTCCTACATAATGTAACCTTGTATCTGAAAGATCCCTTCACTACAGGGGCTCTGCAATGGGGGGTAGCATATTCCATCTCCTCTCCCCATCTTCAATATTAATTCTTAGGCCTTACAACAAGATACTAGCATGGTCCTTAATTATTAGTATTCCCCTTACATGTATTAATGTTTCCAACATTGTCATGCCTCTGCACCTGTAGGTAGCATATTCCATGTCCTCTCCCCATCTTTCATATTAATTCTCAGGTCTTACAAGTAGATACTAGCATGCTCCTTAATTTTTAGTATTCCCCTTACATGTATTAATATTTCCAACATTGTCATGCCTCTGCACCTGTAAGTGGCATATTCCATGTCCTCTCCCCATCTTTTCTATTAATTCTCAGGTCTTACGAGTAGATACTAGCATGGTCCTTAATTTTTAGTATTCCCCTTACATATATTAATATTTCCAACATTGTCATGCCTCTGCACCTGTAAGTGACATATTCCATGTCCTCTCCCCACCTTGCATATTTATTCTCAGGTGTTGCAAGTAGATACTAACACAGTCCTTATTGCCTTCACAAGTCATTACTTCCCTCACATTGCAGTGCCTCTGCACCCATAAGTGGCATATTCCATATCCTCTTCTTTCATAGTAATTCAAATTACATACCAGCATGGTCCTTAATTTTGAGCATTCCCCTCACATGTCATAATTTTCCAACATTGCAGAGCCTCTCCACCTGTAAGTGGCCCATCTCCCTTTGCCACCCAAAAAACTTGGCAAGTCCCCACCTTCACTGCCACATTCTCAGTCAGATTGCAATCGAGTTTGAGATGGGATTAATTGTGGTGAGGCATAAGAAAGAAGTAGATTCACTGAGTATATACAACTAGGCTTGAAAGTAGTCAGAAAATACTTCAATGGAGGCAACGATATGTGCCTAAAACCGTAAACACAGCAGGACGATAGCAGGGTACGCGTTGACTAGATCTTGAGAATAACCGTTAGCCAGCAATTCAACAGGTGAAAGAAAGCAATAAATAATAACAAGGCACACCTTTGCATATTTAGAACGAATGAAATTTTATTGGTCAACTTTTGGGCATAAGTGACGCTGCAGGCCATCCCATTCGACTGAGAGGCAGTCCTAAGCACATGGGTGGTTGGCGAGTTGTGCAGGCCACTGTCAACTACATACACCCACACCATGTCACGGCTGGCTGTTGGGAAGATGTGGGCGGTGAAAGATAGCCAGCTGGTCGAGTCGAACCCTCGGATGGTGTGGTGGTTGCTAGGGTATGAATGTTGACAGGTTCTGTGGATGGGTAATCAGCAAAGAAAGCAGTATGCTTAACAAAAAGCAATGAACTGCCACACGAGATCCACAACGCCAGCGCTCACGAGCTCAGGCGCATATCGTCTTCTCACCTCTAACAACATCGGCAGCGCGTTTGGGGCATCACGGGTGGACACAGGGCGTAGCGCCAAAGCCGAAGAACGCTAATATAAAATTCGAGGACAACAACAGGATTAGTAGGTGGGGTGATGAGGATTCTCGGGAAACTCACTTGGCCATGTCGGTATGCAGGATGCTGACTTGAGAAGACAAATGTGAGTAAACAATATGTATTTTGTCAACCTGGTTACAAATGGCAGTAAACGATTAGTGAATACAGCAAAGCAGTAAATTGAAAGGCGCATACCTCAGAATAACATAGGACAACGGCGCACGCTAGCGCCGTGCCCCAGCTCACTCCTCCGGCCCCTGCTACCTCCCTAGAGCCAGCTGCCGCCCCTGCCACGTCAGAGAGGACGACGCCCATGCCCCCTGCCCTGCGGCCGCTGCCTGACCTGCCCCCCCCTGCCTTCACGGCACCCCAGCAAACCCCCCCGCTGCCTCGGACGTGCCCACACCCACTCCCTGCACCCAGAACGGCTGAACGGCCTCGCGTTCGACGCCGAACCCCCCCTGCTGCCCCTTCCCCATCGCGTTTGACGACGCTGGCCGCCCCACACCCCTTCAGACCTTCCACCACCCCCCATTCACTCCCACCACCCCCCGTTCACTCCCAGTGCCCCTCGCTCGGCTGCAGACGGCCAGCATCACCGCCACACACGTTCCCCAGCTGCCCCATGTCACCACCAACCCCCCACCAGCTGTCCGTACCCCCCGCTGCCCCAAAGCTCTCCCCTGCGCATCCCTCGACACTTTGAATTCGAGACACCACTAACGCCGCTGTGCAGACAGCACCCGATGAGCCGCCCCGTCCACTGAGCGACGCGGGGACGTCTACTGAACCACCCAGCACCTGCGACGCGACCACACTGGCCGACAACGCCCCCGAGCCACCTGCTCCACCACCCCCTGCATCCCAGAGCCCTGCCATGTCACCGCTGACAACGTCGGCACAGCCCCCACCAACGGTGTCACCAACGTCGTCAATGTTGTCGACGATGGCCACCACCGCCTTCATCCCAGCTTCAGAATCAGCCCCAGCACCTTGCAAACGGCACCGTTCGCCCCCCAGCCTTTCCACAGCCCTCCGGACCACCAGCCAGCCCCACGACGAGCCCCGGCCCTCAGCCTGTGCCCAGACGGCCGCCACCTATGACTGCCGCCCCCAGACGACCTCTGTCGCCCCCCGAACTCAGGCTTAATTTTAGCCTGTGACAACAGTCTCTGCTTTGAAGTTTCCTTCTCCTCCGGCGCTGCGGCATCACTGCGTCCCAAAACAATCTCATCATCCTCCGCATCATCTTCATCGAACAATGCCTTCTCGTCAAGGGCAGGACGAGAAACCACTTCCATCTTCAAGGCATGTTGTTCAGCATTCTGCTTCACCTTCTTCAGGTGCATCATCGCTGTGTGCGTATGTTCATCATACACATGGTTATGAATTCCCTGCCCACCGACTTGGTGGACCAAAAAAGGTATGGGATTTCGGAGTTTATGGGTATGGGTTAAGACAGGTTCGACTGTACCTGTAAGCAAGTAGTCAGAAACTGTGTAGATTCTCAAAGTGAGGGGAAACCGAGCAGACAAGTAATATATATTGAAATATGACAATCAGGTGGGTATTGTGTCATATGTGAACAAGAGGCTATGGATCCGCAACAACATTGGGTCAAAGTATGAACAAGCAACACGCGAAAATGAGAGTATAGTAGCGTTCACTGAGCCGGCCGCCCCTTGAAGAGTGATGGAAACCAATTCGAGTAGATAGCTGCGAAGATTCCACGATCAGGGTGCTCCAAATGACTTGGGACAGGGGAAAGCCTGTGTGATTCTGCGGAGTGATTCCGCTTCCTCTTCACCGGGTCCGAGAGCGATGCACAAAGTGCTGTTCTCAATCGAGCTCCAAAATGCTCAAGCATCGCATCAAGAATGTCCTCCGGAATCCATGGTGGTAACGAGCATGGAGATATCCTAGTGTGGGACCCCCTCATGAGGCATGAATACTGTGGACCTTTCTTAGCAAAAGTGTCCACCACTTTCGAACACACTGGGCAGCAAGGTTTGGATATTCCCATAGGAGATCCAGTCGGCTATACATGGTAAAATATCTCATGGCTGTGAGAAGTGTAAGAATACAAAATTGCTCACCGCTAACAATTCCGCGATGTGATCGAGGTCGGCATCGCCCTGGGGTTCTAGATGCCTGAGACACAGTTCAATAAGTTCGCAATGGTATGTGCCATCAAAATATTCCCCAGTTGATAGTCCACTGTTGTCCATGAGACTCTCGAAAAAATCGACGCTCTCCTTCAAAGATATCAACTGCCCCCTCACTTCCTTTACCACCTCCAACTGATTCCTGGCGTCTAAGTCAGAAAGCGACTGAACATTAAGAATAATGTCCTTCATCGCAGCAATTGTCGGGATGGAATTGCAACAGACATCTCTGAGTGCTTCAAGGGCGTTAACGATTTCCTTGATTTGCTTGGGTTTGTATCCAGTTTTCTTCATCTTGGATATCATCTTCCTGACCCCCTTGAAGTCCGGGTGTGTAAGAGGCACCATGGCCTCGGTGTCTCTGATGATCTGTATTGCCAAAACTTCGCCTATATGTGTTTTCGGTTCAGGGATGTATTTCCGACAGGCGTCCTTCCAGGGAAGCATCTCCCGCGATGGACGTGGAATAGCCAGAGCATGAATATTGAAGGCAAGCTGAGTTATTGGTGTATGGGTGAGGATGGCTACAGCTTCAAACGGACATAGAATTAACTTCAGCCAGTCTCTGACGACCTCCCACAAAGGTCGTGGTTGACCCAGATCATTGACGATGCCTGGTTGGATGCTGCCAAGCTGAATATCTGCCTTCTCTTCATCATCAACTGCCATATTCACCTTCCTACCGTCATCCTCATCCATCGCTCCATCGCCATCATCCTGCATCATCACGCTGGTTTCTAGGTCTGCATAATATTGAGTACGGAGCATGGACTCGATGACTCGGAGATGCCTTCCGATCGTAAGCCTAGAAACCATCTTCAGAGCAGCCTCCCCATAAATTACGGCAAACTGGGTGTTATGGGTGAAAGCGCTGTTATCGAGGTCAAGGGCTGTGGCAAGCATATGTATATAGTCCGAGTACTTTCCTTGCAGATAGCATAGGAGAGTATGATACTCCATGCACGTTGCTTGGGTGTAGTACTCGTATGAAGCTGAGCCCGTGTTTTTGTCACATGCCTCCAATAGGTTTGGTATTTGTGCCTCGATATTGGGGTCCATTAAAGCAAGCACAGGCAGTTCCGCAAAGAATTTTTGATCATTTTTTGAGACTCTGTCTTCCTCGGGCAGGAGTGGAACATCATGAAATGTGAAGGCCGTGATGCGCATGAGCACATTGAAAAACGGTTTCGACCAGGTTTTGTGAGAGAGCCGATGTTCCATTTTCATGTATGAACTGCTGACAACATAAAACAGGAGAGCTAACAGCACACTGGCATTGTCCGGCAGGGGAGTGTTGGCTTGGATGATAAGGGACTCGAGCACTTTTACATGATCCTCCCATGGCTGGTTCTGCCTATGAATGCCCTGTTTCAAGGTGTGTACGGTTGCAAAATGATTGTGTGCTTACCGAGACCTTTCCACCGTATCCTGCACCTGCTGACTAGGTTGGGCAATGGCAGCAAGTTTGCCGCCGTATGTTAGGGCATCTGGAACGAACATCAGTCCCATATTCAAAGCATCTTCTTTTGCTCTTTCTATGCTGCGTGGATTAGCGGTAGCATAGTATATCCCATCCTTATCGTTGAGCTGGATGTCGGATGTGAAGGTGGTGCCATTACAGAGGCAAGCACATGCAATAACCTGGATAATCCCATTTGCTCCGCTGCGATCTGCGGATACAGCAACGACCTCGTGGTTTCTTACCAGTAGTGTCGCAAGCGCATCCAGAACTTGAAGCTCTTCACGTTTGTTGCCCTTGATAATATTATCGTCGACTTTCCACGTTGATGGTGACTTGGAATGCATTTCGAGCTTGGATAGCATTGTTGTGAAGGTTTTGAACGCCAGGATCTTTTCATTGAACTCTGGAGTTCTGCCAGGGGACATGATGAAGGGGTAAAGACGACTTGAGTTTGAACCTGCAAAATTGGACAAAAGCTTGAACATGATGAGAGCAGGAACAACTTCGGGAGGTCTGGCATGGACCTACATTCAGATTTGATTTGATCCCATGAATAAGATGTAGTTGATTGAACAAATGATAAACCAATAGATCTTGAGGCGACGTGAACGTCTCACCCAGCAACGAGAACAGGTGGTACACTGCACATGCAAGAGGCCGCATAGCAAGAACAGGCGACCCCAATGGCTTGCACATCTTGAGGAAGAAACAACTTGTCACCTGGACAAGTTGTTAGGGGGACGTACAACGTCACATCCTGGAAGGAGGAATAGCCTGAGAGAGCCGAGAGACAGAGCCGAGAGAAAGGGTAGAGGGCCTCCGAATTTACGAGGGCTTATGCATGGTGTGCCAGTGTTGATGAACCAGCGAAGGAAAAGCTACAAAGAGAAGGGACAGAACTCACTCTTATGTATCCTATTTACTAACCGTCTTCAAGACTTATACGAGGAGGGCACAACGAGAAGGTGAAAGAAGGCGCAGCAACCTGCCAGTGGTTAGTGGAAGAGTGAGAAGGCGTGCGAAGAAGCCACCGTGTTTGGTGATCTGTACGAGAAAGTTTGAACCTCAGTTATCCGGAAGCCGGTTTCCGGTTAGCCGTGTCTGCCCGAGGATTGAACATTCCAAACAATATCCATGTTTGGGGAACCGCTTTCGCACGCTTTCACGCTTTCATCCCTACCACCACCTTCAATCGGCAGCACTCCGCTGCCTCCTCGTGTAAGTCCCTTTCATCTTGTAGAGAGTTAGTAAATAGTAATATAACGGAATGATAATGAAATGACACTACAAGAGAAGACTTTAAGCCCTCAATCAATACTTATACTATCCATCCCTAGGAAACTTGGGAACGAAGCCATGACGAGCAATGTCACAGATGTGTTCCGTCGTTTCCTTGATATCGAGGCTCAGGTGGACAACGAGGACAATTTGGACGAATATGGCGACGAGCTAGGTCCTGGTGAGTTGACTCTTTTATTCTCTATGGATGCCGGTTAACATCCGTTCGCCTTTCAGACGACTTCATTGACGATCAGGATCATGGGCTACCAGAAGACGCGCCAAGGCCGATCCTGGGGAAGGAACTGCCTGACCAAGACGAGGAGGGTCTGAACGACTTTCTGGCCGGAATTTTGGAACGGCCGCATACTCTCGATGCACGACAGGCAAGATACAACGGCGATATTGATTCCGATGTCGATTCGGACACCCCAGCTGCCGACATTACGCGCAGGCCGACTACTAGAGACTATCTGTTACTAAGGGTCCGCTGCGTCGTGAGCCTCGATCGTTACAATTTGTTGATAATTCTACTGACATGTAGCATCTTAGCCAGGGAAGGAGAGAGCCGCTGTATTTTACCTATTCCAGGCCGCGCAACCGCACCACGCGTTAAGGTCTGCGTTCACGCGGGATTCGGTTCGCGGCTGGTTTTACATCGAGGCCCTTATGAACGCCTCGCTGGTCAAACTGTTAATTTCTGCTCCCAATATTATCTGCCCGCAGGACGGTTTTTCTGGGATCAACATACAAGATTGGACGATGATGTTGGGTATGGACTATGGCGGAAGGTGCCCCTCTCCTGGGGATTGGGTTACAGTGAGCCGTGGGTTGTACAAAGGGGATGTAGGCTACGTTTCGTTCGTTTGCACCCCAGGGAAAGTCAGCATGCTTTTAGTTCCCCGTCTCCCCCCCCTCTCTCATGCAGGCTTATCATCCGGGAAAAGGAAACGGTCTAGCACCCACACCCGCGCTGACCCCGAGCTGCTTACCAGGGACGTGCTGATAGCCCGTGGCGTCACGCAATACAAGCTGGGGAATGATGGATCGTGGTATGTTTTTGGTCGCTGGTTCCAGCATGGTCTTGAACGTAGAACCTTCCATCTTCGTTCCATATCCCTTACCTCCGTCTCCATGCCGAGCACGATATTCTTTAATTTGAAAACCAGCCTTCACCCAGAAATTATGAACGCGGCGTTCCCTTGCCCCTCGGAATGGAAATTTTCTGAAGGCGAGCATATAGTCATCAAGTCGTCAAAAAAGCAAGGCATTATCCAGGCCATAGAGGCTCGGTCAGTGGAAGTGGACCTTGAGACCGGGGAGGGGATGGTGAATGTCCCTTGGTCAGACTTGCGCAAGCACGTTGTCGTTGGCAACTTTGCTGAAGTGACGAGCGGAGCTCTCCGGGGAGAAAAAGCATGGGTGATAGCAGCTGAAGATGATTTGGTCAAGATCGCCGAGATTCTGGAACGGGAAGACATAAATGGCAGTGTAACGGCTGTTGGAAGGGGTGGCGCCTTGGGGGGTGTGCGTCACAACGTCATAAAGGTGGGTAGGTATACAGCCGAACTTGGTAACCAAACGCTAGCTTTGTTTACCAGCCACACGTTATCCATGTAAACTGGGTCAAAGTTATTGACCCACCTCTCTCGCTTGTGGGGTCTACACCCGCCAGTACGCCAGCAGACCCACGAATGCGTGAGCAAGTGCCATGGATCAACAGTCAAGTCATAGTCTGCAAGGTTAAGCATCCGTTGAAGGGCTACCGTGCGGTTGTCAAGGACGTTCTGCCCCAGCAGGACACATTGAGTGGCCTCAAAATAACTGCGCAGCTCACCCACCTTGACCCAGCACATCCATTCAAAACTGAAGTATTGGACTACGACGACGTCGTGGAAGCAAAGTATGGCTCTATTTCTGTCGGTAGGCATTGTGGACTAATTTCCCTTGAGTTCCAATCTCAAGTTATATGATTTTGCCCGGCCCAGGAGCAACCTCTTTGAACCTCATCCAAGTCACCGCGCCAGGTATCCAACTCCCCAGCACAAGCCATTACTAAGTAGTAGCAAAACCCCCATGCCTGATTATGTTCTCTCGTCACCAGCTTGGAATCCATCATCACGGACTCCAGTTCCACATTCCCCCTGGCCAGAGACTGAGGCCGAGGCAATTTCCCAACCCCATCGCATGCCTATCCCCCTGCAGCAGCAAGGCCCAGCTCATCCGCTACTAGACTCGCAGCTTATTGGGATCAAAATGAAGGTATCGGTTACTGGCGGCAAACATAAAGATAAGGAAATGGCCGTTGCAGTTGCGCAAGTGGACGGGCAGCTATCGATTCGGTTCACGCACTACAAGACTTCAGGATTCTTGCCTGCAGAACACGTTGTCCCAAAGCATCCTAATCTGACGCGCGACAATGGGTTGCTTGTGGTGGTTGAGGGCGATCATCGTGGCAAATATGTCCGCCGAATCCACCATTGATACGAGGATGGTCGACCGATAGTCATATTAGCTGTTATCCATCGGACGGAGGAAGGTCATGAAAGTCTCTCGGAGGAATGCTTAGAGCTCAATCCCAGTGAACTATGTGTTGGCTATGAGACGAAGGAGGAAAAGCAACAGAATGATGGACTGATGTCTGGTCTTCGAGAGGAAGCGAGGAAAACTCGTGCAAAATAGGTATGAGGTACTAATGTTAAGTTTGCTATGTATGGCTTGATGTACTAAAGTCAAGCTTATAGGTACAACTTCTCTACAGTCTTGGGGAAAAGTCAGTCAAAACACTCTCTTTCATGGTCCTGGTCTCATTGAGGCAGAGTTGCCTGCTGAATGATCCCAAACTTGCATGCGATCTGTTGGTTCAAGTCATCCACGCATCTACCAATGGTTGAGAGTGCCTTAAGAACTTCGCATTGGGTTGGGATATTGAAGTCTGAGGCTGCCTCAAGATTGTCAATGACACGTCTGTATTTGCTAATTGTATTTGCTGACCCTTTACTGCCATTTACTGCCATTTGTAACCAAGTTTACAAAATACATATCTTTTACTCTCATTTGTCTTCTCAAGTCAGCATCCTGTATACCCTGCACACAAACATCTGTCAGTCTCTTTCAACTTCTTGTTGACATGGCCAGGTGAGTTTCCTGAGAATCCTCATCACCCCATCTACTAATCCCATCATCATCCTTGAATTTTACTGCAAGGTTTGGGATGACAGGCTACAATGATTCAACATTTCAGTAAGGGATTAAAAGGGTATGGGGACGCTGTTCTTCCTGTGCCACCACCATTTCAAGGGGCTATGGTCAAGTACAGAGGAGTACCACACAACACATCCAACTTCTCAGCATCTACAGAGCCTATCATCCTTGTACTATCTAACATAGTTCACTTAATTTACTGAACATTTCCAGTCCCTTATTCCACCGCTCCTTCCTATCCTTTTCCCTCTTTTCCCAACCTTCATCTCCCTCCCCCTCCCCCTCCAATACCACACTCTTGTCTGACTTGCACCCATTGTAAACCCATCGGAAAAGTCCCCCAGCACTGTACAATGTGGTAGAAAACCGCATCTGATTCTGAGGAACCCCAATGTTTGAATGTCTCAAAAGGGCAGATGGAATCAGTATCACTGATCCTGCTGGAAATCTTATAATCAGCTTTAGATCATGAAGCACCAGATGCCCCCCTTCATCTGCATTGAAGTTTCCCTCTGCAATAATCCCACACATCCCCCATGCCAGGTTAGCATGGTCCACATGCTCCCACGTCGCTGTACAATACCCCAAATTTCGAGTCTTTGCCGCCCAGTGCCCTGGCCCAGGATCATACCCCGGATTCGCATGCCCAGGCCCCATCACTTTAAGCTCAGGGTGAGCCTTGTACAGAGCCTCAAGCGTCTCCCCGTAATACTGGTGCATTCGCGGAACATACGTCTTGAACACAGAGTCCGCAAATCCAATCAGTCGCCGTTCCGCCGAATCCCTGTTAAGCCGAGCAACAATCTCCCTCCCATTTTTGTCAAGCCTAATAGGGCATGGCATCTGTTCCAGCTAGTTAATCCCAGTAAAATGTTCATCTTAACAAATCCAACTCCACCTTTTGTCCCCCGCCAAATGATATCCCTTCATCAATGGCTACAAAATCTCCTCGCCGGTGCTTCCGCTGTTTCTTCGTGAATGAATATGTAGATCTAACCTCGCGGTGTGTTTCGAATGACTTTTCAACAACTTCCTTCTTCCAGTTCTTATATGTTGGCACATCCCCCTTCCCCTTCCCCTCATCCCGAGGTTGCCCACCGAGTATCACAAAAGCTCTGTCATCATCATCAGCAATCACATGTGGCGTCTCACCATCCCAGCTGAACATCTGGTACCCTTCCTCCTCCAGTTCACGCAGCCTATCATCACGCCTCACATTCTCGCCCCGAACTCCCATCCATCCACTCTTTGTAGGCGCCAATCCCTCTATTTTCATCACCGCATTGATCGGTTCCAATGCAGCCTCCCTCGCCCTCCGTGCAGCAACAGACTTCACTGGTGACTGGCTGAGCGAACGCTCCTTCGCCCGTTTCTCCCGCTTCCTCTCCCGCTTTTGCTGCTCCTTGTCACTAAGGTGACCCCACTTATGCTTTTTTGACGGCGTTCCCTCTAGCTTCGCCCACGGATCATTCTTGCCACCCCTTCCTCTTTTAACCTCCCCCATGATTCCTCTGCTACATAGGCACCTCTCTTCCCCTGGCACCCCTATTTCAACCCCGCTCTGTACACCATGCGCAAGCGATACCCCGCCGCCCCCTTCCGTCGCTGCCCCCCCCTCTCCCCAATCCCCATCCCCATCCTCATCCCCATCATCCCCATCATCCTCAAATCCGCCACCATCACTCATGCCGCCCCAGTCCTCATCCTCAGTGCGTGATAAAAGCTCTTCCTGCAGCCGTTCATGCACCTTGAAAGGCACCGCTGGCCTGATCACATTGAGCCCATATGGCGAGTACTCTTTTCCCCCTCGAAGCACCTGCCCTGCCATGAATAATAGCGTCAGCCTCGCACAGCGGCGCATGCATTGAGCTAATGAATGAAGGAGCAATGGGTAGGGCCCCATTATGGCCTGGGGCAATTAAGGCACCCCCCTCCAAGCAGACGCCAAGACATGCATGGTAGACATGGACCCTCGTACTCTGGCACTCAGAGGCCGTATAGCCCATCTGAAGCAAGGCCCCCAAGCACATTTCGGCGGATTCCAAGGACGGACCCACATACTCCGGTACTCCATGGCCACGGCATAATTCAGAGCAAAGCAAAGGGTGACCTAGCGGCTTACCTGACATGCCACGTTCGACCCTAGAGAACAAGCATGATGAAGGTATAAAGCCTGAAAACGCCGTGGCCCTCAAGCAGCTCTGGTGGTGGTTGTTCAAGTTCAAGCCTGAGCCTGAGATCGTGTCCCTGTCACTGTATAGTAAGCAATTATTACTACTAGTACCGCTACTAGTACTAGCACCGCTAGCCTGAGTATGAGAACGTGACCACATGGCTTGACACCGTGACAGAGGGATAAGATCGCCTGCATTCATCTCGCTTATGATTATGATTTGTGCAATTTACTTTACTGACTACGGGAAAGGGGGAGGGGGCGGGACCGTTGGCTGGGCTTAAAGTCTTCTCTTGTAGTGTCATTTCATTATCATTACCACGTATCATATTTACTAACTCTCTACAAGATGAAAGGGACTTACACGAGGAGGCAGCGGAGCGCTGCCGATTGAAGGTGGTGGTAGGGATGAAAGCGTGAAAGCGTGCGAAAGCGGTTCCCCAAACATGGGATATTGTTCGGAATGTTCAATCCTTGGGCAGACACGGCTAACCGGAAACCGGCTTACCCGACGCCCAAACTTCTCGCGAAACAACACCAACTCCCTGTAATGTTCTCACGATTCTTTCTTCTTCCTCCAACACCCATCATCAGCCAACGGTCCCGCCCCCAGTAAGTCTCCCTCCTGTAGTCAGTAATGTAAATTGCACAAATGAACTACATGATCGTATGCGAAATGAATGCAAAAAAAACCTGAATAGTTCTAACTTGGGCAACAGCCTGAGAACGCCTTGCACTGCAATTTGCAGGCTCCAACCCCAAGTCTACTAGTAACTTGAATACTGGGCGTTGTAGTTATATTTATTACTGGCATCCTGTCCTCTAGCAAACACTCATTGATACTACTAGTACTCCAGATTCCGAGTCCTGTCACGGTTCCTGTGCTCCTTACATGTCGCCTTGCGCCCTCCAGGCCTCAGTCATTCCAGGGTGTGACGTCGTGTGTCCCCCTTGGCAACGACTTGTCCTGGCGACAGGTTGTTTCTTCATCAAGATGAGTAAGCCCTTGCAAGATTAGAGGCCTCTGGTATCTACTATTTACTCTTTGGACTCTGAGTTTGTTCCTCCTTCGAAGGTCAAGGACGTCGCGGATTCTCCGCAGCAACTTCAAATTCCCCTAGTGACAGCGTGAAATTGTCTCCCCATCATGGCGCTCAGTCTTCGCAAGCCCTGTTTCTCCCCGGGCTCGCTCACTAAATACAAATTATTTCCTGCAGGGCGCAACTGTCAGCGCTTACTCGAGCATCCTCCCTGCAAATTTTTCCTGCAAAGTCATCCATTCATTCCAGGGCGTGACGCTGTGCGTCCCCCTCAGCGACTTGCCCAGGTGACAAGCTGTTGTTCAAGATGCTTGAGCCCTCGCAAGATCTGAGGCAGCCCTCTTCCGTGGCGGATCCAATCCTTCCACCCGCGATACCGAGTTGGTGCAGAACATGTTCCCCACAAATTGATGTCACCAGCAGAGAATCGTATGTTTCATAGCGTTATCTTTTCCCATTTTCCAAACTAACGTTCCTGCAGATTATGCGACATAATGAAATTCTTGTCCACAATTTACTTCATCGCGTTCCTCAGGGCTTTAAGCTCCACAATGGTCTCCTTCTGCTCCTGGTGGACCCCCATAACCATGTCCTCTGCCCAACGGTATAATGCTATGATCTTTCTAGGTGCAATCCCTGTTGTAAGGTAGAGATTCAACGGGGAAAGGAATGTAAAGTCATCAGCGTTCTCGATGCCTGCCCCCCAGATATTTTCTATTTCTTCAGACGTTACCCCTTCATATCGCTCAGGCAAGTCAAATAGGATACTTGGATAGAAGAAGGCATATGTTTCCATGTCTGGCGCACGAGAACATAATGAGCGGCGGGCCTGAGGTCCGATGCTATCGGTGTACCGTACGTTCTTTGCGATACCCTTTGGCCGCTGCGCGTACTGTGATGTAAGAGCTGTTTCCTGCAGCAATCTCACTGTAGAACTTACAGCGTTATTCACATCCAGAATTTCTAACCCCACATCGTTACTATAGGCGAATTCTTCTCCAATGTTGTTGACTAATCTACTCCAGCCTTTTTCATCAATGAGGCCTGTGAGAGTACCTGCAATGCCATGCACGTAAAGTCTGTACGCGAGCCGGGCACGTGTAGGCTCAAGATCCAGGCGCCTGCAAGCCACTTCGTGAAAAGCTTTCCACGTAACGTCGGTCATGATGCAGAACTCCCATTTCTGCGACTCGAACACGTAGCGCACCGAAATCCAGAATACTATTATATGGGGTAAGTCTTGTTAAGGCTAGATATCCATTGACCTGAACTCACCTCCATCCTTGACTTCACCAATAGGGAGCCCCTCTATGATGCGGCTCCCATATTGAGCCTCGAGGCTTCTTGTTGGCGTGGGTCGATCTTTCAAGGTAAGAAACAGAGCAGCGAAGTTCGTGGTGTTGAATGTTGTCGGGCCTGGTAGATACGCACCAGGCTGACCGATGTAGCAGGGGGGTAGACGAGCCATGAAGTCATTGGGCAATGAAGGAATCTGCCATGACGCCGGTGGCCCATATCGAGGCGGTCCAATTGCATGACCGGTAGGCCATGAGTTGTCATGACCGTAGACTGGCTGCCAGGCAGGCCCATAAAAGTATGCGACTACTGCAGCAATGCGTCCCTCCGGGTCGTATCCGAAGGCGTTGTAATCTGCACTGTTGTAGTTCATGGTATACCGCGGTGCTCAGAATCACCTTCTTTCCCCTGTTTATATACGACTGACTCGAGTTGAAAATTACGAGTCATACACTGACATGGGATCAACGAGTCATACACTGACACGGGATCAACGAGTCATTTTTTTTTAGTTCGATGGCTACAAGAGTACATACTATCCTCAGGCTAGCTTTCGTTAATTCCCCGATTTGCGACAAGATATATATTTCGCACTCCATGGCCAGCGAGGAAGAGGATGGCCTTCGTGCCACATATTCTGGCGCCAAACGGCGAATAGCAGCTCTTGAATTACAGTTGGAAGAGTTACGGAGTGCTGGTGGCAAGCGCAAATCGTACAGTACCATTCCTCGCACTCCTTCATAAAGTACACCCATTCATCAGTATCGCTCCGTGGCAGGGACATTGCTTCGAACGTTACGCAAGGTCGCATCATCCCTAGGCTAGTCTCAACCTTTCAATCGATTGAAGAGTTAGTTGACGAGAGCGATCGTCGTTGCACCCTGGAAGCCGACGGTGGGAGTGATCCGACCGAGCACAGTATCCAGTGAGTTACCAGACTCTGGTATAACGAAGAACTTACCCTTTTGCATCCAGTGAAAACCGCACTTTTCAGGGGTATCAACTTCTGGTGCGGCACATAGCACCGCTTGAAGAAAGACTTACCATGCTGGATGTGGCTGAACTTGGCGTATACATTAGAGACGTGCTTTTGTCTTCCCCCCCTATTCTACAAGTATACTGATGATTTACTGACGCAGCTACGAAAGGGAGCTGCAGGTGCCCGTGGTGACGACGCGGCTAATTTGAAGCCTGCTGTCGTTAGCTGGCTCACGGAACTTTTTGAAAACCCTACGTTGCCGCTCTCGCCCAATAACAAGCCGGAGCGCGGGTTTGAACATGATTTAACTGGTAAACTCATCTGTCCTGTAGAGTATGACTGGAATAACAAGAGGTAGTCTGTTGTTTCAATTATTAGTCCTTTGTTAATCGATGCCCCGTAGCGTTCGAAAGGGCATCCGCGATGGCCATCCAGATTTTATTGTAACAGCCAATTCGTGGCCAGCATTCCTTTACCCGAAAGCGTTAGTTAACAAGAATGAACTGGATGGCGGCCTATTCAAAAGTGCAATCCTGGTCAAGGTGGGTACTATTGTACTTCATTTCCACAATTTTCCTCATGCCGTATTAGGCTTTTAAATTTATTTTTACTTCACCTACTTCGGCAGAAGATGTTCACAGCCAGGATGATGTTGATAACCAGGCCTCTCGACCACTGAAGCGCGCTAAAACTCGCAAAGCTCCAACACGTGGCAATGTTGCCAACCTTCTGGGCATAAGATCGGTGACACCCCGTGCCATTGCATATGTCGCTGTCCAGGTAAGCATCCATGCATCTTGAGCCAGAATGCCTACCGACAATGCAGTTACACAGCTGCGATTTTCTCTTACCAGCGCAACGTCATGGAATGAGGAGGATGGATGTTTCAGTTACCCAGGGTTCTATAACAACATGATTGATTTTTTTGAACATGCGCCTGGTCCTGCTGCTGAAGCAGATGTTCAGGCTCTACTTTCCTGGTGGACGCTGTGCGTGAGCACTAATGCAAATGTAACCCTTACTAACATTTCCTGATAGTAAAGTTTTTGGAAGTCATCGCCTCCCGTCGCATGGTCAACCACGAGTAGCTGGTTCTTCAGTGCAGAGTTTAGCTATCCAACGAGCAGCTCGCGAATTGGCGGTGCCTCAGGGGGAATGAGGGTGATTCATCGATGCCTGTATTGTATTAGCGCACCGTATTAGTAAGAGAGCTGGTAGATGACTCCCGACCTGGAGGCCATGACTCAAGTCTGAGTCAGCAGTGCTGGTGTTCTTATACTTCTTCACAAGTTCCCGAGGAAGGTGACATTTGTGGCAATAGCAGAATACACCTGTCATCCGGAGCAGAGGCCAGTGTCATATGAGATCAACATCTCCTCTTCAACACGTTCACCTAGCCATTGCGCTTCTCCCTTCGACACTAGCCCTGCTTATGCTGTTTATTTGCATAAGCCCGTGTACGCGCGAGTTCACTAATCATGCAGGCCTAAGCAGACATCAGAACACTTGCGAGGCATACAGAACTTCTCTGGCTCTGAAGCTTGAACGAAGGAGAGTTACTTCGCAGAAAATCAAGGCTCTAGGAGGGCTTGATGCTCGGAAGGTTAGGATAGACCACTTGAATGTACGTTGTACACTGTCAGCTGCAGGAGGGTTCTGATTGTTTCTAATAGAAGATGGCTGCCAACAATTCCATATCAGGTGCAAATGACAACCCTATCGCAATGGTAGACGCCACTTCTGCAATCCCTGCAGTCAGCATGCCACTACCACCTTGCCCCGCCCTTCCACTCACAGAAGCCGGGCGGCCAAGGAGAAATTATCGTCGGCCACGCAGGTTTGATGATACGCCACCCGAACCTCCTGCAAGCATTAACCCTCCTCTTCCGAACATCGTACGCCGCGTTATACTGCATGTCCGTGACTCGTTTCGGACTGTGGTAAACCAATTTGGCATCCTACGGGAATACCTACATCGTCCATCGTATGATCCTGACGCATCAGTGAAGCCAGAAGATTTAGCCAATTTTAGGACAACATCTTCCCCAACTTTTACGGATGATCCTGTTAGGCCCACGACCCCCCAGTTTAAGCCCCCTTGGCCATTTGACAACATGTCGCAGTTTCTTTTAATGAGCTGGCATAATAATGGCAGCAGCCAAAAGACTGAGGGTGAACTAGATCGACTCGCAAAGGAGGTCATCAGGCATCCTGAATTTAAATCTGAAGATTTAGCAGACTTTAACGCGCACCGGGGGCACAAGCGGTTGGACAGTGCCAAGGAGACCACGGCTTGTGGCACTCCATTTCATGATGATGGCTGGCGAGAACTTACCATAGAGCTTGAGATTCCTGTACCAAAGAAGGACGCTGCCCCTCGAAAATTCTCCGTTCCCGGACTTCATTATCGATCGATTACGGACGTGATTAAGGCAACTTGGGGTGCAACATCGTCGTCGCTGTTTCACCTCACACCATTCTGGCGCATCCATATTGACCCCAATACAGGGGAGGAAACACGCGTCTTCGACGAAGCTTATACGTCGGACGCTTTTGAAACCGCCTACAATGACCTCCAAAAACAACTGCCTGAACCAGGTTGCAAATTGGAAAGAGTTATAGCCGGTCTTATGTTTTGGTCAGACTCCACGCATCTCGCCAATTTTGGAACTGCTAAAGTCTGGCCTTTATATATGTACTTCGCAAACCTCTCTAAATATGTAAGAGCGAAGCCAAACTCTGGGGCATGCCATCACATGGCATACATACCATCTGTATGTTGGATTGGTTTGTTTTACTGGCAATTACTGACAAAAAAATCAGATCCCGGATAGTCTTAATGATTTGCTATCAACCTTTGTTCCTTCAGCACAGCAAACCACCCACCTATTCACCCATTGTCGGAAAGAGCTTATGCATGAAGTGTGGCGTGTGTTGCTGAATGAAGAGTTCTTGGAGGCCTACAAACATGGTATTGTTCTAAAATGTGCTGATGGTATATCTTGTCGCGTCTATCCACGCATATTCACGTATTCTGCGGATTATCCTGAGAAGTAAAATCACTCATGTAGACTTATGACATTAGCTCACATCACTTGCCCTGTACAGGATGCTTTTAGCTGCCCTACGCGACAAAGGGCTATGCATTTGCCCGCGATGTCTGGTGCCAAAAGACGAGCTAGATAAAATAGGTCAGGTTCGAGATTCACAGCAACGAATCTCCAGAGCTCGGATCTTCAATATGGACTGGATAACAAGAGCACGGAATTTTATTTACCGGCAGGGATTCCCTGTGAGATCTGTTAGGATAGAGCGCATGTTAAAGCCAACCTCTTTAGTCCCTACTTTGGTGCGTGTTATGTGCCACCATGTTCACTTATCCTCTATCTAACAATTGTACAAGAATGCATTTGCCGAGAAACTTGCGCCATTCAGTTTCGATCCTTATGCTATGCTTGTCGTGGACCTGATGCATGAATTCGAGCTTGGTGTCTGGAAATCTACCTTGATTCACATCATCAGAGTTTTACATGCAGCTGCACCCGGAGGTAGCATGATTACTAACTTTAATGCCTGGTATTTGTCATCGTTGTCTACTTACTTCTATTGGATCTCTCAAACCAGGAAAGGTTCCGGCAAATCCCAACATTTGGCAAAGGTACTATTCGGCGCTTCTCCAATAATGTATCTGAAAGGAAGAACTTGGCCGCCCGAAACTACGAGGACATTTTACAGGTGAATTCCATCTTGTTGCTCGGTCATGTTACTAATTTGTATTCTTCTCACCTAGAACATGATACCTATAGTTGACGGCTTGCTCCCGGAGCCATACAACACACTGCTATTGATACTGCTGTACCGTATGGCGGAGTGGCATGCCTTGGCAAAGCTCAGAATGCACACAGATCACACCCTCAAGGGACTGGATAAAGCTACAACTGCGATTGGCCGTGAACTGCGATCCTTTCGAGAATGGTCAAGAACCTCTTTTACAGTGAAAGAGCTGCCTAGTGAGACTGCAACCAGAGTGAGGCGTAAGAAAAGAGCTCAGGCTCCTCGCCCACACCCAGTAACAAGTACCCCAGCCATAACGACAGGCTCGCCAGCATCAAACTTTTCAACAACAGGCATGAACCCTGCGGCAGCCATAGGTACTTCGGCAGCATCTGCAGGTCCTTCCACAGCAGAAATGAATCCTTCGAAATCACAAGCAAAAGTCAAGATTCTCAATCTGTTCACTTACAAGTTGCATGCTCTGGGGGATTACATTCGCACCATCTGGTTATTTGGAACCACGGATTCTTATTCCACTCAAATTGTATGTTTTATTCCACTCAAATTGTATGTTTTGTTTTTCAACATTGTGGTTGACGGTCTTCGAACTTTGCATGTACAGGGAGAGCTCGCTCACCGCCTTGTAAAGCGTCTATATCGCCGGACCAACAAAATCAATGCTACAAGGCAGATTGCAAGACATGAACGCCGTGCTACTCGTTTGCAAAGAGCACGAGACGCTGCTCAACATGGCCATGCTCATCATGTCCAATTCTCGGATAACGATTGTCTTCCTTACACTGCTATCGACCAACATCATCATATAAGTGAATCAAGAAATCACCCGCTTGATTTGATGCATTTTGTGCATGATGCTGCATACGACCCAGCCAAAAAGGTTTTCCTATCACCCCTTAAGTTTATCTGCTGATAGGGCTTTCATAGGACTTCATTCCTAAGCTAAAAAACCACCTTCTGGGCCGACTCCTAGGTCATGATTTCGAGGGGGACGATGAACTGGAATTTTCGGCTAAAGACAGGGATTCAGTTCGCATCCTCAACAATCGTATATATTCTGCCAAGGTTCTACGTGTCAACTACACCACTTATGACATACGTCGTGACCAGGATTCCATCAATCCTCGTACCCATTGTGATGTGATGGTTTTATCGCCTGAGAAGGCAACTGGGGCACATCCGTTCTGGTATGCTCGTGTACTCGGGGTTTTTCACGCAGATGTTCTTCATCTTGGACCTGAAGCTCGCAACCGTTCAGTACAACGTATGGAATTTTTGTGGGTGCGCTGGTTTGGTATGGAGCAAGATTATCAATCTGGCTCCCGTGTGGCACGATTACCCAAGATCGGCTTTGTTCCAGACGATGGTGCATTTGGCTTCCTCGACCCATCTCTGGTTCTGCGTGGATGTCACTTGGTTCCAGCTCATGCTGATGGCCGAACAGATATACTTTTGCACACTATGTCTACGACGGCTGCACGCCTTCCAGGTGCAACCGACGATTGGACTAATTACTTTGTCGTTATGTATGTTTTCCTTGTTGCCATGCCTTGAATGTCCCTTCTGATTCTTGCATTGCACAGCTGGGTTGATCGAGATATGTTTATGCGTTATTTTGGAGGGGGGATCGGCCATTTAAGGCTGGGTCTTCTTAAGGAAGCGACCTGTGACATGGATGTGGATTCTGGGCCTGAAGGTAGCATGTGTCAGCCCCATGTTAACGATTACCCACATGCACACCCAAGAACCCTTGAATCGCTAGCGGAGAGGTTTGGCCAGGCTGAAAGGGAGGCTGATGTAGAGGAATATCTTTCAAGCAGTGATAGTGGTTCAGACTTTGATTCAGATCTGAATGGGAGCAATTCGGATGATGATGGCCTAGGTTTGGGAGATGGAGAGAACAGTGATAACGACGACGATGGTTCTGTGTCTTTTTAGTGCTCTTTGTGTTCTTTGTTATGTGCGCATAAAGTCGAGTATATCGCGTTAAGTCTCGTGGTTGTCATATGCATACCAATTGACAAACGGATAAAGCTTGTGCGTCATTCTACCTTCTATTTCTGCAATAGCTGGCCATGACCTTCCCGGGTACAACTATGGCGCCATCGTCGTTGGTTTTGGCAGTGGATAAATCGGCACTCCCCTCCAGAGAGAAGGAACTGGTTGGTGTCCCTATATCGGCGCCTGCTATATTGACCCACGAGAAATTGGTTCGTGCATCATTTTCGTCAAGCCTTGAGGCGATTTAACGATTCAAATTTTTTGACAATTCAAGCGATGTTTTGAGTCATTGAATCGCCGAGTTGCCGACTTGAATCACCATCGCATCGTCATGTTCAACCGCTACTAATATCATGCTTTGTCTAGGATACTCATGCCGTGCATGAGATCTGCTTGAAGCGATGATGAGCTGTTCCAGCAAAAGCTTGATTTCTGTGAGATGGTCGGGAAGCCAATGTAAGTTCACTGGCGCCCTATCGCGGATCTGTGTATCTTTACACTAGGTAATCAATGACTCGGACTCGGACCCCTTCATCAGTTCAAGAGCGTTCCCACAGATGCTGAGAAAAGCCGAAGCAAAATGCTAGTTGGATTAAGATTGCTTCAGTATGACAAGCAGGAATCTAACAGGAAATGTTCAGTGTAGTACTTGCACGGAGCTACCATCCATCTCTAGATAACCATGTAATGCGGTCTGGCAGCCGGGACACTGAGACAACAACTCCAAAACTGTGATGAGAATAGCTATAATGTGGCAGTGATATTAAAGTGCCAGCACTAATCAAGCCATCTTCAACCTCTTCAAGTTGAAACATTACTATTAGTACTAGTAATATATGTAACACCTCTTCGCTCTTTACTAGTAGTAGTACTAGCCTGACTAGTGATCATTATATTTCGGATTCCGACTATACAGTCACCGTGACCAAACAAGTCTAACTCCGACACCGTGACAGCATCCGAGTCGTCACCGTCCGAGTCAGCCTTCCGACTCGGAGTCACTAGTAGTAATCAGGTCCAACTTGAACTTCAAGTTATGGTGAGCTGCATTCAACCTTTTCTTCTCTTCTCTTGTCTGCCATCGTGGCAACTTGAACTCTCCATTCATTCCGAGTCTAGGATGTGACATTGTATGTCCTCCTAACAACTCGCCTTACGCGACGAGTTGTTTTCTAAGCCCACGCGATGTACTAGGATTCCCCTGTTTCTGAGCGCTTTCTGTTTGCTTCTGGCTCCTTCCTTCCAGGGTGTGACGTTGTACGTCCCCCTGAACGACTTGCCCTGGCGGCAAGCTGTTTCTTCTTCAAGACCCTTGAAGCCCTCAACCGCAGACCTTTTTCCCTTTTTGGCGAAATGGCCATCTCTTGGGGGTGAGATGCTCGTGCCGTCTCGAATCAAATGATCTGCAGTTTATTTAATTTAGCCATTTTTTTTTTGCACCGAATGGATTGAATGGATCCTGATGTATGTCCAATATCCTGTTGCAGAATTGTCCTCATCATTTGTAGGTTATTCTCCAATACGCAGGCTCAACCACAAGATGGTGCTCCCCGAAAACCTAACTCCCGAGATGCTTGTGGCTGAACCTACTATTTTACTGCACATGAAAGACTTTTCTGGACGTAAGTGTCTATCATTTTACTTGTAACTGGTTGGCTGATAATGTTTAACTTAGCACTCGCATCAACCGATGTGTTCAACGCACCCAGTGGGTCGCGAGATTCGGCGGAAGTGGATCTGTACTTTCAAAGTCACAGTATACCACAGCTTTCTCTTGCACTTGAGGATGTTGTCTCTTCCAACAGACCTTAAGTCTATCCCCTTTCATTCCGTCATCTGCCTCTCACTTCTGCGCAACATCCCTCCCTCCTCCCCGCCGCTCTCTACGAGCTCTCGCGCACCGACCCGCACGCCGACCATGCGTGGCTCTCCGCGGACGTGTGTTCCTCTGTTGTCCGCCTCTCTGCACAATATCCCTCCCTCCTCCCCGCCGCTCCCATGAGCTCTCGCACACCGACCCGCACACCAGACGTGCGCTCTGCCCTCTGGGGCATCATCCTATCCGCAGAAGACCTCCTGTGCCTCACGATTGCACTTCTCCCCATTCCTGGTGTGCCGTCTCTGGACTTCTATGTTAGTTAGCAGCGAAATTGATCTCCATTCGTACCAGTGAGACAACCCAGCATGGGGGGGAGTCTGATCCACGATGGCGGTATAGTTTGCGGCAATAGCATAAGCTTAAGCTTTGCCTTCGGCAAGCCATAGAGATTTGATGCTGAACACAAAACAGCACACCTTGCGTTCATGTAAGTCTCAATGCAAGTGCAAACATTTCTCTAATTTACAGTTATAGGACTACCAACCACTCCAACCAATCCACCCATGTGACAATCAGGGGATTCAGCAGCGCAGGCCACTTACGGTTCAATTGTCATATGACGCACGACCCGGCCAATGATCAAGCATGGGTTTACCAGATGCCAGGGCACCGGAGAGTGAGCTGGGAGACCCCAAAATTCAAGGCAGTGGTTCGAACGCAGGCATTAAAGAGGGAGTTAAAAAAGAACTTTTCTTACTTCCAGTTGAAATCTGTGTCTGGTGCGTTATTTTCTCTGTGTATCCTGTATCATGGCTAAATGCATTCAGGATAGTTGTGTTGTTGGAATATGAAAACAGTCAATGCCAACAAACATCAATCCTTTCGTCCTCAAAGCCTGAATCTCATGATAAGAAAATGTCCAGTATTTTTGATGACCATGACGCCCCCTACCTCGACAACCCCTACCTCGACAACCTCCCGAAATCCGCCTCCGTCGTCCGTCTCAGCATCCCTCCCTCCTCCCTGCCACTCTCTACAAGCTCTCACACACCGACCCGCACACTGACCATGCATGGCTCTCCGCGGACACACGTTCCTCCGTCGTCCGCCTCTCCCATCTGCACAACACCTCCCTCCTCCCCGCCACTCCCACAAGCTCTCGCTCACTGACCCGCACGCCGACCGTGCGTGGCCCTCCGCAACATCCCCGCCGCTCCCATCAGCTCTCTTGCACCGACCCCCTCGCTGACCGTGCGTGGCTGGAGACCCAGTTAGCTGCTAGGTGCATGGTACCAATTCACATGCCTATTCCCTCATACAACAATAATTGATTACATTACTGGAACCTGTAGCTGGAGCATTTTGGGGGGGCTTTTCTAAGAGGTACCGAAATCAGACAAAATGTATGACCAGATAGATACAAACATTTTTTGTTCGAATTTTGACTACATTAAGGAACCTGTAGCTGGGTGCCGAAATCAGACAAAATGTATGACCAGAAAAATATGACCATTTTTTGTTTGAATTTTGACTACATTAGGGAACCTGTAGCTGGAGCACTTTTTTTTTGGCTTTTCTAAGAGGTGCCGAAATCAGACAAAATGTATGATCAGATAAATATGACCATTTTTTTTATGAATTTCACTATGCAGACCTATCTTTCCCACAGTGTAGACCAATGTACTACAGGAATAATTTTTTTCTTTTTGGGAAACTGCTCTGTGGTGTATAGCCATGAGACAATATGGCAGGAGTTTGTAACCTAGAGCCTCTTTTTTTTGTTTTTTCAAGAAGGCCAAGTTCGCCACTAAGTACATGGTACAGGAGTTCATACATGTATTCCCCACACATGAGGACAATTGACCATACTACTGGAGCCTGTAGCTAAAGCACTTTTCTTTTGGCTTTTCCAAGAGATACTGAGATGAGACAAAATGTATGACAGGATAAATGTGACCATTTTTTATATGAATTTCCCCCTGCAGGCTTATCTTTCCCACAGTACATGACCAATGTACCATGAGAATATATTTTTCCCTTTGGGAAACTGCTCTGTGGTATGTATGGTAATATAGCCATGAGAAAATATTACAGGAGTCTGTAACCTAGACCCCCTTTTTTTCTTTTTCAAGAAGGCCAAGTTGGCCACTAAATACATAGTGCAGCAATTCATACATGTATTTCTCACATGTGAGGACAATTGCCCATGCTACTGCAGCCTGTAGCTAAGCACTTTTTTTTTTGGCTTTACCAACAGATACCGAGATGAGACAAAATGTATGACAGGATAAATGTGACCATTTTTTATATGAATTTCCCCTGCAGGCTTATCTTTCCCACAGTACATGACCAATGTCACATGAGCAGGAATTCTTCCTTTTGGGAAACCGCTCTGTGGTATATATGGTAGCTGTAACTACAACTGTAATAATTTATATATTTCACTTATTACAGCCAGGCTGTATGGCCATAGCAAAAAAATCCGGATTCGGTGATGCATGATATCATGCCAGTGATGGCACTGGAATAAATAGAGTTTAGATATCATTATTACATAATAGTATTAATATGATAATTATATTGCCCTATACTAAAAGGCTGTCGATTGACTTACTAACTTTTGAAGCATTACCAGCTGAAATTTTGTGTCCAGGATCGTTCATGTACGCGTAAGTACTAGCGCTATAGGTAGGACTATCATGATCATGCCAGTTTATCATTGAATGAATCTTCGATCATAAACATAGCTAAACACTGGTCAGCCAATGATATAAAGTCCAAGCTTCAAGTTGACCTCACGCATTCGCTTCTTGTCTTTGTTCACCTATCTACTCCTTCTCGCCACGACTCTCTATCTCTTACTACAATGCAACCATCTAGGCACATCATCGTTCCCGTCCTTACTGTATTCCATTGGAGTGTCACTGCTGCGTGTGCTGCTCTTGCGCCATCCTTTCCCGCCAACGCTGCGATTCACTCCCGCGACTTCTACGCAGCCAAACGACAGATCCGCAATGCTGACTATTCCAGTGCCGCGCCCCCCAATACCGAAACTTCCTCCAACTCCACCTCTCACCCTTCCCACTCTACGACCAACACGCTGCCCCCCTCCGACTCCACCAAAGCCAGTTCCAAAGACTCGCGGAGCACAGGACTCGAACCACGATACAACTATGCGTCCAACAGTCTCTCATCATCAAACTGCGCTCGATCTTCCGATCATCTCGCTCCCACTATGCTAGAAACACGGAATGAGGACGTACGGAAAAACCTCCCTACTACCGCAGAGGACTCTAGACCGGTATCACGAAGGCTGGCTCTACCCGCTCGCGCAGATCCAGGTACTCGCAGCAAGACCCAGGTCGATGCAAGTTCCACGCGTCGCTCACCAAGGAAACTCGAGGCCGAATGGTGGATGAGACGAGAAGAACTGATCTATGAAGCAGTACCTACATCCCACCCTGACCGCAGTCACGACGATTCGGATATTTCCACTCCTGCGCTACTGAGACCCGCCAAGCGATTTGAAAGGAAGCCTGCAAAATTTCATTCTCGGCTGGATTCGAATTACCTTCGTAGTCTTCTGGACCCGAACACTCGTGAAATAAACGTACACGACCTCCCCGCCCACAGTGCCAAATTTTCGGGAGACAAAAGAGAGGATGATTTAGCGTCGGCCTCTCCAACAGATGCCAATACTACCACGTAGGTATCGGCCTGACTAGAGGGAAGATAGTTGTTATTCAATTGGATAGGTTCTGGTGTGGTCTCATCTTTTCTGGTATACCCGTCGTATTCTGCCTACCCTTCTATTTTCCGATATACTAGTAACACAATCACAGAGACCGTCAACTTGACATTCCATAGCTTGCACTATTTTGTGGAAGTAAGCTACAAATCGGCTTGGGGCTGGATAGTATATTTGGTTGGCAGCTTTTCTGCTGTGGCCCTTCTCAGACATTGTCGACCGTGACCACAGTGAGGGTTTATCTGTATCAATTCACCACAGCCGAATATCCCCCTTCGGATCCTACATTTGCTCGGGTGTCATCCTACCATCCTATGCAACATTCCTAGAACCCACGATATGGTACACTCTGGTATTACGAGTTTCCCGCCAACCGGCCTCCCAATTGGCTCGAGTTTCAGCACATGTACTCGTTTCTGCCCAGCCAGTTTGACACCGTGCTCAAATACGTCACGGCGACAACCCCTGATAATATGTCACGACGCCCGATTCCTGAATTATAGAAACTGGAGGGCTCAATTGTGGTTTCTGAGTGTATTGAGTTGCAACTACCTGGTAGGGTAAACTATGAGCAATGCAAAGAGTGGGACTTACACTTCGGTCGTGGTAAATGACTGAGACGCCCCGGCAACAAAATAATAAGGAATGTAGAATTTAATACCTGGCTCAGCACGCAAATACGACTGCAATATTCCCCCTCGAGATAGCTGTGACTAGACAATGTTGAGGTGAGTGCGGAATTTCTCGAACTTGTTGCGAGTGAGATTTTGTGAAGTGGCTATTGGAGAGTGATATCGCGGGAGGTGATGACAAAATGGAGGTTCTGCATACGCCATGGAAAGTGGCGGATCAGTCACAGAAAAGGAGTGACTGATAATTGAGTAAAGAGTTTGTGAATCCATAACTGTCCTAGTTCGATGCATTTACAAGATATATTCAGCCTCTGTACTCAAGAGCATGATGGTGGCCTGCTTCCAGGAAATAGGGGCAATCCAAAGGAAATGCCAGTGGATAAATCTGAATACGGACTCGGAGCGACGGTGTAGGTGTGAAGCCCAGTCCACATTGGAATATGAGTTCTTGCCCCCGAGTACGAGTTTGAGGTGCGTAGCACTCAGAAAGTTATGGCACAGAGATAAATGGTTCGTGATATTACAACACTTGCATGCACGGCGGGCGATCTAATTATCATTGGTGCAGTATTCAGAAATAACGAGAACCTGAGTGGGCAATACTCTGGTGAGATCGATGTAAGTTTGTTGTCAGAAATTTTAGACTTTGAAGTCACCAGAGATGAGTAAAAGGCCCAATTACCAGATATCCAAAACCCTCCAAAACACACATATCTCACTCAATCCTGAACAGATTCCCTTCGGTCATCCTACATCATATGGGATTTACTTGCCTCTACCTACCCCTGCACTCAAATTAAAGGTGTTGTGTACTTGTGAAGATATGTATTCTCAAGTTATTGCCTTTTTTGGCACCCATGGTTCAATGTACTCTCGAGTCGGTGTTGGCACTGACCGGTAAAAATATGTAACTCTCTGGGGCATGGCATGCACTCCCCTGCTCTCTGGATGGTCTCAACCTCTAGGAAATATGCTTTACTACCATGCTAGCTTTGTGCTATTATATCTGCACTCTACGGTAATCTCGAAGTTCTGCAGACCTTGGGTGAGTGACTGCAATCCATCTCAATACTAGTATTGACCATCTACCTCTATTGTATAGACTCGTATACCATTCCAACAGCCTAATTGCACTAATAATACCCTGGTGTATATATACATGCAGCCATAAGTAGGGCATATGGGCTGGTATGAAGTGACAATGAGTACATAGGGGGTATGATCAAAGGCAGACCATAGAAGGAACGATTGTCTTCGGAAGCACTGGAAGCAAATCATGATGAGGATCCTCCACTCGGAAGCTTATTCTTGGTGTATACAACATCGATCTATAGCAGTCTCACCAAAGCAAAATAGCTTCAGGTTATTCTGCGAAAGCGATCGTCCCCTGTCTCCTCCCCCCTTTCCCGACTGTTCTCAAGAATATCGCCCGGATCCCCGAACGTGGCCGCATCATGATAATACCCCTATTGGACAGGCTATAAGTACCCACGACTTTGGTGCGTTTCAATACCATTCCAACATGCTCTTCTTTACAACTGTCGTTCTCAGCTCTGCTGCCCTTACTTTGGCCTTTGCTCAGCCAGAAACGAGGGCCCTGCCTCTGAAGGCTGCCGTTATTACTTCCTGCACGGTTCCCAATACAGTCGCACTAACTTTCGTGAGTAAAATCAACAAAGTTCCTTGTATAATATTCTAAGGCCAATCTATCAGGATGATGGTCCTTATGTTTACTTGTGCGTTCTCGATATCAAGATTCCATTGTGCATTGTTGCCCACCACCACGTTTAGGAAAACAGTTGTTGACACTCTCAAGGCTGCCGGAGCAATTGGCACATTTTTCATAAGTATGCCCTCCTTGTAATTCGGTCGCCCACCTCTCGTTCATTGCATATTGTCTTCCGACCCTAGACGGAAACAATTGTACGTCTTTTCCTGCCCATCTCGGTTATGATCGACTAATAGCTGAGCAGGGCAATGCATTTATACTGACGACAATATCAAGCGTGTCAGGTATGCTTACGCGGGTGGACACCAAATAGGTTCCCATACCTGGGCACACCACGATCTCACTACCCTTTCTCAGGCTGAGAGTGAGATCACCTTTTTTATATACCCTTTTTCATTACTGATGGGCACCTTGCAGTCACGTCCGAAATGGTGCGCATGGACCGTGGGTGCTTGCCTAGCGCTTTTAACTCTCTCTGACTTCTGACTTTATTCGCCCCTTGTAGAGGCTATCCAAAGGATCTTAGGAGTTGTCCCTGCCTTTTTCCGCCCTCGTACGTCCATATCTCGTGTGACCTTACCACTGCTTTGCGAACTACTGCGGTAGCCTTTGGTAGCCTCAATGAACTCGTGTTGAAGGTGGCAGGCTCGCGTGGACAGACTGCTGTTAAGTGGGATCTAGAGTGCGTTTTTGGCATTTCTCACGCATATCTCTCCGGGTTCTGACTAGCCTTTCATCGCAGCTCTGGGGACTCGAAAAATTACACTGTGGCCCAGGTAAACGCTGTATACGACGCTGCCATCGCTAAAAAACCGCGCACCATTTTGGCTCTCAATCACGATACCCATCGTGAGTTCCATAGCAATGGCCACTCTCATCTGTTGCTGATCTACATCATTCCCAACAGAAACGACTGCGTACGCTTTTTAAGCTTTCTTGTCTCCGTATACTGACCGGCTTCCAGTAATTTGATATTGCCTCATGCCCTTGCTGCTCTGAAGAAGGCTGGCTACAAGATGGTGAGCGTAGCCGAATGCCTCGGTCAGAAGCCATATAAAAGTATCGGTCCTCCGGGTGTTCGCACCGTGAGTCCTCTGTCTTAATGTGATTTCCTGGGCTAACATAATTCCTTAGGCTGACTGGAAGTGCTAGCACCGAGTGTAATCTATCCTCTGGTTTAAGTCGGTCATTCGACTATTGCCTGAGGATATTGGGTGGATTTTGACACATAGCTAAAAGTACCGCTTCTATGATTTGGAAATCTAAGTCTTTCGGAAATTGTGTGACTCACGAAAGCCCCCTTGCAACCGCCACTCGATAATTGTTCTGGACGAACTTCTCATTCTGACCAACGACTTTTAATATAACGTACGATGCATAGATCATCAGGGACATGGCGCTGGTACCCTGAGCAACAAAGAGAAAGAGAAGAGCACAACGAAGTGTCTCGATAAAACCAAAGCACTCGTGTTCAACATTTACTTATACAAAACTTGCTTGTGGCGGCATTTGGGGGTTATCCGTCCTGTGCAGTATATGTGCCACTGCCGCTTACCTATCTTTGTCTTCGGGCAGGTCATATTCTGCTTGTGAGCGACCTCTTCCACGCTAAGAGCTTTGTGTTGGGATGAAATGAAACGCACCGATATTGTCATTCAGGCTCCGTAGGTTACACATAGTGTGGGCCCATTTTCGCAAGTGGAGGCGGAAGGTGAGTTCCCTATGAGCGGCTGGCACCATCGATAGTATTGATGCCTCTCCATAGACGAGTAGAAACTACTGGCACTTGCCCTTGTCGAAAGGACTACCCTTGACAATTCGAGCAACGCAGAGAACGAGGACTGACACTTCATTTTTATGAGGTGGAATAAACATTGCTGAGCCTTTACATAGATGGGATCCTGGTCCTCATTTGCACCTACCTAGCTGTAACCTTAGCGACTGATCCAGAAGACCTGCAAACGTAGTCGATGAATTCGGGTCTAGACAGGAAAATCAAAAAGACATGGAATATCCCCAATGTTCATGTCCCTTACTTACTAAGGCCAACATTTCTCTCCTATGAGACATTGAGTGATATCAGGCTTCCCTCAACAGAAAACGTGAAGATCGATGACTAGAGTGCACAGCTGGAACGGTCCAACTTTCACTGCAAACAAGACAGACACTTTTGTGATCACCGTTGTACTGGATGACAAACTGTTTTGTATTTTAACTAGATTTTGACGCACATGAAACCATGTTCGTTGAGCATGGACCTCAGACTTTCATTCCCGGGTTCCATCCGATTTCAAGGTTTTGTCTTTGTTGCATAAAAGGTCCGAGCGACAGGGTTGTATCCTTTTGCCGATGTTAATGACGCTGTGATTCCGCGCGGTATCCGTACGATGAGAACTCTTTTTGTATTTTAAGAGGACAACAACTAGGCCACTTTCAGAACCCAGGATTTAAATAATTCGAGAATGCAAACGAGGCTGCAAACGAGGCGTTGAAAGCTGAACAGGACTGAGCAAAGAGTAGCAAACAAAAGAATTTCTATTGTTACTCTCTATCGTGACAAAGAACCGATCGCGGACAATGGCAACTAGGACGAGTACAATGGCCCTCGAGATTTCACGGTTTCTCAAAAGACCTTACAATTTTCTTGTTAATTTCCCCGTTCCTTGACTTTCTCCGCTCGACGTCGCCGGTCGACCTCTGGTATGTCCATTGCCTCTTCAAGCACTCTCTGGAACTTGAACGCCCCACCACCAACTTACGACGCTCCTTCGTTTATGTCCACCACCCTCACCCCTTATCTGCAACTCCCCCATCTACTTTCCCTCGCATGGCTAGCCTACCCAATTCTCTCCCTTGCGTTTGTTGCTTTTCGTCTTCAGCTATCTCTGGCTTCGTCTCAGGAATCTGTCGCTAGTGCAAAGGATAATCTCCTGGCCAGCTGTAAAGCCGCGGAAAGAGCCGCCACCTCAACGGCCAGCATGCCGCGTTTTATGGCGATCGCATCAAACGAGCAATTTGCTGATGCTGTCAACGGCTCGCTAAACGCAGCTCGTGGAACGCTTGTCCTGGCCCTCACAGTAATGGAAGCAATTATCAATTTTATCATTGACATCTATCGCTCGACGTTCCTTTGTTTCTTGGAGTTGGTGGTGCGAGGTGGACTTGCTATTCTTATCGGCGCGGTTCAGGAGGTTAGTCTCCCTTTATTCCATTGCAGACATGCTTACGTGATATATATAGCTTAACAACGTGATTCAATCTGTAGCCAGTGGTCTAAGGACAAGCATCCAAAACGATATCTCAAAGGCTAACTCAGTCATCAAGACCGCCATTGATGGCATTAATAAGATTAATCCCTTCAGTGATATTACCGCACCACAAATTGCGGTTCCGAGCCTGGATGCTCTTCAGAACGTTACCCTTCCTGCGTCGTTCGAAGAGACGTTGACTAATCTTAATAATACGCTACCCACGTTCGATGATTTGAAACAGAAAATCGAGTCTGTGTACGTATCCGTTTTCCTTGCCTGCTCAACAATCTCTCTTATATGTCAATGTAAACAGTATCGACACTCCATTTGAGCTCCTCAAAAAAGACATTAATGACACTTTTGGTGCAATCTCATTCAATTCGTCCGCCCTTCCTGTCCCAGGGCAGAATAACCTAGCTTTCTGCGACCAGATGGACTTGTCTGTTGTGGACGACCTTGGCAATGACTTCATGAAGATCGCTAAGATTGGGACTCTGATCCTTATCCTTCTTATCCTACTCCTAATTGGTCTCAACTGCCTTTTGGAGTGGTACAAATGGCGCTGCTTGAAGGCTCACATGGAATACACTCGCCAGGCGTGGCTCACCGACCCCACCTTCCAGCATGTCCAGTATGCCACCAGCGGGCCTCAGGTCACACTCAGCGATCATAATATGTTGGTGCTTTCCGCGAATTCCACCCATCCACTTATCACCCGTATAACAAATAATATGTCCCGACTCCATCTTTCTACCTCTCAACACACGCATTTGCAATGGTTTTCCAATTACATCTTTCACCCGCCTGCGATGGCATGTTTACTCATTGGCCTCATTGGTATTCTCTCGATCGAAATTCAGCTCTTTGCCATTGGGACGCTAGTCTCAAAATACGAAGCACGGTCCGCCAGTACTGCAGCAGACTTCTCGAACACCATTGCTACATCCATCAATGCCAGCATGTATAACCAGTCCGCAACGTACGCCAACCAAGTCAACGGACAAATGGATGGCATCCAGAACACCATCAATGGTGGTGTCTTTGGCTGGGTGAACGTCACCACGGTGACACTCAACAACACAATCAACGAATTCTACAACGATATACAGAATGCTGTGTCCACTGTATTCAATAACACAATTCTAGAGGCTCCTGCACAGGATTTCATTCGGTGCCTTATCGGGACAAAGGTAGACGCTATTGAGGAAGCGCTGACATTCTTGCATGACAACCTCAAAATTGACGTACCCCGCGTTAATGACACGGTACTCGTTCTCTCCCCCGATTCAGTGAATGAGGCCACGAAGCCCATCGCGGATGCTGCCATCGGCGGCGGGGGAGACGATAATAGCGGGCTGATACCACGGTTGGTCCATTCATACGCTGCATCCCTGGAGAAAGAGCGCCTGATGTTCCTCGTCTTCATTGCGCTATGGGTGTTCGTCGTCTGCATGGGCTTCTGTTTCATCTTCTGGCATTCGTACGGTAAAGGATGGGTAGAAAAATCCAAGCGCAGGAAGTTCCAGACGGAGCAGAGGGCGGGGGTCACTGGTCTTGTGGTTCCGTTTAGGGATGGCACACCGAATGAGAAGCCGGGTGCCCGAAGATTTGAGGATTTACCATCGTTCACGCCGCTGCCCTCACCGCAGGGGAGCCCACTTACCCCCCCCTTGTACATCAGATCCACGTCCCCCTCCCTTAATAACACGCCTCGACATGCAGACGCTTCCCCCTCGGACTCCACTAGCTCGTTGAACCCGAATGGCAAGAGAGGCACCGCAACTCAGGATCCTGTCGGGAAGGCTACGAAGCGGAAGCCGACAAAGCTGAGAGCTATTGGAAGGAAGGCGATGGGAAGGGAGCAGCTTGTGGCTGACCGGGAAGCTATGACGACTGGGGGGCCGTCGCTGTCGCCTGATGATGATACCAGGGATGGGAGCGAAAGAAATACTGCGTGGTTTGACCGCATTGCGAACATGTTGGGTGCAAAGCGTCCAGAATCAGATGTTAAATCTTCCTATGGTGCTTCCCCAGATTCTCTACAGACTATAAGACGTCCAAATCTTCGTATTGTCGTCGATCCTCCTAACACCGACGAGCTTGGCGTGCGCAGTAATAATGCGCCCCCCGTTGCAGGCCCCTCTTCCCGGTGGTCTTCATCCCCACAAGAATCGTCACCAGGATGGAAGGACCTGATCAGCCCAGCGAAGAAATCCCCTCCCCGCCCGCCGATTGGCCTTCCCATGCGCCCCAAGCCGCGGTATAACCGTTCCGATGTCGAGTCGACATTTGACACACCCTTGGTATCTCCCATCCGGCCAACGCCCTACGCGCCACCCTTGCACCACGGCTTCAACCAAACCCACGCCCGCCAGTCGACTCTCCCGACCCCGATCCTGTCCCCGCACCACCGGCGCAGTCGACACTCCCTCGCGTCGCCTCCGCCGTGGTTGCACAGACATACGTCCTCTGTCCCTGTCCCCATCTCCACGCATGTGCCAACATCGGTCACGCCAATGACCAGGATGCTGACAACGATGCATACGCGGAAGTCTTCGGGAGTTGATCCATTTGTGACGCCATTTGATGATGAGCATCGGGTGAAGATCGAGATGCCGGCGACGGCTGCGAGGAAGAGTATTCCGACCAACCCATTTTCGGGTCCGGCGGGTGTTGCTCTGTGATGCTTGGGTGACGACGAACGACTCGGATGAACCATTGTGATTTGTATTATATCCTAGTACTATAGTATTTTAATGTACTCGGTAGCGTTGTCTTGCCCCCTTACACTGCGATAATAGTATACGGGAGGTTGTTTATTTAATGTAGCCATATATATATTCTTATCCTGTTGTAGCATCATATTAATGCCTGTCTGGGCACATAGGAAGTTCGACAAGTGATCGATTTGAGCCCCTACATAACGCAGGACTTTCTGCCCAGACTTTTTTTGGTCGATTCCTCAACCAACTTTTCGGACACTGGGCCTTTCCCCAAAAAGTCCCAAACCTTTCCGGATTAAGATCAACCGTTACTGCCACACCTCTAAATTGTGCTAAAACAATGGCGCACAGCCTTTCCGAAGCTTGCACGCCACTCAAACACGAGTACGACTCATGCTTTAATGCTTGGTTTGAAGGCTATCTCGAGCCTGCGGTAGCGGTCTCCAGTGCTGCTCCCGAGGTACGCGCAGAATACTCGAAGCAAAAAGCGGAAGAATTTCAGGAAAAATGCGGGAAGATATGGGAGAGTTATCGTGAGTGTGTGCAGGTATGTATTTGGGTGCTGAAACGTAGAGGCAGAAGCTGAAGAGAGTTCAGAAAGCCGTAAAAGAGAAGGGTCTGGAAACATTACTCCAGCAAGCTAGGGATGAGAATCCGCTTACGGAGCCACCGCCACAATCTTCAATACCCACAGGCTAGGCTAGGATATAGGTTCGCCAGCGCAGTCCCATGTAAGGAACACCTGGTGTCCGTACTACATACACGAGCTCGCAAATACATGCATGATGTACGTTACGGGTGGCCCTCACCCAATTCATGAAGATGGTTTTCGCAAGCAACATTGCGTCCCGCAAGTGTACCAATCCTTCACCATGAAGTTCCGTGATGTTGAAGTACGGACCCGGTAAGTGCTTCAACAGCCTACTTCAAATCTCCCGCTCAATGTGGACGACCAGCATGAGGAAAGGATAGAGACTCTTGGCATGGATAATGAGTTTGTGGCAAAATGACTCAGATTCCAACGTTAAACTCCCAGCTGCGCCCGTCAAAATATGGCCTACATTAAGTGATTGCCGAGGATGGCAGAGGCCCTGAGGTCGGAGACCACCTCGCAGCCGTAGATAAGAACGGAGTCCACTCGAGTCATGTACATCGCATTTCTCTGAATCGGGGGGAGGACACTAATTATGGACTCGACTGCGAGTTTAGTGTTTGCCACTCCGCGCATTTAATGCTTTCTGCAGATTGTGTTCCGCAAGGACGATTCGGCCGCGAACTATACCAACACTTGAAAACAGCTTTCAGTTTTGGTTGTTGGTCGTGGAAGGCGAATGACTCAGCCATCCCCAATACAGCATTCCCACTCGTTCGGGTGCTTGCCTCATTCGCACTGCTTCAGCCGCCAACGAGACAATAGGTTTAAGTGGTCTTTGACTTCAACCTCCTGACGAAATAGAATATCTTAAGTCAACGAGAAAACCACTGTTTGATTCCTCACCACCAACTTCAGAGAAATTGCAATTGACGCCATCCTGCAGCTTATCCTCCACCCCCGTCAGACACACAGGTACAAATTGTCCCATTGCTTCATTCCTCCGGTCAAGCCTCACACCCGCCTCATGGCGCCTCTCCTTATACTCATTGCACAGCTGTGCACCGAGCCGCTTCCGAGTCATTACTGGCATGTGCAGCCTCCCACGCACTATGTTCGTCATCTCCTCCTCTAACCAGCCGTTCCCCAGTACAATCCTTGTGAGTTGAAGCTCGACGTGTATACGGCCTCGGAAGACCAGTGTGTGTGCATGATGCACTGCTTCCACTTGACGAGATAGGTGACCGATCCATCGTCATTAATTGACATGAGCGGATCCACCTAATGAATCTTGGCTTTAAAATTGCGGTTGTGGCACCTGGGGCGGCGTCACGAACACGTCCGTTCGGCCTCTTGTCGCCAGCGGAGCTCCTGTAGAAAGCAAAGCCTGTAGTAGATGCGCTATAACGCAGTGATATCAGGGGAAAGGCAGGAAGAATAGGATATAGGGTATAAAAACACCGCAATCCTTCAAAGTCGGTGGCTCTTTTGGGGGTGGGGAGCCATGCCGAGTGTCTTAATGGGATATTCAATCAATGAATAAGTCGTCATGTCAGCGGTTTGACCATCCGGAGGAGTTGAATGGCAGAAATATATAACACAAGACTAAACGTGCATCAAGTGAGAGTCCCTGGCAGCTACTTTTTCGTTTTTCTGCTCTCCACAAACAGTACTCTCTGTTTCACTGAAAGTGGTTATGAGTGATGAGGAGTAAATTAATTACGGGGGGAAACGGTGAACAAACGCACCCTTGGGATCATATTTCACAGCCGAAAGCCTTGGACCTTGACGTAGGCGTTGCGTTGTGTAGAAAAAGCCTGTTTGCGCTGTTGAGATCAGGCGCACAATCAATGTCCTGCCATAGAGATTCAGCGAAGGCCTTAGACAATGTGGACAGCTTGTTGCAAAGCACCGACCTTGCTTTTGCTTTCGCTGCCATGCCAAAAACAGAGCTCGAGTTTGTTACATAATCACACGGCTACTAGAAGTTGAACACCTTTACTTATAATTATTTGATCCACCATAATAATAACGATCTCTCTAATCCGACAAGTAATTGCATGAAATCATGAAACCGTGAACACCAAACCCATCACGCTTGCTGTCTTCTCAGATCCCGTCTATCGTCATCATCATCCACCGCCCGATTCCGCACAGGTTCCGCAAGTGCGGGCTGCGCAAATTGTTCTCGCAAACGATCCATTGCTTGCCGATGGACCTGCAGTGAAGGAAGACATCAGAGACTAAAATCAAGAAAGCAACACACAGAGGATGGAATTAAATTACCTCGTGGCCAACGGTCCGTGAAAGCTGGAACAGAGGTCCCACCAAGCCGAGCTGAATAATAACATACCTACAAAAATAAGTCGCCAGAAACTCCACTTATCGCAGAAGACTCACGTAGAAGCCAGAGCAATGAGCAAGAATGTGAAATACATGGGGTTGAATAGCACCGCCATGGCCTCGTTCCACCCAAGCACGACGAGAACGCCATACATCCAGAAAGGAATCTGAGCGATGCTAGACACGGTGCTACGCTTCGCTTCGACGTAGTACGCGTCAGCGTCGCGCCGGAACTTGTTGGTCAGGTCCAAGGCTTTCGTTTCGGTGAACACCACGAGGGTGGACGGGAAGTCAAATTCTTCGGTGGAGGTCAGTGCGTCACTGGCTTCGGATGGGAGGCTATATTCCAGAGAGGGATCAACGGGAGATATTTCTGAGTATATCGGAACGAGTTCAAGGGTCTACAGTGAGTTAATGAGAACTAAGCCCTCTTACGGGAGCTGGACACCAATGACGGACCTCGTCTTTTGCCTTTCTGAAGGCACCATCGATATCGTCCTCTGGTTTCCATACCCGCGGTATACCTTGGTCATCATAGCGGAAGCGCTCTTCGAAATGTCCGCGTAATTTCCCAAGGATGACAGGCTCTGCTGTCTGCTCGTCAATTTTAGCCCGTAACGCAAGCCAAGCACGTTTTCTCAAGGCAGCCAATGACGATACATTCTCCTCGTCAGTGCAATTGAAGCCTGCAATTTTCAAAAACATCATCAGTTTCGTTCCAAACAACAGGCTAAATTGAAACACACTTTTAGCCTTGGACAAATAAGTCACTTCGGCTTTATGTATGGTGTCCCTGAACAGCCGCAGAACGTTATCCCACATCTCGGGAGAAGCTTTGTTGAGAGCTAGTTCTACAGGTTCTGATATATGTTTCTTGAAGTTTCGCTAGTTCGAAGATCAGGTCAAAAACCGGACTGGATTCCACTTGGAAATGAAAAAAAAGCACCTCGATAAGGTTGAGCATTTTTTTGGTCTCATCTCTCCTACACTGGTCAGCAACACCCCGCACCTCCTCTCTCAACGACTCTAATTCATCCGCCCATGTCCAGTCCGTGTCTTTTACCAATGCTTCATTGGCCCCGTCAGAGAATGTTCCTTCGCATCGCTCTCGAGCCTTTGACACAACTTCAGCAAAATCATAAGTCTCCCCACGTAGGCCGTCGAGCAACTCCTTTTTGAACGCGACAAGACATGACTTATGCAAGTTTTTCAGTTGTCCGAGGAATAAAGTGGAGAGGGTCGAATCCAACGCTGCAACGAGGTCGGCGCGTTTGCGAGCATATACGCCTTTGTGGTAACGCGAAGCGTCGCGATCGTAGCGACCTGCCGTTACATGAACGAGTTTGCACGAGCTATTGAATCACAACAGGAAGGCTCACTGAGGGCATCTGTCCTCCAATTTCTCATCAGGGCACCCAATCCATCTACCACGTGTCCGGACTCCACAGGGCGTCGTTGGGATTTGGCTTGTTCGCTGAACTCGGACAATGCCACTGCGGAAATCTCGTCACAGCGAAATTGGGCCAGCAACTCTTGCTGGGTAGGCAAATCAAGGTCCTTGTTCGTCTGGACTTGCTCCTGCGTGCCAGTGTACATGAGCAACTTGCGAAATCGAAATGCGAAGGCAATCGTCCACTCACCCAAATACCCTCCATGTAAAATGCGACTCCATCAGCTGGAATCCGCTTGTGATAAGCCGACTTGAAAAGATAATTGTCGGCCGTCTTATTGACAAATCGGGTACGGAGGTTCGCGACTTCTGATTCGAATTTATCTCCCGCAAGGATCTTATGCGGAAGAGCAGTAAATGCCAAATCGAAATAGTCAGATAGCTGACGATCTTTGAGTTCAGTGGGTTTGGCTAGGCTGTCCCATATACGGGCAAGATCAGCTGTTAGAGTTGCCTGGAGATTGGGAAGAGGGGTTTGGATGTGGTCGCGAATGACGAAGAGGAGCAGAGTGCGGCCTTGGGTTCTGCAGAAGTGATGAGACACATGAAGTGATTTTTTTTTCCAAAACCATTGTCATACCCATCCTGAGATTTCTTCCCAAATAAGCCCAAGTTGACTTCAAACACCGTCTTGAGAAGTCCCATGTTCGCACCCTGGTAGAGACCGACTTGATGTTCCCAAAGGTTTACAATAAGAATTTCGGATGACGCGAGGGAAAACAGAGCGGATTTGCGCTCGAAGTCCTGAAAAGCTCGTCAGACAGGTGCACACTGCTCCTGAATTTATAATCACCTGATCTTCTCCTCGCTCCCGCCCGTCCGTTCCTTCAACATCCATGACCATGACGTTCATATCCTTGCCCCGACACATCCAGATTCCTGTTTCTTCGTGTCACAAGATTCCAAGTAGTCGGAGAGTGAACTGGCCTTTTGTGGTCTGCTGCCGCCTTGCTTCGTCCATTACACCAAAAGTCGTTCCAAATAGTCTGTTGAGCAGTGTACCTATGACCCAACAACCCTGTCTCAGGACCACACTGGTGAACGTCTGTTGAAACCACGTACTCTTGCCGGTAGACTGTGAACCGAAGACAGCCACAATATTGTAGTCAAATCCGGCATCCTGCAATCCCCACTTCCCGATTTGAGCACTTAGGTCTGGTCTGCAAGGACGCGACGCATGAAGAATGGGTAGATAATTCGAAAGCAGGTCACTGACGTGAATTGTTTCTCATCGTTGATGATTTGTATCCCTTGTGTGCTTCGACTTGAGGAAGAACCATTGGGACGGTGACCATTTACAGTGGGCTTCTGACTTGGAGTCGGCACGCCCTGTGATGGCGGTTGCCGGGAGACGGTGAACTGTGCCATTGAGAATTGAGAGTGCCGTAGACGAAGAAAAACTCGGGGCAGATGGTAGTAGGAGCGAGCCAAGGTTAAATAAATAAATGGACAGGCGACTTGGTTAACTCTGTGCACGTGCTTCCAAAACGAACAACTTTCGTCTCTGCACACACGCGTTCTCTTCCAATTCGCCACCCAGCTTTGAAATTTAATGGGTCCTCGATCTACACCTGCGTTTCAAACAAATACCGCTTAACGAGCCAGGACGCATTGTTCATTTGTGTCATTCTGCCTCCACGCTGAACTATCCCGGTGCTAATCGCTCCAGGCTGTCCATTCAATGTCTCCACACGCTTCATCAAGTTGATCGCAGGAAGCGCTCCAGCGTTACAAGTTGCCACGCCAGTGCGGTGCTCATTCCACTGACATCAAACTCATTCATCCACAGTACTGGAGGGTACCAATGTACCACTAGACATCCACGTACACTGCGGGGTTAACTAAACGCCGCCACCAGGTTTTCTGATGGCGTACTTATACTTATACGAACCTCCAGTGGAGGAATTGAATGCTTTCATACTTTTCGCTCTAGGCTCACCCTCTTGTCATATCTTGCCGATATGTCCTGAGATGCCTTTCTAAATGATTGTCACGATACTCTCGACAGAGATTCCTTGTGGCTTTCGCAGAGTTACTCTTTGCTTTTGGGAACATCGCTGAATGGGGTATAAGTAACCTCAAAGTTTCAAGGCGTCCGCTCTTACACAGACGGCTCTACCTCATCATTAAGAACCAAGGAAGGCACATTCTCAATAAGCACATTTCCACCACCACGATATTCTTCACGTCGACAACTGGCCCCTTACATATCTTTGAAGAAAAGTAACTGCCGATACCATACCTAATTTCGCCATTGCATCCGTCCTACACGGAGTTTCGCATGGTGGCAAGTGCCTCTGTCAAGCGGAATTCTCCTGGGCGATCGGTGCTAAGGCTACGTATAATCCTATTGATGAACTTCACCAATGAAATAGGACGCCGGAATCAAACTCAAAACATTCTTCAATGAGATCTTCAACTCGAGCACTTTACTAGCAACTTCTGTTCGTGCTTCCATTGTCATCTTATACCGACCTGACCCACCTGTATCATTGCGAGAAGGTTGATTGTCAAGTAGTTACTTAGTTAACTGTCTCACTCGCACATATTGATTGACATCAATAGACTCATGCCAGAGGAAGATTAAGCCTGCGGTGGCACTCAGTATGATATTAGTGGAAAAATCGTGTCAGGGTGCCTATGAAGTGGGTCCCAAAAAATCTGACAGATATGTGGATGCGTTAACTTGTTGGATACAGGGAGTAATTCTGCACTACAGTAATGGCACCCTAAAAGAAATCAAATACGAGGAAAGCGGGAACCACCATGTAATACGTACGATGTCCAAGTAATTACCAGAAATTGTCCTGAAAATTGGGTAGATCTTTAAATACCCCTATATATCAAAGGTACAACCCAGTCCAGCCTCTCGATTGGATATAGATCGTATCCGAACCGTGCTTATCACCAGCCCAGTGGGTCCATTTTGACTTTCCTTCACCGCCCGGGTCGGTGTCCTCACGGTGTCCAGATGGAAGGAATGATTGAACTCCAGTGGCCGTGAAAGAACGAGAATCTAACTGGATGCGGCCACTGTATTCGGCTTCGCGATAAGTGAGATACATGTCGGCATTTCTGGACGACATATGAACATTCTGGATCGGGCGTTTGAAAGCTTTCGGGGTAATGTAAAATACATCAGTCCGTCCGGCGCCAGTGGTCGTCCTAAGCGAAGCAGGCTCGGGACTGGTTGGGTTCAGAGGCACAGTAGGATGCACCCGAACATTGGCGACGCCGTCACCACGTTGCGTTGTGATCGAGGTTTCATTAACAACTGCAACATCTCCCACTATCCAGCCCCGGTATACCTCAAGTGCTAGTCGATCAGCGCGGACACTTTGGTGGGGGAGGATCATGCTCAATGTTGTATCCATGGCAAACATCGTGACGAACAGGTCATCAAGTTGGATATCAGTGTCGGGGTCGAATTGAAGGTGCATTGGTGTGTGTGATGCGACATGGAGTTTTTTGAGAGTCTGTGGTACGTACATCTTAATTTCATAGCGCATGCATGATGACGATGCAGGGTCTATGCGAGGTGTGGAGATCCGGAAACGGCTGTTTAGAACGGCACCATTGTCGTCTGTGTCGGGATAGCGAACCAAGACATTTTCAAGCAGGGATGGATCGTTTGAACGAAGGGTCATCTCGTACTTGATCTCCTCGGATCCTGGGGCTCCTCGTGTAACGACGAATGTTCCTACCGCGTTTCCCTTTATATCAAACGAATGATCAAATCTCTGAGGGCCCATGGGGGCCGAAAAGACAGTTTTGGAAGAATTGTAAATATGCGGAGCATCGAGGCATCCGAGTGAAGTGCTGAACGCAGGCATGGACTCAAGCCCCGTTGGCGTGTCCTGGGATATTCATTCAGCAGCAAGTAACAAATGGAATGAGGGACACACCGATACAGCCCAAAAAATGAATTTAAGTGTATACCAGACTGCCAAGCCGCCGAGGACGATAGCTAGAGCCTTGCAAAAGAGCGAACAACTGTCAGTGGCAGGATAGTAGTCAATGCACTGTCAACTCTCAATGCAACGAGGGCCTACTTCAGGCCGCAGCACATGCAGCAGTTTGTACGTTTCCTCTTTAACCGACCCGTAGGTACTGGAAGCTCTGTGTCCAAAAGGCCGATTCTCGATTCATCGTCAGGAGCAACGTCTCGGTAAGACGGAGGGTCGACTAGCTCCTGGTCTTCGGTTCCTATGGATACCGGTTTGTCTGGTCACCGTCAGTGAACTTAACCTCCTCAGCCCAACCAGCACGACTTACAATCATCCATGTTCTGTTTGAGCTTCAGGGCGGTCATAACAAGACCGACCATGCCGAAAAAAGAGAGACCAAAGTTGGAGTTTCGTCGATTTGACATAGTTTACGACTGAGAAAGGACAAGGAATGGCACGCTGGTGACAGCTCGAGGGCAGGGGGACAGCATAATCTTGAGCGCTGCTGATTGAATGATACTCATCACTGATCAGAAACTATTTCCGCTTGGTCGGGCACAGCTTTGGTGTGGTTCACTTACATAGCTGCCCACTACATTTATCTACTACTACTAGTAACCAGTTTACCTCACTCAAAAAAGGTCTGATTATTTTTCCTCTTGTAGAAATGCTCCTTTGATGAAGATCTAGAGGAGCATTTCTACTAGAGGAATTTATTTATTTCTCAACACTTGGGGGTTATTTTTCCTGACCCACCCAAATTTCGCGCTTCTTCCTAAATGGGGAGAAAATAATTCACCAACCTCTCTGATCATTGAATGTGGTGCCTGTAACAATATGTCCTTAGCTACTTACGTAGCGTACTGTATCAAAGGTGATGGCAGACGATCTTCTCATCACTGGAGAAGTCCTGCATCAGAAATGGACAAAGTTTGCTGACCTGGTGGGGGGTCCTGACAGATGAGCGCCTCAGTTTGAGTGAGGGATGGTTGGCACGTTTTAAGAACCAAAATGGTTTGAAGGAGTTCAAGTGTCATGGCGAGGCCGGATCTGCAAGTGCCGAGGTTGTTGAAAGGGAGTGGAAACATATTCAGGAACTTATTGGGAAGTACGGCTATGAGCTGCAGAATATTTTTAACATGGATGAGACTGGATTATTCTATGGGTATGTACCACAGCATTCTTTCGATGCCCATCATCCTCATGTCAGAATAGAATGCCTCCAGATCGAGGCCTGGCTGACAAGAAATCTTCAGGAGTTAAGGGAAGAAAGGTCAGACTCACCTATGTGTTCACGTCAAACGCAGATGGGTCTGAGAAACTGTGGCCCATTGTCATCGGGAAAGTGAAAAAACCACGAGCATTCCGAAATCAGACAGGTGTGCAGCTTGGATTTTACTACCGGAACAACGCAAAGGCCTGGATGACATCGGTATTGTACCAAGAGTGGCTTCAGCAGTGGGATCAGGAGCTCAGAGCCCAAAACCGTAAGATCCTTCTTCTTCAAGATAATTTCTCTGGTCATATCGTTCCAGACAACCTCCAAAACATCCATATCAAGAATTTCGAGCCAAACCTGACCTCGCACATTCAGCCAATGGATCAGGGGATTATCCGCTGCTTTAAGGCTCATTATTGCATGAAGTACATTCAACGTGCGATTGATCATTATGATACCAGCGTCACGCCATCAGAAATCTATATCAACCAACTTCAAGCGATGTGGCTTGCTGATGTGGCATGGTGCCAGGTGGATGTAACGACTATCAGGAATTGTTGGCACAAGGCTGGCATTCTGCCTACAACCAATTTCACCACACCCATCCAGCCTACCATCCAGATCTCATCACTCCTCAATGCTGACAACACTCTTGGTCACGAAGACTCTGTAACAGATGCCAAGAAACAGCTGGCCAGTGCTCTTGATGAGTTGGTATCAACTGGAGCACTTCAGGCTAGCAACAGGATGGATATTGAGGGATTACTCAACCCAGCAGATGAGTCAATGGCATTTATGGAGCAGATGACAGACGAAGAAATCTTCCAAGCTGTGCAGGATGCATGAAACGCACAGGAGGACGGCTTGATCAATGGTGGGGATGACAACATTGACGACGATGCTTCGGTTGAAGCTCCTCCTTCACCCCGCGAGGTTCTTCAAGCTGCAGCAGTCCTTGGCAATTACATTGACAGCAGCAATGATCCTGTTGCACGCAAGCTCGAGTCAATTTTGAGCTCTTTTAGACATCAATTACACTTGGAGCAAACTTATTCCCTCACGTCCACCAGTATTACTGATTATTTTAGTCGTAAATAGTTAAAATGCCACTTAGGAATGCAGATTTAATTTTTTCTGATTTTTTCTGATTTTTTTCTGATTTTTTGGACCTATTTTTAGTATAATTCTTGAACACCATACTCCCTGATAACCCATAGCCTGCCGGTGTGACGGAGGGGTATGGGATAAGAGAGGTTCGACTGTAGTAACAAGGTTGAAAATATCATTTCGGGGTTAGAAACCACCACCTAAACACCCCAAAATCACAAATTTTGAGTGTGCCCACCCAGTTCTGAGTACCTTTTGGCAGAGAATCTGGGTGCCATTCCAGTAACTAGTTATCTCTGACTTTCCAAAAAAAAAATCCACAAATGTAGCGGGAGCTCATCATATATATACAGTTATTATTGGATATTGGTTTAGAAATATTCGGATAGAGAAAAGGTCGTTTACACGCATCCTAACTTGGGCGGTGACAAAATGGACCCACCGTGACTTCAAGTTGGCTGATGATAATAATAAGCACGGTTCGGATACAGTCTATATCCAATTGAGAGGCTGGACTGGGTTGTACCCCAAGGTAATTACTACTTGGACATCATCACATTACATGGTATGGTGTTCCTTCTTTTAAAGTGTCATATTCTGTTCTCCAGGTAGACAGAAGGTCGTTTGATGATTGTGAGTGCCGAGTTGTGCGCTTGGATGTGTTGCTTCGGGTTTTGAAGATAAAAGGCATTCTTCACAGATTCCAGTATCTGACAAGGAGGTACCCTCCATTCTCCGTATTTGCCAAAGTGAGAGCAAGAGTATCTGCATCAGGCAAGCTTTGCAGCCCTCTTGCAAGAGGGCTGCAGGTCCGAGTCCAATGATGATGGCATTGAATGGCTTGAAGGAGGGAACACAAGTATTTTTGTCATGATCAAATTTAAATTAGCTAGGGATAAATACAGGTTCCTGCCCCCCACCTCCAACATTGCTCTACTTCATTTCTTAAGACATGGCTGACACTTCAATTTTAATGGGATGTCAAGAGTCATTGAAGATGCTGCATCTCGTTCGAGATTGCGTAATTCGAACACAAATGTACCATGGGGTTTGCCCCGAGCAACTGACCACAGCTTTGCACTCCAATCACCCCCTTGTGTCTTCTTGACATATTCACACCTGGCAGGACGTTTTGGATGAAGTTAGAGAGTACACCAGGCAATGAGGGAACCAGTGAGGCATCCACGAAATTAGGACTGTATGACAACCGTGACATCACTACGTCACTAGACAGTTTTTGACTCGGATGCACTACCTCATGCACACGTACCCTATAGATGCAGCACTTATATGATATAACAAAAAAATATCATCAAGGACAATGAGCACCACAACATGAGGTCCGCCGGACTGCGCTCTGGTGATTTCCGCGGGAAGATGCTGGTACACTTGAGCTTCTGCCTTCATAGAGGCTAATAATGACATGGAATGGATGGGATCAACTTGCTTCTTCGTCCGAACTCGCCTCCTCATTCGCAGGGTTAGCAGAGGCAGGCGTGAATCCAGACAACACAGCACTGCCACCAGCACCGCGCTCCTCCTGCGCGCGCCTCCACGCATGCGCCATTTGCAGGAATTTGAACGACGTGGGGTTGGATTCCCGCTCGTCGTCTGCGAACACCAAGTCCCAATCTGATCGAATAGCGATACAGTGAGCATGAGGGTGAAAAGTAAAGTGATGTGTACACAAACCTTCCACGGTCTGGCCAGTCTCCTGGTCGACGACCCTCCTTTTACTGACAATCGGCATCATGCCTTCAACGTGCGTCACCTCATCCGGCGAACCATGGTTCTCCTCAAACGTTTTCCACACCTCCAAAAGGGCTACTCGCTGCAAAGAATCATTCAGTGCCAAATGCGCAATTAGAGCTGCTCCCCCTACCTCACTCTTAAGCCCCTTACCCTTCAAATCCTTATATCCCCTCTCGAAAACCTGCCTCGCAAGTAGCACATCTCCAGGAACAGTCTTCGGCTCACCCTCCTCCTCCTCCTGCTCTTCTTCTTCTCGCACTGCACGTGGCACAGGCATCGGCTCCCCCTCGAATAGTGCATATGATATCCACACCTTAACGTGCCCGCTGAGTGCAATGAGCCGCTCGTACAGCGACCGTGCAATCTCACGCTCGCCCTCCTCGATCTCGAAGTCTATGTACGCTTTCCAAAGCAACTCGGGCATGGAGAGCGGGGACTGCGAGACGCCCAGCTCGAAGATGGCGCGTGTGCGCGCAAAGTCTTGGAGTTGGGACTCCAGCTCGGCATACTTAATCCAGGCCGGTGAATTGGCAGGGTCAAACTGTAGAGGTGAGTAAGGAAGTATTTTATTTTTAGGAGGAAGGTGGCAAGTACAACATACTTCGAGGTATTTTTCATATAATGTGCGTGCTCGATCAAACTCCCGAAGCTGTAAAGAAGGCCGTGTTAAAGAATTGTACATACAACAAAGGTTGGGACTTACCTCCACCTCAAGCTCAATATAACCCTTGAAGAGTGCCTCCTTCGGGCACATCCCAATACCCGTCCCAAGGATTTTCCGAGCAGCAGGCAGGTCCAACTGTCGTATCTCGAATCTAGCAAACATAAGCCACAGCTTGGAGAACGTGAACTGCTTATGTGGCACAAGCGTCATCGCAGTTTGATAAACCTGTCGTGCACGGGTGTAGTCCTAAAGTAAAAGTCAGAAACACGAACTACCAGCAGGATCTGAACTCCCTTTACCTTTGTCTCAATCTCCTCGAACAACGCATAATCCAGCCACAGGAAGATATATCGCCTCCAATGGCGTTTATCTCCGCCAGGCGGCACTTGAGCAACCGCCCGCTCGTACACTTCTCTTACCCGCACGATCGCAGCCTCCTCTTCAACTTGCGTAGCACCCTCGTCCTGCAGGTCACTCAGTGCCCCCTCCTCCAGGCGCGCATAGTCAAACCACACATCATAGTTCCGCCCGTCATGCGCCAGCTCCTCCTCATACTGTATCCGCCGCTTTCCTAACACGGTGCTTTCAAGCGTATTGCGGGTGCCATGCTGTTTTTCGAATTTTGTGAAGCTTGCATAGAGTGCTGCAGACTTTGAACGAGGTATTCGTTCCAGAGCAAACTGAAGACACGAATGTAAAACGGGAAAATCAGAGTTCAAAGAAAGGCCAACAGACCTTATAGATAACCCTAGCACGTTCGTACTCCTTTAGCCGCGTTTCCATCTTTGCGAATGCACTGAACACTGCCTGCGCCTTTTCAATCTGCTCTTCATCGTCCCCGTAGAATCCCAGCGCCGTCTGGAACACCTCCCGTGCTTTATCCAGCCTCCCCCGCTCCTCCTCAAACTTGCCCCATTTCACCCACACCCTCGGTTCCGGCCGCACGGCTACCCAGCGCTCGTATATCGTGCTCGCTCGGTCCAGCTCTTGGTACCGTTCCTCGAGTTTGATGTAGGCCTGCCATGCCTTGTCGTCTGGCTCCCACTTCATCCACCGCTCGAACACCTGCCGGGCCCCAGGCACGTTCTGGAGCAGTTCTTCTAGGTAGACGTATTTGTACCATAGCTGATCAACACGGGGAAGGAGGGTGACGGCGCGGTCGAAGAGGTTGCGTGCATGCTGGACGTTTCGCGATTTCAGCTCCATTTCGGTATAACTCAGCCATAGCTGGTTGCTCCGCGGATCGACATCCAAGGCTCGTTCATAAATGGATCTTGAGCGGGCGAATTCATTTTGACTTGCCTGTGACAATTTTTTGAACGTGAAGAGAGGATTGCTCTGGTAAAGAAAATGACAAACCTCCCAGTTGGCATACTGTAGCCATTCTTTTCTACGGAACAAAAATGGGATTAACAGCTGATTATGATGAGATCAGCACATACATGCTTCCTCTCGTTCTCCTGATGCGCTCTTCGAACTCCTTCCGCTTCCGCCCTTGGTATTCATGGAGTTCCTCGAAATCTTCAACTCGTTGTCTTGGTGCCCGAAATGCAGTTTCTTGACGTTCTTGGGCCTTATGAAATATGAGTAAATGAGTTATGGCAAGAAAACCATCGATTTGCACCTCTCGCAGAAGTTGTTCGGCTGTGATCTATGGAAGATGGTTTTGTGTTGGTTTTGTGGTGGAATGATGGTTGATGTAGCTCACCTGGAGCGCTGCTGGCGCGCGATTTTTTATTCTAAGAGGAAAAATTCAGTTCCATGAGGGAGAGTTGGAAGTACGAAGAGATTACCTTGGGGCACGTCCGTCCTGCATTTCGATATGACAGCGGGAAAAAGACTCAATAGTCGAGGTTTCCAAGTCCAAACTTCCCACACTATCACGTGGCACTGGTATTAATAATGATCACAATCCCGGGTTAAATCGGGAAATCACATGGTCATCATTGCCAGCTCAAAAAGCTTGGAAACTGCAAAAATTGCTCTCCAATCAACGTCGCTGTATTCGTAGCCCCTCCCTCGAATAATTCCCCATTCACGACCCAACTTAGACTACTAGATAATGGGATTCTCTGCCGGTATGTACTCCATTTAGGGCGAGTGCATGGGATTGAACGCATGTATTTCAGGGGACGCTGCTAAGGGCGCGTCGCTTTTCAAGACTCGCTGTGCACAATGCCATACTGTCGAGGCGGGTGAGCCTCATAAAGTTGGCCCAAACTTACATGGGTATGTCTGCTTCCTCCAGTTGTTTTGCCGCACTAAGATCGACTGGTTTGCAGTCTCTTTGGACGAAAAACTGGCCAGGCAGAGGGCTTCTCATACACTGCCGCTAATATCAACAAAGGGATTTCGTGGGAAGAGAACACTCTGTTCGAATACCTCGAGAACCCCAAAAAAGTGCGCATATCACTGTTCTCGACAGCCACTCCGGGCTAACCCACGATCAACTCCGTACAGTACATTCCCGGCACCAAGATGGCATTCGCTGGCTTGAAGAAGGAAAAAGATAGGAATGATATTATCACTTATCTCAAGGAATCGGTACGTTGGCTTCTCGAGTCCGATGTTCGATGCACTGGTCTCACTCTTGTTCAGACGGCATAAAATTATTATGAACGGATTTACGATCATATTCCCATGCATATTCAACAACCCCCCCCTCCCTACGCTTCCTTCATCTCAGCCGTTGAGTAAATCACGGCTTCGTGACTGCTAAGTCGTAGTTGGCTAATTTTTACTGTGGTCTATCATACATACAATACACATCCGAGTCTACACACCTACCCAACTCATCCAATAGATTTATCGATATTATTATCATTCCACAACAGATGATTTGAGCATTACAATCTGGCTAGACCAATGACATTCTATATAAGTCTATTGAGTGTGCTCGCCAGACCTAACACTTCATTCTGCAAGTGCTCTGCAAAAGTGGTCACACTGTCTACGAAGTCACGGGAATGTCACCCTCCTTCTCACCGTGAAATGGATGGCACTGTCGACGACGAGAAGAAACCTTTTGACGCAGAAAACCCAGACGAGGAGGATTCGCAACCAGATCCCGATGAGCATTTGATGTTGGACCAGGGAAATGGTCGCGTATGGCTAGTGAAAGTATGCGAGCCCAACTCCTACTCCAAATCCCACTATATTACTCAACCAGGTACCCAAATACCTCATGGAACGCTGGTCCTCTATTGACGCAGAAGACATACACCTTGCCACTGTTCGCGTTTACGGAAATTCTCTGAACCCTATCAGCAAGAAGCCACGCATTGTGCTATTCTTACCCCCCAACCGAGACCCAACAGAGCCAGATGGACCTCTACCCCCCCAACAACCCAACCGCCCTGTGTTCCTAAATACCACAGTATACCCCACGTCCAGCTCGGAGCCAGACGCATACGAACTCGAAATGGTCAATGACTCCGTGGACAACCAGATAGTTGTAGCTGAACGTCCAAAGGATCCCTCGCTTAGTGTTTCAATGACCGCTGCTGCAGCAACAACTAATACGCGGGCACGGACAACGATTCTGACTGGTCGGATCAAACATGAATGTAACTTGCGACCAGCGTTTAGCGAGAGCTACCGCAAGCAGATGAGGGAGCGGCATAAGAAGTACAATACACCTGTCAGGCAGATTAGGATGATTGATGATGCGGGTATTCCTGGTGGCCGAGGCGGTGTCAACAGGCTTAGCAGTGGCGTAGGCGTAGGCGCTACCGGTGCATTCGGGGATCTCATCGTGCGTTGCTTATCATTTCTTTCTTCATTAGTACGTTAAAGAAATTTCCGTATAGAAAACAAAGCCGAAACATGCGAAAGGCCAGTTCGAGCGCATGGCTCGTATGCCGCGCAACCAGTTGCTGGATCAACTCTTCTCACTCTTTCGCGACCCACCACGATGGGGTATACGGGCGTTGCGAGAGCGCACACAGCAGCCTGAAGTCTATCTGAAGGAAGTGTTGTCCGAAGTTGCGTTCTTGCATCGAAGTGGTGAATATAATGGTTTGTGGGAGTTGAAAGACAACTTCAAGGGAGACGGGGTAAGCATTGTCCTTCCGTCGCTCTTTGAATAAAATTCACCCTGGTGATGCAGATGAAGGGAGAGGATGTTGCTGGCCCGAGCGGTGTAGGGTCGGGAGATGTCAAGATGGAGGGAATGGAAGAGGATGACGAGGATGAGGATGAGGACGACGATGATATGGAGGAAGTTTCGTGAACGGTGTTGTGTCTGATACTTGAGTAGAACTGGTACTTTGTATAATTGTAATATAATCAACATTTTGCTAATTATAACATTTGCCGGCACTCGTAATTGATATGACGGCTACTCATTTCTCCCTCTCGTCCTGCTATGAATCCCCAATTCCCTCAATCCCGTCTCCTCTGGACACATCATCGTCCCGCTCATACCCAGGTCGAGATCTTCCGACGTTCCATCAACCGTAATCATGGGCTGACACTCTGTATGTGAGAATCGAATGCCCGTTCTCTTTCTAATATGCAACTAGCGGACTACCACGACCTTCACAAGTATTCTGTGGAGAATTACACATTCTGGTTGGACCTCTGGGAATTTCTTGGTATCATCTCCTCTGTACCACCTAATCCGAAACAGGCATGCTTTCCTTGTTTCGTTGTTTTCTTTGCACGATGCAACTTTGTGGACCTAGATCGTTGCGGAAGGTGAAATGAAAGAAGTTCCCACATGGTTTCCTGGCGTCAGGCTGAATTACGCAGAAAATCTATTGTACCGTAATGACGATGCCATAGCGATCACTGCAGGAGGAGAGTCTGGCATCGTCACTAACTTCACTTTTAGACAGCTCCGTCATCTCGTCAGGAGAATGGCCGCCGCTTTGCGGGTTAACGGTTTAAAACCTGGGGACAGAGTTGCAGGTGAATCTTTGTACCATTTTCTTGTGGTTCGATATGGATCACCCTCTCGTTCATCTTCAGCAATCGTGACCAACTCGGCAAATGCCATCGTCATCGCACTTGCTACTACCAGCATAGGCGGGATATTCTCAAGTACCGCGACGGATATGGGAACGGAGGTTGCCATTTGATTCATCTCGCATATCGTGAATAAGTCTGAATCTTATATCAGGGAATCCTTGACAGGTATCGTCAGATTCGCCCAAAATTTGTTTTCTCGGAAACGGAAGTCGTATATGGTGGCAAGACGGTCAACCTCTTGGGAAAGGCATCAGAGGTTATCCGAGACCTCATCAATAAGGACTTGCACCTAGCAATTCTTCTTCCAAGCACCAAGACAGGAAAAGACATCCGTCAAGACATCCCCCAAAGGTTCGCTGTGTACCTAAGATGCTACATTCATTCTCATGGCTTTCGTCGTTCCAGCGTCACCTTATCTTATTTTCTAGATTCTGGAGATGATCGTGAACTTACATTTGCACAACTCCCCTTTGATCACCCTGCATTCATCCTTTACAGTTCGGGGACTACGGGGAAACCAAAATGTATAGTCCACTCCGCAGGTGTAAGACAACCGTTTGTTTTTTATCCTGAATTGCACGAAATTGACGTTGTTCTAGGGCGTGTTATTGCAATCAAAGAAAGAGGGCAGACTTGGGTTCGATTTCTCTCACAATGATACTTATTTTCAATATACGACCGTAAGTTGTTTAAGCTGTCTTTTGGTTCCCTAACATAGGTCTGTGTTTTATTTGACAGACTGGCTGGATGATGTGGAATGTTCAAATCATGGGGCTTGCCTGTGGATCACGCATTATCCTATACGACGGCTCTCCTTTTCATCCAGACCTAACAACATATCTGAAATTTGTTAATGACCAGGGGTATAACTTTATTCTCCCTGATTTCATTGTCTTATTCATTCTTTGAAGTGTCACGGTTTTTGGCACAAGCCCGAGATTCTTGACTGAAGTCCTAGGTCAAGGAATCAAACCATGTAAATACAGATGCTTTAAACCATATCTGATACTGACAGTGGCAAAATCTAGTGACGGACATTGGAAATTTTGAAGACCTTCGTGTACTTATGGTCACTGGGGCTGTGATGACGCCACCTATGTTTGAATGGACACAGCAAGCATTCGGTGGACATATACATATAATCTCATCAAGTGGAGGAACCGATATATGCACATCTTGTCAGTACCATCGCGGATATATCTGCGCATCAGCATAACTTACGCAACGCTGATGTCAGTCGTTACGGGGACCCCTGTCCTACCGGTCCATGCGGGAGGTGTGTTATCACTGATAGATCAGTTTTTCGGTGTTCCTGATCTCATATTTCAGAAATTCAAGGGAAATCGCTTGGGATGAAAACGGAAATATTCGATCCCTCCGGAAACAACATTGAACACACAGGTCAACCCGGCGAGCTGGTATGCACTCGACCACACCCATCATTGCCAGTGCGCTTCTGGGGTGACTCCACTGGGGAGAAATTCCGTGCTGCATACTATAGCATGTATCCTGGTATCTTCTATTCCACAAACATATCTGAATTGTTCAATTTACTCTGTATTGTGCAATCCAGGTATCTGGCGCCAGGGCGACTTCATTGTATTAAATCCTGCCACTAAAGGCTTAGTGATTCTGGGTCGGAGGTCAGTGCTTTAAGCATTGCTGCGGAATGCCCTGCATATGATCAGTTGTTCTCATCCCTGCATTCTTCCAGTGACGGCGTTCTGAACCCGAGTGGCGTTCGATTTGGTTCAGCAGAGATATATTCAGTCCTCGAGAAATTTTCGGAAGCTTTAGACGATTCAATTTGTGTCGGCCAACGCCGGCCTCAGGACCTGGATGAACACGTACTTTTGTTCGTCAAGATGCGCGCGGGTCACAAATTTACCAACACGTTGGAAGCTGAAATCAGGAGTGCAATTCGCGTGAGACTTAGCGCTAGACATGTTCCCTCGCGCATTTTCGAGGTCCAGGAGATCCCAGTTCGTCGGATTTCCTACTTCAATTACTATTTTTCCTGATCTCTGCCAATGATTAGTATACCGTTAATGGAAAGAAGATCGAGATTGCTGTCAAGCAGATCGTATCCGGTGTCGATGTGCAACCTAGCGCAACTGTTGCAAATCCGGAATCCCTTCAGCTATACTACAAGTACCGCGACTTGGATTTTACACGAGCCAAACTGTGATTGCAGCCACGGGTTAGTGACAAGTGGCTAACATACATCATCGAGAGGCATTCCCACACTTAAATAAACTATGCTGGACCTGGACTGATGCTAGTCGTCATTGTTTGAGGCAGGCAACTGTCCATATCGAGGCCTGGGTGCGCCTCTCAGTAGTGCACCCATTATTAGCACGCCGATACCCCAATATCATCTGTAAGAGCACAAGGTCGGTAGAAATATCCCTTGGAAAACAGTTCCTTGTGGTCCAACACACGGCTGGCGCCAACAGTGCCTGCATCTGGAGCCACTGACAGTGACAAGTGTTTTGCCAGGCCTTGGTGCAAAAGAGGAATTCCGACAATAGGAGAATGCATCACATCAGATCACGATGGTCCGAGTTGTACACTTCAATGTTCCATGTTCCTATTTTCGTTGGAATATCCAGTAGCACACTTAGCTCTCTTAAACACCTGGGGCAAGGATCCTGCCCACCGCGTTTACCCGTTAAATATTTATTTTACCCAGAGGCTATTAACCGCCCCTTTCCTTCGGACTCAGAGGGGACAGAAACTGCCTTCTTTGTAGCAACTACGGGGCCTTTGAAAATGAAGGATGTGTCTGTACAAGAACACTTACGTTCCGCCGACGCCTTTCACAATGGGCCCACAGCACCTGTATCCTAGAGGACCTAGGAGAGCGAACACAGGTGAGAACGACAGTTTCAACACCAATACATGTTGGAAGTCAAACATGGAAGCTGTCGTAGGGGGTATATTAGCAGAGAACCCCGACAAACATCGTGACTCACATTCCCAATCCCGCCTGAACCCTTGCTTCAGCATAAAGGATGCTACGTGTCTGAACATAAACTTACAGTGATATTCAGCTTGAACTGGTAACCCCGGATGTGGAACAGCGAAGCTCTGGGTGACGAATGCTAGAAGGACGGCAGCGCAAAGCAGAGTATGTTTGGGGATTGACATGTTTGAAACGACGGAAACAAAGCGCCTAAAACTCATACTTATTATATAGCGATTGACATCAGACAGGGTTGGCCAAAATCGGAGACTTTGTGATTTATGTCATGGCAGGATGAAATGACTGGTATGGATCGGATGGTTCTGATTAAGCTCATCCAGGAGCATTCTCGTCTGCGGGATAACTAGAGTTGGGCTATGTAGTGGCCTTGGTGCTGGAGCGCCTATCCATGATTCATTTGAGCCCAGTGTTCAAGCTTCAAGTAGACTGGTGATCATATTAACTTGAAACAACCAGAGTCGGCAATACAAACGATATACATACCTTTACAATGTAACATGCTGAGGGATGGATGTCGCGACTGGGTTGGGTTTGCCGCAGAATTAACAGGAGCGGCTTAGTGTATTTCGAGCCGCCTCTCCCCCCCCTTAATTCGAACTCCATGGTGTTTCTCAACCATCTCAGGGACCATCGATGAAAGTGGAGTAACTGTCAAATTTCTGCAGGATTATCTCTCATGGGCGCATTTTTCGATGGAGTGAGAGAACACATGCGTGTACAAATCCTAGCTGCCAACGTAACATCAGGTTACAATCACGCAACAGGCTGAAATGCTTGCCTGAGCAGCTGGGCAAGCAAAACACTTCATCAAGCGTCGACTTCGGATCATCAGGAGAAGCAACCTGAAGAATCCATCATGTAGCTACTTATTCCGAACATGTGCTGCATGGAGTAGTCACCTCCTCGTACTGATACTGTTCGTGCTCAAGCACAAGCCCCAGTGTGGAAGCTACAAAACCATGGGATGAGTATATAGGATACCTCGGAAGGTGACACACCTATGTTCCGCCGAATATAGGTCCGCAGCAAACTGATCCAGAAGGGTGGTGAACCACCTTAATCATGCGATTAAACAATCGAACAATGAGATTCACTTCACGAGCGGCAAAAAAATGCGAATTCGGTTCTATGAATGATCGATATTGATCAAACACAGGAGCGGGCGGCCAAGCCGACACAGCGTGGGATCAGCGTTGGCATGATGATGAATGCTGTCATTCTGATTGAGATTCAAAGGTCGGAAGTTCCACATCCGCGGTGTGACAGGAATAGTGAAATTGGGCTAAGGGGATTCCGAGTCGGTATGGCAACTCAATGGGCAATTCAACTTGGGTGTGAACCTAAGCTGCAGATCGCTAATTTCGGCAGGTGACTGGTGCTGCAGAGGGAGGGGGAAGTCGATGAAGGGGAGAAGATGGTCACGGTGATGCAAATTCCTGGGGAAAAGGTTCTCGAGGGTACTCCATGAGCACATCTCAAACAAGGGAGCCCAAACGCATCTCAGAATAACTGGAGCTAGACAAATATTCAAGGGAATGTCGGAAGAAGCAGGAGCATTAGCTATATTCTGAGCACCTTAGCCTTTAGGACAGTTATTCAAGTTACGGCGGTTATGCGTAGCCTGCCAGGATCAGATTACGAGCAATAATCCTCAGAGGCTAGAGCTTAATGGCGGTATGTCCCCACGGAAAGGATGTTCTCACGATTTGCCGTGGAAAGACGTGGAAGTAGGCAGTCGTGTTCAAAAGCGGACCTATCCATAATCTGAAACCCCTCCGACGAGAGACAGTCTGGACCAGATGTAAGCAGGAAGCACTGAGTGAGGGTGATGATACAAAATCGAGCAGGAGAAGCACGAGCGAGCCATTAGCACAAGTTCAGCTCGTATCCAGGAAACGCGCAGCTGTTCGACGGCATCGGTCATAGACCACGCATGAGGCTAATATCTTTAGCAGTAGTATTCCGAGTCTCCTGTTATACTTAGAGCGTTGTCCGTCACGGAATGTTGCGTTTTCGAGTTTACAAGGCAACCCCTCCTGTAGTCCATACTTTTAAGGATATTCTTTCAAGATCCCGCAACGTCATCTACCAAAACCAAGATAAAACTTTGGAATTTGAGTATTTCGTATAACTTGAAGTGGTAGTGTGCATTCTTGCCAACTTGAAGGGTCCGCGGTAGCTTCATCAGATGAGATGAGTATGATGCCTAACATAGTACCACGCCAGTCCACTAGCCTCTCGCCGTGGAATAAGCCTCTGACATTCGAAATAGAGGCAGATCGAGTCCGAGCTTAAGTCCATGATGGCGGCGCCAGCCTGATTACTATTTGTTTGTATCGATCATTATTGATCATGAACCATTGCGTCTGAAGATCCCAAAAAAATAATGCATTCGCAGTGCCGAAGGCCTAAACTTAGGCCAATTATAATCAGTACAATCAGGAGTACAATGTGCAAAATTTAGTCTATCTTCAAGTGGCGACTAGTCAAAGTCAGTACTGTCAGTCATACCAAGGTAAGAAAGGAGGAACGATAATCAAAAAAGAGGCTAATGAGATTATTACGAACATAGGAGTTGTAGAGATTTTAAATAGGTAAAGGCGGATAAGGTCAGAAAGAACAAGGGGGGTTGGTGATGCAGATACTGTGAGAAGTGTAGGATGCAAGTAAGAGTAGGAAGGTATTGAATACAGGTGATCTTGCACTGTGACCCTATGCTTTTGATAAAACGTCAATGCCTCTGAACAACCAAGAAGAAAATGAAGAGGTCTAGATGACAGGTAGGCATGCCTGGCCAGCTCCAATGTGACGAGTGACGAGTGAACAAGGATGTGTGCATTCGTCTAGAGGAAAGGAAGCATCGCGGAAGGGTACCAGCCGCGAGAACAGGCATGTGGTCGCGGATAGGAAAGGGAAGACGGTATGTAGTTACGTGTTCTCCCCTATCAAGTCCAGCCATTAATTCTTCATCAAGACCGTCCAATCGGCCCAGGCCGCCAGAAATTCATGGGCGGTAGTCGCCTGGGTATGGTGATCCTCAACATTTCCCCATCGAACTCTGCGCGAACCTGGACGAGATCTGCGTCATATCCAAATGAGATGCGGCGCTCAAAGTGACCTGAAGGTAAAGTGAGGGTTAGATGACGTGCGAAAGGAGCTATCATAAACGAAGGGGAAAGCGAGGACACAGGAAATGACGGGGAGATAGGTAAATTGCCACCATCCTGTATTTTTCTGGTCTTTCTGATCGCCAGCTTTTGCGTACTAAATTCGAGGCATACCCATTCGAGAAAAAACTTACCACCTCCGTTCTCCCAACTATCAGCAACAACATGCAATATTCTCCTCCTTTTCGTAGAAAGTGTAATTCCATCCCGCCTGAAGCCAGGTAACCTCACGGTCAGCCTATATTCCCCCGACGTCGTCTCTACTTCGATCCAGCTGTCCGCAGGGGGCGGCGCATGACTCAGGAATGGTTCATACGCCTGATTCGGCGTATCACCGGTGGGCCCCAGAATCACAGGTGGTTCTGGAGCTGGGTACGACGCCAAGGCTGAATAGGCACCGGAGGCTTGGCCAGAGGTTTGTGAAGTATGTTCCGACCGTGGTTGTGGGGCACGAAAAGGCGAAATAGAGCGGCAGAGCGTTGCAGGCGGCTGACAGGGTGGGTGCGTTTGCAATTGTGGCTGAGGTTGGGGTGGGGACTGTGAGAGGACCTGTGAAGATTGGGAATGCAAATACGATTGTGTGTCGGAGAGCGCTTCTCCTTCGGCTTGCTGTCCCGTGGAGATAGCTGTCCCAGCACTGGCATCTTCGTAGCAAGGCTCAGAGGAAACAGGAGGCGGAGCCACCTTTTCCTCCCTTTCGCTGCTCTCTGCCGAATGCAAACTACTGCTTCCTGGCGATGACGAGATATTGGACTGCTTGTGCTGTAGGTGCCGGTATGGGTGATTGTGTTGATGATGGTGACGGGGTTCAACTCCAGGTGAGCCTGTATCTCCACTTTCATGCAAATTAAAAAAACATCCACGAGACTCGTCAACATCCGAGGAACTCGAAAAACTAGGGCCTCCTGCTATTGGACGTTCTAGGGTCTGAAGGATGTGGAATGGTATCTGGGAGGGCAGGGGTAAGCTTGCAGATGAACTCCGATCTGGCCAAGAAGTCGATACGGATGCCGTGCTTGTCGGCATAGAAGTGCCAGCGGAAGGGTGGCTTGAGCCAGGGATAACACTAGTGGCCAATTTAGATGTCGTGGCAGTGTTAGTCGTGGCATTGTATGGCTTGAGAGAATGGGGGTGGGTGTCTGGTAGGGAATACGGTCGAGCAAAGGGAAAAATAGGGGCTGCAGTAGTAGTGGAACGCGTCCCTATTCCTGTAGTAGTTGCACATGCATAACTTCCCTCCACAGAGTTCAGGGGCCGGGGCGATGGCGCTGATCCTAAAGCGGAAGCAGCATCTGAGGTCTCGGACGGTAATAAGGATCGATGCGTTGGGTCCGGGCTTGTGATGGATGCAGTGGATTGGTGGTCTGGGCGCTGCTTCTCCACCTGGGTGGCATGACACATGACCGAAGATGATGATGATGGTGATGTCTGGTTAGTCCAATCAGATAAGTCCGAGTACCCACGACCATAGTCGTGTCCTTGAAATTCTTCGTCTTCAAAGACTGGATAGCGTGCGCCCGAAGAAGTGCGTTTGTGTTTGGGGAGTGAGGGACTGGACAGTTTTAATGACTGCGAGGACGAGCCTGAGGGAGATGATGAATCGGCCTTTGTTGGGGAGAACAACGAAGGAAAGTAATCCGTAATCTCCTGCAGTTTAGACGAAGACGAGGACAAAAAATTACTATGAGAAGCTGGATTGCCAGAAGGGGTTGCTCCTGAAGAAATAGCTGAAGAAAGTGGGGAAGACGAGACAGGCAAAATCCCGGGCGAGAGCGAGAGCGAGGGCGAGGGCAATGGAACCTCTCTCGGGGAGTCAAAGGAAGCGTGACGTTTCGTATAAGAGGGAGGACGGGAGGTGAGACCTGTAGACGACGAGGGACAAGGTAAAGGGGGGAAGGGAAAAAAGCAAATTAGTAAATGGATGCTAGTTGTGGGTGTGTATGGGTCCAATAAAAAATTAACAAAAAATAGTCGTCAAAATCGTAACAAAATCAGGATCCGTTCCTGAATGCGTAAATTCCATGGTACAACTACGGGCCTTTCCATCCGGTCATTTCTTCCAAAAAAGTATCATTCAGATATCGTAGGCGACCATTGTCATACCCAGATAATCATGTCACCCACAACAACACCTTGATTGATTTCTCGTTGACACCACCACTGAAGAGGGGGGAGGGGGCAATAAGATGTACATCTGAACCAGAATCATTGGGTAGAAATCCCGCACAAAAACCCCGCGTACAAGGCAACAGATTCGCGCATAGAGGCAGGATCTATTTAAGACATACCATGTGGGCTTTCCCTTGTTGACCAACGCTTTAACAGCTCCTTGTCTACTGATAGACTCGAAAAAGTAAGGGCCGGGGGGATTGCAAGGGGACCTGGATCCATTTTTTGGTGTTGGTGTGATTGCGAGCTGCCAGAGCTTCGCTTTAAGAGACGACGACGGTGTGGAGAACTTGGGAGCGATTTTGCAGGAGGATCAGGAGAGGAAGAGGAACGTTTGTGAAGCTTTGAAGGACGAAGGGGAGGAGGGAGAATAGTCTGTTGGTTGTCCATATGGCAGCCCTGAAGTCGTTGAGAGCGACCACTGCTGCTTCAAGTTAGTGTGACTGATACCAAATAATATTATGTAAATGTCTTTCTCATGACATCATAACCGCCCAAATACGCTACCAACCATCAAGACGCGTCTGCCACCGAATACTATTACCGAAACCTCAGGCCACAGGCCATTTATCCACACCTGTTCTTCGTTCCGTGTTCCCCGGCTCAGCGCTCATCTCTCATCTCTCATAGCCATTGACAATTTCATGATGGCACCACACACACCAGAAACCCCAGTGCCACGCGACCAGCTCTAACGATGTCTCCGGGGATTTGTGACAGCACACATCTGTTGCAGCGCATGCTTCAAAGTTTACTGATTTGGCAAGTGCTTGCGTACGTACATTTTGCACCTCACATCTACATATTACGGCAGTCACCGAGTGCGTGCTGCGCGAATTTCCCCACCTTAAGTTCTATATATGACATCCCAACGTCATCATTGGAGCTACGTGCCTTGCCGTCATCGCTTGGATACGTCATCATGAATTTCCGAAAGGGACAAACTGGAAACGTGAACCACTTTGCAGTACCGAGGTCCACTAATATATCTTGAAGGAATTCTATCATAACGCACTTATGGATTCGGGTGTCGGTCAACAGTTTACCGACAGGATAGTTGAATCACAGAGCAATTTCAGTCGTCAAGCAATCGATCACGAGGCACATGCTGCACTGTTGTACCCTGTTGTGCTGTTGTGAGTTGCATACTTGCAAGGATCATAACAGGGCATCAAATATTCACATAAAACAAAGCGGATAATTTCCTTGGTGGATCAGAATCCTTGACGACCATGATCCTCGTTGGGGGGGTTATCCCATAATTCTGCCGATCCCGACGAGTGACAGGGCGCAGGCGGGAGGCAAAGATATTATTTGCCAGAAAATCTGCCAGCTTAACAACAATCATGATGCATTGGAACCAGATGGCTGGCAAAGGAAGTTTTAAGCATTTGATACCACATTATGGCCATTCGCCGTGTTCCACTGAATCCCGCTGGGCATTCAAAAACATCACAGCTTATTCCAGTGTCTCCACATCGGGTATTTTCTGGTGGAACGTGAAAGTGTCGTCGAAGAAGGCAACATAAATCTTTCGTAAGGAACTAGTGAGCGATGTGCATCTAGGTGATATGTCGTAAACATACATTAAGTTATGCGTTCAGTGGTATCTGCGGGAGTGGGATACTGGTGTTGTGGGAGATGTTGAGGCTGAGGCTGAAGCACTGGGCGGATTTTAGAGGCTTGGAAATTTCTTTACGAGACAGCGATCGTGCCTGTTACAATCGAAGTCTTCGACGATACGAGCCAGTGAACTCATACGATCGTGGACGATGGTACGACTATATTGCATGTAACGATCAATACGCTGCGTGCGGAAGGTGCAAATGGTACATCACAAGGATTGACCATGAGGAAGAAGACCGAGCATGGTTATCTATTCCAAATAAGAAATGTACCGGGGGTTGTGAGTACAGCTTTTGTGGCCGACATATCCAGTAAACTGTGGGCGATACTCTCCGATTCCGACTTGCTTGCACAGCATATACGCGACGAGTGCAATATGCCCATAGAAAATGGGTGGAAGCCAAAGCTGAAACGATTTTGTCATATATGATCAATTCCACGCCTCCAGAACAAGAACGCAGTTGTGGTGATGAGTTGAAGGCTCGGGTATCATGTCGTGCTTGTTTATCAATGGGCTGTGTTGTGGGTGCTGAGTACTGAGTGTTGGAGAATCACCTCTTGGTGAGCGGGTGCGTCCAATCAGGGGACGTAGCTCCCTCCAGGTCTGATCCAATCATATCCCCTTTTTGCAACCTCCGTCTCCCTTCGTTCCATTTCTTTAAATACTCCTTCGCTCGAGCACCAAACAGCATACATCCATCAAAAAGATCCTTCGGGAGAAGATCCTTCCTCTGTTCCCAGGGTTTCACATCGACACACTCACAACGATCCAGACACACCAGGATCATCCCGAAGCTGTAGGCATCGGCCAACCGCGGGTCCTGGCATTCCCCACGCAAAATCTCAGGTGCAGAAAACGGCCGCGTGCCAGGATGTATTTGCTCGAATTTTGGTGACGGCCATTTGCTGTGCACAGAGACGGATGTCTTAGTATCAAGTGGTTCGACAGGATCACTCTCTGGTGATGTGTAGACAGAGTCCGCGGAGACGGATCGCCCAAAATCAAGCAGCTTGATGGTGTCAGTGCCAGTAGTGACATGGACATTGAGCAATGACAAGTCTCCGTGACTCAGTCCATATGAGTGTAGATGGGCAAGTCCGTCCAGGAGTTGGTTATGGTAATCGAGCTTTTGTCTCTTCGATAGCTCGGGTCTGGCAATGACTACATCGTAAAGGGTCCGTCCGTCGAGATACTCTAGGACCATTCCCACATTCTCCAACGAACCTAAGAAAGCACAAATATTTCGATGACGTGCCAGGGTAGTATACACTCGGAGCTCGGCGAGAAATTGGACCGTGACATCAGAGGCATTTGAGTGCATCTCACCGTTTATCTCCAGCTGTACAACATCTGGCTTCTTCACCACACATTTGAATAGTTCAGAAGCAGACCCGCGCGCACAAGGCGAGATGCTTGCTGTTGGATTCGGCGGGGCAGAGTAAGCAGTGGGTGTGGGGAATGAAAATATTGATGTCGGGTGACGTGGAGGATTATATATGGGGGATGGTGGGGGCGATGGCAATTCTTCGCGCTTGTTAGCAGAATGATGCTGATCTACACCGTGGTTATAATGATAGGATGGATCCACAGCAGTGTCCTCAGAGGATGAAAAGGAGTTAACCGAATTATTCTGCTCTTCTTGATCCATTTCCACTGCAGATTAATCGAGTCAGAACTGGGCATTTGAATCCATAGCTTGACTCACCCATCCACCAGTTCTTCTTTGATGTCAACGTTACACGCTTGACGTGCATTGGCACCCGTGGCGCAGGAGTCACTATAGCTGGCGCCTTTGGTTCCGGCATGGGGTTCGTCACTGCATTCGAGAAGCTTCTATTGAAGACTGGGCGTCCTACAGGTTGGTTGTGTTGCATCGACAACAGCCACTATGGCGGTGGTGACTTGGTGGGTGACTGTTGCGTATGAACGGCTCACACACGTTCGCCACTGGCATAGCTCACTTGATCTTATCTCCATCTGATCGTAACGATTGACGATCATCAGTATAAGTGTACATACTGGCAGACAACATGAAATTCATGAATGAAATTAGTGTGCGTCGTGGTATATACAATTACGTCAAATAAGAAAGGAGGTGAGTGAGTGATGATACGTATGGCCATGACAATCCCAAAAGTGTATCTAGTTGGTGGAGTCCAGAGTCCATAGCAACACAGCAAATGCAGAAAGGTAAGTAAACTGTCATGAGCCCGTGAAACAAACGTCCTAACCAAAAAGGTAGTCCGCGATAGGAAAAAAAAGCGCTGCAAGGGGGGGTATGTGTTACCATCTGAGAACAACTGTCACAATAACAATAATCCATATGCTGAAAAGTGTCCAATGCTGAGAAAGACGGGAGCTAGAACTCGGTTGACTGGGATGTCCTGATGAACTTGTACTGTCGGCCACGATCTGCGAAGCTGGTAAATCACCAATATCCAAGGTATTCTGCACACCGAGTATGCCTGAGCCGATCATCACTTGACAGCCGACGGAAGGCACGCCGTTGACAACTACAAATATGAAGGCCGGGCCTGGCGCCAGAATGGCGGGGTTTGGAGGGACCTGGCTGACATGTAACACCGCTGTGTTGTTGGAAAATCCTGTGTAGCTGTTCTGTAGTTGAACGTATCGCTGGCCCATGTTCTAAATGCAAATCTCGTCAGAGGCGGCAGTACAGGAAATGAGGAAAGGGGAACGAACCATCGAATGCGTAGAGAACCCAGTGCGGATTATGATGACAGTCGCATTCTTGACGTTGTCCACGTTACCGAACAGATCGTTTGAGTCGAGAGTGAGGTCGAAGTAAGGTCCACCATAGGACAGCTGCTGGGGAAGACCGACAGGCTGAGGCCGTCTCTCATTGTAGTATGAGGGGTAGAATCTCTCGGTACGATATTCAGTTTTATACTTTATATCGTCCGCGATGTTATAGTCCGTGTTAGGGTTGGATCCAGAAACGAAGACAGAACCTGTGAAACAAAGAAACCACATAGAATCTCTTGGGCGGCACAAAAAACGATATAATCACCATCTGGGAGCAGGGTTGCGGAGGAGTGATACATTCTAGGTACCGTGCTAGGAGAGAATCCACTCTGCGACCACCTGCTTCCAACGGCCGCATCTGGGTCATAGAGGACAGGGGTCAACACCGGGTTATCCGCGTACGATTGTCCAATAGCCCAGGAGTCGTTGCCATAGCCTGCCGTACCTAAATAAATAAAGTAAATGAGAACATCTGACCGAAGGGAGGAGTAACTATCACATTACCCAGTTGCGCGCCGCCCAGGCAAAGGATCTTGTTGTTTGGAAGGGCGATGAAGTAGGACATTGCTCGGGCTACAGGGAGTGGATCATCATGGACATAAGATGACGACTGGTCTGGGGTGATCTTGACACAAGACGTTGATGCGGGATACGTAGGGATGTTGAAGCTGGATGACTGCCACCTACGGTAATAATAAAACGAACTGTACTTACAAAGGTAACGAATGCTTACTGATTCGGTTGTACATTTGAGCCGCCGCAAAACATGATCGTAGCAGTCCAGTTGTTCGCAGGGGTAAGGGGCATCATGACTGTTCCAGCACTAGCTGGATATACCCGAACGGCGTCTGGGACATTATCTAGTGGCGTCTCCTTTTGGGTGTGATAGTTTAAAAGGACCGTCTCCCAATTGGACTGCACGAAAAGCAGCCCAGAAGGTAGAAGCCATGTCAGGGGATAAAGGTTTGCTGGCAAAGTCCGTTGTAACAGAGGAGATGGGAAAGGGCCCCCCTTAGGCGGAAAAAACTCGTAAGTAGGCTCGTCTTGACCAGCATCGTTGACATAACCGCCAAAATGACATCCACCGAGCTTGATATAGTTAGCTTCGCTAGTCAACGGAAAGAAGCTGGTGAGATTATTACAATAATGAGGGTTCCATCTTCTAGCGTTTCTCTAGATTGAAACCAGATGAGCTGGCGTTCAGCGTCAATGCAGAAACGTGCTCACACTGTTGGATACCATCGTTGAGCAATTTGCTCAGTGGACATAATCCAATCAAGACTGCCGTCACCAGAAGGTGTCAGAAGCCTGTAAATCAAAGTTGAGGGAGATAAATAGAGCACTGTTGAGCAATCTGTGTAAATCGAACGAACCGGACACTGTTTGGGCTAAATCAGTATCATGTCGAGGGGCAACAAAGTATGACTTACGATTGCCTCCCGTCAGGATCATCAAAAGGTCCTCCGCCGGTCTGGCTGGCGGCTTGAACGCCTCCATACGTGACGCCTAGATTCCCACCAACATTTACCCAAGTACCGTTGCCCATGACATTGCCTCCCTGAAAATGCGTTAACACGTAGGCTTCGAGATCAAGACCCGCATACCGCACAGAATGTGTTCGTCAGAATGTCCATTGGTCTCTGAGAATTATCACTAATGGTATATTCTGTAACCGAATCAAAAGTGTTCGATTTTGATCATCACGCGACAGAGCGCACCAGATGCCCATGCTGGATGCCCGCCAATTGTTGCCGGATTGTTCTCGGCCTTGTCGATAATGTACACGTTTTTCTCATTGCCTAGAAATAACTGGGAAATATACGGTTGAGGCTGGAATCGAAGAACCGAAAAAACGTGGCTTACTTGCTGTGCACTGACTAGACTGTTTCCAATAATATCGAATGACCCAACGGCACCAGTCTGCGTAGGTTGTTCTGGTTGGGGTATCGTTGGTATCGATTGAACATGTGTGAGTACGGCCGTTAGATAGAAAAAGAGTGAGAGGGTCCACATGGCAGGGTTCGGTGGCGAGGGGACCGTGACTAGGACGTATAGAAATCTAGGTGAACGTGGGGTATAGGATGGCTAGGGATCTTGAGAGAGGTCAACGCTGCCAGAACTTTGCGAGAACAGTCCTTGCAGCGATGATGGCTCAGTGTCAAGGGTACAGGAGGATACGGCCTGTCTGCTGGTTCCGTCCCTCATAAAATAATAACTTAAACACTTGATCCTGCTGATCCTGCTTGATCCTGATTCAATCTATCATAACAGATGAAACTTTAAATATACCCATATAAGTCGACCCTGACTAGGAACTTCATTGACCCCGTCATAAACAGCAGTTTGCTCAACGCTCAAGGTATGACATGCATGACAGTAGATTAGGATGACAGTCTCTCCTGCCTTGTGATTCACTTTATTGTTTTTAGTGAATAATTAAATTGTTTGGTGGCAGAAGTGCTGGTTAACTTACAAGGCTGTTGTGGAAAGCTGGAAGCCGTAAAACGGGCTACAACACAGCCAGTAACAGATCATTGCAAGTATGTATCTCAGCCCCGAATTCAGTAATATTCAGTGAGTACATCCACCGTCCGTCTGACTTGTTCTGTCGAACTTGCACTTGGCACCGTAATTATGTAATTACCTTCGTATCAATCTTCCAAGTCACTTCAAGCAATCTCCGAGTCAGTGCTAGATCGTCTGACAATTCATCAACGCGTCCTGGACAGTCCTTGACACGGACATGAGTCCGTCCAGCACCAACTTTGGTTCCCCGTCAGCAAAGCCCCGCACGTTGCCTGCACACGCACACGGCTGGATATGGACGTAGTCGGATGGAACTCCGGATCCGATGAGGCACTACTATAGTACAGCATCATGACCGAACTGTGCCGCAATGGACTTTTAAAAATAGACTTGTGGCGGTCACATTGTGTAAGTTCGCCTTTAACTCAACATGGGTAGACAACAGGTTCTGCATTTTGCACTGTAGGCCACTAGTATCTAATGTTAACGCAGGCCTAGAATCTGTCACTATCCAATTGACGCGTACTAATATGTATCTTGTCTACACGATGCTTATCATATCTTTCCCCAGACGCCCGAATCATCGGAAGATCCAAACAATCTTCGATCCAGTTAGGTAATGTGTGAAGTTCACCATTGAACGGCGGTGAAGAGGATAGCACGAGACCACTCTTCCTGTCTGTGGCGTAACAAACTCCGTTCATGGCGTCAAAACAATGCCGAACCATAACTACCATAATGATCGTTATCATGATCTTGATATTTGTGGCGTGCAGGGACAATCTTATCATACAATATCATACATAGTTTATAGGGGTCATGGACAAAAGTTCAGACCTATTTACAACCGCTTTTACTGGGGCTGTTGGCCAATCAGCTTACAACAATCATGGAAAAAAAACAACTTTTATATCCGAAAAAGATACGCTTTATTGCTAACAGCAAGTCTAGATCAATCAAGAGGGCTGTTATATACTAGAAACCTACATTACCACCGATTCAGGAACCTCAGGGCATCAGGAAAATCTGAATTTACTTTATCATACTTAAATCTACTTAATCTCGGAAAAAAGGATATTTAAGTAGAATTTCGGCTCCTTAAATCAAGGAAAGTCTGCTTAGAATAAGGTCTCTTCACTTTTTTTCTGCTTAATGTTGCCTTTTTGTCTTTAACAGGCTTAATCCTCAGCCTTATTCCACTTAATATGATTGAATTCAAGTATTAATGGCAAAAAGTAGGGGTACGCAATAAAGACATGGAATTTGCAGGAAGGCTACATATGAGGGTCCAGTAACATACTATACATCTAACTATCAACACCAGAATCGGGATCATCTGAGTGCTCCCCGTTGTCGCTGGTGGTCCCCTGCCCTTGTTGGGTGCTCCCCGTCCTCATTGGGAGTTCCCGGTCCTCGCAGGGTGCCCTCCGTCGCCTCCCCCATCACGCTGGGGGCTCTTCATCAGCGCTCCCCGTCCTTGCCGTGAGTGTTTCCCGTCGGTGTTGTCGGTTCTCCCCGTCGGCGTTGTTGGTTCTCCCCTTCGGCGTTGAGTGCTCCCGTCATCGCTGAGTGTTCCCCGTCGCCGCTGGATCGTTGTTGTGTGCTCCCCATCCTCGTTGGGTCCTCCTCGGCGTTGGAGTGCTCCCTGTCATCGTTGAGTGGTCCCCGTCCTTGCTGGTGGCTCCCCGTCCTTGCTGGTGGCTCCCCGTCCTTGCTGGTGGCTCCCCGTCCTTGCTGGTGGCTCCCCGTCCTTGCTGGTGGCTCCCCGTCCTCACTGGTGGATCCCCATCGTCGCTGGATCCTTGTTGCGTGCTCCCCGTCCTCGTTGGTGGATCCCCATCGTCGCAGGGTCCTCGTTGGATCCTCCTCGGCGTTGGAGTGCTCCCTGTCATCGTTGAGTGGTCCCCGTCCTCGCTGGTGGCTCCCCGTCCACGCTAGTGGCTCCCCATCCTCGCTGGATCCTTGTTGCGTGCTCCCTGTCCTCATTGGTGGATCCCCATCGTCGCAGGGTCCTCGTTGGGTCCTCCTCGGCGTTGGAGTGCTCCCCATCGTCGCTGGGTGGTCCCCGTCCTCGCTGAGTGGTCCTCGTCCTCGCTGAGCGCTCTCCGTCCTCGCTGAGTGGTCCCCATCCTCGCTGAGCGCTCTCCGTCCTCGCTGAGTGGTCCCCATCCTCGCTGAGTGGTCCCCGTCCTCGCTGAGTGCTCTCCGTCCTCGCTGAGTCCCTGTCGTCGCTGGGTGGTCCCCATCGTCGTTGAGTGGTCCCTGTCCTCGCTGAGTGCTCTCCATCGTTGCTGAGTGGTCCTCGTGGTCCCCATCCTCGCTTGGGCTCTCTGTCGTCGCTGAGGGTTTCTGTCGCCACCAGCAGCGTTCCGTTGCCTCTTCACTCTTTGTTAGATCCTCTCGTGGTTCTTACATAGTTAGGTGATAGAAATAACAAATATACTAAGGAAAAAACCTCAGAGGCTCCGGTAGGTCCCTAGGGTAGTGGTGGAAGTTGGGAGGGAGACGGTGGTTGAATTTCCAGTTCAACCACCTCGTGACATTGGGCATGTGACATCGGACGGCGGAGTTTGAACGGCCTTTTCACTTTTCCTTCGTTTCGATGGTTGTCCCCCCTCTGCCTTGCTTCGACTGGCGTCCGCTCTTTTGACTGTTTCCTCCTGCTTCTGGCCTTCCACACCTCCTGCTCCGTTGTGCCCAATCGCCCTATCCGTTCCCCACTTCCAAATCGATATGGAGCACAACAGCTGTGTCTCTGTAGCATGGAGGGACACCCCACAACAACAACGAGGACCCAACGGCATGGAATAAGACCCCCTGGCGTCAGAGACCACTGCAGCACCCATACCCCCACCCCTGTTTCTCGCCTCAAAAGCGAGACGGACCACGGCTTGACTTCACCTGCGCCCACCCCCTGTTCCCCTTTCCTCGCTTCAAAAGCGAGACCGACCGCTGGTTAGCGGCGCTCGTCCCTCGCCACCTCCCGTTCCCCTTCCCTCGCCTCAGGGTGAGGTGGAGAGGTGCTGTTTAACGGCAGCCGTGCCCACTGCTCCCCGCTCCCTTTCCCTCGCTTCAAAGCGAGACGGACCGCTGGCTAGCGGCGCTCATCCCTCGCCACCTCCTGTTCCCCCTCCCTCGCCTTGGAGGTACCTGCTACTCCCCTTTCCTCGCTTCAAAAGCGAGACCAACCGCTGGTCAGCGGCGTTCATCCCTCGCCACCTCCCGCTCCCGCTCCCTTTCCCTCGCTTCAAAGCGAGATGGACCGCTGGCTAGCGGTGCTCATCCCTCCCTCGCCTCGGAGGCGTGGAGAGGTGCCGTTTAACGGCGGCTGTGCCCACCACCCGGTTCTCCTTCCTCGCTATTGAAGCGAGATGGACCGCTGTTTAACCGTGCTCACCCCTTCTGTGCCCACCACCTTGTCATGAACAAGAGGTTTACCTACTCCGTAGCTTATATCTTTTTTAACCACTCCTTAATGTACTTTATTACCCTTATTACTTTTATTTACTTACATGCACTTAAATGGGATTCGGCCTAAGTAGAATATAAGGATTTCCCCCCCCTTTTTTCGCTTATTTCACTTATTTCAGATCTTAAGGAACAAAAGGACAACTAAGTCAAAAAAAGTAACTTCAGGTTTTCCTGATAGGTCAAGTCAGGTAGAGCCAGGCGTCGGTTGCAGCAGCAACATATAGGTGGATGCCGGCCAACCTTGTATACATTGACATTCACCACGCTGAACTAGAACCACTTGCCAAATTCTACATACAAGTGCATTGTAAGTCGTAGCATGACTTGATTTGGAATAAGGATGAGGGGTCAGGCACATACTTAAAGAAGTCCTTCCAGAACCTATCGGTTGAGGAAGACAATAATAAGCCAGAGAAGACCACGACGCATCTGGGATCGGATAAGGTGTGCATGTGGCACGCTTTTCTGACTGCATTGAATGATGCCAACCGTCAAAGTGAGAGTTACTGGTACAGCCTCTACGTACGGAGTAAGGTCTGGTAAGGTAAGTGCAGTAGGGCTCTTGTACTAGTGGGTCGTGGCTCACTTGGTACTGGCACTTGGACTGACAGCTACATTGGTGGAAACCATTGAAACCAGCAGACGACACTGAGTCCAAGGCTGTATACTGCGGAATCCATCAGCCTGTTCATGATTAGTCGAGAGCCTCCTCTGGCAATTTTTGACGTCATAGAAATAATATTCAGCTCACAAGAGATACCAAAGATCGAACTTGACGTTAGTGGGACGGGGTCAAACTAGTCAAACATGGACTGGACGGGGAGTGGGTCACGGAACACACACCCCACAAGCCCGGCCAAGTTTGCGGTGATAGTGAAAGAGAATGATGCATATGCCGTGCCGCGGAGACCATTCTATGAGGAATCGAGATAGGTGTGTGTCACGGTCAGGGGCTGGGACTGTTTTAGGTTTGCAGCAGCTGCAGGCTTAAATCAGTCCCAGACACAGAGAGCAAACCGATTAGTCAATCCCCACTCCTAAAATCCATGCGAAGGCGGACAGGAGCAGCCACCCACTACTGTAAGGAACGATCGACTGCTAGGGATGGAGAGTAGGGCAGCGGAATAGCATGCGAAGAAAGTTAGACCTCATTAACAGAGAACTCATGTCCAATATGCGAACCCATCCTATCAATCGACTAGCTGTAGATGGACGCCCCAGCTGTGTAGGAGACGTGGTGCACGGCAGAACTCATGACCACTCTTGGAACAATGGAGATGCGAGAGCTGAAAGAACTGTCCGAAGAACGCCTATAACTTGAATCTCTCTGAGTACGAGACAAAGTTGAAGTTTAGCCGAACAAGCATGCCAAACAGATATGTTATGTACTGTAGTCTGTAGCATAAACTGGGTGTGAAATCATTGTGACTGTTTTTGAAATCTCACCACGCTTGCCTCAAGCATGAGCATCGTGTCCTCATATTTTTCGTCCCGCTCGACGGCGCTGGGCATTGGTCCTCAGGTTGCGTCCCTCATGGATAGCCTTTTCGCGATTGGCTTCGGTCTCGGTGTTCGTTTCGTTATCGACGTCGTGAGCCACCACAATGTCAAGGTGACGGGCACTTTGGTCGGATTGTGGGAGGGGGTCGTCATGCAGCACTTTCTCCGAAAAATGCCGACTTCGTTCGATCCTTATGTTGCCTATGGCGTTCGTCTGTTCATCGACTTCCTTTTTACCGAGAGCTTGGGAAGGTTGGTGTTGGTATTGGTGTGGACAGGCATGGGGGTTATCTTTGCGGACATTGCACCGGCGCTGTGGGTAGATGCAGGTTTGCGGCATATTTGGAGGCGATTCCGACGCGATCTCTACGTTATGTCTCGTTCCATGCCCTCCGTTCCTTTTCAAAGAACTCGCACTGTTCGTTTCTCCCCATCTCAAACAGCTTCAGTCTTCAGCTCCGTAGCCCCATCTATTTTCACCACAAACACACAGGACCCGACACACCTCACTCCCGCCCCACGAAGACGCCTTGTACCTGGTGCGTTTCCGGGCGATGTTTCTGAGACGGAGACGGACATTGGGTCAGTACTTGGTCTCCGAGACGCTCCCTCTGATTCGTCTACTACACCTGGAACCGCTCACCGCAGATTCAGTTCATTCATGAGGCGCGAGTTTGATTTCGGGACTGAAACCGACATCTCTTCAGACATGAACGATCTGGACGAGGGTAATCTATCGTCTTCCGCATCTTCAAGTACCACCGAAACTCCTGATCCTTCAGCGGTGAATCCATCCGAAATTCCTGATTATGATGAGGAAGAACAGGTGGTGGCAGAGGAGAAGAACTTAAAACCAGAGGAGTCCGATCGTGAATCTACACCTAAGCAGAGCAACATCCCTTTGCTACCTACACCACCGGATTCTTTCGCGATCCATCCTCACGACGAACCGGATGGAATAAATCCTCCGCCGGAGGTCCCTACCATGCCTGATGAAGATTGGGAGGAGATTAGCCGAAGGGAGGCAATCCCCACCCCTACTCTTGTATCTAAAGAGCTTCCCCCTATCCCAGTGACCAAAGATACGGACACCAGCTCCGTTCCACCTCCCATTCAGAACACATCACCTACTGTTGACAAGCTATCGACCGCTGTTGTACAAAGCCCTCCACATGACAACGTGTCACGCCCTAAGGATACACTTATTGATTTCTCAACAGACGAATCTCCTACCTCTGCACAACAGCATCAACCACCGCCGTCAGAGCCGTTTGTTCATGGGACTGACATCCTACCTCCACGGTTCTCATCAACGTCTGGGGACATTCTTGGATCTGTTCAGTCTGAGTTGCCACCTCCAGCATTTCAGGATGCGTATGGACAGGGTGGGGAAAATTGGGACAACTCTGGATCTACTGTTACCCCGGTCCAGCCAGCAGCAGGCGATCAGGTGGCCAGCACGAGTGCCGCCAACAATTCCAAAGATGTTCGTCTCGAAGGGCTGAACCAAAATGACACAGGTGAAACTAACAAGGAGAAAAGTACCCCTGCAGAGCAGGCAGAGGGCGAAAATGAGCAGAAACACACCAGCTCGTCAACCGTCCCACAAACACTCTCAGAAGCCCTTAATAAAGGCAAGGCGAAAGACACAGACAGCAATGGGGGGAATGTCGCCAATAAGCGACAACGAAATAGGTCGCGATCAGGACAGAACACTCCTAAACACGGATCGAAACACACCTCGGGCGACGAAGGAAATAACGCTACCAGTGTCAGGAGGGAGGTTCAACAGGGCAATGCCGCACAGAGCACATCTACCGCCCCATGGAACGGCTCCCCGTTCGTAGGTGGAAATGGCAAGGCTGGTGAGCTGGACGTCAATGTCGGCGGAGGTGACAGGATACCACATCCTAGTTCAGTCGTGGGTGACACTGGGGGGACTATTCCTACACCTCCTAGTTCTGCGCTTCAGCACGACGAAGCAGCACGAGGGACGAGGACAGTGTTGCAACGACGTTCATCAGCCTCAGCTGACGGAGGCACCGCCGCCGATAAGGCAGCTAACACTGCCGGCGATAACACTAAGCAACCAGCGGCGACACAGGACCAGCATTCTACGACGCTAGACCTCGTGGACCACTCTGCCACTCCTGACGGGGCTGCACCCGAAACAAAGGACGAACTTGGTGGAGAAGCTGATGTCCAAGGGGTGAAAACTACGCAGAACACGACTGCTGACTCACAGGCTGTGGTGAGGACAGATCCTAGTCTACAGAACAATGTTGATAATACCAACGACAACAAGGCTGCCCTTACCACGGGGCAATCACAACGGATTGGGCAGGCGGAAGCAGGCTCTTCTACGGTTCCAGAACGCAACCAGAACGAACCTCCTTCCCCTTCCAGCAGTGAGAACAGCGAACTACCAGAAACGAACGACAGCCGCCTGAAGGAAGCCATCGAGTTGCGCAGGAAATTTATGTCTCACGATAAGAAGATATCGAGGCTGGAGCGGCAACACGCTGGCGCCATTGGTCGGCGCGAGGAGAAAGAAGCTTCAAAGAAGAAAACGGAACTTGACGCTGCTGTGAAGGAGAAGGAGATATTGTCTAAGAAGATTGCGCGGCGCCTTAAGGGTGTGTATTCTGGAGATTCTGGTCTGACATCACATTTGACAATTCATACACAGCGTACAACCTGACTGCTTCTAAGGCCGAGATTGATGTGACTAAGGTTTCAGATAAAGCCGCACGCTCACTGGTGGAAGAAATGTTGGTTGCGATGATGTTACAGAACCAACCTGACTTGTCTATAACGTTTGACAAGGGGAGAAATCACAAATCGACTTTATCTGCCTTGCTGAATGCGTGCGTGCTTGACCATCCCAATTGAATTTGCGTTTCTAATTACAAGTCTTTTAGCCTCAATTTTAAATTTGATATCGCTGGACCTGTCATCACTGTCAAGCCACCTCCATGATTCTTGCCGTTGCTTGATTTATACGTCTTTAGATATACTATACCATCTATTCTTATGAATTTCATGATTACGGTTTCCTGTCATGCACGTCACGTAGCACATAGATACCTCGGATTCTCACATCGGTGAGATGTATAACTTGTAACACTAAGGAGTGTGTATGAAATGCATTACACTTAGCGAGCTCGGGAAAATCCTCCCGTCGATATACTCTCTGGTAACTTGCCTTGGCAATCATCTGCTGCATTCTTGTCTGCAGTGAGTGTGATGACGACCTCCCCTCCCACCCTGAAAACATCATAGAAATCAAAGTGGCATCGCGAGGCAGAGGGTTTTCCGTTGATCGTAACGCTCTGGACATATGCAGGTGTTCCGGGTGGGATTGTCTTCTGAATAGATTTGGCATCGTAGTTGAGGGTGGTGACCGTGGTGCTGACATTGAGGAAGGAGTTGTGGATAGTATATTTCGGGGTGAAGGGCGAAAGGATGAGGTATTGCGTCGTTGATGGGACTAACCGTCGGATCAACTGGCGTTTAAAGGACAAGAGAAGTATTCAGTATTACCTGGATAAAGACCGAGGAGGTGGAAAGAGAGGAGTGAGGCCATTGCAGCTTGGTCGTCATTTCCAGGCAATCCGGCCGGAGCTGGTCGCAAACAAATCAGCCTCCATGGTAATCTGAACTTGAGAGATACTGACTAATATCAAAGTTTGTGAACACCACCTCGCGAACGCGATCAACAGATCGGGCGGGGTGGTTGCCATAGTGGTATCCAATCGGGGTCTGTAAAAAAGAACTTCTCAGGTTGTGCACTCCTAACCCAAAGAAAGGACGAACTTGGAACGAAGGTTCATTACCCGCAAGATAGTAACCCGCCTGAAATAGTGATGAGAAAGAGATCAAGACGTAGTTGTGAATAAACCTCGAAGAAATGGTCCAGACGCTTCACAAATGTATCCTGAACGCAACTGTCAGTTTGAGCTGACATTCTCAGATCTAGGGTCTTACATTTCCGCCCATAAGCGTGATGAGATGTGCGGTGTCGTGGGGCGCATACCTCCAGAACACGGTCAGGGTCTCAAGAAAACTGCCAGTGGAGAACTCATACCAACTGTACTCCCAGGAAGATGACTCGTAGAAACCATTAGTATTTGTTCCTTGTAGAGAACAAGCTCTGCTGCTATTCTTATCGTTGGGTGAGCAATCAACCGGGTTCGTATATGCGAAGGATCCGTTCGAGAAACGCTTTTGAGAGAATCCTGCCAACCCACAGTTAACAATTTATATTTGACTGTTTTGGCATACCTTTGAAGCCGTCACTGACAACCGAAGGGTCCCAGACGTTGCGATAGGACTAGACAGACGCCCATCAACTAATGGCATCAAAATATTGAAAAATCCATACCAGAGAGCGATTGGTGTATTTCGCTACGTCATCCGTCTTACCCAGCAGCTGTGCAACTTGGCGAATACCGAAGTCCTCAAACGCATACTATTACAAACATGCATTAGTTGAGTTTTTATAGTTCCACGGAATAGCACACTTGCCTCGAGAGTTCTACTGCCTTCTCTTGTCTGTCGTCCAGTGCTAGAAACATCGAGAACAGCGAAGGGAACATATCCGAATTGTCTAGAAGAGCCAGGTTGCTTCCAAGCTGTAGAGCAAGGTTGACACAACCTACTTGTAAACATTGACTTGACGGCCCTCAGTATTCCATTCCGGTGGATTAAGCTCTCCATCGGCCTGTAATGCTGAATAGAGCTCATCCAGCTTGATGCCCAGCTTTGCGGCCTCGTTATGGTAGCTGACCGCAAAATGAGATACAATGTTATCTGCACTAGAACCTAAGGAGTATATCCCATTCAACCCTGTACCAATAAGATTGCATATTTTTCCAACACGTACCTCCTTGAGTCCAGCCAGGCAAGTTGTTCGCTCTGCATTCTGGCATCCATCCGTTCTTTCGCCAGCCGTCTATGTAACTGTCAACGATCTGAGCAAACTCCACCGGAGAGTGGAGACCCAAAAGCGGATAAAATGTTCGGAACTGTAATAAATATTACTGAACCTATTCAGAAGCACTGCACAGTTGCTCACAGTATCCCAGCTAGAAGTAGAAGACACATGAAACACAGTGATTCCTCGAAGGCACGAGAAAAAACACACACCTGCAGTACAACGAGTCAAAATAGAATGATGACGTGTTCTCAAATACTCCTTGTGTTTCTCCAGTAGCATTGTTCTACAGCCCATCATGATCACCAAAATAATACCACGCAGAACATTACAACACACCGGTGTCAATGAAGCCCGATACAACGAGGAATACAACATCTCCGTCACATTCGGGGGTGTATTCCCGATATCAATCTCGATTTTCTTGAGCTTCTCCTGCCACAGGGCCTTTGCTTGCGCCACGACGTCCGAAAATGAAGATGACCCGATTTCCGACTCCGCGTTGGCACAGGCCTGCTCTGCGGATCGGAAGGAAACGCCGACGCGGATATTCACCTGCTTCGGGCGCTCGGCATAGGAGAATAGGGCGCCAGATTGATACACGCCTCCAATCAAGTTGAGGGATAAGTTGAGATGTGTTTGACCAAGACCTTTGGCGTCCAGACCGAACCTGAGCAAAGTATCAGTCGTATGGCACCGGACGTACGCAATGAAATAATATTACGCGTCACCCGTCCACACGCCGTATTCTTTTAATTTCTGTTTTCCGCCATCCAAGAGATCATAGCAGGCAAAAGCTTGATACTGGTATCGGCTTGGCCCAAAGCTTGCGAGAAATGAGAATGAGTTAAATCAACGGAAAAAAGACAGGTCATCTCCACCTTGATCCGTAATGCCCTCCAATCGTGATTCTCCCTTTTGTCGGATCGATATCCAAAGTCCCACCAGCGAACGAATTAGGGAGGTCGTTGGCTAGATCGACGACAAAGTAGGGAGTTGCACCGCTTGGGAAGGTGAATCGCTCCAGCCCTGCGCGGCGTGTAGCAGTCGCTTCAATTTTAATATTGTTGTCTAGGGTCTGTGAAAAGTAGCCGGGATATGCATCTGACGGGGGATGAGCGACACGTTCATCCGCAGGAGACGAGCGTACCATCCGTATTCGGCTTCCGAAGACGTTGGCGCGCCGCGAGGGTAGTAGTACACGTGTCAAATCCACCAGGGCAAAGGAGAGGCATGATTTCAAAGTTTCCATAGGTCCCTAATAGTATCATTTGGGTAAAACAATGTATTCGCCTCGGTCACCGCGCGCTGCTTACCAAGAGAAGAGCCAGTTCCACTATCGTGAAGTGGACTGATACCCCGAATTTTCTGGGTTGGGTCAGTGATGTATCCTTCAAGGTCACTCTTGAACACCTCGATGGAGATAAGATAGCAACACGTCTATTCTTACCAGCAGGTGCGTAACCAGTCAAGTCGGTAGAGAACTTCGCCTAGTGATGAATGAAAGGTTCAGCCTGGTTTTATAATTTGCTTCAGCGCGACGTACCATCCCGAAGGGTACGGATGCTCCAGGGCTACACGATGTTGAGTGTTTGCACTTTACCTGAATTCACAGACATACCAGACATCTCCAAAATTGTCTGGCAAAAGGGAACATTCAGCATGGAACTGAGTAAACACAAGTCAACGACCAACCTGTTCCAATGAACGGGTTCACAAAGGCGGTATAGTCAGGATTCGGCTGGTTGGCGGCAGCTTTGATGGCGGCGGAGATCCTTTTCTGTTGGTCAGGGGAAGGTTGTGCTTTGGTAAAAGAGTGTGAGAGGGGCAGCAGAACTGCTGCCAAGGTGAGGACGAGCATAATAGAGAAAGAGAGAAGGAACAACGAACGGCTATAGGCAATGAATTATATTTGCCTTGAAATCTTTTCGATCATTATAGGACCCGAATAGCAGGCGACGCTGACCGCGACTCGGAGCACATGATTTACTACGAAGTCGCCATGTGAGGACTCGGTTGATAGGTGGAAAAGATGCTTACACTAATCCTATATGAATTCCTCATAAGCAACCTTGTGGGTTTTGTTCCTCCGATACTTAGGACAAATTTGTGAGAAGAAAGGATGCGGGGCCACGTCGACGAAGGTGATAGTTTTAGCATTAGTACCGATTCACAGAGAGCATTGAGACCAGTTGAGGCCTATGGAGGCTACTAGTAGCACATGGGGCACTACTGTAGTCGATGAATGTATCCATGCGTGGCGGCTAAATGGTTGGGCAACGTCAACGAGCCGGATGGATTTCATGTTGTAGTCATGATCATGTCATAATTGGGTACACATGGGCAAGCTCAAGTTTGAGACCAAAAGCGGTGCTCAATTGGGTGGGATAATCGTAAAGGGTATGGCGTACTCGTATACCACTATACAACTTGACTCTGCATATAAAATAACCGGCAAGGTGGTATGTCTCAACTCTGGGTCAGGGCTTTCACTCTGCTGGAAGGCGCGCCGAGTGCGGCGTTCACACGAGGCGGCGTGGCAAGAGGACCAAAAGGACCTAGACATGTATCTCCACCCCTAACTCGGAGAAGAACTTTATGCCTGCAGGATACAGCACCTGAGCACCTGAGCACCAGCCTGAGCTAGGTGCGTAAGGGGTGGAAAGTAAACATGAGTACTAGCTGAGACTCTTGCGTGCAACCTTTCCAATTTCTGTAACCACAAGATCAAGTCCCTGGTCGTCCCAAAATCGGCGCTCGTGAGAAGATAGCTTGCGCATAACATATGTCGCGGGATCACCCTCATCGCGTCCAATTCCAATGCGAAATCGGTAAAAACCCATTTCCCCACCCAAGGCAGAGATAATGCTCTTGATCCCGTTGTGCCCATTGGCCGAACCTCCCAATTTGACAGAAAGGGTTTCTGGCCTATGATCAAGGGAGTCCGCGAGGACAATGAGGTGGCTTGGATACCGTGCTGTCTTGCGAAAACATGCGGCTACAGAGGGGCCAGATATGTTCATCAACGACTCTGGTTCAACAACTTGAGCAGACCATGGCAGTGATGGAGAAAAAATTGCGCACTTGACTTGAACAACGTGAGGGAGACTAAGGTATCTCCAATTGTAACATTACTTTGACCCGAGATACCATTTCTGTCCGCAGACATGTGAATACCCAGACGGAAAGCAAGGGAATCAACGATTCGTTGACCAACACTGCGTAAACTGTTAAGGCAGATAAACGGAGCTTGAACAGAGCAAAACATACATACCTGTGTCGGGTTAGAGGAAATGGGAGATTCCCCAGACCGACCACCAGGACATGAGGAATAGAGACGACCATTTATTATATAGTGTACTTTTGAAGGTTGAAAGTTGACTGGTTGACTGGCCAGCAGCTCAGATTTATGTACTTATGGGCGGGACTTGACAATCATTGACTCCTTGTCACGGTATTTGTCAGCAAAATGATCAGGTTCCGCCAGTATCGCTCAGGCTGTCAACTTAGGCGATGTTGTGCCAATGTGGGGTCATCCACCGTGACTGACAGGTTCTCTCTCCCCCCATTCCATCTCACTGTATCGTTTTCCTTTCTGCTACTGCTGCTAGTTTTCTGCCACATTTTGTCACAATGAGCGCCACAGCACTTACTACTACTAGGTCTCAGGTCCTTCGACGCCGCACAAAGCGTCGCCTATCTACTCCAAATGCAAGGCAGCCGACACGCTTTCAGATTTGCACGCCTCTACCACATTCTCTTGAGGCGCTGGACCTCCCATCGGCCTCACCCACTCAAACTCTTGCTTCCCTGCGCTTCCTTATCCTTTCGTACCTCGCGGACCTCGAGCGAAGGCTTTACGAATTAGATTCTCCGGATCTAGTAGCATGGAAAGCCATGGGGGAGATAACCGTAGATGAAGCGAGGCAATGGGCTAGAACTGCACTCGAGATGCTAGAGGGAATTCGTGCAGACGTCTGTTCACACCTTCCCGAATTCCATTTCGCCGATATGTCGGTTGAGAGCTTCGTCAGATCCCATTTCCCCGATCTCCCCGATGTCCCAGGACTGACAGAGATGCGTTCCCATCTGCCCGACATACGCCACCTCCCAGACATGCCCGACGTGCGTTCCCATTTGCCAGACATGCCAGACGTACGCTCCCATCTTTCCGACATGCGAATCAAGTTAGACGACGTTCGTTCCCGTTTTAACGATATAGACTTCAAGAAACCACTACGTTATATGCCGACCATCTCTGACCGCTTAAAAAATCTTCACTCACATCTTTCCTCGATGGAGCTTCCTTCTGGGATCGATGTACCTACTTTCACTCCCAGTTCCGTAATATCAGACCTCCTTGACACGTTCCTCTCTTCTGACGTTATTGTCGAGCTATTGAGTGCGACTCCAGACGCACTAGATGAGGGAGAGGATCTGTTCGAGCGTGCTGCTACAGAAGTGGCAAATGCTGTCAAGCGGTCGCTTGAAGGTGTTCGCCTTATCAGGTATTCTGACCTTCCTCAGCAGTGGAGAAACAATCCTTTTGTTACCCAAGGTTATCGGTCAGTCCTTATAATTGTAAACTCAAAAAATAATTGTTTCCTTATGCAAGACTCGCAGATTTATACCCTTAGAAAAATGGCCATTGATCGTATTTTCTCTATTCGCTTTCCACAATGAGACATGTGAATCCTTCCTATTCGGTCATCCGAATTGAAAACCTGACTTTTGCCCATTAGTGAATATTCACACTCACCTAATTCCATTCGTACTCTGGGGGATAAACCTGATACCCTTCGTTAACGCTGACTATGCAATCGATGCGCCCGAAATGCTCTTCATGTGCTTTGCTCTCCTTTGTCTGCTTACCAGTGCTGTATGGCACACAATGTCAGGATGCGCCCATCGCGCTAGTATGGAACTCTGCGCACGAGTGGATTACGTTGGGATCGGATGGTAATGCTGCGTCATCCTGCCTCAGCACTGTAGCTCATCTGCATTTCCCCTAGGCTAATTAGTGCAAGTGTTGGCACCGTCGTGTACTACGGTTTCCAGTGCCATCCAACGCTCGGACACGCCTTCCTAGGTTTATGTTTCCTGACGGGACTTGCAGGAAATATATTTCCATTCATGGACTGGTTCAACAAAAATGAGTACAGAGTGTGTCATTAATATCATTCTTCATTAATCCATTTCCTAGCCTATGCTGATACATGTACAGCTTTACCGCATCGCCTTCTTTCTGTCTTTGGCTTTTTCTGGCCTTGGCCCACTCGCTGGGCTCGCGATACTTCATTCATGGCAAGAGATGTTTGAATTCATAGGTAACGTTTTCGTAATTCATGTCATGCCTAACTGAGCACGATGTTCATCGTCAAGGCCCCGTCGCCCCCTCACTGCTATCATACCTGATAGGTCTTGCTTTCTACGCAGCCCAGTTCCCCGAACGCATCCTCCCCGACAACGTCCGACGACGCCTTGATTATATAGGAGGAGGTGCACCTTTCAGCTCTTATCCATTGATTACGACAACTGATGGCAGTGGCTAGGTTCACATTGTATCTGGCATTGCTTTATTGTCATTGCAGTCAGTCAGCATAAAGCCGCCATCTCTTCGTTGAGAGATGGCTTCCAGTGTCTTGCTTCCCAGTAGAATTTGATCAGAGTTGCTAGTGCAGAACATCTAACCATAGTATTGGATTGCACAACTATTATTATGTGTAGCTATTCTGTTACTTCTGCATATACCCTTATAATTATAATAAAGATGCACTTAGGTTGGAAGCACGTATGAGACTTCGGCCTGCCAGCAATCACTTGTGACGGAGTATATGTTATGGAGTCGGATGTGGTTGAATGAAACAAAGAGCCGCCCCAGGCGAACACCAGGCCCTTGGAAATCATCGCCGTGTTCCTTGGGGCAAAATAGCATCAGTAATGGTATAAATTCCTTCCCTAGAAAGAGGGAACCTCACAATAATGAACCGACCCCAGATAGATGCCACCTGGTGTGCCATTTCACGGATGGTGCATGAAGGCCGATCGGGGTGAGTGAAGATCAATTTATGCTTCCATCTCAGATGCTGATATCCAGGCCACTGGATCACAAAATATAGGTACTTCCCCACAAGAATGCACGAGGGACTCACTGTGACATACAGATACTGTGGACGCTCCAGCATCCTCGCCGACAGTTCAGGTGGCACCATAGTCAGGACCGGTGCGTGCGGATTCGCTGTTCCTTCAGGTTGCCCTGGAAAGGATTTCACGCACGCTGTGAATGCGACCCCGACACCAACGCCGTCGCTGGAGAAGAAATGGATGGCGGGCGCGTTATTGAGGTTTCTCGACACGACTTCTGAGGGTTTGCCGCGGTGCCAGTCGTCCGTCCTCCTGTGTTCACCCCTGGGCCTTTGGGCGCTTAGAGTGATGTTGTTTCGCCGGGTGCAGTAAATGTGTGGGTGAGCCATAGCGCAAGTCGTTGGTGGCGAATTGATCCACAGTTCTAGTTGTAAGAGTGATGATATTAGGGGACCCATTATATATCCCCTCGAATAAATGGAATATCCTCAGTCGTGGTGGCGACATTGTGTGGCCACCATCGATCTCTTTGAGATCAGTTAAGACAAAGCCGAAGGCCCTCCATCTTGTCCATTGTCCAACCAAGTGGCCAAAGCTGCTGCTGACAAGAGTGCCCAACCTAAGTTTTGATGCACCCGTCCTATCCAGAATCATGAATGCGTATGTATGGAACAGAAGTGGCTATAGCAGATTCGTGGGTGTTCCGGTCGTGGGCAAATCGCGAATGTCGTGGACCGTTCCCAGTTCCGTGCTGTCCCTCAGCCTGTACTGTAAAACTTATTGCAGAACTTGAATGAGCCTACTAGCACATCATGGCAACCACTGGTGAATGAGTAAGTCAGGCAGATTTAACTGAGCTTAATCCTGTATTCTGGGAATTTTGCACTGTAAGTGCACACAACAGAAGATGTGGATAGATCTCCTAGTACATTTTTGCCATTTAGCATTGAAGCTATAAACCCATTCTCGAAGTCTACTAGTAACAAGGGTTGTTCACATTCGTCAGAAAATTCTGGATGGCCTCATAATCTCGCCAAGATTATCCCCGACTATCTTACGTAAGTAAGAGAGAGGGTTCTGTCGAAGTCAAACGTGTAAGTAGAGCGTATCTGCAACCGTTTTTACTGAGATTTTCAGATTCAACTCAGTAAAAACTAAGAAAGCTCCACTAGCCCCACACTGGTATTTCCGGGCCCTGACGCTTAATGTCATTATTTATAATCATTTCGCACAGTTCACGTCGAGCCTCTAACTTACAAGATGCCCAGAAGTATTTGTGGACTCACATTCACACTCCTAAGTCCAGTCTTCAGTCACGATGCTCTTTTACATCTCTTCAATGCATAGGCTGCTCATGAGACTCAAGAGACTTGCCCAAAACGGCTCAGGAACTGGCTTAATAATGTCGGAAATTTCCGGCTCGGCTAATAATCTAGCCGGGTCATGACCCAGATTATATTCCGGGTTATGATCTCGTGACAAGATCATGATCGATTTCAACCAACTTTCGTCGATCATCACTGGTCTGTATACTCTAAGTCACTCGTTTGTTAGATCTTCAACACCCCTCTGCTTTCATATTACTATCATGTATTACTATGGCACCACGAAGGACGAAAACCTGGATGTGGTCAGGAGTTTTCGACGCATGGCATCACTAACCACCAACGAAAATGCCTTCCCAAGGCTGCAAGGCATCAGCAGGACCAAGAATTTGAGGCGAATCTTCAGTTGCAGCATGAGCAGTCGCTCCCAAGTGAGTTTTATCTCCTATCTTCTCTCAGCTAGTACCTTTACTGATGCAGTGTCTAGAATATGAGCTGCTGAACTTACAATCTGTCCTGGCTCAGGATGATGCTGGTGTGCATTGCTTTTACTCCTGTATTCCTCTCATAAGGCTGGATTAGAAGATGAGCCATCTGCCTCTACCCCAACGGCCTCTGCTTTACCTTCAGAATGACACATGTTACCATGGCTGGGGGTTCGACGAGGAGGAGCATTGAGAAATCAAGGTAAGCATCTTTTACTCTCTTTTTGTTGTTCCTTTGGAGTTTGAAGCTGATATACTGTGATCAGCAGCTGCTGTCCACCTGCCCCGCTTCAAGCCTGCCCCCAAACCAAGTGTCCTGTTGCAGACAGTGAGCAACATGCCCAGGCCAGCCACTCGCTCTGGTTCCAGTTCTGGTGGAAGTGCTGTGGAAGCTGATGGAGATACTTCCAGGGGTGAGTTCTTTCCAGCATTTGGCCTACCTCCACATTCACCTAAGTTTCCAGCTACGCATATTGAACCTCCTGCAAACTTGCCTCAGCAGCCACAAAAGAACGACTTCTGGGCAACCTATCACCCTCATGCCAGTTGACCAGTTGAAGTCAAGTCTTTTGAGGACTATGGCCATTCCAGGGCTAAGCCTTCTCCCCCCCAGTCAATGATGCCATGGCTCCCCTTTCATTCTGAGACCGAGTTTTCTTTTGCTGAGATTGTGCTAGAGTCAGCTATGTCTAATGCACAGGTTGGTGCCCTCATCAAAGTAATTCATATGCTAATCAACAAAAAAGAAGAGGCTTTTATGGTACAGAACCACAAGGAGCTCAAAAAGCTCTGGACCAGAGCATCTGATGAGTTGGCACTGGTACATTGAACATTTGCTACATGCTAAACAGCACCTCTAACTGTTGCTTAACAGTTTGTCTCTAAGGTCATTGAGCTTAGTTACAGAGGTGCTCCCCAGAAATATGAATTTTGGTTGTGCTCCCTTATGGCTTGGGCTATGAATGTCCTCGAAGACCCTTATCTTCTGACCATATGCGAATGAGATGTGGTGAAGCTCAAAAAGTTTGATGGCAAGAAGTGGGTGCCTTTCATACATGAACCATGGACTGGTACCCACATGTGGAATGTGCAGGTGAGTGATGTTGGGTTGTACAGCCTCAAGCACAGCCTATTGATATGTTCTGTCAGACTGAACTTCCTAAGGATGGCAAACCATTGTGCATCACTCTCTACACAGACAAGATGTGCTTGTCATCATTTGGTACTGCTCAGGGCTACCTGATCATGGCTCAAATTAACAACCTTTCTCACAACGTTTGAAATGGTACTGGGCTGGGCTCAACGCAGGTTGTTGAGTGGTTACCCATTGTAAGCATTTCTATAGCTTGTATGACCTGAGCAGTTACCTTGCGTTGTAGGTTTCTGAGCAGCCCAATGACAAAGCAGATGTTGTTGATTTTAAGTGTGCTGTATGGCATGAGTCTTTCAGAATACTCCTTGAGACTATTGCAATGTTCTCAGTGACAGGCCACATGGTCAAGTGTGGAGATGGGGTGTGGCATCACATCTTTCTATTCATTTTTGTTTTAGCTGCCGATTACGAGGAACAGTATGTTGTGTAATCCATTTCGTACTTTCTTCTGGTAACACCACCTAGCACTGTAATGGCTTTGACCCGTGGTGTCAATGGCCATTTTCCCTGCCCAGTTTGTCTTGTACCAAATGCCAAACAATCAGATCTAGAAATGACACATCTGTTATGGACAGCTGAGGGCTTGAAGGCACTTGTTGAAGAAAGTTTGGCTCTGAATGCTAGTAATCAGGAGAGCCTTTTGAAGACCCAGAGTCTTTGCCCTGTCACAGCAATGCTCTTCCTTGTCTGTCTGTTGCTCTACCGACTGTTCTATTGAAGAATGCTTTCTGGAATGTCTGCTTTTCTGATCCTCATTGAGCAATCACATTTGATGAAATGCACACTAATGACCATGGGCTTGGTGGAAAACACTTTTGGCTGCAAGCCAAGAGACTTGTAGAGCAGTTGGGTAGTAATGCTGTGCAGCAGGTTGGAGATCAGTATGTAAAGCAGCCTACAACTATGGCTGATTGGTTTAATTCTTCCCTCATTTGCAGAATGAAAGCACTGCCACCATGGTGAGGATTGAATCATTTTGATCAAGTCATGGGTGTTAACTTCTCTGATGCGAACAAGTTCCATGACATTCTCAAGGTTGAAGTTGTGTTTGCTGATATGCAATCTGACTCACGCTGTAATGTTCTCCAGATGTTTATCTTCACAAGTCACAATGTTCTGACAGAAAGCGCTAGCCCACTGGGATACCGCCTCCTTGCCTGCTTATGAGCATATCTTGAACTTACGATGTGGGAATCTCTTGAGGTTCACACAGCAGAGACCATTGCAGCTGGATGAGAAACAGTCAAGCGCCTTGGAAAGAAAATCACAGTCTGTCACTCTTTTGCTAACAAACTGTTGTCACTAATGAAATTTCTTATAAAGGAGTACAATAACGCCCTTGATGATGCAGAGCAATATGAAAATTTTGATTTTCCAAAGCTTCATGCTCAGCAACATGCCTTTGATGATATTGTGGCTAAAGGAATTCTCTGCAACTTTACAACTTGTCTTTTTGAGCGGCTGCATAAGATGTTCAAGATTTGGTATGAGCAGAGGACAAACTTCAAGAAAGTGGTGCCTCAGGTAAGTCAACTCTTCTGTCCATTCACATGTATTATAAGCTGATGGCTTGAAATATCTTTGGGCCAGCTCTTACAAAACGCACACTTCTCACTTGCTTCTGTTATCATCTGAAGCCACATTGAGTTGTTGAAAGTAGCCGATGAAGACTCAGATGACTCAGATGACTCAGGCAATGATGGTCCTCATACTGAGTCTCACAAGCCGACCTTCTTTGGCAACATGTTTCTTGGTGCTTGTAAGCCTGGCATCCCCAGCCTTACCACATGCCTCCTTACCCCTAGCTACTCCTGCCCCTGCCCCAATGGCCAGTTGTATGTTTCTGTTGCATTCAGGCTTACAGTTTGTAAGCCAAACCTTATATGTAGAAACTGATCAGTGGCTGTGACATTGTTGAACCTTAGACATCGTAGCACTCGCCTCCATGTAGTCCCCATGCTTTGGGAATATACGGTGGTCATGTTATGCTTGGGTCTTGTCTCAGTGAGCCTATAGACACAGGCTTTCAGTGCTCCGCAAAAACAAAGCTCTTTCAAGGCCATACAAAAAGCCCACTCAGGCAATCCTGCATTCCAGAGCTTCAGAACCTGTTTTGAGAAAGCCCTTAATGAGTTGCTTCATCAGGATGACAGTCCTGTTCAATTTCTAAACAACAGTTGTATTTCTGTTGCTGATGGGGACTTTGTAAGTTATCTGCTTTTCCTTAAAAACTGAGGGTTGTTTATTGTGATCACATATCTAGTTAACAGAGTACTGCTTCATCAAATCCTTCTATGTATCTCGGGTTGACTGGCAAGTTCACACTGACTATCTCAAGTGTAGCCCCAGCTTCCACAACCATGAGCAATACAACTGTGTTATTATCCATAGCACACCTCAAGATTATTTTGCTCAGCTTCTCTTTGTCTTCATCTACATGCTTGAAGCAAGCAAGAACATCATTATACCTGGTGGTCATGATAAGGTCATGGTTCCCATACCCTTGATACAGCCGTTTGCCAAAGTAACTTCCTTATGGCAAAAGGACAAAGATTTATGCCTGCACTGCCTACAATCAAAACCATGGGCCAACACTACTTTCATATCAGCTCGATCTATTTGCTGTGGTGCATACATTGTTTAGGAAGGTATTGGAGAGGAAACATCACTGATTCCAGACCTTGTTTATGGTGACATGTTTCTTCATATGCATTCTATGTACCCCCCTACAAATTAGACATGTGCTACCAGATTCCTGGAATATCCTACTGTACCTACAGTAAGGACCGCAGCTGTATTAACAAGTAAACTCATCCACCTTTGTAAACATCTCAAGGCCTTCTTGAAAGTGACTTTTGCAATCACTCTCCCATTTCAAAAGCTCCTCAGCCCTCCCCTTCTTCTTGATGCCAGAGGCTTTTATCAGAGCAAAACCTGTTATATACCCACCTGAGGAGCCCCCCTGCAGTGTATTGCGTGACTGAATACCACATTTCCCCTTCCTGTATCTTGATGTTGGAGTGGAGAAGGATGGCTAAGGGCAAGAGGATGGTAGATCCCAGAGGAAAATGTATGACAAGGCCCAGGTCCCAGAAAACAAGGTGGCCTCCTAGGTCAGCATTGAATTCTCCACAGCTAGTGATGACACATTGTCCCCAGGCAAGGTTGCCTGGGTTTGTATGTGGGCAGGTGACAATGGTGGGGCCGAAGTTAATAGTCATGGCAGAAAATATGCTCTTTTCAAAGATTCACTGAAGGAAAGGGCTGCACTGGAGGAGTGAGTCAAGCTTGCTGGAGTAAAATTGGTGTACCTTGGGGAAGTATGCAGCAAACAGGCTGGACTGCAAAGAGGCGATGCACTTGATGGAAGCTAAGTCACAGAGGGAAGCCAGCACTTCAGCATTTGGTTTGGAGTTTTTAATGTTGAGAGGTTGCTGTTAAGGGCTGTGAAGCTAGTGTTCAGAGAAAAGAAAGAAGCCTGGCACTCACAGTTCAACCTCCCCTATAAGAAATGCCAACCACTAAGGCAGAAAAGTCCCCCTGTCTGTGATGTGCCTGCTTCTCAGTAAAATGGCACTGCCCATGCACATCTTTGATTTGCTCGGCAGCCTCACTGATCACAATGTCCGAGTCATCTCCCTGAAGTCGCTCAGCCAAAACAGCCACTAGATGCCCTTTGGAGTCAGCAAGAGTTCTGGGGGTTCTGTGCAGGCCCTGTTAGTGTTAGGGAGGGAGGAGAAGAAAGGAGACTGACTGCCCATCCCAGTCTACCACTGTCATGCCATGCTTGGGCCCTAACAGCTCTTCCAAACTGTACTCTGCATTGACATGGGCAGGGCACAAGCCAATCCAGCCAGAGGAGGCAGCTGGAAGGCTTTCCATGCTAAGCTGGGTACAGAGGGGGGTTGATTGAGCCGCACACTTGGCAACGATGCGCTTGACACCCGTGGCAGGGTGCGCCTCTGTGGCTCTCTTGGCCCTCTTCTTCAAACACTTCTTGCACTCCTTGGCAGAAAGACCAGCCCAAGCAGTGGAGGTGGGAACCTCAGGAGGGGTGATGCTTGCAGGAGCTTTGGTAGCCACAGGGTTTGCGGCAGGTGGGTCTTCAAGCTCCACCTCATTGTCAGAGTCGTAAGAAAGCCCAGCATCTTTCTTTGCTCAGCGCGTCATGTCTTCTGCTTGGAGCCATTTGTGGAGGCAGAAAGAGTACTGAGGTGCAATGGGTTCTCCAAAGGGTGAGAATGCGGCGCCTGATCGAGTTACACCTAGGCAGAGTCAGAGCCAGCTGTGAGCATGGGTTCCCCAGAAAAAGAAGGATAAGAAAGGAGGAAACGGCATCTCCTGGCTCTAAGAGGTGAGGTGTGTTCAGCAGCACCAAGGTCAGCCCCACATACTAGCATGTCACCCCTGAGGAGTACTAGGGGATAGGATGTGACTTTCCCCAAAAAGAAAAGAGGTGAGGCGTGTTTGGCAGCACCAAGGTCAGCCCCACATACTGATACATCATCCCTGAGAAATAGGAAGAAAAGGGCCACTCATGCATGTCTATGGAGAGTGCCAGCGTCGCAGCATAGCCAGGTGAAGCAAACCAAGGAGGAGAGCTTGGAGAAGGCCTTTTAAATTTCCAAGCCTTCCACAAGCTTTAGTGCACATGATCAGCTGATCAATCACAGACGTGATCAATCATGCAATGATCATTATTAACATGACCTTCAAGTTCTCCCCTGTCTGTCTTCAACTACAACACCCGTGAAATGGTTGCTGTGTTCAAAGCCCATCCAGGTTATATTAAATGTTTAACAGTGCACCCCATGGCAAGCATTGTGCTGGCAGGAAGCGATGATATGACAATCAAGGCCTGGGACTGGGAGAAAGGGTGGAAGAACATCCAAGTAAGCTTGTACTACCCATAAACTTATCCTTTATAGAACATTCTTCTAGGTCTATGAAGGCCACACTCACTACATCATCAACCTTGCCTTTAACCCCAAAGATGCCTACACCTTTGCATCCACCTGCCTAGACCACACCATCAAAATGTGGTCCCTCAGTTCAGGCACAGCCAACTTTACCACAGACGCAAATGAGAAAGGCGTCAACTACATCAACTTTTACCAGGGCGCGGATAAGCCCTACCTTGTTGCTACCAGTGACAACAAAACCATCGAGTTGCGGGACTACCTCAGCAAGAGCTGCATATGAAACATGGAGGGTCACACCAGCAACGTCTCCTTCGCCATTTTCCACCCCAACCTCCCCATTATCATCAGCGGCAGCGAGGATGGTACGTTAAAGCTGTGGAGCAGTAGAACATACCAAACTGAGAACACATTAAGCTACTCCCTTGAACGGGCCTGGCGTGTTGCCACCCAGAGGGACACAAATGAAGCAGCAGTTGGGTTTGACAAAGGTGTCATAGTCATAAAGGTATGCAATTTCATCTACAGGCAACAGCTACATACTGGCACCTGGCCCTTAGCTCAGTTGAGATGAACCTACTTTTAGCATAGACCCTTCTGGCAAGCTCATCTACACCCGCAACCATGATGTCCTACCCAGCAACCTCCAAAAAACCTCTGACGACACCAATCTCTCTGATGGCACTAACCCCCCCCTCTCTGTCAAAGAAATTGGGTCCACCCAGGCCATTGCACAGCCCCTAATATGCTCCCCCAATGGCCAGTTTGTCACCGTAGTCGGCAATGGTGAATACATCACTTACACTGCCTTGGCATGGTGCAGCAAATCCTTCAGAAATGGCATGTTGTTTGCTTGGGCCTCTGGCTCAAACACATATGCAGTGCTGGAGAATAAGGTCAAGACTAGGATCTACAAAGCTTCAGGGAGAGGGGCAGGGCAGGGATGAAGGGAGCTGGAAGCTGGTCTATTGATGGGCTGCATGGTGGGGTGCTGCTTGGTGCTCAGGGTGCTGGTTTCATGATGTTCTGGGTTAGGGGGGCTGGCAAGGTTGTGAGATGCATCGATGTTTATGCCACAAGTGTAGGTACCTGCAGTTCCTTCCTCAAGTGCATCTGTGCTAACTAGTTTCATCTAGATCTACTGGTCTGGCATGGGATTGCTTGTGGCAACCATGGCTCAGGGTTCTTTCTACACTTTATGCCATCAGCCCTCCCCCTTTTCTTCTCCCAATGGCTCCCTACCACCCCCCAATGATGATCACTCTCATCTGGCTTGGCTAAAATGTTTTCAACAGCTTGAACATGGCCCTTCTGCTAGACTGTGGATGGCTGCAGCAATGTATGAGTTTTGGGCACCTAGTTTACCCATCAGCTGTGAAGACGAGGTGGAGCACTCCATCCCTCATGGCGTCCTCAATGAATGGCATGCATTCACCAGCAGGAGCATGGCATCTAATGTGCTTATAGCGGGTGTGCACTGTCAACAAACTTAGCCAGAAACCTTCTCCAATGCCTCAACATCAACAAACTGAACACTACAATGCCTCTGAATCAGCTGACAAAGGCAATGAGAGCTATACTTCTGACGAGGTTCTTGACACAGGGAAATACCGCAAAGGTTGAAAGGCCCCAAAATCTCCCAGTAAATGCAGCAAAGGGCACTACGAAAAGGTACACCAAAAAAAGCTCAACACTCAACATGCTAAAGATGCCTTAGGCTCTGCTAATTGCACAGCATGACATCAGGGAGCTTCACGAGCAGCTGAAGGCGCTGAGCACCAAGAACAAACGGCTCCAGCATGAGTTGGACACCCTCAAAAAAATGTCCTCGACAGGCTCTCAACCTGCCTCTGGTTCAGCCATCACTGGTGTTGCTGCTGACCTCAAACAGGTCAGAACTCTCACAAAATGCTTCACAGCTCTCTATGAGCCATTCTCAACCATCTACAACAACCCAAACCTGTTTACACTTCCATGTCCATCATCAGAAGCCCTCAAGCCTGCAAAAAGGTTCAGCACAACTAAGGTTGCACGCTGAGATGGGTGGCTGGCTGAGCTGTACAATTTTCTACTGCAACAACTCCACCCGATGGTCAGAGGGCATAGTGGCTTTGATACAGAGGTAAGAGGCATTGCAGCATCTCAATTCACTTGCTGACATTTAGCTTTGCAGTTCCATGCAGCAGCTAAATCTATGCACAGTGCGCTCATCGATAGGGTGCGGAAGGCCATGCTGATCATCTTCAACTTATCTCCCAAGGTCTTCAAGCCTAGCTACAAATTAGAGAAGGTTCCTGAGTTAGCTCAGCTCTCCAAGTTTGATCCCAGCTCCAAGTGCCTCGCTACCCTTCCACCAGTCCTCTTCCCCATAAAGGTTCAAGAAAAGGGCTGTAAAGGCTATGAGACAAAGTTATTCTAAGGGCCTGAAGTTTTTCAGGTAAGTAGAGGAATTTAATGTTAAAAACAGCTATGCTAATGGGTTACAACTGTCAGCTCATGAAGGCTGTCCTCTTTGGATTAGCATCACTTGATGAAAACCCAAAACATGGTGGGCCTCCCACATACAGCAAGCAGTGGAACATTTTGTTGTTGAAGGACCTGCCCTTCTATGCTATTCCATTGTTTGGACTTCTGGTCAGTAGCACATCAACTTTCTTTGATTGTCATGCTCTCAATGCACCGCCCCTCAGACTGTTTTTGTTATTTCTGAAGATGCAGACTTTTCATCAGAGGGGGCTCAATCTGGGAGGGATTGGGAAGCATACTTTGACTACCTTCACAAGCAATTCCATGCTGGCAAGGACACTGACAAGTTCAAAAAGGTCTTGCAGATGTGCGAGGCTATAGTGTTTGATCATGGCCTATGAAACCCTAACAAAGCCACCGACACTTCTGACAGCACTTCCATTAGTGACATTGACTGGCAGATGCAAGCACTGCAGCTCAGTGACGACGATAATGACAATTCGAATCAAGGCTATCATGAGAATGATGATAACTGGGCTGGCTTTGATGATGATTATCCTTAGCCATAGGCAGGCTCCTCAACGCTGATGCTTCTCAACTTCCACCCCCCAAGGAAGTTGTCCAACCAGCTCAGCTTCCAGCTACCACGGCAATGCAAAGCATAACATGTTTATCAACCATTGCTGAAGAGGAACCAGCATACTCATCGCTCTCATTGCTGCTCTCATCAGATGGTCCTCCACCTGCTGCCAAAGCACCAAAGAAGAAGAAGCTCTCAAAGAAGGCCAACACATCAACAGCTGTGGCAACTGTAGCAAAACCTGCCACAAAGAAGATGTCAAAGAAGGCACAACAACTGGACACCCTTATTCCTCAACCTGCCGCTCCACCCAACCCTGTTGTTGAAGAGAGGGCACTACTTAGTATTGAATGGTTTTTTTTATAGCCTACATGCTAACTGCTGCATCATCAGATGCTACCCCGCATCTGATCCAACACACCACAAAGGGCAAGGGTAAGGAGAAGGCTCCTCAACCTCACAGTAAACAGCAGAAGGCCAAGGCAAAGGCAGTTGACAGCACACCTAGACAAATGCATAGCCTGCGCTCAACATCACAGTGTGAGCTCACTGTTATTCTTTAATTGTTTGATCCTGTAGCTGAACTATCAAATCAGAATACAATTTTACACTGGCAGACGTTTATGCTAGCTAGCAGGAGGTCTTTACTCTTGCCCCCCCGCTTCCTGGTCCATTCTTAGGATTCCTAGGAATCCCAGGAATGAACCAGGAATCCTAGATAGTGTAAATGGAATAGAAATTCCCTGTATCAGTCCTAGTCTATTCCTGATCCATTCCTAGTTCATTCCTAGTCCTGCCAGGAATGCGAGGAATGCGAGGAATATTCTTTAGGAATGGTCCCAGTCCATTCCATGCTATTAGTATTAATATATTAAATATTCATATTGCACCATCAAGGATTGAACCCAGGTTTTGGAAGATGATTACTCAGCACAAACATGGCAATATAACCATTAGACTAAACAGCTGATAACTGTTAGGTAAGCTAAGCAAATATGTTATGTCCCAACCCTCACAGCCACTCAGCACATGTTTGGTCAAGTGTTGGTTGGAAATGCGTGGTCGTGTGTGACCGTTTTGTTTATCAGTGACATGCGCTACCACCATCACCAACATCGACCACGCTGCTGCTGCCTCTGCCTCCCTCACACCACAACTGCCACCACCTCTGTCCACAACTGCCACCCCCACTTGCACTGGCACAAGATGACCAACGCGCGATGATGGCCTGACCACACTGGTAAGCCCCCCCCCCACCCCAATGCACTGCATCACTGACCCCCCATCCATGAGGCAACGCCCCTGCAACCTGGAATGATGACCCCACCATCCGCCACCACCTGGTAAGCCCCTTGCCCCCCTACCTCGCGTGCCACATCACTGACACCGCCTCCCCCCCCAGCCTCCCCCCCTCTCTGCCTCCCCCCCCTCTCTGCCTCCCCTCCTTTCCTCCTCCACTACCCATCCATGGGGGCCTCAGGCCCCATGTTAAGCATTTTTAATCATTGGAATTATTTTTTAAGCTAACAAATTTCTTTTCTACTTGTAACAACAGGTGCCCCTCGCGCTCCTCATGCTGCCCCTCCTCCCCACTCAACTGGGATGTGAGGGGGTATCTTTTTTGCTTATTCTTTTTTTTTAAAGCTGATATCATTTTTTTATTCAGTTTTTTCTATTTATTCATCAACAATGAGCTTCCCACCATGTGCCACCCCTCCTCCCCACTCAGCTGGGAGGTAGGGGCTTGATGGCTGATAGGACGGCCTGAAGGAGGTGCCAGGAGGCCTGCAGAGCAGGGTACCTGCGAGGTACATGCCAAATCCATCCCCCTGACACCCCCCCAAGCAGCCCAGCAAGCCCCTGCTCACGGGGTGGGCAGGGGGCTTGATCTTTGGCCAAGGAAGGTCACCTGCGACCCGCCACGTCACCACTGGACAGGATGCCCCCCAGCACCCAGGGGACACGTCTCAACGCAACAGGGCACCTGGACATGACCAACCCAGAAGGGGGGACGCACCTGCTGGCTGGGGGGTACACCAGACAATGGGGGGATGCTAGACGACAGAGGGGACACCCAGGGACGTGACTGGAGCCGAGGGGACGCGTCTGGAGCCAAGGGGGACATGACTGGAGGCCAGGGGACACAACTGGAGCCAAGGGGATGCGATGCAAGGGCCTAGGACCCAGCAGGACATGACAGCAGGCCCCAATGGCCAAGGGGGACATGATGGGAGGGCCCAGCAGCCTGAATAACACCACCCGGCCCAGCCTCACAAGCCACTGCTCGTGGGGTGGAGCATGGGTGGGGCAATGGCAGCGCCGAGTGGGCCCCAGCACCCCCAACTGCTACCACGAGCCATTGCTCGTGGGGTGGAACAGGGTGCTATGAGAGGGGCAGGTCACCGCGACATGACACGATCGCTAAGCCCCCCACTGCCTTACTCTGAGAGATACGGGGGGATTTTAATTAGTTTAATTTAGTCTTGTATCATATTAATAAATAATATCTCCCCCCTGCCTCATAGCGAGTTGGGGGGTTTTTACACTATTTTTTGTTAGTATTGATGTTTCCATAAATGGTAATAAATGCATTTAATATTTGAAATAATGACCTAGTACCTCCAGGAATGGTGGCTAGGAATGGTCTAGGAATGGTCTAGGAATGGTCTAGGAATGGTCTAGGAATGGTCTAGGAATGGCTGGGAATGGACCAGGATTCCTAGGAATGTGAGGGATGAACCAGGAATGAACCAGGAATCCAGGAATGAACCAGGAATGAACCAGGATTCCACAAGGAATGGGGAGGGAGTGTAAATACTTAGCTAGCAGCATCAGTTTAGCCCATATGTGTCACCAACAGGTTGGTGACATGGCAATTGATTTCATATCATTTTACTAGTAGTATGCAAGTATGCAGTTGGTCTCATTGTTTAGTATTGTAGGCTCTCATAGTACCTATCTATTTTGTCTCTTAGTAAATTTATGAGGGTCATAACGAGTCTTATAACCCCCATGCATTGATTGGATTGTGTCATGATTGGAGTTATGACACAATTGTGACCTGGATCACTGGTCAGATCAGTTGCGTGGATGATAGCCAGTTTTAGCTGGGCCTGGGATTTTCTGACAATTACCCAACATCCCCACCCAGCTCCATGACTAATTTCAGATTGAACTTAGTCAGTAAAAACTCGGATTTTGGGGGTTGCAGATATGCTCTAGTATGACTCCAGCCAAGTGCAATATTTTATGACAGGTTCTCATGGCTCCTTTGGGTGCTGATTAATAACTTTCAGCATCTGCTGCACATAGCCTTTCATCTTTTCATGCACTGCCACTTTTTGTGTAGCCCTGTATCTTACCTTATACCAACCTCGCTCTCACAGAACCTTCTCTTTTACATGTTAAGGATGGTTTCATTGTCCAAACAAATGATACACATATCACCTGATTTTTCCTTCTTGGGCTCACCTTGTCAGGCACCCTCTTTTCTGGAACAAATGCTCAGGGCATCACAGTCCTCTTCTCTGGCTGGACATTCCCAAGACAATGGCTGTGGCAGGTCATGTCTTGAAACGGAATGGTCTACTTTTATACAAGGCATCAGTTTGTCAACATATAAACAAACTCAAAACTCAAATATCCCTACATCCCCAAAGCTCAAGACTGCCCCTTGTTCACCTTCTAAAGGTTGTGCTTCAGCAAAACTAACAAGTATATGGGAAAGCACTAATCATGTGTCTCTCTTCAAAAGTTCTCTGCCCTGTACTTACCAGCCCATGTTCTCCAGCTGTTAGAACATGGAACAAAGACAGTGCAACTCACTAACCACTTAATTTCTGATGCATGATTTTTTTCTGCATATAGTTCCAATGTTTGATGGCTGTAAATCTTTCAAACTCTCAGCCTTTCAATCACTTGGGGTGATCAACAATGAACTTGAAGCCAATTCAGCCATTATGGTCATTTTTACAATCAGCTCATACCAAAACACCATTCTCATGCATCATAAAGACTGCAACAACTTGAATCTCAACCTCTCACTAAACATTCAAACCATCATCTTGCTTGCCAATGTAGACCCTACTGCTAATCATCTTGTTGCTGAAGCAGTGGAACCTTTGGGACTTGAGATTCAGCCAAGCTTGGGCAACCCTGTTACACTCCTCCACATATTCCGGAAATTCCGGTCGAGTCCGGAAATTCCGCTCGAGTTCGGAAATTCCGGACTCTTTTTTTGGAGGATGGGGGAGTGGGGCGCGCCGCATGTGCGTCGGCGGTTGCGTCGCCGTCACTGCCCCCCTCCCGTGCCCTCCCGTCACCCTCGCCTATTGCACCCCCCTCCGCCCTGCGAGCAGTCGCTCGCAGCAGTGGTGGGGGGTGCTCTGTTGCCCTAGGTGTCGTGTGGTTGCGCGTCTGGCGCGTCCCCTCGCTCTGACAAAGTAGCACTTATATTTATTAAATTAGAGTTTAAATAAAATAAATCTATACAAAAGGGGGAAGGGGGGGAGTGGGGCGCGTCGCGTCGTCGTCGTCGCCCCCCTCCCCTGCCCCCTCCCCGCGCCCGTCCATCACCCCCGCCGCCGCCCTGCGAGCAGTTGCTCGCAGCGGTGGTGGGGGGTGCTCTGGCGCGCTGAGTGTCGGGCGGCCGCGGTCTGTCGCGTCCCCCTGTCCCCCTACGCGTCCCCCTCCCTTCTAGCGGGTATCCCTGTCCCCCGGCGCGTCCCCCTCCCTCTCGACGCGTCCCCCCATCACCCCCGCCTCCGCCCTGCGAGCAGTTGCTCGCAGCGGTGGTGAGGGGTGCTCTGTCGCGCTGAGTGTCGGGCGGTCGCGGTCGATCGCGCCCCCTTGTCCCCCTCCGTTCTGGCGCGTGCCCCTGCCCCCCGGTGCGTCCCGTCGTCCCTGGCGCGTCCTCTCGCTCTGAGGGGCGTTCCCCTGTCTCTTATGGGCCTGGGGGCAGGTCGTGTGTCGGTGGGCGTTGTCCCTCGCTGGGGGTGGTGGGCGGTGGGCGGTGACGTGGGGGTGGCGGGTGGCGGTGACGTGGTGGTGCTGGGTCGGTGGGCGTGACGTGGCGGCAGCGGTGGGCGCTCGGTCTGTAGGTGTTGGTGACATGGCGGCTGCCGGGCGTTGGTGACGTGGCGGCTGCCGTCGTTCCCCCTTCCTTCCCTGGCAGGTCCCTGGCGCCTTCCCTCATCCCATGAAGCCCCCCGCCTCCCAGCTAAGTGGGGAGGAGGGGCGGCGCGTCGTAGCATACATATACAAAAAGAAAAGCTAAAAGATAAAAAAAAAACTTTTTTTAGCTACAAATAAGCATGAATCAGATTTTAAAATACTTAACACGAGGGCCTATGACCCCCATGGAGTGCTAGAGGAGGAGGAGGGAGGGGAGAGGGAGGAAGGGAGGGACGGGGGAGGGAGGCGGTCGTCGTGACTCGTGATGGTGGGGTGGCAACGCATGAGCTGGCAATCACGACGCGTCACGGTGGCGATTGTGGCCATGTGACGCGTGTCCGGTTAGTTCGGTTAGTTAGGTTAGTCGGTTAGTTCGGTTTTTTCCTGGTTCGGGTAAATTCCGGAAATTCCGGTCTAATTATTCAAACCGGAATTATCCTCTACAGTGAGAATTACACTCAAAAAAAGTACAACCGGAATCCGGCCGGAATATGTGGGGGAGTGTAATGTACTCGGGCAACCAGTCCAGTGCCACTGCTAGTGATGAAGAGGATGTGGTTTAAGGTTTTCACATTGTGAGTCAGTGACTTGACTTGGACCAGTTTTAAAACCATTAGTATCATATCTGTCACTCTGTACATATGTTCAGTATTGCCCTGTAACCATGACAACTTTATTGCTTAAAAGTTGGGGACTGGCACTCATGCTGCTATGATTTGTGGATTATCATTCTCTTTCAGCTACTATATTGGGCCCTAAGGCAAAAAAGGGTTGCCTACAAATGAATTATTGAAATGGTTCTGAGACTTGGTAGCTAGTTTAATGTTTTCAGTGTTGGTTTTCTTGGATTAGGGTCATTCACAGTAGCCATTAGTAGTGGTCAAACATGGTGATACAAGAGAGTGATTCAATGGGTGATTCAACAACCCAAAACATCACTTGAATCATCAAAAATTTTGAATTGTTGAATTGCCTTGGGAGGCGGTTCATTTGTTTGAATTGTGATTCACTCACTCATGATTCAACCCCTCCGAACTCAAAGACAAGTTAATTAGATAAGACTAGAGTTTCAATTTGAAATAATGAGTTGTCCTTAACCATGGCAAAGCAACCAAAGGCTATTGAGAAAAAACCTCCTAGCCATGCTTGAAAGCCCACTACCAAAGCTAAGGCTGCAAAAGATGAAATTTCTGACTCCTCAGATACAACAACAGTCAAATTGAAGAAAGCACTGAAGAAAATGGGCTGCAAGGAGGAAGCTTGCTGAGGTGGTGGAAAGTGGCAGTGATGAAGGAGAGGACAATGGTGATGAAGTTGAGTGTGTTCCCTTGTCCATCTTACCCCTTTGGTATTTTGATCAATCAGCACAGCTGGAAGGATGTTACCTTGAAATGGTTGCTTAGCAGTGCATTGGAGGAGAATGAGACTGTCAAACATGTCCTCTTCCCAATGCCTGGAGAGAAGGCTGCCTTGAATGTAGCAGGGAAGCCCAAGACAGAGCAGCAGTACAGACTTGCCAAAATCCTGTTCAAAAACATGGTGCAGCATTTGCAAAAGCAACAACATCTGCAGATAAAGCAGCCTGGATACTCAAGGTTAAAGATTGCCTCACACAGTACATACAGAGCATGATAAATCTGTAGCACATGACTTATGTCCAATCAGCAAGTATTTACACTCCCCCCCCATTCCTTGTGGAATCCTGGTTCATTCCTGGTTCATTCCTGGATTTCTGGTCCATTTCTGGTCTATTCCTCACATTCCTAGGAATCCTGGTCCATTTCTAGCCATTTCTAGTCCATTCCTAGCCACCATTCCTGGAGGTACTAGGTCATTATTTCAAATATTTATTACTATTTATAGGTCCATCAATACTAATAAAAAAATAAGCAAAACCCCCCAGCTCACTACAAGGCAGGGGGGGTATTTATTTATTTATTTACTACCTTAATACATGTTTTTTTTTAAATACATATTTCATAAAAGACTTAAAAAAATAAACAAGGAAAACCAATAGGGGGGCAGGCAAAGGATGCGGACGGTTGCATCGCAGTGACCTGCCCCTCGCATAGCACCCTGTTCCACCCCATGAGCAATAGCTCATGGTAGTGATTCGGGGTGCTGGCGTGGGGGGTTGGTGCTTGCTCAGCTGCCGTTGCCCCACCTGCACTCCACCCCAATGAGCAGTGGCTCATGAGGCTGGGCCAGGTGGTGTTATTTGGGCTGCTGGGCCCTCCCATCATGTCCCCCTTGGCCATTGAGGCCTGCCATCGTGTCCTGCTGGGTCCTGGGCTCTTGCGTTGCATCCCCTGGCCTCCAGTTGCATCCCCTCAGCTCCAGTCACGTCCCCTCGGCTCCAGTCATGTCCCCTCAGCTCCAGTCATGTCCCCTTGGCTTCAGTCGTGTCCCCTGGCCTCCAGTCACATCCCTGGGCCCTCCCGTTGTGTCCCCCTTGGCCATTGGGGCCTGCCGTCCTGCTAGGTCCTAGGCCCTTGCGTCGCATCCCCTCAGCTCCAGTCGCGTCCCTGGCCTCCAGTCACATCCTCGCATCCCTGGGTGTCCCCTCTGTCATCCAGCATCCCCCCCGTCGTTTGGTGTCCCCCTCAGCTGGCAGGCGCGTCCCCCTTCTGGGTTGGTCATGTCAGGGTGCCCCATTGCATCGAGATGTGTCCCCTGGGCGCTGGAGGGCATCCTGTCTGGTGGTGACATGGCAGGTCATGGGTGACCTTCCTCAGCCAAAGATCAACCCCCCCACACACCGAGCAAGCAGGGGCTCGCTGGGCTGTTTGGGGGGCCATTGGGGGGCTGTTAGAGGGAGGGGGGGGGGCGTCAGTGACGTGGAGGCGGTGTGGGGTGTCTTCAGAGTGTACCTCGCAGGTACCCTGCTCCGCAGGCCTCCCAGCACCCCCCTATCTCCATCCGAGCCCCTCCCATCCTGGCTGAGGGGCGGCACACTAGGTCTCCGCTAGTACAAGTAGAAAAGAAAAATGTTAGCTTAAGAATATATTTAATGATTAAAAATACTTAATATGGGTAGTGGAGGAGGGGAGGAGGGGAGGCGGAGAGGGGGGGGAGGCAGAGCGGGGGGGAGGCTGGGGAGAGGAGGCAGTGTCAGTGACATGGCACGTGAGGTGGGGGGGGCAAGGGGCTTGCCAGGCAGTGGCGGGTGCTGGGGTCGTCGCTCCAGGTTGCAGGGGTGTTGCCTGGTGGAAGGGGGGGGTCAGTGACACAGCACGTCAGGGGGGGGGGAGAGGGGGCTTACCAGTGTCATGGTTGCTGGGGTTGTCATCATGCGTTGGTCATTTTGGGCAAGTGCAAGTGGAGTTGGGGGTTGTGGGCAGAGGTGGTGGTGGGCAGAGGTGTGAGGGAGGCGGCAGCGGCAGTGGCATGGTCAACGTTGGTGGTGGTGGCAGCGCGTGTCACCAATAAACAAAACGGTCACACACAACCATGTGTTTCCAACCAACATGTGATGGTACATGTGCCAATGTGGCTGTGAGGCTTGGGACATAACATATTTGCTTAGCTTACCTAACAAATATCAGCTGCTTAGTCTAATGGTTATATTGCCATGTTTGTGCTGAGTAATCATCTCCTGAAACCTGGGTTCAATCCTTGATGGTGCAATATATATTAATATTAACAGCCTGGAATGGACTGGGACCATTCCTAAGGAATATTTCTGGCATTCCTGGCATTCCTGGCAGGACTAGGAATGGACCAGGAATGGATCAGGAATGGACTAGGACTAATACAGGGAATTTCTATTCCATTTACACTAACTAGGATTCCTGGTTCATTCCTGGGATTCCTAGGAATCCTAGGAATGGACCAGGAAGCAGGGGGGGGGGAGAGTAAAGACCTCCCAATCAGTATGGTAAAAGATGTCCAAAAATATCGAGATGAGATGGGACAGACAGGTGCTGTAATTGTGCATGAGGAAGAGATCAACATGAGTCTAGAGAATTCATTTACTAGCAGTTGGGGTATGTCATAACTTCATTAACACATGGACACAAAATGATAACATTGAAACATAGCTAAAATCAAGGAGAAATGCCCATGGTACTGGAACTTGAAGGTGATCATCTCTGATCATCCCAGTGTTGTACCCACTGGTCTTGGCAACAATAACCTCTCACTCTTAGATATCAGCCACCCTGCTTCTGAGTTTGGTACTGATGTGCTTGATCTAGATGATGGAACTGAGTTGGGGAACACTGAAGATGGGGAAGATGAATCAGATGAGGGGAATAGTGATGATGACAAGGAAGAGGATCCTCAGCTGGCCAAAGAAAAGGGCCTGGGCAGTGCTAGAAAGCAAAAAGATGCTGTTGTGGAGGAGAAAAAACTGGGTGTTTGTTAAGAACTGATCCTAAGGCGCGGGAAATTGGTGGAGTCCAGCGGAGTTCCGATGTACGACGAGGACTTGGCTTCAACCTTTAAGAGGTTGCACCCTTCTCTATGCTCGGTGTCCAATTTGCAAGGAACTGAAAAGTCCGGAAGTCTGTGCGGAAGTCCGAGGTAAGGAAAAGGTGCAAAAGCGGAGTTCCGATTAGGAAGTCTGAAGTAAGGGACAGGAATGAAGCAGAGGTCCGGAGGTCCGGAGGTCCGAAGATTAAGATAGAAGTTCGAGGTCTTAAAGTTGACAAATGTTGATAACAACTAATATTTGAACTGAAGAATACAAAGTATGCAAAGTAGTTTTATACTAAGGCTAGTACTCGGTGTAGCTGCGGCAGAGTTCTGCAGAGTTCCGAGTACAAATTTCGTGATGATATCTATGATGAAGAACAGACTTGAGTAAACTACGGAAGATGTGATGTAAGTAAAACAGGAGAGGTAATTTGAAATGAGGAATTTGAAATACTCGGAGTTCCGATGTTACGATTCTATCGCATATGCTATATTTACTTTCTAACATGCGCCCACTCGACAGCTGGCGCATCTTTTACTTATTAAACTGACTCACTATTGACTCATTAAAGACCAGAGTAGATAGCTACTATTCTTAACAGCCAATCGTTATATAGACCAGAGTAGCCAATAGTCTATATAAGCTGTAGTAGATAGTCGGTCAAGGCCCCAGCTTGACCTAAAGATATAAACTCTTTAAACTGCTCACAGAGAACTCGACCTGAGGAAGTACCTCAGAGTCAATCGACGAACTCGACACAAGGAAGCACCTTGTTGTCTCGAACTTGCTGAGTAGTTAAGAGACAATCTTAACAAAAGGTCAAGCTGATCGAACCCGCCGACTTGTCACAAGTCTAGGCGTACCCAACAGACACTGTGGCGCCCAAGCTCACGCACGCGCTCAAGAACAGACACTTCGCAGACAGACCACCCCGAACAGCAGTCCCCACCGCTACCTCTGAATTCTTCCGTTTAGACGGACGACGAATCAGGTACAGCAACAGCCTAAGAAGTTGGTACTTCGCAGATACCACAGGATCGACAGAATACGTACCCGACCACTACTTTACCGAAGGTAGACCCGAGGACAGCAGACCACCACAAAGACTTAGAAGAGAAGCATCCTCTTCTATTACAGATAAACGAACAGGGTATTCACAAACCCTCGAAGAATCCGAACCCGAACCCGAAGACTCACTCGACCCCACTTACTTCGAAATGGCACAGAACAGAGATGCCCAAGTAAAGATCCGAGTCCCCTCCGACTTCTCTGGAGAAAGAGAAAAGACGACAAAGTTCTTACAAGAGGTAGAACTTTACATCCGGGTGAACCCGAACACCTACGACACCGATGAAAAGAAGATCGCATTCGCCCTCTCATTTATGATAGGGGGGGCGGCTGCAGGATGGAAAGAGGCCAAGATCAGAGAGTCTCTAGCCAACAACAACTTCGGCGGCTGGCAAGCGTTCAAGACAGCTGTCTCCGCCGCCTTTTCCCCTGTAGACGACGCAGGAACCGCACGCACCGAACTAAAGAATTTAGTTCAGACAGGAGATGTTCAAGACTACATCTCCGACTTCAGAATCCTTGCCGCGCGCACAGGAATCGTCGAAAACGTCGCCCTCATTGAGTACTTCATGGACGGGCTGAAACCGAAATTACTCGAGAAAGTATTTCTCAAAGAAACGATGCCTACCACCATTGACGGATGGTACGAAGCCGCTGCCAAATACGAAGGACAGTGGAAACGAGCACAGGCAATCACGGGAAAAGCTAGAGGAAACAAAGCGCCCTCTAAGGCTTACACTCCCTCTGCCGCCCCCGATGTCGACCCAAATGCCATGGAGATCGACAAGATGACGCAACAAGATCGCGCTGAGCATATGCGCAAAGGCATGTGCTTTGTCTGCCACCAGACAGGACATCGCGCCGCCGATCACAAAGACAAGAAGACGGGGAAGTTCCTACCCGGACCCGCCAAAAGATTTATCGCTAGAAAACCAAGCGGTAAAGAAGCCTACGGAAAGATACGAGCCCTCCTAGGCGAACTCGACGAAGAACAAAAAGAAGAAACCCTCAACCTCATGGAAGAGTCGGGTTTTTAAGAAAGCGGACTGCCCCGACGTCAGGACCCGCTGAAATTACGGTCTCATCTGTACTAATAGCTAACATGGAAAAACAATCTATGAGATTACCAATGCAGCTACTTGTTGAGAACGAAATCGTCGAAACGGACGCCCTCCTCGATTCAGGAGCAGGAGGGATGTTTATGGATAAAGGCTTTGCGAAGATGTACAACTTCCCGCTCACTCCCCTCCAGAAGCCGATCAGGGCTAGGAACGTTGATGGCACCCAAAACAAGCTAGGCACCATCAATCACTCCACCACCGCTTCTGTAGACATCGGGGGAAGGCAATCAAAAATACGGTTCATGGTCACGGGATTAGGAAAAGAATCGATCATCCTAGGACTCCCCTGGCTCCAGAAGGAGAACCCGTTGATTAACTGGGAAATCGGAACCCTGCAATACCGAAAAGACAGATCCTTGGAAGCCGCCCGACGGGCAGTAGCCAAGACCCGGCAGCTCATGAAGGGAACCCCTTTTGAGCAGAAACACACCACGGAACACGCCCCAATCGCTAGATTGGAAGAAACCCCGATCCGAGCCAAGACATCGATCTCTCAACAGTTGGCACATGACGAACAGAAAGATCAAAAGAAGGACAAAGCAAACGTACCATCGGAATACCGGGAATTTAACAGAGTCTTCGAAAAGACAGCCTCTGAAAGATTCCCCGAATCGAAACAATGGGACCATGCCATAGATCTAAAAGAGGATTTCATACCGAAAGACTGCAAAGTCTATCCTCTCACCCCGGTCGAACAACAGAAAATGGACGAATTCCTGGAGGAAAACCTGGCAAAGGGATATATACGACCGTCGAAATCACCCATGGCTTCACCATTCTTCTTTGTAGCAAAGAAGGACGCAGAAGCACTTCGACCCTGCCAAGACTACCGGTACCTCAACAACGGAACGATCAAGAACACCTACCCCTTGCCCCTGATTGGAGATCTCCTCGACAAATTAAAAGGAGCACAGATCTTCACCAAACTCGACATCAGATGGGGATATCACAACATCAGGATAAAGGACGGAGACCAATGGAAAGCGGCCTTCAAGACGAACAAAGGACTGTTTGAACCAACAGTTATGTTCTTCGGCCTGTGCAATTCTCCGGCCACATTCCAAGCAATGATGAACGAGATATTCAAAGACCTGATCGACGAAGGATGGGTAGTTATCTATATGGACGACATCTTGATCTTCTCTCGAGATCCCAGGAAACACGCCGACCGAACAAAGAAGATCCTCCAACGGCTTAGAGATCACGACCTCTATCTTAAACCCGAGAAGTGCAAATTTGACGTCAAAGAAGTCGAATTCCTCGGTTTGATAGTGAAACCCGATCAGATCCTGATGGACCCGACCAAGCTCTCCGGCATCCGAGACTGGCCCGAACCAACCAACGTCAAAGGAGTGCGATCGTTCCTTGGATTTGGAAACTTTTACCGCAGATTCATCGGACGCTTCGCCGAGTTAGCACGGCCACTCAACGATCTTACCAGAAAGGACATCAAATTCGAATGGACACCGGAATGTCAAGAATCATTTGACAAATTAAAGGCTAAGTTTAGCGAGGCACCAACTCTATTGATGCCAGATCCCACTAAACCATTCACGATCGAATCCGATGCATCTAAATTCGCGACTGGTGCGGTACTCAGGCAACAAGGACCAGATGGAGATTGGCACCCATGCGGGTACATTTCCCACTCTTTGACACCAACGGAACGGAACTACGAAATTTACGACAGAGAACTGCTTGGGATTATCCGAGCACTAGAAACGTGGAGGCACTACCTGCAAGGAGCGCCACACCCGGTCACAATCCTATCCGACCACAAGAACTTGACATACTTCAGGGTCGCACAAAAGCTAAACAGGAGACAGGCACGATGGAGCCTTTTCCTATCGGAATTTGACATCAAGTTGATCCACGTACCCGGATCACAGATGGTCCAATCCGACGCTTTATCCCGAAGAGAAGATTTCGGAAAAGACACGGACAAGGACAACGAGAACATGACAATGCTGCCAGAAACGGTGTTTGTCAACACAATCGACACAGAAATGGAATCACTCTTGGTCACGGCGACCATGAGAGATGAATTAGTAGCCGATGCGATCAAGGCACTAAAGAACAACGGAACACCGCCGATCAAATCCGATCTCGCCGACTGGGAAGTAAAAGACGGACTTCTTTTCTTCAAGAACAGATGCTACGTCCCGCCAAACAACGAACTACGAAAAAGATTAATAGAACAGTACCACAATTCCCTCACCGCAGGACACCCCGGACAATTCCAGACATTAGAATTGATCCGAAGAGATTATTGGTGGCCGGGAATGACAACATTAATCAAGAATTTCGTACAAGGATGCGGACTATGCCAGCAAATGAAGGTGAACACCCACCCGACGACACCACCCCTGACACCGATCAAATCAACGGCGACGAGACCATTCGCGTTGGTTACAACAGATTTTATCACGGACTTGCCAGAATCAGACGGACACGATGCTCTAATGGTCGTGGTAGACCATGGTCTTACAAAGGGGGTAATTTTAATACCTTGTAACAAGACCATCGACGCCTTAGGAGCAGCAGACCTCTATCTGAAGAACGTATTCACTAGATTTGGACTCCCCGACAAAATCATATCTGATCGAGACCCAAGATTCGCATCAAAACTATTCCAAGAGCTAGGAAAACTCTTAGGAATCAAGTTGGCTATGAGCACAGCCTACCACCCGCAAACTGACGGACAAACCGAACGGATGAACCAGGAAATTGAGGCCTACTTACGCATGTTCTGCACGAACCAACCCGAGACATGGACGAAACTCCTTTCCACCGCAGAATTCGCCCACAATCAACGGACTCACTCCACTGTGAAACACTCTCCTTTCTACCTCATGATGGGATATGAACCGCACGCGATACCCACGCCTTTTAGGAAGAGCGACGTACCTGCTGCAGAAAAGAGAATCGTCCAATTACAGAGAGCGCGAAACGAGGCCCTAGCCGCGCATGAGTTGGCCCGACAACTCATGGCAGAAAGGATTACTCGAAAATTCACTCCATTCCTCCTCGGACAAAAAGTATGGCTCGACTCCAGAAACTTGAAGATCTACCCCCATACGAAGAAACTCTCCCCGAAAAGAGAAGGACCATTCCTGATTAAGCGGGTGCTCTCACCGCTTTCTTACGAACTGAAACTGCCGACTCAATGGAAAATCCACCCAGTGTTTCACGCAGCACTCCTCACTCCATATGCGGAGACAGAAACACACGGCCCCAATTACCTGAAGCCTCCCCCCGACCTGATCGAGGGAGAAAACGAATACGAAGTGGAAACCATCACCGCCCACAAACCGCGCGGATCAAAGTACGTTTACCTCGTGAAATGGAAAGGCTACCCCACTTCAGAAAACACATGGGAACCGGAGTCACACTTGACTCACGCCAAAGAAATCCTCGATGTATATAAAGAAAGGAAAAACCTCTAAGACGAAACATCGAATCCACTTACACATCATGCACACCAACAACCCAACTGCCACCTCCTCTGCCCAAAAGAACCTTCCTCCCCTCGCCGAGTTCGTCGAGAATTTCCTGATCGACCCCGCCAATCGCGCTCGCCTTGCTCACTACCTCGCTGACCGTGACCAAGACGTATTGAACAGTCTTCTCCATCATTACGACGCCATCCTCGACTTAATACGAAACCAAGAACGACTCGCAGACGAAACCCTCGTAACAATGATGAGCCAGGGCGTTGAATCAGCCATCCATCGCCTCCAGAAACAACGGTTAGACAGTGTCCGATCCCCCACTCCTCTTACCCAGCCAACTGTCACCCCAGCGTCCCCCCACTACTCCTTCCAATTGACCCAACTCAAAGACTCCCAACTTGGGTTACCGACCTCTTCACCCCGAAAGAAGACGGTCTCGTACGAAACCTCCCGAACTGGAAAGGAGCGACCTTCGTCGACTACTACTCCCGGCATCATTAAGATCGAACCAACCCTGCCATCAGTACCTGAGATCATTGATCTCACATCACCTTCACCACAGCCACAGCGCCCACTCACCCCAATGAACATCCGACCCAGAACCCCGACACCACCGCATATGAAAGCAGAAAAGTGCTACAAATGCGGGAAGATTGGTCATTTCGCGACGTACTGCGACCAGTTCATTTGCAGTATATGCAAGAAAAGAAGACCCGGACACTACCCTGTCACCTGCCCTAAACGACGACGCGCATCAGCGCCACCAGTCTATGCTAGCCTAAATCGAGTCCTGATTGATCGCGTCTATGGACCTCCCCCTGAAAACGATTACGACGACGGCTGGGATGATGCGGCGTGGGCAAACATCACGGGAGAACCCTATGGAGACCTATAAGAAGCCGTCTCCCTCCCCTTCTTTTCTTTTCGACAACCACATCCCCTTAAAAGAAAATGGACGGCAACATCATCTTTGCCATTATCTTCTGTTCGCTCTTAGTTCTATGCTGGATCATCATCTTCGTCTTCATCATTTATTGGCACGTTCAAAATCGTCGACCCGCACCCACTCTCACTCCGTTCATCGACGTCGACGTCGAACTTCAACCGCTCCCCCCTGTCGCGCGACCATTCCGACACTCGCGTGTTTGGATCTGGAGAGATCCTAAACGGCCCTGCGAAGAAGTGCTTATCTAGAAGAGATATCGAAGCTGGAAACTTCGATTTTAGTGAGGGGGTAATGTTACGATTCTATCGCATATGCTATATTTACTTTCTAACATGCGCCCACTCGACAGCTGGCGCATCTTTTACTTATTAAACTGACTCACTATTGACTCATTAAAGACCAGAGTAGATAGCTACTATTCTTAACAGCCAATCGTTATATAGACCAGAGTAGCCAATAGTCTATATAAGCTGTAGTAGATAGTCGGTCAAGGCCCCAGCTTGACCTAAAGATATAAACTCTTTAAACTGCTCACAGAGAACTCGACCTGAGGAAGTACCTCAGAGTCAATCGACGAACTCGACACAAGGAAGCACCTTGTTGTCTCGAACTTGCTGAGTAGTTAAGAGACAATCTTAACATCCGAGGCAGAGTTCTGAGGGGTGCTTGCATGGGATATGACAGTGTTGAAGGGAAGAAGACTGCTGTGCATAGTGGAAATCAGCTCCCATAACCTAGCCACTAGTGAAGAAGGCTAAAACAGCAGTGAACAAACTTGAAGCTGTTATGATGAAGGAGGAGGAGACCACACAGAAGGTATTAGATCTAAAGAAAGTCAAGGCACAGAGGGAGACTGAATGGCAATTGGCAAAGATTCAAGCAAAGGTGCAGGAGTACAAGTTGAAAGCCAAATTAACATCAAAGAAACTGGACATGGAAGCAAAGAGGATGGAGCATGAATTTCAGCTATGCATGGCACAGATGGGTTATCCAAGTCGCCAGGTTGGGTACAGTAACTTCAAGAGCCCCAGTAACATGGCAAGAGGCTCAAGCTCAGGATGGTCAGATGTGGGATCAGTGACAGTGACACCATCTACTAGTCATCACTCTGAGATCAAGGACCCAGACTCTACACCATTTGACTTCTATGCCAGATTTGATTTTTGCACTCAGGCTTAGGAGGGTCAGAAAATTGATGTACTATGTCCTACATACAGGTAATATACTTACCCTATCTACAGTTCCATGTTGCTATCTGTGTCTGAAGAACCTGAATCTGAGTGATTTGCACCATATTGCTCAGCACACAATTGTGCCATCCTACATGCTTTGTGTGTTTTTGTGTGGAAAAGTTGTTCTTTGAGTTTCTCACAATGAGCTGTCCCAACTTGAAGCCATCTTGTAGGCCCAGCCCATGGAGGAATACTGGAAGCGATGGACATGGTGTTGACCTCTGAGTCAGATGATGAGGATAAGCCCTCTGCAATAACTGGGTCCTCAGAAGCAGAAAGGTCACTAGCAGATTCTGATGCATCAAGCTGCCTTTCTTGTTCCTTGCATTGCATTGCAAATGAATGGATTCCAATGCATGCAGCAACCCAATAAGTGGCAAAAATATGACTCTTCTTGTCACTGATACTCACATGCAAGTTCTTGAGTGAGTGAAAGTGGCCCTTGAGAAATCCAATGGCATGTTTGGATCATATGCATACCATGGAAACGTGATTGTTGTGCACCTCGTTATCTGGGAGGTCATGTTCTGGCTTTTTGTAAGGTGTAACAACCCAGACATTGATCTACAAACCATCACAATTGGTTGTGCAGCCAGCAGCACTGATAGAAAGGAATTTATATGTACTGGATATGCAGAATCAGCCCAAACCCATTCACCCTTTTCCATAAGATCATCATGCTCTCTTGCCAATTGTGTTTGAGCCCAAGCTGTTACATCATGAGTGCTCCCAGTGTGACCATATGTGAAGTCAATTATTTGTGAGTTGGGCAATGAAACAATCTTGATAAAGAAACTCGTTAACATTCCAATCAGGGCTAGGTGTAGAGGGACATGCTTGGATGTTTAAGGAGTACCAAGTCTTTCGATCAAAGTAACTCTCTCCAAACCAACTTGGGCGTTTGGCTAAAGGTACAAGTGTCCCATTTACAAGACACCATCCATTACACCAAGTTTTGCATGAATGCTTATGGATCCATCTCTTTGCAGTCTCCTTCTCCTCAGCTGTGGGAAAGCACACTGCATCTTCCATAAACTCTGGTTGAAGGATTGCTGTCATTACTCATCAGGTGACAAGCAGGACAGTTCCCTTTCCAACAGCAGCTCAATTCACAACACCCTGCAAGCCTGCAGCATTCCTATCATGACCAAAGCAATAGAGTGTGATTGCAAGCTGCTCCTCAACAGCCATTTGTGCAGTGTTAGATGCATTCTGGAAGATGGGGTTGTTTTCAATGACAGCAACAAGTGTATTGAATGTGCAAGGGGTCATGCAAAGTTCCTCACAGAATTTGTCAGGTCGGGGATTCTTGAGCTTGAGTAGGACATGGCACACATGAGAGGGTCCTCAGGGAAGATTGCCATAGGACACCTCATATTGGTTTGCATACATCTCCTTGATTTGCTGGCTGACCCACTTTGGCAGATGACTCCAATGATCTTTAACTTGGTTGCCCAACCTTTTGCCAGCTCCTTCCTCTACCAGTCCTGCCAACTTGTTCTTGTCATCGTCACTCTCATCATCATCATCCAAGATATCTAGCATATCACTGTCAAACTCTGATTCTCTGTCACCACCATACCCTGATGAGGCTGAGGAGGAGTCCAACCCATTTCCAACTGATATCAGCTATGGGAGATCACTGATGCCTGAAGGAAATGAAAGGGAGGTTACAGATCCTAACATCCCTCTACCTTGCCAGTCTGAACCCAATATCTCAGCCCAAGAGCCATCACTTGAGAATTCATCATCACTGGAAGATGAGTTGGAGGATAGGGAGGATAGGGACTTGGAGGACAACGAGCTTAGGAATTTTCATGCATTTGAAGACTTGGAGAGTTTGGTTAGCTGAAATTTATGCCTCAGCTTGAATATACAATGGTGCTTGTGTTGTTCATACTCGCATTGTAAGGTTATATAGTACTGAAGAAGTTTTTTGGCATTAGCATCATGTCAAGGCTTTGGCACTGGCATGGAGGAAGGGAAATTTTATTTTCAAATCAAATTGCATGCCCGCAGTACTGGGTGAACATCAGTGAATTGACTACTGAATCACCCACAAAATTTGCATGGGAAAGTTTGACAGTCAGAGTAAACAGGCAATTCAATGATGATTCATGATCTTGAACCAGGGTGTGAATCGCCTTCTGAATCACATTTTGAATTGGCATGTTTGACTGCTACTATTTTGGGGCCATTTTCCGCTCATTCTTGATTTCATTTTTCAAAAATGGACTTGAAAATGAGATGAAAATGAACCTAAAAATGATCATTTTTGAAAAATTGAAGCCTTCCATCACTATTCCAAAAATGACCATTTTCATGTTCATTTTCACTTTCCAATGTGTGAGGTTAGTCTGGGAGTTCTCATGGCTCTGAGATGGGCAGTAGGGCAAACAACACTTTCAGCAACCCTTTGGGTCAGCTGAGGGTGCCCATAGTATTTGTATTGTTGAGGTACACCTACTACAAAGTACACTAATCAAGTCTATAGATAGAGTTTTAAAGTCCGGTCGGGTCCGGTTGTTCAGCCATTTTGGCCCCAACCGGACCCCAACCGGTTGGTCATTTGCATCAAAAAGTACCAACCGACAACCGAACCGGGTACAACCGGTTGGTGTCGGTTGCTCAGGCGGTTGTGACCGGTTGAGACCGGTCGCAACCCGACCTGGTTACAGTCGGTTGCAGTCGGTTGGGACCAACTGCAACCGACATCTACATAGTCACTTAATATACATACTGACTACTAATATTACTTTTTCTACTGTAATTTAAAATATAATATAATATACAAATAAATAAAACAATCCCCCCCTCAAGGTGGGGGGGATGGGGAACACTGACAACGGTGGCCATACTCGCTGTTGAGGTGAGGGATGGCGGACGAGAGGGGGGGACGGCGGACAAGTGGGGGGATGGCAAACGCGAGGGGGGGGACGGCATACACGAGGGGGGGGGTGGCAAACACGAGGGGGGGATGGCAAAGTGAGGGGGCACAGCAAACATGACTCGCAAGGGGCAGGCAGTAAACGTGAGGGGGCAGACGGCAAACGTGAGGGGGCACAGCAAATGCGACTCGCAAGGGGGCAGGCAGCAAACGTGAGGGGGCAGACGGCAAACGCGAGGGGGTAGATGGCAAGCGCAAGGGGGCAGATGGCAAACGCGAGGGGGAGGATGGCGGATGATGGGGGTGCAGTGGACAAGTGGGGGGGATGGCAGACAAGTGGGGGGGACGGCAAATGTGAGGGGGAATGGCAAACGAGAGGGGGGATGGCAAATGAGAGGGGGGATGGCAAACGAGAGGGGGGATGGATGAGAGGACAGTGGACGTCGTAGAGGTGGTCGTCGTGGGGGAAAAGTTGAAATGGTTGAAAAAAAAAGATGATGCATCTTGATCATCAGTACAAGCGTGTGCAAACACAAACGTGTCGCGACGCGTCATCATTTATACTTGCACAACACATGTGCAAACACATGCAAACGAGCCAAAGGTATATAAACCCTTGCCCATCTGCCATTGTCACTTGGGCATGCCCCAACCTCGCTAAGAAAATAAGTATATAAGTAAATAATATAGTATACATTAGTGTATATACAAGTAGATAACTGGCCGGTTGCAACCGGTTGTAACCGGTTGTCAACCGGTTTGAGTACTTCTCAAATATGGCCAACTGCAACCGCGCAATACCCCTATGAGGCCCAACTGCGACCGGAAGTCCGGTTGCCCACGGTTGCAGTCCGGTTGGGTTGCCGGTTTTTTTCGGTTGCTGCAACTGGACCTGCAAAGACTATCTATAGAGGTGGGATGGCAGGTAGATGAAAGTGTACCATGCAAAGGCTCTGGGAAGGGAGAGTGGAGTGCAGAGAGAAACCCTCATAGAGGGGTTGTCTCAAGTTCCCATTCCCTTTGCCAGGGATAGGGGAGCCAAGACCTAAGTGAGTCTAGGTCTGAACTAGTCATGCATGCGGTGCAGGGGGGGTCACCTGGCAGAAGGTGACCAGAGTGGGCCACCAGCATGTGGTGAAGGGGAGGGCCTGTGGGCTGGTGTGACTAGAGTCATTCATGTGGGAAAACAAAAACACTCCCCATTGGACTTGTGTAGATGAACTCTAAACTCGACCAATGTGCAAGGTTAGTCTGGGAGTTCTCATGGCTCTGAGATGGGCAGTAGGGCAAACGACACCTTTGGCAACCCTTTGGGTCAGCCAAGGGTGCCCATAGTATTTGTATCATTGAGGTACATCTAAAACCTAAGAAAAGGGGTGTGTGTAAGAGATGAGGGAAGCAATGTGAGGAGCAAGGATACAAAGAAGGGGTGAGAAGCAAAAGTCTGAGATGTAGTTTGTAAGTCTGAGATATAGTCCAAAATGCCAATATATAGTCCAACAATAAACAGAAACAAAAATGTAAGCAAAATGCAGGGTGATGGCCACAAGACTGCCTCCACCATTGTTCATGTGTGAAGCATTGTTTGCAACAGCACCAGATGTTTCTGAATGTAGATTTGCCAGGTGCTCAAGGCCCAATACCCAATATCTTGGATGATGTGAGGGGCAATGCCATGCTCAGCAAGTGATGTGGCCCCTCCTGCCCACATTGATTGCCCAGTGACATCTCTGTTGAAGAAAAGTTGCAAGTGGCACATGAAGAAGAACTGAGTAGGTATAGCACCATTGCTCATTATCCACAGAGAGGATGAGAGAGGAAAAAGCCAGTTGCGCAACTGGAGATAGGGTAGGAAAGAGTTCCATGGGTTGCACAGGAACAGGTTATTAGGAAGAATGATGGTGTTTCCCTCAAAGAATCTATCAGCTTTGTGCCCAGGTAAGAAAAAGCTGAAACAGGAGTCATTGATGATGACAGAGTTGTGCTTAGTAACTTTGTGCAGGTCGTGTAGTGCAATGTTATCTGGCCAAGCCAGTTCCCCCAACCTCATCAAGGCGAAAAAACCCACTGAAATTTGGGTGCAGAAAAGGAGATCATCATGGGTAGTGTTTTCTGAGTAGGCTGCACAGACACTGTTGAGGTCCACCACAGTCAGTGCCCATTTGTGGACTGTAGGGGTCCCCCACAGATGTTTACACCCCTCCAGAGTATGGTGCACAAGCCTTGACTTCCTGGTGATGTGGACATTAGGAAAATATGGCTCAAGCTATTGGCAGATTCTGGAAAGGTATGTGTTGACTGAGTCAGGCTTGATGTGGTGACATATGTAGACTGTGTAGAGGCTAAGTGTGTCAGATATTGGTTTTACTGTGAAGTTGTGCAGGTGGACAAAGGTGAGGTATGAATTCAAAGTGGATCCATAGTTGTTCCATGTGCTTGTGTCAATAGCTTGCCCAAGTGTGATGGCACACTCTCACATCAGGCGCTCCCATGACCACAGCTCCCATAGAGGTTGCCAGGTGTGGACATGTGACATGATCATTTTTTCACTGCCCCCAATGCATCCAGTTGTGGGGGTTGAAAAATTGAGATCCTGAGCCCAGGTGCAAGTCTACAGGCTTTCTCGAACTCACCTCAAGAAATGGCATCAGCCACCTTCTTTTCTTCTCCTGGGATGTGCAACATGCATGTTTGCAAGCCCATCTTGATGAATGTATTGACACAGAGTTGCAGCAGTGGGTTGAAAACCAGTTAGCACCTCAGCAAGTTGAAGATGCTCACAGTGTTCAAACTGTCTGTGAGGATGACCACTGTTTGCTGCAGGTCCATGATTGTGCTGGTTACTGCTAATGTCTCATAGTAGAAGATAATCTCTCAAGCAGCTGCCTCTAGGACAGGTGCATAAAATCCAAGCAGTTGGGCAGGGTAGTAAAACACGAGCCCCTCCATACTTGCACTGCATATGATTGTTGTGTCTGCATCCTGTTGTCCCCATGAGACCAATGAGAGGAGCCTGATGCCTAATGACTCTCAGATGTGCTTGAATGCCCACTGCAGATCTGCACATATGACATTGTTGACCTAGATTTTGGTGAGGGGGAGATCCTTACCTGCAATCTTCAGGTACATGTTGTTCAGAGCAGGTTTTAACAGGGGAAAGACATTAAAGCTCCAGTTTAACCACCCAGCAGGTCTCTGCCAATGATGTAAGGTCCAGGATGCACTGTGCTTGCTCTTTGATCAGGCTGTGAATTCCTGCAGCTCATTCAGCAGCTCATCCAGAGCCTTGGGGGGCAGCATCAGCATAAGAGCATTCACATTGACCTCAATGCCAATGATTGTCAATTTCCCACCAAAAAGCTGTTTGTGTTTCTCATGGGGTATTCCCAGCTCATCCCACAGGGACAGAACAGAGACCTGACTGCTTGGAAGGAACCTTTCATACCTGTCATACCAACACATGTTCCCTTCCTTATTGATCCCAAAGGAGTCACCCATGTAGGTCCAGAGGTCTGTGATCAACCTCACCTTCTTCCCGATCCACATCACCAGGCCATTGAATGAGATGTAGATACTTGCAGACCCTTGCCTGCCAAAACAGTTGTTGCTGTCAATGTCTCTCTCCCTATCCACTGTGGTGACTTGCTTGATCTGCCACAGTGGATGCATAGGTAGCAGCCGGTATCCCTCATCTGACTTGAAAAGAGTCAGTCACTGTGTTGGGCATCCTCTGTATCAGCAAAGCAGCCCTTGTCCCAGATGTCGCATGTTGTCAAGAGGAAAACCCTTGATGTCCTCATGCTTGATCATGGAGTTTGGCACAAACTCTCCAGCACTTTGGTTGATGACCATCCACAACTTGTTGGTGCCAGGTTTTGGTACAGCATGAATGGGCAACACATGCATACCTGGTAAGAGATCCCAGCTGAAAGAGCCAGAGAATCTCCCCTTTAATCGCTCATGGTGAAAGGCTGCCTGGTTAGGTAGCCTCACTAAGTCAGATGGTAAGACAGGATCATGTTATCTTTGTTGCACAAGATAAAGAGTCAGTCTAAAGTACATAAGGAGGTTGGTAAATAACTATACCTTTGTTGCACAAGGTAAAGAGTGGGGCAACAAAGGAAAAAAAGATGGTATATATATATTACATTTGAAACCGTGTTGGAAAGTGGCCACATTGAGTATATGAGTTTGCCAATGTTTGCCAATATTCATGGTGGCTGCATAGCCACCTATGTTTGCCTAAGTTCACTAAAGTTCATGTCATGAGTCTGGTTGCAGACTTACACATGGTCCCTCTGCCTCCAGATGAATGCTGCCTCCTCAGGGTCAGCTGGCATCCCCATGGAGGCATCCACCTGGGAGGGAAACACTCCATAATGAGTGTTGGCCCATGGCCAGAAACTGTCATAGAGCCCCCTGCATACCAATTCAACAAACAATCAGTTCAGGTGGTCTCCCAGCAGGGACTCAAACCAGTCAACATTGATTGGAGTGACAATCTTGAAGAGTTCTGGGTGATCTGCTGATAGGCTTTCACCAGGTATGGGTGACAAAAACACATTTCGCAGCATTCTAGGGTCGCAGGGCAATCCCCTCTTTCAACCCATTCCTCCTCATTTCTTTCCCAAAGACACACAAATGCCCACCACTAACCACACACTGGAGTGGCCCTAGCTGACACCCAAGGCCTGGGGATGCATGCAAACCGGATTGTGATTGAGAACTCGCTCTGATGCCACACAAGCTACATGATGACTAAGCTCTAAAGCTACTGCTAAACACAGCTAAACAGGGCTCACAGGCATGCTCAGGAGGCCTGGAGGGTCACTCCACTCATTCTGAAGTTCATTGGAAGAAAAATGAAAACTGAAAATGACGTGAAAATGGCCCGAAAATGGCTACTGTGAACAACCCTATTGTCTTCTCTCAGTACCTTGGCAGTTGGTGTTTCTTCACTTTGTTGAACACAACTCCATGGAAAGTGTGTGTGAAATGCTAGTCACATCAGGAAAATCCAATACTCACTTATTCTCCTTAATGTCTCCTTATTGTTGCTTAAAGTGGAAATTAAGCAGATTCTTGTTAAGGAGATGTTCCTTAAAATAAGGAAGGTTTCCTTGGAATAAGTAGGGTCATTTGCTGAATCTGCTTAATTTCTCCTTACTCACACTTATTTTGCTGCTTAACTGCTTATCAATACTCAGGGGCTGCCTCACCATGTCAATAAGGAAATTAAGGAGATATTTAAGCAGACATTGTTAAGATTGTCTCTTAACTACTCAGTAAGTTCGAGACGTCAAGGTGCTTCCTTGCGTTGAGTTCGTCGTTTAGACTCTAAGGTACTTCCTTAGGTCGAGTTCTTTGTGAGCAGTTTAAAGAGTTGATATCTTTAGGTCAAGCTGAGGCCTTGACCGACTATCTAATACAGTTTATATAGACTATTAGTTACTCTGGTCTATATAACGATTGGCTAGTAAGTATAGTAGCTATCTACTCAGGTCTTTTCAGGAGTGTTTCAATAAGTAAAGATGCGCTGGCTGTCAAGTGAGCGCATGTCAGAAAGTAAATATAGGTGACACGATAGAATCGTAACATTACCCCCTTACTAAGATCGAGGTTTCCAGCCTTCGATAATTCTTCTAAATGAGTACTTCATCGCTAAGTTCTTTGGGATCTCTCCAGATCCAGACGCACGAATGTCTGAATGGTCGCGCGACAGGGGGGAGCGGTCGAAGCTCGACGTCGACGTCGATAAACGGTGTAAGGATAGGTGTAGGTTGGCAATTTTGAATGTGCCAATAAATGACAAAGGAAAAGATAACGAGCCAGCATAAGAGCAAGAATGAGCAAAAGACGATGGCAAAGATGATGTGGCCGTCCATTTTCGAGAGGTTGTGGTTGCTGGGAGGAGAAGAAGAGAGAGGGGACGACTTCTTATAAGTCTCCACAGGGTTCTCCCGTGATATTTGCCCACGCTGCATTGTCCCAGGTGTCGTCGTAATCGTTTTCAGGGGGAGGTCCGTAGACTTGATCTAATAAGACCCAATTTAGACTGGCGTAGACGGGTGGCGCTAACGCGCGTCATCGTTTGGGGCAGGTGACAGGGTAATGTCCGGGTCTTCTCTTCTTGCAAATACTGTAGACAAATAGGTTGCAGTATGTCGCGAAATGGCCAATCTTCCCACACTTGTAGCATTTCTCTGCTTTCATATGTGGTGGTGTCGGGGTTCTGGGTCGGATGTTCATTGGGGTCAGTGGGCACTGTGGCTGTGGAGTGGGTGACGTGAGATCGATGATCTCAGGTACTGGTGGCAGGGTCGTTCTGATCTTAATGATGCCGGGAATAGAAGTCGACGAATGTCGCCCCTTTCCAGTTGGGGGAGCTTCGTTCAAGACCGTTTTCTTTCGGGGTGAAGAGGTCGGTAACCCAGTTTGGGAGTCTTTGACTTGGGTCGATTGGAAGGAGTAGTGGGGGGATGCTGGGGCGGCGGTCGGTTGGGTGAGAGGAGTAGGGGATTGAACACTCTCTAACCATTGTTTCTGGAGTCGGTTGATGGCTGATTCTATTCCTTGACTCATCATTGTTGTGAGGGTCTCGTCGGCGAGCTGTTCTTGGTCTCGTATCAGGTCGAGGATGGCGTCGTAGTGGTGAAGGAGGCTGTTTAAGACATCTTGGTCGCGATTGACAAGGTAATGGGTGAGGCAGGCACGGTTGGTGGGATCAATTAAGAAGTTCTCTACGAACTCAGAGAGAGGTGGGAGGTTCTTTTGGGTAGAAGAGGAGGCAGTTGCGTTGTTGGTGTGCATGGTGTGAGGGTATGTTCGATGTTTCGTTCTAGAGGTCTTTCTTTTGTTTATATAATTTGAGGATTTCTTTGGCGTGTTCCAGGTGTGACTCTGGTTCCCATGTGTTTTCCGAGGTTGGATAGCCTTTCCATTTCACGAGGTAAACGTATTTTGATCCGCGCGGTTTGTGGGCAGTGATGGTTTCTACTTCGTATTCGTTTTCTCCCTCGATCAGGTCGGGGGGAGGTTTCAGGTAGTTTGGGCCGTGTGTTTCTGTTTCGGAATATGGAGTGAGGAGTGCTGCGTGAAACACCGGGTGGATCTTCCATTGAGCCGGTAGTTTCAGTTCGTAAGAAAGCGGTGAGAGAACCCGCTTGATTGGGAATGGTCCTTCTCTTTTTGGGGAAAGTTTCTTGGTGTGGGGGTAGATCTTCAGATTTCTGGAATTGAGCCATATCTTTTGACCGAGGAGGAATGGGGTGAACTTTCGGGTGATTCTTTCTGCCATGAGTTGTCGGGCCAGTTCGTGTGCGGCTAGGGCTTCATTTCGCGCTCTCTGTAATTGGACGATTCTTTTCTCTGTGGCAGGTACATCGCTTTTCTTGTAAGGCGTGGGTATCGCATGTGGTTCATACCCCATCATGAGGTAGAACGGAGAGTGTTTCACTGTGGAGTGAGTCCGTTGATTGTGGGCAAATTCGGCGGTGGAGAGGAGTTTCACCCATGTCTCGGGTTGGTTCGTACAGAACATGCGAAGATAGGCTTCGATTTCCTGGTTCATTCGTTCGGTTTGTCCGTTGGTTTGTGGGTGGTAGGCTGTGCTCATAGCCAATTTGATTCCTAAGAGTTTTCCTAGCTCTTGGAATAGTCTGGATGCGAATCTTGGGTCTCGATCGGATATGATCTTGTCGGGGAGACCGAATCTGGTGAATACGTTCTTCAGGTAGAGGTCTGCTGCTCCTAGGGCGTCGATGGTTTTGTTACAAGGTATTAAAATTACCCCCTTTGTAAGACCATGGTCTACCACGACCATTAGGGCATCATGTCCATCTGATTCTGGTAAGTCCGTAATAAAATCGGTAGTAACCAACGCGAACGGTCTTGTCGCGGTTGATTTGATCGGTGTGAGGGGTGGCGTCGCTAGGTGGGTGTTTACCTTCATTTGTTGGCATAGTCCGCATCCTTGTACGAAGTTTTTGATCAGTGTCGTCATTCCTGGCCACCAATAGTCTCTTCAGATCAATTCTAGTGTCTGGAATTGTCCGGGGTGTCCTGCAGTGAGAGAGTTGTGATACTGTTCGATTAACCTTTTCGTAGTTCGTTGTTCGGTGGGACGCAGCATCTGTTTTTGAAGAAAAGGAGTCCGTCCTTTACTTCCCAGTCGGCAAGATCAGATTTGATCGGTGGCGTTCTGTTAGTTTTTAGTGCCTTGATTGCATCGGCTACTAATTTGTCCTTCATGGTTGCCGTGACCAAAAGCAATTCCATTTCTGTGTCGATGGTGTTGACGAATACTGTTTCTGGCAGCATTGTCAGGTTTTCGTTGTCCTTATCCGTGTCTTTTCCTAAATCTTCTCTCCGGGATAGCACGTCGGATTGGACCATCTGTGATCCGGGTACATGGATCAATTTGATGTCGAATTCCGATAAGAAGAGGCTCCATCATGCCTGTCTTCTATTTAATTTTTGTGCGACCCTGAAGTATGTCAGATTCTTGTGATTGGATAGGATTGTGACCGGGTGTGGCGCTCCCTGCAGGTAGTGCCTCCACGTTTCTAAGGCTCGGATAATTCCAAGCAGTTCTCTGTCGTAAATTTCATAGTTCTATTCCGTAGGGGTCAAAGAGTGGGAGATGTACCCGCATGGGTGCTAATCTCTATCAGGTCCTTGTTGCCTGAGTACTGCACTAGTCGCGAATTTAGACGCATCAGATTTGATTGTGAATGGCTTGCTGGGATTTGGCATCAGCAAGGTTGGTGCCTCGCTAAACTTAGCCTTTAATTTGTCAAATGACTCTTGACATTCCGGCGTCCATTCGAATTTGATGTCCTTTCTTGTTAGTTCGTTAAGTGGCCATGCTAATTCGGCGAAGCGTCCGATGAATCTGCGGTAGAAGTTTCCGAATCCGAGGAACAATCTTACTCCTTTGATGTTGGTTGGTTTGGGCCAGTCTCGGATGCCGGAGAGTATAGTCGGGTCCATCAGGATCTGATCCGGTTTTACTATTAGGCTGAGGAATTCAACTTCTTTGACGTCGAATTTGCACTTCTCAGGTTTAAGATAGAGGTCATGGTCTCTGAGCCGTTGGAGGATTTTCTTTGTTCAATCGGCGTGTTTTCTGGGGTCTCGGGAGAAGATCAGGATATCGTCCATGTAGATCACTACCCATCCTTCGTCGATCAGATCTTTGAAGATCTTGTTCATCATTGCCTGGAATGTGGCCGGAGAGTTGCATAAGCCAAAGAACATGACTGTTGGTTCGAACAGTCCTTTGTTCGTTTTGAAGGCTGCTTTCCATTGGTCTCCGTCCTTTATCCTGATGTTGTGATATCCCCATCTGATGTCGAGTTTGGTGAATATTTGTGCTCCTTTTAATTTGTCAAGGAGGTCTCCAATCAGGGGCAGCGGGTAAGTGTTCTTGATCGTTCCGTTATTCAGGTACCGATAGTCTTGGCAGGGTCGAAGCGCTCCTGCATCCTTCTTTGCTACAAAAAAGAATGGCGAGGCCATAGGTGATTTCGACGGCCGGATGTATCCTTTTGCCAGGTTCTCTTCAAGGAATTTGTCCATTTTCTGTTGTTCGACCGGAGTGAGAGGATAGACTTTGCAGTCTTTCGGTATGAAGTCCTCTTTTAGGTCTATGGCATGGTCCCACTGTTTTGATTCGGGGAATCTTTCGGAGGCGGACTTTTTGAAGACTGTATTGTATTCTCGGTATTCCGGCGGTATGGTCGCTTTGTCCTCTTTTTGATCTTTCTGTTCATTGTGTGCCAATTGTTGAGAGATCGATGTCTTGGCTTGGATCAATGTTTCTTCCAATCTAGCGATTGGGGTGTCTTCCGTGGTGTGTTTCTGCTCAAAAGGGGTTCCCTTCATGAGTTGCCGGGTTTTGGCTACTGCTCGTCGGGCAGCTTCCAGTGATCTGTTCTTTCGGTATTGCAGTGTTCCGATTTCCCAGTTGATCAACGGGTTCTCCTTTTGAAGCCAGGGGAGTCCTAGGATGATTGATTCCTTTCCTAGTCCTGTGACCATAAACCGTATCTTTGATTGCCTTCCTCCGATGTCTACCGAAGCAGTAGTGGAGTGATTGATGGTGCCTAGTTTATTTTGGGTGCCATCAACGTTCCTGGCTCTGATCGGTTTTTGGAGAGGGGTGAGCGGGAAGTTGTACATCTGTGCAAAGCCTTTGTCCATGAACATCCCTCCTGCTCCTGAATCGAGGAGGGCATCGGTTTCGACAATTTCGTTCTCAACGAATAGCTGCATTGGTAATCTCATAGATTGCTTTTCCATGTTAGCTATTAGTACAGATGAGACCGTAATTTCAGCAGGTCCTGACATCGGGGCAGTCCGCTTTCTTAAAAACCCAACTCTTCCATGAGGTTGAGGGTTTCTTCTTTTTCTTCTTTGTCTAATTTGCCTATGAGAGCTCGTATTTTCCCATAGGTGTCTTTTCCACTTGGTTTCTTAGCGGTAAATCTTCTGACAGGTCCAGGTAGGAACTTTCCCGTTTTCTTGTCTTTGTGGTCGATGGCGCGATGTCCTGTCTGGTGACAGACAAAGCACATTCCTTTGCGCATATGTTTGGCGTGATCTTGTTGTGTCATTTTGTCGATTTCCATGGCGTTTGGATCGACATTGGGGGCGGCAGAGGGAGTATAAGCCTTAGAGGGTGCTTTATTTCCTCTAGCTTTTCCCGCGATTGCCTGTGCTTGTGTCCACTGCCCTTCGTACTTGGCAGCGGCCTCGTACCATCCGTCAATGGTAGTGGGCATCATTTCTTTGAGAAACACCTTCTCGAGGAGTTTCGGTTTCAGCCCGTCCATGAAATATTCAATGAGGGCGACGTTTTCGACTATCCCAGTGCGTGCGGCGAGGATTCGGAAGTCAGAGATGTAGTCTTGCACATCTCCTGTCTGAACTAAATTCTTTAGTTCGGTTCGTGCGGTTCCTGCGTCATCTACAGGGGAAAAGGCGGCGGAGATGGCTGTTTTAAATGCTTGCCAGCCGCCGAAGTTGTTGTTGGCCAAAGATTCTCTGATCTTTGCTTCTTTCCATCCTGCAGCCGCTCCTCCTATCATGAACGAGAGGGCGAATGCGATCTTCTTTTCATCGGTGTTGTAGGTGTTCGGGTTTACTCGGATGTAAAGTTCTACTTCCTGTAGGAACTTCGTTGTCTTTTCTCTTTCTCCAGAGAAATCGGAGGGGACTCGGATTTTTACTTGGGCATCTCTGTTGTGTGCCATTTCGAAGTAAGTGGGGTCGAGTGAGTCTTCGGGTTCGGATTCTTCGAGGGTTTGCGAGTACCCTGTTCGTTTGTCTGTGATCGAAGAGGATACTTCTCTTGTAATCCTCTGGGGTGGTCTGCTGTCTTCGGGTCTACCTTCGGTGAAGTAGTGATCGGGTACGTATTCTGTCGAGCCTGTGGTATCTGTGAAGTACCAACTTCTTAGGCTGTTGCTGTACCTGATTCGTCGTCCGTCTAAACAGAAGAATTCAGAGGTAGCAGTAGGTACTGCTGTTCGGGGTGGTCTGTCTGCGAAGTGTCTGTTCTTGAGTGCGTGCGTAAGCTTGGGCACCACAGTGTTTGTTGGGTGCGCCTAGACTTGTGACAAGTCGGCGGGTTCAATCAGCTTGACCTTTTGTTAAGATTGTCTCTTAACTACTCAGTAAGTTCGAGACGTCAAGGTGCTTCCTTGCATCGAGTTCGTCGTTTAGACTCTAAGGTACTTCCTTAGGTCGAGTTCTTTGTGAGCAGTTTAAAGAGTTGATATCTTTAGGTCAAGCTGAGGCCTTGACCGACTATCTACTACAGTTTATATAGACTATTAGTTACTCTGGTCTATATAACGATTGGCTAGTAAGTATAGTAGCTATCTACTCAGGTCTTTTCAGGAGTGTTTCAATAAGTAAAGATGCGCTGGCTGTCAAGTGAGCACATGTCAGAAAGTAAATATAGGTGACACGATAGAATCGTAACAGACATCTCATATGCATCATCATTGTTGTCCCTGCTGTCCTCATCCTTGTCCATCCCTGTCATCAAAGAATTAAGTTGGTTGAATGAAAAGAAAAAAGAAGCAAACATAAAAAAAATACCTGGGGCCCAAATGATGATAAATGTTGTCTGGGACCATTTTGTGTGTGATGCAGACCATTTCTGTCATTTTCTGGTGAGGTGGCAGTTGTGGGTGCATTAGGTGTGTGTGTTGACAAAGGGGTGGTGGTGGTAGAAGGAGGAGAGAGGGAGGATGGCAGCATCAGTGTCGACAGTGTGGTGGTTGATGGCAGACATGATGACATGTACCTGTGGTTGCACAATGAACACATGCATTTCTCTTTTGAGAAATGCTGAGGAGGGACTTGAAAGAATTTTCAAAAAAAGATCTAGCATTACTTAAGGCCATAAAAGCTCCTTACAGCCTGAATTTTCTTGAAGGTTGCTTACTGTCTTAATTTGCTTAAATACTCCTTAGTTGACTATATCTCCTTAGCTGGTCATAAATTTTAATGAAAAAACCAAGCTTATTTTCCTTAATTGCCTTGATTGGGCTCTAAGCAACATAAGGAAAATAAGTCAATCCTTGATTTTGCTGATGCTCCCTGTAAACTTTTTACATAAGAGATAGCCTGGATGTAATAGTTGCAAAGGTCCCAGAGATGGGGGAGACCCAGACCCAATATTCAATCATGTGTGCTCTGCATGTAACTAACAAGTTGCAGGTGTGTGAGATGTGTTGCTTATAGATGTATGACCTGCCTTGATTAGAGGTGAGTCTCTGAGTAAAGGTTTTTGGTGTATTGAGAACAGTCAGAGGAAATCTTGATGGACCTGCATTAGCAGGTTGAGGAGGAGGAGCTAAGAATAGATTACATACATGGATATGATCCTGCATTGTAAAATATAAGGCATACCAAGATTCAAATATAGAGAACCACCATGATCTTGAGTAGAACTACCATGATGTGAGTTGTTGGTCTGTCTTTGTTTGCCTTTATCTTGCATAGTGCTAAACAGTTTATCAGAAAAGATATGTAGCAAAACCAATACACCCCACATATTGACAACAAAGCAGATATATATATATACATAAGTAATAGAGATTGGTCATGTGGAGGGACCATGGGCCTTTAGCAACCATGTGTGATTTTTTTGACCTGTGTGACTTTTTTGACCTGTGGGACTCTTTTCTGTCATGCAACGTGATGACTAATTTGACTAAGCATGACAAATTGTCTTCAAATACATATAGCACAAGCTTCAGAAGCATGCCTCGGGCGCTCTGCTCGCATCACTCCTGTGTCTGCTTCTTCAGCTTGTCAGGGGGCTGCACCCCCTGAACTCCCTGCTCACCACTTTGACTCATCTTGTCAACACAGTCAGGGACCTTCAGCCCCTGCCTGTGTGAAGGAGGTGTCATAGTAAATAGGAAATTAATAGGAAATTAATACAAAATTAGTAGCTATGTACAATTTTACTTTGTCCTTTCTTATCTACAGTTAAAACTATTTCTACATCAATATATACATTAATCTAATAGTACTTCATTATAAACAATATTCTTCATCATCCCATTTCCACTTTCACTCCCCTATATTGCCTTCATGTTATGCACAGACTTCACCTGAGACACTGCCACATAAAACTGCCCATGTGTAAACACTGCACTCCGAAAGTCCAATCCTACATGCCACACTGACTGTCCCTGTGATTTGTTAATTGACATAGAGAAGCAGAGTCGAACTGCAAACTGGAACCGATTCATTCTAAAAGGCAGCTGTCCCTCCATCGGCTGAAGTTGCATCCGAGGGATGAATATCTTCTCTCCAGCATGATCTCCAGTGACCAGCTGTACCTCCAATACCCTGTTCCTCATCCTTGTCACAATTCCTCGAGTCCCATTGCATACTCCTCCCTCCAAATTCAGGTTCCTCAACATCATCACAGGGCAGCCCACCTTTAGAGCCAAGTGTGCCAATGGTAGACCTGAGCAATTCAGAGAGTTGAGGTATTCTGTAGGATAAAACAGTTCATCATCCCCATCATTGACAATGGAATCCACACTATGAAACACTTGCTCCTGTCCAGGAAACTTCTGAAGCACAGTATGGTTCAAGTCATCCACATCATCATTGCAGCAGGCCAGGATCACCCTCTGTGAGAGGTATTCATCTGGATGCTGATGAGGGTTGGAGATCCCAGGATAGATGGTGTCAATGAGCAATGACACAGTGTTCTCAGCACACTTGATATGCTCAGGAAGAGTGATGTTGCAGTTCTCATCTGTATGACCACCCTTTCAGGTATTCATCTGGATGCTGATGAGGGTTGGAGATCCCAGGATAGATGGTGTCAATGAGCAATGACACAGTGTTCTCAGCACACTTGATATGCTCAGGAAGAGTGATGTTGCAGTTCTCATCTGTATGACCACCCTTTCCTACCTCCAGCTGCCACTGTGCAAAGTCTCGCTCCTGAGCATTGGCTGTGTTGAGGCGCATGTTGATTTTAAGATGGAGGACCTTGATGTGGTGCCAGAGAACAGAGTGCTGCAAGGATGCCCCCACTATCTGAGGTCAGGAACCCCTCTCAATCACAGGCAGGATCTGGTGAAAGTCTCCTCCAAAAACCACAGTGATTCCACCAAATGGCTGGTCAACCTCACGAATGTCCCTCAGAGTACAGTCAACAGCTTCAGAAATGTGACGATGCTGCATGATGGCTTCATCCCAAATAATTAGATCAGTTTGCTTTAGGAGGCCAGCTTTGAGTGTACCTCTGGAGATAGAACAGGTGGTGGACTCATTGATGTTTGATGGAACAATGTCGAAGGAGGAATGGACAGTGCGGCCACCTGAGAGCAATAGTGCAGCAATCCCAGAAGATGCAACACAGAGAACGATCTTCCCCTCAGAACAAAGTCGATGGCAGAGGGTGTTGTAGACATAGGTTTTGCCAGTGCCACCTGGGCCACGAAGGAAGAATGTCTGGCCAGTCTTTTCATGGACTGCATGGAGGATTTCCTGATAAGCTGTTCTCTGGTCTGCATTGAGGTTTTGCTCATTCTCTGCTGCCAACACTTCCTGCTCCTCCACATCATATCTGTGCTGCTCCATAATAAGCCTGTTTTCCAAGTTGACTTCCCAGTTCTGAGTAGAGTGAGGCATGTGCGGCCAATCCTTCTGAAGGGATCTGTTTGAGGACTTGAGGATTTCATCAATGAGAAAGAGACCATAATCCTGGACATCATCATCTGTGGGGTTGATGCGGATGTTGTTGTGTTGAAGCTGGTAGCGCAGATCATCACAGATGTTGGGCCAGTATGTGTTAAAGATGGACAGGATCAGAGGGAGCACATTCACAAAGGATGGTGGCAAAAAGACTACAGAGCTGATGACCTGTTGCCATAGACTTTGCTTCTTCCAAACACTGCACCCACTCCTGATCATCCTCTAGAAGACCCTGTGCCAAGCATGCCTCTCTGAATGAGGGAGCAGTAGTGCCCTGGAAAGTGCAAAGGTCCTCATAGGAAATTGCTCCCTTGACAGCAGTAAGAAGAAGCCGGAGATAGAAGCGTTCACTGGCAGCGGGCTGAGCATAGTACATCCTCCCCACTTGTTACGAACTGATCTTGTAGGCGGGGTTACGACAGAGTTCCGTGGCGGCACTGGACTTGGCTTCAATCTAAAAGGGATTGCGCCCTTCTCTACGCCCAATGTCCAATTTACAAGGTGACGGTAATGAGATCGGAGGTCCGGCGGAGTTCCGGAAGTTAAGAGAGAGCGAGGACTTTAGAAGTGAGAGAGTTGTGGAGATAACAATACAATTATCAAACTGAAGTTACAAGTGACGTTATACTAAGTTTTATAGTAAGTAAGTAACCGGGGTAACTACGGCGGGATCAACGGAGTACCAAGTATGCAGTAAGTAAGATGATCAGCAATGATAGATATGTGATATAAACAAAACAGGAGTAATTTGAAATACAATTTGAAATAGTCTTTTGATATGACGGCGGCTCCGTCGGTGATCCGCCGGAGATCCGTTGCAGGCTTGCATGGGATATGACAGTATCCCCCCCTTAGGACCGAGCCTTCGAGGTCATGTGATGTTTGGATTCTGTATTTAGGAATTTTGACGTCCACAGTTCTTCAACATCCAACCATCATGTCCAGCTCACAAAACACATCCTTACCTGCCCCCCTGTCGTCCGCCGCTGAGGAACGCGTGAAACTGATGGCGCGTCTCGAAGAACTCGCCACGCAGGAAGAGGCCGCGAAGAAGACTGCCACCGAGGAGGCGGGAAAGGAGGCCGCCGAAGAGAAGAGACAGTGCAGAGAAGAGAAAGCGCGTCGTCGCGAGGCACACTGCGCAGAAAAGCGGAAGGCCGCGGAGTCCGCCGCCGAGGACGACGAAGGGGTGGTCACGAAGCCGCCCAAGAAGAAGAAGACCAAGGCGGTGGCAAGTGAGGCCGCTGGTAGCGGAGAGACCGCGGGGCCGTCGACGGAGGCCCGTTGCAACAGGTGAGTGGTGTTTGTCACCACTTTATTCTTTTTTAGTTGATTTGTTTTAGGTGTCGATATGCGGGTCAGGTGTGCGTGAGGTCCGGCGGGACCCGACGCCTCGCCTGCGATTACTGCTTCAAGCTGAAGCAGAAGTGCGAGGGCGGGGTGCGACGACGGCGGGAACGGCGGAGGTAGGTCAACGAGACCAACTAGTGGGGTGGCTCACGACGATATCGAAGGGGCTGTCGGAGTTGACGGCGGTGATGACGGAACTGAGCGAGTTCCAGAAGTGGGGCGGAGAGACTGAGAAGGGGGACGAGGATTGGGTGGAGGAGCTCCTGTACCCGGGAGAAGAGGTGGAAGTGGAGCGGGAGTTGGAGCGACTGGAGGTGGAAGAAGAGGAGTACGCCGCGTTCAAGGCTTGGCAAGTGGAGCGGGATCCGACGGAGACCGATGGGGTCTCGAACTGGAGCGAGGAGGAGGAGGAGTTAGAAATGGAGGACTACTAGTAGAAAAAGAAAGTACAAGTAACATAGTACGTACGGAGGTCCGACGGGGACCATAAAATGTATATACTTTGGTTTGTATGTAGATAGATTGGTTTGTAATGTTTTGTTTTGACTTTGTTTTTGTTTTGTAAGTAAGGAGTGATCTGATAAGTAATGTTGTAAGTAAGATGACGGTTTTTTGAATTGTAATGAAATGGCTTTGTTTTTCTTGTAAGTAATGACGGTGTTCGATAGGTAATGTTGACTTTGTTTGTTTTGTTGTACGTAGGGTGACGGTATCTGATGGCTTTGTTTTTAGTAAGTAATAGTACGGTATAAGGAAAAATGAAATGGCTTTATTAATTTTGAAGTGACTTTGTTTTATTGATGTAGGGTGAAGTTATTGTGGACCGGGTTTGTCGGGGTACCGTGCGTGGAAGTCCGCGACGGCTTCCTGGGCATGCTCGAGTTCTTCGGCAAGTAACCAGGACTGTTCCAAGTCAGTATTCTCGTAACCTGACCAGCGCACCAAGTATAACAACGGACACCGCCGCCGCTTATCGAGTTTGGAGTCCAAGATTTCTGCAATCTCGTATTCAATTTCATCGTCGATAGTAATCGGCGGAGGCGGCGGCTGAATCCGGTTAGGAATGGTATTGACGGGTGCAGGTTCAATTTGTGATACGTGAAAGACCGGATGTAATGCGCGGAGGTGGTCCGGAAGGCGAAGGGTGAAGGAGTGTGTGCCAGCTTGGGCGATGATTTCAAAGGGACCAAGGTTCTTTTCTGACAACTTTTTTGAAGGCCTAGTAGTGTGGATGTTTTCAGCATTAAGGTAGACCTGATCACCAACTTTAAACGGCGGAGCGGGGTGCCAGCGGCGGTCCGCGGGAACTTGATAACGCTCTTGGGCAAGTTTGATTTGCCGGCGGAGTTCCGTATGTAGTTCGTCAAGGTCCACGACGAAAGACCTAGCCTTCTGGGAAGCCAGCTCGCGTTCAGGGTAGACGGTGATGTTAGGGTTGTAGCCTTTGTTAGCATAGAACGGTGATATACCGGTAGCGTTAGGCACGTTGTTGTAAGCGAACTCGGCGAGGGGAAGGAGTTCCGACCAGTTATCCTGCTGATAGTTGCAAAAGATGCGCAGGTACTGTTCTAGTGTCTGGTTAAGTCGTTCGGTTTGTCCGTCGGCCTCCGGGTGGTAACCCGAAGTGAAGTGGATCTTCATGTCGAGGGCTTTACCTAGTGACTGGAAAAACCTAGAGACGAATTCAGAACCGCGGTCACAAGTGACGTGCGACGGAACTCCGTGTTTAGAAAATACGTGAAGGATGAAGAGCCGGGCAAGCTCCGGGGAGTCGATTTTGTCAACTGTAGGGATGAATATGCCCTGTTTAGAAAGTCGGTCAACGACGACCAAAACGGAGGTATAACCGAGGGATGGGGGTAAGTGTTCAATGAAATCCATAGAGATGGAGTTCCACGGCTTCTCCGGGATCGGTAGTTGCTTCAATAGTCCGTACGGCTTATGCCGCGGTGACTTGGCGTGTTTACACGAAGTGCACGTATTGCAATAATCCTTTACAATGTTCTGAGTTTAGGCCAAACATATTCTTGGTGTACCAGTTGTAATGTTTTATTTTGGCCGAAGTGGCCTGAAAGGATATGATCGTGTTTGTATTGGAGAACGCATAGTCGGAGGTCTGCGGAGTCTGGGACGTAGATGCGATCATTGAGATGAAGAAGTCCGTCATCCCCAATTGACCAGGGTGCGGAAGGTGTAGTAAGGTGCAAAGCTATAGCGGGGTCCGACAGAAGTGCCGCACGGATGTCCGTGTGCAAACTTTCTATGTCGAGGGCTACAGCGCTGCGTAATATTGGTTCAGCGAGGTAAGTAGCTCGTAATGACGCAGTGAGTTGTTCTTTGGAAAATACCGGGCGGAGGTTATGCGGATTATCCGTGATGGAATCGCTATTTCCCCCTTTGCGGTAGACGTCCCATCGTCTAGTGAGAGCGTTGGGCTTCGTACCAAGTTTCCCAGGATGGAAGCGAATAATGAGGTTGAATTGGGAGAGGTACTCGGACCAGCGGGCTTGCCGCCGTGTGAGTAGTTTCGTGGTGGAAAAATATTCTAAGTTTTTATGATCAGTAACGACGGAGACCGGAGTTCCGCTACCTTCAAGGTATTGACGCCAATGTTTAAAGGCTTCAAAGATAGCTAGTAGCTCCTTGTCATGTGTGTCGTAATTGAGTTTGGGAGGTGTGAAGGAACGGGAGTGGAAGGTGACCGGGTGCAGCTCGCCGTCGGCGGTGTACGTCGACAGTATAGCGGCGAGCGCGCAGTCAGAAGCGTCCATTTCGACGATCATAGTGTTGTCCGGGGTCCAATGTGCAAGGACCGGGGCATGCGTAAATTCTTCCTTGAGTTTCTGGAAGGCTTGTCGGCATTTGTCAGTGAAAGTCCAAGGGACGTTCTTTCTAGTTAGTCTGGTAAGGGGAACGGTGATATCGGAATACCCATGAATAAACCGCCGATAGAAATTACAAAAGCCTAGGAACGATTGTACGTCCTTGATCTTGCAAGGCTCTGGCCAGTCCATAATTGTTTGGACTTTGTCGGTGGACATCTGTAGGCCCTCCGGTGATAGAATGTAACCGAGGTATTCTACGGTGTTGACATGGAATTCGCATTTCTGCGGAGCTGCATAAAGGCCGTGTTTGCGGAGTCGTCGTAATACTTTCTTAACGTGCCTCTTGTGTTGAGACATGTCATCGGAGTAGATCAGGATGTCGTCCAGGTAAACGATGACGGAGACGTCAAGCATATCACTAAAAATGTCATTCATAAAACGTTGGAAAGCGGCGGGAGCGTTAGTAAGTCCGAAAGGCATTACATGCCATTCAAAGGAACCATAACGGGTACGGAATGTGGTTTTCCATTCCTCGCCGTCGGCGATACGTACCAGATGATAAGCATGTCGTAGGTCGATTTTGGTGTAGATGCGGGCGTTGCGCGGGGTGTCGAGTAGGGGTAGCGGATAGCGATCTTTTCTTGTAAGCTTGTTAAGCCCACGATAATCGACGCATAACCGGAGTTCACCGCCCTTCTTGCGAACAAAAAGGATCGGGGCTCTGTGCGGGGATTTAGATGGCCGTATGAAACCTATCCGGATGTTTTCCTCAATGAACGCGCGGAGAGCATTAAGCTCTGAGGCGGACAAGGAGTACATACGACCTGGCGGAGGTTCCGCCCCTTCCTTGAGTTCAATTTTGAGGTCGTAAGGTCGGTGTGTTGGGAGTGTGTCGGCCTTTCCTTTGCTGAAGACGTCCGCAAACTCATGGTACTCCTCAGGGACTTTGGATAAGTCTGGCGCGTCCTCCGCGACAGGCGCGGCGGCTTTGCCGAAGACTCCGTTGTCAGAGAGGGAGACCGAGAAAGTCTGGGAGCCAGGAAGGCGAACAGCACGAGCGTAAGCGGTGGCATTGATGATCGAAATGTTGATGGGTTTGGTGACGGCGGCGGATATCGGAGAATCCGTCGACGCGTCGGGTAGACACGGTTCTAGGGGAGATTTGTTAGGTTCTGGCAAGGGAATTGCTTCACCTGAGGATGTCGATGGTGCGGGACCTCTGTACCCAGCCGTCCGGAAAGTGACTTGGCCATAGGTCCAGTCAATCAACGGATTGATTTGCCTAAGCCAATTTAGTCCAAGTACGGCGGAGTTGCTAGAGTCGAGCGGGGTAACGTAAAACAATATGTCGAATGACTTGCCAGTAGGAAATGAAACTAGCAACTGTACTTGTTGCGTTATCCATGTATTGGACATTCCATCAAAAAGGCGGAGCCGTATTGGTGGTATAGTTGTCGTCTGAATACTGTGACTTGATACAAACGACGAATCTATGAAACAATGAGTTGAACCGCTGTCTAAAAGAGTAATCATAGTAGGGTCATAAATAGATGTTAAAGCAATTTGAAAAGATTTAGGGTCGAAAAGAGCGGCGGCGTTGAGGCGGACCTCCTTTGGTGCACGGTCGGTGTCAACGCAACCCCCAGCCCGTGCAGAGGCAACTAGAGGGTTGCTGACTATTTTTTTGAATCGGCAGAGGTCGCCGCGGGGGCTGCCGGTGTGGCGGTTTCCGTTGTCACTGCTCTGCCTTTAGGATTAGCTGCCTTCCTACAATCCTTTGCCTCGTGACCAATAAAGGCATAACCCTTCTTTCAAGTGGCGGGCCCGTTCATCTCCGGTGAGCTTACCATCCTTCCCTAACTTGTCGGCTATTGAGGGCTTTGTTTTGTTGTTGCTGGAGCCGCTAGCATTGTTGGAAGTGTTGGAGTTGTTACCGGAGTTGGACTTGTTAGAGTTCTTGGATTTACCAGCGGAGTTTGCGGATTTACCGCCGGAGGTGGAAGCGTCGTCAGTTTTGTTGTTGTTGTTGTTAGACTTGGCAGGGTGGGTTTCAAGCGCTGCCTTGTCCTTCTGCATCCAGTAGACTTCATCGGCTTCTTGGGCCTTGAGACGTAATGTTGGTAATGTTGTAGGCTTGCCTCCTCGGAGGACTTCAACACGGATCCGTAGCGGGAGTCCGCAGAAGTACGCTTCGCGGAGTGCCAAGTCGTTCCAATCAACTCGGGCTGCCAACTTCCAAAATTCGACATTGTACTTGACGATGTGTGCTGATTCCTTCATTTTGAGTGTGTAGAGAGACTTTTCGGCATCTCTGACGGGGTCGTGCAGGCCGAAGTTGGTCTCAAGCTCGTTGATAAAGGCTTCAAAGTCCCAAATCCAATTGGCACTATTGGTGTTGTCCATCAGCCCTGGTTCAAACCAACCAAGTGCTGCTCCCTTCAGATAAGAAAGAATGAATAGAATCTTTTTCTCATCAGATGCAAAAAGAGTAGGACGGTCACGGAAGTGAAGGTTACAAGAGATTAGAAAATCACGGAGCTTCCGCGGGTCCGTTCTGTCGAACGTGTCAGGTTCGCGTACTTTGACCTTTTCATTATGGGGTTGGCGGGAGGAGCGGATGCTGTCCGATAACTCTTGTAGTACGTGTAGGAATAACCGGTCATTGCGGGGCTCCAACTTGGGAATGGATTGATGGTCATCACCTTCCGGGTCATTGTCGTCACCATCAGGGTCATCAGGCCCATCAGGATAGCCATGACTAGGTTGGTTGTCGATCGGAGTACCGCGGGGAACCGGCGGTGTTGTTGGAGGTGGTTCGTCGGGGTTTTCTGGGTTTGCGCCCAGGCCAGGAAAGATGTTCGAAGGTCGCGGTGTAGTACCGAAGGTTGACAAAGGTCGGTGGAGGGTTGGTGAGGAAAGTCGGGATCTGCGCACTGCTTGCAATCCGCTGCGGAGACCCACGCGTTGCGAATTGGTAGTAGAGCGTGTACGCATAGTGACTGTTTGTGAACTTGACATAAGATGTTAATAGGTTCGTGAAAATGGGCATAAGAAGTGTGAGTTTGATAATACTGTTACAAACTGATCTCGTAGGCGGGGTTACGACGGAGTTACGACGGAGTTCTGTGGCGGCACTGGACTTGGCTTCAATCTAAAAGGGATTGCACCCTTCTCTACGCCCAATGTCCAATTTACAAGGTGACGGTAATGAGATCGGAGGTCCGGCGGAGTTCCGGAAGTTAAGAGAGAGCAAGGACTTTAGAAGTGAGAGAGTTGTGGAGATAACAATACAATTATCAAACTGAAGTTACAAGTGACGTTATACTAAGTTTTATAGTAAGTAAGTAACCGGGGTAACTACGGCGGGATCAACGGAGTACCGAGTACGCAGTAAGTAAGATGATCAGCAATGATAGATATGTGATATAAACAAAACAGGAGTAATTTGAAATACAATTTGAAATAGTCTTTTGATATGACTGCGGCTCCGTCAGTGATCCACCGGAGATCCGTCGCAGGCTTGCATGGGATATGACACCACTGCAAACCCTTGCTGCCCGGGCTTCCACTTGCGCCTTTCCTGGTCCCACACAAACTTTGAGGGAAAGTCCTGATAGAGCACATCCTGAGCAACCTCTGGAAACTGCACATTTGCCTTGAAATAGGCTGTGAGAGTGGTATCATGTGTTGAAGCCTGTTCCACAACATCCTGGATGATCCATGTGCCATTCTGATTCCAAGTGACATACTGCTGACCTGGAAGGTGCACCTGAAGCCTGACAATATTGGGGGAAATGCCATGCATAGGGAACTGGAAGAGACGCCAGATGCTCTCACAGGATGAAATGTAGCGAGCATCCAAGTACTGCCTGACTTCATCATTGCAGGTTCCAAACTGCATGGTGGTGCGGTCATGGCCCTTGTACACATACTTGAAGATATACTTAAGAGCCTTGATGGAGGCAATGGACTCTATGTTGATGTGGCAGTCATACTTCCAGATGAGATAGGCACAGAAAGTGACAACCCAGCGATTGTCAACCTGCTTCCCCCGAATGTTATGTGTGTGGCCAGTGTCCCAACGCCTAGTGGAAGCATAGGAATCCTCAGAAACCAAGGTCTGATCTCTGAAAGGCTTGGGGAAGTTCTTGGAGCACCTGCCATTCTGCATGTATGGAGCATTTGGATTATCAGCACCACAGGGACTGTGAACCATGAACTTCTTGATCTTCTCCAATAGCTCAGGATTGTCCTCAGGAAACTCTGAAGAGAGAAGGCTGTCTATCTGCTCAGGAGTGCGGAGCTTGAAATCAAAATGGAGAAAGATGATGCAGTGCATATGAGGGAGACCACGTTTCTGGTACTCAATGGTAAACACATATCCAAGAGCTTTGCCAAAGATGCCAGCCTCTATGTCCTTTACAATCTGCTTCTGCTTTGCAAAGAATGCACGAACAACCACATCAGGGCGATCAGATGCTGTCTGGCCTGGACCAAGCTCATTTACAATCTCTGGCCATTTAGGATTTGCTGTGATGGTCACAAAGAGATCACCTCCTTTGAAGTACCGATTGATGGGCATTGCATCCTGGAGAAGCTGCTGCATGTGACGTGTACTTCCAGAAAAAGAAGAAGGTAAAATGAATCTTTGACCCAGAGACTCAGCATTGGCATCCACATTTGCAGCAATAGCATCTGCCAATCCAGCATAGACCTCGCCCCGAATAGTGTTCTGGTTCATTTTGATGAAGTGAAGCCTTTCCTGCTCTGCCATTGCCCACTGATCGCAAATAAACTCCTGGAAGAGCTTTCCACTGAGGAAGAGGTGCTGAGGCTCAATAGCAGGAGGTCAAGGATGTAGGTGATAACGATAGAACTCTGACTTGGTAACATGCTTACGACCCCTTTGACCACCTCCTTCATCACCACCCATGGCATTGGGATTTTCCACAGCTGTATACTCAATGTGAGGATACCATTGAAGCTGGCCAGTAGGGAATAGTAGGACATAATGAAGAGCAGGATAGAGTGGATGAACATCTGTGATGGGCTGAAGTGGGGGGCCATGCCTGTGGTAGAGAACGATGTCCCAGACTGCCTCTGGCTGATCACCATCACCTGGAAGAATGACTGCAATCTCATCAGTGGCTGCAGTAGGAAGGTTGTAGCGACGGTGGTCACAGCTTTGGTCAAAGCACAAAATGATCTTGCACTGCTGCTCTGGAGGCATATTCCTTGTTAGCTCATAGGCCTGCTTGTACATCTGGACAGCTGGATGATTTCAGTGGATCATATCCTGAAGAGTGACCAAAGTCTGATGATTCAGATTTCGGTTCCAGGTATTAGCCCTTCTAAAGTTAACAGCATCAGCAGGATCATAGATGTAGAGCTGAGCATAGACAGGAGCCTCTCCTTCAGCTGGCAAAAGAGATCCACTCTTATGTGAAAGTTCACCATGTAGGCTAAAGACATAAGGACCGGCACCATCATTGTGATTGAGATTCTCATGGTCCTCCATCCTACAACCAAGAGATGTCATGGCTAGAGCATTATTGTAGGTGCAAATATGGTCTCTGAAATTCTTGGAGACATGATCCTGGGCAGTAAGCAACTGCCAAAGCTCAGGAGGAGGTGGATGGAGTGGCGGCAAGATGATCTTTCCACTAAAACAGCACATGCCAAACTTAGGATGAACATTGGAGGATTTTATAAGACGCTCTGCCATCCAGTGCAGAGCATGACAATTAGGACATTGTACATCCATTCTACCCAGATTATGAACAGGCCAATCTGGACTAAAAGGTCGACGTGCAGGAGGTAACAGTGCAGGAGGTGCCAAAGGAACAGGAGCTAGAAGAGCAGGCTAAAATTGTAGAATTAGATTAGTCAGTAATAAAATGGTATCAACTTTGGCATACTGGAGGAGGGAAATTATTGGCCACAGGAACAGGGGGAGCAGGAATAGGAGCAGCAGGAACAGGGGGATCAAAAGCAGGAGGAGCAGGAGGGGCAGGCTGAAAGAGTGAAATTAGATTAGTCTATAACAAAGTAGTTTGACCTACAGGTGGAGGAAGAGCATTGATAGCAGGAACAGGTGGAGCAGGAATAAAAGGAGCAGGAGCAAGAGCAGGAGGGTTAAAAACAGGAGGTGCAGCCAGAAATGGAAGAGGAGGCAATGCAGCCAATTGTTGTGCCAACTGTACAGGCAAATGGTTATATGCAGCAGCCAGTGGATTGATAACAGGCTGTAGTAAAGGAGCAGCAGGGGCAGGAGCTGGGCCAGGAGCAGGGGCTGGAGCAGGGGCAGGAGCTAGGGCAGGAGCATGACCATGAGCATGACCACAACCACAACCACAACGTGTTGGCTGGGCTGGAAAAGGAGGGAGTGCAGCTAACTGCTGTGCCAAATGAGGAGGAAGATGGTTGTATACAGGTGCAGGTGTAGGTGCAGCAAAAGGATCATCATTCATAGGGCCAGGATGAACAGAGGGAGGCAGTGGAAGTGGTGGCTGGGCCATGTGCATCATACAGACATGATGTGGAGTCCAGTGATGACTGGGACTGTCTAGTACACGTCTGTCATGTTGTGGAAGGGGAAGACAACACACCTGTCGACTTCCCACTTCCGAGGCATTTCTCATGGGACCCTCGACATGGTCAGGGATCCTTAAGTATTTGTATTATTCCCTTCTTTTGTTCTTTTATTATTTATTCATATTTCTAACAAACTTCCTCTGTAATTCAGAATCTCAGATAGATTGTCAAGACAGTCCTGAAGACCCAGGGATCCACTCAATGTGCTGATCTCAGGGATTTATCATCTGTCATGTGCCCTCAAGATTCTTGTCAAGATTTGCACACCCATCTCAAAGGACTGGTTATTGGTTTTTATTTTATTTTCCTCTTTTCAAATGTTTCTATCTATTTTTCGAACCTTTCTTCGAGGATCTTGATTTCTGCATGTATCCCTCCCCACAGCTAGGCATTTCTGAATCGATGGACTGATCTACCAGACGAGTAGGGCCGAGGGGGCACATCAGATGGTACTCCGCACCTGCTTGGGGTCCAGGTGATGTCTCGTCAATTGAGGGCCTTGGTGTTAGTCCCCTCCCCGAGCAATTCCTGGCAGCTGACATTCAGAGAGGAGGTCTTGACGACACTGGACCGACAACCACCTGTTCCCGAATGTGTTGAGTATTCTATTTTTATCCACACTTCCCATTTCGTGCATTTCCGCCTCTGTGCTATTTTATTATTCTTTTCTTGTGTTCTGATTGGTGCAAGAGTACGCATGCAATCACATGTGCATATAGTCAGTACCCATATTTTGTATATAAGGTGTCCTCCCACCTTTCGAATGGAGCACGCTTCTTTCCCTCCCTTTTCTTGGTTTCTGTAAGTTCTTCCCTCGACGGATCGCCTTCCCTCAAGACAACTACACACGACGGTGTAGTTTCTAAGCTAAGTCTTCTCATTTCTATGGTTACTGGGCATCACGGCCCTTTTCTCGGACGTCTCTGACTGGACCAACGAGTCCACTGTCTCCCACTTCATGCCCATGAGCGTTTTCCCATATCGAGTGCCATCGGCCTTGATCTCTCTCTTCGTTTACTGTCTCTCATCCCTTTCCCACGTGCACCGATCATCGATCGATCGGAACGCGATGCGTCGAGCACGAACGCATCCCACCTGCACACTCTTGACCTCAGGTTCTCGAACCTATCGAGAACTCAGTGTCTCTTTTCCATTTCCCCATTCACAGCACGTTTGACGCTTTTGTCACGCGTTCACCCCACCCAGCCTTACCTTTGCCAGCGCGACATGATGACCCAACTGATCGACCTCAAGAGGGCCGAGACCCCGTCCACAACGTTCATCTTGCTGTGCAGCAGTCCAGACACATTGAGGAGCATTTGGAGGAGTCAGAACCCTAGAGGCTGATAAGGCTCTACTCTTAAGATGAAAGAAAAACAAATACTACATGTTGCAGCCCAAATAACAACAGATATAACCCAAAGAGGAGAGGGGGGAGCTCAATTACTGCAGCAGAGTAGTCCAGATCCTTGCAAGTGGCAGTGAAATCAGTCAAGACAGTGGTAGTTGACAATGGAGCTACTTCCAATAAAGGAAGAGGAGGCAACTGTAAACCCACCAACCCAATCTCCCTACACACTGTAGCTCTGAGAGAGGTCCAGGACCAAAAATATTTGGCCACTAAGCAACTGGCAGACACTCCTTTGTTGAAAAAGAGAGGCCAGGGAGGTAGGACTTCACAGCAGCCTCACCTTGGTCTACTGACACCCCAAGGAGCCAAACAGACCCAAACTAGAAAAGAGCCCAAGGCACAGAGGAGTTGAAAAATCCAATCAGCCCAAGAAAGGATGCACAGAGAGTAGACACCCCAAGGAGCCAAACAGACCCAAGCTAGAAAAGAGTCCAAGGCACAGAGGAGTTGGAAAATCCAATCAGCCTAAGAAAAGATGCACAGAAGATAGAGAAAATGCAAAGAAAGTGCTCGGAAAATTGCCAGGTGAAGCGTGGGAAAAATGTTAATTAGCCAAGCTCGCTATGCTCGCCATATGTATTTGAGCATGATTTGTCATGCTTAGTGTCAGTATCCCACGGCCAAAAGATTCCCACCCCAGGACCACATGACCGCTCTCTATTACTTATGTATACAGCCACACTTCAAATACATACAGTGTGTACAGCCACACTTCAAATACATACAGTGTGTACAGCCACACTTCAAATACATATAGCAAGCACAGCAAGCTCAGCTAATTAACATTTTTCCCACGCTTTGCAGGCCAATTTTTCAAGCACTTTCTTTGCATTTTTGGCACTCTCCCTGCCTCTTTTCTTGGGCTGATTGGATTTTCCAACTGCTCTGTGCCTTGGGCTCTTTTCCAGTTTGGGTCTGTTTGGCTCCTTGGGGTGTCAGTAGACCAAGGTGAGGCTGCTGTGAAGTCCTACCTCTCTGGCCTCTCTTTTTCAACAAAGGAGTGTCTGCCAGTTGCTTAGTGGCCAAATATTTTTGGTCCTGGACCTCTCTCAGAGCTACAGTGTGTAGGGAGATTGGGTTGGTGGGTTTACAGTTGCCTCCTCTTCCTTTATTGGAAGTAGCTCCATTGTCAACTACCACTGTCTTGACTGATTTCACTGCCACTTGCAAGGATCTGGACTACTCTGCTGCAGTAATTGAGCTCCCCCCTCTCCTCTTTGGGTTATATCTGTTGTTATTTGGGCTGCAACATGTAGTATTTGTTTTTCTTTCATCTTAAGAGTAGAGCCTTATCAGCCTCTAGGGTTCTGACTCCTCCAAATGCTCCTCAACATGTCTGGACTGCTGCACAGCAAGAGGAACATGACAGGTGGCTTCTTGATAGTCCCGTCCACCATTGCACTCCACATCATGTCCATTTGATGTGCATGGGCATAGTCCAGCCACCACTTCCACTCCCATCTACCCCATCCTCCTGTTCAGCCTGGGCCTGTAAACAATGATCCTTTTGCTACACCTGCACCTGCACCTGTGCACAACCACCTTCCTCCTCATTTGGCACAACAGTTAGCTGCACTCCCTCCTCTTTATAGTCATGGTCATGGTCATGCCCCAGCTCTAGCTCCTGCTCCTGCTCCTGCTCCTGTATATAACTATCTGCCTGTTCAGCTGGCACAGCAATTGGCTGCTTTGCCTCCTCTTCCACACTATGGCAGAGGTCATCTAGGTGCACCACCTGTTTTTGATCCTCCAGCTCCAGCTCCCCCTATTCCTGCTCCACCTGTTCCTGTGGCTAATGATCTCCTGCCACCTGTATGTTGAAGTGGATATTATTCTAATATTGATTACTCTAATTGCACTATTTTAGCCTGTTCCTGCTCCTCCACCTTTTGATCCTCCTGTTCCTCAACCTCTAATTCCTGCACCATCTGTTCCAGATGCTCCTCCACCTCTGCTGGATCCCATCCCTTTGCCACTGCTACCTCTTGCACATCAGCCCTTTAGTCCTAATTGGCCTATTCATGATCTGGGAAGAATGGATATACAATGTCCTAATTGCCATGCTCTGCACTGGACGGCAGAACATCTCCTACAATCCTCCAATACTCATCCCAGGTTTGGCATGTGCTGCTTTAGTGGGAAGATTGTCTTGCCACCTCTCCATCCATTTGTAATTTACACTCCTCCATGTATTCCAGAAATTCCAGAAATTCTGGTCCATTCTGGCCGGAATTTCTGGAATATGCTACAGGACTTAGAAATGAGTCCAGAAAGTCCGGAAATTCTGGTAGAGTTCAGAAATTCCAGAAATTCTGGATGGAATTTCATATAAAATAAATATAACAAAAAAAAAGAAAAGGAGAGGATGAGGGAGTGGGGCACATCACTGGCCCCTCTCACCTATTGCACCCCACTCCTGCCCTGCAAGCAGTTGCTTGCAGCAGTGGTGGGGGGTGCTCAGTCACACTGGGTGCCCTTCACACATCTGGCATGTCCCTCACTCTGACTGAGTGATGTTTATATTATTTAAAATAGAGTACTAGTAAGATACAATATATATGAAATAAAATTAATGGGGAGGGGGGGGGCACGTCGTGTTGGCGTCGTTGCCCCCCATTCCCTGTCCCCCTCCCCTTCCATCATCCTCACCTATTGCGCCCCCCTCCACCCTGCGAGCAGTCGCTTGCAGCAGTGGTGAGGGGTGCTCTGTCGCGCTGGCTGTCATGTGGTCAGGTGTCTGGCACACCCCCTTGCTCTAACAGAGTAGTACTTATATTGATTAAAATAGAGTATAAATAAAATAAATATGTACAAAATAAAATTAAAGAGGAGGGGGGGGAGTGGGGCGCGGTGTGTTGCCGTCATTGTTCCCCTTCCCCATGCCTATCCCCCTGCAGTGGTGGTGGGGGTGCTCTATTGCGCTGGGTGTCATGGCTGGCACATCCCCCCCTCCCCCCTAGGGCGTCCCCCCATCCCCCAGCGTGTCCCCTCCCTCCCATGGTGTCCCCCCATCCCCCCCACGCATCCCCCCTCCCTCCTGGCGCGTCCCCCTCGGTTCTGGCTCGTCCATCTCCCTCCCAGCACATCCCCCTCAGTCCCAGGCATCCCCCTCGGCCCTGGCGCATCCCCCTGTCCCCCGGTGTGTCCTGTCATCCCTGGCGCATCCCGTGCACCGGTGGGGGTTGTCCCTGGCTGCTGGAGGCTGCTGGATTGGTGGGCAGTGACGTGGCTGTGCCGCTGTGGCAGGTGCTGGATTGGTGGGGGTTGTGGCTGGGGGAGGGTGCTGATTCGGTGGGCGGTGGGCAGTGACGTGGCAGCGGGTGTTGGGTTGGTGGGCGTGACATGGTGGCGGCGTTAGGTGCTCAGTTGGAAGGGAGGTGGCGCTGGGGTGACGTGGCCGCACTGGGCTAGGGATGGGGCAGCAGAGGGGAGGCAGCACTGGTTGTCATTGTCGTTGGGTGCATCTGGGAGGTCCCTGGCACCTTCCCCCACCCCATGAAGCCCCCCACCTCCCAGCTAAGTGGGGAGGAGGGGCGGCACGTCATTGCATACAAAAACTGAAAGAGAAAAATATATATTTGATTAGCTTTAAATAAAGATGAAATGGATCTTAAAATACTTACCATGAGGGCCTATGGCCCCCATGTTGTGTTAGAGGGAGGGGGGGGAGGCGGGGAGGGGAGAGGGAGGTGGTTGTCATGATAGTGGGTGGCAACACGTGAGCTGGCAGTCACAATGCGTCACGGTGGCAATTGTGGCCATGTGACATGTGTCCGGTTAGTTCAGTTAGTTCAGTTTTTCCTGGTTCGGGTATATTCTGGAAATTCTGGTCTAATTATTTAAACCGGAATTATCCTGTACAGTGAGAAATACACTAAAAAAAGTACAACCAGAATCAGAAAATTCCGGATAAATTCCGGAAATTTCAGCTATACCCTTACCCTTACCCCCCAAAACCCTTACCCACAGTCAGGGTAAGGGTTTTTGGGGGTAAGGGTAGGGGTTTCTAAAAACCCCAGGGTTTGCTCAAATATCAAGGGTATTCCTCTAATTTAGTGTGAAATAACCTTTAGTATTTTCTTTTCATGTGTTAAATAATGAAAATGTATCTATAGCACTTTAGAGCCATTTAATATGCTTTTATGCATACTAAAAATATTTTTTGTAGAAGGAAAACTAGGTTTTTTGGCACAAAAATAGATGATATATGCAAAAGATTTCCTCCTCATACATACCCTTGACCCCTGGCCAGGGTAAGGGTTTCATGAGGGTACACAATCCCAACCCCTACCCTTACCCTCATGTACCCTACCCCAGACCCCTGGGGGTTTTGAAACCCTCGACAATCCCTATTGATCCACCTCCCCCTGAGCTTTGGCAGTTGCTCACGGCCCAGGATCAAGTCTCCAAGAACTTCCGCAACCATATTCATATTTACAACAATGCTCTGGCTATGACATCACTTGGTCACAGGATGGAGGACCATGAGAATCTCAATCTCAATGATGGTGCTGGTCCTTATGTCTTTAGCCTACATGGTGAACTTTCACATAAGAGTGAATCTCTTTTGCCAGCTGAGGGAGAGGCTCCTGTCTATGCTCAGCTTTACATTTATGACCCTGCTGATGCTGTAGACTTAGAACAGCCAGCACCTGGAATAGAAATCTCCACCACCATACTTTGGTTACTCTTCAGGATATGATCTACCACCATCATACAGCTGTCCAAATGTACAAGCAGGCCTATGAGCTCACCAGAAACATGCCTCCACAGCAGCAATGCAAGATTGTTTTGTGCTTTGACCAAGGCTGTCGTCGTTACAACCTTCCTACTGCAGCCACCAATGAGATTGCAGTCATCCTCCCAGGTGATGGTGATCAGCCAGAGGCAGTCTGGGACATCATTCTATACCAGAGGCATGGCCCCCCACTTCAGCCCATCACAGATGCTCATCCACTCTACCCTGCTCTCCACTATGTCCTGCTGTTCCCTACTGGCCAGCTTCAATGGTATCCTCACATTGAGTATGCAGCTGTGGAAAATCCCAATGCCATGGGTGGTGATGAAGGAGGTGGTCAAAGGGGTTGCAAGCATGTTACCAAGTCAGAGTTCTACCGCTATCACCTGCATCCTCAACCTCCTGCCATTGAGCCTCAGCATCTCTTTTTCAGTGGAAAGCTTTTCCTGTCAGGACATCACCAATACCCAAGGGCAATGATGATGGCTCCCTCTAGATCAAACAACAACACACAAAGGAAATAGTCTAGTAGTCACAAGTGGTCACACCGAGTATAGGTGGATACCTGAGAGAACATGACTAGTGTCTCTAGGCATTTTATTCAAATATATATACTACTTTACATGAGGTAACCATGTGTAGACTGCGGCCATGCTTAGACCACGAGTCATCAATGGGTGCAGCATCCCATGCCTACAGCGTGAGGTGCGCAGCTTACATGTGCCTACCATGAGTCCGATCGTGCTGTGTGTCAGCCATGCATGTACCGTGTGTTGTACCTACCCTTAGCCATGTGTTCGATTGTAAGGACCTTGTACATAAAAGTGTCATCACGTCAAAACAATGAAAATAATAGTATTAATTGTCTTTGGAAATTGTACTCTTGACATTTCCAGGAGTTCATTTGTGATCAGTGGGCAATGGCAGAACAGGAAAGGCTCCACTTCATCACAATGAACCAGAACTCTATTCGGGGTGAGGTCTATGCTGTATTGGCAGATGCTGTTGCTGCAAATGTTGATGCCAATGTTGAGTCTCTTGGGCAAAGGATCATTTTGCCTTCTTCCTTTGCAGGGAGCACATGGCATATGCAGCAGCTTCTCCAGGATGCAATGGCTATCAATCAGTATTTCAAAGGAGGTGATCTCTTCATGACCATCACAGCAAATCCTAAATGGCCAGAGATTGTAAATGAGCTTGGTCCATGTCAGACAGCATCTGATCACCCTGATGTGGTTGTTTGTGCATTCTTTGCAAAGCAGAAGCAGATTGTAAAGGACATAGAGGCTGGCATCTTTGGCAAAGCTCTTGGATATGTGTTTACCATTGAGTACCAAAAGCGTGGTCTCCCTCACATGCACTGCATCATCTTTCTCCATCCTGATTCCAAGCTCCACACTCCTGAGCAGATAGACAGTCTTCTCTCTTCAGAGTTTCCTGAGGACAATCCTGAACTATTGGAGAAGATCAAGAAGTTCATGGTTCACAGTCCCTGTGGTGCTGATAATCCAGAATGGCAGGTGCTCCAAGAACTTCCCTAAGCCTTTCAGAGATCAGACTTCAGTTTCTGAAGATTCCTATGCTTCTACTAGGCATCGGGACACTGGCCACACACATAACATTCAGGGGAAGCTAGTGTTTAAAGGTCCAGTCCAGTCCGGTTTTTTTGCCTAATTTGGACGAACCAGAACCAAAACTGGTTGCCCCTTATGGTGAGACTGTGGAAAACTGGACTGAACCACAAAAAACCGGTCCAAAACAGTTTGAACTGGTTTGAACTGAAGTCCAGTCATAACCAGTTCAGATTAGTGCTTTCAGGTCAGGTCATATTGACTGAAAAAGACCAGGTGACCAAACCAGACCATAACTGATTGTGACCAGACTTCCAGTCATGGTTATGGGGGGTCGGGGTGCTCATCGGTCATGGTCTTTCTATTCTTGAAGTTCACAGAAACCAGCCAAAAGCCGGTCATGACTGATTATGGACCAAACCAGTCCTATTATTAGTAGTATTAAAAATATATTTATATATATCTAATATTGGGTGCTGGGAGCAAACCCAGGAGAGTCAGAATGAGGATTGGGGGGGGTTATATAGCTTTCTGGCCATGCACTGATCATGTGTACTTGTTTGTCGCAGTCCAAATGTGGCACAAGTATTTGCATGTGATTATACTGCTGAGCTGGCACTCAAATGCCCCTTGACACCTCCAAACATCCAACACTGCTCTTCAACGCCAACATCGACATTGACATCACCACTGGAGCAGGGAGAGTGCCAGGGAGCACAAGAGAGGATGACAGGGAGGGGAACACCTGTATGGCCAGGACCCAAATGACATGTATCATCATTTGGGCCTAGGTTTGTTTTTCTTTGTTTCACTGCTTGTTTTATGACCTGATGATAATTTTTAGCATTTAAACTTCACCTGCCACCTAACAATACCCACTGCTGTAAGCCACTGCTCACGGTGATAGCCTTCCACCAAGTATGGGCAGCAAAATCGTGTTTTGCCATATTCTAAGGTCATGGGGCAATCTTCCTCTTTGTTCTGTTTCCCTCCATTTCCTTCTGAAGACATGCAAACACCCATTTCTAACTATACTTACCTATATTTCACTATTTTACGGACTTCACACACTTTGCAGCTACTTTGCGGAGTTTGCGAACTGACCCACTTCATACTTACCTGGGCTACCCTTAATTAGTTAGTGTAGACAGTCCGTTAGTGATGGACATGGACAGTATCCACAGTTTGCAGAGTATCCACTTTACTCTATCCTGTATAAAAAGTCTATGTAAAATATTAGAAACAGAGATCTCGTCTCCCCCTTTCTCAGCGCTAAGATTTCACTTCTCATTTCCTCTCGTGTTCAACTGCGAAGTTGACTCGTGACTTATTCAAATATTGTCACTGCGTTATTGCGACCAGGAACTGGGACAATCCTAGTTCATTGGTAGAGTACTTTTCATCAAACTGCATTATTAGACTGCGAACTACTGACTACCTTTTATTATGATGTTTCACTAACCTTTTCTACTAACTTCGCATTCTTCGCACTTCGTTTATGCTGTACATTGTTAACAGCAGACATCACAGACTTCCACCCTTGTAGAAGAAGGCCGGTTCTGGGACCCTTTAAACTAACTCTTCCCTCTTCTAGTTTTCCAGTGCTTCTTTGCAGCTAGGAATGCTAGGAACACATCAGCGGGGTGGTGGATCTAATGCCACATGATGCTGCTCCCTGGCTAACCTCGCATGCCATGGCACCACCATGCTATGTCATCTGGCATCCAGATCACAATGACACCGCTGCAAGCAACTGCTCGCAGGGTGGTATTTGTCTCGCAACCGGCCTCTTGTGCCTCACTTGCCAACGCGATCCATGGTGACAGTTCTCGGTTGCCTCACAACGTGTCTCCCATGTCCCCCACATCTTGCTTGCTAATGTGAGTTGGGACCTCGGACCTCTTACAATGCATCTCCCATGTCCCCCCCGTCTCGCTTGCCAATGCAAGCTGGGACTGTATCTTTGGTTTCCCTTACGGTGCGTCTCCCCCATCTCACTTGCCAACACGAGCCGGGGCTGTAGTCCTTCCCTTCCCCTGGATCCTTTTACAATGACACTGCCATGAGCAACTGCTTGTGGGGTGCATCCCAACTTAGCCCAAGCAACGATGACTTGTTGTCAGCATCATTTCCTGCACAATGTTCTCCTACAACCCCCCCCCCCCCCTCTTGCTCTCCAACACAAGCTCTAGGGGGTTACAGTTCATAGTATTACAGCTCTCGATGTAGTCAGTAAAGTAGTAGTAACCGGTCATTAGACCATAACTGAACTGATTGTGACTGGTCCTCTGTGGTCTGGTCATTGGTTACAAACTTTGTAATAAAATTTGAACTGGTCACAGTCTCAGTGAACCAGACCTGAAAGCACTAGTTCAGACCAGTCCAAACTGATGAAAACTGGTCTTTGTGCAGTGTTAAGGTACTAAGACCAGTTGCAAACTATGTAATACAGTGTACATAAGGTGCCTGCAAAGTGTTTATGGTGATAACAAATTTTTGCATATGAAAAAATACAACAATTAGATGTTGTATAAGTTCGGTTTGGCAGTAAAATATTGTTTTGGCCATAGTACATGCAGTTCTGGACCGTTTGTCTTAAAAATTGGGTCAAAAGATGCGCATTTATAGGGTGTACCTTGTGATGTTTGAACCGGTTAAAACCGGTCTGGTTTGGTCTGGTTTGGTGCAGTTTTGTTATTGCGAGAAACTTGAACTGAAACTGGAAGTCCAACCTTTTCCAGTTTAGGTCCAGTTCAGTCCAGTTTTTTTTCAGTTCATAGGACTGGACCTTTGAACACTAGGGGAAGCAGGTTGACAATTGCTGGGTTGTCACTTTCTGTGCCAATCTCATCTGGAAGTATGACTGCCACATCAACATAGAGTCCATTGCCTCCATCAAGGCTCTCAAGTATATCTTCAAGTATGTGTACAAGGGCCATGACTGCACCACCATGCAGTTTGGAACCTATAATGATGAAGTCAGGCAGTACTTGGATGCTCGCTATATTTCATCCTATGAGAGCATCTGGCATCTCTTTCAGTTTCCCATGCATGGCATCTCTCCCAATGTTGTCAGGCTTCAGGTGCATCTCCCAGGCCAGCAGTATGTCACTTGGAATCAGAGTGGCCCATAGACCATCCAGAATTTTGTGGAACAGGCTTCAACACATGATACTACTCTCACAGCCTATTTCAAGGCAAATGTGCAGTGTCCAGAGGTTGCCCAGGATGTACTCTATCAGGACTTTCCCTCAAAGTTTGTGTGGGACCAGAGAAACCACAAGTGGAAACCCAGACAGCGAGGGTTTGCAGTGGGGAAAATGTACTATGCTCAGCCAACTGTCAGTGAATGCTTCTATCTCCGGCTTCTTCTTACTGCTGTGAAGGGAGTAACTTCCTATGAGGATCTCTGGACTTTCCAGGGAAACACTGCTCCTTCATTCAGAGAGGCATGCTTGGCATGGGGTCTTCTAGAGGATGATCAGGAGTGGGTGCAGTATTTGGAGGAAGCAAAGTCTATGGCAACAGATCGTCAGCTCCATAGTCTTTTTGCCACCATCCTTTGTGAATGTGCTCCCTCTGATCCTGTCCATCTTTGGAACACATACTGGCCCAACGTCTGTGATGATCTGCACTACCAGCTTCAACACAACAACATCCACATCAACCCCACTGATGATGAAGGATTATGGTCTCTTTCTCATTGATGAAATCCTCAAGTCCTCAAATAAATCCCTTCAGAAGGATTGGCCACACATGCCTCACTCTACTCAGAACTGGGAAGTCAACTTGGAAAACAGGCTTATCATGCAGCAGTGCAGATATGATGTGGAGGAGCAGGCAGTGTTGGCAGCAGAGAATGAGCAAAACCTCAATGCAGACCAGAGAACAGCTTATCAGGAAATCCTCCATGCAGTCTGTGAAAAGACTGGCCAGACATTCTTCCTTCATGGCCCAGGTGGCACTGGTAAAACCTATGTCTACAACACCCTCTGCCATCGACTTTGTTCTGAGGGGAAGATCGTTCTCTGTGTTGCATCTTCTGGGATTGCTGCACTATTGCTCTCAGGTGGCTGCACTGTCCATTCCTTCTTCAACATTGTTCCATCAAACATCAATGAGTCCACCACCTGTTCTATCTCCAGAGGTACACTCAAAGCTGGCCTCCTGAAGCAAACTGATCTAATCATCTGGGATGAAGCCATCATGCAGCATTGTCACATTTCTGAAGCTGTTGACCATACTCTGAGGGACATTCATGAGGTTGACCAGCCATTTGGTGGAATTACTGTGGTTTTTGGAGGAGACTTTCACCAGATCCTGCCTGTGATTGAGAGGGGTTCTCAACCTCAGATAGTGGGGGCATCCTTGCAGCACTCTGTTCTCTGGCACCACATCAAGGTCCTCCATCTTAAAATCAACATGCGCCTCAACACAGCCAATGCTCAGGAGCAAGATTTTGCACAGTGGCAGATAGAGGTAGGAAAGGGTGGCCATACAGATGAGAACTGCAACATCACTCTTCCTTAGCATTTCAAGTGTGCTGAGAACACTGTGTCATTGCTCATTGACGCCATCTATCCTGGGATCTCCAACCCTCATCAGCATTCAGATGAATACTTCTCACAGAGGGTAATTCTGGCCTGCTGCAATGATGATGTGGATGACTTGAACCATACTGTGCTTCAGAAGTTTCCTGGACAGGAGCAAGTGTTTCACAGTGTGGATTCCATTGTCAATGATGGGGATGATGAACTGTTGTACCCTATAGAATATCTCAACTCTCTGAATTGCTCAGGTCTACCATTGGCACACTTGGCTCTAAAGGTGGGCTGCCCTGTGATAGTGTTGCAGAACCTGAATTTGGAGGGAAGAGTATGCAATGGGACTTGAGGAATTGTGACAAGGATGAGGAACAGGGTATTGGAGGTACAGCTGATCACTGGAGATCATGCTGGAGAGAAGATATCCATCCCTCAGATGTGACTTCAGCTGATGGAGGGACAGCTGCCTTTTAGGATGAATCAGTTCCAGTTTGCAGTTCGACTCTGCTTCTCTATGTCGATCAACAAATCACAGGAACAGTCAGTATGGCATGTAGGATTGGACTTTCAGAGTGCAGTGTTTACACATGGGCAGTTTTATGTGGCAGTGTCTCTGGTGAAGTCTGTGCATAACATCAAGGCAATATGGGGGAGTGAAAGTGAAAATGGCATGACAAAGAATATTGTTTATAATGAAGTACTATTAGATTAATGTATATATTGATGTAGAAATAGTTTTAACTGTAGATAAGAAAGGACAAAGTAAAATTGTAGATAGCTACTAATTTTGTATTAATTTACTATTTACTATTTACTATGACACCTCCTACACACAGGCAGGGGCCTTTGGTCCCTGAGTGTGTTGACAAGATGAGTAAAAGATGCAAGCAGGGGGTTCAGGGGGCACAGCCCCCTGACAAGCTGAAGAAGCAGCCGCAGGAGTGATGTGAGCGAAGTGAGCAGAGCGCTGGAGGCATGCTTCTGAAGCTTGTAATAAAGTATTTGAGAGTGGTCACGTTTTCAGGCTGTGTGACTTTAGGAACTGTGTGTGATTTTTTTGACATGTGTGACTTTTTCGAGCTGTGTGAATGTTTTTGGGCTATGGTACATGATGACTAATTTGACTAAGCAGCACCTGACCATCCTCCAATACATAGAGTGTACAGCCACAACTCCGTGGGCTGAACAAAATGCAAAAACCTGTTCACAACCCCAGCACATGACTACCATCAATTGTAGATAATGTTCAGTTTGAGTTTGAGTTTGAGTAAGTGAAGTCAGTCTGAAGTAAGCAATTGGTAAGGTCAATTAAGCAACCAAGTAAGACAATAAGTCAGTCTGAAATAAAGCAATTCAGTAAGGTCAATTACCAGAGCAACAAGTAACAAGCACTGAGTAACAAATGAGTGAGTGAAAAATAAGTTCACTCAGTTAGAAAAGATTACATTACAGTCTAAAAAATTACAAAAAAAATAAAGATGTAAGTTGATGTTGTTTTATTTATGGCTTAGGTTGGAGTTCTGAATGAGTGTCCAGGAAGAGTGAGGATGGGATGAGTATGATGGTGATGGTGAGAGGGGAGAGAGGGAAGAAGGGAGACTCAGAGAGAGGGATGTGAGGGTGAAGATGAGGGAGGGGATGTCAGGGGGGGTTGAGGGGGTGGGGGAGGTGGGGTGTGAGAGTGAGGTTGAGGGTGAGGGGGGTGAAGGTGAGGGATGTGAGAGGGACAGGAGAGAGGGACAGGAGGGGGGGAGAGGGAGAGAGGGGGGGGAGGGAGAGAAGGGGAGAAGGGGAGGAAGGATTTACACCACTGGGCTGGAGGAAGGGGGGTAGGGTGTGAGAAAAAGAGGTGTGAGGGTGAGGGGAATGGGACAGGCAGTGGGGAGAGTGAGAGAAGGGAGTGAGGGGGAGTGTGTGGGGGGGATATGGAGGTGAGGGGTGTGAGGTGAGACAGACAGTGGGGAGAGTGATACAGAAAATAAGGCAGGGATGAGGGATGAGGAGGGGTGTGAGGATGAGAATGATATGAGGGGAATGGAGAGGGTGAGGGATGAGGGAGGGGATGTGAAGGTGAGGGACAGGCAGTGAAGCAGGAGAGTGGGGGTGGGAAGGGAAGGGGGAAAGGGAGAGGGGAGAGGGGAGAGGGGTGGGGTGTGAGGGACAGGGGTGTGAGGTGAGGCAGGCAGTGGGGAGAGTGATACAGACAGTAAAGGAGGGGCCCAGGTAAGAAGGAGAAGGATATGGGGGGAAGGGGGAGGGAGAGGGGCGATGGAGGAGATGTGAAGGTGAGGGAGGGGATGTGAAGGTGAGGGACTGATGGTGAAGCAGAAGAGATAGGGTGGGATGGGAAAGATGGATAGAGAAGGGATGGGGAGGAACTGAGTAGGAGTGCAGAGAAGGTGGCCCTTCTCTCCTCCCTTCTCCCTTCTACATCAAAACCCTCCTGAATGTGGGTGTCTGTGTAGGATGTGGGACTGGATTTTTGGAGTTTAATTTTTAGACATGGGAGTGATAGTGTGACAGGTGAAGTCTGTGGACAACATGAAGGGAATATAGGGAGATAAAAGTTCAGATGGGTGGATAAAAAATATTGTATATAATTAAGTGGTATCAGATTAATGGATATATTGATGCAGAAATAGTTTTAATTGTAAAGAAGAAAGTAAAAAGTAAAATGTGACATGGCCACTAATTACTATTAATTTACTATGACACCATCATCACACAGGCAGGGGCCGTTGGTCCCTGACTGTGAGTAAAAGACACCTGTAGGGGGTTCAGGGGGCACAGCCCCCTGACAAGCTGAAGAAGCGGATGCAGGAGTGATGTGAGCAGAGTGCTGGAGGCATGCTTCTGTTAGGACATCGCTATATCTATAAAGACACAGACAACGGCTCCCTCCAAAACAACAACAACCAAGAAAGAAGAAGAGTCTAGCAGTCAAGAGGCGGTCACACTAGAGTATAGCGGATAACCTAAGAGAACATGACTAGTGTCTCTAGGCGATTTATTCAGATATATATACTACTCTACATGAAGTAACCATGTGTTAGCTGTGCCTAGACCATGAGTCATCAGAGGGCGCAGCACCATGCCTACAGCGTGAGGTGTGCAGCTACATGCATCTACCATGTGTCCAATTGTGCCATGTGTTGGCCATATGTGTACCATGTGTTGTACCTACCCTTAGCCATGCACTCAATCATAGGGACCTTGCGCCTACTGCATGTACATAAGAGTGTCATCATAACCAAATATTGAAAATAATAGTATTAATTGTCTTTGGAAAATCGTACTCCTGACAGCTTCTGAAGCTTGTCATCTATAACATATGTTACGACCCGAATGTGGGAACAATTATATAAAGTTGGTCAGCATTAGTCAGGATTTGTCAGAGCTGACCAATTATGACCAACCATCTATCGTCCCATACCTACCAGTAGTATTACATAATCAAAAAATGCGATATAGTGGACACCTACTTTCACGCCTCACAGTTTTTGGGCATTGCCACACCAAACAGATGTCAATTCCTACTATGTGAAGAGAGAGACAGTAACACACAACATTGAACATTCAATTGAGTCATTGGCTACAGTATCCTCTCTTCACACAAGACTTGGGCACAAGATGATCAGGAATGGGTCCAGTGTCTTACAGAGGCAGCAGTGATGCAGCTGGGTTCATCTCTCAGATCACTCTTTGCCACCATTCTACTCCATTGTAATCCAACATCTCCTGGCCTTCTTTGGGATCAGTTCAAACATCACATCTGTGATGACCTTAGAGCTAGACTCCAGACTATCTATCCAGACAGGGAATTTACCAATGATGAGGTTTATATGTATGGCTTGCATCTCATTGATGAGATTCTTATCAGGTCAGAAAAGACCATGGCCCATTTTCCAGAGATGCCTGCTATCCAAGGCCGCTGGCACATTGAGGTCCCAGGAAATAGGCTTCTGCAGCAACAACGGGATTACAATGTTGATGAGTTGGCTGCCAAAGTCACTCACAATCTCCAGCTTTTCAACCAGCATCAGAGACAGGTCTATGATGCAGCAATTGAGTCTGTTGCATACAAGAGGGGAAAGGTTCTATTCTTGCACAGTGCTGGGGGTTGTGGAAAGACCTTTGTCTGCAACACCATTGCAGCAGCTGTTCGTGCTCAAGGTAAAATTGCTCTATGTGTGGCATCATCTGGAATCTCTTCATTGCTACTCAATGGGGGCCACACTGCACATTCAACCTTCAAAATCCCAATTCAAATAGATGAGGCCTCCCATTGCTTGATGGCCACAGGTTCAGATTGGCACCAGCTGCTTCAGGACACTGACATTATTATCTGGGATGAAGTTCCCATGCAGCATAGATATGCCATAGAAGCAGTGGACCACACTCTCCAGGATCTGTTGAAAAATAATCATCCTTTTGGTGGAATCACTGTTCTGTTTGGGGGTGACTTCAGACAGACTCTACCTGTTGTTCCTAGGGGTTTGAGGGAGCATATCATTTCTGCATCCATCAGACGCAGCAGACTATGGCAGTACATTTCCATACACCACTTGCAAACCAATATGCGCCTTGATAGAAATCCAGAAAATGATGCACATGCTGCCTGGCTATTAGACATTGGAGCAGGCAAGACAGTGGATGATGCAGACTCCATTGAGGTTCCAGAGCCCATGCTCTGGCAGGACATGGATTCTCTTATCAACTCCACATACCCAGGAATTGAACAAGGCAACAAACCAGATCAGTACTATCTTGACAGGACAATTCTTACTTGCACAAATGACAATGTTGATGTCATCAACTCTGCAATTCTTGCCAGGTTTCCTGGACAACTCCACATATTCAACAGTGCAGACACAGTCTCACTGAGGGAGCAGCAGCTTGATAACTTCCAGCCTTATCCAACAGAATATCTAAATTCTCTCAAAGCAAGTGGTCTTCCACTTTCAAAACTGGCACTCAAGATAGGTTGTCCTGTCATGCTCCTATGCAATTTGGATGTCTCAGAAGGACTTTGCAATGGAACTTGCCTTATTGTCCTTGAAGCAAGATCACATGTATTAAAATGCAGGATTATCAGTGGGGATGCAAAGTTTGCAGGAAACATAGTGTATATCCCTCGCATCACATTGGAGCCATCTGCAGAGAACCTGCCATTGCCATTGTGTTGTCACCAATTTCCAGTTTGCTTGGCATTTGCAATGACCATCAACAAATCACAAGGCCAATCTGTATCACACGCTGGTTTGGATTTACAGACACCAGCATTCTCTCATGGACAGCTCTATGTTGGGCTCTCAAGATGTACATCTTCTGCAAGAATAAAGGTCCTTCTGAATGAAGGGAATGCAGATAGAAGGACAGCAAACATTGTATATAAAGAAGTGTTGAATGGTGTTGTGCAATAAGGGTGAGTAAGAATAAATTTAATAATGATAAGAAAAGCTAACAAAAATGTTTAGTTAGAATTTGTAGATAAATATAGACTTGGATTAGATTGTGTTTTGTAATTGACTGAGTTTTGAACTGTATTTAATTTTTGGACTTAAGGGCAGGTTGTTGCGACTTTGGGAAAGATAAAATTTGCTTTTTTAACTCAAGGGCAGGCTACTGTGACTTGGGGAAAAGTAAGAAAACCTACATGGCACTGAACACACCACATGACCAATGCAAGTGTGGTGTGTTCAGTGTAAGAAAGACTATTAATCTCACAACACGAGCAACGTGAGTGTTGTGGAGAGAAAGACCCCTGGACACACAACACTCGCATTGCTCGTGTTGTGTGTCCAGTTCTTGGACCTGGCTGTAGTAGGATTAAACATTGTGTAAAGTATGCGGGGGGGTTTGGGGGGCTTGCCCCCCTACGAGCTGAAGATGGAGTGCCGGAGTCATGGCCAAGCAACGCGAGGTCCGTGACAAAGGCACGTAATCGTAAGCTCGTTAAGTAATAGAGAATGGTCATGTGGAGCAGTCGTGGGGGTTTCTGACTCAGCTCTAATAGACAACAGCCACCTGCTCCTTCGTGGGCAAAAGCTTGGTAATATGACTAAGCATGACAAACCGTGCTCAAATACATAGTGCGAGTGCAGTGAGCTCAAGCTCAACTAATTAACATTTTTCCCATGCTTCACCTGGTAATTTTTCGAGCACTTTCTTTGCATTTTCTCCACTCTCTCTGCCTCTTTTCTTGGGCTGTTTGGATTTTCCAATTCCCCTGTGGGCTCTTTTCCAGTTTGGGTCTGTTTTGAAATAAGCAATGTAAGCAATTATAAGCCTTTAGTAGCAAATAAATCAGTTCAGTATAAGCAATTCAGTAAGGTCAATATTATGAATTAGTTAGATTGCAGTCCAAAAATTACAAAAAAATTAACAAGTCAAGATGTAAGTTGATGCCTCTTATTTATGGCTTAGGTTGGAGTTCTGTCTGAGTGTCCAGGAAGGGTGAGGATGGGATGAGGATGGGGGGTGTGATGGTAGGGATGTGGGAGGGAGGGGGAGGGATGTGAGACAGAGTGAGGGGGTGAGGGAGGGGAGACAGGGAAGAGGGAGTTCTGTCTGAGTGTCCAGGAAGGGTGAGGATGGGATGAGGATGGGGGGTGTGATGGTAGGGATGTGGGAGGGAGGGGGAGGGATGTGAGACAGAGTGAGGGGGTGAGGGAGGGGAGACAGGGAAGAGGGGAAAAGGGGGGGAGACAGGGGGAGAGGGAGGGAGGGGGGGGGAGAGGGGGGGACATGGGGGACATGGGGGGACATGGGGGACATGGGGGGACATGGGGGACATGGGGGGACATGGGGGACATGGGGGGACATGGGGGACATGGGGGGGCAGGGAAAGAGGGGGACAGGAGGATAGACCTGGAAAGAGGAGGAGACCAGGGAGGCCTGGGAAGGGGAGAGGAGGGGAGACAGCAGTAGAGGGGGGGAGACAGGAGAGGGAGAGAGGAGGGGGGGAGAAGGGCTGTGAGGGAAAAGGGGTGTGAGGGTGAGGGGGGTGGGATAGACAGTGGGGAGAGGTGTAAGGGGGAGTGTGAGAGGAGGAGGAATGTGGTGGTGGGGGGTGAGAGGTGAGACAGGCAGTGGGGAGAGTAATACAGAAATAAGGGAGGGGTGAGGGATGGAGAGAGGTGTGATGGGGAGAAGGATATGAGGGGGAGGGGGAGGGGATGTGAAGGTGAGGGACAGACAGTGAAGCAGGGTGTGAGGGAGAGGGGTGTGAGAGGGAAAGGGTGGGAAGGGAAGGGGGGGAGAGGAGAGGGAGAGGGGGAGAAGGGATTTACCACCAATGGGCTGGAGGAAGGGGGTGGGGTGTGAGAAAAAGGGGTGTGAGGGTGAGGGGGAAGGGACAGGCAGTGGGGAGAGTGAGGGAGGGGAGTGAGGGGGAGTGTGTGTGAGGGGGGATGTGGAGATGAAGAGTGTGAGGTGAGGCAGGTAGTGGGGAGAGTGATACAGACAATAACAGAGGAGTGAGGGATGTGGAGGAGTGTCAGAGGGAGAAGGATATGAGGGAAAGGAGGAGGGGGAGGGGTGAGAAAGGGGGTGTGAAGGTGAGGAAGCAGAAGAGTAGGGGTGGGCTGGGAAGGGGCTGAGTTGAGGGGTGTGGAGGAGAGGGGGGGAGAGAAAGAGAGTGATAAAAACAATAAGAAGGGGCCCAGGTGAGGGATGGAGAGGAGTGTCTGGAAGAGAAGGATAAGGATATAAGGGGGAGGGGGATGGGGATGGGTGAGAGGCAGACAGTGAAGCAGGAGAGTGGGGGTGGGATGGGTATCAAATGGCTAATACTAAGAAATGGCTGTGTGAGATTGGGGGCATTGAGGGAGATGGCCTGGCTCTGCTTTGTACATCTGTTTCCTCCATTGAGCTGATCTCCTTAGGAGTATGCTATGTCACACAGGGCAACTGGACTGGCCTGGGAAATGCCTTCCCCTCTCAGACACAAGCAGGGGTGTTTGGTTGCTGACTGTGGTAATAAGATGTATATGGGGATATATCAATAGTTTTTGACATAGATAAGCAAGTAAAATACTACATAGCTATTAACTTACTATCTTACTATTGATTTACCATAGCATCTCTTCCAGACAGTCAGAGGCTGAAGGTTCCTGTTTGTATTGTCAAGATGTATAAATTATTGGGGCAGCTACTGAATACTGATTTGCAATAACACCTCCTACATTCGGCCGCTGACTGTGTTGTCAAGCTGAGTAAAAGACAGCCACAGGGGCTTTGGGGGGCCCAGCCCCCTGACAAGCTGAAGAAGTGGCCACAGGGGTGATGCAAGCAAAGCAAGCAGAGTGCCAGAGGCACTTCTTCAGCTTGTCAATAGTTAAGAGAAGAAGGTACATAGAGTATCTAATCTGCAGAGTGCATAGATACAAATAGAGTGACACATGCATGTGGGTCAAAGTGGATCCTGTGACCATGTCTCGCTGCTGATGCAGCTCAGTCTTGGATCACATGATCACATGTGTCATGGGGTGGATAGGAAATTTCAAAGTGCAGTTCACTTAGTCACTGCTACTTTTGGACAGTGGCAGAATCGCCCAACATACATTTTTTTTTATAGACGATGTCAGAGGTTGTTAGACTCAAATTTGAAATAAAACTGAAAAAAAAACTATGACTGTAAAGCAACAGCAGCGTGTGCCTGAGCTAGCAAGGCCCTCAGAAAAGTCAATCAGCCTAACTTGGATGACAGCAATGATGTGGAGTCTTGGGCAGATGATGATTCTGACATCGAATGCACAAGTTGGATTGGAGGAGTCAATTATATTTCATCAGATTTGGAGGATGAAGATTGGACTGAGACTGACTCTGATTCAGACATTGGGAAGGATGACAGTCCCAATGACTTTGATCTCAAAGAGCTCAATGGAGGGCATTTGTGCATTTTTCTTCCCAAGTTTCATTGTGAACTGAACTTCATAGAATTTTTCTGGGGTGCTGTCAAGAGATATCTGCAGATGCACTGTGATTACACCTTTACAACCCTGCAGGAGAATATGCCGAACATGCTCGCATCAGTTCCAATCGAGACCATCTGGAAATGGGAGCACAAGATGAAACAGTGGATGGAGGCATATTGGAGTGGACTTGGGACAAAAGAGGCTCAAATTCAGGTCAAGAACTTCAGCTCACAGTTTGATATTTAAATTACCATTTTGGGACATGGCAGTGGAATTTGTCAGCCCAAAAAAATAACTCCCCCAGTTTTGAGTATTTTGACAATTGGTCTAGTAGTTTTGTTCCTATGATAAAAAGAAGCATTTCTACTAAAGGAATAAGAATTTTGGTGCTTTGTCAGAGTGGAATTTTGCTTGTACAAAAGTAGTGGTGACTAAGTGAACTGCACCATAGAATTGAGCATTTTTGAACAGATCATGTGATCTGCAATGCTGGCCACTGCTGCATAGCCTGGGACCCAACATATGGGTCTTCAGTGGAACCCCCAAATGTTGGGAAATTTCAAACTCCACACTGATGCCAATCCGTTGCTGAACATCAGATGACTGGATGTGCTCATGTGTCACCTTTGTTTACTGGATTTCCTTGCTTTTTCTTTACATTGTTCACATGCTAGATCCCTTGGAATCTGGCCTAAGCAACAACAATGGACTTGTGCTAGCCTGTTGGATCCTCCATCCTTGTCTGCCACATGATCTGCATGATTATATCCTCAAGGGTCTTTGCAAGGCAGCAGATGGAGTTCATGTGTTGCTTGTGGTGAAGACTGGTGGTGGAAAAACTGGACTTTTTTATGGCTACATACTCTTTCTACATGCATTGAGAGATCTCAGCCCTTCCTGTCCTGTCCTCAAGCGAAAAATCCCAGAAAATCCTGTTATCATTGTTGTGTATCCAACCAAAGGACTTGAAGAGGAGATGGTGAGCTTCAGTCATGGAGTAACTGTCTTTTCTTACCCACCTCCTGACAATAGGAGAAAACCTTCCAGAAGCTTGGCATTTCTGCTCTGGCCATCAATGAAGATACACTCATAGCTGCCCATGCTTGCCAGAAATATTTGTGGGAGAAGGCCATGTTAGGAGTTTCTATGCTTCTCCTGTCTCCAGGGCAGCTGTCTTCAAGAAGTTTTGATCATTTATTGCAGAAGAAGGCTTTCTCGGAGCATATTGCAGGATTGGGGCTCGACGAGATGCATTTGGTGCTTGATTGGGGAAATGCAGGTTTCCGTGAGGCCTTTCGACACATTGGTCTTGTTCTTGCATGTCTCCCTCACAGTACCACATTCCTTGGAGCTACAGTGATAGGCTTCCACCAAGTATGGGCAGTGAAATCATGTTTCACAGTATTTTATGGTCGCAGGGCGATCTTCCCCTTTCCTCCATTCTTCTCCATTCCCTTCTGAAGACATGCAAATGCCCATTGCTAACCACACCTACCTATATCTCACTTTTTAAGGACTTTGCATACTTCACAGGTACTTTGCACACTTTGCAGGTACTTTGCAGAGTTCACAAACTGACCCACTTCATACTTACCTGGGTTACCCTTAAGTAGTTAGTGTAGGCAATCCACTAGCGATGGACATGGACAGTTTCCACATTTCACATAGTATCCACTTTACTCTATTTTGTATAATAAGTCTATGTAAAATATTAGAAAGAGAGATCTCTTCTCCCCCTTTCTCAGCGCTAAGGTTTCAACTCTCATCTCCTCTTGTGTTCAACTGTGAAGTCAACTCATGACTTATTCAAGTATCATCACTGCATTATTGCAACCAAGAACTGGAACAATTCTAGTTCATTGGTAAAGTACTTTTCATCAAACTGCGTTATTAGACTGCAAACTATTGACTACCTTTTATCATGACGTTTTGCTGACCTTTTCTACTAAATTCACATTTTTCGCACTTCATTTAGGCTGCACATTGTTGACAACAGATATTGCAGACCTCCACCCTTGTAGAAGAAGGCCGGTTCTGGGACCCTTTAAACTAACTCTTCCCTCTTCTAGTTTTCCAGTGCTTCTTTGCAGCTAGGAATGCTAGGAACACATCAATGGCAACTTTACCCACCCACCAAACACTGCCACTTATTTCTAGCCTTGGTCTGAAACCTGGCACATTCTTTTTCAATCAACATTCCAATCTTCGTGCCAATGTGCATATTATCTTTTGAGTTCTCCATCACGGGCTTGGAGGATGGCACTTCCCAGATCTGAAATGGATTGTTGATGGTGATCATAAAACAATCATTTATTGTGATACTATATAGGCAAAACATCTCTAGCTGTTGAATGTCCATGTTCTGAGCCACTGTCATCAATGTCTTCCTGCGTATTCAGGTAGAATTACAGTGGATTTTACTCAGGAGGCAAGGCCCATGCACTTGGTGCCTGGCCAGCATGGAACGGCATCAGTGTGGAGTTTGAAATTTCCCAACAATTGGGGGTTCCACAGAAGACCCACACATTGGGTACCAGGCTTTATAATAGTGAACGATTATCTTCACTAATACTACAAGACAGGCTTGCCAGGCTAGTTGCTGCACATTCACAACTTGCTGATCACGTGTTCAAGCACATCATGGGGTGGATAGGAATTTTGGATGCCCAGATAGTGGGGAGCAAGCTCCCAATTATGTGCTTAGTATCGCTGCAAGGTGACATCAACATGCCATTTTTCGACTGAACGCATAAGCGCGATGACAAGGAAGAATATGTGGACCATCATGCCACAAATGGCAAGGTGCATGATAATGAGTAAATTAGAGTAATGCCAGCCTTGGAAAGTTTGGCAGGAAGGGGAAAACCGGATGATCCTTTGGGATTGAGGACAGGCTGGCAGACTCAGGATTGGGGAAGGAAGAGGATGTGATATCTGTGAGAAATAGGGCATGGCACGGGTACGGGTAACACCGTATGTTTCTGCTTATGGGTATGCAGGGGTACGGGTATGGGTATGGCATTGCCCTACCCATGCAACACCGTACCCTTACCCACGGGTTTATGGGTACTGACAGCCGGTCATGTGCGTGATCATATGATGTTGTCAATCACAAACAACACCAACATCAACAGCAACAACGACTACAACTATGACCACGACCCCCTCCCTTGCTCCAAGTGCGAGTGGGTGGGGGATTTTCTTTTGTTCTGGGCAACGATGACAGCGACGACCCCTCCCTCGCATCAAGCGCAAGCAATGACAACGACGACAACCTCCCTCCCTTGCTCCAAATGCGAGTGGGGTGGTTTGGCTTTTGTTCTGGGCAACAACAACGATGACGACCCCCTCCCTCACATCAAACGCGAGTGGGGGGGTTCTTCTTGTGTTCTGTGCAACAGCGATGGCGATGGCCCCCTCCCTCGCATCAAACGCGAGTGGGTGGGCTCTTCTTGTGTTCTGTGCAACGACGACAGCGACGGCCCCCTCCCTCTCATCAAACGCGAGCAACGACGATGGCAACAACCCCCCTCCCTCGCTCCAAACATGAGTGGGGGGGTTTTTCTTGTGTTCTGGGCAACAACAACAACGACGACCCCCTGCCTCGCATCAAATGCGAGTGGGGGTGCTCTTCTTGTGTTCTGTGCAACAACGACGGCAATGGCCCCCTCCCTTGCATCAAACGCGAGTGGGGGGGTTCTTGTGTTCTGTGCAACAACAACGGTGACGACGACCCCCTCCCTCGCATCAAACATGAGCTGGAGGGGATATCTTGTGGTTGTAGGCAACAACGACGACTCCCCCTCCTTTGTGTGTAACATGAGTTGGAGGGGGCTATCTCTTGGCTCTAGGCAATGCCGACGACGACTCCCTCTCCACCACCACCCCCCCCCTCACTGCAAACGCGAGCGGGGGGGGTTTCTCTTTTGATAAAGTAATTAGATTATCTAAATATACATATTCATGCTGAACACCATGAATAACCATGGGTAACCCGCACAACCCGCAGTAACACCGTACCCCTACCCGTGCGGGTACGGTGTTCACGGGTACGGGTAAGGGTATGAAGAAATATACCCGAGGGTTACCCGTGCCGTGCCCTAGTGAGAAAGGTGTATTAAGCCGGCGGCTAATCTGAGACAAAATGTGGTTGTTTATATACTATATTCCCCTGTACATTCGTCACCCCTGGTCATTCGTCACTTTTGAAAAATCTCACCTCAGAGACCTTCCAGTGACCTGGTACTGTGCACACCATATAATATATGAGATCTAAAGGTGTTCTAGCCATTTTCATGATGAGATATTGATTATTGAAGGAGTCCCTTCTGAGGGGGGATTTTGTGTGTAATGTCACACCTGCCAGTTCCTGCCGAGCGGAGCTTGAAACTGTACCCGCATTTTTGTCAGTCATGTCATCAGTACTTACGCATCTCTCATCTACCAGTCACTCCTCCTTGACGCGCTGTTGTATTGATGGCACGTCAAGGAGGATCCTCTCGTTGCTCTCAGGATCCACACTATGATACAATCCACACACTCCTTTGTACTGAATTTCAGGCATATAGATACTTTACTTAATGGTTGTAGATATTTCAGATAAATACATACATAAAATACAGTATGTAGTGGTTTAACATTTAATAGTAATAGTCTTTTCCCTAAAAACTTTGCCCGCTCCCTCAACCGTCGTTATCACAAATCACGGATTCACGGTGACGATTCGGACTTTGAAAATGGCTTGGGAAGAACTGTGACTGATGTGACCTGACGAATGACCGGGGGTGACGAATGTACAGGGGAGTATAGTACGCGGTCAGGACAGCCGTAACAACCATTCTGATGTATCATATCATTGTAATTACAACAAAGTGATGATGCAAAAATGACTGTAGTTACAAGTAGCCTATCCGTACAATAGGTGATGCATCATGCATCATCATGCATCAGATTCACAACATGCACCATCCTCCCATACACTGCCCGTTCCTAGCCAATGCACCACCCTTCCATACACCACCCTTCCGTGCACCACCCTTCTATGCACCACCCCTTCGGTAAATTGTAATTGCCACGTATATTTACCTAAAAATAGAACTAGTTTGTAGCTTGCACCATGCGGTGTGCATGTCAACGGACACATTGTCCGACATTTTGCCGATGTGTGTGATGGTGCAGATCATGTAAAAAGGTGCAAAATAAATGTGCGCATCATGGGCAACACACTGGCACAACCATTGTAATCTATATTTATTATACTATCTGTAGTTCTAACTAGTGAATCTGGGCTGACGGAGGACCAATTCAACTTCCCCCTTCAAATTCTGTTGGATTTGCCTAACGGCCGATGCAAGTCGACAGTCACGGACTGACGTCTAACACTGATCTGCTGTGCGTTCCTGAAGCAGAAGAAACCTGAGACTGTCAGGGAGTGTCATGGAGATATTAATCACTCTAAATATAGTATCGAATCTATCTTGATTCAGGTAGCCAATCAGCGAACGAATAAACTTCTGCTGAATATCTGATTTACATATTTTTGCGGCTCTACATGTACATATATTGCATCCAGGATGAAAATTACCTCGGAATAAGTGGTGGTACATAGCTGTTAACATAATGGGATACAAATTTTAAGTCAGCATGAAGAAAAGTGCTGAAGCAGTAGAAAAATATGAGTAACTGTACAATGATTCGGGCAAGCTTAAATGTTTGATCAATGTTCAAAGTTGTCCGAGTCCTGTGTGAACTTATTCAAGCATACAAAACTATGCTGAAAGACGATCATGGTTGGGACTTGGACTACCCTCACTTTACTTGTATGCAGATACTTTACTAGTAACTACTACTGATTTCCGTCCATTTTTCCGTTGTTTGTCTTCCCCACAGAACACGAAATACTAGTACTAGTAGCACCAAACCGCAACCATCGCTAAGTAATGCTGTCATCGCTGCTCAGTCTGGAAGGCCCAGGCCAGCCAATGCGAGCACTGCTACTGCTTGCAGGACTTGTTGAGGGCCTTCTTGAAGTATGTCAATATGACAGATTGCAACAATTTTTTTTTGCTGCGTGCTCAACGTGTGCTACAATAATATGCTGAAACAGGTGTGATTTTACCACGAGTGACAATATGGTGTCTGGCATCTCACGGTTCATTGATGTGCCGCATTTTCATGCTCATTGTCGGAGACGACGAGCGCGAACCCCTGTTAGTAATGAGGTAGTGTATACTAGTGTGCTTATGGTGTATACTAGATAACAATATTATTGACATGATAATTACTCTACAATGGGCGGAACAGCGTGCTCATTGTCTCTGACGATGAGCAGGTATGTTGATCAACGACCAACAATTACCCGTGGGAGATAATTGACAAACGACTATACCGCTTTCAGTTTACGGTGTTTATTTTTAGATCTGTGTGGTAATATAGTGCATGCGCAAAGGTGGTGCATCAAAGGCCTGGGGATGGTGCATTAAATGGAGGGAGCATGGTGCATGGGGAAGGGATGGTGCATGGGGAAGGGATGGTGCATGGGGAAGGGATGGTGCATTGTATGCATAGACTGTGGTGTATTAAATTGGGGGCATTGTAATTACAATGGTTTTTGCATCATCATTTACTTGTAATTACAATACATTATGCATCACTCTGGTAGCTGGAGGTGGTCAGGATGAATGTAACTTGAACATGCGAGACCTAGCCCACTTTGGGTAAGAGGAAGATGCATCTCTTTCTTTCGACTTCATCCGAGATTTCCGCTGTCGATTTGTGCAAGCACGGTGTCGGACAAAACACGACGCATGATGAAGAAAGGCTGGACCTGAGATGTCATTACATATTCAGTATCACACCCCCAAATATATATCATTCAGTCACCAATATTCAGTTTTGTTTCTTGATTACAGGACAAGTACATTGCCTATATATTTGCCCAGGTGGTATGATATAGAAGTCAATCAACAAACTGGTGCAACCTTACTACATAATTAGCATAGTAGACTCGTATTTCAACTTCTATCAACACCGACATATGTTCGAAAATACAGATATCAGCACAGGTTCCACAAAAGCAAGCGAACCTTCACGCAGAAATCAGTTGAAACTAGGCCAATATCAGCTGAACACCTGGTTGGATTTCAACCTGGTCTGACTTGACTTCGTAGTATCGTGACACACCATGACATGAAAGCATCCTTCCATTCACCTGTCATCTGAGATATGATATCGTGCGCTTATCTGCTCAGGCTCTAATCGATAACCAAAGCTCTTCTAATTTGTGGCATCTTGGGTCTTCGACACACCTGAGCAAGTCCTATGACAGGATACGTACTCGACGAAGATAATCGATAACCACAACTCGAGCAAGTTCAAGTTGTCCCTTCTGATTCGCGGGACCTTTGGTCATCAACCTCACCCGAGTAAGGGCGCGAAGCATTCTGTTCTGATTCTGCTACTGTATGTTGGGTCATCGACCGTGCACCACAAGACGCCTCGTGACGAAAAATCAGGCCTATCCAATCCGACTTAAAATCGAGCTTTCACATTGAACTGATTCAACATTCTCCCCCAGAATGGCTCAAGCCACTCACAAATCCCTGGCTTTGTCCGCCCTCGCGACGACACAACATACTGTCACTTGTCCTCTCACGCATGGCGTTGTGGTCTCCTTGAGTCAGATAGCTTCAGAAGTTGGCGCGAAAATACTAGATAAAGGTGGAAATGCCCTTGATGCTGCCATCGCCACGACATTCGCCATTGGCGTCGTTTCCTCCTACATGTAATTCTTCCCTGCTTCTAAAACCATCCTGCGGCGCTGACACAGTAACTAGGGCTGGGATTGGCGGGGGCGGCTTCATGACTATCCGGATCCCGGCCCAGAACGGAGAGAAACAGCAGGTCTGCACCGTTAATTTTCACGCGAAAGCGCCTGCGGCTGCCTCACCAGACATGTTCTACGAAAATCCCGAGCGCGCCAAAACTGGTGGTTTGGCTGTGGCCGTTCCTGGGGAAGTCCTCGGTCTTCACACGGCGCACGGGAGGTGGGGTAAGTTGCCCTGGAGGACACTCATCAAGCCTTCCATCAAATTGGCGAGGAGGTGGAACCTAGAGGCTCTGGAGGGCGTTATGATCCAGGCAGGGGGGAATCAGCATATTGTCGAAGACCATCCGTATGACTAACTGCTTTCACAGTGGTATGCCTCTGAAATGATAATGAACGATGAAGCCTGGAGAGCTATATATACTCACGGTGGTATTCTAGTGAAGGCAGGCGAGGTTATGAGGCGTTTCAATTACGCCGAAACGCTGCAAGCCATCGCTGAAGAGGGCCCCGATGCATTTTACAAGGTGAGAAGAATCGTACTTCGTTGATCCTTTCAATTGATCAAATGAGAGGATAGGGTAAGATTGCCGAGTCTATGGTGGAAGCAGTGCAGAAGGCGGGTGGTATCCTTACCCTTGATGATTTTAGCAAATACACGGTCAAAGTGGAGGACGCTTTGATTGGCACCTATCGGGAGAACAACACGGTGTATACACCGCATGCGCCGAGTTCCGGTCCTGGTAAGTCGAGTCCACACATGTTTCCACGCGATATACAGGGTTGACACCTCCGTTTTGTTCCTGTCAGCTCTTTTACATATGTTGAAACTCGCCGAATGTTCCACCAATTCCAAAGATGATGGACCCACCACCCATCGTTTGATCGAAATTTTGAAATTTGGCTACGGGGCTCGGTGAGTCTCCAGATGAAAATGCGGCCCAGTATTCCTCAGACGGGCCCCAACCAGGACCTTAATCGGCGACCCGGATTGCCTCGACGAGGACGCGAAGGAGGACATCGAAAGAATCCCTACTCAAGAATTCGCCGACAAGATTTCCCTGAAGATCAGGGATGTACGCCACATCCCCTCATTGAAATTATGTTTCCTTAACTTCGTTGTGCAGGATAAAACACAACCGCCGTGTTATTACCTCCCGCTAAACACATGTCCGAGCAAGGAGGATCACGGTACTGTGAGTCCAGTGTTAGAATTCTGACAAGGCTGCACTCTGATATCTGAAGTCTCACGTCTCGGTCGTCGACGCTTGTGGGATGGCCGTTGCTATCACCTCTACACTCAACCTTCTATACGGATCTCAAGTTCTTGACCCTAAGACGGGAGTCATATTTAACGACCAGATGAACAATTTTTCCCCTTACGAGCCTAACGGGCCGAATGATAGTAATCAAACTCGATTATGCTTCTGGGTTGAAGTGCTGATACATCATGATGTTCTTGTCCAGATAATCTCCCCGGTCCGAACAGGCGGCCTCGATCGTCTATATCGCCAATTATTGTTGAGGGTATGTTAGGTCATACTGACGGGAAACCTCAGGACATTATCATTGGTGGTGCGGGTGGACTTCGAATCTTCAGTTCCGTTTTCCAGCTCTTAATCAATATCATCGACCGGGGGGAAACAGCCGAAGAAGCCATGCTCTACCCGCGGTTCCATGATGACCTCTCGAGTAGCGAAATTGAAAACACGTACCCACCAATGCTCATCAGGGAATTACAGGAGAAATATGAGCATAAGCTTCGTAGTGCGTGTTTGTTTTCATCGTCTCTTCGTATGTCCTCAGTCTTTCGTACTCCAGTCCTCGATTTCTTTCGTTATGACAAAACTTCCGTCGTCGAAACAATTGTCATATCGGACTCAGAGATTCAAGGTAAGTGCATCTGAGTAGTATCTAAGTATCCACGCTTTCTCATTTTCACCCCTCAGCTGCAAGCGATGCTCGTTTTCAAAATGGGGGTGGTGTCGTTCCTGGAGGTCCTGGGCCTGTGATACCCTTCCCGGGTGCGGCGGGTATCACTGTCAGACGCGTTTAGTCCTTTCTGTATCGTACGTGTCTTGGACAATTGTTACTGAAGTAACTGGAAATCGAGTGGTGGATGGGTTGCTGTACACTACCCCCAGGTTTCAGTTCGTTCGTTGACCATCTTTGTAGCTCTGGTATGCCTATGGTGTCTCAAATGTTTACGTGACAATAGCAATTATTCCGTCATTGAATAACCCTGCCCACTTTCTCCTATGCCGTCCTAACGGTTTACTATCCCTAGCGCTGGGTTTGAGCACAGTAGATATTTGAACAGTCGATATTTCTACCACTTCCTGTCCACTTCAGCCCTCAGTATTCTCGGGATAAGCAGTTACTGTAACTGGATGACTTCCCGCAGCGTTTTCAAGCTAGATGCCGTGATGCCGATGTTCAGGAACGATGCTTAGCGAGAATTTCAAGTTCCGCAGGTCAACGCCTAAGGTAGGTTGCTCCAGATGCCCAATCCACATCCATGAATGCACAGTTGTGAGGAACTAAGGCCATTGTGGGGTTCCCAACTGGTGCCTGCTCAAAGTTGTATTCCAATGTAAAGTCAATTGTGCCAACAAGGTAGTGAAGTACACCTTTGGCTGCAAGGAGGTGAGAACGAGTTGGGTTGGAGTTGAATTGTCCCAATGCCAGGGTGGAATATGCAATGTCTGGACATGTGCATATGGCTAGGTATAGAAGGGAGCTGATGATGTGTTGGTAAGTAGCCTTGATGTCACTCTCAGCTACATCTGGTACAGCATTTGGGGGTAGCAGTGGAAGTGTCAAAAGGTTGTAATGGAGGGGTACAGTGGAGAGGTGTGCTTCAAGTAAGTTATGAGTTGCAAGCAGGTCGGTGATGAAAGATTTTTGGGATAGCCATAGGTGACAATGTTGATGGTCTTGTAGGATCCTAATACCAAGGTAGAGAGATGCCGCACCTTGGTTGATTGTAGGAAAGCTAACATTCATTTTTGTGATGACCCAAGAGTAGAGATGGAGTTCGTGGCAACTAGACTGTCATCAACATGGACAGGCATGATGATGAACAAATCAGATCCATCAGTGAGCATAGCAATAGACTCATCAGGGGGAGTCAAAAAATGCCCATAGAATATGCCATGGTCAACCTCACAGCAAGTCAGTCCAATTCCTTCAAGAGTTGAGCAGAGGAGTTTGTAAAACTTGTGAGAGAACTGTTTAAGGCCATATATTGCCTGGAGACTAAGTAGGATGTGCAAAGGGTCAGACTCTGGGAATTCTGAGATTTGCTTACAATAGATCTCATTGGGAAGCATTGCATTGAGGAATGCTGTTTTAACATCATAAGTGAGAAGGTCATAATCATGAAAGGCTGCGAAGGCTAGAACAACTTGGATACTGGTCATCTTTGCGATGGGAGAGTAGGTGTTGCCATAGTCTTCTGGGCATTGACTAAAACCCTGAACCATGAGGCATGCCTTCTTGTTCCCTTTAATGATTGTACCATCTGGGTGGCGTTTGAAGTCATACGTCCATTGTAGGCCAATGGCCTTATGGCCAGGAGGTAAGAGTACTGGCTTGAACACACCACGTTCCTGGATGCTCTTGTACTTACATTTCATGGCCTCTTTCCAGATAAGGATGTCAGGGCATTGGTTAACCTCCTGGAGGCTGTCTGGGACTTTATTAGCATTGAAAGATTGGGGAAGTCGTAGTGAGTCAGGGAAAGCAATGAGACAGTGTTGTTCCAAGAGAATACCTGTTTCCCACTCCACCAGTGAGTCAGTACCATCCTGCAGTAAGTATGGAGTCAAGAGAGCAATGAAGTCTTCCATGGCTGCCAGGCTTTGTTGTGGGTGAGGTTCTGTTGGGCAACTGTTGACACCCCCAGGACATTTTGCCTTATGATGGGCATAGTTCTCATCCCTGAGGCAAATTGCATCATGATACAGTTGGCCATGTTCAGTCTGATGATGAGCATGTTGAGGACAAGGAGAGGGAGAACAGAGGTGGTGTGAAGTTGGTGATGTGTCTGGTCAAGGTCGGTGAGATAGATGGCTGTGTATGTTCTTGTTGAAGAGGACATTGCATGGGAAATGGTATTTGCCATGTGTGCAACATACCCTCCATCTGATCCTGTTTTCATATCCTACAAAGATAGCTTCATACCTTTTGGGGCCACCTTTGGGGCGTAACTCATCTGGGATGAGCACGAAGCACTGGCACCCCCATACACAAAGGTGTGAGAGGTTGGGCTTAGATTCCTTCATAACTTTGTAGGGTGTCTGAGATGGAGGTAGGGTTGACATTGGCAAACAATTTTGTAGATAGACTGCTGTAAGCGCTGCATTGCCCAGGAACTCCAGAGAAAGACCAGACTCCACAAGGAGAGAATATACTGTGTCCTCTATAGTACAGATGTTGCATTTGGCCTTTCCATTCTGGGAGTGGGCATAAGGTGCTGTGATTTGGTGAGTTATACCATGAGACAGGAGATGGTCACCCAGCTGTCCTTTGGTGAGTTTGAGTGCACCATCTGAATGGACCACCATGACTGTGTTACCTGTCTGATGTTCCCAGTTGGTCTCGGTGTTGATGTAGAACTGTGGTGCATCACTCTTTAGTGCAAGGAGACCAATAGCCCTGAAGTTGGAGTAGTTTTCCAGGATGTTGAGCCAGGAGTCAGTCTTATATGGAGTGAGGGTCAGGAAGGGGCCGCAGATGTCCAGGTGTAGGAGCTTACAGGCTTGCGTGGCATGAAGTCCGTTGTGGTCATAGGGATGCTAGGGATGTTTGCTGATGATGCATGGGATACAGTGGATGTGCTTGAGGTGCCCTTTGTAAGTAATACCAGTGGCATATGGCTTTGTCAACATCTCCCTTGAAGCGTCCATGCCCAAGTGTCCAAATTGGCAGTGCCAGAGTTTGGGTGTCGAATCGACATGGTGGTAGAAAGTAGAGTCTGAGGGAGGCTCGTCAGGGACTGCTGGGACAGATAGGTTAGTGACAGGTCTCCATAGGATATGGGTCCCCAGATGTCCAAAAACCCCATATGACATGGGCCAGCGGACTCAGCCCAAGCCTGTAGTTTACACTCCCCCATATGTTCTGCGTGGATCTGCATGGACTCTGCAGACTCCGACCATTGGGTTCCCAAAAAGGAAATCCTAATCACTTTTTATGCAGAGTCCGAGCTAGTCCACATGGATCCACACAGACTCTACAGATTCTGACTGAGTGACTTATTAATACTGCTATATATCAAATTTTTACTTATTTATCACTCTTTTCAACCAATAGAATATAATATTACTATTTATTATGTATTTACTTTACAATATACATGAAAAAAACTACTCCATTGCTCAGTTCAAGCAACAGAGTGGCATAATACAGTACATAAATTATATATATACAATGATGCCTCTGCCATTCTTTCAGATGACAGGGGCCTGTGTCGCTGGGCTGCATCCCTACCAGGGTTACCGAGGGCCTAGCATCATCGTCGCTCCACCCGCACCCCACCCCATGAGCAGTGGCTCATGAAGCTAGGGCTGGGTGGTCAGTCATCATGCCCTCGTGCCCCCCTACCCTTGCCACTCCCCCCCGCACTCCCATCAGGTGCTGGCCTGTCCAGGGGTATCCTAGGTATGTCCCCCATGGTCAGGTATCCCCCCCATGGTCAGGCGCATCCCCCCCCCACTGCCAGACGTCCCCCCTGGTCATCTGGCCCTGTCTGGGCCCCCACCACTCCCCCCACACTCCACGTGTTGGCCATGTCTGGGGTGTCGCCTCACATCCCTTGGGCTGTAGGCGTGTCACATGGGTCCTGGGGGGGTGTCCTATCACGTCTTGTGGGTCCCAGACACGTCCCACCCTCCTCTGGCGAGACCCTGGTCATGTGGGGGTCCCCCCGTCATCTGGCATCCCCTCATCACGTCATGTCCCATCCCCTAGGGCAGTGGCCGGTCGGCATCAAGAGCCACACCCACGTTCCACCCCACAAGCAGTTGCTCATAGGCGTGGAGGTGGGCACTGCGTCGGTCATTGGTCGTCGTTCATCAGTGTCACCACTGGGGTTGTAGCTGTCCAGAGGGGTGTGGGGGGTTAGTGGTGACATGGCACATTTAATCACACCAGGGTGTGTACCTAGCAGGTGCCCTGCTTCACAGGCCTCCCAGCACCTCCCTGGGGCCGTCCTATCCCCCTTCAGCCCCCCCCCCCCTCCCAGCTCAGTGGGGAGGAGGGCCGGCACACCATTGGGAAGCCATCATTGCATGTACAATAGAAGCACTGAAAAAAAGTTAGTTAGCTTAATAAAAAATGATTTAAACAAAAAAGAAAACTTAATGTGGGGGCCAAAGGGCCCCCTATTGATTGAGTGGAGGAGGGAGGGAGGAGGAGGGAGGAGGAGGGAGGAGGGCAATGGGGGTGGCTGTCATTTCATGTAAGTACAGTAAAAACCACTGAAAAAAAAAAGAATTAGCTGAATAAAAATAGATTAGAATACAAAAAAACTTAATGTGGGGGCCACAGGGCCCCCTATTAGTGGAGTGGAGAAGGGAGGGGGGGGAGGGACAAGGGAGAAAGGAGGCGGCATCATGGGTGGTGGTGGTGAGGAGTGGTGAGCTAGCAGTCATGGGGTGATGTGTAGTGACGTAGTGATGACAGCGCCCAGTAAATGGGCATCTGTTACCCAGGATTATGCAGCCTGGTAGTGCAGTGGTTATATTGCTTACCTGTTACACTCACATGGCCATAGAGTCATGGGTTCGAATCCTTCCCTTACATTACCTTTTAAATAGTTACAATAATAAAATTAGTTACTCACTTGGATGTGCTCAGACATCTGCGCTGTCTGAACCCTGCTCAGCTCAGACTAGGACAGAATTATTCCATGGAATCCATGCAAAAAGTCAAAATCCGTACGGACTCAAAATCTGGAATTAAGCAGGACCTCAAGCCAAATGAATTTCTCAAAAGTCTGTACAGACTGACTCAGAGTCTGTGAAAATCCACTACGGAATATATGGGGGAGTGTAAAGACCTTGCCCAAGCCAAAAATTAATCTGTACAACATGGGTGGGCTGATGCAAAATAAAGCCTGTTCAACACAGTTCAGCCCATAAAAAATGATCCTGTTCAATACAGATGGGCTGATACCTGCATATCAATGAGGCCAAGCCCAAGACACAGCAACCCAGGACACTAAAGCCTGGCCTTACTGATGCCGAGGCCACCTCTGCCCATGGACAGTCAAGCCAGGACCAATCAATGGTGAGGTAAGCTGGGCCGAGGACATCAGAGCCGACCAAGGATTACTACCGGTATCACGGGTTCAGACTCGACTCAAGGCAGACCATTGAGCATCCTCATCTCAAAAGTTGTATTTTGGTATACTAATGAGGGTAAAGAAGGGTTGGTCATGGTAAATTACATCTAATAGGGGAAGATTCTATGTATAAGAAATACAAGAACATAATTTTAGATGTCACAGTATTGGCATTCCTTTGGTTCCAGTAAATGTTGTTTGGACTGGGAGAGCAAGGACTCTCCAGAGATGGTTGATTCTTTGAGCCCTTGCATGTCCTTGCCCATGGTCACTAAAGCAGTGAGGAGAGGCACTGATTACTCAGAGTGTAAAGTTCAGAGGCGGCCTGGTGGACAGTCAGGCCGTGGTTGATGGCATGCAGCCTCACAATCTTGTAGTACCTCTCCATTGTGTCTGCATTGTTAGGACGTCGCTATATCTATAAAGACACAGACAATGGCTCCCTCCAAAACAACAACAACAAAAAGAAAGAGTCTAGTAGTTCAGAGGCAGTCACACTAGAATATAGCGGACAACCTAAGAGAACATGACTAGTGTCTCTAGGCAATTTATTCAGGTATATATACTACTTTACATGTGGTATCCATGCATCAGCCATGCCTAGACCTTGAGTTGTCAGCGGGCACAGCACCATGCCTACAGCGTGAGGTACACAACTACATGTGTCTACCATGAGTCCGATCATGCCATGTATTAACCATGTGTGTACCATGTGTTGTACCTACCCTTAGCCATGTGCTCGATTGTAAGGACCTTGCACCTACTGCATGTACAAGTGTCATCACAAGCAAACAATGAAAATAATAGTATTAATTGTCTTGGAAAATTGTACTCCTGACATGCATTGAGAGTGGGGTGCTAGAAATAATAAGAGCAAAGAAATCAGCAGGGAGGGTGGCTCACATCAGGTTCCACAAAATGTTGCCTAATTGTATTAAATGCAGGTTGTGATGGGGGTATCTGAACAAGGTAGGTCACTCCTGTTGTTGCACTGGGCAGGTGATAGCAAATATGCATCAGTGTTTTGATGATGTCCAGTCCAAATGCCGTTTGGTAGTCCTCCTCATCATCTGAAATGTGTTCATTGGTAGAAAGAGATCTGGGCTTCAGCACCGCATCCCAGGATGTCTGCTCTGGAGCCGAGCTAGCCCGAGCAAGGATTACTGGTTCAAGATCTGGAATCCAGGAGGTCATCACTTGAAGTCCTGTCAAATCAATGTCAGAGATGTTGATAAAATTCAATGATAAATACATATCTGAAGGTGTGGCAATGATGTCAGCAGAGATAGTGACCAGCTCCCCTTGTTGCATGCTGAGATTATGGCCTATGTCCTGATGTGGAGGGTACCCTATATCTACAGCCATACTTGAGTGCTCATGCAGAGGGCTTTGTAGGGGAGTGGGTGCTGATGATGTGGAGCCTAAGAAGCTTAATCTCTTATCCAATGAAACCTGCTCGCTGTATTTGGCCTTGGTTAGTAAAATGTCAGGCTGGAAGTCTTCAAGCTGATGGGGGCTGGATGTTGCATTAATGGCTGACTGATTATGTATGTCAAACATATGGTCTCAAGGGGAACCTAACAAAGAAAATGTGAGATCAGAAACAGAAATCACCTGCCTTCATTCTGTTACAATTTCCTTTACGCTTGTTTCCCTTACTCCGTTTCCTTTCTTGATACTTAGCAGATACTGACTCGACGGGCAGCGCCCATTAGATACTTATGTTTGTAGCGCAGCAACAAGCGCAGCCGCTTACTGTACAGTAGACATAGCCTTCCGTAGTATAACAGCTATACCGCTGCGCGCGCAGCAAGTAGTACGTGTTCGCATACTATTAGACGATTAGCTAGGTACTTGTAGCTATATAAACTGTAGTAGTTTACGGTCAAGGCTCTCTAGCTTGACCTAGGCAATTCATACCTTAACTGCTCATTGACGCGAACTCGACCTAAGCGGAAAGCCTCCGTCTTAGTGTGATTGAACTTAACGACGAAAGCCTCGTCGTTAACGAACTCGATAACTTGGACTTAGTAGTTGAGGCTCTGCCTTAACAAAAGGTCAAGCTAATCCACAACGTCCTCTTCCTCAAGAGCAGACGCTTTATCCCGACGATCGAACCGACAAACCCCTGACCGCCCACCTCGTGGTGCTACCCCTGAACCCGACTCCTTGTGGCATCGACACAAGGGACGATTAGTACGTTACTCCAAACCCACAGAACGCTGGTTTAGCCAGAGAACCGCCACTGAACCGTCTCGATACCTCGAGAACGAAGAATTTGAATCGTCCGACTCAGAATCAGACGAAGAACACCCCGACCCATTTATCGACATGGCCGCACAAAACCCCAAAGAAATTAAGCTTCGCGCGCCCACCGACTTCCACGGAGAGCAAACCAAAACCGGCAAGTTCCTCTCACAAGTCTCGCTCTATTTGAGGGCGAACCCCGACGTCTATGACACCGACGATAAGAAGATTATCTTCGCCCTCTCCTTTATGAATGGAGGAACCGCAGCAGGATGGGCAGAAGCGAAGGGAGAACAGACCACCCCGTGGGGGACCTGGGAAGCCTTCAAAACAGAAATCAAGAACGCGTTCTCACCGATCGATGACGCCGGAGACGCACGCCACGGGCTCAAAACCCTGAAACAGACTGGAGATATCGAAGATTACATCTCGCAGTTTAGAATCTTGAAAGGAAGGACTGGGATAAACGAAGATATTTCCCTCATTGAATATTTCGTCGATGGACTAAACCCCAAACTCGTAGAGAAAATCTACAACATGGAGACAGTCCCAACCACCCTCGAAAACATGATGAAGGCCGCCGCAAAGTACGATGGACAGTGGAAGAGAGCACGCGCTATCACGGGAAAATTACGCGCCGCCTACCCTACGTCTTCCACCACCACCGTCAAACGCGAACCCGCCCTCGATCTTAACCGCCTGTCCAACTCCGAACGCATGGAGCACATGAGGAAGGGGTTATGTTTCATCTGCCACAAACCCGGACACCGCTCCGGAGACCACAGAAAAGACGGGACCGTCGCCACCACGTCTGCTCCGAAACCCTGGCAGAAGAAGACTGGCGAAGGGGTCTATAAAAATCTCCGCTCCATGATGGCAGAGTTAGACGAAGAAGAGAGGGAGAAGGCCCTCGCCATCCTTGAAGACAAGGGTTTTTAAAGAAGCGGACTGGAACGACGTCAGACCCCGCTGAGTTATCGGTTTCCTCTGTACTAGTAGCTAATATGGGCAAACAATCTATACGCATCCCTATTAAGCTAGGAATGGAAACCGGAATCGTCGAAACAGAAGCACTCCTCGACTCAGGAGCTGCAGAAACATTTATTGATCGAGACTTCGCGCGCAGCCGCGGATTACGAATGACACCCCTATCAAAACCGATCAAAACCTGGAATGCCGACGGCACCCTGAACAAAGAAGGCACGACCCACTCCACCACAACCCGATTAACCGTCGGAGATACGCAGACAAAGGGGAAGTACTTGGTAACCGGTCTAGGAAAAGAATCAGTAATCCTAGGACTACCTTGGCTCCGGAAAGAAAACCCTCACATTGACTGGAAGAAAGGTACCCTCACCTTCCCCGAAGAACGGCTCACTCGTATTAGAAAGATTGTGGCCAAAACTAGGGAAATGATGGGCAAAACGGCATTTGGACAACGGATCACAGATAAGGCACAGGAAGAAGAAAACGTCATCACTTCCATCACCCCCGAACCAGAACCGATCACGGAACAAACCCCAGATCCTCCAAAAGAAGACATTCCACTCAGAGATGAAGCCCAACCTGAAAACAAAGACCTCGTCATCGCTTACGTCAAAGGAGAACCGATCTTAGGAATCTTCGATCCCAACAACGTCACCGAACCACCCCTCACTAAAGAGTACGAGACACCAAGATACTCCTATTCCAGAAGAACGACTAGGATATCAAGAATCGTCTCTTCATTGACCACCCCGCGGTTTTGTTTCGGACAAGGGGTTTGGATAAGAGCAAAGACTTCCATCTCACAGAAGCTCGCTCACGATAATCAGACAGGCAACCCGGAACAAGCCAAAACTCTCGAGGATCTACTACCAGAACATTATCGAGACTACAAACGGGTCTTCGAAAAAGCCGCATCCGAACGATTCCCTGAATCCAAGCCATGGGACCACGCTATCGATCTGAAAGACGAGTTCATACCGAAAGATTGCAAGGTCTACCCACTATCACCCACCGAACAAGCCAAGATGGACAACTTTCTCGAGGAAAATCTCAAGAAAGGCTACATCCGCCCATCGAAATCTCCAATGGCCTCCCCCTTTTTCTTCGTTGCAAAGAAAGACTCAGAAGCCCTCCGACCATGTCAAGATTATCGCTACCTGAACGGTGGAACGGTTAAGAACACTTACCCCCTTCCACTAGTTAGCGATCTTCTCGACAAACTCAAAGGAGCGCAATGGTTCACGAAACTTGACATTAGATGGGGATACCACAACATTCGGATTAAAGAGGGTGACCAATGGAAAGCAGCCTTTAAAACGAATAAAGGGCTGTTTGAACCGACGGTGATGTTCTTCGGATTATGCAACTCTCCTGCTACGTTCCAAGCGATGATGAACGAAATTTTCAAAGACATGATTGACGAAGGATGGATAGTCATTTACATGGACGACATCCTCATCTTCTCAAAAGATCTCAAGGAACATCAGGAACGGACTAGACGAGTTTTGCAGCGACTCGAAGAACACGACTTGTACCTGAAACCCGAAAAGTGCAAGTTCGACGTACAGGAAGTCGAGTTCCTCGGTTTAATCGTCAAACCGGATCAGATATTAATGGATCCGACGAAACTAGCAGGAATCAAAGATTGGCCGGCACCAACTAACGTCAAAGGAGTACGATCCTTCTTAGGATTCGGAAACTTCTATCGAAGATTCATCGGGAGATTCGCCGAACTAGCGAGACCCTTAAATGACCTGACCCGAAAAGACATCAAATTCAAATGGACAAGGGCATGTCAACAGTCTTTTGATATGCTAAAAGCCAAGTTTGCACAGGCACCGATCTTACAGATGCCAAACCCGGAACGACCCTTTACCATTGAATCCGACGCCTCGAAATTCGCTACCGGCGCTGTATTGCGACAACAGGGAACAGATGGAGAATGGCACCCTTGTGGTTACATTTCCCATTCCCTCGACGCGACACAACGAAACTACGAAATCTATGACCGAGAACTCCTCGGAATCATACGCGCACTTGAAACATGGAGGCACTACCTCCAAGGAAGCCCGCACCCCGTTACAATCCTATCGGATCACAAAAACCTGACGTATTTCAGGACCGCTCAAAAATTGAACCGAAGACAGGCCCGGTGGAGTCTGTTCTTATCAGAATTCGAACTAAAATTACTGCATGTCCCGGGATCACAGATGATACAGTCCGACGCCCTCTCTCGACGAGAAGACTGGGGCAAAGGAATAGAAAACGATAATGAAAACATCACTCTCCTCCCAAAGAACGTCTTTGTCAACGTCATCGATACAGAAATGCAAACGGCGCTCGTTCAAGCAACTATGAAAGATGAACTAGTTGCTGATGCGATCAAGGCACTGAAAACCAATGGAACACCCCCGATCAGATCCGATCTGGCAGATTGGGAAGTAAAAGATAATGTTCTATTCTTTAAAAACCGTTGTTACGTGCCACCGAACGCTGATCTACGAAAACGGATCATCGAACAGTACCACAACTCGCTACCGTCTGGACACCCAGGACAATATCAGACAATCGAATTGATTCGACGAGACTACTGGTGGCCGGGAATGACGACACTGATCAAGAAATGGGTAGAAGGATGTGCAAAATGCCAACAGATGAAAGTCAACACGCACCCAACAACACCGCCTTTGACACCAATCAAAAGCACAGCGACACGCCCATTTGCGCTGGTAACAACAGACTTCATTACAGACCTACCTATTTCGGACGGATTCGATTCAATCATGGTTGTGGTAGACCATGGTCTTACGAAGGGGGTAATTTTAATCCCTTGCAACAAGACGATTGATGCATTAGGGGCAGCGGATGCGTATTTGAAAAACGTCTACACCAGATTCGGACTACCGGACAGGATTATTTCCGATCGAGACCCTCGATTCTCGTCAAAACTCTATCAAGAGCTCGGAAAACTCCTTGGGATCAAACTGTCGATGAGTACCGCATTCCATCCTCAGACTGATGGAGAAACAGAACGGGTAAACCAAGAGGTCGAAGTCTATCTTCGGATGTTCTGCACCAACAACCCTGAAACGTGGAGACAACTTCTATCCACAGCAGAATTCGCGCACAATCAGAGGACACACTCGGCGGTGAAACATTCCCCATTCTATCTAATGATGGGCTATGAACCTAGGGCTATACCAGTGGCATATCAGAAGAGTGACGTACCCGCAGCTGAACTACGTTTCATCCAGTTATTAAAAGCACGAACGGAAGCGTTGGCAGCGCACGAACTAGCTCGACAAGTCATGGTGGAACGGGTCATGAGAAAATTCTCCCCATTCGAGAAAGGACAGAAGGTCTGGCTGGACTCACGGAACCTGAAACTAACAGACGTCACAAGAAAGATCTCCCCAAAGAGAGAAGGACCCTTTCCTATTAAGGAGGTACTGTCACCACTCTCTTACAAATTGAAGCTTCCTCATCAGTGGAGAATCCACCCGGTGTTCCATGCTGCCCTCCTGACCCCTTATCGCGAGACGGACGCTCACGGACCTAATTACCTGAGGCCACCACCTGACCTCATCGATGGACAAGAGGAACACGAAGTCGAAGCGATCATCGCGCACAAGAAGCGTGGACGAGGACATGTGTTCTTGGTAAAGTGGTTAGGTTACCCCACCTCGGAAAACACCTGGGAACCTACGGACAATTTGGGAAATGCTGCGGACCTCCTTAAAACATATAAGGAGAAGAAACACCTCTGAAAACCAACCAGCAAACCAAACCGCAACCATTACCTCGAACGACCCGTCTATCATGTCTACCTCGATCCCCACCGGCGCCCGACCTCTCCCCATTCCTCCCCCTCTCGCCCAGTCCGTCCACGACTACCTCTCCGACCCCGCAAACCGAGCTACGCTCATCCGTGACCTCTTGAACGACGACCTCGAAGAACCTCTCCGACAATACGATCTTCTTCTCGAGAACATCGTCAGCTTGAATCGTCTAGCCCACAGCATGTTATGCCAAATGCTGGAGAAAGGATTAGAATCCGCAGTCAGCAGCTATAGAAACCGGTACGACCCTCCTGTTCCATCCACCAGCCGCCCCCGACCCAAAATAGCGAAGAGATCCGGCCCATCACGCTCTCGAAACGAACCATCCCCTCCTGGATCCGCGACCTCTCCCGCTCACAGACTGTCAGCCCGCAAAGTGTCTGGCAATGCGTATCAGCCTTCGCGTAGCCCGCCCCGAAGCCGCACCCCTCTCATCGTTCCATCAATGCGACTCTCTACCACCCAGCCTAGCTCGGAAGTACCGCCGCACATGCGTGGAGAATACTGCTTCAAATGCAAGGGACAAGGACATTTCGCCTCTTACTGCAACCTCTACCAATGTTCCCATTGCAGAAAAAGAGGACCAGGTCATTACTCCCGAGACTGTGAATCGAACCCGAACCGACCCCCCCCTAGATATCGTAACACTCCACCACGACAGGTCCCCATCGATGACAGATCCGATCAAGAACCGGGCGCCGAGTTCTTAGCGACGTTTGATGGAGACGCATGGGCTAACGTCACAGGGGAACCCGACCCTAGTTTTCGCCACTATTAAAGAACAGAAGAAGAAGCTGACTCGACAACGCAAATACCCCACTATGCAGATCTCGAACATCCTCGTCTTAACCATCTTCTTATTCTTTATTACCTGTTGGTTGATCTTCCTCTTCCTCGCCCTCCAATCCATCCGCTCCACTGAGCGTTCGATCCACGTCGACAGAGACCTCCTCCTTGTCAACCTCGACCGTAATCTGACACCCCTGCCCCGCCCCACTTCAATTGCCGAAGAAGACCTCATCGTCGTCCCTCTGGAGCTGGTCTCACCCCCCGAAGACGCGTACATTCCCCATCGCCCGAACCGTTCTCCACCGCCACCTCCCACCGACCCACCGAGAGACGCGCATTTCTGGGTATATAGAACGCCGAACACGTCTCAATTGACGATGGAAGAGTTTTGAAAAGGTCGAAGTTGGAAACTTCGATGATAGAGGGGGGGTGATGTTACAATTTCCTTTACGCTTGTTTCCCTTACTCCGTTTCCTTTCTTGATACTTAGCAGATACTGACTCGACGGGCAGCGCCCATTAGATACTTATGTTTGTAGCGCAGCAACAAGCGCAGCCGCTTACTGTACAGTAGACATAGCCTTCCGTAGTATAACAGCTATACCGCTGCGCACGCAGCAAGTAGTACGTGTTCGCATACTATTAGACGATTAGCTAGGTACTTGTAGCTATATAAACTGTAGTAGTTTACGGTCAAGGCTCTCTAGCTTGACCTAGGCAATTCATACCTTAACTGCTCATTGACGCGAACTCGACCTAAGCGGAAAGCCTCCGTCTTAGTGTGATTGAACTTAACGACGAAAGCCTCGTCGTTAACGAACTCGATAACTTGGACTTAGTAGTTGAGGCTCTGCCTTAACACATTCTCACCAGCCACAGTTAGGGAAGAGCACGGGTTTGGCCAACCCGTGCGGGTTACGGGTACGGGTAGGCACGGGTACGGGTACGGGTCATGATTTAGGTACCCGTGACCCGCACCCAACCCGTCACCAAATGTCTATGTACTAACATACAGTTTTGTATTTACAGGTTTCGGCACTCAGATGAGTGTCGACAACCTTTTAATTACTTATGTACTATGTGTATGTACTAACTAACTTAATATATTTATTTACGGGGGAAGCGACGCCCCAGAGGAAGGGGAAGCTTGTGGAAGCAAGGTCTTATATACCAGATAATGTTTATTACTATTTGGTTCCAGTAAACGAACGCGAACGTGACACGTTGTTTGCTGAAACAAGTTGATATTTACTAGTACATATTGTTTGGTTTAACTTTTCTGAATGTGATGTGTCATTTATTGAAACAAGTTGATAATTAATACTAGTATATAGTTGAAGTAAATGAATGCAGCACATAAACGAGTCGCGTTCGCATTTACTGAAACCAAACAATGGCAAACATCAACTTAAACGACGTGTCGCGTTCGCGTTCGTTTACTGGAACCAAATAGTAATAAACATTATCTGGTATATAAGACCTTGCTTCCACAAGCTTCCCCTTCCTCTGGGGCGTCGCTTCCCCCGTAAATAATATATATATTAAGTTAGTTAGTACATACACATAGTACATAAATAATTAAAAGGTTGTCGACACTCATCTGAGTGACGAAACCATTAGTTAAATGTATGTAACAAATCCAAGGCCCCAACAATGACGGCGACAACATGGTGTTGTCACCGTCATTGTTGGGGCCTATGCAGGAGGTGTTACACAATGGGAGACGGGGGTCTACCCGTACCCGCTGTGACCCGTGACTCGTGACCCGTGGGTTGCGGGTACGGGTAGACGCGGGTACGGGTACGGGTAGAGCTCTGGGTACCCGCGGGAGTACCCGTGCTATTGCCTAGCCACAGTCTCAGCATTATCCATATCAAGCCCGAGGTCCTCAAGCTGAAGGGAGTCCAAGTATGTCGGAGTCATTGGGGCCTTCTTCTTGGAAAGCTCCACTTCATCACCAATCATTCAGTGCTTGGTGTCTTGAAGCTGTGCAGAGTCTAGAAGGGAGGGTGGTAGCAGAAGGCCCTTGGCCAGTTGACCTACTCATAGTATCCCTGTTCTTATCAGAATCAGCCTCAGGATCACTAAGGTCAAGGCAGAGATCTTCAAGCCAAAACAGGTCTGGGGATGCCATTTTCATAACAGTCTCATTCTCAGTATGTTCGGCATCATAGTGGGTCATTTGGATGTCTGTATCCTGATGCTGATGGGAGCCTGAGAGTGAGAGCATTAGCATAAGTCCCTTCACCAATCACCCTACAGATAGCCTCATTCTCATTGGAATCAGCCTTGGGATCACTGAGGTCAAGGCAGAGATCTTCAAGCCGAAACAGGTCAGAGGATGCCATTGTCACTGTGGTCCCATTCTCTGTATGTTGGGCCTCATAATTGTTCATTTAGAGGCATGCATCCTAATGCTGAGGGGAGGCTGAGGTCCCTTCACCAATCATGCTACTGATAAGTAGCCTTACTCTCGCCGGAATTGGCCTCGGGATCACTGAGATCTAGCTGCAAATCTTCAAGTCGCAAGGGTTCCAAGGTCATTGCGGTCTCATTCTCAGTAGGTTTGGCCTCATAATTCATCGTTTTTGGCTGTGGATCCTCAAGATGAGGGGAGCCTGACAGGGAGGGTCAGGGCACAGTCTCTGGCTATTCAAAATATCATAGGTAGCCTAGGCTCACTGATGTTAAGCCAGAGGTCCTCAAGCCAAAGGGACTCCTCATGTGAAATAGTCATCTGGTCTTCATTCTTCATATAATCAGCCTCATAGCTGAGCATTTCAAGTTGTAAGTCACAAAGCTGGGGTGAGCCTGACAGAATGTTTAAGTCAGAATTTGTTTGCCAATATGAATCATACCGATGGCAGGCCAGTCCTCAGCCCCAGCTTCACCTGTGATGCCCAGCCAGTGCCAAGGCTGACTGGAGTCTTGTCTATGTATCAGAAGATATTCTCCATGACATGTGGTGATTGACAAACCCAGTATCCCTCTCATGATACCTACCAGGCCTGCCAGAGAAGCCCCAACATTTTCGTTGAAACTGAGATCAAGCCTCAGGTCATTCAGCCTTGGGGAATCTGCATGGGTTCTTCAGTAAGCAATGAGTAAGGTGGAATCATCGGACTGAAGCTGACCTCACCTTGACTCAAAACCATCCATAAAACAATCATGAATTGTCAGTTCTATCTCTTCCAACCTCAATGATTGCTCTTAAATACAATGAGTATTGAGTCAAATACTGATGATAACATATGCCTTTTTCACCATTGCCAATAATTCCCAGGTAACATGGCTCAACCATCCCATCACTCCCGAGACAACGATCAAGTTCTGCTAGGGTGGGGGAGTCTTCATGCATAGTTCTAAACATTATCAGGGAATGGGAGTATAGTAATGAGACACTCGTGGTCATGTGCTGCCAATACACATGGAAAGCAAAGCCAAACAACATGGACACAAGTTCTGCACCTAAGTCCATCCACATCTATACCACCCATGGCATTGTCATCCAATCCACTGCCTCAACCTATGCTGGAGGATGTGATCTCCATTTCTGCCAAATTCATTTCCTTTCTGCAAGATACCCACCAATGTGCAAAAACAGCAAGTAAGAATGATAGAATCAATTTGGCAAAGCAAATTGCTTTGCAACTGGTGAGTCCATCCCAGGTATTCTCAATCATACACACATTAACCTCTGCTGTAGCGCAAGATAATTCCAAGCTTCTGAACCCACCACAAATCAATTCTGCATAGCAAGTTCATGCTCGATGTTCACCTGCTCATCACAAGTGGGTTGGAAAAGGGTTATTTGACCTTTGACTGGGAAGCACTAGGCTGAGTGCTTGGCATGAACACCTAGTCAGGGTTCGATACCGACACAAATGTAGGAAGGTGAGAATGCACAAGGGAGCAAGCTGTGAGCACAGAAGGGGAGACCAATGACAATGGAAAGTCTGGTAAGCAAACTAAACCGTCCATCCTTACTCCATACTGATGACACTTCCATCCTGGCAGCACCCCATCCTGGCTCAACAACACCGGCCACCAGAATCCTCACCCCTGAGCAGCCACCCTCCGCTGGTTCCAATGTGCCAATGGCTCCATCCCCCCATCAGTATGCAGTGGCCAGTGCTGCCCCAATTAACATTGCCAACTCCCCGATCCTGGCCTCCAAGGTTCCCAATGCACCTACACCGCCATCCCCTACCCAGCCTGCTGCAGCTGGCCCTGCCCCCAACTCCTTGACAATGGCCCCCGAAGTGCCCAATGTGCCAACCCAGGCCTCCAATGCATCGAACACCCCAATGGTTGCGCAAGAGTCCCCACAGGGTCCCAATGGCCCATGCCAATCAAGCTGAGGCATGGATTCCCAACCCTTGACCAGTCAGCCTGCCAAGGTCATTCCTACCCCCAAACCATCCCAGCAACCAGCCAATACTGGTAAAGCTCCAAAACATCTGGAGCACCAAGAACGTTCAAGGGTGGTAGTTGAGATTAGGAAAGGCAAGCACTGGTTGGCAGAAAGTGATGAATAAGAGGTCAGTTCCTCCACCAAGCCTGATGCTATCCCAAAGTCTAAGCCAGTGGGAGGAAAGCATAGTTGAAGGGAGGTTGTGGAGGATAGTGGTGGTGAGGGAGGGAGTTCAAAGGATCCCAGGCCACAGAAGAAAAAACTAAAGGTGTCCCACCAACTGAAGCCGGCTCCCTTCATCTACCAGTAGGTTAAATGCGCGCACTGTGAGGAGAAAGATTGAACATGCTTGGCCAAAGCTAACCATGCATGTACAGAGTGCAACCAGTGCAAGTTGGCCTGCATACTCCAACACCAGGTCAAGAAGCAGCTGAAGTCCGCCAGGGTAGTTGAGGAAAGGATGGAAGCTGCTAAGGCAGGTCAATCCGTCATCTCAGGAGGAGCTGGACCGATGACTGAGGCTGAGATGGAAAGGTTGGATGACAAAAGACAGGAGAGGGAGCCCCCAAAACCCGCCACAAAGGAGAAGCACAAAACAACTCCAATCATCAAGAAAACACATGCTCAAACAGCGGGCTCCACTTCATGCCCAAGCTGGTCAACTTCAAGCAAGTCAAGGTCATCTACATGGGGAAGGGGACTTACACCAGTTGCACCAGGGCGGCCTGATGAGCTGACAGGTATGTCCCATCACTAGTAAATTATATATGATTTTATTTCAATTTTCTTCAGTTGCAGCTACTCAAGCGGCACTGTCAGCTCTTCTAGTTATGCCTGGTATAATGCCACCTACCGAGGACAAGGTGAAGGAACAGCTGTCCACAATGCAAGCTCACTTCGCTACCATGTCAGAAAGATACAATGCTCTCAAGGCCTGGTATAGCACATTGGAAACATTCGTGAGTAACCACTTGGACGGCCTCATGTCCCAGATGCATGGGTTCTTGGCCAAGTTTGCAACGTTTTCTGGACAGTTCAGCCAGCTCGGCAACAACATTTCAAGGGGCATTGATATGATCCTTGCTGACTGGCAAAACACATTTCATCAAGCACTTGCTGAAATGCACTCAGCATCAGCAGGACATATGGTGGAGGGTGGTGGGGCGTTAAAGTCGTGGCCATCTGACCCATGGGTGTCTGCTGCGCCAGTGCCAAGCAGGGAGGTGCAGGAGCAGGAAATCCAGACTGACAACACTGATCCTACACCTCCACATCTCCCCGAGGCCAAGACTGTTCCTTCAGCACTAGACCCAACATTTATACCTTTGACTTGACTTGACATGATTTTCCTGTACATATGTACTGTTGGGATACAAGCCTATAATTGCTATATCCAGAGCGGTAATTATGACATTACTAATTACTGTTACTTCAGCATTACTTCAGCATTATATACTATATATACTATATGTATAGTATATACTGAGACAATTAATTCCTGACCTCTGAAACATACAGAGGAATGCCCCCCCTTCGTCTAAAGGCCTCTAGTCAGCTTCCAGCTTTACCTCCCTACAGGTTATGGGCCCTGGCTTATTTTAAACAACCCAAAAATCTATATACAAAACCTTCTACAACATGTCAAAAGCCCCAAGCAATATTGAAGAATTTGTCCTGGACAGTGACGAAGAAAACCCTCAAAAATACGTCCAGGAGTATGATCAGGACTTAGCTGACCATATGGAATTATTTGGGCCGTCACCAGCCGCTTCCCAACATGCTACAGCGGGAGCGCCGCCAGCCGCGCCCAAGGTGGGAATCCCACTGAAACAAAAGAAGCCCATGATCCTTCTAATTCGTACCAAAGAATATTCTAACATAAACAAGATCTCCGATCGGGATCACCTTACTGATGAGAATTGGCATGAATGGAGAGAAAGGATGAAACGGGTATTTATTAATTGTGACATCACTGGATATATTAACGGGGCCGTAAAATGCCCAAAAGAATCCAGGGATGCCGAGGGGGTGCGCAACCGGGACAAGAACGACCCCTGGGCACAGCAAGTTATAATACATAATGTTACCTCTTCGCAAATGAATCACGTCGGATCAAAAACTACAGCAGAAGCAATGTACTCCGCGCTATCCGTTACTCATGAAAACAAGGCGCATCAAACCATAAATCATATTCAGTGCCTACTGTACGAGACAAAGGCCGACACTACCAACGATCTTCTAAAGCATATGGACACCCTGAAATCTTACCGTGACTGCATCAATAAATTCCCTAATAAGGAATTTCATATCTCCGACACCCGATTCAAATCTATCATATCGGCATCTCTACCATCGTCTTGGCAAACTTATGTGGAGCCATACAATGGCAACGCAAATAATCCCAATGACTTGGACCCCAAGCGCCGCTTGTCATCGGACGCGTTTATAGGATTATTACGAGAGGAATATAAACTTCGGCTAAATCGGAACGAGAATAATAACGGAACCGGTGGGAGCGTAAATCTGGTGCGAACCCAGAAAGCTACCGGTCCCAGTAAATCCCTGGAAAACCGTATTACCGAAAAGAAAACCTCCATCAAATCTTATTGCGATCATTGCAAGTGCGCGGGGCATTGGACAAGCAAATGCCGAAAATTTGATGGGAACAAATGCCGTAACTGCGGGAAATTTGGACATTACGCAAAAAATTGTTGGGGAAAGAAGAAAGAGAAAGCGAAAGAGAAGAAGCTCGGGGATACTTCAATGATAGTAGAAGAACATATTACTTTCTCAGCAGACAAGGAAGGGCATAATTTTGATGCATGTAATAACGATGCCATAATTGATGAGCGTCTGATCTATTATGATTGGCTGGCCGACTCGGCAACCACTTCACATGTAACGCATCAAAAAGAAGCATTTACCTCCTATGAGCCTATGAAAAATATTTCCGTAACAGGTGTAGGAGGGAAAGAGGCAAAAATAGAAGGATGAGGAAATGTTGATCTAATTGCGACATGTAATGGAGAAAAATATATTCTTCATCTCAAAGACATTCTGCACATTCCAGGAACGCGGAACAATTTAATTTCGCTAGGAAGATGGGACGCCGCAGGAGGAAAATATAAAGGGGGACAAGGGGAAATAACCCTCATCAATAAAAATGGTAAAGCCGTTGCACACAGGAATAAAATCAATAATCATCTCTACAAAATGGAAATGATTATTAGAAACCCGAGCGACACTGCCAACAATGCTGAAAATAATATAACTTTCAGTGGAAATGAAAAATCACTCAGTTGGGAAACATGGCATCTGTTAAGAACTGATCCTAAGGCGCGGGAAATCGGCGGAGTCCGGCGGAGTTCCGATGTACGACGAGGACTTGGCTTCAACCTTTAAGAGGTTGCGCCCTTCTCTACGCTCGGTGTCCAATTTGCAAGGAACTGAAAAGTCCGGAAGTCCGTGCGGAAGTCCGAGGTAAGGAAAAGGTGCAAAAGCGGAGTTCCGATTAGGAAGTCCAAAGTAAGGGACAGGAATGAAGTAGAGGTCCGGAGGTCCGAAGATTAAGATAGAAGTTCGAGGTCTTAAAGTTGACAAATGATAAGTTGATAACAACTAATATTTGAACTCAAGAATACAAAGTATGTAAAGTAGTTTTATACTAAGGCTAGTACTCGGTGTAGCTGCGGCGGAGTTCTGCGGAGTTCCGAGTACAAATTTCGTGATGATATCTATGATGAAGAACAGACTTGAGTAAACTACGGAAGATGTGATGTAAGTAAAACAGGAGAGGTAATTTGAAATGAGGAATTTGAAATACTCGGAGTTCCTACGGAGTTCCGTCGGAGTTCCGAGGCAGAGTTCCGAGGGGTGCTTGCATGGGATATGACAGCATCGACAATTTGGACATATCGGATATACTGGGCTACAATTACTACTTGACGGAAATATGATAAAGGGATTTAATGTTGATCTGGCTACCCCAAAACCAGAATGCGAGACATGTATAGCCGCAAAACAACACATTAAACCATTCCCAAAATCAGTCAAATGGAATACTGAATCCGGAGAATTGACGCATATAGATTTATGGGGAAAATATGCCGTCAAGTCCATCAACAGAAAACACTATTATTTATTATTCGTTGACGACGCCAAGAGGTATGTCACTGTTGAATGTCTAAAAGAAAAGAGTGATGCAGCACAGGGAGTAATAAATTATTTGGCCTATATAAAAACACAAGGCCGAACACCCAAGGGGATTCAAATCGATTGCGGAAAAGAATTCGTCAATGAAAAATTGGAAAACTATTCTAAGGAACGCGGGATACAAATACGATTAACTGCGCCGTACTCTGCATTGCAAAATGGCATTGCAGAAAGAATGAATAGGACACTTGTCAAATTATCGCACGCAATGCTATCCGCGAGCGAGCACCCAGAATACCTCTGGGAATATGCCGTCATGCATGCCGCCTATCTCCACAACCGATCGTATACGAAGCATCTTCGGAAATTAACTCCTTATGAGGGATGGCACAATGAACAACCGGATGTTTCACACTTACGCGAATTTGGCACACCAGTATGGATCTTATTACAAGGTCAGAAAAAGGAAAGAAAAATGCTTCCTAAATCAAAGCGCCATGCATATCTTGGATACAATGATGGTGCCGGAGCAGTCAAATATTACAATGCCGAAACGCATAATGTATTAAATTCGCGGAATTTCGAGCTATTGACTGGTACTCCAAAATTTAAACCTTCTGACGACAATACAATGGAACCCTCGATGCACAAGGGGGAGTCTGATGGAGGCACACTGCCGAGAATTCCAATTATAGAACCCGACCGTAGGCAGATTGAGGCACAGCCACCCCCACAACTGCCGATCACAAATGATGAATCTCTGATCAGAGCCACATCACCGATCGGAGAAGAACCGGATATACCGGAAATAGAACCTTGTAACCCGGAGAAGCAATCCTGGAAGCGGAAACGAGTTGATAATAATGATCGCATTGATATTGATGAACCACACAAGACGCGTGCAATGCAGAGAAAAGAACTGCGACAAACACGTGGAGTTCGTACCAACTATAAACCCTTGTTACACCTTACAGAAGAGGAAGAAGCGAATATCCCTAGATAACGATGAAGCCTATGCAATAATCGCTGGAGACAAAATAAACACGCTCAAAGACGCGCGGATCTCCCTTGATTGGCCGGAATGGCAAATAGCCATACAAAATGAAATTGAACCTACTAAAGGAGAAGGGGACATGGGAATGGGTCCAGAAACCTCCTGACGCAATACCAATCGTGAACAAATGGGTCTTTGTCCGGAAAAGAAATAAACAAGGGGAAATTATAAGATACCAAGCGCGATTAGTTGCAAAAGGATGTGCACAATGACCAGGCTATGATTATATGGATACCTTCTCACCCGTAGTCCGGATGGACACGCTCCGAGCAGTATTAGCGCTCGCATCAAAGATGGGTATAAAAATACAACAGATGGACGTAAAGGGCGCATACCTCAATGGCACATTAAAAGAAGAAATATATATGAAGTAACCTAAAGGACAAGAAGATGGAACAGGCCGGGTATGTAGGTTAGTGAAACCGCTTTATGGACTAAAGCAGGCAGGGTGAGAGTGGAATAATGAATTTGATGGTAAACTCAAAATTCACGAATACGGACGCTTATTTGCAGATCCATGCGCGTATATTTGAAGGGTTGACGATCACTTGGGAATAATAACAGTCTGGGTTGACGACACATTACTCTTTGCGTCTTCTGATTCTATGATGAAGCATATGAAAAATATGCTCAGTACAGAATGGGAAGTAACCGACCTTGGGGAGCCGAGCAAAATCGTCGGCATAGAAATTACGTGCCAAGACGACGCGATCAAGATATCTCAGGAGAAATACATTGAAAATATTCTCCGCAAGGAGGGAATGCTTGACACGAATCCAGTCGGAATGCCAATGGATCCCAATATTAAATTATTGGTGAATCCAGATTATAATGAACCCAACAGGAGTAATTCATATGCAAAATTATTAGGATGTCTACAATTCCTATCAAATTCCACATGACCCAATATCAGCTTTGCCGTTAACAAGTTGGCCACCTACACCGCTAACCCGGGTTTACAACACCACGGTGCAATAAAGCGAATACTCAGGTACTTGGCTGGTACGAAAACTCTCAGGATAATTTATAAATCCCAAGATGAGACTGAAAACAATAACCTCTTCCACGGATATGCTGATGCTTCATTTGCTAATATTGAAGATCTTAAATCCACAACCGGCTATATTTTCAAAGCGTCCGGGGGAGCAATAACATGGAAATCTAAGAAACAAACTATTATTGCACTATCCTCTACCGAAGCTGAATATATTGCATTATCAGATGCTGGACGCGAAGCTGTATGGCTAAGAAATTTATATGAAGAACTCGGATTTGCACAACAATTCCCCACAGTGATTAAAGGCGATAATGAAGGGTCAGTAATTTTAACTCAGAACCCTCAATTTCATCAGAGATCAAAACACATCGCTATCTGCTATCACTGGGTCCGGGATCTCGTGGCCAATAAATCAATAGAAATTCAAAACTGTCGTGATCCGGAGCAAACTGCAGACATATTAACAAAGGCTCTGCCGAAGCCTAAATTTACACGACATAGGGACGAGATGGGAGCTCAGTCAGATTAACCCAGCAGCTTTCCTCGCATGAGTTGGATTTTTTCCCAACGTGTTTTTTCCACCACAGAGGTTTTAATGCAACTGGAGAAACTTATTCCACCCTTGACTTCAGGGGGAGTAATGACAAAATATTTAACCATTTCACCCAGCCGTTCTAGGCTTGAGGGGGAGTGTTGGGATACAAGCCTATAATTGCTATATCCAGAGCGGTAATTATGACATTACTAATTACTGTTACTTCAGCATTACTTCAGCATTATATACTATATATACTATATGTATAGTATATACTGAGACAATTAATTCCTGACCTCTGAAACATACAGAGGAATGCCCCCCCTTCGTCTAAAGGCCTCTAGTCAGCTTCCAGCTTTACCTCCCTACATGTACCCTTGCAAGTAATTTGCCTAATCTCATGGCAACTGTTGTTGTACCATTACCAGGTATCTATTAAGTGTGAAACTTGAGATGGAAGAAGATTTGGCATCTGAGAGGGTACTTTGTTTCAACTGAGGCCAAATACAATGCATGGCAATGAAACTTTGCACTTATATCTATTTACTAATTGGTGTCTTCGGAGGCCAAACCCATCAAAAAGATAACACCCATCAGTCAGGTGCTTAGCAGGTTTATTAGATATTGTCCCCATTAAGACTAAAGGTCTACATTGTGCTTTTTAACATACCCCAGGCATCAGGCATAAAATCATTGATAAATGGAGGCTGAGTCTGAGGTCATGTCACTTACCAATGCTGTGGCGTCGTATTGTTCTCAAAAGCTTCTGCACTTGCACTTGAATGACAATAGGATCATCAATTTTCCTTCTGCATGGGACCTACCTTTCCTTTTGGAATGTGATCAGATGGTCCACATAGTGTATCTAGCAACTACCAACTGACATATGCTCCCACTCCCCCTACTATTGGTTCCAACGGAGTTGAATTTGCACAGGGTAGTTGAATTTCATTTTTGTGATTTCATCTATTCACTCAATCCCTCCGGAATCTTTCGGGATACAATTGAGTACCTGTCGTAAATGTTGCTTCAAAATAACTAAGGGGTCTAACCTTGGCAAGTGATAGCGAGAGGGAAGCCGACATGATGGATCAGTGGTTTTGGGACAAATATCAGACTCAAGACATTAAATTACATCCAGGGCACTCAAAAAAATTTATGGAGCCTTGTATTCCATGCTTAAGTGTGGATGCATATTCATTTTTGATTTCCAGCACAGTGTTCTCATGTGCTGAGGCGAGGAGATGCAGTTGTGCAGTCTGTCACACAATGTCACAGTCAAATTCATATCCAGACTCGGCACTCACCCAATTATCATGTGTTATGTCATCCATCAACAAAGTCAGATGCATCAACATGTTTGGCGGAGCTTGGACTTGACGCGATATGTCACGTCTACTTGAACTTTCACCAAGCGCAATCGCACACCACGCCGGCAACAAGATATGAATATAGTAACACACTTTCATGTAGTGTACAAGGCTCCATGAATTTTTTTGAGTGCCCTGGATGTAATTTAATGTCTTGAGTCTGATATTTGTCCCAAAACCACTGATCCATCACGTCGGCTTCCCTCTCGCTATCACTTGCCAAGGTTAGACCCCTTAGTTATTTTGAAGCAACATTTACGACAGGTACTCAATTGTATCCCGAAAGATTCCGGAGGGATTGAGTGAATAGATGAAATCACAAAAATGAAATTCAACTACCCTGTGCAAATTCAACTCCGTTGGAACCAATAGTATCAATACATTTGCTGAGATGCCACAGTGTCCACTTCTTGGGATGCTGATTGCTACTCAGACTACCTCACAACTGCTCAAGATGGCCAGATGAGGTCATTCGAAGCCGACCAAATGCAACAATACCCCCCTATATTCTCAGGAGAATTATGGCTCAAATCACGGCCTTCATTGATTACTGATCAGCATGGGTATGCACTTGTTTGGGCACTGCCCAATGTGCTTCTGGAGATGCAACAGGTACTGACTAATACCAGCAAGCCAATTGTATTTTGCTGATTGCCAAACACTAGAAGAGGATCATGGATGCTGGCCAACAGTTGGCCAGTGTACTGACAATTGGGAAGGAGGATTCATCCTGGAGAACCTTGCCTGTCTTTTTCAATCATAGAGCAGAGACCAAGCCTGGAATTATTACAATGTCACCAGCATTGTCAGGAGTACGATTTCCAAGACAATTAATACTATTATTTTCATTGTTTGGACATGATGACACTTTTATGTACATGCATTAGGCACAAGGTCCTTATGATCGAGAGCATGGCTAAGGGTAGGTACAACACACCATACACACATGGCCTTATCTAGGCACGATCGGACTCATGGTCAAGGCATGACCGCAGTAACACATGGCCACCTCATGTATAGTAGTATATATATTCCAATAAAACGCCTAGAGACACTAGTCATGTTCTCTTAGGTTATCCACCATTACTCGGTGTGACCACCTTGGACTACTAGGCTACCTTTTCCCTTTTGTTGTTGTTTGTTTGTGGGAGCCGTCGTCTTTGCCCTTGGGTATTGGTGACGTCCTAACAAGCATGGTTTCAGCAAGCCCATGAGGTTTATGTGACTAACACAATTACTGTACATATTCTAATGCAGAGAAAGTCTGCCAGGTTCTCCTTAGAAGTTTTGGCCTCATTAAAAAAGCAAGGACCAGCCATGGCCTGGGTAGCTGAGATGAGAGAAACCAATGCTCTCCTTGGCGGCTTGCTTTCCATGATCCATCCAGACCTTTATCACCAAGGCTGAGAGGCCCTAATAAAGCTGTCTAGGAACCCAGAGTATGTGCCTGATTCCAAGCAACAGATTCTGCAGAAACTCCTTATGAACTGGGCAAACCCTTTCTCTGCAGTCCAGGTCATTGTTAATTGAGAAACCCCCCTTCATTGGGATGTACATGGAAGAAATTCCTGGTTTGATATGCTAGTGACAGTGGGGTCATATGCGGGTGGTCGGCTAGAACTTCCTGGCCTTGGACTGTGGCTTGATTACCCCCCTGGCACTGTTATCGGCATTGCCAGCAAGGTTGTGCTGCATGGTGCAGGTCCAGTGGATGGGGAACACATGCGTCTTGCATATTTTATGAGGAACAAAGTTCTTGAACATCTTAATGTATCAACTGGAACATGGATGACAGTGCCTACATAAAGAGTATATCATTGGACTTGCACTGTCATAGGGTAACAACAATATTGACACATCTTATTTAAATCGTCTGTGTCAGAAAATATCAACTTCAGTGAACTACATCTACATATATTCCTGATTAGCCATACTTACTGCAGCTTGGCATTGATGAATTCGATCTTGGAATTGGCATCAGAATCAGCCTCCGACTTCAACTCAGCATTGGTATCTTGTTACAAGGTGCATAAAATGTGTTGGTCAACAGGAGGCAGACATACCATCATCCACCCCTTCTTCCGTTTCTTCATCACTGTCATGGAGCCCTGTGTCTGACATCATGGTCACTGATTCCTTGGCTTCCTCAGCATCCCTTCCTGCTTGAAGCCAAGCCCGAACCTGATGAGCAGGTGGGGGCAGCCTCCCCAGATCATCAGAGCTCACTAGGTCATACCCTGACCTCCTGGCCTCCACCTCCATAATTGCCTGAAATCCAAGGACACACTCTATGCAGTCTGGGATCTCACTTGAGAGCTCCTGGAGCTCTGTGGCTTGTCAATCAGCAAGTTGTAATGCCAGGTCTCCATACCTATCCCAGATCTGATTGGTCAAGTAGCCAGAATGCAGGGGGCCTTCCAATATATCTGTCAAGATGCTATAAGTGAATGCACTCAGAAAATAGCAGATCCCCTACCCCAACATTCCAGGTCAGCTTCCAGGTCATGTTCTGCGGTGCTTCTGAACTGCTCATACTGGAAGTCTGACAAGGCCACACCCTGTCAGGGGAATCTCCACCAATCCTCCAAATAACTTTCACAAACTTGTGTTGGATTGAATGCAATGGCTGCCAGCGATGGGATATCATTTTTGTAAAGGAATGGATTTTTACTCAGCCACAACACCAAATCGCGGTAAACTGGGGCCAGTGACAAAGAGTATCCCAATGCCTGAGCTCTCCCAATGTATGTCAATCTGGCATTCTGAAAAGAAATATATTGAGATTATACTATATACATCTCATCGGTTATCACATACCATTTCCAAAATCAGATTTTGATGCCACCACTCAAACAGGTGGATGTCAGTTTCAACCTCTTGATTGTCACAATGTGCTTGTACTGCAGCTTGCAGTCTTGCCACAATATAGTTGGTGGTACTTTGGAGGGCTTGTTCTTCTGTGATTGGATTTGTCGACATGGTTTTCAGTGGACAGATCAATTGATAAATGCACTGTGGATGAATCCGATAGCTCTGGAATCTTGGCCTTGGGCTGCAATACAATAGCAAATTTGGTTGTATCAAGGAAGTGAATATATAACAAGGTAAGATCTTCTGCCATGTTTACATGGAGTGATGTCAATGACCAAGCCTGTGGCAAAGCCTAAACTTCAGGGAGGACCTAGCCAACTACTGCAAATTAACGGCTGTATGACCTAATATCACATTGCACCGGAGGAGTGTGGGCCTTTCTAAATACATGGATATGACACTGATGTCTCCCGAAACACTTTGTGACCTTGATCTGCAAGGTGCATCCACATTGTGCTCTGCCAAGATGCATAACTTGCATGTCTGATTTTCCCATCGACCTCAGACATTTTGGACCATGCCACCCACTTACTCAAAGTATTCAGGAAATAGCAAGTAGTCCATTCCATCTCATGCTCACTCAAAATAACCTCCTCTTTCCATCATTCTATGCAAGCACATGCCGGAAGCCAATGAACCCTATAAACTATTTGCAACATCAGCATAATATAACAAAGCATAAACTTAGTGTCATTTACATTCCATTAACAAGGAACTGTTGTTATTCTTCTGCACACCATGAATGCTCTAGAACCAGGACAAACTTGCATTTCTTTGTCCACACACATTTGGGTGCATGATAGCATTGCTGGCCTAAAGGTCCACATTTGTGATATCCAGAAATTGTTCCAGCATGTCTGGCCCAGCATTCAGTCTTTTGAGAGCATCAAGAGCCACATTATACACACACCAATAATGGGTAAGTCCACTATCGAGAGTATGGATAGCATCCCATGCCCTTAACTTCTCCTTCTTATATTTTGAAGGCCAAAGCTGTCCCTTGAAGGCAACAGATTTGTAGGCATCCACATGGGTAACCCACAGGTACTTTCAAGTTGATCCACACCCATACCCATGACTACCCGTACCTGCTACCCACGGGTCAGGAGCCATGGGTCATGATGGGTACGAGTAGTTGCACCGTCTCCTGTCAAGTCTTTCACTAGTAGCTCCTGTATCTGAGAAACCCACAATGGTGGGCTCCCTTGAGTACAGGAGCTAAAGGGCCAGTTGTAGGTAGGAGGGGCCAGGGGAAAATGATGACGACGAAAGCACCAAGTCATTGTCATAGTCATCGGGCTGGGGTAGGGATCTACCCCACAAGCAGTAGCTCACAACGATGTCCTAGAAGGCGATGCATGCCATGGAGTGGCAGTGGCATGGCCTGCACCCTGTGATACAGGAGATCCACCCCATGAGCAGTGGCTCATGGCGGTGGGGAAAATGACAATGATAACGATGACAACAGCAAGTCATCATTGTCATCAGGCTGTGGTAGAGATACGCCCCCCAAGCAGGTGCTCATAGCGGTGTCCTAGCAAGTGAGGTGGACAGGGAGTGGCACTGGCACCCCCTGCTCCTGGTGACACAGAAGAAGACCACCCCATGAGCAGTGGCTCATGGCGGTGTGTCATTAGTGGGTGGCAAGTATTTTGTATCCTAGGGAATGAAAAATAGATCAGTAGTGGATAAAACAAAAGAAGAAGACAAAAACATACCAGGGGGGGCAAACGACACGTTGTTTGAGCCCCCCAGCATGCACTCATTTGCCTCATTCCCTTCGTCGCCCTCTCCTGCACTTTCCCCACTCCCTATCTTATTGTTGTCTCCGTCTTTCCCTCTGTCGTTGTCTCATCTTGTTGTCATCTTGTCATTGTTGATGTGTAATTGTTTACCTAGACAAACATGCCACAACATCTTGAACTTATAAAAAGGACATTGTTTCATCCCCTCTCACTGGGCTCTCTGCCCCCCATAGTTAGTACGTACTGTATACAATATGTAGTAGATCTTGTAAATATAAGAAAGCATCTCACAATTAATGTGAGACGCGGCTTGTAAATGTAACCCACTCCACCTGCTGAATATCTGGCATGGTGGCGGGTTGGGCATGGGTCATGGGTACCCAAATGGTGACCCATACCCATACCCATGAGTACCTGTACCCATAATCCACACAGGTTACCAAACCCATGCAGATCCCTACAGATTTGTTTCCAATCCCAAGCCTGATAGCTTGCAGTGTGTTGTGAACTTGCCCTTCTCGAAGAGCAACCTCCTTTAGTCTAACTATGTTTAGCAGAGCTGTTTGGAGCTCCCTCCACCCAATGTATGATGGTAGAAGAAGCGGAATGCTTTCGGAATGTCCATTGCTGAGATGCTGAGGCCGGACATTCATTGGGTTGTCATTGGCCTCATCACCAGAGTCCTCCCAGTCATTATCCACTATATCAGCATCCTCAGGGGTATTTTCACAAAGGCCACCTAAGATCTGGGCAGCTGTTAAATGGAAACTATTCACTTGTCCTTGTAGCAGCTCCCTTCTATTTGCAATCTGCACCTCTCCTTCAGGTTTGGCCTTGGCCCTACCTTTCGAATATATTCCCACAACAAAATTCTGTCAACACATGTTTAAGCACTCCCTTCAAATGTGGATACATTTCATACTGTTTCTCTTGAATATTTATCCTGGCAACTAGCCAGCTGGTAACTCCTGTTCCTGTTCGGGTTGACACCTCGGCCTCAGTTAAATGAAGTTGCACTTTGGCTTTGCTAGGCGCTAAGTGGCAGATATTACACCATGTACATAGACCGTTAAATAGCAACTCACATTTCTGCTGTCATGATTGGTAAATATCCATGGAATCTAGAATTACAAGCCACTCTTTCTCTGCCTGCTCAGCCTCAGCAGCCCATGCAATCCTATTTTGCAGTGATCTTGTCTTGTCCAATCCCTCAAAATGAAACTTACTCTCAGCAGCACCTGACAGAGCCTTTTGGTATTTTCTGGCGATTGTCCAGACTATAATAATGTCACTTTGACAATATTCCAAGGTGAAATGAGGTCTTACCAATGTTGACTAGCTTTTTCCAGTTGCTATCATTCATGTGATCATCAAGCATTTCGGTCTGATGAGCAAGGGTCGCTGTACAAGTGCATTGATTGGCATCATTCAACACCAACCACAATGATTCTAGAATCTCTCCATCTACTTGTCCTGCCCCCTTAATGAATGTTGGCACAAACTGGGCAAGGCATGTGACTTGATGTCTGTGAACATGGAACAACCCAATTCAGGGATGATCATGAGGCCAGGAGCGAGTTCTAGATATGGGCTTTCATCAAATCTCTTTTTAAGCCTCCTTTCATACTGGCAAACTATGTCATACAACACAATAACCTTTTGGATTCCATCCATATTCATGTTTTGGAGGGCCTGAGAGAGACAGTAGTCCATATTCATCTGCCTGCACTTGACCATTATGCAATTGTCAATGAAGTTCGGGAACAGAACTCACCTTTCACCTTTCTGGAAGTTCACAACTGATGGGATAAAGAACCCATTCCTTGCACATTCCACTGCACCAATGCCCATAAAATCACATCCACTGAGGGCCTTGTTTTTATACAAATTTACTTTGTGGTTACTGCATGTCTCTGTCTAAAGCTTGTCATTGACACTCAGTGATGTATCTCAGAGAATTTAGACTTACTTCCTTCACCTCCTTTCCTATGGCAAGGTGCACTTTATACTGGGATGCTTCAACCATCATTCCTTCACCTTCCATAAGCCAGACATCATCTTTGGGCTGGCACTGTTTGAGATGAGAGGCTGAGAAGTTCCCATCTAGTGTGATACTTTGGATAAACACATCACTTTAAGCCATACATAAGTGACACAAAGCAAGGATTATGTATTTGCTCACAGATTTGGATCTTCCTTCCAGTCCTCTGGTAAGTTGATCCCAGGCTGTGGACATGCTGGGCAGCCAATCATCATTTCGCCCAGCCTTGGCCTCCGAGGTTTGTGACCGAAGCTGAACCACCCCCGAAATTTAAGGTTTCGCCACTGTCAGCTAGCCCATTGTAGTTTGATACATCAATTCTTGGACCTGCATTAGTCGATCACTATGCTAGCCAATCTGTCACTTACTGGAACAATGTGTGGGATGGCTGCTGAAGTAACCCTTTTCAGTTTTGCATAGTAGTGGTAGGCTGAGGTTCTGCTCTCCAGATTGTCAAGCTGAAAGTCATTGAGTACCTGGAATGTGAAAAATGTCTTGCACTGCTTGAAAGAAGCTGGAAAGAAACCTAACTCCATCATTTGTTCATCATCTGGCTTGTGACCTGGACACTGACAATACTTCACAGGAAGCCAATGAATCCCAGAGATGTCAACTATGATAGCCAGAGTGTGCCCATCTGAGTACACCAGCAGTGCTGCTTCATCCCAGGTAAAGTTTACATTGCTGCACTCTGTGTCTGAGTCCCACCTGGCCTCAGAATCATCCTTGGCCTCCAAAGGTGAGGCCAGGTCCAACTCAGCCCCGGCCATTTGACCTTCAGCTTTACCATTTTCCCTTGGTTCTGGACTGAGGCTGCACTCGGCTTTGTCATTTGACTGTATACCAGTCCATTCTTCATCCATACTGTAATCAGTTCCCCCAGGTGTCATAACAGAGTCCTGGTTGTCAGTTCCTTTCTGACTGGTGTCAACTAACTTATGAGGGCAAGATTGGCAAACATGGCCACCATTAAGCCAAACTCCACATTGCCACAACCAGGCACTTTCAAAGTGGGTCAAGTTCCACTGTTCAATGTGATGCAGCGGCAGTGACATGTGTGCATCTTTGCAGCATTTGGTGCAAAACAACAACTTCCCAAGGCAGTCTGGCACCTCCACGACCCTTCATACTGGTGGCATTGGTGACATTCTGACTGAACAGGGTGTCCCTCAGATGCAAGTACAATGTCAAGATAATGATCCCACTTCTGTAACCAATCCCAAAGATAATCATTGCTTGTCTGCCAATGGTGTGATAAATATAGGATGTACAATCTGTTTATGTCTCACACTACCACTTGTCTTGAAACTTGGGCCAGGTAATGGTTTTTCTTGTCCCATGTTGGGTGACAGTTCACTCTTGGAACCTGACAGAGACCCAGAATAAGATCAGTTTCACCTGATTGGGATTGCTAGATCAGTGAGGCCCCTGCCTTCATGCACATGCTTTTGCCTTCTTCTGGATGCATTTCCATGCCAGAGCATCCCTCTACCCATTGTTTAGTAGATAGTGAATCTGTGATGGAGCGACAGTAGTCTCTTCTGGACAGTCACCATTGCTAGGCCCTATTGGGATTCCAGGGACAAAAAAGTGAACCATGACAAACAGAACATCATTCAGTGACAGGAAGGTTTTTTCTTTCTTATCCATTGCCCTAACACCCATTTGGTCACAAGCATGCTCCCTGTTGCCAATACATCCAGAAGCCTGTTTACCAATGCTGACCACAAAGTCCCTGTAATTTACACTTTACACTCCTCCATGTATTCTGGAAATTCCAGAAATTCCAGTCCATTCTGGCCGGAATTTCCAGAATATGCTACAGGACTTAAAAATGAGTCCGGAAAGTCCGGAAATTCCAGTAGAGTTTGGAAATTCCAGAAATTCTGGACGGAATTTCATATAAAATAAATATAACAAAAAAAAAGAACAGGGGAGGATGAGGGAGTGGGGCACATCACTGGCCCCTCTCACCTATTGCACCCCACTCCTGCCCTGCAAGCAGTTGCTTGCAGCAGTGGTGGGGGGTGCTCAGTCACACTGGGTGCCCTTCACACATCTGGCATGTCCCTCACTCTGACTGAGTGATTTCTTCCGGCTCTGCCACTTTAGTGATCCCAATGTAGTACTCTTTCAAGGCCAAATAAATATGGCTTGTGTGATCAGATGTGCAATGAGAGCTGGGATTTCCATCCATCAGTTGTGATTTAATCTATTCCTCTTGTTGAGAAGATAATCGACATACCAGAATTTGCATTCCAGGTCACTCATTCAAAAATGCCTGTGGCTCAATTCTTATGTTTTTGGAGATCTGTTTGGTGAATAATGAGAAAGTCTTGTGGTTCAAATCATTATTAGACCATTCAATTCTTTGGGCCTGGAAGCAGTAAGTAGCAGAGTCCAAGTGGGCATCTAAATGAGGAGTCTTCTGACAAGGAGATGCCTGCCCATCATCAAAATATAAGCTGGTAGATCCTAACCCTAAAATTCACAGTGACACAACAATTAAGCAGCACAATGAAAGCTTGAAAAGAAAACTTGACAAGATTATCACAGATCATTTGACTACCCTCCAATGGAAAAGAAAATGCATGTGGATTTGTAAACAAGAAGAGCTGGGGAATGCCATGTACAATATAACCTAGGATTCAGATGACATGCTCATCACTGGATGTGTAGTCAAGGCAGCATGATAACCAATAGAACATGATGAATGTGAAAATGAAATGAACATGAACTGTTCATAAATCATTTGCAAACTCAAGCCAGGCATGAATAGAACTTGAAGAATATCATTGAATGAGGCAGGTGGATGGAACACCATGAACAGGAAAAGAATGAGACCTTGACCAGGTGATGTGGCATCTGAGTCAAGCCTTCGTTGGAGTAATCAAAAGTCTTCACCAAAATAAATGAAAACTGAATAAGGAAAATTGCAAAATGAAAAGCAATGACACAAAATGGCTGATAAATGGGAACAAATGTAGTAGGTTTATGGAATATTAGCATGAAAGAGCCCCCATAAGAAGCCCATGTCAAAACAATTAAAAGATCAATACAAAAAATGAATGCAAAAACAGCGAAAAAAGCACATGAGAATGTATGGCCACTTCACAGATTATTCGATTGATGCCCTCATCATACCATGCAACCCAGACAAGGAAACAAAATAAGGATAAATGGAAAACTCAGTGCCAACAGTGGTGTTTGAACTTTGGATGTTCATATGATAGTTGAACCAAACTTCTTGAGAGTAAGTATGTGATTATTTTCATTCATTCTGTCTGTCACCTGCCTCCCATACTGAGAGCCATTGCATGATGGATGGAAGTGGACTTGGCCAAATACACAAGACTACTAGTAGTACTACAGGCAGCAGAGTTATGATGATGGGGTGGTTCAGTGCTGCCCCAAAGAAGCTTTCCATCAGTTTGTATCAAGCCATAGTCCTTTGGGTAAGCATTGCTGGCATTTTGATAGGACACTACAGAGCATGGCATGTGTGAAAAAGAAGGTGCTACCAGTGTTGTTGGTATTGATTCACATGACAATGGGTGAGAGTTGAAGTTGATCCTCCACTTTTCACCTTTTCCTTATCTTGGACTTCTGCACAGACTTCCATTCCTTATCAGTTCCTTACAAATTGGACACTGAGCATAGAGAAGGGCACAACCTCTTAAAGGTTGAAGCCAAGTCCTCATCACACCTCGGAACTCTGCCAGACTCCGCCATTTTCCTGCACCTTAGGATCAGTTCTTAACAGGGCAGGTCCCCATGCATCATCTCTTTCACAGCCACCTCACGCCATTTGGCTGCAGCACCTCCTTGCAGGTATGAAAGGATCCAGACAATCCTTGCATCCTTGTTTCCAAACTCATTGGGGTGTCTCCACATGTACATGTAAATAGCTGTCTCAAAAGAATCCAGCTCATTGGCTTTCCCTGAGAACAGGAGGGGACACGCCACCTTAGGCATGTGCCAACCCAGCTCTTTTCCACTGCTTTGCTCAGCTGGTCTGTCATGGTTGTGCTTCTCTTCCATTAAAGCCTTGAGCAGGGCATCATGCTCCTGCCATCCTTCTGCCAGCAACTCTTTGAGCAAGCATACTGGTCCTGGTTCTGGCACATTCCTCAGGTTTTCAACAACTCAGAGGTCACCCATTGTGGTAGGGGTGAGTAGGGGTAGGGATGAGAGGGGTGTCAGGGGTGGAGAGTGTGATGTGACAGTGGGATCAGAAAAGACAATAGCACCTTGCTGCAGGTGCATGACCCTGTCTTGCAGCTTAGGTGTGAATGGGAATGCAGTAGCTGTGTGGACTCTTGTGGGCCAACTCATGTTGAGGTCTCAATCCCTCACATGTTCAACACAGCACTAAGACAGGCTCAACTAGGGAAGTGCACGGGTAACCCGCGGGTACTTTTGGGCGTACCCGTACCCGCAACCCGCGGGTCACGAGTCACGGGTCACCGCGGGTACGGGTAGACCCCCGTCTCCTGTTGTGTAACACCTCCTGCATAGGCCCCAATGATGATGGCGACAACACTATGTTGTTGCCATCATTGTCGGGGCCTTGCATTTGTTACATACATTTAACTAATGGTTTCGGCACTCAGATGAGTGCCGACAACCTTTTGATTACTTATGTACTACATGTATGTACTAACTAACTTAATATATATATTATTTACGGGGGAAGCGCCGCCCCAGAGGAAGGGGAAGCTTGTGGAAGCAAGGTCTTATATACCAGATAATGTTTATCACTATTTGGTTCCAGTAAACGAATGCGAACGCGACGCGTCGTTTGCTAAAACAAGTTGATATTTGCTATTGTTTGGTTTCAGTAAACGCGAACGCGACTTGTTTCTGTGTTTGCATTCATTTACTTCAACTATATAGTAGTATTAATTATCAACTAGTTGATATTTACTAGTACATAAGTATTGTTTGGTTTCACTGTGATGTGTGATTTACTGAAACAAGCTGATAATTAATACTACTATATACATAAACGAGTCGCGTTTACTGAAACCAAACAATAGCAAATATCAACTTGTTTTAGCAAACGACGCGTCGCGTTCGCGTTCGTTTACTGGAACCAAATAGTGATAAACATTATCCGGTATATAAGACCTTGCTTCCACAAGCTTCCCCTTCCTCTGGGGTGGCACTTCCCCCGTAAATAATATATATATTAAGTTAGTTAGTACATACATGTAGTACATAAGTAATCAAAAGGTTGTCGGCACTCATCTGAGTGCCGAAACCTGTAAATACAAAACTGTACATAGACATTTGGTGACGGGTTGGGTGCGGGTCACGGGTACCTAAGCCGTGACCCATACCCGTACCTGTGTCTACCCGTACCCGTGCTCTTCCCTAGGCTCAACATTTCTTAGTATGGGTTGTGGCACAGGTGGTCCACAAGGCGTCTTGCAGAGCTGAGAGGACTTAATGGGAATACTCCCAATGAACTGAAATGATGGTGGGGAAAAAAGGAATTGTGAGTAGGGTAAATGGGGTTGGGGTTTGTACCTTGTTGAGGCTGCATGGTTGTGTGTGTCAACTGAAGCAAAGCCTGAAGGTAAGGAAATGAGAGCAAGTAAGAGTTGAAAGGGAGGGGGGTCATGTTCTTCCATTAGGATGATGCTATACCTCAGGGCACAATGACAGCTCCCAAACAACAACAAACAACAACAAATGAATAAAGGGAATAGTACTAGTAGTCAAAGGCTGTCATGCTATGGCAGATAACCCAAGAGAACACAACTAGTGTCTCTGGGGGATATATTACTGTTTATATACTACTTTACATGCAGTAGCCATGTGTAGTCCATGCCTAAGGTGTGAGGTGCTGCAGCATGCTTTATCCTCATGTGCACAGCTGCCATGTGTCTACCATGTGTCTGATCATACCATGTGTTGGCTGTGTACTACCTACCCTTGACTGTGTGTTCAATCCTAAGGATCTGGCACCTACCCTCAACCATGTGTACATAAAAGTGTCCATACAACCAAACAGTAAAAATAATGTCTTAGGAAAATCATACTCCTGACAAGTTGGACCTTTTCTACAAGAATGAACAACTGGTTGGGGTCTGATTGGGGCTAAAACCCAGACCTGACTGGGCTTTAAACTCTATTTGTCTACCATCATGTACCTAACACTGAGGATCACAATCTCATCTCATAGGTATTGCCCCATCAGTCTGTGTGTGATATGGCCAGCAGTAGTAGTAATGGTGAGGCTGGGGACCAGGCTCCTAGCACATTGCCTCACTCTAGCTTTGCCACCATTAATTATACCACCCTATCTGGACCTATACCTTTCTGCTACAAATTTTACCAGATATTTACAGTCATCCACCACCTTTTGGGATGCCATCATCATTTGGGAAAACTCACAATTCCACAGCAATGGCAGCACCATTGGTCTCAGATGTTTTGGCAATCTTATTTAGTATACTGATATTGTATATGACTGAAGTGTTAGGGCCTTAGACCTCCTAGATCAAATACTAGACATTAATCAGTGCACAAACTCAAAATCCAAAATTGAGTTGTGGGTAACAAGGACACAATATGGAGTAGTACAAATGGCCCATCATGAAGTACTATCTATTTTTCTTGTATTCAAATGATTACTTTAGCTATGCTACAGGAGAATGGTGCAGTTAAGGACAAACTACACAGAACACACCAATGCTGATTGATCAGTGTCATGTCACAGTTGCCTAATTTGGCTCAATTTTTCATTAGAACGCAACATGTGTATCTCAAGAGTGGCAACTTTTTAGATGACTGGTAAGGCCAAATCACAAAGGCAGAAGAAGAGGGGCAAGGGAGTTCTCCAGGAGAAATGGATGCAACAGGCAATTGAAAGAAAGGATAAGGATGCTGTAGCAAAGGAAAAGGAGGCTTCAAAACAGAACCATGCAAAGCATTGGCAGCATGGAATAAAATAAACAATGCCATCAGACAGAGAAACAGGGAAAAGGAAGAATACGCCGGAGTGGTCACCACCTGGAAAGCTGAGTGAGATCTTGCAAGGGCTGAGAAACAGTGAGGTTGCAGGGAGAAACCAAAGTGGAAGGACTGGAACCCCAAAAAACTGTTGCCAAGGCCGGAGAAACACACAGAGGAGGACAATGACAGTGAAAATGAAGAGGATGAGGAGATGGATTAAAGGCTTTGTGGTAGCCAGAGTTACTGGTGTGATTTTCATCACATCCCAAAAGACCATAAAAGCATGATAAGGACTTTTTACACTGATCCTCATATATATGGTCCATACCTTCCCCAATTACCATTTAATTGTAATAAGCAATTAGTTTACATGTCAGAGTAGGTCAGATTGGCCTGCCAGGGTACACAGCACTATTCCTAGGCACAAATACATTTGCACATCCCAGAAGGTGGTGGATGACTGTAGAAGATAAACCTTTACTCTTTCTCGATTCAGTTTTCTGATATCATACTCAATGGGCCCAGCCACTCAACATGTAGTTGCAATCACACCAACAAGTTCAAATTTTCAGCTTGACTGAAAACTTTGCCAGTTTCAGGAACTTGGCTGAAAATTTCCATTTCAGATGCCCTGAAACTCTGAAATCCTCGACGGAAATCAATTTTGATCCCCAGTAGTTATGTATTGTTTCGTGAAACAGCGCGTCGGAGTCTACCTGCCGCCCAGAAGTGGCAAGACCATCTGCTGAGCAGTTTGCTCGCTAAGCTGCCGGTCATGACAGTCATCCATCCAATGATCACCCCCACAGTGGGGACACTGAGCGAGCGGCTTGTTCTGTGGGCAGACTTCTGTCGGATGGTTCATGCCACAGATCCTGCATTGATACATCCCACGCAGACGTTTGGGGCAGTCCCTCATCCAGTGTTTTCCTTGGCAAAGACCACACGGTCTCGGGGGCGGGAATTTGTGTCGGTCGGGACATTTATCTAACGAGTGCGGGCCGTCACAAGCATGGCATTTCACTGCATATGTGGCTCGCTCCTTGTTGAGTTCCAAAGACTCTGTTCGGTTGAGCGACGAGCCCTGTAAACGCCGAATGAGTCGGTCCCAAGATGGCTGGTGGTCTAGCGGTCGAAGTGAACGAGTATCCTCTCCACCTCCGTATTCATCCGAGAACAGTGTTTCTACAAGAACAGCCAGACGAAGGTCTCGACGTGTTATTCCCCGTAGTCTGCGAGTCTTGGCCTGGTTCCATATGGGGCGTATCGCAGAGTCAGTTTGGGTGACCAGAGCAACTGAAGGGGTTTTTCCATTCTCGACCGTCAATATTCGTGGGTGGTGCTACAAAGGTGCCGTGATTACTGAATTCAATCAGGTGTAAGATTGTCGACATACGTTTTCCGAATTTGCGGTTTCAGCAACGCCATTCATGAAAGAGATGGCCGATTTATAGTTTTCGAACTTATATCGAACAACTAAATGGGCAGTGGGCCTGGGTTTGGCAAGTTGATTTGAAGCATCTCTGTCGATCAACGGTCCAGACAGCTCTCGGCCCCGTGGCATCTTAAAACTCACTCCCCACCCCCGAGTGTATAGCGGGGCAAGATATCGTTGATGATCCTCTTTGTCAATCCAAGGTGTTGGGTAACCAGACACGGCGGGAGGAAGGCTGGGGATAGGTAGAATGGTGGGATCTGATTGAGCAGTGTTACTATTACCAGACACAACCTGGTACACTGTGAATTGGGTGAGAATGGGTCTGGTCCGAAGAAGCTGCCACTGTACGTTCAGACGCGTCCGTTGGAGTCACACATTTCCCAGCGGCGGCCACTGCATCTCCGGATGTCGCATCCTGGAGATCATTCCCCAATGAAGTTCCACTATCGTGCCCTTCGTCCGAGGAAAAGTTTGATGAGAATGGACGGAAAACCAGTCGATGGGTTCGGTTGGATTGAGCCTTAGACCAACTTCTTCCTGGACCCAAGTATTTGACAGTATCGTATGTTATGTAGCGAGGACTCCGTTTATACACCGACGGGAGACATCGAATGACATGGGGGTTCATTCAAATATAGTATGTAGTAGTGGCGTGACTCGGACTCGGACGGGGTCATACATTCAAGTTGATTCTTTCGTATCCCAATATTCAATGCCACTCTGCAGCGCTGTATTGACTTCCTGCAATAGCACTATAAGCTTCGCCCACAATACCTCTTACCCAGTGGGTCGACAGTTCATGGTGGTCCGGGCTATGTGCTGTAACTTGCTCAGGCTAGTAAGTTACAACCGGTTCGGATCATTTTTCTACACGACATTTTAACAAATCCTCCAAGGCTTTAGGAAAAAAAATCTATAGCAATGTGGATGAACTAAGGGTCTATACAAATCAGAAAAACACAATTCCTCATTTAGATTCTATCAAGCCGCTACCGACTTCGGGAGGCCGTTATCGCCCAACAACCCCTCTTCAGCTCCCAGTACTCTTGGTCCATCCCCAACTCTAGTGTGGATCAAGGCCTTCACTGCGCCGACCTCGAATTTTTTGGCTACTGCCTCATTAAATCCCTCGACCACGCTTCCTTGACTCTTTGCAACATCCTCATCTGCAAACAACTTGAACACGTCCTTGAACGACCCATCCTTCTGCGGGAAATATTTGACGACGAGCTTCACAATCTCCTTGACGTTTTCCTTCAAAGTGTAGATCACCGCGTTTGGTCCAGCGTCGTAGGTATACGCCGCCTTGCGGCCCTGACCCTTGTCCATTGCGACACGATTGTACTCTACCACCAATGCGATGATCGCGCGGCTCACGTCATTCATGTAGAAAATGGGTGGTTCCGTGTCGAGTGCGACCGCATGGAACTGGTTTGAGTCCGCCATTGTGATTTGTGCGAACTTGTCGAAATCCCGTGCCTGGATCGCCGCCTCGATGGCATTCATGCGCTGCGGGACGACCTCTTTAATTCGATGCTGAAGTAGGGCTGACGTTTCCACGGTGCGTTGCATACCACTTGTGGACGAGGTACCCTTCTTGTCGTCGGATACTACACAGATAAGCGCGTGCATCTCAGGCCAGTGCGATTGGGGTGCAACCTCGCGCGCAAGGGAGTCAGTGCCGGTAGGGAGCGTGCCTTGATCCCAGGCTACGAAGCCGCCAAGGAGGGAGCGGCAAGCGGAACCGGAGCCTTGGCGGGCGATAAGGGAGAGGGTGGAGGGAGATACGGGGAGGTTGTAGAGCTGGGCAAGAGAGGAGACGAGGGCAGCGAAGCCTGAGGCGGAAGAGGCAAGACCAGCCGCGGTGGGAAAGTTGTTGAAGGATGCGATATGAACAGAGAACGTGGATAGCTAGGAGTGTGGTGAGTGATCTCGAGCATGAGCAGGAATTGAGACGAGGCCAGTGATACCTTGGGCTCGTTGGGCTGCTTGTCTTCCACCAACTCTTTGCGTAGGCGCTTCATCTCTGCAATGCAGGTGGAGGTACGTCCACCGTCCTTGATCTCCTCTTCCTTACCATTGAGCCACAGCCTATCCTGGTTAAAAGATGCATCCGCCCGGGAAGTCGTTGTGGATCGGAGATGATCCTGATCAAGAGTCACAGAGAGCGAGGAGTTGGTGGGTAAGATAAGTTTGGTGTCCCGTTTTCCCCAATATCTATGGGAATGTCAGTATATTGGATGGTAAGATCTATTCGCTGTTCACTTTATACAGGCGATGTTGACGGGTGCAGAGGATGTAGCTTGATAGAGGGACATGGTGGGTGGCATTCAAGATGGGACGTTCAAATCACTTGTCAGGATAAGGATTTATTTAATAATTATATTATGTATGGTACGACATATAATCGTGATCATCGGCAGTACCTTGCGCGACATGCACGGGTTTCAGACAAATCTTATACAACAATACCGTAGGAACGAGGCGCAGATTTTCAGGTATTGTGTTGTCGCTGTGGACGTCGACGACGACGAGCCTCTCGGACGCTCATTAACAATTTATATCACGTGTATGGTTTGTCACAAAGTCCCACGATCGACGCGATACCTTTGCCACTGTTGACTCCAACGACGACCATCATTAACAACTTGCGAGCACACCAGCATAAACAGTGACCAGAGCAGTCAACGAAAACCTTTTCTCTTCTCCGCTTTGGTAATCGCTATCTAGAGTTGCACGAGGCTGCTTCGAGCATCGGTACTCTGCAGATGCGATGTACTACCCTCAGCAATCTCCCAGTATTTCACATAAACTGGCAAATCACCACGAACAGAATCCATGGCCTCGACCACATCATCCGGTTCTAGGGCCTCCTGGTCAACAGCCTGTCGGTCCTCCACCTCCGTCACCCGGCTATGCGATATATACGAACGGCAATGTCAATCCAATGCAACACCATCCACACCACCCCCATTCTTTACCACCAATGCAACACCATCATCATCAGAATTCATTATCTCACTATCCTTCACCGCCCAATGGCCATACAATGCAGCAGCATGTTCTTTCTCAGGGTTCACCGGCCAGTTCTGCCAGTCAGGTCATCTCCGCACATTGGCAGCAGCAACTCCTGAAATGCGAGGTGCGTTTAGCGTCCATTTTTTTCTTACAACTTTCAACTATTTCCCCTAGATGATTCGTTCATCCCGTTCACCACATCATCGTGCTCGCGCGAGTGCCATGGCTTCACGGACAATCACGAAATCCGCCATCCCTATCACCAACCCCAATCTCATCAAGCCGCTGTCGGAAATAAATGGCCTACTGAAGGACTCCGATTCATCTTCGGAAGCACCTGACCTTTCAGATTCTTCCCCAGTGAGCGTTGGGGCAGTTAACCACCCTTCCTCTACTGTAGCACCAATAGCGGAAGCGCCCCGGCTGACAGCCATCCGACCTCCAGACAACACATGGAACTCCCTGGACATGGGCGGCGTCAACATCAAGAATATTCCTTCCGAGTCCGGTCTCTTTTCTTTCAAATTCCTCATCAATCTCTACCTCAACCACAATGCCCTATCCTCCATTCCGCCAGAAATATCAAAGCTACGACACTTAGAACTTCTTGATCTCTCGGGGAATAACCTCACATCCCTTGCCCCAGAACTAGGAATGCTAACGCAGCTAAAAGAACTTTATCTATTCGATAATCACATTACCACGATCCCTCCTGAGCTCGGCAGCCTACACCAGCTGCAGACGTTGGGCGTGGAAGGAAACCCCCTTGACGCGTCATTAAAGGGCATTGTACAGAAGGACGGTACTCCAGCTCTTATCTCCTTCCTTCGGGACTCCAGTCCTATGCCTCCTGGTCCTCCTCCACGGGTGTGGAGGGACCTCCTATCGCAGCCCGAAAGGGACGCCCTCACAGCCGATCCGAATGTCGAGACATTCACCGTGCTCTGTTACAACATCCTTTGTGAGAAGTACGCTACGGAACGACTTTATGGATATACGCCATCCTGGGCGCTATCTTGGGATTACAGAAAAGAGCTGATACTGACGGAGATGATGAGCCACGATGCAGACTTTTTATGTCTCCAGGAGGTGGACGTTGCTCAGTATGAGGATTATTTCACACATCACCTAACAGCACGGGGCTATGAGGGAGTTTACTGGCCCAAGTCGCGATATAAGACGATGAATGAGACGGATCGACGACAGGTTGACGGGTGTGCGACTTTTTACAAAGCATCCAAGTGGGTTGCTGTTACTCTCTTTCCCCCCTCCATTTCTTTTCGCCTCTACTTTCTTCTGTAGTCATTGAGCAGTTAGAGCTGACGAGTTTGGGCGCTTGTCAGATACCAACTCGTCGAGAAGCAGCTCATTGAGTTCAGCGCCATCGCCATGCAGCGGCAAGACTTCAAAAAGACCGACGACATGTTCAACCGTGTACTCGGAAAGGATCATATCGCCGTTATATGTCTTATGGAGGACAAGCGCACGAAAACGAGGTTCATCATCGCAAACGCACACATCCACTGGGATCCAGCATATTGTGATGTCAAACTCGTGCAAGTCGCGCTTCTGGTCGACGAGATCGAGAAGATTGCAACCAGCTTCGCGAAGTACCCCCCACCACCAACGCCAACTCCTCTTCCTTCTGCCACTGATGAAACAGAATCAAGTGGTGCACCAGCAAGCGAACCCTCGATGTCCCCGACTCTTCCTTCGGCGTCCTCTCGGCCTCCACCGACGTACACAGACGGCTCCAAGATCCCACTGATCGTCTGCGGGGATTTCAACTCCGAACCGACATCCGGGGTGCACGAGTTCCTGTCGACCGGGAGCCTGCCCCCGAATCACCCTGACTTCCTATCGCACACCTACGGGCGGTACACAGCGGATGGACTACGACACCGTCTGGGACTAAAAAATTTATATTCTGCGCTGGGCGCTGGGGAGGTCCCGCTGACGAATTATACACCGAGCTTCCAAGGAGTGATCGATTATGTGTGGTACTCGGGTGCGAATCTGTCTCTCAATGGGGTGCTGGGGGAGGTGGATAAGGGGTATTTGGAGAAGGTAGTGGGATTCCCTAATGCCCATTTCCCTTCGGAGTATGTGTTCTTTGCTATGAAGGCTCGAAGTATGCACTGACATTTCTATTTCAGCCACATATGCCTCGTCAGCGAGTTCCGAGTGAAACCACCTCGAGATAACCCGCCCCGACCACCGCCCATATTTTCATAGGTCTGTATATGATATATTTATCATATTCATCCACTGCAAACATTGGTTCATATCTCTCCCTATACATTCTGGTTTCAAAATGTCTGTTTATTACACTTACACCGCTTTTATTCATCTGGCGCATATTGGAGAGTAAACGCACATATGATATATCGGCGTATCGGAGACGTCTTCGAATTGTTAGTTCTTTTAAATCTTTCTTGCTTTCAGCTTCTTTTCTTTCTGTGTTTTTTTTAATTTCCCTCTCGTGTCACACATAATAGCACAAACAACTTGCTTTTCACACCTACTTTTTATTATCATGTCTATTCACCCTCCTTTTTCAACCTTTTATATTCTTTTTTACTGCTGTCTCACCGTCTCGTCATGTGTCGTATCCGATCTCGCATTTATCCACTCTAGTTTGTGTAGCATGTGCGTTGTATGTCTATCGTTTGTTATAAACTCAATTACCACTCTCATGACTGTCAGCATGGAAGCCACACAGGTGTCCCTTACTGATACCATTCCAAATCTGATTGGATTCGAATTGTACAATAAGTATTACCAGCCATCCCCAGCACCAAAAACAAGGAATAAAATAAGTTTGGTATATGTTATGCAGTAATGCCCACAATTGGGCTGAGGAAACTCTCGTAATCTTCTTCCCGTGTAGGATCACCAGTGACTTTCAAAGCTCGCAAGAGTATCCTATACAAGCCGTTCGGAATCGTTGTACCATTCGCGAATGTAGGCTTGGATAATGCACGTGTATTGAATCCATTAACGGCCGCATCCTATTCGCATTTTCGTTTGGACTGGCTTTAGATGCAAGGTCTAATTGAGACACGCACCTGATTGTTGCGAGTAAGGAAATCGAGCTCGGCCAGCGGCCCGACAATTTTGACATCATTGAAAGTTCCGTCCCCTTGGGGCTGCGGGAAGGAGAAAATCGACGGCGCGTTTGCGCGAGTGTTTAGGGTTGGAGTGAACTTGATGTCCGCGTCCACGAGATCCAACCGTAGAGCTGGTGTGCCAAATGCCATTCTGAAAACAAGTAAATCTGACCGAGATATGGTGAATTGGCATAGGAGGTACTCACCGGAATAGCACAGTGGGTATGTCCAAGTTAGCAAAAGTGTAGTTCCTGGGCCCTGCCTGAATGTTCCCAGAAGGGTCGAGTATAGCAGGAATCCGTTCGCCAAAGAATACATCCGTGTTATCGACAACCTGCTTGTCTTTGAGAGACGCTGCAAGGCCGATGTACGTCACGTGGAGTCGCTCTGTCCTACTAGTTATTTCAATGAAACCGGAGAAGAGGGGGAAGGTGGAGGCATCGCCGTCCGGCAGGGTGAACTGAGCAGTGATAACGCTGCTTTGTCCTGGGAGCAATGTGATCTTGGTCTGGCTTAACGTGACCGAGGCAGCAGCATTCGTGAGAGGGACAGGACCTGTCGCAGGGAAGATAGTGCCCTAATAATCATTAGTTGGTTTGTGAGAACAAAACTCCGCTCCTGTACCTACCGGGGTAACGGTAACAGCTGTTCCGGCTGGCACATGAGTGAAGGTATATTCCTTCGCGGCTTTCGCATTATTCTTCACCGTAAACTTTTTTCTAATAATTTTATTAGCGTTCCAGAAATTCCAGGTGGAGCACGAAAGAGCCCACGTGTGTTCGAAGTGGGCAGTATCATTGAGAATGAGTTCGCCGGGCGTTACGATAGTCGTCGTGTGGATCGCGTCGTAGACGTTTATCAAACCCGCCCCCTGCTGGATCACAGTTTGCAAGGGATCCCCATCGGTCTTGCTAGAGGGAATTCGTCGAGAAGTTGTCTCAAATAGCGTCCGAGCGCCCTTGCCGACATCAGCAGATTTTCCTTTGGCAGAAAACAGGAGAGCTGCACTGCCAGCTACGAATGGAGTTGCCATTGAGGTACCAGAGTCAATGCCAAATTTGCCAAGGTTGACAGGCAAGGTTGATAGAATGTTGCCTCCAGGAGCGCTAACAGCTGGCTTGAAGAAGAAATCATTTGACGGCCCGTAACTGACAGACATGTAAGACTCCAAAGGGGCACAAAGAATGATTAAACAAACGTTGAAAATGTTGAGACGAGACCTCCGTGAGGATCTCGGAAATTTGTGTGGGACCCTGACTGAGGAAACTCTAGGGTGACGGGAGTGCCGGCTACATATTGTGAGACCAACTACGCGGAGATTCATAAGACAATGTATTGGCAAAGGACGACGTGTAACTTACGAACTCGCCGTCTGCTGCTTCGATCAGGGCTGCTGTAAAGTTGCCCATGTCCACACCAGCGAGGCCATTTCCGTTACTATGCCATGGTCAGGAAAGTTAGGCCATGTACATGTGTGAAGACTCTTACTCGTATATCAATGCGATTTTCATTCCTTTGGCAGCCGCATTGGTAAGTTTTTGGGCCTGGGCCATCGGTAAGATTGCATTATCATGAAAGTAGTGTCACTCACAAAAGTGCAGGTTCCCCTCCGGATAACGACAACGAAAGGGGAAAGATCCGGAGTGCTATCGGGAAGCGGATTACAGGCATCATTCACGATGGTTGTATCATTGGATGTGGCGAAAATCGGCAAAGGACCTGGGTTTGGCAGGGGGAAGATGGCAAAATATGTAATTGGATCATGGGCCACTCCTCCAACCGTAGCACTAAGCAGAGGGATGAGCGTACTATGGAAAATGTTCAGCATGCTGACGATCCTTAGAGGGTGAAAAGGACTCGCTTGTCCACGCTCGCCACAGAGATGACATCGATACCGTTCCCTGGACTCGATGAATACCAAGACCCAGAATCGCCCTGTCACACATATGTTAGACGGATATCAGGGGAGTACTTATTGTCGCCTTACATCATTTCCAGCGGCTATGGTGATAATCTTCCCTAAGGCTGCAATCCTGCTGGCAACCACACTACTGGAAGATTCAGTCCAGCCGTCGGCGCCACCCAACGACAGTGTCAAGATATCCTGTCCATCTTTGAAGCCCATGAGAAGTGCATCCACGAGGACTACGAGGATCAGCAAGGCAAGAAAAGCGGTTGCACAGACAGGACATACTATCATCAGTGACACTACCCACGCAACCGAAGACTCTGTACGAGGACAAAGAACTATCATATGCAACCCCACTGATATTGAATTCGTTCTGAGGATTAGCAGCTATGATGCCCTAAGAGTATTGTTCACGTATATCCAACTTTGACTTTATCAGATGAACTCACAGCCACATGTGTTCCGTGGCCTAAAAATGTAAATGTTAGCTTTCAGAAGCAGGACAGTTATACTGGGTTGCTGACCAGCACATTGATCCAAAGGATCGGAGTCAGGTAGAGGAGCGTTTGTGCCTATTTCCATCAGTGCTAACAAGGTGATAACTCGGGGGAAAAATCACCATTGTAAGCATCGCCAACTAAATCATAACCTCCAATAACCTTATGTCCTGGGCCGAAACCACCTCCAAGGGCCGGATGAGTGTAGTCAATACCTGCTCGGATATTTGTGAAATCTTCCGGCGTCGATGGATGTAATTCTACAAACCAGTATCAATACTACAATACACGTATATATTAGCACTTGGAAACAGGTAAATGAAACTAATCACTCTTACATTCCAATCTTGACGCCTTTGCCAGTGATCCCTTGGGCATGAAGCTTGTTAACACCCTGTACGGCGAAATCCAATGTAGGTTGCGTGCTCTGGTATATACAGGATGGTAGTAGAACGCACTGTCATAATATGCGTGGATTCCGTGTCAGGGGGAATTTGGGGATCTTTCGGACCCGTGATAATATGAGATTTCACCGGACTATATAAGCATGAGTCCACAGAATCTATAATAAACAAAGAGGGGGACCTGGGACGAGGGAATGTTCGGACTGGGCGTATACTTTTGACTCCTGGGGTATTCGCCAGTTTATTTACATCCTTAGAACAGAATATGAGTCGAGGGAGACGAAGACAAATTTATTTTCATCCATACTTCGGGACCCTAGGGAAGGCAATCAAACTTTAGGTCTATCAGATTAATAGAAGATGATCACGTTTAGGGTCAAAGCTGCTCCTACAAACAGGCCTTGGGCATCGAACTCCTTATTTACGTCAAATCCCACATCACGGTGCCTCAGAGATTCGTACAGAACCTCGTGTGGCTGAAACAGGATCAGTGGCTTGCCAGAAGTATGACCAAGTGATTGCTCACTGAAGCAACCGGGGAGCGCTTGGATGGGATATTAGAAAGGTCGTCAACCTCTACAATGAACTTGTTAGGGACTGTCGGTAGATTTGTTTCCCTCTTCACGCTGGAGAGCGGGAACTTCACGCCGAGGGCAGAATCTACACTCAGCAGAACAGGAAGGAGAACCCGCACGAAGGACTTCATGACGGACGTGTCTCAGAGGTGAGAATTGACAGGTTGGTGTGCATGTTAAATACTCAAGCATCCCGAGGCGCCGACCATGGAAACGGGATGTTCATGTGCAAGAGAAGGACTTGGTAAGGGTACCGGAACGTCCTGTACATCGACCATCTGATTGCCTCGCGTACAATCTATCCAAGGAAGAAAATAACGAGGCGGCTAGTGCCTCAACATATGGCACTATCTTCAGCTTATCATCCTTGAATGGTACACAAATAGTACTTGATAGCCCCGGGCCAGAGATTTGACAGGATAAGGAAATATATCGCCGAAAAAAGCAGACCCAAGGGCTTGATCAATCGAAGCGGTCTCTAGGGTATGCAAGGGTATGCACCGTACCATGGAACAGGTGGGGAGATGGCTGGAGATGGCTACAGGTGGGAGTCCGAGAAAGCCGTCATGTACCAGATGGGCAGTAGAAAAGTAACTCAAGTATACATACCATGTGCTCTCCGGGTTCCTTTCGATCGGCTTTCGAGGAGGGCATAAGTGTTTGAACGGCACCATCACTACGGACTATAGTGATCAATATTCATTGATCACTGCGGCGGCTGAAGAATCACACCCCTTGGGCCGGTACAGTTGTGATTCTGAGCCGATAATTTCCTTAGGAAACAAGTGTTTCTGAACAGTTTGGGTGTGTTTCTCCATAACCCTGTACGTAATTCTCTTGCACTCCATACACATCAAGCTGACCCCAGGGATCCCGGGTTGTAACCATACTGTCCGCTAAAGTATACTTGCTGTCGGACGGACGTGCGTTGCGACCAAGTTGCGACGGCGGTGCGATAGCATCACATTGTTCCGTGGTTTGCGCCATGATGATATATGTAGCCAGACTCCTAGGCCTTAGGCACGTGTCCCCGATATGAAGGAGGGATGTACAAGTGTTGGTGCAGAAGCTGGAAGAACAGAGGTAGGAGGTGTGGTGAGAAAATACCTTGAGCGCATCCGAGTCATTCCAACCAGATTACCCGTTTTGGCCTCTGCATCACCATGCGTCATAGTTCCCCCGAAGATTGAGCGATGGTGTGCCCATCATATCATACGTGGAATGGCTTCCATGGAGTTGCCAATCGCTTTAAAAAATGAGAATGAATCTGAGTCATTGTAAATGCATGACGGATAGTGTTTCCGTTCGAACTTGAAGTTCATCCAGGATGCTGTACTTGTCCCCTTCCGCATGGTGAAATGTTGACACAGATGGCATAATCATAGACCATTTCACCTTGTCAGCTTGTTTCTTAAACAAGGTCACTCACAACTGACAATTTTTCTGCAGGCACATTTTGTGGTTGTTTGTGTTGCAAAGTCCATGGACCATATCTCCGCTTGATCTTCTTGTCCAAGTCCGAAACACTATCGAGGCTTACTTTTTAGTATGTCCTTAGCTACTTATGTTGCATAAGTAGATATCAATATAGTAACATACTATCATGTACCGAGTGTTTTACCACGGGTACTAGTGTTTCACCACCACACTGATAACACTTTCTAAGCTCCCAAACCTCTTCAAACCTCTTCAAATTGACAAGCTGAGAGGTTATAAGTGTTAGGAACATTCTTATGATTTTTCCCTGATTTTTGGTTGAGATCGAGGTCAGTAGAAGCTATATTATGAGGCATGAATCACATATTTTTAACATTGAGATACTATTGGAGTTCAGGTTCTGGACCATCTAAGGGTTTCCAACAGCAATAGAGTGGATAGGGCTACTCAAAAGTTTTAGGACTTATTTTACATGTTGGCAAGGATATTAGGAAGGGTTTGATATACTTTGTCTAGAGTTAGCTGGCATATTGTGCATCCTGTGAATATTTTACTGAAGTGACCACAAATGTGAGTTAATCTGGGAAATGGACCACTTGAATTCTAGGTAAGGCATACCACCATCTGTTGAGGGGTTGGGGGCTGGAAAATGAGCCTAATAGGCCAATTGATTGATTGCTCCCATAAGTGCACAACACCCTCAACAAAAACTAGATAGCAGAGGGTGGTATTACCACATCAGATAAGCTTAAGAAATGTGCCAGATTGCCAAATCACCCATGTTGCCCACCTCATATCTCAATGAGGCACCACCCCTGGTAAATGTGCTTTGGTACATAGTTTTCCATAATCATCTACTCAATGTTGAACCATGCATCCCTCTGAATTTATAGCTCACTGGCCACCCAATCCTGAATTGGTCCACTTCCCAGGGTGGTCCAGATGATGACCTAATACAGTATCAGGAGTGAACTGATCCTTCCCATTTTTTTTTCTCATATCAGGAATGTGTATTTCCCATAGACTGAGAGTAGTTGTACCATGATCATAGACCAATTTGTGGTTTTCTGGCTCACCATGATATTTCACTAGCAGAATTTAAGTCCCAACAAGTGTGCTATTTCAGTGGGCAGGTTCAATCACTGACAACATTGGTGTCTTGGTGTCAGGTGCCAATGTCAGATCACAGGATTCTGCCATCAAAAGCATTACTTTTGAGGTCTTTACACTCCCCCATATATTCCATATAGATCCGTGCAGATTTTCATGTGTTGGACTATTTTCGGACACCATCAGTATGATCTCAGGGATTCCCGAGTAGTTACTATTATGGTAGTTCGGCTAATTATAACTCTTTACTTGTTTGTTACAAGCTCAATACAAACAGTATCTATTGCCTATCGACTGTGTGGTCCCAACCGGATTTCTACAACATCATGAACTCTGAGTTAGTCTGTACAGACTTCTGAGAAATTCATTTGGCTTGGTCCTACTAAATTCCAGATTTTGAGTCTATACAGATCCACACCGATCTGTACAGATTTTTACTTTTTGCATGGATTCCATGGAATTATTCTGTCCTAGTCCAAGCTGAGCAGGGTTTGGACAGCACAGATGTCTAAGCTTGTCTGAGTGAGTAAGTAGCTTTATTATTATTGTGACTATTTAAAAGATAATGTAATGGAAGGATTCAAACCTATGCCCCTGTGGCCACATGAGTGTGACAGGTAAGCAATATAACCACTATGCCACCAGGCTGTGTAAGCCAGGGCAACATATGCCCATTTAATGCCATTCACTATGTCACTAGGCATCACCCCATGACTGCCAGCTCACTACTCCTCACCACCACCACTCATGATGCTGCCTCCCCTTTCCTCCTTCCTCCTCCCTCCTCCCTCCTCCCTCCTCCCTCCTTCACTCCACCAATATGGGGGCATGTGGCCCCCATACTAAGTTTTTTTTTTTTGCTCTAATGTTTTTTTTTGACTAATTATTTTTTTCTTTCAGTGCTTGGCAACAATGGACACCCCCATTTCCCCCTGCTTCTGGCTTCCCCCTTCAACCACTCCACCATTCTGGGGGCTTGGGGCCCCCATGATATCTGTTTTTTTGTGTTCTAATCATTTTTTCAATGGCTCTCTTGCACAGGCAACCATGACCCCCCACTGTGCAGTGGCTGTCCTCCCCACTCAGGTGGGATCTGACAAGCTTGAAGAGGGATAGAATGGCCTGGAGGAGGCCCCAGGAGGCCCGTGGAGCAGGGTACCCATGAGGTATGTCTGGAATGCTCCTCCTTGCCACCACGTCACTAATGGCTGGCCCCACAGCCCCAAAACAGCCCCACAAACAGCCCTGCAAGCCCCTGCTTGTGGGGTGTGTGGGGGGCTGTATCTTGGACTGAGGGCAGCCCCCCACAACCCACCATGTCACACCTGATGCACTGTGCCTGGAGCCCAGGGGACATGACTGTTATCCACAGGATGTGATAGGACACCCCCCAGGACCCATAGGATGTGCCTGGAGTCCAAGGAACACAAGGTGATGCCCAGGACACCACCAACACCCCTGACCCAGCTTCACAAGCTACTGCTCATGGGGTGGAGCATGTTAGGACAATGCTAACCACAAAGGATCAATGAGGCCTCCCAGACAAACAACAACAAAAACAAGGGAAAGATAGCCTAGTAGTCTTAGGGTGGTCACACTGCAGTAGCAGATAACCCAAGAGAACATGACTAGTGCCTCTGGTCGATATATATACTACAATACATGTGGTAGCCATGCCTTGGCCATGGGTCATCAACAGGTGCAGCACCATGCCTATAGCATGTGGTGCACAGCTACCTATGTCTACCTTGTGTCCAATTGTGCAGTGTGTTGCCCATGTGCATCTACCTACCTTTAGCCATGCACTTGATCATAAGGACCTTGCGCCTATCCTTGACCATGTGTACATAAAAATGTCATCAAAGCCAAACAAATGAAATTAATAGATTAAAATGTCTTGTGAATTTTGTACTCCTGACAGAGCATGGGGGAGCAGCAGGGGACCATACAGGCCAGATGACCAGGGGGGGATGCAAGACAATGGGGGGACATGCCTGATGCCAGGGGGACATGCCAGAACACCCCAGATGAGGGGGGGAATATTTTATTTTGTATATTAGTAGATAATTATAAGTAAATATGTAAAGACTGGAGTCTGTGTGGATCTGCACAGACTGGCACAGAGTCTGTGCTCATCCACATGGACTAGCATGGAGTCTGTGCTCATCTGCACAGACTAGCATGGAGTCTGCATAGATCTGCATGCAAATCATGCAGAGTCTGTGGATCTGTGTGGATCTGTGTGGAATACATGGGGGAGTGTAAACTACTGTTACTTTTGCATGACATGGTGATGAAAGACTATGGTGCACATCACTTAGTCACCACTACTTTGGAACAAGCTGCCAAATTGGCTGGGGGCTGAAATTTTTTTGATAAGGGTGCCATCTCGGACAGGGACATCAGCAATGATTGGAAAAAATATCTAGATTATTTATGTACATAGTGATGAGAGTTGTCCACCCGATCTCCTGGGTGCAATGGCAAGAAAGATACCCCAACACCTCATTGCTGCAGCTTCCAAAGCTCATGCTGCAAGAACAAAAAAAATCCTGTTCAAGATCCATCCAGCAGCCAGGAAGACAAAAATGGGTCTGAAATTGGGCAATTGGGCATTCCAGGACCCCCGCAACATGATCTTGTGGTCCTGGATGAGACAGATGATGAATCTGAATGTGGATATGAGGGAGGAGTTGAGAATCCAACCAGCGAGTTGCAAGGCAGTTTGACTAGGTGCTTCCTTATTTGTAGCACTCCACCAAATTGGGGGGTCAGCAAATTGCTATCTCTGTCAATTTTGAAGCTAATGGAAATTGCTCTTCAGAAAAGTTTCCTTTCATTGAAAGGAGTTGTTTCCCAAGATGGATAAGAAAAATACCAATCTTTGTACATGCCCAACCTGGTGTTCTAAAGTACTGATGACTAAGTGATGCACACCATAGGTACTTTTTGGCATGGGGGCTTGTCATTACTTCATCCTCACCTTTTATTGAGATAATTATATTTTCTGGAAGCCATGAAGCTTATATTTTGAACCATGTATGCCATCAGTAGTTGATGTAGTGTAATTCAGTGATCAGTAAATTGTGGTGAAACACTTGGTAAGTGATAGTAGTAACAAGGTGGCACTGCTGGCACATCTTGGCCCTCATATCTAGTTTGAAAAATGCAATTGACAAAACAAATGATGTCACCTTCTGAAAGTAGATAGTAGAAGGGGTAGTATATGCTGGTCACTCATGTTGAGGCTGGCTGCTGTGCAAGGTGGGGTTTGTACTAGACTTATGACCACTCCTTATACATGTACTAGGTGTTAAGAACTGATCTCGTAGGACAGGGTTATGGCGGTGTTCCAATGGAGTTCTGATGTGACAATGGACTTGGCTTCAATATATAAGAGATTCCACCCTTCTCTATGCCTGATGTTTAATTTATAAGAGCAGAGGTCTGGCAGAGTTCCAGAACTAAGAGACAAAGAGGACTTAGAGTGAGAGAGTTGGAGAGGTAACAATGCAATAACCAAACTGGAGTTACAAGTGATGGTATCTAAGTTTTATAGTATGTAAGGAACCAAGGTAACTATGGCAGGGTTCTGCAGAGTACCAAGTATGCAGTAAGTAAGATAATCAATCAATGATATGTGATACAAACAAAACAGGAGATGAATATGAAATAGAACCTGAAATGGAATCTGAAATGAATCTCTGAAATGGAATTTGAAATGAATATTTGAAATAGTGGCAGCTCCATTGGTGATCTGCCAGAGCTCCATTGTTAGCTTGCATGGAATATGACACTAGGGATTGGTCACTTGTCTACATTTGTACCTAAGTACCTGTTTTAGGAAATTGACATCATGTATTTGTCCATTGTTTTTTGAAATGGTCTACAATTATGCCATCAGCTGTACAGTGTACAACCATCACTTTTCACACCACCATCATTTTACACACTAATAGAGAAACTTCCTCAAACCTCATCCAATAATCTTGTGGATTTCTTTCAGATGAAAGACCACTTATATCCATATTCTGAGCAATTTTGGTGGTGATCCATTGATGTGTTGTTGAGTGGTGATCACTTTTAACCTTGATGCACCTGATTTTGCAGGCAGTCCGACTTTTGCACTGAAATTTATAACACTTGACACACCATAAATGTACTGATGGCATAATCTAATGATAAGATTGTACATTTTACTACAAATCTCTCCCTAACAGTGAAAGAATCTACACAAAAATGAGTGAGCTAGACACATGACTCTGTTGGTGGGTTGCTGACATGATGACACATCTTGACCCGTCTTCTTACAGTGACACTGCACCCCTGGGCTTCTTTTCCCCTAATTGTCTATTATGCCATATAAGGCACTTTCTAAATGCCAAAAACAGAGCAGTGCCAAGGCAGCAATCTTGCAAAATGCAGTCAATGCATACTGCAGGGAGCAAGCCTTGCCAGTGACCTTGAGGGCTGAAAGAAGGACCTCCCACCCAAGCCCAAGTGTCTGCTGAAACCAAAGCCAGCACTGGGAGGTGATGGTGAGGGAGATAGGGCATCTGATTCATCAGAGGAGGAAGATGGTGGCTAGGATGAAAGCTTTCCCATGGGTGTGTAAACTGACAGTTTTCATTGAAATCTGTTACAATTCCCATATCTACTCCCTGTTTCACATCTGATACACAATGCTCATTTGACATGCAGCGCTCACCTGACACATTGAACTCAAACCTTAGACAGAGCAGAGTAGATATCTATCTACTCCAAGTACTTACTTACTAAGTAGACCAGAGTCATACTTACCTTGGTTAACTACTATAAAGGCTGTAGTAGATACTCAGTCAAGGCTCCAGCTTGACCTAAAGATATTAACTCTTAACTTGCTCAACAAACTTGACCTAAGGAAGTCCCTTAGAGTCTGATATGATGAACTTGACTTAAGGAAGCACCTTAAGGTCTGATACCTCGAATCTCATCAAGGAAGCACCTGATGACAGACTAGTTGCTGCATGCACTAGACAAACTTGAAACTGAGTAGTTAAGATGTCCAATCTTAACAAAATCTGCCTTGTGTCTTCATTTACATTATAGACATAGTAGAAGGAAGCCAGAGCTTCCAACACTCAAGGAAATGCAACATGTTAGGAACTTAGTATATTCAGAGGGAAGACCTAAGATACAGGACAAAAGCTCAAAGTATATACTATATACTACTGGAGTAACATGTGATACTAGGTGCAGATGTAGATAAGCTTCAGTGATGTAAGAGGCACTCTTACACATAGTTAAACAATTAGTATAAAATCAACTAAAATTATAATAGACATCTTAATCCACTATACAAAGATTCTCTCTCTTCAGGATTTCCAACTTGTAGTTGTGTTCTGAGTTAGCAACAAAACTTGTATTTGTCTGAAAAGTGATCATTGTACACTATAAAGTTGGAATGGTATTGTTTTCAATGTTTGTCCTGCTGACAACAATTGAAGCCATCTCCAGAACAGAGTAGTTAATTACTGTAAGTAGTCATTTACATAAGATAAAAGCCCACAGTATCTTTGGCCACCTCCTGGATGATCTTCCTCACATATTACTACATCTAAGGTGTTCATTATTTGGATATCTGCCTATGCTAACTTTTGTTTACCAATATCCCTTTGCAGAATATGGTTACTGAGCCTCCATGCTTCAATAATCCCATCAGTGGACACAGATGACTAGCAGTCAAGGGCATAAACAAGGAACTCTATTGGCCAGCAACTAGCAAGGTCTGGGCAGAAGCACAGAATGAAGTGGCAAGCATCATTACCTGATACAGTCTTGATATAAACCACTGGTCCTTCTGGGACTGGAGGTTGAAATTCACCAATCATGTCAATGGTGTTAGGATGATGCTATACCTAAAGGCACAATGACAGCTCCCGCAAAACAACAACAACAAAAGAGAGAATGATAGTACTAGTAGTCAGAGGCAGTCACACTAGGTTATTAACCAAGAGAACATGACTAGTGTCTCTGGATGATATATTTACTACTATATATGTGGTAACCATGCTTGTACCATGAGTTGTGAACAGGCACAGCACTGTGCCTGAAGTGTGAGGTGCACAGCTGCATGTGCCTACCATGAGTCCAATCATGCTGTGTGTCACCTATGTGTTTTTACCTACCCTTGACCATGTGTTTGATCATAAGGATCTTATTGCCTACCCTTAGCCATGTGTACATAAAAATGTCCTCAATGCCAAACAAATGAAAGTAATAATTAATTATGTCTTAGCCAAAATTGTACTCCTGACAAATGGATGCTCTCAATTTGTTGACAAAACTGAGGATTGCTACTAAGTCCAAACCTAGTCATTGGGCAATCACTATGCCCTGTTTGATTCCAAGTGGCCAACTATCAGATGGGTCCAGTTCTGGCCCTCATAACAAAGAACATAGATTTGGGGTTAGTGGCAGAATATGTTATGTGCATTGCTGACCCCCTTCTTGGCCTACTAGACATAGGATGTCTTTGAATGCCTTTGGAGCTGGCTGAGCCCCCTCCAGTCCTTCACCAATCCTCATCCCCTTTTTCCTTCACTCCATTCTGATGACATTCATTACTGATCAACTACAGCACACCATGACTGGATTCCACCTATCCTGCCTACACATCACAGATCTGGCCTTGGTTCTGAGTCAACTTTGGCAGGGAAGGGAGCATTTCCTTTTTTACAATGTGTATGTCAAGTGTGTGGCATTATGCTTTCTGATGTGACTTGCTTGGGAGAGTGCCATCACTTCATGTGGCAGTACAAGTCCTTAAGTTCACTCAAGACTCAAAATTGAACAATTTCCAAATGGGAAATCTTTTACCACAGTGAAAATTATGAATCAATGAATCAATGAAAAAAATTACTATTTGGTGGAATGATAAAGAATGAGTCTTAAGGACTTGTAACATCATTTTCTGCTAAGCTTCCAGCTTTGTACTACTTCTTGTGATTTTGATATCTACTTCTGCTACAGAATAACTAAGCCACAGTAGACCTAGTACAGTGCCAAGTAAACTAAAGGGGTGCTAGTAAGGTAGCATCAAAACCTCATTGAGGAAAGCTTACCACCACTGCAGCGAGAAATACATGAGTTGGGCAATTAAGATGTTAAGGTGAATGCCTCAACTACTCAGTTCAAGTATCAAGTCTTGTTGACAAAGAGATCTTCTAGCTTTTAAGTCAAGTTTGTTCAGAGCAGTTGAGACTGTAAATTAGCCTAGGTCAAGCTGAGGGCTTGTCTACACAAGGTGAAGTAGAGTGTAAGGCTGTGAGTTGCACAGCTGTCTACTGCAGTCTGTCAGTAATGAGTAATACTACAGGCACTGCCTGATGAGTCAGAGATAAGCATGCAATGAGTTAATAGTAATAAGCATGAGTCATAGGTAGAAAGTCTGAGGATCTTGAGCAGAGATAGGGTAAAGGGATCTGGGGTGCAGGTGTTATAGCTGTGGCTAAGCATATATGCAAGGAAAAACTATAACATAAGATATGGTATGTGAGATTATGAGGGCAAGTAATGTGAGAAGGAAAAGCCAATGGCCAGATTGAACCACTGCTCTACATTGCACCTCACCCTAGATGTGACCAGCAAGGCAAATGGAGACTAGGTGGCAATCTATAGCAATTAGTGTTTTTAAGGTTTGGTCTGGTCCAGCTTTTTTGCCTTTTTCAGTGTAGTGAGCGATCACACAGTGCAACAAGTACAAATAATGTATAATTGTGAGTGTGTGCTGGTTTAGGCTAGGTTTTGGTTGCTGTATGAATTAGAAAGGAGCCTACTGGCTGCATCCAATATAATATATATGCATCCTGACCCCAGGGTTGGGATCACTACATTAAGACTGTAACTGGTTACAACCTTCTCAGCTAGTAAAAATAATTTCACCAAGTCATTTGAGGTTGTGAGAAGTGGCTGTGCTATCACACAAACAAAGTCAACTAATTTGATATCTCCTGATCACAAATTTTTAGAAACAAATGGGCTTCAGATTTGGATTCAGCTTATCAAAATGCATACCTCTGAAGTTTTCCCATGACATTTTAGGGTGGCCCATTTTTTTGGGTCATTTTTGTAAGCCTGGCATCCCCAGGCTTACCACATGCTTCCTTACCCCTAGCTACTCCTGCCCTGACTGGTTCTTTGAACTTGTATGTTTCTGTTTGCATCCGGGCTTACAGTTGTAAGCCAAACCTTATATGTAGAAACTGACCAGTGTGGCATATTGTGGAACCTGAGATATTGTAGCACTTGTGCCCATGTAGTCCCCATGCTTAGGAATATATGGTGGTCATGTTATGCTTGGGTTTTGTCTCAGTGAACCTGCAGACACAGGCTTTCAATTTTTCACAACACCATTGTGTGCCCTTTTGGGGGTCTAAGCAGTAAAAATTATATCATGTAGTAGATTCTGAACCACATTTTAAGGGATTAGGTGCTCTCAGGTAAAGGCATTAATGTGACAGATGAATTCTGAAATTTACATACACACAATAGGGTTGTTCACAGTAGCCATTTTTGGCTCATTTTTGGCTTCATTTTTAGATCATTTTTGAGTGTTTGGCAGAAGAATGATCAAAATGGACCGAAAAATGAAGTAAAAAATGAAGTGGAAAATGGCTACTGTGAATGCTCTGAAACACAAACATTTTGAAAATGAGAACAAAATGCATTTTACATGCAGTTCAGCAGGTAAGGTAGGGTGCATGCACAGGCGGGGTCATCACATGACTAAAGAGTGACAAATCATGACAAAGTGCTATATTTCTAATTTCCTTCTCCACTTCTACTTTTACATGAAATGACTTCCCAAAGTCCCCCTTAAATTCATTTTCGGAGAGGGTGTTGATTGTCAATCATCAAATTTTGTCTATGATGAAGAGAAATTAGCATTAGATCAATCTTTTGCCATCTAAGGAAATTTTTGGTAAAGGCCAAAGTACACATCGCGACACATCAACTGATTAAAATAGACTGCCTGGGCACTGGCGGCTACGGGATGTCGTAATAAGCACTATCTTAATCTGGGTCATTATTCTTGTCCAAGGAAATGTGAATTGAGCCCTGATTCTGACAAGGAAAATGCAGGCATGGATATATATATATATTTGAATTGCTGATTTACATTGGATTGATCAAGGGTCCAGCACCAAAGTTGCAGAAAGCAACATACTATATCTCACCAATTAATTGTTCTTCCAAGATGCATGATCTTCATGCTGTGCAGGGGATGTGGTCATCAGTCTGGACACTGCACCATTCCAGATACTATTCTCGCAGAACATGATGCACTGAGAGTCTACACTTACTGATTAACTGATTAACTGCTTTATATCAATCATTAATATACTTCATATGGTGTATATTTACCTACAATTACTTTGTAGATATCAAGTTCTACTTGTTATAATATTGCGTCTCTTATCTGTCTCATCTGCCACCTGATAATGTCACAGTTTGGTCACAGATCATGTGATGACCCCACCTGTGCATGCACCCTACCTTAGACAGGTGCTCAGCATGTTCAAAACCCCACTGAGTCCAAGTCAGTGAAGGTGTCATCATAGTGCCTGCAGTTGTTGAGAAAGATGCCCACCCCAATGATATGTACCACTATGCTGGAGGAACTTGCAGGGCACCACCACACAAGCCAGTGACAACAATTCTGGCAATGCATTGCCTCTGCACTATCAGATGTCTCATCATCAGGGACTACTGATTTGATGTCTGAAGTTTCAGACCTTGCATTCTTGATATCCATTGATACACCTGATATCAATGTTTCATCTGGCACATCCATGTGCTCTGATAATCCATTCCTACATCTAGTTCTGACACTGATAGCCTGTATTCCATATTTGATTTTGAGGTGGAATACTACACAAACTGGAAGTGACAATATTGTGAGTTGTTGTATATAATTGAAACAACTTGCATTCTCCACCCTGCTCCACATAATCCAAAGAATTCCCAGCTCAAGCTTCTAGAGCACTAGAGAATTTATAGTCCTGAACACTTTTGCCACAGACTTCACATTTAGCCACAGACCTTTGATGGTTGTTGAAAACCACCCCATCTTTCACAATTCTAATAACACCCAGCTAGCAGTACATATCCAACTCAGTGTCTTTCTATTTTGTGCAGGGCACTATGGAAATGGTTCTTCTCCTGAAGACACTGCCCAGTGGGCCAAAATTTTGGTTGGTGCAGTTGAAAAATGTACAGATCATGTTATTGTTGCCCTCCTCTCATGTCATGATAAAGCAATCCATCTCCCTGATGCCATAGAAAAGGAATGCTCAAAATCTTACATTTGCAAGGCCATGCATCCGGAATGGTCTGGTGGTTTTTTGTTGGTCAATGGATCAAAATTTCCATTCTATCATTGTCCAGGGTTGCATGGCAATGCATGGTTTGATAAGGATGGTGCATACTCAATCAATTGTCAGGTAGGTCTTATCTATGGTCTCTGAGTCTAATTCCAAGTGCAAACTCACAACAACTATAGTTTGTTGCCATGCCTCATAACCTGATGATCATAGACTACTCTGTTGGGCATACTGGCAGTGTGCACAACTCATGGGCATCAGAGACATGGTCTGCATCACCATTCAAAAAGCTGGCGAAGGATGAGCTGAGTCCAAATCAGAGGACCTTTAACTATCATCTTTCAAAGGCAAGTCAAGTTCACTGCTCAGTTAGACTATTTTCTGAGTTCTCATATATATAAATCTAGATTTGTGTTGAGTATGCCATAGGACTCCTTAAAGGTTGCTTTCAGTCATTGTTTGAGCTTTGGATTCAAATCTACACACATGAGAGGCATTTTTGGGCTGTCATGTGGATCCATTGCTGTATCATCCTCCATAACCTTATATTGCGGATTGAGGCAGGGTGAGACACACAAGAGTGGCAAGAGGAACTCTACAATCTCTGGGATCAAAGAGAGGGGGCTGAGCACAGATGTTGGGAGGAGGAAACTGAGATGGATAGTGAGGACAACAACCTGACAGAGTTAGAATGCACTTGACATCCCCTTATGAGTGATGGACAGAAATTTCAATGTAGGCTGATGAGAAAATTATTTGACAGCAAAGCAAGTGGAGCTGTCTGTCATCCCTAATAACTTCCATGTAACATTATGCATCATAACAAGACAGCACATAGCAAAGTCCAGGCAAGAAAGGTCCATAAAAAGTATATATCAGACATGAGTGAGTTGTAGCACCAAACAGTCAGCTATTGAAGGGTGGAAGAAATAATCCTCCCCCAAGGCTTGCTGCACCACTTCCTGTCACCTCTCCAAACATAGTGGAATCTCCAAACTGCTGTGTACTGAATGGTTGTGCACCAAACTGAGAACCACCTGTGGCACCAGCTCCTTGATACTGCAGGCAGAGATGAAACATCTGCAAGTCATGGGCCTCCTTTTCCCACTCTCATTGGTGCTTGGCTGTGAGTTGGCAGTCCTCATAGTGTTCCAAGGTCAGGTTACCCTAACCAAAAATAACCAAAACCAAACCAAACCCTGACTGATGCTGACTGGACTTTGGTCATGGTCAGAGACTCAGAACTGCATCATGGTCCAGTCAGAGGCAATATATCAGCCTGGAGCAAACTGGCCATGACCGACTATGACTGGTCACAACAAAATACATTAGAAATGGGGTGAACCTGAGTAAGAAAGGTTGAAAGGCAAGGGTTTATATACATTGAGGCTGCACACAGACCATTTGGTCATGTTTGTGCACCCAAATGGGAAAAAATGGTGCCATGTAACAACTATCAACAACTCCATTCCTCCACCATGACAACTGTCAACACCCACCACCTCACATGACACCATGAAACACTGCAAACATGGGGCCCAAATGATGTCATTTGGGCCCTGGGTAACTTGTTTCATTCATTTTTTATTTTGTGTCATTAATCTGTCTGCTATTTTTTTTAGGTTCTTGTAATGACATGATGGCCAACAACAAGTGACCCAGCACCCAGCCCTGCAAGCCACTGATCACAGGGTGGGTCATGGGTGCTAGCAGCTGACAGCAGTGACAACAATGGCAACAAATGATGAGACAATGATGACAATGAAACAACCTTGACAACAGTGAGACAACAATGACAAGACACCAATGACAATGACAAAAAGATGGTGACCACTATGACAACAGTGAAGCACCACCCACACCCAGCCTCACAAGCAACTGCTTGTGGGGTGGAATATAGGTAGAACTACCTCAACGGTGATGGTGGTGGGGATGATGACAATGGGGATGTGGCAGGGGCCCAAGCAATACATGTCATCACCAAGGTATGTTTTGTTCTTTTCATTTCATTGTTTATCTATCTACTAACAATGCATTTTGTTTTATTAGCATGGAACCTCCCTCATCACAATGCAAGATGCTCATGACCCACTTAGGACTTGCTCTTGCCCTCTCCCCCCCCTCACATGTCTTCCATATAGGGGAGGTCATTTTAGTTGTAAATTTAATTAGAATTATTTTATTTTATTTTTTACACTGTAAAAATCGGTCAGAACCAGTCAGGACAGGGTTTGGTTATCTAAACCAACCTACCTGACTGGTTACCTTTGGTTCAGTCAGGCCTGCCACAACTTTGGGGGCAGAACAAACCGGTCAGGGTTTGGTCAGCCTATTTTGGGCTGGAAAACCAGACATGACTGGACTTTAAAACACTAAGTCTTTAGCCTGCAGCATTTTTTGTTTGCTTTGAGATCCATCTGCAGCTTCTTGATACCTAACTCAACCATCCATTGTGTGTGCTCTACCATATTCTGAGCATGTTTCTCACCTGCAGGGCTGGTGAGAATCTCAGCCTTGGCTCTGTTTTCCTCAGCAAATGCCTCCTGACAAGAACACTTTCCCTGTGCTTTCTGCAACGTGGATGTGGCATGGGTGGAAGGGGTAGAGGCCTCAGAATGAGGAGTCAAAGTTGAGGATGACCTGGAGACAGGTGTCAAGTTCAAGTTCCTACTTTCTTGAAAAACAAGAGGTGGTGGAAGGTGGCTATCAGGAGTTGGGGTGTTGATTGGGCTTGGAGAGAGTGAACCAGTGTCATTAGGAGTCCCCAACTGTTTGTCATAGTTATTGTAATCAACACAGGGTGTTGAAGTTGATGTGACTGCGCTCACCCAGTATATATATATATATATATATATCACATATGATAGCTTACTTTCCTCGTAACATACGTGTATCCGACGTGACTAATGAGCTGTCTCCTACGACAGTGGATGATGGGGCGATGGAGGCTGATGTCTTGTGCAACACAGGTCAGCCAGCTAGTATGTGTACCACTAGTCAGCCAACCACTTAAGCAATGGAGGATGATGTCATGTGCAACACAGGTCAACTGTCAGCCAGGTAGTGTGTGTACCACTAGTCAGCCAACCACTTAAGTGCTTGAGCCTTGCTTGCCTTGTACTTAACCACAATTCAGATCATTTGTAGGTGAATGAGCCACATGTCAGCCAATGGCATACTTGACCATGGTTAACATACTGGCTATAGCTCAATACTAACCAATTGAGCTTGTCATGTCAATTCTGTGTTGGCTGGGTGGGCAATATACTCTCAGGCAAGTCTCAAGTAAGTATTCTAAAGGTACTCCTAAAAGTTTTAAGATACTTCAAATGAACTGTTTCTGTCAGTATTATACCAAGGTTCCCAGTATTGTGCCCTAGCACACCAATGACTGTACCCAGATCAACTGAGAAAAAGATACCATAACAACCTATGTCCTATTGATTATATTGTAAGAATCAGCTCAGCTGACCACCCATGCCCTGGATGCACCAATACCCAGTAGGGTATATGGACCAAGTATCTTGAAAGGTACTTCCAAAAGTTTTATTATAATTCCCTTCTGGTATTTTGCCAGTATTGTACTGATTTAAGATGCCACTTGGCTATTGTTGTGATACTGGGAACCTTGGCATGATACTGATAAAATACTTCATTTGAAATATCTTAAAACTTAGTACCTTTAGGATACTTAATAGTGCCTGCATGGTGATGCAACCATGATCAATGCCTCGGCCAACCATTAATCCTGTAGAAAGCAGGGCAGGCAGGGCTGGTGCAGCTGTAATAGGGTAGCCGAGCAAAATGCTGTAAGAACCAGCTCTGCCGTCCATTCAAGACTAGGATAGATGTCGGCCATTCTCATCGCCATCCGCCTGCATCGGCCTTGGCCTCCCTGAATATGAGTCTATTTCGGCTGACCTGACGATACTCATCAGCTGATCGCTAGCCGATAGTAAAAGGAGGGAAGGTATACGCCTGAGCATGCAGGCTGAAAAGATGTCAGAAGTGGGTCAGTCTTTCAAAATCCAGGCCTTTTTTTAGGAACCAATTTAATTTACATGAAGGATATTTCTACTTTTTCAGAAGGTTGTGCAGCTGCCTTTGCAAAGAAATTAATCGCTCCTCTACCCTCACTAGGGAGGAGTATTCCACTTGTGCCGCTCGCCAAACCTTCAGCCTAGCATCTGTAAGGCGTTGAAGTGCCTCAGTCAGGGGAATTGGAGGATTGCACCAAGACAAGTAATACTCAGCCGCCTGGTGCGGCGCCTCAGCATCCCGAAACCATTTTGGCTGTAAAGTCCATGACACGAGGAGCATAGGAGAGAACATTGACTCACATATTGATTTGCCCACAAAGCGGGATCTGGATCAGGTGGCAGCTGAAATGGGCGTTTGGGGGTTAGGCTTGAACCTGGAGAGACAATGGAAGCATCGGTGGGCAGCAACAGTCAAACCCGCCGCTCGACGACTTCCAGTTGATTCAACAACTGATCTGGGGCCAATGCAGCCGAACGGTGAACCGGCTGATTGTTACCAAGGGGAGATGTGATTGGCTGAGATGCGTGGGAGACCTGGGAAGTCATCGGTGAGGCCAGCTGATGCACAGCCGGTGGGGTGAATGTTTGACCTTGGCGAAAGATCTTTGCATGGACCAGAGGGAGGTGTCACTCTCCGGATTGCCTGTGTGTGTCTACGGGGTGGTGGGAAGATCGGGAAACCGAATGCTGTCGTTTGGATGGGCGTGGATTATCGAATGGCATTGAACGCTTGCGCGGCCGGGAGGTCATATCGCCTAGCCTAGGTTAGAATTTGATACACAGTCTTGAAATCATTTCAACCAAACCTGTGAGTGGGAGACAACAATCCTTGCAAAGCCGGCAATGAAAAAGTGTTGACCAAGATGTAAACAATGTTTCTCATCAATGCCAGTGTGGGCAGGGTCACCTGACATGTGTTGAACTTGTGAAATTCGAAATTCCCGCGTTTTACCTGTCATCGATGTCGCCTGAACGTGTAGCAATGCCATCCATCATGCTCACTCCAATGACGCCGGACAAGATTGAGCGGCTAGACGATCACTTTCACGATTGGCTTCAGACCGCACATCAGCTCGACATTCCGGCCCTTCTGGAGGACAGCAACACCTTTGTGGCCGACATTGTAAGTTATCAGTGCATTGGGTGGCAACCGATACTTACAGCACCCAGACAAATGCCGTCGATAATTGGGGTCCCAAGGATGTGCCACTTCCCCCCCTTTTTTATGTCCTAACAAACATCTTCGCCCAAATCCAGCCTCTGCCCCAAGCCTTTCTTTGGCCGGAATATTTCAGGGATGTCGTTAAGGCCCATGATACCAACCAACCAATCCCGCCCATCCCCATCCACATCTACCGCGACGTTTTGCCAGCTACAGCTCCCAAACAACCCGAACCCACGGTTCCATCTAAGGGCAAGTGTAAAGAAGTCCCAGCCCCCCACTCTGACGCAGAACACAGCGAAACATCAAAAATGAAAAGGTGTCGTGTAGGTTTGGCACTGCTGAAGGAGGCAGAGCATGACAATCGGATGGATGAGAGCAAGGACGATGCATGCGCCAGGGCGGATGGGGACGTTGACAACGAGCCGACATTACGAAAATCTCCTAAAAGCAAAGTGGCACGACATTGCCCCCCAGTCGAAACATGGCATTCACACCTGACACCCTCTACAACATCTGGTCACTCGCTAACGCCCTATGTGGAAATCCAGACACGCAAAACCAAGAAGCGAGCCAATGTGAAGAGCGCAGAACTTGTCGCTGATGACAGTGACGATGAGCCAGCAGGCTCATCAAGGTCTGAAGCAGCGCCTGCCCTTCGCCCTTCCTCAGTACCCCATGCCTCGGCCGCTCACAGCCCAGCAGAACTTGAGGCTTTGTGGGGTGAACAGGGCATCACCTACGATCTCAAAGGGAAGGCTCCAATTTTGTTGCCTGTGGCTTGCGAACGGTGTGCCGCCGATGACCGATACTGTTGGAAGGTGGAGGGGATGAAGGCATGTTTGTACTGCCGCATCCAGAAGAAAATCGCCTGCTCGCTCACACAGGGGAGCACCAAAGATAATGCAAAGCCCTCGACGTCAAAGGCTGGTACGTCAAAGGCAGGTAAGATTACCGTTGCGCAGGACCAGGTGAAGGGCAGCGTGAAATCCCCGGCTGCAAAGACAGGTCCCTCAAAGGCAGCCCCGGCAACGAAATCCCCGGCTGCGAAGGCGGGTACGTCAAAGGCAGCCCAGGCAAGCATCGGAATGGAAGAACAGAAGAAAGTGGAGAACCCCTTGGTAGCCCCGCGTGGCAAAGGAGCCGGCAGTGCAACCCCCGGTCGGACGCCAAGAGGTAAATGGGCCGTCTCCCAAGGAACACCTGCCCCTGCCACTTTGCCCGAAGTCAGTGCGCCCAACAGTCCCCCCGCTCTGGTTGTGGCCAACCCCCTGGTCTGTGCACCTGCATTGCCCAACGAAATTCGATGTAGGTTCATGACCGATGATCATCAACATCACTGATTATCAATGCAGACCCCGCCCCCATAACGATTGGCCCCCCGGTGCTTCATCCAGTGGGATCGACAATGCCTCAACCTGATTCTGCGGCCCGAATTGAGGTGCTCAAAAATGAGGTCCGTCGACTGTCGGCTCGCGTCCAGGAGGAATCGCAAATGAATCGCCGAGAGATATCTGAGTTGCGCACAGGGGATCTTTCAGAGATGGGCTGCTGGTCATGGCAGTTGTGGGAGAAGGTATGGGTACTGGACGGAAGGACTGTCGAGCTGGGGAAGAGAGTCCAGGTCCTAGAGCGATACAGGTAAGTCATGCACGGTCTCGGTCGCCGCATCCTCACCGACATGGTCTAGTTCATCATCGGCCCAATCCGACATTCGCAGCTGGAATCAGATATCAATGGACACCGGTATGGACTTGTTCAGTCCTGGTACTGGTCCGGCCAGTAGTAATGTAGCTCCGGGAATCACTCCCCCTGCGCCTACCCCCCCGCCGGTCATTGACATGCCCTTGGTTCCAGCCCACTCACCTCCAACCGCCATGGCTCCCCTCGAGGTCCACCCAACCCCTCCCAATGAGTCCTCGATTGATCTTGTTCTAGCGCCGGGTCCGGCTGGGTCTACCTGGTTTCCCGGCTGCGTTCAGTCTGCCTGAGAGCTTGTGGGTTTAGTATGCCATGGACAATTACAATCAGCCGGTGGCTGTTCCTACTTTTTGGACTTCGCAACTTGTGACTTTCATCCTGACTTGCCTCCCCCCTTATGTTTTGTATGTTCAAACTGCTACCATCAATTCTTTCAAGGACCATCTTGTATATAATCATATATTCTAGATACCATAATCAATAGTATATAGTGTGTGGACAAATCAATGTTTATTGCAGTATGTGCAGGGAATTGGGGTGAATAAGCCTAAGCATGGTGGGGTATACCAAGTGAAAGGATTGTCTTTGTATCCTCACACTGCCGTTCGTTTGGCCTTCTTATCCTGTGTCGCCCGGCCGGTCATTGTTTGTGTTGGACAAGTGAGATCGCCAAACTCCCGATCCGATGTGGATTTCCTCGGTTGCGGCTTGGGCCTCTGGGGGGCTGAGGCGGAAACCTCCCGGTCTTCTATTTCACGTCGCTTGGCTGATGGGGTGCAGCTGCGGGCAATACCAGTCATGTCTTTGACATCGTCTATGCCTGACGTCCCTCGGCACTTAGGTGTGTGGTGCTCAAGCGGCCGCCCGGTATTTGCAGCAGCGATGCGCTTGGCCTTCTTCAGCACAGGAGCCGCCACATTGCTCTCGGCAACATGTGACTCTGCAGCCGATTCAGGCTGTCGCTTTCGCTTGCTCGGCTGGGCGATCCCACCGCAATGGTCGCCGGCCGAGTGTACCTTTGCTCTCCACCTGGCGGATGGTGCCACCACGACCTGGGTATTTGCTTCTGTCACTGGTTGGGAGATAGTCCCTTGCATCCCGGCCGCAGGTGGCACTGCCTGTCCCTTTCTTCTGGCACCCTTGCTAACGACTTGAATTGCCTCGACAGTCTCTTGACGCTTTCCTCCAACCTTCTCGCCAATGGCAGCTAACTTGCACCTGGGGGCTCTCACATCAGCCGCTCCATACTCGGTCTCCATTTCTCCCACCTCCATGGTCCCCTTCTTACCAGCTGGCTCTGACTTACCCTTCATCGCTACAAGTCCCTTGGTGCCAACCTGCCGATTGTCTGGTCGAACTTGACTGGTCGCCGCTCTGTCCACCTTCCCCTGCATCCGTTCTTGCGGGGCCGCCTTGGATTTGGCTGAGCGCCTTGTCACTGCAGCCTTAGTACCGGCCTGTCCTGCGGCCGGTCTTGGATTAGCCTTCATGGTTTCTCCGCGACCTTCAATCTGCTCTTGCACATTGTCCTCAGTGTCTGTTTCGAATGGCCCCTTCCCCTTCCTTCTCAAGACGGTTGGCATGGCTTTCACTCCGGTTTTCCTGTCAACCGGATTCTGTTCATCCTCTGTGTCAGCTTGGTTGAAAGGCCACTTCCCCTTCTGTTTTGCAGGGACTCCTGTCACCTTCCCTCTCGGGGCCACACTGACCTCCTGCTCATAACCCGCCTCATCCATGTCTGTCTCATGCTCATTCCACTGTGGCAACTGCCTGATTCTTGCTGCCTTCACCGTGCCTCTGTTCTTTCTCATCTGCACTTCCTCATCTTCGTCGTCATCATAATTCTCGTCTTCATTGTCTACATCGTCCCCATCATCTTCATTGTCGTCCTGGTCTTCGTCATCTTCGTCCTGCACATGCGTCCAAGTCGGGGGCAGCCCAGCATCAGAATGGTCCGATGGCTCAACATCATCTCCAGAGTCTCCCCACCACTCTTCATCATCCCCCCACGGGTCCCCATCATCCCAGCCGTCCTGGCTCAGCCGAGCATCACTTTCCACAGCCCGGGCCTTCCCTTGCCTTTTTGCAGGGATGGCTCATCATCTTTGGTTGGTGGTCCCCCATCATCCCAGCCATCCTGGCTCGGCTGAGCATTGCTTTCCAAAGCCCGGGCCTTCCCTTTGCCTTTTCGCAGGGATGGCTCATCATCTTCAGTCGGTAAATGCTGGGTCTTTTGGCTGTTTGGTGCTCTTTGCTGCTTGGAGCCCTTCCCTCCCTTTTCCTTCTTACAACCACCTCCCGCTGCGGTGTTGCACACATACTGGTATGAAATCATGTCTTCACCAGAGAGATATGCCTTAAACAAGAAAGCATGCTTGATCGTCGGATTCTCCTGTCGCTTCAACCAAAATTCCAGTAGGGCTCTTTTGTTGCCAAGCTGCTTTCTTGTCGGCTCCATCAGTGTGAACAGCTCCGGCAGATATTCCGCATCAATGAACTCTTCCTGGTTCTCCATAATCCGGCCCCACAGTATCTGGACCGGTCCTTCACTCTTCTGAGTTATCTTTTCTATTTACAAGTGGTTAATAAGTGGTACATCATGCTAGCCAGTGATGGAGACAAACGATAGTGAATGACAAGATACGACCGGATCAAGGTGTTTATCTCATCTGTCTTCATATTATGGCTATGAGGAGGCAACACTGGTAGGTCATGTTTATCCCAGTCAAAATCTATGATAGTGGTTTGCTGCTTGGCTGCTGCTGATGGAGCCGTTGCATCCGCTTCCCGGCCGGTATCGCGAAGCAAAGCTGAATAGGCGTACTCACCCCACATGTTTTCAAACTGCTCTATATCTTCGGCATAACATGGATCGTCAACAAACTTGTCACCAGCCAGTTGCCCAATTTCATCATTAAAATCATGCCTTGGATGTTCACCCATTAATGGTATCTCTTAATGAGGTCCAAGTGTGCCTCACTTTGTGTGAATGGCTGCATTCTTGCCATTGAAATGTCCCTCGAAAATGACCATCCGCATTCCAAATGTCTTCCAAGCATGGATGGCCATGTCCTTCACCCACTTCCTCCCATTTCGGTTGGCCTGTCTAACAATGACAATCAGCCAAGCAATTTGTTTCCCATGACATCCAACTCACTTTCATCTTAAATCATCCGGCAACCCTGCTGTGTTCCAGTCATCGGCAATGGCCTGATATGCCTCTTTCTCCTGGGCCGGCAAATTCCCAACCACCTGACTCAGCCCACCCTGGTAAGACCCCATCAACTGTCTCTTATCACCTGGCTGGGCACCAGACATGTCGGACACCTTTTGGGTAACTTCCTCCTTTTTGAGGTGTGCAACAACACGCGATACATTCCATTTATTCTTTCCAACATATGCTGTCCGCAGTTGTCGCAACCGGCCATGATGGTTCAGCCACAATTTTGCCAGCTACCGCGGCTGTCACAACGTGGTCATGGCCAATTGAAAGACAACCACCTTCTTCATTTCCTCCCAGCGCGGCTTGGGACTGTTAGGATGATTCTTCTTGAGTTCCTCAAGAACAGGACACAACGCGTTCTTACGCGCATCCTTTTTCGCGTCACCGTGAAGCTTACCAGCCTCCTTGTAGCTTGGTAATGAGGCTCTGAGTGCCACGATGTCGCCATCAGTCAGTGATGCGACACAGACAGCTTCGGATGTGGAAGCTGGCATTTTTCTGGACATGAGGAGAGAGGTCTGACAGTGATTAGTAGGGATGGTAAGGAAAGTCCAGCAGATGATTTCACACTAACCAAGCTGGGAAGTAAACAGGTGACCCTGAGTAGCAGGGGTTGACCCATGACTGAGGATTGGTGTCCCTGCGGCCGGCTGGCCAGGAGCAACATTTATCACAGCCAGCTGGGTGAAGGAACGGTGCCTTGGTGATGTTACAATGAACACGAGGCAGGGAAGTGAATTACACCCTTACCACAACCTCTTCCCTCATCATGCCCACCCCACGGTATAAGCCACTTCATGGCCCCATCCGCAAAGTCACATATGTGGAAGTCAAGCGCAAACGGGGAAGTTTCTTCAAGGAAGTTAATGTCCAGAGTTCCCCTTTGTCTTCTCATCGCAGTTCTTCGTTCCCTTTGCAAACAGCGGTTTCACATGCTGATTTTGCGAACTGGGAGTCGCTACCCCTTGTAACTGGTCATGGAAAGGTGAAGGATAGCTGGATATTATCACCTGGATCTCATCAATAACCTGCAGACCCAAAACGACTACATCCAGGAGTGGCTACCAAAAAGAAAACGTCATCTAGACACCCTCCTTCAAGGTGAGGGGCGGCCGGACGAAGGATGTTCTAATTGTAAGACGGCCGAAGCCAACTGGAGGTGTACTGAATGTATCGGGAAGCCAGTGTTTTGCACTGGCTGTTGTAGGGAGCTCCATCGTCGCTCTCCCCTGCATCGTGTCGAGCAATGGACCGGGACTCACTGGGCAGCCTCCTGGCTTATTAATGTTGGGTTGGAAATTAGCCTGGGGCATGATGGGGCGACATGTCCCAATCTGGGGCTGTGGAACCGGGGGTCATCAGTGTTGCCAGACGATGAGGATGTATGGGAAGATGAGATAGAAGACCTCCCAGCTGGGGAGAGCCTTGATAGTGCCCCCACAGGAGATGCTCTTCACATCTTGGCAGGCATGGCTGCTTTGCCGGCTGAGAGCCAGGGGCAGGTAATTAACATTGTGGACATCACCGGCGTTCACCAACTTGTGGTGAGACCATGCCGATGCCTTGCCAATACCGACAGCGATGATATACAACTACTAAAAATGGGACTTTTCGCGGCGAGCTTTGTACTACCAAAGACAGCATTCACAATACGTGTTCTTGATGACTTTCGCCATCACAATGTTGTATGCAACACTATGGCATATCAGTACTACAAGAAGATTCGCCGAGTGACATCACCGGCCTTTCCTCATACAGTGCCGGTACAGCCTACAATTGCTCTCCATCCTCTTGAATTCCATTCACAAAGATTACAGAACCAGTACAGGGAACTGATTAGAGTTCATCGACAGTATCGCAATCTCAAGTACCGGAAATGGCATGGGTTTGGTCATTGCACTCAAGAGCCGCAGCCGGGAGAACTTGCTCTCTTTTGTGCGGCATGCCCGCAACCGGGTGTAAATCTATCACCGACATGGTCGGCGGACGGGGACAAGTAAGCCTGCCAATGTCTGCGCAGCATATGCATGATTAGAATTTTACCTGGGCAGGACAAAGTATACGTGGTCCTTAGTGCTTGACAGCAATTTCAAGTTAGCTCATGTCTGGCAGAAGCGGCCGGACGATGATGTCTGGCTGGCCGACGGTCATGGCATGATGACCGAAGACAGCCGGTACAAGGAACACATTGCAATCGCTGTAGAGGAGCGGGAGGTGAGAAATACGTGCATTGTATTTTGCTGCTCTAATGGGTCATAGAAAAACATGTGTAGCACACATCGTGCCATTATTGACAAGAATGTGGACCATCGGTCCTTCAATCATACAGGGATAGGCGCCACAGCATGCGCACCGCATGGAGCCTTTGCTCCAACGACTGCCGTTAATTTCCAGAAGGGCGAACGGTGGGTGGCCCTCTTAATGATGAAACCTCCCGGTTCAGTTATGTTCATCTCCAGGCAAATGAACATGGATTACAGCCTTTGTCAGGCCTTGAAGGCTACAAATATTGGTGATATCAAAGATGTGATCTCCTATTATGATATCAATTGCCAGTTCTGCAAGAAATTTGACTTACGTGTGAGGAGAAATCCATATCTTCACGTTGAAGAACACATCGAGATTACTCCTGGGATTGGTTTGCTGCATGTCGCTGAGCACAAACCAGAGTGCACACCACAGCATGCCCCAACATTTATTAAAGGAGCCGGACGGGTCGCAGGGGAAATTATTGAATCCCTGTGGTCCGGCCTCATAGGATGTGCCTCAGCAACACGAACAGCATTGGAGGCCAACCGCGCTGAGACTCTTGATGACTATATGAACAATAACAACTGGACAAAACTAGTCAACATCGGTAGGTGAACATGGATTGACTGGTGCTGCTCATACTCACCGTGTACTAGTCGGCACAGTTTCAACAAGGTACCTGCAGGCAGCAAAAGGTCTCCCACAGCATGCAGCTGACTTTGAAGACAGATCGATTGCAGCCAGACATGAAAACGTCCAGAAATGGGGCCGCCAAGCGGAGAGGGCTGAAATGAAGCGCCGGTCTAACGTAGATGTCATGGATGTGTACTTGGCCGAAAGGCTGAAAGGTTCATCCTCCAGTCTAATGTTGAACACTTTCTGATATGCATGCATAGCACCATCTTGGTCTGAGATACACCTACGCCAACTTGCTGGGGAACAGGCGTCTGCACAGTACATGGGGGTGGCATCATGGCTTGCCTCCGGCTTGAGAATTGAAGAGACCCAGTATGTCTTGTATTCTGATGTAGAGCTTGCCATTGGTTAAACCGGTGTCCAGAATCGCACTACGGGCCCATGTCTAGCATATGAAGGGAGTGGTAAGCAAAACCGACAAGCTTGATATAGCGCGACGACGAGAACGACTCCGGTCCAGAATCGATTTGTTTAATCAGAGTGCCCTGACTACTCTCCGGGGCATCAACCAGCTCCAGGAGGCATTGGACGAAACAGCCCCACTGGACGATGAGGCATCAGATGATGATGATGATCCATTTGCCCCAACGGACGCTGAGTTATTTGTTGGAGAGCCGGAGTCACATCCATTACTGCTGCCGTCAACGATTGGGAAAGAGTCATGCATCAAGTTAAGGATCAGTGAGGTGATGGACAAGGAAATTGCACTGCGGGAAGGTCAGGCAAACGATGCTCTGGAGGGATTGAGACAGGGTATTGGCAAAAAGTCATTTATGTATCAGGAGCAGTTGCGGCAAGCAAAAGGTATCAAGATGACAACCCGGGCCAGGTCTGGAATCCTGGCTGTAGGCCGAGCGCTCAACAATCATAGGCGGGTGTATGGATTTGCAAGGCGAGCGCTGATCTCCCTCGGGGCAGATGTCGAACAAGATTCTTTGAAGTACAAGCCGGTCACACTTGAAGACCTGCGAGCAAGCACCACCATTTACGATCCAAGGGCACCAGGGCAGCGCAATGCTCGCCTTGCATGGTTCTGGTCGTCAAATGCCAAGGAACATGACAAGACTGATAATTCTTTGCTGACTGAGTGTAGGAAAAAGTGCACTCTGTATGCATTGGTGACTAATGAAGGTGTAGTCTACAGGGTTCACTGGTTAACTGCCAGGGCAAAATACCTGCGCTGGAAGGAGCAGCTCGAGATCATAACTGGGGAGATGGAGTGGACTACAAGATTCTTCCTTTCTAAGGCTAGGTACTGGTCATCACTGCGAGATGAGTTGCTGAATGGTGGGATGCACCGTGCGGCCGGGCACATTTGCTACGCCGAGAGGCAACACAGTATGTGGCGAGACTTCGCGGCCCATGCACAAGCCAAATTTCAGACGGTGAATTGTAGCTATGAGATGCTGCCTGCTGATCCGGCTGATTAGTAATTGTTCTGTACCATTTGCAATGGCAACTTCCGGGGGTCACACCAGCTGGTGGATGATCACATGTCAGACGCAGACGTTACCAGCATGGACAAGAATGAAGAATCACATCAAGCCTTTCTTAATTTCCTGTTCTCCAGACTCAACGCAGCATTCCACTCCTTCTTTGATGACGAGCAGAAGCGCCACCATGCTGTCTGGTGGCATGCAAATTTTCAGATCGAAGTGGTATGTGTAAGGTGCTTCAAAGGTGCAGCGATGGTGATGAGTTTGCAGTGTGCGATCACATCATTCATCGGCAGCACACGGTTGTTGGGGCAAAGCTGCACAATTCCGTTCTTTGTCAGGCAGCTGTCTACCTGGATCGATATAGATCACCCGCTGACCGGCTTATATATGAATACTCTGGACAACAGCGGGCACCTCCCTGATCAAGCGTCAACTTATGCATGGGGAATTGCAGAAGATTACGATCTTGCCTGGTGGAATCTGCCGGGTGAAGGTGTGGCTAGTGAAATGGTTAGCTGGAAGCCAAAGGTTCAGAAGGCTTTTTCCAAATTTAGGAGGCTGGTGAGTGTTTGCATAACTGTAGCATCTGTGGATTGTTCAGGATTAATCAGACAATTGACTGTCAAGCTAATCGAGTGTCACTGCCAGTCGATGAGATCGAGTCTGAGCATGCCACAGATGCCACAATGCACGAACTGTCGTTAGTGCTGGACGGGGTTAGGGATGTCATGGCCGATGTGACCGAGTCCATAGAAGTAAGCCAGATGACAATTGGTGGTTATCAAGAAGCATATCTGGAAGAAAAACACGGGGTGCGCATCCTTGTCCGTGCACCAACACCCGACGGGCCATCGAGCAGGACTGGTGAGATCTACCCTGAGTCGGTTGAATCCAGCAGCACTGGAGACTCTTCCAAGGATGGCATCCCGAGCCCCATCATCCCGGCCACACACCAGAAGGAGCCGCAACTAGTTGCAATGAGTCACGGCCAAGCAGCGCAGCCCCGGGGAGGTTCCAGCAGCTCTGATAGCGGTTCGATATCAGATGGAACACTGCACACTCCATCACCGAGTCCTGTACTGGCCTTACGAATACTAGTGACGAGGAGGAGTCAAATTAGATAGTAGATACATGTCTATTAATATTCATCCACCCTCTGGCCAGGACCTTGAGCCTAGCATGCACATTGTCATGCATATAATATGCAATACATGCCCGTTCCCCATTGCAATCAGATGTGGCATGGGGCACGACCTTGCCACAGATGCCCACCATTGTCCCAGAGTCATACACAACCCGGATACCTAACGAACGGAATTCCATTCTGCAATCGGTGTAAGGACCAAATGTCAGAAGGATATCAAGCCATGGATCTCGGCCTTGGACATCGCGATGTGTGGGGGTGACTCTGTTCACCATGACAGATTGGCCAGTGAATGGAGATGCCCAATGCTGAAGAGCCTTCAACATGGCACATGGCGAACTCGCTTGGTCCGGCCGGTCTGCCAGTCGGAGAATCGATGTCCGGCCGAGGATATACTGTTCAGGGTGGATTAGCGACAGGACGCCACCACTGAGGGCCGCCACCCATTGAGTTCGTGTCACCCACAGCATGCAGCCGGGATCCTGCATCGGTGCTGAAGTTATCAATTTATGGTGATCAACCTGTTGTGTATTAGCTATAATGCTTCTTGGGAGGACATTCATTCATTCTTACCATATGGCCTTGTTCAAACCATCCCGGTGATATACTGGTGGTTCCGGGCCTCGTGGACACTTTGTCGGGTGACCGGTAGTACCTCGGCCCCACACGCCAATTGGTAGTATTTTGTTTGACGACAAGTACTCTGTATAAGAGGGGTATATCGCTCCACAGGCTCCGCTGTCACATTTTCTAGATTAGCAAAGGTTCCTAAGGATTCCTCTGTTGCGGACGTACTTGCAATACAATGGACAGAATTCTTGGCAGATACCATAGTAGTGCGTTTCCGTGGATGTCAGTGATAATGGCCGGCCGGTCCAGGACAGGGAACGGCTTGTGAAAGATAGGCGGAAATCGGCTCTCTTGCATTCCTTCCTGATTAGGATTTTGTCCAGATTGTTTGGGACTCAATGTTGTGCTATAGCGTGCAATATCCCATTGTGTAGCAACTGATGGATTCAGTATGTGGGTGCGTGGCTGACCCTGAATGACACACCTGGGTTATTCCATGTGGCAAAGACAGTTGCCACTGCATGGTCACAGTCAGCTTTCATTTCCGCTGTCCAACCATCAGGACAGACCACCTGAATGGTTAGGTCAGTGAGTTGATGCCAATGGCATTGCATGTACTGGACAACTACATCGGTTACACAAATTATTGCCAGCTCTGCCATGACCGGGAAGAAAAAATGTGAGCTAAGGCAGTTGGTTAAAACAGGGCAGAATGAAGCATCAATGATCCGGGCTAAATGATTGATGGTTCCTGGGCCTTAGCCTGAGAGCAATGGATCAGCTGTGATCTCAACACTTCACACGGACTGGCCAATGGGCCGTACGAACGGATCGGCTGATGGGCCTGGGACTGATACAGCTTGCTTCCGGTTCGGCTGATGTCAATGCTTTATATTGACTGGCTCAATGGATTGGCTGACAATGTTGGTCACTGTTCAGGGCACTGATGGGCAGATCCAGGGCTTGGATTACTGGTTTGATTTACGGCTTGGCTGACTCGGTGGCGAGACAGTGACCAGCGGATGCTTGGCTGACTTACAGGTCGGCTGATATCGGAGTTACGGGTCGGCTGACACCATAGCTACGGGTCGGCTGACACTATAATTATGGGTCGGCTGGTACTGGGGATTACTGATTGGCTGAGACGGTGCTTGCCTACGGTTCGGCTGGCATTAAGGCTGCACACTGACCAGCCGATGTGGGATACATACCGATCAGCTGATAACTGACCTTGGTATTGACCGGCCGATCTGCGCACTTCTCATGGACCTTACAGAGCAGCTGATACACCATGAATGATACTGACAGGCTGATACCCGGTTGCTCCGTGGCTAATCACGGGTTGGCTGATGAGCAAATGACTCACTGTCCGGCCAATCATCAGATTGCACTGCAGATTGCGGCTTAGCAAAATTACTCGTTGGCTCTACGTGTTTAACAATCAGCTGACACTCGGGCCTTGAGACCAACCAGCGGGCCGGACAGAATGAATCCACTCAAGGGAATGGTGCACTTGTTGGCTTGGGTCCCGGACAGCCATGGAACGTGATTTGTCTGGTAAGTAAAATGCCTGCTCGTGCATACCCTTGCTTGGATACTGCTTGCCTTTACAATATTGCTATGATATTCCACCAGCAGCATTTCTCAGCCTATCCATTCAGTGGTCATTGGCCAAGCTGTAGGACCCCAACAAGAATCGTGGTATCGGCCAGACAGTGTCCATCGACAATGTCGGCCGCCCCATTTGCCTCTTTGGAAGGTCAATGGTCAAGCTGTATTTCACTCACCACCACATTGGCTGAGCAGTACACCTGTGTGGAATCTCTCTATCTGCCAGACAGTTCCTCATTCCTGCTTTGGCAGCCGACCTGTAAATTGTCCACCAGCAGTACGTGGATTGGCCGGTCAATGGCAAGGTCGGTGATCAGCCGATCTGTATGTATCCCACATCGGCAGGTCAGTGTGCAACCTTAATGCCAGCCGAACCGTAGGCAAGCACCGTCTCAGCCAATCAGTAATCCCCGGTACCGGCCGACCCGTAATTATAGTGTCAGCCGACCCGTAGCTATGGTGTCAGCCGACCCGTAACTCCGATATCAGCCGACCCGTAATTATAGCATCAGCCGATCTGTAAGTCAGCCTAGTATCCACCGGTCAGTGTCAGGGTGCGTGGTCAGCCGAGCTGTAAATCATCCCAGTAATCCTGGCTTTGTATCGGCCGATTACCATCAATCCTAGTATCATCCACACCATAAAACACTGCCATTTCGGATGCGTCAGCTGATCCATATCCACTGGATACTCCTATTCGGCCAAGCCGTAAAGCACTGGCCAGTGGGTCATTGGCTGAGCCCCTCATTGTCTGCAATCCCTGTCTCTGAGTCAGCCGAGCAATGAAGCACTTGGGACTGGCGTTTCGGCCGAACCACAGATTGTGTGCCATACCAGTCCCAGCCATCCAGTATAACATTGCGTTAGGGCTGATCAGCTGTACTCGATATTCATGTCTGGTGGGCTGTCAACCTCTCTTGTCTGCCAAGCCGTATATGACCGGCTGAGCAGTGTGTCAGCTGACTCCTAAATTATGGGCTTTGCGATCCCTCTTACTCACTCATAATGGACACCCGAGTCGTAGTGTACAGTATTTCATCAACCAGCCAGAAGCTGTGTATCGGATAACCCATAAACCATTGAGAAATGTTGGTGCACATAATAATACACAGCCAAGACGTATATCATGTACTCTGGCTTAGATGTCACCCGACTGTCGGGTTGTCGTAGGAGACAGCTCATTAGCCACATCGGTTCCCCGTAGGACACAGACTAAGTCACTGAACAGGCTGTATATATATGGACTTGGACATGGACATGGATGCTTAGCCATCAACACATTTCCTGGGGGAGACAAGGATGAGACAAACCATCCATCTGTCATGCCCAGGTGAGCTACCACACATGTATATTAATGTAGACAGCAAACCATCTACTCATCTGTCACACCCAGTGTTTGACACAGGGGATGGGGTTTGAGATGTACCTGCTTGTTGCTCTGTGTCACACTATCCTCCCCCACATCATTGTCAGCACCAATCTCATCATTGCCAGTGCCAAAAGCCCCACCCTTGTCATTATCCTTGTCCTGCCCTCAGCCCTGAATCAGAGCAAGTGCTTCAGCAATGAGATCCTGTCCCAGCTCTAATGAAGCAGTATATGGGTTGAAGTTGGGGAGCATACACCAGAAGCCATGGAGATGCTTCCAAATGGGATATCTTGTTCAAGTTGTTCTAGGGGAAAATGGTTTGCATGGGTGGCAGCAAAGATATGGCAGACAAACCCATAAGATTCCACAGCTTACTCCCCTCCTCAACATCTTCAAATCACAGACCTGTGCCTGTTTGCCCCAGCTTCTCATTGAATATCCGATACTCCTTGCACAACCTGGAGGAACTTGATGGGCCTGAACTGAAAGATGATAGCCAGAAACTGTACCATCTGATATAGTTATCAACAGACTTCATATAGTTTCCAGCATGTGCAGCAAAATCTTCTTGAACATCTTTGTTGGCATCAACAGAGAAGACATATGTAGCAATAGACTTGTGAAATTTAGACTTTGTTCCTTTTACAACACATTTTTGTCATCCCTTGTCATTGGCGTCCTTTGTCGAGTCAGAGAAAAGTTTTTGCCTGTCTGCAGGATTCTCCTCTAACCAGTCAAGAATCTGTTCAGTTCTAGCTGTCATCCAAGAGGTGCAGTGGACCTTGGCTGGTTGCATGGTGGTGTCCTCTTCATCTGATGAGTCAATGGGAGCAGACTCTACAACCTTCAATTAGTGATGTGCCTGCCCAAAGCCGTGAGCCGGGCCAAGCCAGGCCATTGGTGACGGCCCAGCATTGGCTTTGGCCCGGCTCAGAGGAGCTGAAAGCCAAAGCCGCCAGGTCAGGCCACAGCTTTAGTCGTACTAATTTAATCATTGAAATATGTGTAAATTACTACTTTTCGAACCTTTTGTGAACCCATTCTGTTTTGTAATTTGAAGTATATCATATAGCTCGTAGTACGTTGACGAGAAACATGGCGTCGGTAAACAGCCATCAACAATGCATCAGTACTACGCAGGTGTGGCAGAACTCGGTGAGTTCTGCTTTAGTTCCTATCATCTTATACTTAATTCCAATTAGTTTACACGTCGTTTAAGGGGCCTAGTGAGAGGAGAGGCCCACAGCATGCCGTTTTTCGCATTTCGATGTTTTCACGATGTAGTAGCTACAACGAGTTCTGCTTCGTTCCTTATCTTTTTTTGCTTGTTTCTGATATATTTGCATGTCGTTTAAAGGGCCTAGTGAGACGAGAGGCCCACGGCATGCCGTTCTTTCGCATTTCGAGTTTTTCACTATGTAGTAGCTACCAACCTGGGTGTGGCAGAATTCAGTGAGTTCTGCTTCGTTTCTTATCATATTATACTTGGTTCTAATATATTTACATGTCATTTAAAGGGCCTAGTGAGACGAGAGGCCCACGGCATGCCGTTCTTTCGCATTTCGAGTTTTTCACTATGTAGTAGCTACCAACCTGGGTGTGGCAGAATTCAGTGAGTTCTGCTTCGTTTCTTATCATATTATACTTGGTTCTAATATATTTACATGTCATTTAAAGGGCCTAGTGAGACGAGAGGCCCACGGCATGCCGTTCTTTCGCATTTCGAGTTTTTCACTATGTAGTAGCTACCAACCTGGGTGTGGCAGAATTCAGTGAGTTCTGCTTCGTTTCTTATCATATTATACTTGGTTCTAATATATTTACATGTCATTTAAAGGGCCTAGTGAGACGAGAGGCCCACGGCTTGCCGTTCTTTCATGGTTCAATGTTTTCATTATGTAGTAGCTACAACCTGGGTGTGGCAGAACTCGGTGAGTTCTGATTCATTTCTTATCATCCTGCACTTGATTTTAATGTGTTTACATGTCGTCTGAAGGGCCCAGTGCAACGAGAGGCCTGCGATGTGCCGTTCTTTCGCATTTCGAGTTTTTCACTATGAAGTGCCCACACCCTGGGTATGGCAGAACTCGGTGAGTTCTGCTTTGTTTCTTATCATCTTATACTTGATTCTAATATATTTACATGTAATTTAAAGGGGCTAGTGAGACAAGAGGCCCACGATGTGCTGTTCTTTCACATTTGATGTTCTTGCTATGTAGTGGCTACAACCTGGGTGTGAGTTCTGCTTCATTTCTTATTATCTTATACTCCATTCTAATCTATATATATGTTGTTTGATACCCCCATGAGATGAAAGGCTTATGCTAAATTGTTCTATCACATTCCAAGGTTTTTTTTATTCCACATGGGGCCTTCTGGAACTTGGGCCCAATATTTTTTCCATGCCTATTTGCATCACAGATAAATTTGACAAGAATGTGTGCCAAAAGCTGTGGCTTGGGCCAAGCCAGGCCAGGGCCAAGCTGTGAGTGGTGGCTTTGGCTTTGCCCAGCTCTCGAGAAAGCCAAAGCCGCGGCTTTTGGGCCAAGCCAGGCCAGAACATCACTACCTTCAATGATGGCTTTCAGGCTTGTTTTGAGGCAGATCCTAGCTGTGGTAGGCAGTGGCACCCTTCTTTGCCTTTGGTGCCATAGTTTGACATTGAATGTGGGACATTGAACATGGGCAGGAAGTCTGGGCAGAGCTTGAAAGACAATGGAAAAATGTGAAGCAAAAATGAGCTTGAAAATGATCATTTTTAACTTGAAGTCAATTCTTATCTCATTCTGAAGTCCATTTTTGAGAAATGAGATTAAAAATGAAACCAAAAATGAGCCAAAAATGGCCCAAAAATGGCTTCTGTGAACAACCCTACTTATTTTTGGCTCATTTTCGCCTTCATTTTTCACTCATTTTCATGTGTTTGGCAGAAGAATGATCCGAAAATGAAACGAAAAAAATGGCTACTGTGAACACCATGGAAAGCAAAAATAATGAAAATGATGCAAAAATGCATTTTACCTGTTCTTCGGCAGCACTGGCAAAATGCTCGGCATATTCGGGCCTGATTTGACAGAGACAAGTGTCACGCTCCACGTGATAGAATATCGCGATAGACCACATGCGGCCAGACACGGCCCCGAGTCCGCGCCATCCTTGAGGAATGTCAGAATCGCCAACGGTGACACTACCTTACAGCGTCGCTCAGTGCTCAGCACACAGTGGGAAATATGTCGCGGAGAACATCTTAGTTGACAACCCTACGGATCAGTCAAGTAGATGGAGTGGAGCTTACCAAGGAAATGCGAAGCAATGGATCATCCTTCGGCTCGAAACGCTCGCTGTGCTCAGTTGCGTCGACCTCTCTTGCATCCTGAATAATCTGTGACTGACGGAGCTTTTGATGGGTAGAGAATATAACGTTTGGAAAGGTATACCTGTATAACCTGGATATCGACGAGTTAACTGACCGCTAGCCCTCAGTTCTTCAAACGTAAGAAGGTCCCATTCGTACTTCTGTAGACATGTTGATCAGTCGTGCCGTAGCTCACCCCTGTAACATGAAAGAGTTCAAGCTTTTTGCCGGTGTCAACGAAGATCATATGAGCGAGGTTCTCCATTCCGGTCTAAAGAACGACTCCATCCCAGAAATATTTCCAGTCAAACACGTCAATAGAGCTGGTATCTGTTTCCCAACTCGGTATATCAAAATCATACCGCTCTCGTATGTCTTCCCCCTCTTAACCGAATCTGGCTAACACTCGGCAGAGCGCACGGACAAAGTTTCCACACTTCAATATGGCATGTTTCAATGACAGGAATCACTGACGAAGCTTATGTGGGCCAGGTCCTGCTGAGATATGATGAGGTGTGTGTTGATCTCAAGTCAGCCTGTGCCTCAATAACAAGGATTGAAGTATCGTGAAACTGCTATGCTTCGACATCTCCTCAAACATCTGCGACAGCGCCGCCTTCTCACTCCGTACGAATCAATCATTTCCCGGTCCGGTATCCAACTCGAGCACCCCCTCATTACAAAGCTCCACGAAAGTATAGTTCTCAGAGGGGACTGGCAACGAGCAGAACAACTAGTCTCCATTATCTCCAAAGCCGGCCTATTCGATAGGTACCTCCACGCCTCACAGCCGCACGCAGTGTGGGAACGGTTGCATGGAACTGATGCAGACGGCGACGTGCCGTCTCCGCGCGGTGGCCATGCCATGTGCATCGATCCAGTCAACGACATGATCTACCTTTTCGGTGGGTGGGATGGCCAAAAGAGCTTGGATGACTTTTGGTTATATAATGTCAAGAATGACAAGTGGCGCGTGCTCAGCCATGGGACATCGACGGAACAGAACGCCCCAGGTGCACGGTCGTGCCATAAGATGGTTTTTGATACCAAGACAGGCAGCATATATCTTCTTGGGAGGTTGAGTGACTCGGACCCGCTGAAGCCGACGAATGATGGTGGTTCGTCGCGCCAGCAGACTCAACCAAATGCAGAAGACAGCTCCAATTCAACCACTAGAGCATTTTGCTCTGAATTCTATAGGTATCATACGAGAGGGGTAGATGCTGGGAAATGGGACTTCTTGTCGTTCGATACAGCCGTAAGCTCATCATTGCCTATTCATTAGGTTGATTTTTATGTTGAGCAGTCGTCGGGTGGCCCCCCACTTATTTTTGACCATCAAATGGTCATGGATTGCGATGCTCAAATTTTATACGTGTTCGGAGGGAGAGTTGTCGATGGTGACTTGGATTCTGTGAGGTATTCCGGCCTGTATAGCTATAACATCCGGCTCAGTAAATGGAAGCTATTGCAGTGCGTAAAGGCCATCTGTATGCGCCGTAATCCCCTCTTATGATATTGCGACAGACATCCTGACATTCCGAACCCCTCACAAATCATTATACCCTCACGGTTTGGTGCGAGCCCACACCTGCGCTGTACACCATTTATCTTACGTACCCCTTTCTCATAGGCCACTCAATGGTGTTCGAACCGTCCTCCCGTACGCTTTTCATTTTTGCCGGCCAACGTGACGACAAGTATTTGTCCGACATGTACACCTTCGACATCGCAACGAACACCGCAACGGAACTGTACTCCAACTTCACGTCCGTTGGCGGACCAGATGCCTGCTTCACACAACGCGCTGTTATCGACTCACACCTGCGCGAACTCTACGTGTATGGCCATTTTTAAGTTCGGTAATGAATCATTGACAATACTTTTGTCCAGGTTCTGGGGGCTTACGCGAAGTCGTCAAGTTGGCTCGGCGACCACAGTTGCATCCGAGGCACCCAATTGGGTATACCGATACGATCCCCGCCCAGGGAGTTGGACTCGGATCCTCCCTCAACCCGTGTTCACCCCCGGACCCCACGACACGTCAGGGATGGCTGAGGGAGCCGATGAGCCGATGCCGCGATATGCGCACCAGGTGGTGTACAACCCGCGCACGAAGACAGTGTTCATGCACGGTGGGAACGCGGGCATGGTGGACCAGCCGCTAGAACGTAGACGAGAAGAGGATAGTGGCAAGGAGAAGAGGTTGGATGATTTTTGGCGGATGACTTTGATACGGTTCGTTCCTCGTACGTCATTGATCTGTACTAATTTGGTTTTGCAGACCTGGCTCGGAGGAAGTTATTCGAAGGGCGACGTACCGGATACGACAGCAACAGCAAGTATCCGGTTCCATGGAATTTCCATCTCAGCTCTGATCAACCCCTCAGGTTCCGGGAAATGTGCGAGGAGATGCCCCCAGTCAAAGCTCTCAACTTCTTACAAACGGACGTGTCCGCCGTAGTCGACCACACTGACACAGAAGAGGCGGAAGGCTTTCGATCTTTGCTCACATACCTCCTCATGCCGAGTGGGTCCTCCACCCACCCAAAGGAACCCGCATCAGAAGAAGAGCATGTTGAGTCACCGCCCCGGAAACGGTCCCGCCCGAATACTCCTGACCACAACCGCGATCACGACCACGACTACGACCGCAATCATGATCGTCATGACCATGAGGACATGTGGACGGACAAGCTCGGTGACGAGGATGAGGACGAGCATGCCCATTCACATTCGATGCGTGTAGTGAGTGCGTTTGCGTTAAAGGGGATCGAGGATCCATTGGAGCGCACTGTTATGCGGGAGAGGAGCAGAGAGGGCGACGATTCGGGGGAGCGGGAAAGTGGTGGTGGTGGGAGGCTATCTGGAGCGAGGTTTGGACAGCGAAATGAGGTGTTTGAGAGCTTGTTGGAGTTTGTAACGGAGAGCGAGAAGCAGCCTGAAGGGAGCCTGCTTGACATAGTTGATGGGGATGAAGGTGGGCTATAAGGTGGTGGGCTCTCCAAGTTGTGCCCTTTGTATTTCTATACCTCGTGTTACTGGTCATTTATATACTTCCCAACCACTGGCATTGATTATTGGATATCGATAGAAGTTAGCTCTAGCAACAAGTATAGCTAATCAAGGCGCGCCGGCAACCAAAGGGTAACGGAGGCCTGACAACTTGTACATTTTTTGATAGCGCCGGATGGGCTGAGCCCCCTAAGACTTGCTCATAGTAAAATGCAAGCTGGTGTACTTAAGAGACTCAGGGTAATGACATATTAGCTCAGCATCCTGAAAACCTGTAAACTTGGCGTGACTGCCTGTCGTAAAAATCTTGAGCTGTAAGACAGATCCGATAGTAATGCGGGGGAGTGAGACGTGCATGGTGGCCGGAGCCGAGAAATGTTGGAGGGATGCAGCGTTGATCAAGGAAAGATGCGATCAGGAGCGTTGGCAGCGAGTAAAAACGTAGGATTCTTTAGCAAGAAGAGTTCTGCTACTTATTCATCAAGGTTTATCGCCCGGCCGAACTTGGCATACAGCGCAACTTTTAGCTCCCTCATCTTCGCTCCGCAATCCTCGGAAGACGCAGAGAGCGTGGAGATGCGTCCATCGAGATCTGATAGATCGCTTTCGAGACGCTTGAGGGCGCGGGGGAGGGGCATGTGGAGGAATGTTTCGCCCACTCTGTACCTGCAAGTTGTGAAGACGGGGGTGAGGGAGTGCGGCGCGGGATGAAGGAGAGGGGTGGGTGGATGGAAAGCGCACAGGACATGTTCATCCTCGTTGGCAAGCTCCAGCTCCGTGGCGAGATCGTCGAGAGCTTCCCGTTCTTGCTGCGAAATGCTGGTTGAGGAACGATCTGATGCCTGATGGGGAAACGAACGAACCTTGAGAACGTCAAGCTTCTCTTCGATGCTCCGGACGCGCGTGTTTAGTTTTGAAAACGAGTTGATGCGCTGCTGATCCTCTGAACATCAGCTAGTCAATCGGCAGTGAAACCCTGACGTTTGGCAGGTGAACAGACCCCAGGTCACCTCGGCAGCGTCGTCGCTCTCCTCCTCATGATCCAACTAGCAGGCACAGATTTAGTGATTGAATGGGGCGGCGTGGTGTACCAGAGAATACCATTCGCATGCTGCTCATTGTTGACTGCGAGGGTTTGGGCAAGTGTACGGCAAGTCCCGGTCTACTCTTGTTGAACTCGTAATGGTTGGCCCCCTAGCTCTTCGCAGTTCTGCTTCGGCTGTCCGTACCAGAGTTACCACCATTTTCCAACACCCTCTTATCTCTCGTGCACAAACATTCCTCTTCCTCTATGTTCTCCTATCTCAATACCTAAAACTCCACCGTCATCTCCGGGCCCGTGGTCTTAGATCCTCTGTATCACAATCCTACACCTGGCTTTCCCAAGTGTGTCTATTTGTTCTCACTATCGCCGTGGCTGAGGCTTTCCTTCCAGCATGTCATACACCTCATGTTACGCCTTCCATCTGTACGCAAGAAGGTCCAACTGAAGATGGATCAAGCCAAACTCGACATTGAGAATAAGCTCATCCCAAAGGGCGCAGAGGTAGTGCGGCACCTCTCGCTCCCCAGCATAGGCAAGACGCCGGAATGGATAGTCGAGGAAATGCAAAAGATGGACACCGAAGTGGGTGACGTCAGTTGGCGACATGGAAAGCTCTCTGGAGCGGTATATCGTACATCCATCCACCCTATATTTCTTTCCAATATCCACAAAATTCCTTTATAGACGGCGGCGACGAGCTCGAGAAACTCATCGTATCCGCATACCAGCGATACTGTGTCTCCAATCCCATCCACCCGGACGTCTTTCCCGCCGTCCGAAAGATGGAGGCTGAGATCGTAGCTATGTGCCTCAAGCTGTACAACAACCCTGACGGTGCGGGCGCCATGACCTCCGGCGGCACCGAGTCCATTATCATGGCTGTCAAGGCTCACAGAGATTGGGCACGCGCTGTGAAAGGCATCACAGAGCCTGAGATGCAAGTTACATACCTCAGTCTTGTGGATAACTACCATTCAATGTGTTCCTCCCCTTATATAGGATCATCCCCGTCTCGGCACATGCAGCATTCTACAAAGGCGCACAGTATCTTAAGATCAAACACCACATAGTCCCCGTCGACCCCGTCACCCGCAAAGCCGATCTCAAGCGTGTCAAGCGCGCAATGTCCGTGGTTTCTCTCCACCGCACTCTCGCACTTACCCTAAGTAACTTTGTAGAAATTCAAACACCATCATGGCAAGATCTCTCCTTGCGCTATCCTGAAAGCCTGACACACTATCGCTTCTAGTTGGTCGGATCCACTGTGAACTTTCCTGATGGGAACCAAGACGACATCGTCGCGCTCGGAAAGCTAGCTGCCACTCACAACCTCGGTCTCCACGTTGACTGCTGCCTTGGCAGCTTCATCGTCCCGTACCTTGAAAGAGCCGGGCTGTCGGAGGGCGAGGAGGAGAAGTACAAGTTGTCCCCGTTCGATTTTCGGGTGAAGGGTGTGACAAGCGTTAGTTGTGATACCCATAAGGTAGGCATCTCAAACTGATTATATCTTCGGTATGTTGATATACAGAGGTGTTGTAGTATGGATTTGCACCAAAGGTTTGAATTTTATTTTATTTTTTCGTCTGAATTTGCGGATTTTCATTCGGCATGCAGGGCACATCGGTGATCATGTACCGCAATGCTGAGCTGCGGCGATACCAATACTATGTTGACCCAAGCTGGACTGGTGTGTCGTCCGTTTTTATATCTTTTCAGGCTCTGAAGGCACGTCGTCCCGCAAAGGTGGTGTCTACGCTAGCCCCGGAATGTCCGGGTCGCGGTAAGCCCATACATTTAACATCCTTCTAATAGCTAAAGCTTCTTCAAGACCTGGGGCACTGATAGCAGGCACATGGGCTGTTATGCAATACATGGGCGACGAGTTGAGTACCTCCTCCCCCACCCCTTCTCCTCCATCCCCACACCCCGTTCGTACAGAGGCTACCTGAATTCCTGCCGTGACATCGTCAGCTCCGCCCGTACCATCGCCAACACTATCACGAGCTCCATTCCCGAGCTCTACGTCCTCGGCTCTCCGCCCGCATCTGTTGTGGCGTTCGCATCAAAACACCCCAAAGTAAACGTACTGGAGGTGGGCGACGCGATGGCGCAACGGGGGTGGCATTTGAATGCGCTGAGTGGGCCTGCAGCAGTACATATTGCATGTACGGTGAGTTTGGGCTTGAGTGCGGGTTAGTGTCGGTGTTTTAGCTGATATATTTGTATTGAAGCGCTTGACGGTCTCAATGGTGGATACGTTCATTGCAGATCTGAAGGATGCAGTTCAGGAGGTAAAGGTGTCGCCTTCTAGGAATGGAACCATGGTTGCTTTGTACGGTAAGTCTTATCTACCTTTGATCGCTGGAATTGATGCCGACCTGCGATCTTCTCCTTTAATTATGTTGCGAAAACCTCGGCCAGGTCTCGGAAAGTCGAGCGTAGTAGGCCCCTCGATGGTTGGCCAGCTTGCAGAGGCCTTTTTGGATACCATGTACAAGGCATAGTGTCGTTGTTGCTTACCCTCGTACATTTATATGCATGCCGTGTCATATACTCAGCGATGGTAGCGCAACTGCGCGTGAAGCTTTTTATGTCGCAGAAGCCTCACGTAGATTGTACGCGATCTTCAAGCACATGTGGATTCGAGGAGTCATTCCTGGGCAGATTTGACTCAGTGGCAGAAGTATCTGGATCTGCGATGACGACTTCCTGGGAAGATAAGAGATCGTTCCGTGTTCGGGGACGGTTCACATCGGTACACTAGAGCCGGTTAACGCTGTACTTGCCGGTGCATGAGTAAGTCCATAACTCCAGAACTTTGCAACGTTGCTGTTGTCAGATTGTCCTGATCAGATGAAAGTAGTCTATCAAGATATTGAAAAACGTCGGGTATTTAGTGATTCAGAGGTCCATATATTGCCCGTTATCGGCACGCAAGAAAACTTGCAGATAGGGTAACCGGCGGTTGCACCTTGGCAACTGCATAATTTGCATTTCAGGGGACCTCGAGATAAGGTAAGCATAGTCACCGCCCTGTATCCACGAGCGACAAGGGATGTGGTAAAATATATAGGCGTACAGGCGTTGTTTGAGGGTGAGGAATTGTAATCTCAGACACTGGAATGCATACTGTACACCCGAGGAACTGCAACTGCCAATCAGTAAGTTTAACTGTTTAACCCGTATGGTTGTTGTTTTTTTGTTTTTGTTTTTGTTGAGAATCGAGTGCTTCATATGTTGACCACGCATCACGTGATAACATTTGATCGGCAAATCTTGATTTATTTTTTACCATGTACATTCCGAGGATGGGACGGTCCATCTCGGACGACGCAGCTTTTTTTCCATTTCCAACTCACCACCTGAACCTGCATTCACCTCAACTTCGCACCCTGGAACGGAGGAATTCTCTGATAACAATTCTATCTTTGATCTCATCTAAGTTAGTCGTGGCACCACTGCGATAGCCTTTGTAATGTCAGCGACTCCTTCCTCGCCTTTGCCACGAGAGGACGCCTCTCAAATACCCTTCGACTCTCACCCACCACCTCCTTCTAACCACGACATGCATATAGCCAGAGACAAGGACTCCAAGCCTCATCTTGATATCCAGCTTGACTCTCCTTCCGTCATTCTCAAAGGCGTTGGCGTCGACGTCGAACCTGCGGTCCTGGTCGGCCATGTTGCCCTCTATCTCACAGAATCTACTCCAATCAAAGAAATTGCTCTTCAGTTTAGAGGCAAAGTGCGTGTGCCTTCGTTCGACCCGTACGTTCCTTCCCCACCAGATCATGGTATCTCCACTCTCACCACCCCCCCACTCGTGTTAGCCTCACCCGGAGCAACAACCCTCTGACCTATGTCATTTGCACACACGACTGGTCATTCTTGGAGGGTGAGAAACACCGCAGCCATACTCTCAAGGCAGGCCATCATCTCTTCCCCTTTCAACTTCAAGTTGGCGGTTGCCTGCCGTCAAGCATGTCGACCCCGATACTCGGCGGTGCGTCCATCGTGTACAAACTGCGCGCTGAGGCCGTACGGCCTGCCTTTAGCCAAAACCTACATGCTGTTCTCCTTATCCCGATCATCAGGTCATTCGCGTCTGAAGCGCTAGAGTACCAGCAATCACTGGAAATTGAAAACACGTGGCCGGACAAACTCATGTATTCCATCATGGTGCCGCACAAAGCATGGGCTGCGGGCGATAAATTGACGGCACTCGTCAAGTTCGCTCCACTAGCTAAAGGCGTTTGCGTGCTCGACGTAACAAGCACAATACACGAGCAGACAAAGATCCATAATCGTGTTGGCATCCAAGAACACACTCGCATCGTTTCCGCAGCAAGGTACGAAATCGTACGAGGGAAAGCTGTTCAAGTCAGTATACTAGGCAGATCTACAGCCGCTAGCCACCATACCCCTCCCACTCCTCCAAGCCCGGCTCCAGAATTGCTCCACTCGCACCACATCAATAGCTCGAATTCTTCTGGGATTGGTAGTTCTCCTCTTTCTACTCCGACATCTTCACCACCCACGCCTTCCGACTTGACGGCCTCTAGGGCAGGGCCATCAAGTTCGGCCAACGATGACAACTCGGATGTTGTCGCTCAGATTCATATTGACATTCCGACAACCATCACCCCTAGTCATGGAATCGAACCAATAACCATCAGTCACCGCATACGTTGGGGCATCCTGATACTCAACCGTGACGGCCATACATCAGAATTGCGGTGTTCGTTACCGCTTCATCTGCTGGACCACAGACTTCTTGATGAAGCACGGATATACACCGCTGATACTAGACGGTTATTGCTCGGCGGGCCTGAAGAAGCGATCGAGGAGCCAGGGGAGCTGCAACTCCCTAGCTACGTGGCGCACGTGCGGGACAGAGTTGCGAACATGTTTCTTCCCGAGGCTTCCACTATACGAATCCGGAACCCCTGGATAGCACAAGGCGTGAGTCCCACCTATAGCCCTGACGGCGTGTCTGCATTTAGACCCTTCGCTCGATCCGGACACTTGACGCCTCTTGAGGCGCATCCCCATTCTCACCTCCCACATGCCCCAGAGCCCGATAGCAACTCACCCCTGGATTGGGTGAATTCCGAGCTTCTGCTTTCCCTATCACAAGAACAACCGGCGTACACAGACTTTCACCCCTCCTCGGATCCTCCCAGCCGTGCGCACAGCCGGCCTAGCAGTCGGAACCGGATGAGCCGCTTCTCGAGCCGCTCAGCAAGCCCCGACCGCGAGCATAGCGCTGCCCAAATCCCCGTGGCAGGCCCCCACGAGACGTACGTGCACACAGGAAATGCAAGCCGGCGCCTGCACAGCATCTTCAACGCGTCGATGAAGCCCTTCTCGTCTTTCTCCAGCCACTGGATTCACCACCTCGCGCCCTCCGGGCACCCGCACGCCCCTGACCCCCAACGGCCTGCTCAGACCCGCTCAGCCTCTGCGTCCGCTTCTCTGCCCGCGGCGCCGGATCCCAACTCGGGCCCTGCACTGCTCCACCGCGCATTCACGGAAGTACCAGATTATTCGATTGCTTCGCGCGGGTTTATTGGGGGCGTGCCGCCGCTGTCTAGTATGACCGGCTTGCCGTCGTATGAGGAGACGCAGCGGACCCAGAGTGATTCGGATCTTGCTGCACAGTTCAGGGACCGTACTGCATTGGACAGTAGGCTGGCTGTCCGGCAGAGCACCAGTGATGATTAGAGGGTCTGATTCTTCGTTTTCTTTTTCTTTTTTTTGACGATCTGCCTAGAGACTGTTTGATTTATTTCTTTATTTGTTTGGGACTATGATTTTATTCTGTAATTTTGGTGCACACTGACTGGCTCTTTTTAGACTTGCTGGTTTTTTTTATATAGAGACTTATTTATGCATGGACACTGCACACAGGGTACGATTGGTTTTATTTAGGTAGATCACATCTCCCACAGTTTTTATATACAAGTAGCATGTAGAGCACAAGATATATAGTATCATGTGTTTCCACTCTCCAGTTGGCCAACCAACAAATCTCTCCTGCAATTGTTGGAGTGCATGTGTAACTTGGCAGCAATAGATCACAACAGTGCCATAGCCCACAGACGTCTTCATGGCAATCCCTAAAACATCTGAGCCACAACTACCATATTGCATAAGGAAGCATCCAAGCTGGTGAACTGGTTGTAAGGCCCTTGTGAGCCATCCCCTGTTAGGGCACTTGCAGCCTCAAGCCAGGCTGCCCCTGCCATTTCAAGAACCTCTGAAATCTGCAGTTCAAACTGTTCATTGCCAACATCCTCCAGGCCTCTTCATCTGTGAGTTGTGAGAGATCTTCACAATAACTTCCCTCGGTTTCATCCAGAAGGCCAGCAGAAAGAAGGAGAAGCTCAGAAAGCTCAAGTAGGTCTGCCTGTGTCTCACTGACTGTCATTCTCGGCATTTTATGGGAGCATCAACAACTGCTACAGACATTTTTATATCTTATCAATATCTTTACCATCACCCGCCGAAGTAGTCTCGTTCCCAGCCGGTTTTTCGATCTCCGATCAAAATACAAATATGTTTGTATACCGTCTGGAGACATTGGCCCTTCTGGGTGTAGGTCTCCCCCCACATGACACGCAACGCATCTTTTTCACAGTACTATTACGCGTCGCCAATGGATTTGCCCTTTTCCTCGCCTCAGCAACCGTCTGTACCTTCAACGTGCATGCAATTCTCGTCAATTCCTGGAGCAGAATGGGAGACTAGTGGAACGAGTACTGTCTGTGTTGGATTTCATGCGGTCAATGGATGTCACCATAACACTGAGAAAGGGTACCGCGCATGAAGCAAAAGAGTGAAGCATGTCTAGATCAGCAAATCGTTTCCTGAAGTTCTTGCCCCATTCGGATACGCAGTGTATTTCGTCAATGGCAATCATAGCAACATTCTTCATGAAACGAGCCGACTGTATGAGCTGAGAGAATTCCGGATGGTCAAGGGTCATCTCAGGGGATGTAATCAGAATTCGATATCTTCCTTTAACGATGTCCTTGATGGAGCACAATCAGAAATGCTGGCATACCTGATGGAGAGATTTCGTCCAAACCTCCCCATTCATGGCTGTTGTCATAAGCCTGAGTTTGTTGAAACGTTTGGCCTGCATTGAAAAGGAAGTACGAATGAGATCCAAAGGACTGCACACACCTGGTCATATTCCAATGCATTGAGTGGGGAGATGACTATCACAATCTTGCAGCACGTTTGGTCCATCAGAAGGGGCATCGCGAACAGATAAGTCTTCCCAGCACCTCCAGCAATAACAATAGCATCCAGTCCCAGTAATAAAGCCTTGCAAGTATTGATCTGCCAGTCATATGCATGTTTCCCATTGAATGCGCCCATGAACTTCTGGGAGATCAAAGCCCTCGTTACCTCAGAATCGTACTTGTGGGATTGAGTTGCTTCAGCCTGTGCTGTTGTAAGTAAGCCATAGGAGGGATGGCGAGCAGGATTTGGCATGGTAGTCGAGTAGGAGAGGGACATACAGTGAAAAAAGATGCGTCGCGTGTCACGTGAGGGAGACCTACACCCACAAGGCCCAATGTCTCCAGACGGTATACAAATCGATTGTGTCATTTGTATTTTGATCGGAGATCGAAAAACCGGATGGGTACGAGACTACCGCCGAAGTCCGACACGTCATCAAATAAATCAGGCGGAGATTCAAATGCAAATTCAGGATTAAAACTTTTCGGTATAAAATGGTGGTGCCTGGACGAAATGAACTGAACTATGAACTGAACTTTAGCATTGGGCACCCCTATTCCTCCTCTTCCTCCCATTCCTCCTCTTCGTCACTACTCCTCTCTTCAGCCGCTTGCGTCCCCTCAGCAATAATCGCGTTCACTACCTTATTACCTACTAAACGTCTCATCGACTCCACAAACGTCTTGAACGCCGCTTGCTCTCTGTCCGCCAAAAGGCGCGCTTTTGTCATCTCGTACAGCGCGTCCTGTACCTCCTGCTTCGCTTCCCGCAGGTTTTCTACCAAATCCTTGCGCCCGAGTTCCAGGTCCACAAGCATCTCCTGAAGCCAGGGTGAGTCTGGCGAACACTTGTGGGTATCGTCGCCTTCATCTTCATTTTCTGTTTGGTCCTCGCCTCGTCGGCGGTGAACACGAGGTCGAGGTTTGGGAGGGTAAACAAACTCCATCCTAGGCTTTAGAAGTGGGGTGCTGGAAACCTCAGGTATCGGCGGGCGGGGGGCGGGGGAGGAGGGCCCACGTGAGGGACTAGGGCTGTATGTGTCGTTTGGAGTGGGAAAACGCGTGGTAGGGTGCTGCTCTTCTGGTATCACTGGCGCTGCGGCTATAGGCTCCTCTGGAATCCCCACCGTGTGAGAGGTGGGTTCAGGACCATCGAGGAGGATGATCTGGGCATGCTCACGACGAAGTCGGCTGTTGGAGGACATTTTTTGACAGGATGGAGGGGAGAAAAGAGGAAATTGGAAAGAAAGGTCGACCCACGGTTGTCTGCTTTTAAAAATATGGATCGTAGGGGCCATGATGGTATGTGGAGAACAATACACATACTTGGCTGAGATCCAATTCGCAACCCGCCTCATTGTCCTTTGCTTTGTCCATAACGGGATGTTCCATGCGCCCCACTACAGGGGTTGGAACTAGTATTGTATTGGCACCACAGCTCTTTTAGTGAAGCCTGCAAGGTTGTTAAAATCAAAGAGACTGAACGGCCTCACCCATACCTCATTCTGAGTCATTGCAGGATGACGCGATGACGTTTGGCATCATAGTCGCATATCTTCCAATCCAACTTGAATGGTAGCTTACAATAACTTTCGAAGACGGTCGAGGATAGTTCGAATGTTATTCACACTTGTGAGAACAAATTCGTCGCTACGCCGATAGCAACCAATGATTAATGAGCAATCAACGAGCGCGTCCTCGGACGTGTACAACAGTGAGCATATCTACTATGAAGGTGCCACCAGCTGTAACCCTGAATGAATATGTGCACCTCCAGATTCTTTTCATGTATATCAATCTTGGGATTCTGGACACTTGCTGGATACTGGTTTTCAAGTTTATAATATTTATCATCGCATTCCTGTCATGCTCCAGAGCAAAGCATCTAAAGTAAGTATGCAAAATCTAGACTTCTAGCCCCTTATTTCCTATTCTAGATCTAGCAGGATATCTGCAAAACACATTCTACTTCTGCTCCTCGAGTGTCTTCATGATCCACGGCGTCTGAGAGACAAATTGCTGTGTAGGGACACCTAATTCGAAAAGGCGAGCAACAACAGCAGAGAAACTGGGAGAAAAAATTGGTCAGGATGATGTCCTGGAGAATGAGCAAAAAGTGAATACTCTTTGAAAAACAGGTTATTATCATCAGCATAGGCCTTGGCGTATTTCTTGAAGCCCTTGTCCTGTGTGAGAACATAATCCGTACTGTACAGATTGTTAGAACATGCTCCCTGAGTGAGAATTAAAACGTACGGGAGCATCATCAGAGACTTGGTCTTTTTGTCTTCGAGCTGTTTTGGGCCAGACCACTTCTTCCAGACCCACCTAGGAGGAATGAGACAAGTGAAGAGCATTGCGGAAGGTATCAACTGACGATTCGCTGAAGAGCAGCTTGAAGAAGTCGTTGGTGACTGTCGTAGGTGAGAATGTCCAGGGACCTTCATATCCTGATCTGTAACCAGAAGGTTGATGAAAACACCCGAGTCACTTTATGGCCAAGAGACTTACCGGTCACGATGAGTACGTCCTAGGGCATGCGCGCCGGAGAGAGCGACTATTTCCTGATCGTTGAAACTATTTGGCCCGTCAACCAAAAAATCGTAGATCATAGGAACTGTTGACAAACCCCATACGGTAGAAAATCTGATATACAGAGGATCAGGGGGATGCTCTAGGTGCGGACGATGGCATAGAATAAACTCACGTTCCTAAGATGGTCGCCACCCTGGCTAGCATCTGGAAGGCGACCGTCGGGTGTAGCATGATGTGCAAATCCATCAATTCTGCCAGGGCGCCAAGGAATCTTGGGTCCAGCCATTTCCTGGAGGACGAAAAGTTTAATGCAGGCAGCGAAAGTTGGACAGCATTAAAATTATACCTGGATGGCAGCAACACCACCGAGGGTCCATAAATCACCATAGCTTATCCAACCAAACTCTTGCTTGATTTTTTCCATGAATTCCCGAGCAACGTTTAATCCAGCATTGGCACCGTGTAAAGATTCGGGTTCGAACCGCATGGTAGCGTAGTTGCTATTACACATGAGTAGAGCACTTCAACATATGGATAGACAGGATGTTCACCTGCCACCGCTGTTAGTATCCTTGTCGTATGTGCCAGAAGCATGCCATGCCAGTCGCAGAAGGACGGGGCCATAGGAGCCATCTAACTTGTTGTGAGTCCTTTGCGTATGTGCGTACCGATGGTCGACTTACCATCGTAGTCGCTGTTCTCCTCAAGACGCTCGGCAATTTTGTTATAGACCTTGGTCATTATAAACATGAGAACATATACGAACCGGTGCCACTAACCTTTTGATAGTCTGTCTGGGTAGGGACAAAGTTGGTTTTGGCCTTGACTACTTGAACTCCAGACTTGAGGGCGCTGCCAGTTTCTTTTCCCAATCCTTCAAAATAATAAACGGCAAATCCCCCGACAGCAACAGCGGTGCCAATCCCAATGAACAAGCCCGTCCTTGATTTCTTGGGCGACGGTGGGGGTGGGGGTGTTGAATATTTGCGGAATGAACTCCTAAGTTGAGCCTTGGGGATTGGCACAGACAAATGGGCTCTACGAAGGGGCGCACGAAGGAGAGCGAAGGACATGGTGGTGGAAACAGTTCAAGTTAGTTATTATCGCCGACCACGCGGCCAATCACGTTCGAGGGTTATCAATATCATTTCATCACGTGAACTGAGCAAATTTCTCTCCAGACACGGTGAATTACCGAGCTTGAAATTCGAGCAGAGACGCGTCGACGTCGCTATAGGTAATCACGGTCAGCTGGGTGGCCATACTAGTGCATAAGGGCAATGCTGGCCACTGCCTCTTTATTCTACTTTTTCTCGTACCAATACGAAGTCAATACTACAGCCTTGGGCGCTGATCGTTCTGATTGGCTACGGCGAACATCATCGAGTCACCCTGACCAGTGCAACACCTGTAAATTTAAATTACTTCTCCCATCTTATCAGCATACTTAATCACAGCCATCATCCCTCCTTTAAATACTTAAAAACATCGAGGTCCATAACCATCATCCTACAATGTATGCTCCTTGGTCAAACCCCTGGCAATCCAAACACTATCAGCCCCAACCGAATCCAGATGTTTATGTGCCACCCCAAGCATACGGCCCTCAATTTTGGGATTCACGGCCATACGCTCCTGGTTAGACTCAGCGCCTTCTTTTCTCGCACCCTTGCCGTTACTGATTGCTTGACAGGTGCAGGACATCGGTTCCCTCATCTTAATCCGATACTAGCCGCAGACAGCACATTTGTGCGCTTTGATATCAAGAAAGAGCCACGAGCAGAAATCCTTGCCTCAACATACTATGCCGAGCCAAATACCCTTGCCACGGCCAGTGGTGCCACGCATATACGACTCATCTGCAAGACATTTCCATGGTCAATCGATATCCCATCACACACGCCCATCACATGCGAAGCAATCTGGGATGCCGTATACAAAGCTCTACAAGAAGAAATTAAGGATTCGGAGTGGGGACTTATTGTCGGAGATGCGAAACAACAGAAAATGACAGAGAAAGCAGCAAAGAAACGGCTGGAGGGGACTACTGGGGACAAGCGGTTTAAGCGCATCGACTTCCTTGGGGATGCTACCTTGTTCAAGGGCTTATATAGAGATGAAGAATTCGAGCGACTGCGGTTACTTCCAGGGGAGAAGACCTGTCCGGAAACTTGGGTTGTCAAACTTGGGACATGAATCATGCATCATGCATATGCCTTTTAACTACTCTATTATGTTATCTATGCAATTGTTTTACTACTTTTAGGAAGAAAGGACTATACCCGGCAGTAGTCGATCACGTGGCATTGAATTTTTTTGTGATTCCAGCGACGTTCACCCACACCAAAATGGTTTCATTCCAGTGAGTAACTGCTTGGATGCCTCCCTACTAAAACTCACATTTTTTTATTGTCACTAAAGATGTCATGGTCAGTGGTTTTGAGCCCTATGTAGAGCTGATTTTTAATGAATTGGCAGCATGTAGCGACGTCGTAAAAAAGCCCAAGCTAGATCAGCACAGAAACCGCTGTGGGTCTGGTTTTGACTGTATAGATTGCTCCACGACATTCAATACTCCGGCCGATTACAAGGGTCACACGCAATGCATAAGTGAGGCGGAGAAATACCAAAAAAGTCTGTACAAGGGCCCAAAAACAGTGCGTTGCGATATACGTACTATAGCCCGATTCCGAAAACATAACACCTCCTTCATCGAGCTCAGAATCCTGGCTCTGCACCAAGGAACAACTATCCTCCGTCAATGAATGGTGGTGTGCCACCAAGGCAACTCGGTGGAGGCTATGGGGGAAGAGGACGAGGAGGAGGTGGATGGGGATGGCCTAGATCGGTGGCAAGTGGTGCTAATGATACTCCCTTAGGTACGCCAACGCGTTCCTCTCCTTTGCCTACGCCCATCACGACCTCGCAACCGACCCCCGAGGCCGCGCAACCCCTCGTAACTGTCGGGGCGCCCCAAGACTTGCCGGAAAAGAAAAAGTCGGGTAAGAAACGGAAATCGACAGTTGTTGAGGTAGACGAGGTAAGGCTACTTTGTGTAAATCATCTCAGTTGTGTTAATCCCTCGTGATGGAAGTCTCTCCAAAGTTCAAACAAAAAAGCAAAAGTTATTGAGTCTTCGGCAACGGAGGCCGCCCATATACCTTCACCAGTCAAGGTAGACCACGAAAAGAAAGCGACGAGGGAAAAGAAGGACAAAAAAGACAAGAAGGGTGATGCTGAAAAACAGGACGATGGAGCGAGAGAGAGAAAGAAGAGACGGAAAGAGGCGAAGTCAAGCAGCGAAGATGCTATCGACACTGCTTCAGCTGAAAAAGTAAGTGAAAGGAAGAGGCGCAAAAACGAGAGGAAGGTGAAGGGGGACGCGATCGAGCCTGGTGGTCCGGATGCCGAGATAAAGGCATTGAGTGAAGATGGGAAGAAGAAGAGTGAAAAAGAGAAGAAAGAGAAAAATGAGAGATTAGAGGAAGAGCCAGCCGAACAAAACAGGAAACAGAAGCGGGAAGACACTGGAGGTGATGAGGTCCAGGAAAAGACGAGAAAAATTATGGACGACGCTATGGAAGTCGACGCACGACCAACAGCTGGATCGGAGGATTCCCTCCCCAAGGCGAAGAAAGTCAAAAAGGATAAGGAAAAGGAAAAGAAGGAGAAGGAGAAGGGGAAAAAATCCAAGAGATCGTTATTGACTTCAGTGCATACACAGTAGATGCAGGCCGCATCCGAGTCAGCCACGCCGGTTTTGGACACATGCGGGCGTTCTACTGTTGTCCAACTCTCTCATTGCATACCTGCCGGGTGTTGATTTGGGATTCCTTATCTCAGGGGATAGCCCTCGAGCACAGAGGTATACATCTGTGAATTTATATATCTTGCTTTCGACTGTGTGTGTATATGAGGATAGTTATTTCCAAACCACGTGGTGGATTTAGGCTTGGATTGTGAACCTGAACAGCTCGCTCTGTCCTATACCACCACCTAAAGTTATAGATATGCAAGCAATACAGGTTCGTGTTTCCCACTCCCTGTTATCATCCTGTTCATTCCGTTCCAGTCACACTATTTCGCCGTCCGTGAATATCTGAGTCCTGTACGTCGCTCCATCGAAGTGCACATGGAAGATCATGATCAGCTCACCGATCATCAAATCAGGTCCTCAAAGAAAGCAAGTTCAAAGAACATGGTCAAATCACACCTGGTGTGTCCGGATCCTGGTATTTAACGCGCTAGGATACTCACCTGAAACTTTCCAGAGGAGTTTGTAGCAGCGGGTGACTTTCTGGTCTACAAGTTCCCCGTATGGACATGGTGAGCCTCCTCCACGCAGCGCGATTTTTGTGAATAACTCTCTACCAGGGAGAAAGGAGACGCATCCAAAGCCAGAGACTTTCTTCCAGCCGATAAGCAGTATCTTGTGACTCGCGGTGTACCTTGCCTTCGGCGTGCCACTTCGCTAGCATACACCGACGCGGACGAAGATGCGGAGCGACTTGTGTCGTTTGCAGACAACCAAGGAGGGGACACCGACGAATGGGTGGAGACTCATGCCGGACGTAAATCGAACGTGGACATTGCTGCAGTTGGCGACATGGAGGACATCCCTGACTTGGATGGCCACGACGAAGAGACCGTCTCGACAGGAATGAGTTCCCTCACGCTTGGCTCCTCGTCCGGCGGTGCTGCTGCAGAGACCCCTGATCTGGATGATATTCCTGATATGGAGGAAGATGATCTAGAGGAGAAGGACGAGGCCACAGCTACACCAGCTGTCATCGATACCAGGTGATTTTTCTTGACCCCCTCCCCCGATCCAAGCACTCACACTCACACCCAGCAACATCGGGGTGGCGAAGGGAAACTTATTGCAAGTACGCACATATGATGTGATGATTACTTACGACAAGTATTATCGGACTCCTCGTGTCTGGCTCATTGGTTATGATGAGGTATTTCATCTCATTGCGACGACGCCTCATGCTCTCAACACTTTTCTATCCAGAACCGAACCCCACTGACCCCATCGCAAATATTCCAAGACATCTCCGCTGACCATGCTAACAAGACCGTCACGATCGAGCCTTTCATTCATTCCATAAATTTACAGGCTGCGTCTGTGCATCCTTGCAAACACTCCAGTGTCATGAAAAAGGTGATTGAACGCATGAACAATAGCGTCATCGCAGAGCAGCTTTCTCGCCAGAAATCGGTGGGCGGTACAGCACCTAACAGCAAAGAGGCGAAGAAAAAGTGGCCATTCGCTAGGAAAGCAAGCGGGACGGGGAAGGATGATAAGTCTGCGTATCCGGAGGAGGAAGAGGTTGAGGGAATGAGGGTCGATTTCTACCTTGTGGTTTTCCTCAAGTTCATTGCATCCATTGTACCCACAATTGAGGTCGACTCGACGACATCTTTCTGAGAAAAAGGGTACGGATTTTTAGATGGGGTATTGGGACGTTAGGATGATACCTGCTGTGTGATGTATGGTTTACTGATCTTAAATCTGGTGCAGGGATTCTTTTTGTACACATGTAATGGTTGGAGCATAATTTGGCATTGCATTATCAGCTCCATTAGCCATACAGAACGAAGTACTGTCACAGGTACCAGATAAATCGACAAGAAACAAACATCACTAGGTTGTGTTCGACGAATGGACAGTCAGTCGACGTTCGTCGGAAGCTTAGGTCTTGATATCCATCCCGTTTTTGGCGTCCATTCCCTGAGATACAAACGACAGTGCCTTATTCAATGACCAACATCAGGTGATAGGTGTTGTGAATACAGTAGCACATTCTGCGTCAGGGTAGCAACGTATACCAGTGGTTCGTGTGCTGCTGCATAGGGGTCGGTACCGACAGCTGTTGGACGGAGAGTGCTTTCTGGTCACTTGGGATTCGCTATCGGATCATCTTCGAAAGTAGAGGTTCCTATGTTGGGAGATAGCAAGTCTGGAAAGTGAGCGAGAGGTAGAACAGGTTTAGGGTATACAACATCATGCATCACCCTCCAGCGGGACTTCCACGTACTGTTGCAACTTTTTCTGTATAACGTTTCCACATATTGAGAGTGGGACCCCGAATAAGAAAGAGACTTGTTTTCTCATATAAATAAGTAGGTCCGTAAACAAGTGGAAGGGATGATGAGCTTCAGAGCATAGTCAAACATGGCAGTCCGGGGTTCAGGGCAAGATAATCCGGTGTGAGATGAAACGGGACGAACCGAATTGATCAGGATGGACATGAAAAAGTCTTGTTCAGTTGTCAAGTACTGGATCATTGCTGGTTTCAACAGGAGACTGATTGGAAGACACCTCTGGGGGAGAGTGTAGAGTACTGAGATCGTTAAGAGTGTTCCGGTCAAGGATCTTGAGAGAACGGCAAGACCTGCCGCCAACCAAGAGTGTTGATCTACTTGAAGAATGCCTCTGCAAACGCTGCTGAGCCAAAGGGCGATAAAGAGCGGTCGAAGCAGAGACCTGAAGTGAGCACCGCCGTAGTTTCCTTTATCTGTGCGATGTACTAGTATATGATGTCGGCCACTGAAGGCGAAAGAAGGCGAACACCTGTTAGGATTGTGAAAGGGCTTCGTGAGGTTCTTCCAAGTAAAGAGTGCAGTCATGCGGGCCGAATGCTGTATAGCCGAGTAGAGATACATGAGAGCTTGAGCAGCTGGTCGTCCTAAAGTTGTTGAAAAGGCTGAAGAGTTTACTAGTAGTAGCTCAGTGCTGACTCGGATGTGGCCTAAGTGCCATTTACTCGTCAAGCAACTACAACTTTCGATGATCTTTGAGTACTCCCGATTTCAGATTCAGTAACATTGATTGCATGTAGACCCATAGTGGTATTTTTGAACGCCAGAGTAGTGGTGCCATTGAAATTGTTCGTATTTTCGAAACTTGTCCGTGCCTGTCAGTGCTAGCATTTAATTGCAACCCGTTGCAGCCTTCACAGAGAGCCGATTCGGCCCAAGCTCGATTCTGTGCAGTTCTTGATGCAGATGCGATAACTGACCAACAGCTGTGGTCACTGGCCGGTGCACTAATCAAAAAATTTAAAATTGATGGATACAACCAAACATATATATACAATAATAATATCCTCATTGTTGCAGGGAGCCAGGAATGCGATTTGTATTGGACATAGTGCACAACCACATTGCATCAGCCGCATCGTCATCGAATCCAGATGCTCACAAGTATCCATCAGTATGTGGTCCTAATTAGATCAACAGCACCATCCGTTCCCGCAATTCTTTCCAGGCGAAACCAATCGTATTTGGAATACACCACCCGACAGGTAATGTCCGATGCATCCACACCCTCATCCAAGAAAGGATATGACAATAGCTCAGTGAAGAACTGTGGATGATCAGGAGGTCCATAAAACACGAGATTGCGTATACCTCGGATTTTGTATCTGAGCAACAGCCCGTGTCAGCAGTCAAGCAATGGTATGGGCGGGTAGACAAGCTGACCTTCTGTAGAAGTGGAAACGTTCACTAACAAGGATGAAGGATTTCTTTCCTTGGAAGAATGCTTGACGAGCTCGAGAGATGTCCTGGTTGCTCGAGTACCTATGCGGCGCCATTAGAAGTGAACGGTGGATTAAGTCAATAAGGGCATACTCTGAGAGAACTGTAAACGTGACACCAGTGTGTTTTCTGAAGTAATTGTGCACACGGATGAAGTCAAACGAAGAAGGGATGAACACCAAGGTGTTTGCACTTTGCACTGCCGATTTCAGCACAGTAGGCAGGACCTGATAACAAATGAAAATTTAGGCATATGGAATGGGTTAGTCAACGCACCTGTGTGGTAAAATTATGGAACCTTTTTTCGGCTTCATCTTTCGGGCTGACACAGTCAAAGTGAATGAAACTCTGTTTCTGGAAGATAAGAGCTGAACTTCACATGGTATATACATAAAACCGCACCTGGCCAATACCTTCAGGAACACCGATCGGGGACCATCGTTTCTGAGTTCTGATCTTTCCGGTAACATTCCGGAGGGAGGAATACAAGGCGCGAGTTTCAGGGGTCTCATATGCCGATAGAAGAATGGATTGACGCAAATAAGCGGCACTAAAAAGAATCATCGAAGGTAGTTCTAAGAGGTAGAAGTGCTCTCACTGTCCATCTAGATACCATGGTTTTATCCTTGAAAAGTCAGTGTCGTGAGATTCCTTGGGCAATTGGTTCACATAGGACAGAACAAACTTGAGCCGCAAAGATCAGAATCACGCGAGGGGTAGGTGGTACTCAGAAGCATACTTTCACATGTTCCCAATTTTGCATCGTCATGGCATCTAATTGGTCAAGGACCATGATCTCAATCGATGATAGATAATCTGCATTTCTGTGGAAGTTAGACAAGTATTCCGGGGCAGTGGAGGGTCACTCACTTCTCCTTCTCGATAGACCTCCTCAATCCAAGCGGGCTGGCTATAATGACGTCGCACCCATAGAATTCGGCAAACACTTTCACGCTCTTCTTCGTCATCTTAATACCCACTCTGAAGTTGTCATCGATGTTGCCCTTGAACGTTTCTACGTGATCCAGTGGGTACGCCCCAGGCTCCGCGGTGGTCAGTTTGTCAATCGCTCCTGATGGGAGGCCATACTCCGCCATGAATCGAGACTGGTTTTCGATTTGGAAGGAGGGTGAAGGCGTGTGGGACGTGAGGGCACTGAACCAGTCGAGGGCAGAGGATCGGAACGGTAGCAAGAGGAGGACTGAGGGACGCGTGAAACCTTGGTCAAGAACATCGTCTGGCGGTTCCGCATTTGGGTTTGTTCTGGCGGCGTGGGCAAGGCGCTCGTTATTTTTTAGCACACGTCGTCGTTTTCTAAGACGGAGGGTCAGTGTAAAGAACAGAATAGTAAATGGAACGTACTTGGTGACATGATTTAGAGCGTGTAGAGAAATAGCTTCTCTCGCGTATTTCTTGGAATCCAGGGGAATTGAAGTCAGGTAAAGGTCTCTCCGGGATGATAGGGCAGATAGCAAGTCATTCTGTAATTGGACTTGATCTGTATCTCATTAATTTGCTAATATCCAGGAGTCGGGTTGGTATACGGACCATGCGACAATTTTGATTGGCGGGTTTGGAACGGCAGCTTTAATCGTTTAAGAATCTGGAAAGAAAGATAATTAGTAATCCGGAAGAGGTCAAAGAGGAATATTACATCGTTTTGAGCCGTCGGATTTGTGGGGGTTTCGAGTTCTACGCCTTCAGGTATCGAAAGCGCCGTCACCCCAAGCTGGTTGCTTTGATCCTTTAAAAGCTTCCATGACTTTCGATCCACAGCGGCTCTCGAAGACTCAGATAGCGCTGAAGGTTTAACTCCAAAATGTTGTTCGAATGTATCGACTGGAAAAGTTGATGACTGGTGAGAACAGTTATTGTGCTATTTACACACCTTCGGCTTCAATGTCATCTTCACCATCATCTATTTCGATATTCTTCGCTTCAACGACATCCTCTGCTATGGGCAGGGCACTCTTATCCTTGGGCGCAACCGACTCTGGATCTGTCGCGAAGGTGACAGATTTCCTTTTATTTTTGGGTTTAGCCAAGGGTACAACTTCGTCAGTACGTTTCCGCTTTCCAGGTTTGGTCACAGAAACGTTCAGAAGAGTTAGAAGGCGAGTGATAGGATCGTCGACCGACATAAGTAGTTTTCGATTCGACGAAAAACTTATTGCACAACATGAGCAAATATCGCGTCGTACACGTGATGTTCTGCGCGACAACTTGATTGTGTTCGTTCTATATACTCGCATTTTTGTCGGCCTCCGTTTTGCACAGGTCCAACCATATGCGGGTCCTTTGCGTTGCGGAGAAGCCGTCAATCTCGAAGTCCATTAGTCAGATACTTTCTGGAGGGCAGTTCACTACAGTACGTCATTCACCTCCTTGCAACTGCATTCTTTCACCCGTCAATTGCAACGAAGCATGCAACACGGACTACATTTATAAAAAACTATGAGTTTAACTATCCTCAAACAAATTCCATCTATACGGTCACTTGTGTCGCAGGCCATTTGACGGGGAACGACTTCGGTGAGATGCACAGGAAGTGGAATTCCTGTGATGCTTTCGAGTTGTTCGATGCACCAGTCGAATGCACAGTTGATAAAGACAAAAAAACGATCGAAGACAACCTTCTCGCACAAGCCAGACATGCCGACGTATTGATGATCTGGACGGATTGTGATAGAGAGGGAGAACACATTGGTTTAGAAATCGTTCGCGTCTGTCGAAGGGCTAAGCGAAACATCGTCGTGAAAAGGGCACGGTTCAGCGCAATCATAGCACAGTGTGTCTAGATTCCCATGCTTTCATTGCGTGATTAACTAGACTCCAGGCAAATCCATCATGCTGCACAACATCCGGTGGAACTTGATCGCGCACAAGCCGCTGCAGTCGAAGCAAGGATTATCCTCGACCTCAAAATTGGTGCTGCTTTTACTCGAATGCAAACACAGATACTCCAGACCCATTTTGGCCAATTAGCAGAGGGGAAGCACATTGTTTCTTACGGTGAGTTTTTTGGCCTGAATATATTCCCATAGCTGAGGTATATTCTTTTAACGAAAGGTCCCTGCCAATTTCCTACCCTTGGTTTCGTGGTTCAGAAGTGGAATCTTGTCAAAAGTTTTGTTTCTGAGCCTTTCTGGTACATCTATCTCTCCCTCCTTCGAAACAGTGAAGAGGAGACCGTTTTCACCTGGAGAAGAGGGCACCTCTTTGACGTCGATGCAGCCATCGCCATCTATGACCGTGTTCTATCCAATCCAATCGCTCGTATCACCAAAGTTACAAACAAGAGCACAAAGAAATGGTGAGCAAGCAGAATGCTAGTATAAGAATGAGCAAATCATAGCTGGACAGGAAGCCCCTACCGTTGACGACAGTTGAACTTCAGAAGGCTGGTTCGAGATTGCTTAAGCTAGCCCCAAAGAAAGTCCTTGACGTCAGTCATCCTGCTGCATTAAAACTCAGCTCTTATCTTTTCATTCTAGATAGCAGAAAGGCTTTATCAGCAGGGATTCCTCTCATACCCTAGAACAGAGACAGACCAGTTTGATCCTCAATTTGATTTCCTCGCTCTCATACAGAAGCAAACTGTAGACCCTACTTGGGGTGATTTTGCCACCTCGTACGTTTTACACTGTCATCCTTCCGCTTCAGGGCTGGATATTGCTGCGAGTTAGGCTAGGTCAGGGAGGGTTCGCTTCACCCAGGAGAGGGAAAAACAACGATAAAGCCCATCCACCTATTCACCCAACAGCACATGCAGGCAATCTCGCTGGAGACGATAGAAGAGTGTACGAGTTTATTACAAGACGATTCCTAGCTTGCTGTTCAAAAGATGCTGAGGGCTGGCAAACAACTGTGGACGTCGAGTGCGGACATGAGGGCTTCTTTGCCACAGGCCAGTTAAATGCCCTTCCAGGGTACGACATTGACATTGGCATTTCCAGGCTTGGTTGTCCTTGAGAAGAACTATCTACTGGTCTATCCATACGAGAAGTGGGTGGGCCATGTCGTGCCTGAATTTGAGGAAGGAGAGGAGTTTCAACCTTCAGTGTGCGAGTTGAGGGATGGAAAGACGACGAAACCGACCTTGTTGACAGAAGCAGACCTTGTCACTTTGATGGATAAAAATGGCATTGGTTCATGTGGCTTTGACTTAATTCGGGGTTGCGTATTAATGTCTATCTCTCCAGGAACTGACGCCACAATCGCCCAACATATTCAGACGATAATAGATCGCGACTATGTTGTTGAACGGATGGAAGGATCGACAAAGTATCTTATTCCTTCCAAGCTTGGCATTGGCTTGATTGAAGGTTACAACCAAATTGGCCTGAACAAGAGCCTTAGCAAGCCCCAGCTTCGCCGCGAGGTACGCAATTAACTTAGTATCCGCCATACTGGTGTCTATAAAGCAACGACAGACAGAACGCAGTATGGTTCGAGTCTGCGAAGGCACAAAGACCAAGACCGCTATGCTTGAAGAAACTATAGTTCAATACAAGGAGATGTATATCATTACTAAGAGGGAGTTTGAAAAGGTTGTATCGGTAAGTTCGTTGTTTCCTGTAGATAAAAGTAACTCATTAATTAATTTCCACAGAGTGTCCGTCGATATCTCGAAGGAAATGGGGGTGATGGCAGTGATGACGATGCACCTGAAGGCAGAGGCAGAGGCGGTGGCGGTGGCGGGGGCAGAGGCGGACGCGGGCGCGGGAGGGGTCAATCTGCAGGAGGTCAAAGTGGTGGGGGTGGAGGGCGAGGTGGACGAAGAGGTGGACGAAGAGGCGGAGGGCGAGGTGGAGGCCAGGGTGTGGAATCCGCTGACTCTGATAATGGTGAGTTGAGTGGCTTGAGAAGATAAATTTACGGTGACTGGCAGCCTATTATGGGTTCTTCTAGATTTTGTGGAGACAACTGTCCCCCCCCCCCCTCGGAGCCGTATCCGGACGACAGAAGCCTCTTCACGAACTGGACCTTCATCTTCCAAGGTACACACTGCAAAGCCTTTATCTAAGCAGGTATCCTACGCCCCAGTGACCATGGTGGTGGATGCTCCTCAGTGTGACTGTGGAGTTCCTGCTGCTCAGAGAACAGTTGTCAGGGAAACCGCCAGCAAGGGTAGGCTATTTTGGACCTGCGGGAATAACGGTTCCTGTGCTTTCTTCAAGTGGGTCGAAGATGTGCCAGGCAATAATCCCCAAGCAGTAATTCCAGCGAAAAGACCGTATTTGGTGGTAAGTGTGAGACTATCCCCTCAATTTCGATTCCTCAATGCCAATGTTGGAACCAGGACTCTAACGCTACAAACTCAGAACCAGCCCGTGTATGCAAGTGCGATGTAGAGGCTATCCAACGGACTGTGACAAGGGAAGGTATAAATCGGGGCAGAAAATTCTGGGGTTGCACAAACGGACCCGATGCAGGTTGCGGGTTCTTTGAATGGGATGACGAGCCTCCTCGAAGTAATGGTGTTACTGGATCGCCCGCTACGAGCGGGGCATGCTTCAAGGTATATTTCGATGTCAATCCGTGTTCCAGCAACTGATCGAGATCTATGCAGTGTAGCCAAGAGGGACACTGGGCGAACGGTACATTCTAATTAGTGTTCATCCTTCTTGCCTTAATTATGCATTCGTAGCCTGCCCAAATGATGGGGATACTGGGGTCAAACGGTACAAAAGCTCTGGATCTACCGCAAATTCGACATCCTCGTTTAATTGTTATAAATGTCAACAACCTGGTCACTACGGTGCAGGTGAGTGAACAATCGCATGCCGAACTGAATATCCATCGACCGGGAACTTGGATACTAGCATGTCCTGACAACAAAAGACTTACAGCGTCCAGAAGATCGACAAGTGCTGGAACCTCCGGGAGTTGCTTTAAATGTGGTGAAGATGGTCATTGGAGTAGCAGTACGTTGACAGCCTGAGGTGATTTCACCTGACCCTCTAAATTATTCAACCCTTCGCCATTCTAGCCTGCCCGAGTGACGGTGGACCTCGCAAGCCCACGTCTAGTGCTCGCAATACTGCCAAGAGAGGCACGGGACAAGGCATGAAAGGCACTACGGGTAAGCGTGGCCGAGGAGGAAAGAAAAAATCTACATTTGGTGCCCCTGATTTCTAATGCCACAGTTTGTAAATGCGCCATGCTTTCCTCAGTTTGATTTTATAATAACATGTGCTCAAACAGCCTCATGGCGACATCTGGGCAAGTCTGGGCGCAAACCCCAGCTCTATACATGATGATCTTAGGACTTTTAATTCAAGCTCGGTTCAAGCGTTGATGTCAGTTCCTGTCACATAATCTGAGGCTAACCCTGTGAGCGACACACCAAGATTTCCCCTGTCATGGATCATGCACAATACTAGGATCCACCAGCTAGCTACTCTACCACTTCCCGCGCTTGATGGCCTGAGGATCTACCCAAGGTGAATGGATCCTGATGGTGCCTGACTACGCTTTACCTCTCTGCTTTTCTTGGCTACAGTGTACTGTACTACATAGAGTGTACTTACATACTTACATAGCGAGGCCAAATGTTAGGCTATTTTAGGCCCGACAAGCGCCACACCGGGTATCGCGTTTATCCCATTTTCAATAATACACTCGTGACTCTAACGCCATGGCACCAGGAATCAACTGTTTGATGATTTCTTACATTTCTAGTATGCATCATCACGGCTGCTCCCTTGTGTTCCGACCCATACGGATCCCCTCCGACTGTTGTGACATCGAATAGTAATGGCTACCGCTGATCCTGCCGTCCACGAGAAATCCTCCTATGTTGAAACAAGCTCGGAGGGATATTCTAAGGATGTCGACAGAGAGTTGGGAACGGTGGTCACTGAAGCGGAGTATAGCCGTGTGCTACGCAAGATCGACCTACATATTCTGCCTTTCGTCTCTCTACTCTATCTGCTATCCTTCCTGTGCGCCATCTTTCTTCACCCTGTTGTTCAATATTTCTGACGTGTTTTGCAGGGATCGGGCAAATATAGGTTAGCCCACCTATGCGCTTCCTTGTGTCACTAATCTCGCCACTAACCTCAATTCGAATGACAAGGCAATGCGAAAATCGCCGGCATGGTTGTAGATGCGCACTTGGATGGATTAAAGTACAACGTCGTACGTAAGAGTAGATCTCCAAATTCACAATCCTTACAAGTCGCTATAGATCGCTGCCGTGTTTTTTGTGTGTCCTTTACCCATTTGGTCCAAGCTATCACAGATTTCATTGGTGGTTAGATTCCATACGCATTGGCTGAAGTACCTTCGTACGTGTGTTATAACCGACTACACGAAACATCCTTCACAAAGGATATGTTTAGAAACATTGCTCTTAAACTTTTCCGGCCCTCACGATGGAGTTGGTTATATCTGCTTCCTTAATCAGTCGCTTCTATGCTAACATGTATCTTCCAGTACCATCGATCATGGTTGCGTGGGGTGGGACATTAATTGCTGTGTTCTCAGGTGTGCTAAGTTGACGTGATCTCACTAGGGCTCGTGACAACGTTAATGTGTCTATGCAACACGTACGAAGGCCTGATTGCGTCAGTAAACTACTTGTATCCGCTTGTATCTTCTAAATCTATTTGCAGCGCTCGTGTCTTCTTGGGATTGACAGAGTCCGGTCTGTTTCCCGGAGTATGCATTACCCAGACCTCTGCTGTTTGAAAGCTTTGTAATGTTCTGCAATCCGCCAGATCACATTCTATCTGTCTCTTTGGTATAGAAAGCGAGATGTGGCTAGAAGAATTGCAATATTCTTCTCTGCAGCAACGGTTGCAGGTGAGATAATGTGCATCATTGTGTCCCCAGTCACTCCTACTTCCTGCCCTAAGGCGCTTTCGGTGGATTACTTGCGTATGTCGCTTCCATTTCTGCAAAGTGCACATCTTACCGCTTGTTTTAGTTACGGCATCGAACAAATGGACGGAATTGGGACTCTTCATGGATGGCAATGGATTGTGAGTGGTTTAATCCGGGGTAGTCGAAGTCTAACAATTGTATTCCAGTTTTGTCTAGAGGGTCTTGGTGATTATTACGTTAGTTCGATGATAATTTCAATTGAAAGGTACGGCAGCGACCGTGGTTATTGCACTTGGCTCATACTTTGGGATGCATGACGTATGTGATGTGCTTCATGGCCTGAATTTTCTCTTGATGCCTCTTGATAAAGTATCCTGCGACCGCTACTTTCCTGACAGATGATGAAAAAAGGACTGTTGCAAGAGTGTTGAAGGAGGACACTCAAGGCCTTTCCACGCATTATGATAATAAATTTGTCTGGCAAGCGATGACAGATTACAAGACCTACCTGCAAGTAGGGATCTACATCGGTGCGTCAACACTCTCCTTGCATCTATATCTGATATAACTTACTCATCATGGATGGCTAGGTCTTCTGATCCCAGTCTATGCTATTTCATTGTTTTCTCCCACTATTGTAAATCAGCTAGGTGCCATCTTCTCTGATCCTTGCAGGTGTACTTTTACTCATGGCCCATTCCAGGATTCACCTCCGCCCAAGCACAACTGTTGCAAGTTCCCATATTTGTCGCTGGGTGTATAGCGACGATCACAGGTACGTAGATAGTTGATATCTCGGTAGTCCTGAATGTTGACCATTTTGTCATGAACAGTGGGAATCCTGAGTGATAAACACAACCTCCGGGGGCCGTACATTATTGGAAGCGCTTTTACAGCTATCATCGGATATATTGTCCTGTACACGCAATCCAAACCAGGCCGTGCCTATGCTGGTGCTGTGATCGTAGCGATGGGTGTTTATCCTACGATCGCCGTGGATCTGGCTTGGGCTGGATCTGCTGCAGGTGGAGACGTCAGGAAAGGTGGGCTAACCTAAACTATTCGCGATCTTGATCTTGAACTACACTGCTTATAGGTGTCGTGATCGCTATGGTTATCGGTCTTGGCAACTTTGGAGGGTGAGCTTCTATGACACGTTAATTACTGGTCTACCATCTTATCTCATAAATCCTAGAATTTGCTCATCATTCATTTATATCACTCCCCCTCGGTTTCACATTGGACACGGTACAGCGATGGGCTGGCTAGGCCTCTCGTAAGCGTGTTAATGATGTCTCCCTTCCCAATGCCTTAATGTTCTTTCCTAGCATCGTGCTCAGCTGCTTTGCAATGTGGGATTACAATAGGATCAACAAAATTAAGATAGCGCAATGCGAAAGGGAGAAGATCGACTCAAGCAGGCAAGACGAATTCAAAGATATGGGCAATGATAGCCCACTGTTCCGGTGAGCTGGTGACTAGTCCAGTAAGTCGGGGTGTGCACTAAAAAAAATCATTGCAGATACACGCTCTAGCTACGAAACGACAAACTGCTCTGGAATGACTCAAATAGCACACAACTTTGTATATATCAGTGTGACTGGGACTCACACTCTGGGACGCACACTTACTACAATATATATTATGCCACAAAGCCAAATAAATGTCAATACGAACGCGTTTGAATTATTATAGACGACCTCGACGGGCTCAGTGACGCCCGACTGTGCTGTCTCCAATCCTTCGGTATCTACAGTCTCATCTCGCTTTGCTTTGTTCAATCTACGGCATCGTGATCCTGTTTCCCTCGTTCCTGCGATGCATCTGTACAATTTGACACTCCAACCTCCAACTGCTGTTTCCCAAGCCATTGTTGGAAATTTTTCTGGGGCACGGCAACAGGAAATCATTGTTTCTCATGGGACACGGCTTGAGTTGCTGCGCCCAGATGTCCAGACGGGAAAAGTCTCGACCGTGATTGCAACAGACGTTTTTGGATCCATTCGCTCTCTTGCCGCTTTTCGATTGACTGGCGGGACCAAGGGTGAGCCCTTGTACGTATCTGTCCGTTTGTATCCATTCACATAGCACATTCTCAGACTACGCAATAGTAGGGTCTGACTCTGGCCGGATTGTCATTCTTGACTATGATCCAAAAACTTCGAGTTTTGTGAAACTGCACCAGGAAACGTTCGGCAAGTCGGGCGCTCGTCGTATCGTCCCTGGACAGTACTTGGCAACAGATCCAAAGGGTCGAAGTGTTATGATATCGGCAATGGAGAAGGCGAAGCTCGTTTATATTCTGAACCGGGACGCTGCCGCAAATCTGACAATTTCATCTCCTCTCGAAGCACATAAAAACTCCGCGATCATCCACCATATCGTAGGCTTGGATGTCGGCTTCGAAAATCCCATGTTCGCTGCTTTAGAGGTTGATTATACGGAGTCTGATCAAGATCCTACTGGTGAGGCGTTCAACAGTGCCGAAAAGGTGAGTCATCGTTTCTTGGCTGCTCGACCCCCCCTTATTCATTTGCTAGATGTTGACGTACTATGAGCTGGACTTGGGCCTCAATCACGTTGTTCGCAAATGGAGCGAACCAACAGATCCTCGAGCCAATCTATTGGTTCAAGTTCCTGGTGGTCAATTGGCCTCCTCTGACCGGTTCGATGGGCCGTCTGGCGTTCTTGTCTGTTGCGAAGACCATATCATTTATAGACATACAGAAGCCCGGCAGCACCGTGTACCAATTCCACGATGTAAACATCCGCTAGAAGACGCCAACCGAGGAATAATTATCGTGTCAGCCGTCATGCACAAAATGAAGGTACCGGAATTTGTTTCCCCCCCCCCTCCCCCTGATTATTCTGACGTCATTCTTCAGGGTGCATTCTTCTTTCTCCTGCAAAGTGAAGATGGCGACTTGTACAAAGTCACCATCGAGCACGAGGACGAAGAAGTGCGGTCACTCAAAATCAAATATTTTGACACCGTGCCAGTAGCTTCCAGCCTCTGTATCCTGAAGTCCGGGTTCCTCTTTGCTGCCTCTGAATTTGGAAACCAGTCAGTGCATTCCTATTCCCATTCATAAACCATCCCATCGAGTTGCCTTGCATAGTTTCTTGTATCAGTTCCAAAAGCTTGGAGACGATGACGATGAACCGGAGTTTAGTTCGACATCCTATCCGTCTCTAGGCATGGCCGATCCGTCCACCCCTTTACCACACGCGTACTTCCGCCCCCACCCCCTGGACAACCTTGTGATCGCCGATGAACTCGAATCACTTGACCCTGTACTAGATTCAAAGATATTGAACATCTTGCCAAACTCAGACACACCTCAAATTTTCACCGCTTGTGGTCGGGGCGCGCGGAGCACCTTGAGAACTTTGCGCCATGGCCTTGAGGTGGAAGAATCGGTTAGTTCTGATTTACCTGGTATCCCCAACGCAGTGTGGACAACGAAACTGAAGGAAGATGGCAAGTTTTGTACTCATTGTATTACACGCATCGCTGATGGCATGTTACAGATGCATTTGATTCCTATATCATCCTCTCATTTGTTAACGGTACCCTCGTACTCTCCATCGGCGAAACGATCGAAGAGGTCCAAGACACCGGTTTCTTATCCTCCGCTCCTACCCTTGCAGTCCAGCAAATTGGTGGCGATGCCTTGCTGCAGGTGCATCCCCATGGTATCAGACATGTCCTCTCAGATCGGCGGGTCAATGAGTGGAAAGTTCCCCAGGGCAAAACCATCGTCAGTGCGACAACGAACAAGAGACAGGTTGTTGTAGCGCTGAGTTCAGCTGAACTAGTATACTTCGAGTTGGATTTGGATGGCCAGCTGAATGAATACCAGGATCGGAAGGCCATGGGTAGCACCGTTCTGGCTCTGAGTATTGGGGAAGTCCCCGATGGTCGACAGAGGACGCCTTATTTGGTGAGTGTACAGACTTTTCTCTTCTCTTGGTCCCTGACACCATATCCCATAGGCTGTTGGATGTGAGGATCAAACTGTTCGTATTATATCCTTGGACCCTGAAAGCACACTTGAGACGATCAGTTTACAAGCCTTGACTGCACCTCCTTCTGCAATTTGTATTGCCGATATGCTGGACGCTAGCATCAATAAGTCACAACCTACCATGTTTGTGAATATTGGTCTTCAGAATGGTGTTTTATTGCGAACAGTGTTGGATCCAATCAACGGTCAGCTAACAGACACGCGAACCCGGTGTGTGGCACCATAGTTCTTCCCTGCCCATCTTCTCATTTGTTGTTTGTCTAGGTTCCTTGGCACCAGGCCTATACGTCTCATTCGTGTTCAAATACAGCGAAATCCTGCTATTTTGGCGCTTTCGTCTCGGTCGTGGCTCAATTACACTCACCAGAACCTAATGCATTTCACGCCTCTAATATTTGAAAACTTGGATTACGCCTGGAGTTTTTCGGCTGAGCTAAGTCCGGAAGGTCTTATTGGTATTGCGGGTAGTGTTCTTCGGTAAGCCCACCCAGTAATTTATGAGTTTCCACTTTATAGTTCTTTAGGATCTTCCAAATTCCGAAATTAGGTACAAAGCTGAAGCAAGATTCCATTCCCCTCTCTTATACACCTCGGAAATTTATCACCCATCCTGGAAATCATTATTTCTATATGATTGAGGGTGATCATCGTGTGATGGGGCAAGAAGCTGCTGACAAACGCATTGACGAATTGGTGAGTTGGCCTCCCTTCCGATCTCCTTTCCAACGACGAAGTTCTCTAGCGTCGACAAGGCAAAAACATCGACGATGAAGTTGTCAGTTTACCTCCGGAAGTGTTTGGCCGTCCAAAGGCCCCAGCTGGGACGTGGGCATCATGTATCCGGATTATTGACCCTGTGGAGGTCAGCTTATTTCCATTGCTATAATAATCACTGGTTTACTATAATCTCGTTGATAGGCAAAAACTGTTGCGCTGATCCCGTTGGAAGGGAACGAGGCCGCTTTCTCCTTGGCAGTCGTTCCGTTCTCTGTCCGGGGTGGCGAACTGCACTTGGTCGTCGGTACTGCTGCCGATACGTTCCTCTCGCCTCGGTCTTGCTCCAGCGGCTTTCTTCGTACATACAAATTTACGGATGACGGTGCAGGCCTGGAGCTTCTACATAAGGCATGTGTTTTCCTGTCCGATGTCTCAGCAATCTGAACGACCATATGGTAGACTGAGACGGACGACGTTCCGCTGTCACTATTAGCCTTCCAGGGAAGACTGGTCGCCGGTGTCGGTAAAGCTCTGAGAATTTATGACATAGGGAAGAAGAAACTCCTCCGAAAAGTCGAAAACAAGACATTCGCATCTGCAATTGTCACTCTTGCCACGCAAGGCTCACGGATACTAGTAGGCGATATGCAAGAATCAGTGTCTTTTGCAGTTTATAAGCCTCCTGAGAACCGACTCCTCGTATTTGCAGACGACAGCCAGCCGCGGTGGATCACTGCCATGGCCATGGTAGATTACAACACGGTTGCTGCCGGAGACCGATTTGGCAATGTTTTTGTAAATCGTTTGGATTCCAAGATTTCAGACCAGGTGGACGATGATCCAACGGGTGCTGGAATTCTACACGAGAAGGGACTGCTCATGGGTGCACCTCACAAAACCATGATGATCGCCCATTTCCATGTCGGGGACCTCGTTACATCGATACACAAAGTATCGCTTGTCGCTGGCGGTCGTGAAATCCTTCTATATACTTGCCTGCATGGGACGATAGGCATTCTTGTACCTTTCGTCTCGAAGGAAGATGTGGATTTCATTTCAACCCTGGAGCAGCATATGCGTACGGAACAGAGTAGCTTGGTTGGGAGGGATCAGTTGAGCTGGAGAGGGTATTATGCGCCTGTGAAGGCAGTGGTGGATGGGGATCTTTGCGAGACGTTCGCGAGGCTGCCGGGTACGAAACAAAGCTCGATTGCTGGGGAGCTGGATCGAACAGTCGGAGAAGTGTTGAAGAAGCTTGAGCAGATGAGAGTCACGACGAGTGGGTTCTGAGGGATCTTCCTTCTTTAAGTGCATACTATCCAAAATCTGTACCCCTGGGCTTGTAATCCTGTTGTAGAACGATTGAGTTGCTTTCCAATCGATTTTCGAGGCGATGGGAGCTATCCTACGAGGGTCTCTTTGATTCACCTTTGACGCCACATAGTCTTATTGTTGACCTCACTCTTCTGACTACTTCAGCCCAGGGACTCAGTGATCGTGCTATTCAATAGGATGACGAGCACTGTCAGTCCAGGGTTTCAATTTTCAGTAGCTACACTTTGACATGAATGACCCTGCTCATTTCAGCAACGCACAATGTTCGATAGTTCCTCGAGGAGTGGGGCTTGGCTCGTTGGTTAGTTGGCTTGCTGACTCTAGTTTAGACCCGAATCTAGACATCACAGATCATGCCAATCGCATTTTGAGATATGCAGGAACTCAGCTGCAGGGCTTGAAATGCCATGAATAATTATGCGTTTACTCACTGGCAATTGATCGCACAGTTGCTAACCGCATAGCTAGTTTTCTCATACATAGTACAGGCCATACCATTTTAGTGGAAGGTAACGTTTAGCCCTTGCATCTGGAAGGCCCTCACGGTCTTAAATGCCTCAGGAACCCTTCCTAGACAACTGATTCGGCTATCCTTGAGCACCGACACTCGGACTGAGCAGGTATTAAGAGTCCGCGCGGTAGATTGGCGGGACGACAGCATCTCTATTGCAAGGAGTGGATTGTCTGCAGCGAATTCGAAGAATTCAATGCAGGGCAACAACGTTCCGTCTCCTATCCTGCTCATCGTAGAAGGCAGGAGAGGAGCGTCATTGGAAAGTCTGACAACTTTTGCATGTGGTATGCACTCCAGCAGGCGCTCTACATTGCGTGAGGGTGGCAGGGACTTAGAGGCCCTCAACCGAGGAAAATCAAGCTCAAATACAAGTAGCGTAGATGATATTCGCCCAAGAAAAGTGATGTAGTCTGAGGGGGACCAATTTAATCCAGATGTATTTTTAAGAACGAGGCGGCGAACATTCGGAAGAGAAAATGAGAGTAGGAACGGCGCATTGCTTGTTCTAGCACTGTATGTGAAGGCTACGCTGAAAACATGTATATTTGGCAAGCACAAAGAGGCCTTTGAGGTTGGCAAGAAATCGGCATCGGCATTGTCAAACGACACACAGCCTAAATGCACTACTGCAGCAGAAGTGCAGGCGGATAAAATCGCTAGAATAGTTTGATTGCTTATCCACTTATTGACAAGGACGAGATGGGAAAGCTGTGCCCAGGGGAAATGCAAGTCATTTGGTCCAATGCCACCTAACATGAAGTCGCACCGACGAAGACAGGGTGCTTGTGAGAAAGCAGTAATTGGAGTATGCAACGTAGAGGGAGCATAAAAGTCGTCTACCTGGACAATAGCTAAAGATTGCAGTCTAGGGAAATAACCAGAAGGGAGGGCACAGAGGGTTATTGCACTAAGGTGCGGAATGGCAAGTGCAAGTTCACGGAAACAACGGGGATTGGGGATAATGATGCGCTTGATAACCCAATCAAGCTTGTGCTTCACCTGTGGACTGGTCCAGTCCGTCGATTGCATTTTAGTACCATCTATGATACCCATCGTCATATTCAAAGCGAGCCGAGCCGAGGAACACTGAGATACCCAGCTGGCAACGAGTTCAAGAGAACTTGATGATACCACTGGGAGGTAAGGAATCTTGAAACTCCACATGGTGGGAGTGTCAAACGCAATCGCTCTCCACGAGGAGCAGACCTGAGAGACTATTAGACGAGATTCTTTTGCACCACCCACCAGGGGAAAGATTGCATGTTCCACTGTAGAGAACAAAAGAATCTGCCTGATCAGCTCAGGGGGTAATCGTTTATGCGGAGCCAAGGCAGCTCTACACAAATCTATCTGATTCGCGAGGCGATTGCGTCTAGTCAGGAGGGTAGTAAGTTGAACATCCAGCTGAAGGAGTTCTTCTTCGAGGACGGGGAGGTGTGTACGCAGTTCGATGGCTTCTTCGTCCGCTGGGGGCTGATTTGTACGGCTGAGCTGCAGCAAACGATTCATCGTTCAACCGTCTGGTGTCGTATGGGCGTTGCTGGAGACTGCCTGGACATGATATAAGTACATTTCTTGCCAGCCTGCAACCACGAGTTTCTAAGTATCTTAGAAAATGTTATATTTGGCTATATTTGGACTGCAAAGACAACAAATCAAACCTTCTCTCGCATTTCTAAAAATAGGTTATTAGCCGTCACAACTTGAAAACTATGTTGAACATCGCAACACGTTCAGCCTCCAGGAGCTCGTTCTTTCGCATTGCTGGCGTTCCCAGAGCCATAAACTACACCTCAAACAGGACGCTCGTCACCCTCAAAGATCACAAAGTATCCCACCCGCGTCCTTGACTTGCAGATACTTCTCACACCCAAGTGCACTGTAGTATACCGCCCATGCAACTGCAAATGGTCAAGGGCGCGCTGGCGAAGTAAAATCGGGAGGACTCAAGTTGAGCCTCGCTCTGCCGAAAGAACTGGGTGGGACAGGGAAGGGTGAAAATCCCGAGCAGCTTTTCGCAATGGGATATGCTTGTTCGTCATGTTTCCTCCTCCCTCTCGCGCCGCTCCACATTCCGTCATTGTCCAGCCTGCTTTCTTGGAGCAGTTCAATTAGTAGCTGGTAAGATGGGTAAAAGTGACAGCGCGAAAAAAGCGGTGGTGTATACCAGCGTGCATATCGGCGAGCCGAAGGAAATGCCTGGGTTTGGCCTAGCGGTTGATATCAAGGTTGAGGGAGTGGACGAGGATGTCATCAAGGCTGCACACGAGGTACACTTCTCTTACGACTAAGCTGTGCGTTTGTGACTAATTTATTGCAATAGGCCTGCCCGTACAGCCGCGCGCTGAAGCATGGAATTACTGTAAACGTTTCCAAGGCTTAAGTACTCTACTACGCCACAGGAAAATAACAGGACCGGCTTGTCAAGGTTGGTTTAATGGTTGCGCAATGTGGTGCATAGTATAAAATAATTATTTGGGTTGGATTGCGATGCCAAACATGTGGCAATTGCTCACTACATACATCAGGGAAATGGCTGTTCGTGATACACGATGGTTCTTGTACTCGTAATTGGTGATCTCCACATCCCACATAGGATACACGATCTCCCATCAAAGTTCAAGAAACTCCTTGTTCCCGGGAAAATCCAACAAATACTATGCACCGGCAATGTGTGTGACAAAGAGACATATGAGTGGTTCAGGACAATTTCACCAGATGTACACGTTGTCAAAGGGGACTATGATGAGGCATGTGTGGACTTTCCCTCAAAGTACACATTTAACGTTTCCGATCATTTGCAGAGTTCAGCATTTCCGGTGTCAATGACTGTGGTGCATAGTCCGATCAGAATTGGTGTCATACATGGGCACCAGTGTATACCAACTGGGGATCTTGACTCCCTCAACTCGATTGCGCGGCAGATGGACGTGGATGTTCTGGTATCGGGGCACACCCATACGTCAGTCAATTCTTTCTCATATCCTTCCCTACTTGACTTGGGCTTGTAGGTTCCAGGCGATCGAATTTGACAACAAGTTTTTTGTAAACCCCGGAACTGCGACCGGTGCTTGGACGGGCGCGTACAACGGGTGAGCCCTTCTCTACATCCTCAGAGCGTCACTGACGCCCTCCCGTCATTCCTCCATCAGCGATCCAACACCTTCCTTCGCGCTAATGGACATCCAAGGATCCGTCGTAGTTACATACGTCTACCAACTGATCGAAGGCGAGGTGCGGGTGGAGAAGATTGAGTACAGGAAGGAGCAGGAACCTGCTATCGTTGCCCCAAGGAGCACGGTTATGCCGCAGAACATACCAAGTCCAACACCGAGCAGCCCGCCAGGTGGCTCGGTGTGGTGATCCTAGCGAGAAGTGAAGAGTTTCGCTTCTGATAAAGTATCGTAATCTGTGATTTTCATTGTAATCTTCGAGCTCACCCATTATCCCCCTCCTCTGCTTGGGGGAGTGAACGAGGAGCCATCAAGGCACGACACGAGGCATGTTTACTGTCTTTCCTTGAGTCACTTTGTTCTCACTTGGGGCTATACCTGGAATACCTCCCTGCACAGCTATGAGTTGCAACGTGGTGGTGCAGTCAACGTTTCTCATGACCAATTCTACTACCGCTAAAGACTGTCAAAGAAACTTAACTCATTTCATTCAATCTCTTGTGTTTCACCAGCGCCTATGCAGAGCCCTGTGCCACAGGGCACAAGTTATAATACAAGGCTATGCTTCAATCTGGACCGCTCGCGAGGGACTTAATTTCCTCATTCAAGCTCCCTTCTTTAAATACTGGTGATGCAATAGGATAAAAGCGACGTGTGGCGCCAACAGCAGGCCAATTGACTTCTTCCCTGAATCCTCACCATGGCTTCTGCTTTGAATTCCTATCCTGTTGATATTCCGCTGCAGTCAGCTCAGGGCCCTCGCTATCCCAACTCATATGATTTTTTAGATAAATGCCTGTCCTCTCGATCCCTCTCCCGCCATGTGGGCGCGGGTGCTGGGGACTCATCTTCACCGTCGGTGGCTTCCTGTGTCGTTTCGACAGACCAGGGACCACCGGCTACTTGGCACTCACCACTGGGGAACAACAATCGGGCGCAGCATCAACAGCAGAACAGATCATTCTTCCTGCGAAGGTTGACTTTCCCTGAACTTGAACGTAGCACCTCGCTAGTACACCGACAGTCGTTGAAGAGACTAATAATCCATCTTGCCTATCCAATTTCGGTGGTATGCGGCTTTGTGCCCTGTTAAGAATGATATTCTGAAGGGCGACAATCGCAGATAATTATGATCCTCGTAATTTTACCGCTCTCCGGAACAGCACTTGAGAGTCCACAACATCCAGATCTGACAGAATGGGATGTCTGCGGTGATCGACTTGGCTCCTGGGCCTGTGTCTGGGCCATCTTGCTATGTCTTTTCTGTGGGTTGAGATATTGGGGTTACCTACTGGAGCGTCAGATGTACGTATGTCTATCCTTTCGACGGAAATTTCCCCACCCCCCAAACACATTTGCAGTCGACACCAGTATCCCGAAGATGTTTATGCCAAATGGGCTTCGCCAGGCCCTCTGAGCGATCTGCTTCCTCGATCAACAGCAAACCAAACTTTTGCGACTTCCGCCAGTGGTAATCGAATGGCGCTACCACCGCTACCTCAAACAAGACATTATTCCGTGTCCGTCCATTCCCTTGCATCCCTCCCAAAAACAAAAAAAAATAACTATCTGTTTACTAACCAATTCCATCTGAATATCCCATTTGTCGGATGCACACACACCACACACACAGCCTGATGTCTACGTTCTTGTTTCTCGGACTCTGCTGGTCTCTCGCTGCTATAATCTTGCTGGGCAAATTATTCGAATGTCTGGACTCATCCCCTCACATTTGGCGTCTCATTTTTGTCATCCTCTGTCTCCATGCCTATATACTTGTTGTAATCGCCTTACTATGGCTCATGTCAGTCGTTCAATTTCAATGACCGTTGCTTTGTTTCAGCGCATTAACGATCCCCGTCCCACAGCCAACTTTTTCAGAAGCTTGGCACACGATCCACATAATCCTCGATGTCACGGATTTTGACTTGTCCTGATTCAGGATTGACGTTGCCTACCTGACCTCAACTTGAATCTGTCTCATTCATATGAGCAAATTCGAGGTCCAAGGTTCAGTCGAGACTGAAATGGTATTGCTTTTAGAACAGAATATGTAGAATGGTACACTTTGGAATGTTGCTTTCGAGGAGTGTATGCTCGGGAGTTGGCTTGGGCTGTTGTTGATCGCACCTCTGGGTTAGCGTCGGGGCGCGAGGTAACAACCAACGGTATTCATCGATGAAGTCGGCAAGGTCTACTATATATATATACACTTTAATTTTACTGAAAGAACGAAGCTATCATGTACAAGCTGATAAAACCATTATACCTACATGAAGTCGAGCCAAGACAACCTCTCAAGAGTAAGAACCCACTTCTCACAACGCAGCCTTCAGCCATACAAGGTCAACCCCATCCGCCGCAGCCAAATGCCTCATCAAATCGCTCGTCAAGAACTCGCTCGGCCACTGCTTCCTCACCTGCGCCCTCAAATACTCTGCTGCAACCCGAACATGCTCCTCCTTCACACCAGGCGCCAATTTCTTGACACTCGGCGCGAGCTCCATGATGAGCGCATCAACGTACTCGGCGGTGACGGGTTGCCCCGACTCGAGCCGCGAGTTGTACTTGACCCACTGCCACAGTTGCACGCGCGTGATCTCCGCTGTGGCGGCATCCTCCATGAGGTAGTTAAGGGGGATGCAGCCGTTCCCGCTGATCCAGGCCGCGGTATACGCGAGGGAAGTCGAGACATTCTCGCGGACGCCATCGACAGTGATCTTGCCTGGCACGGTGGTGTTCAGGAGGTCGGCAGCGGCTACTTTGACATCTTGGCGGAGGCGGTGGTACTATATGATGCGTATGCATCGCGTTAGTGAAAGAGCAAAAGGTATTGAAAAGGAAGCTTGTACTTGATTGGGTCCAAGCATGTGCTTGTCGAAGATCTGGAGGGCAATCTGATTAATGAGTGGGTGGGCGATCCATGTTCCGTCGTGTCCTGCGGTCACTTCCCGGAGCTTGTCGGCTCTGACCTTGGCCATGGCGACTTCATTGGCCTTGGGATCATCCTTGATCGGAATCTGGGCAGACATTCCGCCCATGGCCGCAACCTTACGCCTAAGCGGGTGTAGAGGTCAGTTCCGCAAGTTAATAGGCGCAGAGGACGTACTTGTGACATGTTTGGATAAGGAGCCTGACGTAGGAATCCATGAAGCCAACGGTCATCGTCACATCCTTGCGATCGGGAAGAACGGCACTCCTGTCGGCTCTGCGTTTCTTGATAAAGCTGAAGATGTAGTCCCACCTAAAAACAGATACATAAAGAGACAGCTCATCATGTTCCAGCTGTAAAACAAACCTTCCACAATTTAATCCTGACGAATGGTTTCGGAGTTCGAATAGAATTTCTTCCATATGGAACGCAGCCGGGAGGGTCTCAATCAGAACAGTGGCACGAATTGTGTTGTGCGGCATGCCAACATACGACTGGGAAAAGAGGAAGATATCGTTCCAGAGACGTGCCTCGAGATAGTGCTCCATCTTTGGGAGGTAGAAATAGGGACCTCTCCCGCGCTTGACAAGTTCTTTGGCGTTGTGAAAGAAGAAGACACCAAAGTCGAAAATGGACGCGGACATTGGCGTATTGTCGACAGTAACGCGGGGTTCGTCAAGATGCCATCCTCGAGGACTGGAACCAGAATCGAGTTGAGACAGAGCGCGTGTAGTCGTCCAAATATAAAAGTACGCACCGAACGATGAGAACCGCAGGCTTATCGGATAGTTTGTACGTTTTTCCACCAGATTCGAAATCAATCTGGCGTCTGACAGCATCACGAAGGTTGATCTGCCCATTTAGCATATTCGCGAAAGTGGGAGAATTAGAATCTGACATGTAGGGTCAATGCCAAAGTTTCACATGCAACACCGCAACCTGGGGCTCACCTTCGAAGTCAGCCATAAATGTTTTCGCGCCGCTGTTCAATGCATTTATGACCATTTTACGGTCTGTTGGCCCAGTAATCTCGACGCGTCGATCCTCCAAGCCGGGGGCCGGGGGTGCGCAGTGCCACGAAGACTCGGCACGAATCTGAGCAGTCTCGGAGGGGAAGTCAAGAGGGATGCCCGAGTCAAAACGGCGCTGTGCATCCTCGCGTGCTACGAGAAGAGACTGCCTGGTGGATTCGAAGGTCCTGTGAAGGGCGGCCAAGAAGTGGAGGGCGTCGTCGGTGAAGAGCACAGATTGGGCCTTTTGGGAAACGTTGGAATGGATGGTTATGCCTTGGAGCATGTTGGAGACGATGATGGGGAAAAAACAGAGAAATGAGATTTATAATGGGTTCCAGAGTTTCAATTTAAGAGTCGGGGAGCCGTTTCCGGAGACCCGGATCGAGGTCAGTTTCATCCGCTGATCCATTTTCACATGTTTGGGGTAATTTCCAAATCCGCAATATGTAATAATAAATACTCGTGCGTGACAATAAAAAGCCGTTATTGATCACCAATCCTTTACATTACTTCATCGTATTATAACAACACGCAAATATCTACGCAAATCTACAGTCATAACCCTGTCCGCTTCGTCTCCAAAGTCCCATCGGATGCTGGGACAGTGAGAGATCAGTACTAACTGTGAGCCAATGGCTCAGATGGTGCAAGGTCTTTCACCACACGCTCGCCGATCTTGATTACCCTCTTACACGCCATTTGCCACACGCCCACGCTCACGGAACCTTCACGGCATCCACGTGTAAGCAGAACAGCCGTCTGTCAGAATAAACTGGGCTCACCAGCAGGAGCGAATGGGAACGAGAGCCACCATCCCAGAGGCCCAAACCACCCTGGCGGGAGGTAGAATACAGCGGATTTGCGGTACCACCAACCCACGAACAGCTGGAGGCCGGTGGTGAGTATCCACAAAAGCGTGTTGAACTTTACAGAAAAGGTAGTTTTAGTCGAAGCGACCTGGTTATCTGTTCAAGAGTAGTCAGTCCACAGTATACGTGTGAATACGGGGGTCCATATGACATGTGAATGTCGTCAAAGGGTCGGTGCGGGGAGGAAAGAAAGAGGATAATGTACATACTCAATTTATCAAGGTCCGCCAACCCTTTATCCACACTCCGCCTCAGCTTCGCCCACCTCGCAAACTGGTCCTGCGCACTCGTCTTCAACAGCTCAGTCTTTGTGCTCAACAATTCCGTTTTCAACTTCCGCAGACGCAGGTCCGTTTCAGAATGGAAGATGCGTAGGTAGAGTGCGTATGCCTGTTCATATAATCAGAGAATTTTACATAATAGACGAGGAAGGCATACTAGCTCTAGAAGCACGCCCTGCCCGATCCAAGAAATGAGTTGCGTGATGAAGACAAGCACGAAGATGGTTAGTATGAGAGTCATTGTTTGTCTTCCTCTGAACGATGCGAAAGTCCAGTAGTGCAAATTAGCCGAGCCCGTTAGTATTCAGAAGGCCTGGCTTCCTAGAAGTAGTGGCTCGGACTGAGAACTAGAGAAAACAGGTGATGACGAGGCAGAGTGAGCAAGTTGGTGATACATGACGGGAAATTTCGTGTCATACATCACGTGATTATTCAATTACTTGGTCGTAAGTACTTAACAATTAAGTATTGATGAAGATTTATGGGAGGTGGATGTCAAAGATGGATTGATATAGACAAAGTGATACTACATGGAGCGGAAATGTGGAAGAACGTTATAGCTGATACAACCACTGACAATGGCACCACATTCAATTCGCATCCCACCTGTCCAATGTTTCGGAGTGTCTCCTAACCATTTCATGCGTTATTGACCTCATAATCTCCTCTCTCCACCGCTCAAGATAACGATTAAATATTCAGCTTTGTCCTTCTCCAATGGCGACGCTTAGCGTTATACTATACACAGTAAGAAGATATATTATCATCAGCACTAAATTCGGTAACGGAATTCGGTAACGAACCTGTATTTTTGTGTCTGTCTTCAGACGGAACCACTGGGGGATGGGCCTGAACGAGTCGAACATCTCAGCCGATTTCACGATAGGATTCGATCTCAGCAAACGCACCTGTTCTGACGCCCTGCCTTTGCCAGAATTCGTTTTGTGCGGAAGGTCTTTTGGGAAGGCTGAATACATTGTCAAATCAGCGTTCACACATCGTTGAAGCCCGCGAAACTCGTTACCATCGTTGGCGTGGAGTACGTTGATGTCGTAGGGAAAAGGGAAAAATAAAGTTTAGATAGGTACTGTACAGTTGTTGTTCCTTGCTTGCCACAGACAACTCGGTCATTGCCGAACTACCTGTCGTTATGTTAACGTGGAACTGTCGCGTCTTGCTCACAGTCACTCAAGTATGCTATTCTTCGGCTGGCTCTCCTGCCTGTTCTTTGCCGCTCTCGTCTTAGCCAAGGAGGCTCCAAAAGAGCTCGTGATCAACACCACTTACCTGCCTAACGATTGCACCTCCAAGGCTGAGAAGGGGGACAAAATATCGGTTCACTACGTGGGTTTTCGGAGTCACCATTCCATTTGACTTGACTGAGGTTATGTGAATGGGTTATAGCAAGGTAGACTTTTTGAAAATGACAAAGAATTCGACTCCAGGTTCGCTTCTATTGATTTATGGCCAGATACTCAACTCACGGGCGATGTGGCAGTTACAAGCGCGACGCCCCCTTGCCCTTGACTCGTAAGTACCCTGGCTTTCCATCTGTTGTCAAACGATGGTGTTCAATTCTTTTCCAAACAGTCGGCGTGGGCCAGGTCATCAGTGGTTGGGATCAGGGCCTTCTCGGCATGTGTGTCAATGAGAAGCGCACCCTCATTATCCCAGCAGATATGGCCTACGGTGAGTATCCTCAAGATGCCAAAACATAAATGAGCTGACCCATTCCTCTTCAGGCACTCGTGGTGCTGGCGGCTTAATTCCTCCTAACGCAGCCTTGGTGTTCGACTGCCTGCTGGTCAGCTTGGAGAAGGGGGACGTAGACCACGAGGAGCTGTAGACGTCTTGATGTAGCGTCCCCTCGCGGTAGTGGCACGCAACCAAGAAAAATTTTCTTCAGTGACTAGGTAATCAGGCCAAGCAAAACTGTCGGCAAGCATAGTCTTCGGGACTTCCGACGCGGTCATTGTAGATAAGATCTTGAAAATTAACCTTTATTTCCGTGTCGTTGACATTAGACAGCTGCGCCGCAAACAGCTGCTTTCGTACATACTTCCCTCTGGTACTTTTCGGTGCCTACTTATTTGTGATGCAAGAACAATCCTACTTAGATCTTTAGATCGTCTGGGACTATGCCATCTTCATTTGGCCTCTGCAGCTCTTGTGTCATATTTTGTCCACATCTGCAGATTCGTCATCACGACGAACGTTGTATCCACATACCATGGTTCTCTGGTTCATCAAAATTCCTGTGGACTGAGCGCATCAACTGTCAAGTAACTTGAACGATTTCGGGACTTGTGGATCTTTCAGGGAGCATCCAACCGAAGTCACCGAGCTTAACAGTTTGCTAAATAGCAGGATTAATCAAAGACCATGAATCAGTCTCCCAAGTGATATGGACGGCAAAGACAGCAGCACTGCTAGCCTTATTGTGGAGCCTTTCTCTTCTGGGGAATCGTCGAGGCTGAGGGTGGTGATTGTAACGGGTAAACATCCACTCTGATCACACGCATATCCTCCCTCACACTAGACTTTATGTAACAGAGAATATTATGCCCAAGGTACATTCTGTAGTTCCCCAATACATCAATATTCGACCTCCACCGAAATTCCAAGGTAGACGGCGTCACGCGATGTCTTGCACGTCTTTTAGCCTATCTCAAGCAACAAGGTCACTCAGTTGTTGTGCTTGGGCCTCGCACCGAGCTGGTAAGCTCTGGTCTCTTTGGAATACGCCAGCTTGACATATGTATCATAATGCAGAGTTCATATGAATCATATCCCTTGATAGGAACAGCAGGGGTCCCGCTTGGCCTTTATCCAGGTCTTAAGTTCAATTTTCTCCGGCCCCTTTTTCTACGGAAGATTCGTGAATTTGTTTGTTGAATTCCTTTGGTGTTGTCCCTTGCTGAGATTGGCCGCGGGTTGTGCAGAACCCGGACATAATTCATATATTAGACCCTGTTCTTCTTGGAGCACAAGTTCTCGTCGCTCTCAAGAGTGGCTTGTGCGGAAGCAAGTGGGCTCGAAATGGTAGCCCCATCGTCGCTTCTTATCACACCAACTTACCAGCGTGGGTCTGGTGGTACTTTTCACTCATTAACTGAATGTTAATCATCCGTTTCAAGATATGCGATGTTGTACGGGATTGGGCCACCTTGGATACAATCAGTTTGTATCTTTGTGTCATATTTTCTGTCTTTAATAACGGTCAGTTCAGTACCAATGGCGCTACTTGCGGTGGCTCCATGCGATGTACGTATCCCGGCTCGGGTTAATTTCCCTCCCTTATCGCGCCCCCACCAGGTGTTTGTTCACGGCTTGTCCAACGAACTCAATAACCCAGATCCTCAGCGAACGAGGTTTCAAAAATACGCGCATCTGGCCTAGTGGAGTGGATCACAACATGTTCTCCCCTGTTAGACGGTCTCGTCATGTTAGAAAGTTGTATGGCGCACTCGATCCTGCAGTCAGTTCAGCGGTCGTTCCGTCACTCCATTCTTTGCTTACGCTGCTATCTGATCATCAGGTGGCTGCAGGGGAATCTGGTTATTCACCTGTCGTGGTACTGAGTGTTGGTAGGATGTGCGTCTTGTCAGGCCTCTCGCTTCTGCGTTCAAACTCCCTACTACTACTAGTTCATGCGAGAAGAACCTTGTCCTTCTCATACACGCTTTCGCTTCTCTCCTTGACCGCGTACCGGCAGACAGGCCCATGCCTCGATTAGTCTTCGTCGGCAAGTCACTTCGTCAAAAACCGCCCATGGTACCTGCATATTGATACCTGAATTATGTGATGGGCCTGTTCGGCCACAGTTAGAGCTATTAGCCAGAAGGAAGGGCTTAGACGTGAGTTTCGTTGGCCACGTAGAAGATCCCTTACAACTGGCCGAATACTATGCCAGCGCTGATGTCTTTGCGTAAGCCCTGTTGATATAGCTCTCAGACACTGCAGCTGACTGCTGTCGCAGCTCCCCTTCATACACAGGTGAGTGGGAGCTACCAGCCGGATTTCGCAGTGCAGCTATTGATCAGACGCCATTAGAAACATTCGGCCAAGTCGTGTGCGAAGCCCTCGCCTCAGGATTGCCTGTCGTCGGCCTCGATGCCTCAGGAACCCGCGATCTTGTTGTCAATGGCAGAACTGGACTGCTGCTCCGCAACGAAGGCCCATTGGAATGGAACGACGTATTCGCCGATTCGTTGTCGGTGGCTTTCGATCAAGCAGCTGTGGATTTCTCCAATCTTCTAGGCGAGCTTGTTTTCAACACGAGCCTTCGGGCGTCCATGAGCAAACGAGCCGCCGAAGAAGGAACCGTCGGACGGTCTTGGGGACAAGCTATGGACACGATGATGGATTGCTACCGTGACGGGATCGCGATTTCTAGGGAGTGGCAACTTTCAAAGACCACCAGTGGTGACCAAGATCTCGCCACTATAAAGTGGCATTCATTTTTACTGCGATGTCTTTTCGCTGTAGTTTTCATTATAGGTTCTTTCGGTGCCTACTGGCTTCTACCTAATTTCCACATCTAATGCTCATGAAATTATATTGCCACCGGTTGACCTGCGACTTGGCGTACCGTCTCTGTCAGGACATCTGTTCGGGACTCCCAGCATCCCGACTATTCACACAAGCCACAACCAGGTACACTCCCAACTCTACACCTACTGACCCACGTTAGACGTTACAGGCCCATATGCACACACCGATCTTGATATATTCTCTTTGAGCGGAGCATGGAACAGTGCATAAAACTTACGTTGATCGCAGTTTTAGGACAGAGAAATAACTGAAGAATATATACAAGATACCACCACTAATTTCCATCCCATCTAATTTTATGTAACGACGAAGTCTACCAGCTCGCAACATCCACTTCCGCCTCCCCAAACACACTTGTCTTCTTCACCTCGAATCCCTCCATCTCGGCTCCCTCTATTACCTCTTCCCCCTCAAATAGCTTGGGAAATGCCCTCCGCAGGAACCCCAAAACATGTGTATTAATCTGCTCAAATTCCAGCAAAAAACCATCATGCCCGTCAGGAGAGGGTATTACAACAAGCTCCGCTCCTGAAATATGTCCCGCCAGCTCGCGTTGTTCAGTCGTTGTGAAAAGCCCATCCGTCGCGATGCTGATCACCAACGCTCCTGGAGGGAGCGTCGACAACACCTTTGCTACGGCTATCGACGAGTCCGATTCGTTCGTCCGCCCTCTGGCGACATCGTGCGTGTCCATCTTTCGGGTGATGTGGATGTAACAGTTCGCGTCAAATCGTGCGGTGAACTTGTCCCCTTGGTAGCGCAAGTACGACTGTGCTGAGAATATCGGCGCTCGCATGGTGGGAGATTCACTTCCAAGGGAGTCCACCTCCGAGCCCCCGTTCAAAGACAGGGTGGTGTTCACACGTGGCTTTGCATTTTTATGCCCGTCGTTGTGCACTGCGAGTGCTTGGGACGCTTCTGGAGAATCTGGGGGAGTGACAACGCCTGTCCCCAGCTGCGATTTCCGCCCAAACCGGTTCTCGAATGAATCCCGCGAACGATATGTCAGGAGTGCGCTCATCCGTGCAGCAGCAAGTCCCGAGGCGGGCTGGGTAGTGTAGAACCCATCTTGGTACGCCGGGTCGCTGTAGATACTTTGGCGCTGTGCCTCGCCCCAGCTGATGCACCATGCTGAGTGTCGAGCGGAAGTGGCGAGTGGGATGATATGCTTTACATAGCCAGGCGGTGTGCAGAGCGGCCATTCGAGGACGGCCATGCCACCCATGGAGCCACCTATAGCCACACATATGGAAGATATGCCGAGGTGGTCGAGAACAAGCTTGTGGAGACTAAGGAGACCAAGGTAGTGAGCTTAGTGCTAGGAATATGTGACACCATGTACCGAACGTCATCTCGAATTGTGGTCGGCGGGAATTCGGGGCCATAGAGCCTTCCTGTATTAGGGTCCAAGGTTATGGGCGAGGCTGTTCCATATGGTGAACCAAGCACATTCGCGCAAAATATGAAGAAACGATTGGGATCGAAAGCTTTTCCTTTTCCAATCAGCGGTCCCCACCTTGAGGTCCAATTTATGAAACAGACTCAGACTTGGGATTCGGTAACACATAAGGACTCACCAATCCTCTACGTCCGCACTTCCAGTGAATGCATGGCAAATGATCATGGCATTGTCCTTAGTCTTATTGAGCGAGCCCCATGTCTTGTAGGCAACCGGGACACTCTTGAGTTGCGTACCGCACTCGAGGGTGAACGATGGTACGGTATAGAAAGATTGGTCGATAAGGGTAGCCATTGGGGATGTCGTTGCACTCATCATTCTTCACCTTTCGCGATCGCAAGTTAACAGCCGGGTTGACGCGAAAAAAACATGCATGAAAATATCGTAAATGACGAATTCGATATATCGGATAAGATTATGACTCTACTTATCGTGACAGTATTTTAGTTTGTTTATCCGACAGCTTATCGGCCGATAAACTCAACTTGGACTCGTTACTGCTCTTAACTTGGTACAACAATGGCCACGGTACATCCTTCTAGGATGGGCCTTGTGCCTCAAGAACCGAGGAGTAGGGACCATACTCACGACGGATACCGTGACAGGGACCGCCGACGATCCAGTCCACAGTACGACGACTATCGAAGGCCACCCCCGAACCAGAAACCCATCAGGGACCGGTCACATGGAGGAGCAGGAGTGGATTTCCTTGAAAGGTTCGTGGCCAATGTATTACTTTCATCTACAGGACTAATAATAACAATTGTAACAGCCGGAGACTACAAAGAGAAAGTCAGGTAGTCAATGTCTGGCCTTCGTCACCAAAAGCCCCTGCTCGTTCATCGTGCGTTTTTGATTGTCTGACCCACAGGCCAAACCCACACTCTCCACCCTTTCTAGGTCTCCGAAGCGTGGAAAGTCAAGTAGAAAATCAAAACGCGGGAGATCTCCGTCCACTAGCGATTCTTCCTCTGATGAGGAAAGACGTAGGAAGGAACGTAAGGAAAAGAAGCGCGCCCGGAGAGAGAGGGACAAAGAGAGAGACGACAGTGAGGACGGAAGGCGGACCCGGAGACACAAGGACGGACGGTCTTCTACAGGAGGTCGGAGCAGAAGCAGAAGTAGAGATGTTATCCCGCGTAGCCTGCCACGCAGTCCACCACGCAGTCCACCACTTTCGGAGTATGATGACGATGACTGGGTCGTCAAGTCGCCTCTGACTGCCCCTCTCGTGGCCATGCACAGCACGGCCAAGCAATTGTCCCTTGTTCCTCCGCCTCTACCAAATGACCAAGATGATTCAGATGACGAAATAGGACCACAGCCTGTCGTGAAACTCAACGCTAGCAAAAGGATCGATGAACGGTCTTATGGCGGCGCCCTGTTGCGAGGTGAAGGTAGTGCGATGGCTGCATTCTTGCAGGACGGAACAGAGGCACGTATCCCTCGTCGTGGTGAGATCGGATTGACCTCGGACGAGATTGCGAAGTATGAGGATGTCGGATACGTCATGAGTGGCAGTCGTCACAGGAGAATGAACGCGGTGCGGATGAGAAAGGAGAATCAGGTTATTAGTGCGGAGGAAAAAAGAGGAATTCTGAAGCTGCAGCGGGAAGAGCGAGAGAGGAGAGAGTCGATTCTGAGGGAGGAGTTTAATGAACTTGTGACTGAGCGCCTGAAAGCTGTACCCACCAGCGGGCCAAAGTGATCGGAGGTACTTGGGATGTATATGTACGTCTGGAAGCCATAATCCACTGCTATGTAATGATATTGTGGTATAGTGTCTTGATATCATATCTTTGCATCAAAGGGATGGTTCGTTGCGTACAGTCTGAACATAGAAGACAACCCCGGCATCAGGTTTTTGACAACCACTGCCAACCTCGCGGGTCTCATTCGAACCGTCTCTGAATACTTCGGCTGCTGAAGTATACATTCCTTCCTTCGGAGCTCCTGATCCTAAACGAATATGGATCCACCCTTGTGCGCGAAAGTAATGATCGCCGCTATTATCGAATACACCGATTTCATTGGTAGATTTCTATAGACACGTTGGCACAGAGGCAAATATGTGAGCCTGCTGTTCTCTACTTCGAGTCTAAGTCGTTCACCCGACATCTTATCCACAACGCAGATCTCTGTTGGAGAATAGCCCCGAGGCCCATTCAAGTTCAATGTTATGATATGTAGCCCACAGGAGCACTGACTGCTGTGGCTTCCAAGGCAAGGCGTGAGACAAACTGAATGTGAGAAAGGGTTGTGTAATTTTATGGCCCCGGTGGTATTGTGTACAAGTAGCATGTGTAAAGGAGACTTCCAATGGGGTCCCTATGAGCGCGCCGGAATCACCCCAATATCTGTGGTAGGAAGCGGGTGAACACAACAACAATGATAGACTAAAAGCCCACCCTACTTAACCCCTTTAGAATTCATCATCAGATATGCTGATAACAGTAGAGGTAGTAGAGGGCATTCCGGCCATAACCAGGAGGGAATAGAGGGATTTTCAAGAATACGGGTAACCCTTGGTTATTCCAAAAAAAAGCATCATGTCAGCCCTAGCTCTGACATGTGCTTTCGAATGATGGCATCTCCAACTAATGATATATCGATGAGGACCAGTAGCAGGGAATCCGAAAAAGAAACGAACACACCGTTAGCTATGACCACGTGTGTTGCCTTTGTATCCTGTCAGTAACATACTTAGCTATAGGAACGTGTTAATAGTGATATAGCGGCAATATACCAGCATCGAGGTAAAATGCTTTGCACGAAATGAAGATTCAGTTCCTCGTCGGCGCAGAGTAAAATAGGACGAAAGACGTACGACAAATAAAGCCCGTTGGGCAGTGTCATGTTTGTGGTGTACTTGGATAAAGTGGGAACGAAAATACTGCGAAACTTCTTCATACGCGTTCTTTCGATTTCCATAGCTTGGGATGCTGCAACGCAAAAAAAAAAAAAAAGGCACCGATTAATATGGTTGATAAAGACAATTACGGTCCACGAACTAATTTCTAACTTTTCTGCCATGTTGCAGTTTCTTCTGCAGCAGGTCAACCTACGGAATGATGAGCATATGATATGAAAGGCACCAGACAGGGTGTACCTTATTAAGTAAGAGAATAAGGCTCGCATTCTTCAACAGTTTACTTGAACAGATATCCGTGAACAACTGAAGGGAATCTTCGATTCTATTTGTCCTGGCGTCTTCTTCAAGTTGCTGCCCCGTGACATCAGCCTGAGCATGACGGGTGAAACGACCAATTAAACGAATAGGGTACAGACTTGATCAAAAGCGCTGATGGGAGCTGGGCGAGTCGGTGTTGTTGGTAAGTGTTTGATACCACGATGGCTCACCTAGAAAAATGATGGCAGTTGCTGGTGGTGACGTCGGGTGGTTGAGTAAAATGCCAACGGACGTGATACGGGAGCTCTGAATAATCACCGTCGTCAAAGTAAGGGGCCCAGGCATGTCTCTGACACACAAGCGTAAAATATTACTGTAATGGCGATATTCAGATGCGACAGACCTGGCCACGCTAAGCAGACACGATTAGAGGAAAGTTCTTGGGGGGGGAGGGAAGTTAGAGGGATACATACCGCTCCGCCAACGTCGTACATGATCCACGTGTAATCTGTGCCACCCTGCTGTACAGAAAGAGAATGTTCGACGACGCCGAGTGTGCGCATCCGAACGTTCAAAATGTCGTCTACGGTAATTATCAGTCGAGAAAACGGGCCCTAGTCGAACATGGAAATGAAAGTACCCGTTGATGGTATATAATCAGACTGGGATATGCGAAGCAAATTATTCAAGAAACTGACCGAAGAATGGAGTGAGATCTCTGACATTGGAAGGGAGAAGAAAAAAGATCCTGCTTACAAGGGAGCAGAATCCTCGATGGTTAGTTTGCGGAGTTCGGAGGGTCCAGCTACGAGTGGATGGCACCATAGTGCTTCGATGCTGTCCTTTGCAGCGCTCAGAGTCCTCTGAAAAAGAGCAGTACCGGAGAGACAGGAAGGGTCACTACTTGACCGCTGAGGGGCGATTAGCGTCTGCCATCCTGTGCGGACATACATGGAAACTCGTCCAGAAAGCCCTCCACTTAGTTCAAAGGATATGGAGCTCTCAGCATCGAGGAGAGCCTGAAGCTGAGTCCGCAAGAATGCTATCTCGCCATGAGCTTCACGAGTCGACAAGATCGAGTCGGGTAGGCCGTCAACTGCAGCAGCGTAGTCCACGCTGTCGAAAATCGCCCGAACAGCACGAATGATATTAAGATAGACAGCTGCCCGCCAGGATGGTCGTTCACGCTCGAGGGTTTGGGAGGCATAGAACAATTGAAATTGTTTCTGCAAGGTGGACTTCCCTGGTAGAGAAATAAATGTAAGTCAAAAAAATACAGGATTGAAGTACTAAATTGGATTCGCCTGACTCCGCCTGTCCTAGTAAAAGAACTAGAACAACAGCACAGATTAAATACAGTGACTCGGTTGTAAATGCAAAACGCAGTATACACCTCTAACTTGATGCCTGCGATCTTCTTTTCGCTTCAAAGACTCCTGCTGTTATAGTGCGAGTTCTTAGGATCGATCCCCATTTACCAAAAGATCAAGCGTGGCACCTTCAAGCCTTCGTCAATGATGTTGCTGATCCTCTCGGCATCTTCGTCATAGTAGTCTTGGGTATGCCAAATTGCTGTGTCTGTACTAGTAGTCAGGCTTACAGCTGCCAAAGGCATAGTCATGGGTGTTACTGTAAAAGAGCTGTTATAGACGAGTGACAGGTTAATAATACCTGGCGAAAGAGGAGCTTCGGAGACAGTTTCCGGTGGAAGTCGTGATGATATGGGGCCACTGGCAGGTGAGTGCCATCGCGGCCAAGCCTCCAAACCACAGTTGCATCAAATGAATGATAACCTCGTGATGCGAACGAGCCAAGTTACTCTATCAGTACTCAATTTTCCTGACTGAATTTGGGGTGGGTACTTGTTGTATTATAACGTTAGCCCTCCTCGTATGGATTAGCAGTGTGATCATTGCTGCTTCCCCCCTCTATCAGCCTCGTATCAGACTTTATAAATTACGAACGATACACAATTCTTTATCTGCGCTATCTCCATCAAGCAACTTCCCAACTGGATTCTGGATTGTATTAGTCTCGTTTTGACGCCACTCGTACCCTTTGTGGTAAAATGATCGATATCCGCAGGTATCACACAAGTTGAACGTTGACCCCCAGAGAAGGGCGCCTGTTGACCCAGTTGTTGGCACTGATCTGCTGTTTAGAGTTTAGTGGAGTTTTTGACTCGGAGGTCAAGTAGAACACCCCCGATTTCGTGTCCCACCTAGAACGATGTCTTCCTGGGACTGCGCACATGGCATCTACTACACTCCTTCGACAGCTCGCCCTCCTCGTCCATACACAATCGAGCAGCTCCAAAAGCTTGATATCAGTGAGTGTATCGGTGTCTCTCTCAATATATTCTCAACCTGAAGCCGTGCAGAGTATATTCGCTTGCAATGGGTCGACTTCATCAACAATATTAGATGCCGTGTAATCCCCATCTCCCACTTCATCAACCTCCTTCAATCTCCAAGGCCTGGTGTGGGCGTTGTTAAAATATCGTTGGGCCTTGTCTATCTCATGACCGCCCCGGCATTTTCGCCAATCGGCGAATATCTCTATGTTCCAGACATGTCATCGATGAAGATTTGCCCATACGCGCCTGGCGAGGCAAGTGTCATGGGATGGTTTCAGGAGAAAGCGCCTGTCCCTCGAGCCGATCTCCAACTGACTGTAGAAGTCGACTTGTGCCCTCGCTCCATCCTGAGACGTGTTTTGGAGTACGTCTTTTTTTTGTATTCATGGTTTACCACTAGGATTCAAACCAAGTTTGCGCAGGAAATCGAAAGAAGCTGATGTCGACTTCCTGGTCGGCTTCGAGTCTGAATTCATCTTGCTCAAGTCGACAAAGCCAGTCGAAGCTTCTAATTATCACAGTTGGAGTGCCAATAACGGGTTCCTTTCTGGGTCCACAGAAGCCATAGTACTGAAGGAGATCGCTGATTCTATCCAGGCTTCTGGCATCGAACTTCAAATGTACCACTCAGAAGCCGCCCCAGGACAAGTATGATAGCTCCGTTTCCTTTAGTTTTCAAAAGCTCTGACACGCGAAACTCATACAGTATGAAATGGTGACAGGCCCACTTTCTCCGCTCCAATCAGCCGACGCATTAGTACACACCAGAGAAATCATCAGCCACACAGCAGCTAAGCACGGCCTTCGTGCCACGTTTGCCCCTCGGATTTACATGGACTCGGCTGGAAGCTCCACTCATGCTCACATCTCCATCCACTCCAAGCATAATCACATGGCTCCAGACCGTCTGTCTTCCTATGAGCGTTTCTTCCTGTCCTCGGTCCTAGCCCACCTCCCGGCACTCCTTGCGCTCACTTACCCCACTAAAGCCTCATTCAAACGCATGGCTGATGTCATCTGGGCTGGCGGAACGTATGTCTGCTATGGGACGGAGCACCGCGATGTGCCGATGCGTATCACTAACTTCTTTTCACCATCGTCCCGCAATTTCGAGATGCGCGTCCTTGATGGCACTGCGAATCCATACCTCGCGCTAGCCGGCGTATTGGGCGCTGGTTTAGCTGGGATTCGTGACAAGGTCGAGCTTACAATCCAAGACTGCGGCCAGAAGTCAGCTGCACTTATGACCGAAGAAGAACGCAAGGCTTTGGGCATCACACAGAGGATGCCGCTGAATTGGGAGGAGTCTCGTAGTGAATTTCAAAAGAGTAAGTTTTTGAAAGAGGAGGTCTTTGGAGACGAGTTTGTCGAGAAGTATTTGTCGGTCAACAAGGTGAGAATATTCTGAGCCCAGAGCATTACGGTCACGGCTGATCAGCTAATGCAGACACTTGATGAAGCGTTGGGGCTTGACGACAATGAAGCGGCTGCGTTGACGCGTCTTGTTGAGTTTTATTAAATTTTACAGCAAGCTGCGACGATTGTGTATCAAAATGACTTTTTTTTGGGGGGGTGCATTTACAGTGATTGATTTTCATCCATGAGAACAGAATGGGTGAGTGCGGAGAGACTCGATTTTTTGACAGACTCTAAGCGGCCATGGACCACCGAGTTGTTGGTGTCTTTGATTCATGGCAAGAGCAAATCACCTTTGTTCAAGATCATAGTTCGAGATCTCGCAACAAGTGGGCACGACTGGACAAGTATGCCGTTTTGCTAAACAGAAATGGATCATACTGTCTGATTATCAAAGTGAGGTTTTTCAATATTTAACCCAGTGAGAACTTGGATGCCATTATCAGGGAGCTTAAGCTTCACCGCCTAAATCTAATAGTCGGTCGCCTTCAGTGTCTAGGAATCGTCGCTCGACCAGCCTACTAGAGGAATTGCCGCCATCAGTTGCAACTTGGAAATCAAATGGCGCGGATCGATCGTTGGGTCGTTTACCAACTATACCGGGATTCATTTCGAGAATCAGCTGTATGCAATGCTTTGGGATGGCTCTATGTTCCCTTTGCGAAGACGCTTATGACAATTTCACAAGCTATCATCCGAAGGGCCATGAGGTCAATGAGAATTTAGGCAATATATCGAATGAAAGAACTGGAAAGTCATCTCACGTCGAGGTACTAAGCGTCACTCTCAGCAGGTCATGAAGAAATCGGAGGAGATCCCCGTGAATATTAATTAAACCGGGGTGTTTATTGGTAGGATGAAGGACCAGATGCTTCAATTACATGAATCTTGGTCTGTCAGTATGAAATAAGAATGCCTTATAACGTGGCGCCGCTTCAGCCTAGGCTCTGGTCAATGATTTGCATGTCAACTTCACAACCTCTTTCAAAGTTTCATGTGTTCCTTGATTGATGTGACCAACGGGGACTGCCGAAGGGGCACAAGATCTTAACAATTAGTATTAGTAAGCCAACGAAAATAACGGTTTGTGAAGTATGACAAGCGAACGACTGTATGTACTTGCAGGGCTGTTTGCATTCCTTCCCACTTCAGTGAACGCCGCAGTTAGACATCCGTTCTAGAACCGAATTCTCGAAGAACCGGCTACTCGGCTATTCGATGACTGCAAGCGCTGAATGTATTTGATCTGGGACTGCTGTGTGTCCTTTCAGAGCTTGTTCGTGTCCAGCGTTTAAATGGGAACTCAATTGGGCCACATCGGTCCGCGGGGGGAGAGAATTCTATTCCTGGCATTTATTCCGACTTACTGGATAGCAGAAACGTGTCTTCAAGTTCCCCGATCTGATGTGTTATCCAATAATAATCGCCACGAGGAACGAGATAGACCTGTACGACTGATCATGGCATCATGATTTCATTAGTCGTCCCCTTCTTAGCCCGATGACCCTAGGCGTGGGTCCGCGCCAACCTGGGATATATCCTGTCTATGGCGCTTTTGCTTCTGGAGTATCATGACATCCCCTGGTCAGATCCTCGACATCTCCAGTTTCATTCAAGCGGGATGGGAGCGCAATGCCTATGGTCAGTTCTCTCATCGGTGTCCCAAACGTATATCCCGCTGATCACCTCCGTTAGCTGCCTGCTCCACACTTGTGCTGTATGAGTTCTGTGAGCAACTAGTTGATTATTCTTGATTTTTAAAACTTATGGCTTCAATGTAGTCCTCCAGTTCAGCGCTGAAGTAAGTGGCTCAGCTTGGATTACGAACGGGAGAATTGACTGTCGCTGTTTAGGTAGAATTTTTCTGGGTCGGTATCTTTGAACGATCTGCCCCCCTGATCATATTGAAAACCCTCGGTCCGTTTACAGAAGCAACGGTGGTCAGTTGCCAAGTGGTTGTTCCTATGGGTGAGATTACTTTTAGGCTGTCACGCGCCCTGGACCTGACAGCCCCTTTGCTCCGAATATGCAGAGCAGATACTACAGTCTGGCATTCAATATGTAAGTTGTGTACGTTGTCGTTTTGACACACACACTCATCTGCACTTCAAAGCTCAAATGCTGTAGGTATGTGGTTATACGGAGTGGAGTTGCCGTTACTTTTCTGAGCTCGATTGGGATAGTCTTCCTTCAGCCGAAGCCTTCGCTTGATGTGAGTAGGTTTTCATGGTAATCTAATACATCATTTACGAACATTTGACTCCGTCTACTAGCTGTACGTCCGTTGCTTCAGTCACCATCATGTTCATTCGCAAACCCCCGGATAATCTTATCAGCTGTACTGCGTTCATTGTCTGCTCCGACGTGTGAAACACTGATGTAAAGTTTTCAGGCTCCAAGTTTTTTCACTGGCAAAACACAGGCGCGAGCCTACAGGTCATAACAACGCATAGTTAGTCTGTAGGATTTTGAGGGTGCAGGGAATGCTGACACAGTTACAGTTATCTTGGAACTTCGACTCTACGCAATGTATGGCAGTACGAGAAGGATTCTTTTGCTTTTTGTACGCGCACAGTGCTTTCCACACGATTTTGATGTTCCTGATCAAAGAGCGCAGATTTGCCTTACACTGGGAGAGGCATTAGCTATGGGGCTTGTTTTTGGTATCCCAAATCCCAAACTCATTGGTGCGTATCAAGGTCGTATTCGCGTTATCACCAATTTTCAATCAATGCAGGTACAAATGAGCCGTTCACGGGAAATTTCATCTGTGCGGACTCGGATCCCGTTGATGGCAGTCATTGGATTGTTTATTACTGGGCGGCCATCTTAGTCATTGAGGGCATTTTACTCTGTCTGGCGCTTTGGAAGGCATGGCAACACCGATCATCTGTCCGGGGCAGTAACCTTATGCGAGAACTAACAAGAGACTCAGTAATATATTTCTTCGCGTCAGTCATTGGCATTGCTGACACCAGCGGTAAAACTCATGCCTTGAATTTTGCCGCTGGTGTGAATACCGAGTGATCAACAACTGATGATTGTCTATCTCCTTTAGAATTTTTTGGGTATATCTCGCCAACTTGATCATCTGGTACAAGAATCGTGTAAGTGCCTCATGACGCTGCGACAACAGACCGAACTCATTTCCGCACTAGATCACCCTCGACGAATTTGGAACCCCTTTCTCCTTTGTGATATCCAGTGTGTTCGCGAACCGCCTTCTGATAGCAGTTCGCTCTTCGCATTACCGTGGCGTAACGGATGTTGACACCTATCTGCCCTCTATTCATTTCATGAAGTGCCCCCCCGCAATTAGCGCCGATGGAAGCGAGACGCTGAACAACCCCGTTGAACTCCAAACATTCAATGAACGGACGGGAGTGTAATGACTAACTGGGCGGTGAGGGGACTTTCTTGTATCTATCTAATATTTCTGTATCCGAACATGTGCGCTCAACAAGCTTTGGTGATAGACGCTGGCAACCCTGTGCCGCAAGGCTTCAAACTGTGCAGGTCTGCGCGATAAGATGACGCCACCTGGACGATTGCAATGCTCTCTCAAGCTTGGAAAACGCTATACAGTGGAAGTTCGTGATCAAATGGCGATTAACGGAGTATTTTCACCTCCAGGCGCCATCACCTCATTTTTCTTAAGCGTTCGTTCGTTCATGGCTACGAGTAGATACTTTGGACCCTGCCAAGTTGTTCAGTCTTGCTCTATACGTATCGATTTCCCCGAACAAATCGGGGCGAAAGACTTTTCTCCAAATCAGCTCGCGATCGAGCCGCGCATCACCATTCGTGGATCCTGATGAATCATTAAGAATGTAAGCAGTACTTAACAGGTACTTAGCAACAGCCTCGTAGTACGTACTAACCCCGACCACACCATTTTTGCTTCCTAGGCCCCTTTAGGCATAGCTCGACCACGCGTTTGCTGCCGAGTCGGCGTTACTCAAAGGTTGAAGGTTTCTTCAAGTTATCACGCTTACCCCTCCCGACGTGTGAGAATGAAACACGATGACATCCAGCCGCGCAACACGATCGACTCCCAGCTGAAAGATGCTGATGACACCCTGCTTGCAAGTCTTGGTTATAAGCAAGGTGCGTGCAGTAGTTTCAATATTAATATTCACTGGTAATGAGTTGCCGGAAGAATTCCGGAGGGTCTTTACTCCCATTGAAGTGTTTGGAGTTGGCTTCAGCATCATTGGGTTGATCCCTTCAATGGCGTGAGTTTTCGCAATGGGATAAGGAGGGACCTATCGTTTATTCAGCAGGTCCGTGCTTGTTTACTCTATTCCGAATGGAGGCCCGGTTGCAATGGTTTGGGGCGTAAGCATGAAGTTGCGAACATTCAACTTACTCTTTGCTGATTTCCCCCCAAATTACAGTGGGCGACATGTGCTGTTTTTTTGACGTTCATTGGGTTGGCAATGGCGGAACTCGGATCCGCAGCCCCTACCTCTGGTGGGCTATACTATTGGACTTACATGTTCTCGCCTCCAAAATGGCGGTGTTTTCTATCTTGGATTGTTGGATGTGCGTCAAATTGTCTCCCCCAACTTTTATCCCTCAAAATAGATGAGTTCAACAGACTCCAATAGCATTGGTAATATTGCTGGTGTTGCCTCGGTAGACTGGGGCTGTGCAGTACAGATAATGGCGGCAGCCAGTATTGGGTCTGGTTTAAAATTTACTGCTACTGTAGGTCAAACTTTGTGCGTACAAACATGTCCTCTTGTCAATGCCTTTGTTGTATGTACCTTTGTTCCAGCGCAGTCTATGTTCTTTTGCTATCCTGTCACGCGGTGATCTGCAGTTTGAACCCTGCAGTGATTGCCCGCCTTCAGGTTCCGTACATCGTTCTGAACGTGCTGTAAGTAAATTCAATTTTTTATTTTATTTTATTTTGAAGAACCTTTCCACGGCTCACAATATTTACTTTGAAACAGGCTCTGCTTTGCCATCATCATCGGGGTACCCGCAGCGACACCTAGCGAATTTCGGAACAGCGCTGCGTTCGCTTTCAGTGATTATGAAAATTGTGTGTGTTATACACCGTTTGCAGTATTTTCTATACTGATTAATGGGAGCGGCCAGTTTCTGGTTGGCCTGATGGTTTCGCGTTTACTCTCAGTTTCCTCACTCCACTGTGGGCGATTGGTAAGTGGCACTGCGTCTAGTGCATTCACACATCGCATTTCATTCTGAACACTGGGCAGGTGGCTTCGATTCCACTGTTCACATCAGTGAAGAAGCTACCAATGCCAACGTTGCTATCCCCTACGCTATTATTCTCGGCACTACTTCAAGTGGTCTCCTCGGTTGGGGTATCATTTTCGTAGTTGCACTGCTTATCCTGTCAATTGAACCGTCCACTAGGCATCAACGTGGCATTGGCGTTCTGCATGGGTAAAGACCTCCAAGGTATCTTAGAAGGTCCTATCGGGCAACCGATGGCTACGGTGGGCGACTTGTTTTATTGGAAGATAAAAAAATTCGCTTAGCGTTGTAGATTCTATTCAATTCTTTCGGTCAGCGCGGTACCCTTGCTATCTGGGCCTTCATCGTAGTTGTCCAGTACGTCCAGTCAAATGCCATATTTCTCAGAAACGCAGAGGCCTACCTTTTTTTTTTTCCCCCTTAGGTTCACCATGGGAACTAGTATTGTGTGTGCACACCTTCAGAGTAGAGCAAGACCTAACAGTATTGGCAGTTGACAGCATGTTCACGTCAAATCTTTGCGTTTTCGCGTGACGGCGGTCTTCCACTTTCGCGCTGGCTCTACCACGTCGACAGCCGATTTCACTCTCCTGCCCGTTGCGTGTGGTTCGCAGCCTTTGTCTCCCTCCTTCTTGGACTGTTGGCCTTTGCCGGAGCGAACGCCATCAGCGCTATTTTTTCACTCGGCGTAACTGGCCAATATCTTGCATACTCTATCCCAATCTCTGCGAGGTTCCTGGGTGGCAAGCAACTCACACCTGGGCCATTCTCGCTTGGAAAATACGTTAGTGGGCTTTTCAAATATACACTGCAATTGGTTGTCTTATTTTTCTGCAGAGCCTTCCGGTTGCCGTGACGGCAGTTACATGGATGGCGTTCATCATTGTTGTTTTCCTTTTCCCCACGGCACCTCATCCGACCAGTGCGAACATGAATTATACGGTTCTTGTCTTTGGTATTCGGTTGCACTACTTTCTTTTCTGCATCATATCTGAGATATCATTGCCCTTCCTCTCACAGGTGGCTGTCTGACTCTTTCGGTCCTCTACTTCTATTTTCCCGTTTATGGCGGTGTTCATTGGTTTAATGGCCCTGTGGCGACCATCAAAAACAACGCTTGGAAACATGGTGCGCCAACTAATGATGTCCAAGAAAACGACGGGAGCGAGAAGGCAACAATTGAAGATTGACGTAAATACTCGTCTCGTCATTCCTTGGTTCCATTCAATTTGGTAATTAGCACTATGTGGCTACATTTGGATATAGTGGATGCGGACAAAGTTAGGCATAAAACCTTACGTTGAGGTCGTCAACTTCGCATGTTCTGGAAGGAGGGCCGCATTGCAAGGGTACTCTAGGGAACTTCAAGCCTTGATCTGAGGACAAACATAGCCCATAGGCTGCATGTATCCATATCGCGGAAGTCATCGAATAGACAAAAGCCAACAATATAGGACATTAGAAGTACACCACCTTCTTGATCGACGGCTTTGGCGTGTTTACGACAGACTTGGTGGGATGTGAGTGGGCCCCAGGGCCAACACGGAATGAACTTTTCATTTGCTCTTCTTTCTTTCGCCCTCGGTTCAGTTCTGTAGTCTGACGCTTGAAGGAGTGAAAATCGTCCTCGTCCGCACCCACCTCGCGACTTGTTCCTAATACAGTCGAGCAGTCAACGCCACCTACAAGGTAAGATTGGTCACCGTTCCCCCAGAAAGTCCGAATGAGTTTTAAAGACTTGCTTTCTGGTCTTAATCCACAGTGTTTGGCAAGATGTGATGTATCACCACATAGTTTACAGCAACCTCCATTTGGATAAATGCCTTTCGTCTTGTTCCGAGGACATGACGACGCGAGGTGCCCTTTGCCACTGCAAACGAAACAAGAGGCGAAAGGAAGAGGGTTCTCAGGGTTACTAGGCTTCTTGCATCGGGAAAGCGTGTGTCGCGTCGAGTTGCACCTGTTGCAATATCAGCGACAACGCGCTAATGGCAAAGTATAGGAACCAACCTGTAACAGATCCCAACGACGGCCTTCGGTTTCATGTTGTCACCTTCTTCATCCCGAGTTTTTGTTGTAGGACAATCTTTCGCAGTATGCCCCCTTTCACGGCAAGCAAAACAGGTTGTGGCGGTGGATTTCTCGCGTATCCGTTTCTTCCGACGTTGCTCCGATGCAATCAGCGCTACATAGAAACACTTGAATGAGGGAAGGGAAGATTTTGAAGGAGAGGAGTCCTACCTTTCTGTCGTCTGTCTTTCTTTTTCGATTTCGGAGAAGAGACATGGTTGGTAGGGGCAGGTTCCCCCTTAGCATCGCCAACTGACGCCGTGCAGTTACCTTGACCTTTACCTGCTCCGTCTGTTTCCACCGCCTCTGCCACGACTTTCCCAGGGTTTCCATCTCTCTTCGACATCTTGGTTCGCTTCCGTTTCTTCTTTGGTGACGGAACGTCCCCGGCCGGCGTGATTGGGTCTTCCGATCTGGCGGGCGCTTCTTGTAGTCCCATCGGCTCGCCAATGGGTTTCTGTGAGTCGAGACCCGCCTCGAGGTAAGTACGTTTCCTCCCAAAGTTAGTTATGCGTGTCATTAATATTGTATGTATAAGTTTTGGGCAGGAGCGACTTGCAGCTGCTTCTAAAACAAACACTGCCAAATAAGAGTAAGTATACTACTTTATCTATACCCGTTGTTAAAATCCTGTTCGTATGTCATCTGATTGACACTAGTAATATACATTCCCCATTCATTCAGCCTGAAATAATATTAGGAACGAAACAGAAACAGGAATGGTAGGAGGCTAGCACTCACTCGAATCCAGCTGGTGCAGTTGACCACATAGCCATGGTATCACTATCCATCATTGCCATCATATCGAGAGGTTGTGTTGTGGATGCCATTGTCGCACCTCCATTCTCGGTTGACGTTTGATGTAGGATCTGGGAGTTCCAATCGAGAGATTCGCTATCAAAGCTCTGAACGGGATTTGGAGAGAAACTGGGTGTCGCGAATTGAGGAATGGGAACGTCGTATACAGCAGTCGAAACATCTTGCGCAGGAGTTTGTGGAGTAAAAGCAGCAGAATGGTCGACATTGGTATTGAAAGATGCCGAAACAGAGTTCGCACGAGAATCCGAAAAGTGAAACTGCCCGTGAACTGGCAGGCGTCCCAACTCAGTACTATACATCGGCAGGGCATAATTCAGAGGCCGGAAGTGCTGAATCGAGGGGTCCTGTATGGAAACCGATAGACGACGAGGGCTTGCAATAGATCGCGGAGGATTCTGGAGTGGGCTTTGGTAAACAGGTTGAACGGCCGTGTCAGAGTCCCTCTGCTGCATACTGTATGTTGATTCGGGAGGCGAAGAGAGGGAAACCTTGCCCGCCGTTGCCAACTCTGAGAGGACATCCCTAACGGAAATTTGACCTCTAAGTCAGCTATGACCGGATGCAACTATGCTTACCAGTAGCGTCCCCCGGGACACCATCTTCAAGTGAACATTACACCAAGTGAGAATTGCCTCGAAATAAAATATACTACTCACCTTCGTTCGCAAGCCTTGAGCAAATGCATGCACTTCTGCACATCTTCTATCTCTCGTCGAGGATATGGAGCACATCCAGTTTTTTTGCTGCTCCAAATACGGAGAAGCAGCACAATAGCTGAGGTGAACATTAATGGCTATATTATATTCAATGCAAGGGCTGTGGGATCCCGGGAAGTTTTCGCACCTGCGTTAAAGGGATGGGCAAGTCCTTCCTGCTCTGGACTTCGAGAACATGACAACATGACCGAGCAGCATTTGTACATATCGCCAACGAGGGGAACGTGGTTGACAAGGGATTCCGAAATGATGGGATGAACGGTCGATGTATCAATATCTGTAGGTAATAGTATGTTGCATATAGCGTAGCTGATTGCTTGAAGAAAAGTTCTTGTTCGGACTTGGGATTCCACCGGACTAAGACAAGTTAAGAAGGATGTATAGATAAAAAACCGGGACTGACGGTGAGATGGAACAGAATCCATCCATCTATTCATCGCAGAGTCCAGATCGATGATCACTTGTGGGTCTCCCCCACGTAAAACGGACGAAGTAGCTTTCCTAGGTGAGTACTGGGAAATTCTCAGCTAAATTTCCATAATACGCCGAAACTACTCACAAGGGCACGCATAACACTGGCAAGAATATCATGCAGACTGAGATAGCAGTGAAAAAAGGACATAGTAGATGGCTTGTCCGCAGGTTGCTTGAAATTGAGGGCCTGATCTGGGTGGTCCCAAAATTCGTCATCACAGTCAATTGGGAGCTCAACATCATAGCTAGCGAATATGTCTTTATCGAGACTCGACAGGGAACAAATGACACAGAACCCACTCTTCTTCCTGTAAGACACACTGACGTCCTGCGAACGAGCTGATCTGACGATCAAGTGCCAGAAGTACCCTGATCAAAGGTAAATTAGGCTGAGGCTGAGACCATTGAAAGGGGAAAAAAGAGACCAGAATGCGCGTTTCCAGTGCTCATTCTCAGCTGTTGGAATCGTCAATGGCCGTAGTCTATGAGCGCCAACCTCTTGTGCCATACGAAGCGCCATCCCGAGTTGAACCCAGCAGCCCTGGGGAGTTTCCGTGGAACGAGTAAAAAGAATCGAGAGCTTAAAAAGGCCTCAGGAGTAGAACACGGTCAAAAGAGTTGACATACTGCATGGTTTTGCAAGTCATGAAGCGTTGGCCGTTGGGAAAGTGATTTGTTAATTACGGGAACCTGTTGGAACCACTTCCAACCAGCAGAATGCAGTGAGTTTGACCCCTCCACGAAGACGCGGGGATCATCTAAATACTGTGCTCCAAGAGCGCAGACAAGCAACAAAGTACCTCCGAAGGAGTGATCACGAAGATGTACACCATCTAGAACGGATCTTTCGAATGAAGGTCGATGGAGAAGTGGCAAGAACTGATTGACTTGTGTAAAGTAGGCATCGACCAAAGAAGGAAGGAGGTCGCTATCAGGAAATATAAAGTCTGGCAGAGGCTCCGGCAAACGCCACTGACAACGGCATCCTGATAAGATGCAGTTAATCCTAAATCGCATTGAACCTACCTCAGGAATACACCAGAACTCTGGGCGCTGGGATTGGAATATGTTTCGTTCGTAGACCCTTTCCTCCCCAGTGTATTCACTCCTAATATCAAGTGCAGTCTGTATTAACTGAAAACCGCTGGGGTCTCAATGAGATGGTCATGTACGGATCCAAAAACTGTAATATGGAATTACCTAGATTTTCCAAAAAAGCGACCTTGAGGAGGACTTGTGCTGAGCTGCTTCAAAGTCTCCATCATGAGCGTATCATCATCATCATTTCGAGAGAGTGCTGGGTCAGGAGTTGAAATGCCTTCGCTAAGGCTTTCTATCTCCTGATTCAAATCTAGCCCGGGCGACAGCTTGAAGTTGTTGAAAGTTGAATTTCGTTGCACGGGGATTCCTGCACTTACCTTCTTCAGAAGCCTTTCCATCTTATCTAATCGGTTTTCTAGACTTTCAACATATCTACCAGAAGGGCGTCACAATTTTTGAAAATGAATTGTTGCAAGGACTCACCCTTTCGCAGGACCTAGTGTCTAAATTCGAGGCTCAATTAGCCTGCACTCAGTAGAGGCGGACTGGTGTGACACGCCTTTGAAACCTCTTTGTGTGTACAGTTTAACTGAAAGTGGGCGCAATTACTGCACCTGTTTCCAGGCATCTCCGCACTGTCACCTTTGAGAAATTTGAATCGGGAAGTTGGTAAAGGATATCAGGGGTGCTCACAGCGAACTACATCATACTAGTTAGTTGATGATGAATGCTGCAGATACTTACTGGCGATGGCACATACTCTTCTTTCTCTTGCAATGGTCACATGCTCCCGGTATTCTGCGCTTCTTCGATGAGATTTGCTCGACATCGATTGGTGTAGAACGGCGGTTCGTCATAGTTCAAGCCTGGTTGTCACGATGTACCCCGAGATCTCCGATCAATCGGCCTTCATGGTGGATGACTAACTTCACTCTCAAAAGGAAAGCACCCAAAATAGGAACTTGTGAATTCAGTGGAAACTAAGTACAAGCGTCAAACATCACCCAAAATCCCAACTAAGATATCTTTCACTGTACTCCTTGTGTTCCGGAGGTCATGTGTTTGAACATCGTCCATGTCTCTCGTAGCTCCAAATACAGCGCTGCTCAAGACCTCATCCTGCGGGCCATCACGGACACGAAGGCGATGTGTGATGACCCTTGGTACGATGCGTGCGATGTCTGCTTCTGAAACATACAACGGCCCTGGTTCGACAAGTGGTATAGGATGGTTCTGGTCAGGGTACATCCCATCCGTAGCAAGATCGATAGTGGCGCTTCCGCTGCCGACCTCATCGGTGATGTCGTCATAACAGCCCTGCGCAATGGGGTCATCGCTCTCATCTACACCCTCATCTTCTGCGTACGAATATTTTACATGATCCGGGTTGCGCACGAGCTCACTTCCTGTAGGGTCCATGCCTAGGATTCTGCTGGCACGAGCAAGATCTTCTGCGTCCTGCATTGCCCTGGCAGTTAGAAATGTGCCGTCAAGTTGGGGATGATGCCGTGCAGCAGAGAAAAGGTCCGCTAGATAAATAGACAGCACCGGAGCTATATATGTAAGAAGACACCTTGCACGAAGAGAATGAAGAAACTCCGAAGGAAGAAGTGGTTTCGCGACTATTGGTGCCGTAGACGTGTGAGGATGACGATAGCCTTGATGAAAATGGGATCCTGGAAGTGAGCGTGTTACCTTGGGCGGTGTTTGGCCCAGTGGGGACGTCGAAGAACGGGACAGGGATGGCGAGGGTGAAATTGAGTATGGCTGCGGATATATGTAAGGCTGTAACATAGGGTATCCAGAAGATAACGGCAGGGTGCGCAAGGCTTGTCGCACACTTCTATGAACTACAATAGTCGTGCTCATGGCGAATTTGTCTAGCTAATAAAATATTAGGTCGTCGAATCAAACCTAATGCGCAGGTATACCAAAGTTTTATGGATATTCGGCCTCTCCCGGGTGTTCCACGGGCATACGTATATTGTGATGAAGCCCTCTGGAATGTTCCAGACTCCATCGTAATCGGCGTCTTCAAGACCGTCAGTATCATCAAATGTAGTGCTCGTATCGTCGAGGCTCTCGCGACCTCGTCCAACACGTGTCATTTTACCTGGACTGGAACGGGATGGGTCTCGAGGTCCACGGCCCTCCAGGATAATACGCCCCTCAGACAATATCCGGGCGAGCGCCTTTTGATCAAGAATATGTGCATGCTCTAGTCCTGATACAACAAGTGCCTGGGGGAATTCTGGTCGAGTCGCCTTGAGGCGAAATGGAGCAGGCTCAGTATGTGCATGTAGTACAGGAGTCCGCGGGATTGATGGAGAGGAGACTGCGGACGAGCGAGGTTGGTCCGTGACTGGGAGGCTCGAAGAAGTAATGTTCTGAGGTTTGATCAGAGAAATAGTTGTCAGGACGTTTGTCAGGAAGTTGCAATCATATTACCGTAACACATAATGATAATTCACTTGGAAACGAAGCCGAGCGAGAATATTGTGCAGATCTTGATGTTTTAGGGTGAGAGTGGCTTTGCTCATTCCGCGAACTCTTGGTTATTCCGGGGGTTTGCAACACTTCATCTTTGTCTGAGCGTAGAAACAGTGAACGTAGGAACGAAGAGCGATCGTTCGTGTTGACTGCGTCAGTAAAACGTGAGGCTATGCCAGGCCGTTGCTTTATTCTCAGCCTATGTGTTGCGAGGTCAAATACAGTCGATAATATCTACATCGATCGTCAGTATCGCTTCGAAGTGACAAACATGAGGTGTCAAGGACAATATTTTAGTGGTGACACAACGTATTCGACCGCATTCTTGCATGTCACATCGACGTCTCGTGACAAGTGAGGGCAGACATGCTGTAAACATACGCCACTTTGACGACGCCTGAGTAAAGATGTCAGGCAGTGGCCGTTGACCCGATGACAACATCTCCGGCAAAGAAGGACACCGACGTCAAGGGAAGTACTCACCCAAGCTGCAAGCCTGACAACTAAACCAACATCTTCTTCGGGAGTATGCAGTAAAAGGTGCTTGTCGCCTGCTACAAGGCATAATAGAATAGCCTGAAATATGACGGGGTCCAGTGGAAGTATTCCAGAAGAGGAATTCCGAATATACGACAGAAGAGAGGGAAGGAAGATTGGGGTTCCAACAAGTGGCAAAAGGTCCCCGAGAGTGGCAATGTTAGGCATTCGGCTTAGCGTAAAGTTTGGAAGTTTGGCCCTGAGATTAATGCTGTTTACAAGATCCAAATACACAAACCTGCATTTCAAAAAAAAATTACAGAACACAAGAGACAGGTTACCAACTGTTACCAACAATTCAAACTGATGGTGCCCGATTCCTGCCAGATGAGTTGGTACCAAGACAGATTCCTCTGAGGAATTTCTGCTCCTCCGGAGGGGTTTTCGCCAAGAAGCGCCGGATGACCTGAGGGTTGAAAATTAGCTGCTTGAAGTAGCCAGGGCAGCAGGGGTGAACTTGAAACAAATGTAGAGTGCAGCCGAAGCGCTCACGTGCCAGTAAAGTCACGGCACCGTGTCATTTGTCACAAATTTATGCACATGGATCAAACTCTGAATGTCATGCTGAGAATCAGTGCAATCTTCTGGCTGCCATTTGGGCCGAAGAAAATCTGCCAGCCCTCTCTCATCTGGGTAGCAAATTATTTCTAGGCTGGTCCACGGCCAGTGGTACTCTTCTCCCAAATCGTCTCACTCACTTGGCAAACGTGAGTTTACGGGCCCACGGCCTGATTAGGCCACTTCCGACTCCATCTGAATACTCTTCACCAATCTGTCGCCAAAGCAACAACCATAACGAGTAACTTCATGTGCGAATGGCGGATAACATCCAATTCTTTGTGGACGATACCTCTCCTATAACATCCTACTCCCCTTTCGGGGACACTCTTTCTGTTCCCAATCTAACCGCTGGCTGGAATCCTTACTTTGACTCCGGTTTTGCATCTCCTCTCGGTGTGGCCGGGAACGGAACAAGCTATCATGTCACCTCCCTCGACGGCGCTTCAATAGGTTTACAATGGAAAGGTGCCTACGGAACATGGGGGAACTTGTGCATGCCTGAACTTTGCTTACTTTTATAGGAACTGGAATACAAATTTTTGGGAAAGGGAATCAGGCTGCATATGCGATCACACTTGATGGGACGCCCTCACAATCTTTGAACGCCGATTCGGAAAATAATATTCTAGCAGATTTCAAGGATCTCCTAGATACTAACCACACGATCATTTTAACAACCCAAATATCGGCTGTTCAGAACCAGTCGCAATTTTTCTTTGACAAGGTACTAATCAGGGTACAGACCGATGAAATTGCCAAGTGAGCACCCTAAAATGATAATCTTATGATGTTGACACAATTTTTCATCACTAGTGTTACCCAACAAGCCCTGAGTGATAGCAATATCGCGTACACTGGGCAGTGGTCTTTCAGGAGTGTCTCAGGGCACTCTTTTCATCACTCCGCTGCGGCGGGAGACCGTGCAGAAGCCCAGTTCCGGGGTGGGTTCCTGTGTCATCCATCTATGATTCCGTGGCTGATGCCTTCCATGACTCAGGAACTTTATTTCTGCTGAACGGCACCACATCGCCAACCTCTGGCAGATATACCGTCATACTCGATAATGTAGCCACGACCTTGTCTGCCAAATCATCTTTCACGAATCACGGTTCCTTGCTTTTTTATGCCGGCGGTCTGGATCCGAATGTCACGCACACCCTTCAAGTTATCAACGTCGACGGCGATGATTTGTCCCTATATGTTGGTGGGTTTGGCGTGTTTTCTGCAGAATCTGTGTTCGTGTGTTTGTTTCCATCTCCTAGGCACTTACTTACCTCAAAAGTTAGCTCCGAACCACCATCTCCAACGCCGTCGCCAACGGCAGCCCTTAGTGCATTATCGTCTCAACAAAAAGGGACCATCGCAGCTCTAGCCCTTGCAGGTGTCCTCATCTTTGTGATCTTTACTGGTCTGCTTTTCTTTTGCTTCGTCTCTAGGCCACGAAGAAGGCGACACAGGCTTTTAGGACAGGAAAAGTCCAGGAAGGAAACAGAAGCCGGGATAGTAATCAATATTGGCCCCGAGACCAGTCCAGATGTGGAATTGAGGAGGACCGAAACAAGTCCCCCTCAACGAAATAGTGAGAAGTCCGGGTTCGCCCGTTGGAAGAGAGAAGTGGAGGGAGGTCTTACAAGTCTAGGAATTGGAATCTCTTTTCGGCACGAAGATTCATCACGCGGAAAGGTTGCCAGCCGGCGCCCTGTTGACAACGACCTGCGCAGTCCCAAATCCTCCCTCTTTTCATCGAACCCGTCTGTGAAGCGGAGCAACGGCAGGGGCAAGAAGAAATCCAAAGGGCGACATTTCAGCGAGGGTTCTGGATCGCCGAATATTGCAATCGAATTACCAGTTAGGCCTTCAAGCGTTGATAGCGGCAAGGACAAAGATGTCGGTCCATTCCTAGGACTACCCGAGGGGCCTTACTCGGTCGTATCCACGCTGACCTCCCTCTCATACGTATCTTCGCCATCTGCACATCAAAACACTCACCCTGCACCACCTCCTTCCTACGCGGCCTCGAACTCCAACCGGAACTCCCACTCCACCTCCGGACCCCATTCCCTCCCGCACTCCGTCTCACACTCTTTACTCTCTGCACACCATAATCAAGGGGAGGGTCAGGTATACGGTGAGCCTAGCTCGCCGGTCAGTGAATCTCCTCATGGTGGTTATGATCGCATGGTTCCACCTTCACAAATCCCGGATGCATACCACTCTCTCTCGCGTGCTCCCGACGGAGATCAGGATAGCTCCCAACATGCATCAGACGACGTCGCGAGTTTATTCGGGGATGCCATCACACAATATGCTCTGCGTGGACTCAGTCCCCGAACAAGCGAGTTCATTCAACCTACGCCTGTCAGAAGACCTCTCCATGTCGAACATCGTGTGAAGCCTAGACCTCTACCAGAGCCACCAGAGCCTAGAGGAGACCGGCCTGGTACACATGGAGCGCGAGACAGTTCCGGAGACATCCCACCAGAGCCTTCCGAAGGGAGGAGTAGCGAAGCAGTGGCCTCACCGTTTGATGATTCGTTTCTAGGTGTTATACCAAATAGTCCTTTCCAGGTTGAATTTCCTCATACAAGATCTCTTAAACCACAACGCGATAGCGGCCCTTCCGTCTCGTTCGTGAGACTTGACGGAGACTCTAAAGAAGAACTAGCAATGACTACTGGAGAACAAGATACGAACGAGCAGGGAGCTGGGCATAGCCATGAACCAAAGGGGAAACGGTTCTCCGTGTTCCAGCTTACTCCTCCCAGTGGTCCCGTTAAAGCCCCCAGTTCTCGTCCCCGAGCTGATTCGACCTCTTTCCTCGATTTAAGCGGTTCATCGGCCTCGTCTATCCGCAGTCAATCGTTCATGACGTCCGATGAGCAGGAAAGTAGTCCTCAGTGGGGTAGTTTGTCACTTCATCGCCAATCCGGTTGGAGCAACACTACTGAGTTGTCTAGAAATCCTTCGTTAGGAGCACCACATTCCGTGTTTTCAGGCAACTTCCCATACCCTGTGTCGCTACCCAGTTCGCCCCATCATCCGGAGGGTCATGTGCGTCCGAAGAGCATCACTATCTCTACTCAGCAACCACCACACCATGTCCATGATACTAGTAAGAATCCTGCGATAGGTATCCACCCCCTTTTGCCTACATCTCCTGCTGATAGTGTGCCGATATCCGTCACCGAGATCCAATTCCGACGCGATTCGACCACCTCGGAAAGTACTAGTTCCCCGCTACCACCACACCCTCCACTTCCTGGCCGTCAAGCGGGAACAGAAAAAGAGGACCCTACGACTCCCCCACTTTCCACGCCTAGTTTTATTGTACAAAGGGTTCTAGGACAAACACCGTGACCTCAGTTATACCCCCTGATCATTTCAGAGTGTCATACAATTATATCCCCTTGATATGAATCGGTATATACCTATCCACCCTTTAAATTTAGCCACTGTCTTTCCTTGGATTCTCTGTAACTTACGTATCTAATCCTGCTATTAGTGTGTAATCCTATCCAGAGCACTGAACTTTGTACCAATACACTCAAGAAGGCGCTAACGAGTCTTTTCTCAAACCAAAGCTCACAAACCGCTTGAGATCTGAGAAAACCTCTCGTCGTTCACCTGTACGGCCCGCAGCAGGGTCAGACCCGCTTGGAATTGTCGAGGATCCAGTTATGGCAGGAGAAGTCAACGACGAGAACAAGCCGTCGCCAACAGTTCCTGTTACGGCCGTAGGAAGTGAGACACGGCTGCCCCCAGGGCTGACCAAACTTCCAGCCAGAAGGCCGGGACCAGGCGGCTCCATGTCGAGAGAGGAGAGGAAGGATGTGCTTTCTAGATCTGTCTTGGTGCTGGTAATGGTAAGAAACGAATCAAGAAGAGCGTTCTGTTGTGCCTTGGTCGTCCCTTTGATGTCAAGGATCTTTTTCGCATCAGTTCTTCAGCAACGGGATGACCACTGACTGAACGCTGCACCTTCTGAAAGTTCGAAAAGGACGCGTCTCCAATGAGTAACGTGTAATTCAAAATGAACCCCTCAGCAGGATCCTGTCAAAGCAATTTATTAGTCATAACAATGATGAAATTGACGAGTAATACTCGCCACAGGTGTGACAATGACTTTGAGTAAAGCTTCCAGTCGAGTTGTACTCTTTGTCAAACCGCGAGTGTAACTTATTATTGCGCCATCTTAGTTAGGGGCATCAACATATAAATAAACAGACCTACCTGGTTGTCAAAAGAGATTCACCCGGCATCTTGAGCAAGTATGCTTTCACCGTTTGAAGGTCGATGAGGAGCTTATGAGAAAGTGAGCGTTTACAACCCAGTAAACAAGCCTAAGATACCTGTTCGGCTCCGATCTCTTTTAACGGTCGACTTTTGACGATCGAATTGGTGAACTTGCCTAGTATAAGACTAGATAGAAAAATATATCAGTGGGGGCCATGTATTCTGGACAAGCTCAATGTACCCGCATGCTTTGTCAAACAGGTTGCGTAGGTATTTCTTCTGTTCCACAAGAGGCTTGATGACTTCAATTACTTGCTCTGCAGAATTCACCAACTCCCCCACATAGGCGGATTGACCGCTGACTTGGCTTGAAGCAGTCCAAGAGGTACGGGCCATGGTCGCGAACGCGCCGTCACACGCTGACTCCAGCTCACGCAGCTGAATGATTATCGCAGCAGAAATGACGCTATAAAGCAACCAAAAACATTAGAAGGAAATCAGGGGGGTATGACACAAGGATACAAACCTGACAAATACGTCACGCTCAGTTTGCAAACTGATCGCTTCCTTGTATTCATCATTAATCTTCTCCCGGATTTTCTCCTCTAACTGAGCGAGAGCTTCATTTTTTATTATTCATTCCCCTTGGCTATCTGCCTCACCTCGAGAGCCGTTGTCTGGCAGTAGTCAGCGGTATTGATCAACATGCATGATTGCTTCAGTTCTTTGAGATCAAATCGCATCTCTGTCGATTTACGTGCTTGAGGGCTTTCGCATGTGTAATGTCCGTGAACATTGTTTCCCAAAATAAGCAAAAGGGTGACATACCGCTTTAAGCTGGCTATTAGAACGTCCTCTAAAAATAAACAAAAGGATTGGTGAGGAGAACTGGGCAGTTGCCATTAGGGGTCTCTCCAACTCACCCGCATATATACGAAGCCACTTCTTGTGGAGCGTGCACAAATCGAACAGCGCCTTTCCAGTTGAAAGCTTTGCGCACTGTTCCAGGCTCTGGCCGTAGAAATAAAACAATTCCGTGGAAGAAGGAAGAACGACTTGTGGCTCATTCTCATCGACGCTTGATCTCGTGCTTGCAGTTTCGAGAGATGGTCGTGGTTGTGTCCGGCCGGATTTGCTCTTGCGATGAGGGGCAAGCATATCTGTAAGCACTCTCGAGGCGGATTCAAGTCAGAGAAGGCAAAAGTATAGCGATCGCGAACTCTTACTTGTCTTGAGCATCTACGAAAACGCCTATGTGCGGCTCAAAAGCTGATGAAATGGGGGTCGGGGGCTGAGCTTGTGTGCTAGTTGCTGTATTCAATATCTCTTGAAACTACAAAGCATTGAAGTAAATTAACAGTCCTGGCTACCCAGTTAAACAACGTACGGAAGTAGCCCATTTCTTCGCCATAGCTGATTCAAATTCTGTGGTGATCTGCAGATTGTCTAGCAGGACCTTCACAGTGAGCGAAGCTTTGGCTTTCAACAATAAAGCTGCCATATCGTCTCTTTTGTGTTCAGTGAGTTCAACATACTGCTGCCAGGCCGGGACAACGGATGGGCGTACTTGGTTATTTCGGTAAACTTGGCCAACAAGTGCCAGCCGACTCTCCATTCAGCCGAAAAAATTCGACCTTGTTCAATCTCGTGAGTGTGCAGCAGTCGCCGAAACCAAGCGAACCGCCTTGATATATTGTCGAGCTGGCCCGCCTCGTCTGTGGTGCGAAATATACGTCGGTATTCCTTCAACTCCATCCCCACATATCGGTCGATCAAATGCGAACGGAAGTCCAGTCCAATCACATCCACCACTGAGCATGCTTCAGATATCAGGGAAGCTTTGGGTTGTTTGGAAGGATCCTGAAGGTAGCTTCCATACGTCTGTCAATCCTATGAGACGCCCAGCGCGTAAGACGTATCAACCTACAACGAATTGAAGTCCTTGTCTATCTGCACTCGCAATTCTCCCTGAATCTCTTGTATTCTTTTCCACACCTGAGAAACACGGTGCACAGCCATGTATTGCTTGAAAGTCGCAGAAATTTGTTTGACGGCCTGGGTAGACCTAGATCGATCGCGGTCCCAGCTTCAGCAAACGATTAAGTACTCACGGCCAGGGTCTGAGCAACTTCGCTGTACTTTTTTTCCTTGACCAGTTCCTCCAGCTGTGTCAACCCATTGACTGAAGTTGATTAGCTACAAGGAAGCGAGCATACATAGAGTGGACAGACGCACCCAACATCTGGAGTCTTTTCAGAGTAGTCATACTCAGTATGAGATTTTTCTTTGCCGTGTCTAGAACCTGTATATCCTTGGTTATGTTTCTGACCACAGCCTCAGATTCCGTGGCTTTCTCCCGGATACGCGACATTTGCCCTAGTAAGTCCTGCATGTCCTGATAAGCACGCGAAGCTCCATGGCACTCGTTAACGTATAACGGACTGATATCATTTCTTGTATCAGTTGCATTTTCTCGGGATCTTGGTTGGCAGAGAGTTCCCACTGAAGATTGTCGATCTCGTTCTGCAATTCCAGCTGGGTCTCTGCAAGGCGAGAGTTGACGGCATCAATGTGGGCGAGAGACGCCTCTGTAAAAAATGAGAAACTAAGGGTGGTGCGTGTGCGCGCTTCAACACTGATACAACCGACACACCATCAGGAAACAGCTCGTTCAGAACCTCTATTGCGTTGAAGTTTGTTGAAAGCGCGTCCAACGCGTCCGCTTCCTCGCCCGTTTTGACTTCTAAAACCCTTTGAATTGCGAGAATCACTTCATGGGGTAGTTCATCATTGTACATTGTGTAAAACGGCCGAAGGAGAGCGTCACCCAAAAAAAAAAGTTACAGTTAGTGCTAATAGTAATTTGCCAGGTTAGTCACTGTTTGTTGGTTCATATTATGAAGCGACCAGTAACGTGACGGGTATTTGTGTGTATTTGTGCCTATTGGAAATAAAATATGAGTTGCCACGTATGCAACACGTAGGCCCGCAGTCCATCTTTTCCTCAAGACCCTCCCCTCTCACTCACTCTCTCCAATGATGCCCACTTATATCGACCCCTCCACGCTGTCCGCCTCGCCCTCCCCGGCCCCTTCAGATCCCTCCTCCTCCCGCAAACGGCCCCGCACCGATGGCTCGTCTGAGGACCGCAAGGAAGCCCGTGCACACCGCAACCGCATCGCCGCTCAGAACTCGCGCGACCGCCGCAAAGCCCAGTTCTCTTATCTAGAACGCAGAGTGGTCGAGCTCGAGGAGGAAAATAGGGCCCTCCGCGCAGGCATCGCTCTCCCCCACCCTGTCGCCACCCCTCCATCCCCCGTCCGCGTAGAGGACCGCCAAAGGGAGCTCGAGAACGAGGAGCTTAAGGAGCGCATAAAGTCCCTTGAAAAGGGCTGGGACGTTGTCATGAAAGCACTCACCGCACAGGGCCTTTCCCTCTCTCCTACCCCAACCCCAACGCCCTCCACCCCTATCCCATCATCCCAACCGTCTGCGTCATCCACACTCCCCGCGCTCGTATTTCCCATATCCCCCGCACCATCCCATTCCTCTCTTGATTTTGACCTCTCATCGTCCGCAGACTCTGCCTTTTCCCCAGCCCCCTCTACTTCCCAGCCCACCTCCGAGTCGGAGCCCGAGACCGAGCAAAAGCACGAGTCCACTCGCCACCTAGCACGGGTGGCGACCATCGGCACATCACCGATGTCCCTGCAGCGGGTGGCCTCAACCTTGACCTCGCCCTCGACCGCCTTTTCGCAAACGCAACCAATTCGGCTGCTCCACAAGAAGCTCACGACCTCCTCAACCTTGACCTCGACCTCGCCCTCCTTTTCGCAACCGCCAGCAATTCGTCTGCTCCACAAGACGACGCTTATAACGACAACAATGAACAGGCAGTCGACGACGATGCCATGGAAGTTCTCTTCAGAGAGATCCTTGCCCCAATTCCGCCTGCTTCCCCCACTTCAACCTCTGCCACGCTCCCGGAGCCGTCTGTACTCTGTGTGTCTCCCACTCAAGGCCTACCGCCGACGGCGGGTGAGGCTGCAGGTGGGTCCGCGCCGCAAGTAGGTGTCGCTGCAGGAGGAGAGGGGGCGGGTGCGGGGCGTCGGATGGAGATGACGGATCTTGGGTCTACTACTACTATTCACCAGTATTTCCGCCCCCCGACTCCACCTTACCACTCTCAATCATACTCCACTATCATCGCCGACCACACCACTACCCTATGGCACAGCGTGGATACAGCTCTTCTGTGCTCCCCTTCGGGGTTTTGAGACTTTGGAGTTTTGCTGTTTATTGCTGTTGCTGGGGCTTGGAGTTTTTGGGATCTTTGTGGGGATTGAGATGGACCAAGGGATAAGGGTAGGAGGGGGAGGTTGTTATGAGGTGGGATTGGTCGTAGAATTACTGGCGACTGTTTCTTTTGTGATTGAGCGCGAGTTACGTTATTATCGAATATAGTGGATCTTCCTCTTCATCAGTTATTCCCTGGCGGCTGTATATTCAGATGAATGGCAGATGTATGTACGCGCTTGGCAGTTGACTGCACAAAATACCGTAATTTCCTTCCAGTCATCCCCTTTATTATTATTATGATACTTACCATTACCTGACCATTACACTCAAGTGACATGGCAAAGAAGGGCAAAGATGAAGCTCCAAACGCACACAGCATTTCGAACCGAGATATCATACAACGTCTTAATTTTCTCTATCAAGCAGGTGTTTATCTGAACACCATCTCTGGTCCGTATGCTACGCTACCGTCAACACTGGACGAAGGACGGACAAAAACAAAGCGCAACAAAAAGCGGAAAGTACCAAGGAAAGCGACAACCAGCGATCTAGCAAAGGCCTACATCTCCTCCATGAAAACTGTCGGACAGAAGACAACAGTTAAAATGTTCGTTGTACGGATGGGCGCAATTTGATGTAATTGACAATGTGTTTTTAGCGATCCTGCTGTGAAGCGCACCATCTGCAAAGGCTGCAACGCAATACTCCTACCCGGTTCGACCGCGTCTGTTCGCGTGAAACGTACGTCTTCTTTCTGCCTAGTTGAATGTGTTCTCTCACGGGATTCGCAGAGTCTACGTCACTACAGACACACGCGATGGTGTACACCTGTACAAGTTGCTGGACCTCGCGTCGCATACCGGCGCCTCCCACACTTGCTACCGCAGATGGTAGTGACGCTTCCGAGCCTTGGAGCCATCTGCCATCTGCTGCTTCGCAGGTTGCCCAGCCACCACTGGCACGTTCTGATCCGGCCGCGATGGAGGTTACGACGACTGCAGAACCATGTGCGGCTGAAGTTGGCAACTTTACGCAGCCGTGTGGTGGGCGGCGGCGGGTGCTGAGGCGCAAGAGAACACCCATCCCTCGGGCTCGACGCCCACCGCTGTTCGTGCGTGACGTGGGCCACGTTGTGTTTTGTGGGAATGAAAGATTGGATAACACTGGGACCGAGAGAGATGATGGTATCTACATCACATAGCATGCAAACTGGCCAGCATCACTCCCTGGCTGTTGGGCTGCACTTGGCTCTCAATCAGGAACGGCTACATAGCAATGTATTGCATAGATTCATGAATCTTTATTCAAATCGGACTATTCGTCTAATTTCCACGCGTTCTCTTTGACCAATTTCTCTCGTTCCAAGAGATATTTGCCTGGTAGAACAATCACAGGTCGGTCAATATCTTCAACATGTATTATTAGTGCGACAGTCACACACCTTCTTTGTACTTTTGAGCGTTTTCCTGGGCTGTATGATAATACCACCCTAAACGGTCGTCGCATCCTACACAGAATACGTCTGCGACGGTATGAATGCCGGTCCTAGTTTATGCATAAATGCAGCAGGTGAGGGGGAGGGGACCAGCCAACGTACAACAACGGGCGCTGTTCGCTCTCTCCCAGCTTCACGTTTACCGCGGAATGCATAAGGCTAGGGGGAGAAGGAGTTTGGTCGGGTGCAGCCAGCAGTGTGGGTATGGGTGTAGATACGAACTATCCTCGCCCGTCGCGACCAGAGAAGGCCTTGCTGATGAGCTCATCTTGCAGGGCCTGCGTATACTCTGCGTCAGGAGAAGTATGTGTAAGGAAGAGATGAGCTCGGAGCAGACGATGATAGCTGAGCACTTGGAACAAGAGAACGATGGCTGATCGTCGTATACTTGAATCACTTGACCTTTAGTGGGGTCTAAGGCGGGCCCAGGGGAGGCTGGCATGATTGGTCAAAGGGGCAGCGCCTTCGTGGATGTCTGTTGTGTCAGAGGAGGCGCACCGGCTCGATAATCCCGGACGGGGTCGGTTAGTTAGTCCGGCTTTTTTTTGGGCACTCAACGATTTTGGTGAAAAAAATGAACCTGGAGTGCAATTTAATCACTGTAGGATCCTGAAATATCACTTGCCAGTAGATTTTGAGTATTTAATATAAATAACAAACAACTTTTTTAATTACTGTGCCTGGTCAGTTACTCGGCCAGACCAGGTACTCAGTCAGTCACCTCTACATCTTGATAATGCTTTTAGTGTGCACCCTACTGTAGTACAGTTGAGTAGACTATACCTAGGGCTACACCCTTGCCAACTCTTGGGTCTTCAATCATGAGCACTCCCTATTTTGATGAGCGATCAATTGGGAATTACCTTATTGGGCTGTGGGAACTGAAGCACCTAATCCATCTGAGTGCCAGTTCTCATCCATTTCATATCCATTCAGCCGATGCTGTGATATTGATACATCATATCCTGATAACTATCACAAACCTGTGGTGCAAGTACAGCGATACCAAGTGTACAGGGAGTGATGCAAGACTCTGTACATCCCTGCCTATTGCAGCTATAACCTGTGTGATGCAATACACATCCAGTCTGCCACTGACAGTAGTACCCTCATGCTAGTATGTGATGCATCAAACCTCCAACCTAGTTGACATCCTCCTCCACTTGACATTGATCCATCATACTACAATTCTTTTACCTGCCTCCGATGCATTGACATTGATGCATCATACTACAACTCTTTTACCTGCCTCTGATGCATCACATGCGATATGCCTGACAGCCACCAAATGTGCCTTGATGCATCATTAAGGTCGTTCACAGTAGCCATTTTCGGCTCCTTTTCAGCTACTTTTTGATCTCCTTTTTGGCCCCTTTTTGACAGTTTGGCAGAAGAATGATCAAAAAGTGACCGAAAAGGAGATCAAAAAGTAGCCGAAAAATGGCTACTGTGAAACCCCTGGAACATAAAAAGAACAAAAAGGAATGCAAAATGCATTTTATCTTGTCGACAGCAGGCCTTGGCAGGCCTCAGCACATTCAAACTCAGGGCCACCTCAGGCATCTTCATGCCTCGACTGTCTATTCGCACTGTTATGCTGGAAGAGCTTGCAGCTCACTCTCAGTCCATCCAGCATCGACAATTGCAGCAATGCATCAATGATGTGCTCTCTGATTTATCTGAATCTGATATATCTGATTCGTCACAGCTGTCATCTTTTGGCTCTCCAATTTCCATCGATACACCCGATATCATAATTTCCTCAGATATATCAATGCCCTCAGACCATTCCTCAATTAATAGCTCAGATTCTGAATTATCAATAACAGATTTTGAAGTCGAGTATTACCAAAACTGGAGGTGTCAATATCAGGAGTTAGTCAATCACATCAGCACTGTCCGTGTCCTTCTCTCTGCTCCCCCTGTGCTGAAGTGGTCACAGCTCTGCCTTCTTGATCACTGGAGAGTCCATTGCCCAGATCGATTTCGTCGCAAGCTCCGGGTTGACCCTGAGACTTTTGACAGTCTTGTCAGGCTCATCATTGACAACCCTGTTTTTTATAACAATTCAAACTGTCCTCAATTCCCAGTTCGCTTACAGCTCTATGTTTTCCTCTTCCATGCTGGTCACTATGGCAATGCCGCATCACCTGAGGACACAGCACAGTGGGCAGGGATATCTGTTGGTGGAGTTGAAAAGTGTACAGATCGTATCGTTGTTGCTCTGCTTTCATATCATGATCAGGCCATTCACTTCCCTGAAACTGATGAAAAAGAAGATGCCAAGGATTACGTTGGAGAAAAAATATGCCCAGAATGGCGCAAAGGTTTTTTATTGGCTGATGGTACTAAATTTTCATTTTTCCAACGTCCTGGGCTGCACGGTGACGCTTGGTTTGACAAAGATGGAGAGTACTCCATTGATTGTCAGGTGCGTCACAAATACATTGATATACGATCTGTTTACTCATCAATTTTTTTTAGCTCGTTGCCTTGCCACATAATCTCATGATCGTTGATTATTCTGTTGGCCACACAGGGAGTGTTCATGACTCGTGGGCCTTCCGGAGCACCCGAACCTTCAAGGAGCACGACCAGCTGTTTGCACCAGGGGAATGGATGTGGGCTGACTCAGCATACCCAAGTGAGATGTGGTCGGTATCACCCTTCAAAAAACCCGCTCGTGGCGAATTGGATCCAGATCAAAAAACTTTCAATTATCATTTGTCAAAGGTAAGTTTAACATGGCCTTGCGATCAGCCACTTGTCCAATGACTCTCACTCCAGATCCGCATCTGTATCGAACATGTGATTGGAATACTGAAAGGCAGGTTCCAGTCCCTTTTCCAGCTTCGTATTCAAATCTACACCCACACAAAACATCTATGGGCAATTATGTGGATACAATGCTGCATTGTACTTTACAATCTCATCTTGCGAATTGAGGCTGGTAATATCAACACTGAGTGGCATGAAGAGCTCTATGAAACCTGGAATTTATTAGAAGGGGCTGAGCACAGGCAAAGGCAGGAAGAGGCTGAACTCAGGCTTGACAGCGAGAGTGATGATGAGGTGGCAGAGCTTCAGAGTGCTCGATGCCAGGTCATGAGCGATGGGACAGAAGTTCCGAAACAAGGTTATGAACAGTCTATTCAACAGCCCTACAAGTGGGGCTCTCCGTCGTACTTAACTAGATCATTTTCACTCAATTTGAAGAGTCGTAAGCACCAGTCAAAAGGAGTATTTGATTCAAACTTTAAGTCCCCCAAGCTACATAAGTCCACCAAAGTTACTGTCAGTTCCCAGCCTTCCAAATGTGTTCGTATCTGCAAATGATTCCATTCCAAACTGTGCAGTAGGGGCAGTATGTCCAGAGATGCCCGAGGCACCCTGGTACTGCAGTCAGAGGCGGAGCATCTGCATAGTGTGCTGCTCCTTCTCACGCTCGCGTTGATGCTGGGCAGTCATTCAGTGGTCTTCAGCTTCCAGGCGCTTTTCATTGGCCTCCAGATCCATTCACTGCTTCTTTATCTCCAATTCTACCATGCATTGAGCATGTTCAGCCATCTTCCGAGCATGTTTATCAGCCATGAGGCTGGCGAAAACCTCAGCCTCAGCTTTATTTTCATCAACAAAGGTATCTTGACATGTCCATTTTCCGTTTTTCTTTTGCGACGCAGTGGGGCGGGACAAGGGAGTGGATAGTTTGGATTGAGGAGTAGAAATCAAGCTGGATTTGGATGATAACATGTTTGCGCTGGCAGATGTTCGAAGTGCATTGTGGCACTGAGATGGCTGGGGAGGGCTCGGGCTTTGCTCACGGCTATTGAGAGATGCTAGTGTCCTGAACTCGTTGTCCTAAATCAAACATGTTAAGTGAGCACAAGGAAAGGTGAACAAACACACACCTCAACCCCAGTCCCTCCAGGTTCAGCATTATCCACCTCCCCATCATTAGCGAGGCTTGGGTCCACGTCATCATCTGAATTGTTGTCGTTTTGCACAGCCCGGCTCTGGACGAGCGCTAACACTTCGGCTGCAAGGTCTTGTCCAGGCTCAGACGAGGCAGTGTGGGGGTTGAAGTTCAGTAGCACATGCCAAAATCTGTGCAAGCGCTTCCAGTATGGGAAGTCCTGCTCAAGTTGTTCTGGAGGCACTGGTTAGCAGTGGTTACAAGACACAGATCATGCATTTTACTCACCGACCAAATTCTGGAGATTACTACCCTCCTCTATATCTTCGTATCGTAATCCAGCCCCTGTCTGCCTGAGTTTCTCATTGAAGGAGCGATATTCCTTCCACAACCTGAAAATTGAGCATAAACATATAACACAAGACAAATACAATGAAAAAACATACCGTGTAATATAATTGTCGACAGATTTTGTGTAGTTGATGGTGTTGGAAAGAAAGTCTGCATGGACGTTGGCATCACTATCAACAGAGAATACAGATATTGCCATTTTCTTGTGGAACTCAGATTTCGTGCTCTTTGCCACACGTTTGCGTTGCCCCTCATCCTTAGCATCCTTAGAAGAGTCGGAAAACAGTTTGTGATGGTCTTCAGGGTTTTCTTCCAACCAGTCCAGAAGCCGTTCTGTCCTAACAGCTGTCCAAAGAATTTGACGCGTCTTTGATGTTTGCTTGTCCATCTGAGATTCTTTGTTATCAGAGGTGCCGTTAGAGCTAGTCTTCGACTCGGCCGCCTTAGTTGTTGGCTTTTGGACACATTTGGAGACTTTTGGCATGGCTGTTGTCACCTTGAACTTGAAGCAGTGTGAGAGACAACTCACAAAAATTGTTGTGGATCAGAGCATCAGGGCCGAGTTGAAATTGTGACAAAAAGTGAAGACAAAAATGAAGACAAAAAGGAACCTTGTTGCAAAATGGGGGGTATAGGCCCATTTTGCAAAAAGGCTCCTTTTTGACTTCATTTTTGAGTCATTTTCACATTTCATTTTTCAAAAAGGAACGAAAAAGTAAGTCAAAAAGTAGCCGAAAAGGAGCCGAAAATGGCTACTGTGAACGACCCTATTGTAAGAGATATTGGTGATACACTACTATTTACCTCTGGCTTTGCCCTCTCTGCTGGTAATGCATTACTCCTTGATAAGTACTAGTATCCTTCCTCTGCATGTGAAGCATCATTTCGAGGACTGCTTCAGTCTGTGATGCATTACTGATGCTCTGTCCTGTATGTTCCTGTTCCTGTACTGCGTTATGCATCACATAGACTTAAGCAGAATACCTGATGCATCATGTCCTCACAGTAGTCCCCACTGCCAGCCTGATGCCTGATGTATCATTCCCAAATATTCCCCACCTTCTGCATTGAATGATACATCAAAATCACTTTGAGTAGGACCAACCATGATGCATTACCAACTGTCCTGATTGCCTGATGCATCATTCCAGGAACCATGTAGTCGAACTACTTCATTCTGTAATATATCACTTTCTCCTGTGCTCCTGCCATATTTACCTCACTGAGTCTTCTCTTAGTACTGACTGTGATGCATTACTGACCATCTCGATTGCCTGATGCATCATGCCAGGAACCACCTAGTAGAACCACTCCATTCTGTAATGTATCACTCTCTCCTGCCATATTTACCTCGCTGAGTTTTCTCCTAGTAATGCATCACTCCCATACAATGTGATCTGCTTCTCATGGCAGAACCTGATGCATTTAATTTTCTGCCTGTATCACCACTCAGACATTCCGTTATGCATTACTGACTGCATGGCCTGCCCAGTACATTTGTTTCACTTTATGTATGTGATGCATCATGTGGACTACCCACTAGTAGAACACCTGATGCATCACAGAAACTCTACGGTAGCAGCCAAAAGTTGCCTGATGCATTAGGATATCAAGGACAGAAAGGTATGTGATGCATCATGTGGACTTACCTGTGGCTAATAGGATTTACCCGCAGTTAGTAGGACTTACCTGTGGCTAGGACTTACTATCCGCAGCTCTAGTTACCCGTGGGCTAGTGGAATACCTGATGCATCATGGACTCTACAGCAGCAGCCAAAAGATGCCTGATGCATTAAGCCATCAAGGAGAGAAAGGTATGTGATGTATCATGTGGACTTACCTGCAGCTAGCAGAATACCTGATGCATCATGGAAACTCTATGGTAGCAAAAGATGCCTGATGCATTAGGCCATCAAGGAGAGAAAGCGAAACACTGATGCACATCAGACATACTATGTACATGTTGTAATACCATGCATCTATTTCAAAGCATTGCTTCTGATGCATCACTTCTGTCAATTTATCATGTTTAATAGTAACCAAGATTCACTTTGTATTCTGGTCAATGGCACTACTATACAGGGGCATGAAATGTAAAGGCAAGCGAGGTGTCAAGGTATAACAGGCCAAACAACAAAAAAGTAATGACAGAGAGGCAAGATGAAAACTTCAAGAAGATCAACAACAACCCATACAAAGAGCCAAGAGACAGACAATGTAGTGTACATCAAACAAGAAAAATGGCAAAGCAGCCTGATACAGAACAAAATGCTGAGACGGGAGAGCCAAGAACTACAAGAACGAAAGCCAATGTTTTTGTGTGGGCATGAACAATGAGACCAACATCTCAAGAAAATAAGTATGTCAAGAACAAGGCTGATAGTCAAAAGGCGCCATAATATCAGACCTTGAGTCTGTAGGATTATCAGCATTAGGTAACATGCATGACAGAGAGAGACCTACCGTTTAGCATGCCTGTGTTGGGTGTCACTGCCCTCAGTAGACACACGTTTTTTACCACCCACACTCCCTTCTACCATCCTTCACAAAGAGTTAGTTACGTCCCTCATGGTGACTTTCCACTGAGGTGCTGATGATTCATGTAAAGGACCTAGGTCCACATTTAAACCCTACCACATCAGGAGGGTCAGAACTGACACAAGCCCATTTGGTCCTCCCTTCCACAACATGGACCAAGCATCACTGATCACACTCACATCAGGATCCACATTATTGACCAATGCTCCAGTCGAATCCTTGTGAAATGCTGGTTGCATGTCACACCACCATGCATAGACTGCCCCTCCAAATTCTGGTGAATTGGTGAGATCGGGGGTAGCTGAGTAGCAGCATTGGCTGTTTTTGGTTTTGCTTATCCACCTTGACCATTCGGGCAGGATGCAGTTTTGTGGATGGTAACACCCCTTAATAAGGCACATCAGGGTTTGGGTATAGATGGTATGTTAGGTACAACATACCTTTCTGTGAATGCCATACTCCAACTTCTCCTCAAGCATCACCCAGGCATCTACACAACTATGCCACTTGTCTCCCATATTGCCCGATGAGAAGTAGGCATGCACAGCAGCCATCCACTCCGGCGGCGTGTTCTGTGTGTTCAACTCGGTTGGACCATCATTCTCCTTATTTCTTGAATCCTTCTCTCTTGAGCCAATTTCATTCATTTTTTCAGCGCGTGTAGATGGTATGACAGTGTGACTGGATCACCGTGCTGCTTCAGGTTCTTGCCCCTCTTGAATTGCCTTGAATGGTTTCTTAGAGGGTGGAGAGTCAGAATTGATGGTAGTGTTGGCAAGCGAAATGGGGGCAGCAAGGACAACTGGTTCCACTAATGTCAAAGGAACAGGAGGCATCATGGTGGAGCAAGAGAGTGATGATGTTGGAGTGGTCACTGATACAGGGACAGCAGGTTCTGCTGAAGTCAAAGAAGACAGATACATTGTAGTATCAGTGATACTAGCAGAGAGGGAGGATGATGATGTCATAGAAGTTGCTGATGGAAGAACATCACCTGCTGCAGTGGTAGTGAATGCAAAGGGTGAGCCATTCGCAGAGTTAAAGCTGGTACCAAAGTCAGGAGCTACATAGCTAACCCAAGATGGATCCATCCCGCTTGATGCCAGGCCATCGGTTGTTCCATCCATGAAAGGGTTGAAAGAACCGTTGAGGTCGTCGCCACCAGGGATGACTGGTTTGAGATCTGGTTGAAGGCCTGAGGACCAAGCCATTGACCCACCATGAAAAAGAAACCCATAGTTGATGTGGGATGGATCAGAAGAGGGCAAGACATAATTTGCAAGGTTAAGTTCATGAGGCAATGCATTTGCTGACTGAATGGACATTGGCACTGGATTAGGTGGATCATTACCCAAGACTGAGGTGTCATTCAAGGGTGCCGCTACTAGGCAATAGCACGGGTACTCCCGCGGGTACCCAGAGCTCTACCCGTACCCGCAACCCACAGGTCACGAGTCATGGGTCACAGCGGGTACGGGTAGACCCCCGTCTCCCATTGTGTAACACCTCCTGCATAGGCCCCAACAATGACGGTGACAACACCATGTTGTCGCCGTCATTGTTGGGGCCTTGGATTTGTTACATACATTTAACTAATGGTTTCGTCACTCAGATGAGTGTCGACAACCTTTTAATTATTTATGTACTATGTGTATGTACTAACTAACTTAATATATATATTATTTACGGGGGAAGCGATGCCCCAGAGGAAGGGGAAGCTTGTGGAAGCAAGGTCTTATATACCAGATAATGTTTATTACTATTTGGTTCCAGTAAACGAACGCGAATGCGACACGTCGTTTAAGTTGATGTTTGCCATTGTTTGGTTTCAGTAAATGCGAACGCGACTTGTTTATGTGCTGCATTCATTTACTTCAACTATATACTAGTATTAATTATCAACTTGTTTCAATAAATGACACATCACATTCAGAAAAGTTAAACCAAACAATATGTACTAGTAAATATCAACTTGTTTCAGCAAACAACGTGTCACGTTCGCGTTTGTTTACTGGAACCAAATAGTAATAAACATTATCTGGTATATAAGACCTTGCTTCCACAAGCTTCCCCTTCCTCTGGGGCGTCGCTTCCCCCGTAAATAATATATATATTAAGTTAGTTAGTGCATACACATAGTACATAAGTAATTAAAAGGTTGTCGACACTCATCTGAGTGCCGAAACCTGTAAATACAAAACTGTATGTTAGTACATAGACATTTGGTGATGGGTTGGGTGCGGGTCACAGGTACCTAAATCATGACCCGTACCCGTACCCGTGCCTACCCGTACCCGTAACCCGCACGGGTTGGCCAAACCCGTGCTCTTCCCTAGCCGCTACATGAAGGGGGACCTTGTTGGAAAGCTTGGGTAAGCTGGAAGATGGTGAAAATGTGGGGAATGATTGGATTAAATTAAACACCAGGTTGAGAGGACCGCTGCCAAGGTTGGAGGATCCAGAGTCACTTGACGCTGACAAACTTGAACTCGAAGCTTCTTGGGATATGAACAATGCAGACATTGACATGTTCAGTTTTTTTTCCTTGAGGCAACGTGACCAGCAAACATCATCTGCTAGTGGTGATTACTAAGCACACTGTTCAACTTGAAATCGAAAAGAACTTATGGAAAACATTCCTGAGGAACTGGGTATATGGTGTCATGTACGTGGTATTAAAATCTTGGTGAGTTTGCCCAAAAGTTTGTGATAAAGCCATCTCTCCAACATGATAACTTGAATTATAAATTAACGTTCGAGTCATCAAATCATAGTGAATGGCCATGATCTCACCTACAGACTGTAATCTCACCATTGGGGTTCAAAGGGTCAGGACCACCCATCAAAACCATGAATGCCCAACCGGTTTGTTCAGCTAGTCATGTGAAGAATGGACCCATGTGATGAGGACATCCTTCAATTCCCCTATCCACCAAAATATCAAATTAGCTATTGCGAATGCAGAGGATGAGGATTGAGGTTACTAACTGGCAATAATCTTCAGGGGTGAGCAATGCATGGGCACTCTTCTTCTTTTCAGCTAGCTTGCATAACTTCTCTTCTACCGCAGACTTCATCTCAGGTGTACCATGACTCCACAAATCTCTTGAGATCTGCGAGCACTCCCCAATACAGTTTTTCTGGATCCAGCTCTCATCTTTACCAAAACAGATGGTGTCCAACCATTCCTTGACCTGTGACTGGAGTCTGAACATTTCAATGAACACATCCACTTTCTTCAGCAAATGCTCTTTAGAAAACAAGCTTTCAACTGTTTGGCTACTGTCTGATACATGAGCCTGTGCTGCTGTATGCCATCAATACCAGTTCTGCAGTTGCTATATGCATGGATTAGCAAGGACTTCACATTAATGAAATAGACAGTGGGTATTTCATGATGCTTCTGAATCGCGTTACGCAGGGACTCTTGTTCAAACTCTGTCAGACTTGTAAGTTCTCTGTTTGGAAAGTGATTTTCAAGTTCAGGATATTTATTGAACCACTGCTCATATAACGAAGGCCAGAAATTCTTGAATGATCCACTTTGTTTTGCTGTTCCATATCTTTCTAATTGATCAGACAGGAATGTATATTGTTCAGTGGTAGTCCAGTTTGGTGGAGCCATCTAGACAGCGCCACAATCAATGAACCTTTTCATCTCGGGGTCAATGCATATGTACTTTGCTCCAGTAGTTTACACTCCCCCATGTATTCTGCACCAATCTGCACCAATCTGCACCAATCCAGGTGGACTGTGCAGATGTCCACGGACTCTGCATGATTTGCATGCAGATCCATGCAGACTCTGCATGATTTGCATGCAGATCCATGCAGACTCTGCATGATTTGCATGCAGATCCATGCGGACTCTGTGCCAGTCTGCAGATCCACATGGACTCTGCAGTCTTTACATATTTTCTTACAATTATCTACTAATATACAAAAGAAAACCAAGCCCCCCCTCATCTGGGGTGCTTGGTGTGTCCCCCCAGTTGTCTGGCATGCCTGGCGTGATCTGGCGTGTCCCCCCCCCATCGTCTGGCATGCCCCCGTGTCTGGTGCACCCCCCCCCCCTCATCTGGCATGTTCTGGCTTGCCCCCCCCTTGTCAGGGGTGGCCTCCCTGTTGTCTGGCATGTCCCCCTCCTCGTCTCGTTGGCCCCTCCATTGTTCAGCGTGCCCTCCCTGGTCTGGTTGTGTTGTAGGGCCATCCATTGCATCCCCTGTCGTCTGGTGTGTCCTCCCGTTCTGTGGCATCCCCCACCTGTCCACCCTGTCATCTAGCGTCCCCCCTCACCTGGGCAGTCATCTGGCTGTGTCCAGTCCCATCGCATCCCATCATGTCCCCTGGGCTCTAGGTGTGTCATGGCAGTGGGAGCAGTGGTGGTGACATGGCAGGTCATAGGGGGCTGTAATAAGTTGAAGATACAGCCCCCCACCCACCCCATGAGCAGGGGCTTGCAGGGCTGTTTGGGGGGCTGTTTGAGAGCTGTTAGAGGGATGGGGGGCGACTGTCAGTGACATGGCAGAAGGGGGGGGGGATGAGGCGTGTACCTCGTGGGTACACCACTCCACAGGCATCCCAGGGCCTCCCTCGGGCTGTCCTTTCCCCTTTTGAGCCCCTCACATCCCACTTTGGTGGGGAGGAGGGCCGGCGCACAGTAGGGGGGGCGTTGTTGCAATAACAATAAGGCTAGTCAAAAAAGAATTGTTAGCTGAATAAAAAATGATTAAAACAAAGAAAAAACTTAGTATGGGGGCTCCAGGCCCCCATAATGGTGTAGTGGTGGAGGGGGGGGGGAGCCAGAAGCAGGGGGGCAATGGGGGCAGTTGTTGCAGCACTCCACCCCATGAGCAGTAGCTCATGAGGCTGGGTCAGCAGGTGTTGGCTGTGTCCAGGGTGTTGCCTCACATCCCTTGGGCTCCAGGCGTGTCCCATGGATCCTGGGGGGTGTCCTATCGCGTTGTGTGGGCACCGGTTGGCAGTTGGTTGCATTGTGGGGGCCCAGTCACGTTGTGTGGGTCCCACCCTCTGCTGGCAAGACCCCGATTGTGTGGGTGTCCCCCCCATCATCTGGTGTCCCCTCATCGTGTCACGTCCCATCCCCTGGGGCAGGTGGCTGGCATTGAGAGCCGCACCCACATTCCACCCCACAAGCAGTTGCTTGTAGGTGTGGAGGTGGGAGCTGCATTGGTCGTTGGTCATCGTTTGTTGGCATCGCCGCTGGGGTTGTAGCTGTTCAGAGGGGCGCAGGGTGGCATGTTTAATCATGTCAAGGTGCATACCTAATGGGTGCCCTGCTTCACAGGCCTCCCGGCACCTCCCTGGGGCTGTCCTATCCCCCTTTGGCCCCCCCCCTCCCAGCTCAGTGGGGAGGAGGGCCAGCACACCGTTGGGGAGCCGTCATTGCATGTACAATAGAAGCACTGAAAAAAGGTTAGTTAGCTTAATAAAAAATGATTTAAACAAAAAAGAAAACTTAATGTGGGGGCCAAAGGGCCCCCTATTGGTTGAGTAGAGGAGGGAGGGAGGAGGAGGGAGGAGGGCGATGGGGGCAGCCATCATTTCATATAAGTACAGTAAAAACCACTGAAAAAAAAAAAAGAATTAGCTGAATAAAAATAGATTAGAATACAAAAAAAACTTAATGTGGGGGCCACAGGGCCCCCTATTGGTGGAGTGGAGAAGGGAGGGGGGGGAGGGATGAGGGAGAAAGGAGGCAGCGTCGTGGGTGGTGGTAGTGAGGAGTGGTGAGCTGGCAGTCATGGGGTGACACATAGTGACGTGGTGACAACAGCACCCAGTAAATGGGCATCTGTTGCCCAGGATTATACAGCATGGTAGCACAGTGGTTATATTGCTTACCTGTCACACTCATGTGGCCATAGGGTCATGGGTTTGAATCCTTCCCTTACATTACCTTTTAAATAGTTACAATAATAAAATTAGTTACTCACTTGGACATGCTCAGACATCTGTGCTGTCCGAACCCTGCTCAGCTTGGACTAGGACAGAATTAATCTGTGGAATCCGTGCAAAAAGTCAAAATCCGTACGGATCCATGCGGACTCAAAATCTGGAATTAAGCAGGACCTCAAGCCAAATGAATTTCTCAAAAGTCCATATGGACTGACTCGGAGTCCATGAAAATCCACACAGATCCATATGGAATATATGGGGGAGTGTAAAGACCTCCTTTGCTCAGTCAAATTGCAGAGTTAGTTTCATGGGAGGGGTAGGGGGAAAATCAAAGCATTAAAAAAATCATCCATGCATCTCCACCAAGAAAAGACTGTATAGATTTAATCGTTTGCCCTTCTCGAGCAAACACTTTGGGTAAGTTGTGCCTGATGGTTTGAAGCCCAACTTAACAACCTTGACAGCTTATGAGCCATGACACTTGACATCCTCGATGACTGAAGTTAAACCCGTGGATATGGTTACTTATAAGTAAGGCAGGTCTTCCATGGTCATCAATCAGTCAATTTCACCCCTCATTTTTCCTCCAACCAAACCCTATTCTTAAAGTATATCAATGGTTTTGCAGTCATCCCCTGATCCTGCAATGTCCAAAAGTTCAACCTTGCTGGCCAACCTGCTAGATGCCCTTTCTCTTGAACTACAAGGCAACAGTACGTTTACCAGCTATGATTTTGAATGCCATCCTCATTTTCTGGTCTAGGTGCTACAATAACAATCCAAATCAACCCCTGCCCTTGTACCACTAATGGCTCCTCTGCAGATATGGTGGTGGTGTCGCCTGCCACTCTGAAAAGTAAGTCCTTCTCTGAAAAATCTACATTATCTTCCCAGCTCTTTTGCAGAAGTCAAAACTACTGATGTTGCCCAAGCCGATGTGAAAGAAGGGGCTAGTGATGCTGCTGAAGACCCATCAACATGCTGGTTTGTTGTGACAGCGGGCAAACAGATTGGTGTTTTTGCTGGGTGGTAAGCACACATGTATACCTCCTTGCTCTGATGCTAGATTCTGACCTACTATAACCCAGGGATCGAGTGTCTCCTCTTGTTGTCTCAGTTTCAGGGTCAAGTTATACCAGAGGGGCCAGTCATTTGGCCACTGAGGCTGTGTTCGTGAATGTGCTTGCAGAGCACAGAGTTCATCTGATCAATTAGCTCGCTTTACACCTTCTTGTCATCAATTGTTTTTTCTATGTATGCAACTATGCATGTTTTTTTCTTGATTTTGCTATGGCTCGTGTGGAGTGTGATATCTGGACATGTTCATTGTGCGCTTAAGAAGTCTGTACACCACATAAATAACAGCACCCTGAGCCAACCTGAGAAACCCTGTACTTCCAGGTATGACCCAACCAGTATTCTCCATAATAAAACCAATGGAATTGTATCATGCCAATAGGTGGGACAAGGGTTTGAAACTAGATGATTAAGCTATGTGAGGTGAGCATCAGTATTACTTGTACAACTTGGTGAAATGATTCCAGTACTTACACCAGATTGTTAAATGGTGGGATAGCAGTGTATGTATCATGTATGCAATGAGATATATATGTAACTGAATGAGAACAACTGGATCAAAGGTGTGCATGTAATTATGGGATGCGAGCTTTCAAGTTCAGGCCTAGGAATGAGCACAAAGCACACTGATTAGTTGCAGCCAAATTCATGAACTTTCGCTATTATATTTATGCACAATAGGATGGTGACAAAAATAATAGCTGCTAGACAGTGGGTAGGATGAATATGCCTTATTGTAGTGTTAGTTTAACTGAAATAGTATGGAACAAGCCCGCAATACCATGTTTCTTGTTGAAATGCAAGTTTCAGTAGATCTTTATTTGCAATATGATTGGCTGGCTGATGCTAGATTGAGCTTCCCCGATGGGCCATGGTATTGATACACCAGACAGAGGTGCATGGTAACAATGTATGAATATAAAGAGATAGCCCTACTGGCCCTTACACTTATGAGACATTCACCCCTTGTTCAGCAGTCTAGGTATGGCGACGCTTAGTATTGACACCTGTTAAATTCATAAATTTAATCATAGGATGTTCAGGTATACTGCCACACAAGCTAAATTCCTCTGCTCTCTTGGCCCCACATATCACAAGGCCTTGGAAGAAAATAACAAGGAACCTTTTTTCGAGCAAGTATACCTACTTTGGTTCGATTGTTTCCCTGAGCCTCGGCCCATGAACATGGGCAGAGATGAATACATATGTATTCTGCAGCTTTGTAAAAAGGTCGGCCCCTAAATTCTCTCAATTTTATTTTCATTTCTCCTCATGCTTGAGTTTAGCATATCAGGTGGGGGCTGTGATGGGTGGCTTGGACTCGGATAGCTCAGAGATCAGCAAAAGTGAGGTAGCAAATTGATGCATTTGAATATGATACACATATTATGACCAGCAGTTGGCATACTCACAAAGAATCCTGTCCGATCCTATGTGAAGTGCCTCAAGATCAATGAATAGACTGTGGGATTGATGCGCAATCCATTGCTGCATGTCCTGTGCAAGCATCATGTCAAATCCTGCACCCAAATCCATTCCTTTGAGAGCAATGTCACACAATTCCCATTTCTGTAGATAGGTCAACAACTCGGTATGCACTTCCCATATAAACACATCAGCCGGCTGTGTATTATACTGCTGCAATTGATTGTCTTCATAGTCACATTGCTGGCATAATTGATATCCATGTAATGCATCAAGAAGGTGGGTGTGATCATAGGAAGGTAACAGACATGATGGATAGGGGGGGATACAATCAAACTTCTGAAGTTGTTCATCATCATAGTCCATGTCTGAAAAAGAATTGGGACTTGAGGCGGCTTGTCGAAAGGTGTAGGTTGCAGGAAGTGGGAGTAGAGCAAGCTCAATGAGTTTTGCGGGTAGCTTTGGAACTACAAGTGATTTCGTTTTGGTAGCTTGACAAATTTGATAAGCACATTGATTTTGGAGCTGGCAGACGGCTTTATGACTGTAAAATGTGAATTAAGTTTGAGAATGACATGAAAGAGAGCTAAAGTACTGTTCACTTTGTGCATATTGTATTCTTCATGTGTCTTTAGCTGCTTCATGTTGTGTGACTGTAGTATACTTTGCACACCTCCCCATGTGTATGAGTTGAAGGGAAAACAGGATGGAAGAAGCCGGCTAGAGAGGTAGAAGTAGCCGGCCAATGAGAAGCTACTGGGGAGTCAGGGCACAACCTCTTATATGTAAGCTGGATTCTACCTGGAGACAATCCAATGAAGCAGAAGATCAGAATGTCACCTACGTGTTGCCAACCAGTGGAAAATTGAGGTTTCCTCAACTTATGTGACCACAACCGCTCCTGATTTAGCCAATGAACCATCACCACCGGATGCCACCAAACCCATCAAAGACATCTGTGATGAAGATATATTTGACCCTGCCTACCTTGAATACTTGGAGGAGATGAGTACAGAGTCCACAGCCTACAAAACGATGATGCACTGCTGCAGTGAGTTTGTGATTGATCTGGGTGGCTTGTGCAGAATCTGTGATTGACAAGAGAATTTTCAGGATGAGCCTTTGAAGATGTGGGTACCTGAGTGTGAGAGATACCTTGAGGAGATGATAGGACATGAGGGGTGTGGGGAGGGAGCAACAAGCTTGTGTGCATTGTGTGGTGAGGGACCAGCCATGTACAAATGCCAAGATTGTCAAGGCCATGATTTATTATGCAGTGTTTGCATTCTGCGGTCACATCGATGCAACCCATTGCACTGTCCAAAGGTATGTTGACATGTCCAAGGATAATCTACCTCTGCATAATTGATGAACTTCGCAGAAATGGAATGGCAGGCATTTCGAACAAGCCTCATTTCAGGAGCTTGGTTTGCGCATTCAGCTTGGCCGTCCACCTGGAATTATTTGACCAAACCCTGAACCCTGTGCTAGAAACAAATTCATCATCCTTGATCTCAACCACATCCATACAGTTGCACTAGATTTCTGTGCATGCAGATCTTCTGACCAGACCAAGACTGTCCAGCTGTTGCAATCCTGCTTATTCCCAGCAACTTTTGCGAACCCACGATGTGCCGCCACTTTCCGAACATTAGAACACTTCAAATTGTTATCCTACATGTCCAAGGTCTCAGCATTTGAATACTATCAAACTTTATGCCAACTGACTGATAATACCGGGCTTAATGACTCTAAGGTGAGCAGAATACTGACACCCATTTGTTTCTAAACTAAACTTTGGATATTGCTCAGGACCGTTATCCCGCTCTCCTGTGCATGATCCATGAATGGTGGCACCTCAAGTTACTCAAGCGCAGTGGTAGAGGCCATGATCCTGCAGGTGTCAGTGCGACTAAACCTGGAGAGTGTGCAGTGTTATGCCCCGCCTGTCCACAGCCAGGGAAGAATCTCCTGGATGGATGGGAGGATGCTCCTGAAGATAAATGGTGAGCCTCTATGTCATCTAACTGATAATGCGAACCCTAATGCATCCTGCAGTTGGCTATATACCCTCTTCTTTGGGATCAATGCAAATTTCTGCTTGAAGCATAAGAAAGTCTCAAATGATGCTGTGGATCCCGACCTCAATCATGGGTGCACTTATTTTGTGGAGGAAAGAGAGTACAAGGAGTACCTTAAGAATTATGTCAAAGAAACTGAGCCAGTGAGTCACATACACATCTGTCAATTCTTGTAGACTGAAATCTGCTCACAGAAATCAACTTGTTTGTGTCATGATGCTGTCAATCTATCAGAAATGAATCCCGCTCACAAACATGCTGCCACAGGCACTGGAACCACTGAGTGTGCTCACCATTACATGAAACACCCAAATGCTGTGGGCAATCTTCAGAAGGGTGAAAGGTACATTTACTTGTTTTTTGACCTCTTGGGTTGATAATTTATGACATTTTATTCAGGTACTGCAACATGGACTATCTATTCTGGAAAAGCCTTCAAGATTTGGAAATTCTCATGCTCATTGTCTCGTATGATATCGCTTGTCAGTGGTCAAAGTATCTGAGGGAGTGCATGGACAAGCTCGATCACTACTTCTGGATCTTTGATGGATGCATTCACATCATCTACCCACCCACATAACTGCATGTCATAACATGTTTTCCTTCAACTTTACTAAAGGAGTTGGTCAGACTGATGGCAAGGCACCTGAGCATGGTTGGGCTGAAGTGAACCCATTGGCACCAAATACAAAGGAGATGGGTCCAGGATCACGACAGGATACTTTAGATGCTCATTTTGGTGATTATAATTGGAGAAAGGTAGTTGGAATGGGTGCATTCCGAATCTCAAATGGTTGCTTTTCTGAGTAACTGATGCATCACTAACAGGGGCAATGTTGTTTTGGAAGATTAAGGCAGCAGTGTCCGAGATGCATGACCATGTCATCGTGCATTGCAAATATGAAGTATCACTACCCTCAGCCTCAATCACTCACTGGATGGAAGAAGTAGAAGCTTGAGAGAAAGATCCTTCATAGCCGAACCATTTTGAGGTCAAGGTCATCAGTGGGCACCATCTCCCAATGATCTGGAAGCTGTTTCTCACATTGATAACAGTGCCAACTCAAGCGGCGGTATGCCACCAACTGCCTGAAGCTGAAGGGCAAGATTTGGCAGCTGGACAAGACTTTTCACTGGACAAAAACATGTCTCCTAGTGCATTGATCAGTTCTGGAATTGACCTTGAAGCTGCGCAGTGTGTATCTTGTCCTCCCATTTTGTTTGTTGTTCAACTCTATCACAGGCATGCTCTGGGTGTCAAAGCAGGAAAAGTCTGGGCTCATGTGCAAGACCGCCAGCATGCAAAGTTTCAGCTGAAAAGCAACACACTTCACTGCAAAATCAATGCATGGTCAACCAAGCAACAATTATATATTCCTGGAGTTGCTGTTCTGCAGGCTGCTGATGCAAAAACTACTGCACCTCGACCACCGTGTTTGATTCCTCTATGGCTCCCATCACAAATTGGCACCAAAATTCCCCTGGACCGTCAATTTGCCAAAATTGAATGGCAGCTCCACATTGGACAGGCTTATGAATCACTTGAACTTCTGTGAGGCAGGCTTCAAATCCATTCTTACTTGTTTTGGTTCAAAGATTGCTGTGTTCATGGCCAGACTGCAAATACTCAAGCTTGGGGGGCAATCAGCATGGTCCAAGCTCATATTGATGTCCATGTAAAAGACTACTGAGCTGCGTATGCTGCATTGTTGTCCCTAGGGCAACTTTTGGCAAAGATTGGATGGCAGGATGGATTATGACCATTGGCAGATGCGGATGTGTGAGAAATCACGGAAGGTGAAGAGGGTGAGTCAGGGGGGAGAAGAAGGCTGTTGTGGATCTGGAAGACAATTGGAGTTGCTGGTCTTGAAGAGAACAAAGAGTTGCAAGATGGGCTACATATCGAGTAGTGTAAATCATGGGCACGGGCAATGTGCTTCATGGAAGAGGTTGAGCTTCCCCTGTCCCCCCACATGTCCCCCCACCCTCCTGGCGCGTCCCACGCATCCCCCACCCTCCTAGCTCATCCCCCCCCCCTCCTAGGGCGTCCCCCTGTCCCCCCTATCCCACAGCCCGTCCCCCCCCCCCTCCTATGGTGTCCGGCCATCCCCCCCATGCGGACCCTTGGTCCTGGCATGTCCCCCTTAGTCCTGGCACATCCCCCTCCCTCCCAGCTTGTCCCCCCTGGTTCTGGTGCGTCCCCTTGTCCCCCGGTGCATCCCATGTGTTGGTGGGGGTTGTCCCTGGCTGGGGGAGGGTGCTGGGTCAGTGGGTGGTGACGTGGCGGCGGGTGCTGGGACAGTGGGTGTGACATGGCGGTGGCAATGGGCGCTCGGTCAGTGGGCAGTGACATGGTGGCAGCGGTGGGTGCTCGGTCGGAAGGGAGGCAGCGCTGGCGTGATGTGGCAGGTCTCTAGGAAGCCCCCCACCCCCCAGCTAAGTGGGGAGGAGGGGCAGCGCAGCACGACAGAGCACTCCCACCACCAGGCACGGGGAAGGGGGGACAGGGAACGGGGGCAGCGACGGCAACGTGCTGCACCTCCCTCCCCCCCCTCCCGTTAATTTATTTTGTATATATATATATTATTTTTACTCTACTTTAATTAATATAGATACTACTCTGTCAGAGTGAGGGCACAGATGTGCGACCCCACCACTGCTGCGAGCGACTGCTCGCAGGGTGGAGGGGGGTGCAAGGGGTGAGGGTGACTCCTCCAAAGTGAGTCTAGAATTTCTGAACTCAAGCAGAATTTCTGGAATATGTGGAGGAGTGTAAATTACAGCTGGGATGGTTCCACCATAAGGTAAAGCCATCCAGCTGCCTTCTCTGCTTTTCCATCCCAAGCATCCTGCTTCTCCTGGTCAGACTCTTCATTTTTAGAGCCAGTTGGACACTTTCCCCCTCTACCAGAACCCACCCCTAGTGCCCCGATGGCAAGGGGGACATAGTCTGCTCCTGGTGCAAATTGGACACTGGCCCCTCCCCTACCTAGAGGTGGAAGGGGACTCCATCCCTTAGGCAGGGGAGGCCTTACAAGGCACCCCATGTTGAGGAACCTTATCCTCAGGAGCAAGGCAGAATTGAATCAATACCTCAAGGTGGCAAATCAGCCAAACAATCACCTGGCCCTGGCACAAATGCATGCCTACATCAGCGAAGCACAGCAGTTACCATGGGAGGCTTGATCCCTGGTACAAAATGCTGGCTGACAAAGTGGAGGACACCTGATTGGGTGCCTGAGGAAAACAGGCCACCGCCTAAAGGTGACCCAAATGCTCCTGCAGGGGTTAGCACCCCCAGACTCACAGACTCGCCCAAAGACTGGGCACATTGGCTCTGGAGATACCCCAACAAGGAGGCCAGATGCCTGGGCCTGAGGTGAGGCAGGGATGGGATATCCCTGTCCCTGGTTAGAGGAATGCTGTTGGTAATGGGGAGAGCACCCTGTGGCCATGGAGCGGCATGAGCTAGAAGCACCTTTCTACTCAGAGCAGCCCAGCTGTTGGCCACTCTGGGTAGATACCAGCTGATGGTAGAGGAGCTGTGCCTCACCATCTCTACAACCCCTTGGGTGACAGTTTCTGAACTGTCAGACAATGTCACCACTGAGGACATTGTTTGCCTGCTCACTGGGGATGGAGTCACCATCCCCCAAGTTAGAGATCAGCAGAGTGGAGAAGCTCCCTACTTCAAAGCTGGTCCAGTGACATTGATGTGTCATGAAGAACTTGGCCATGACAGCCATTGCTGTAACCCACCAGGAGTCTAGTCTCTTGGATCAGGATAGGCCCCAATCACTGGAGCCTTGTTGGTGGTACCCACCTGCAGGGCCATGGGGAACAACGTACTCACTGTCAACTCCAAGGGCTATTGCACCCTCCACCTCAATGAGGCCCCTACCTGGAGCCCCACCACTGTTAGTTGCTGATCCTCGGTCAGCGATGGACCCCTTGGCTACTGCCTCAACGGCACCAGCCGTTCCAGGCTTTGACTGGTCTGGGGAGAACACCCAGGACCAAGGGAACTCAATGGAGTGGATGGGGAGTAGACTTGTGTATGTGTGAGTCAACAAAAAGAAGAAGCAAAAAAAGGGTTGGATGATTCTGACTCTGGATGGGAGAGCCCTGATGATTTCGCAGCTCCAGCGGCAGGTCCCTTGACAACAGAGGGAATGGAGGAGACTGGGCTCTCCATGCTTCCTGGAAATGTCATGGATGAGAACCAGGAGGAGGGCATGGGCCCAGTGGATGCCATGGCTAGAGACATCGACATGTCATAATGGAGAGTAACCTGTTCAAAAAATAAATAAAAAAGAAGAGATAACCCTCTATCTCTTCATCTTCCTCATATTTTTCTTCCTCTCTTTTTCACCCACTCCTCTATGCATTGCATGTTGTTGGTGGCTGCATCCCTACTACACACAGCATTGTAAACTGCCAGCTGGCATGGACCTTGGGAATCTAGCATTCTTGTACTATGCGCTGGAGGGGTGCCCCTCATTTTTGCTTCTTTTTTTATTTATTTTATCTGCATACTGGGAAGGTTATGGACATTGTTTATTTCATACCGTTCCCAAGTTTTTTTTCATCCCTATCTTCTACTGGACTTGTCATTCAGTAGACAAAAAGAAATAAAAAAAAGAAAATTTTTTTTCTTCTTCTTATTGTACATACCATATTACGAGGCAACATAATTGAAATTTATCATCAATGCCCCTTGCCTGTTGAACCACAGTGCCACATGTTCCTTTGTCACACTCCTTATGGAGCAAGTGATGTTCCCACATCACTACATGGTCTCACTCACTTGCTAATTTACAGTCTACACTATGGGGTGACTGCATGTAATATCAGGGTAGTACATCTTAGGTCATGCTAAGAAGGGTAGAATGTAAGGGAGCACTACCATTAAAGTAGTGTTTATAAATGTTTATACCAAGGGCTGCCAGACTTATAGTCAATGTCAGCTATTCAGCAACCCAAGTCTTATACTGTCAGGAGTATGATTTTCAAAGACAATTAATACTATTATTTTCATTGTTTGGTCATGATGACACTTTTATGTACATGCTTTAGGTGCAAGGTCCTTACGATCAAGCACATGGCTAAGGGTAGGTACAACACACCGTACACACATGGCTGATATGCAGCCTGATCGGACTCATGGTAGGCACATGTAAGCTGGGCACCTCACACTGTAGGCATGGGGTGCTGCATCCACTAACAACTCATGGTCTAAGCATGCCCACAGTAAACACATGGCTACCTCATGTATAGTAGTATATATATTTGAATAAAACACCTAGAGACACTAGTCATGTTCTCTTAGGTTATCCACCTATACTGATGTGACCGCCTCAGACTACTTGACTACCCACTTCTTTTGTTGTTGTTTGTTTGTCTTGGGAGCTGTCATCTTCTGCCTTAGGGTATTAGGTGACGTCCTGACAGAAGAACATGACTACCTTCAATGACCCCTCCCTCTCTCTCCCTCTCTCATTTCCTCTTTCTTTGGGCTTGCTTGAGGCGATGCGCACCAGCATGCTGCCATCGCCGGGGTACGATCCTGACCCCCCGCCTCTTTTACTAACAAACATTCTCCCCTCACCCCTCATCCCTGTTCCTCTGGGTTTGCCTGTCAAATAGTCTTAGCCACTGTTCCTCTGGTGTTTACACCATTGAACCACCCCTCAACCGGATTGAACCCACTTGACACAGACCATTGTGGGATGCCACCCAACTGTTCTGAGTGCGCGCGCATGGTGTGATTGACTGCGGCACTACCGTCATGCAAAAGGGTTTGACCTTACTTTTTCCCCAAACCTCTAAGCTGCAAGACAGGGTCATGCGCCCGCAGCAAGAGACTATTGTCTTTTCTGACCTCACCGTCACCACACACTCTCCACCCTCATCCCTCATCTCCTCATTCCACCTGCAAACCTCAGAAACAATGGGTGACTTACAAGGCCTAAACAACCTAGTGCTCGAGGATGCACTGGAACCAGGGCCTGTCAAGACCCTCGAACAGTTACTGCAAGAAGTGTGGGAGGAGTGCAACACCCTCCTCGCAGCTTTAATTCAAGAGAAATGCAGGCACAACAGACTGGCCAAACTAATGGCGGAAGAGTGCAGGGGAGCACGCATGCTGAAAGTAGCATGCCCCCTTCCCTTTTCAGGAAAGGCCAATGAGCTGGACTCTTTTGAGACAGCCATCTACATGTACATGTGGGGACGCCCCAACGAGTTCAGAAACGAGGACACAAGGATTGTCTGGATCCTCTTGTACCTACAAGGAGGCACTGCAGCCAAGTGGCGCAAGGTTGCCATTAAGGAAATGATGCGTGGGGACGCCCCCTTTGCATCTGCTTCAGAGTTAATGGAGGCGCTGCGGGAGTCCTTCAGGGATCCCAACATGCAAGATACCAAGGTGCACCAGATAATGACAATGGTGCAAGGTGAACTCACTGTGGACAAGCACGTCCAAAACTTCAAGATCGCAGCCCACGAGTCTGGCTACTTGGGGATGCTGCTGATCTACGAGTTTAAATGCTCGTTAAACAAGGGGCTGCGCGAGTGGCTCAACAACCTCGAATGGCGACCCGTGTTACGAACTGATCTTGTAGGCGGGTTACGACGGAGTTCCGATGGAGTTCCGTGGCGGCACTGGACTTGGCTTCAATCTAAAAGGGATTGCGCCCTTCTCTACGCCCAATGTCCAATTTACAAAGTGACGGTAATGAGAGCGGAGGTCCGGCGGAGTTCCGGAAGTTAAGAGAGAGTGAGGACTTTAGATGTGAGAGAGTTGTGGAGATAACAATACAATTATCAAACTGAAGTTACAAGTGACGTTATACTAAGTTTTATAGTAAGTAAGTAACCGGGGTAACTACGGCGGGATCAACGGAGTACCGAGTACGCAGTAAGTAAGATGATCAGCAATGATAGATATGTGATATAAACAAAACAGGAGTAATTTGAAATACAATTTGAAATAGTCTTTTGATATGATGGCGGCTCCGTCGGTGATCCGCCGGAGATCCGTCGCAGGCTTGCATGGGATATGACAGTATCCCCCCCTTAGGACCGAGCCTTCGAGGTCATGTGATGTTCGGATTCCATATTTAGGAATTTTGACGTCCGCAGTTCTTCAACATCCAACCATCATGTCCAACTCGCAAAACACATCCCTACCCACCCCCCTGTCGTCCGCCGCTGAGGAATGCGCGAAACTGATGGCGCGTCTCGAAGAACTCGCCGCGCAGGAAGAGGCCGCAAAGAAGACTGCCGCGGAGGAGGCGGAAAAGGAGGCCGCCAAAGAAAAGAGACAACGCAGAGAAGAGAAAGCGCGTTGTTGCGAGGCACGCCGTGCAGAAAAATGGAAGGCCGTGGAGTCTGCCACCGAGGACGACGAAGGGGTGGTCGCGAAGCCGCCCAAGAAGAAGAAGACCAAGGCGGTGGCAAGTGAGGCCGCTGGTAGCGGAGAGACTGCGGGGCCGTCGATGGAGGCCCATTGCAACAGGTGAGTAGTGTTTGTCACTACTTATTCTTTTTAGTTGATTTGTTTTAGGTGTCGATATGCGGGTCAGGTGTGCGTGAGGTCCGGCGGGACCCGACGCCTCGCCTGCGACCACTGCTTCAAGCTGAAGCAGAAGTGCGAGGGCGGGGTGCGACGAGGGGCAAGGGTGACGACGGCGGGGACGGCAGAGGTAGGCCAGCGAGACCAATTAGTGGGGTGGCTCGCGACGATATCGAAGGGGCTGTCGGAGTTGACGGTGGTGATGACGGAACTGAGTGAGTTCCAGAAGTGGGGCGGAGAGACTGAGAAGGGGGACGTCGATTGGGTGGAGGAGTTGCTGTACCTGGGAGAAGAAGTGGAAGTGGAGCGGGAGTTGGAGCGACTGGAGGTGGAAGAAGGGGAGTACGCCTCGTTCAAGGCGTGGCAAGCGGAGCGGGATCCGACGGAGACCGACGGGGTCTCAAACTGGAGCGAGGAGGAGGAGGAGTTAGGAATGGAGGACGACTAGTAGAAAAAAGAAAGTACAAGTAACATAGTACGTACGGAGGTCCGACGGGGACCGTAAAATGTATATACTTTGGTTTGTATGTAGATAGATTGGTTTGTAATGTTTTGTTTTGACTTTGTTTTTGCTTTGTAAGTAAGGAGTGATCTGATAAGTAATGTTGTAAGTAAGATGACGGTTTTTTGAATTGTAATGAAATGGCTTTGTTTTTCTTGTAAGTAATGACGGTGTTTGATAGGTAATGTTGACTTTGTTTGTTTTGTTGTACGTAGGTTGACGGTATCTGATGGCTTTGTTTTTAGTAAGTAATAGTACGGTATAAGAAAAAATGAAATGGCTTTATTAATTTTGAAGTGACTTTGTTTTATTGATGTAGGGTAAAGTTATTGTGGACCGGGTTTGTTGGGGTACCGTGCGTGGAAGTCCGCGACGGCTTCCTGGGCATGCTCGAGTTCTTCGGCAAGCAACCAGGACTGTTCCAAGTCAGTATTCTCGTAACCTGACCAGCGCACCAAGTATAACAACGGACACCGCTGCCGCTTATCGAGTTTGGAGTCCAAGATTTCTGCAATCTCGTATTCAATTTCGTCGTCGATAGTAATCGGCGGAGGCGGCGGCTGAATCCGGTTAGGAATGGTATTGACAGGTGCGGGTTCAATTTGTGATACGTGAAAGACCGGATGTAATGCGCGGAGGTGGTCCGGAAGACGAAGGGTGAAGGAGTGTGTGCCAGCTTGGGCGATGATTTCAAAGGGACCAAGGTTCTTTTCTGACAACTTTTTTGAAGGCCTAGTAGTGCGGATGTTTTCAGCATTAAGGTAGACCTGATCACCAACTTTAAACGGCGGAGCGGGGTGCCGGCGGTGGTCCGCGGGAACTTGATAATGCTCTTGGGCAAGTTTGATTTGCCGGCGGAGTTCCGTATGTAGTTCGTCAAGGTCCACGACGAAAGACCTAGCCTTCTGGGAAGCCAGCTCGCGTTCAGGGTAGACGGTGATGTTAGGGTCGTAGCCTTTGTTAGCGTAGAACGGTGATATACCGGTAGTAGCGCTAGGCGCGTTGTTGTAAGCGAACTCGGCGAGGGGAAGGAGTTCCGACCAGTTATCCTGCTGATAGTTGCAAAAGATGCGCAGGTACTGTTCTAATGTCTGGTTAAGTCGTTCGATTTGTCCGTCGGCCTCCGGATGGTAACCCGAAGTGAAGTGGATCTTCATGTCGAGGGCTTTACCTAGTGACTGGAAAAACCTAGAGACGAATTCAGAACCGCAGTCACAAGTGATGTGCGACGGAACTCCGTGTTTAGAAAATACGTGAAGGATGAAGAGCTGGGCAAGCTCCGGGGAGTCGATTTCGTCAACTGTAGGGATGAATATGCCCTGTTTAGAAAGTCGGTCAACGACGACCAAAACGGAGGTATAACCGAGGGATGGGGGTAAGTGTTCAATGAAATCCATAGAGATGGAGTTCCACGGCTTCTCCGGGATCGGTAGTTGCTTCAATAGTCCGTACGGCTTATGCCGCGGTGACTTGGCGCGTTTACACGAAGTGCACGTATTGCAATAATCCTTTACAAATGTTCTGAGTTTAGGCCAAACATATTCTCGGCGTACCAGTTGTAATGTTTTATTTTGGCCGAAGTGGCCTGAAAGGATATGATCGTGTTTGTATTGGAGAACGTGTAGTCGGAGGTCCGCGGAGTCCGGGACGTAGATGCAATCATTGACGAAGAAGTCCGTCATCCCCAATTGACCAGGGTGTGGAAGGTGTAGTAAGGTGCGAAGCTTATAGCGGGGTCCGACGGAAGTGCCGCACGGATGTCCGTGTGCAAACTTTCTATGTTGAGGGCTACAGCGCTGCGTAATATTGGTTCAGCAAGGTAAGTAGCTCGTAATGACGCAGTGAGTTGTTCTTTGGAAAATACCGGGCGGAGGTTATGCGGATTATCCGTGATGGAATCGCTATTTCCCCCTTTGCGGTAGACGTCCCATCGTCTAGTGAGAGCGTCGGGCTTCGTACCAAGTTTCCCAGGACGGAAGCGAATAATGAGGTTGAATTGGGAGAGGTACTCGGACCAGCGGGCTTGCCGCCGTGTGAGTAGTTTCGTGGTGGAAAAATATTCTAAGTTTTTATGATCAGTAACGACGGAGACCGGAGTTCCGCTACCTTCAAGGTATTGACGCCAATGTTTAAAAGCTTCAAAGATAGCTAGTAGCTCCTTGTCATGTGTGTCGTAATTGAGTTCAGGAGGTGTGAAGGAACGGGAGTGGAAGGCGACCGGGTGCAGCTCGCCGTCGGCGGTGTACATCGACAGTATAGCGGCGAGCGCGCAGTCGGAAGCATCCGTTTCGACGATCATAGTGTTGTCCGGGGTCCAATGTGCAAGGACCGGGGCATGCGTAAATTCTTCCTTGAGTTTCTGGAAGGCTTGTCGGCATTTGTCAGTGAAAGTCCAAGGGACGTTCTTTTTAGTTAGTCTGGTAAGGGGAACGGTGATATCAGAATACCCGTGAATAAACCGCCGATAGAAATTACAAAAGCCTAGGAACGATTGTACGTCCTTGATCTTGCGAGGCTCTGGCCAGTCCATAATTGTTTGGACTTTGTCGGCGGACATCCGTAGGCCCTCCAGTGATAGAATGTAACCGAGGTATTCTACGGTGTCGACATGGAATTCGCATTTCTGCGGAGCCGCGTAAAGGCCGTGTTTGCGGAGTCGTCGTAATACTTCCTTAACGTGCCTCTTGTGTTGAGACATGTCATCGGAGTAGATCAGGATGTCGTCCAGGTAAACGATGACGGAGACGTCAAGCATATCACTAAAAATGTCATTCATAAAACGTTGGAAAGTGGCGGGAGCGTTAGTAAGTCCGAAAGGCATTACACGCCATTCAAAGGAACCATAACGGGTACGGAATGTAGTTTTCCATTCCTCGCCGTCGGCGATACGTACCAGATGATAAGCATGTCGTAGGTCGATTTTGGTGTAGACGCGGGCGTTGCGCGGGGTGTCGAGTAGGTCGGAGATGAGGGGTAGCGGATAGCGATCTTTTCTTGTAAGCTTGTTAAGCCCACGATAATCGACGCATAACCGGAGTTCACCGCCCTCCTTGCGAACAAAAAGGATCGGGGCTCCGTGCGGGGATTTAGATGGCCGTATGAAACCTATCCGGACGTTTTCCTCAATGAACGCGCGGAGAGTGTTAAGCTCTGAGGCGGACAAGGAGTACATACGACCCGGCGGAGGTTCCGCCCCTTCCTTGAGTTCAATTTTGAGGTCGTAAGGTCGGTGTGGTGGGAGTGTGTCGGCCTTTCCTTTGCTGAAGACGTCCGCAAACTCATGGTACTCCTCAGGGACTTTGGATAAGTCTGGCGCGTCCTCCGCAACAGGCGCGGCGGCTTTGCCGAAGACTCCGTCGTCAGAGAGGGAGACCGAGAAAGTCTGGGAGCCAGGAAGGCGAACAGCACGAGCGTAAGCGGCGGCATTGATGATCGAAATGTTGATGGGTTTGGTGACGGCGGCGGATATCGGAGAATCCGTCGACGCGTCGGGTAGACACGGTTCTAGGGGAGATTTGTTAGGTTCTGGCAAGGGAATTGCTTCACCTGAGGATGTCGACAGTGCGGGACCTCTGTACCCAGCCGTCTGGAAAGTGACTTGGCCATAGGTCCAGTCAATCAACGGATTGATTTGCCTAAGCCAATTTAGTCCAAGTATGGCGGAGTTGCTAGAGTTGAGCGGGGTAACGTAAAACAATATGTCAAATGACTCGCCAGTAGGAAATGAAACTAGCAACTGTACTTGTTGTGTTATCCATGTATTGGATGTTCCATCAAAAAGGCGGAGCCGTATCGGTGGTATAGTTGTCGTCTGAATACTGTGACTTGATACAAACGACGAATCTATGAAACAATGAGTTGAACCGCTGTCTAAAAGAGTAATCATAGTAGGGTCATAAATAGATGTTAAAGCAATTTGAAAAGATTTAGGGTCGAAAAGAGCGGCGGCGTTGAGGCGGACCTCCTTTGGTGCACGGTCGGTGTCAACGCAACCCCCAGCCCGTGCAGAGGCAACTAGAGGGTTGCTGACTATTTTTTTGAATCGGCGGAGGTCGCTGCGGGGGCCGCCGGTGTGGCAGTTTCCGTTGTCGCTGCTCTGCCTTTAGGATTAGCTGCCTTCCTACAATCCTTTGCCTCATGACCCGCTATTCCGCAATAAAGGCATAACCCTTCTTTCAAGCAGCGGGCCCGTTCATCTCCGGTGAGCTTACCATCCTTCCCTAACTTGTCGGCTATTGAGGGCTTTGTTTTGTTGTTGCTGGAGCCGCTAGCATTGTTGGAAATGTTGGAGTTGTTACCAGAGTTGGACTTGTTAGAGTTCTTGGATTTACCGGCGGAGTTTGCCGATTTACCGCCGGAGGTGGAAGCGTCGTCAGTTTTGTTGTTGTTGTTGTTAGACTTGGCGGGGCGGGTTTCAAGCACTGCCTCGTCCTTCTGCATCCAGTAGACTTCATTGGCTTCTTGGGCCTTGAGACGTAATGTTGGTAATGTTGTAGGCTTGCCTCCTCGGAGGACTTCAATACGGATCCGTAGCAGGAGTCCGCGGAAGTACGCTTCGCGGAGTGCCGAGTCATTCCAATCAACTCGGGCTGCCAACTTCCAAAATTCAACATTGTACTTGACGATGTGTGCTGATTCCTTCATTTTGAGTGTGTAGAGAGACTTTTCAGCATCTCCGATGGGGTCGTGTGGGCCGAAGTTGGTCTCGAGCTCGTTGATAAAGGCTTCAAAGTCCCAAATCCAATTGGCACTATTGGTGTTGTCCATCAGCCCTGGTTCAAACCAACCAAGTGCTGCTCCCTTCAGATAAGAAAGAATGAATAGAATCTTTTTCTCATCAGATGCAAAAAGAGTAGGACGGTCACGGAAGTGAAGGTTACAAGAGATTAGAAAATCATGGAGCTTCCGCGGGTCCGTTCCGTCGAACGTGTCAGGTTCGCGTACTTTGACCTTTTCATTACGGGGTTGGCGGGAGGAGCAGATGCTGTCCGATAACTCTTGTAGTACGTGTAGGAATAACCGGTCGTTGCGGGGCTCCGACTCGGGAATGGATTGATGGTCATCACCTTCCGGGTCATTGTCGTCACCATCAGGGTCATCAGGCCCATCAGGATAGTCATGACTAGGTTGGTTGTCGACCGGAGTACCGCGGGGAACCGGCGGTGTTGTTGGAGGTGGTTCGTTGGGGTTTTCTGGGTTTGCGCCCAGGCCAGGAAAGATGTTCGAAGGTCGCGGTGTAGTACCGAAGGTTGACAAAGGTCGGTGGAGGGTTGGTGAGGAAAGTCGGGATCTGCGCACTGCTTGCAATCCGCTGCGGAGACCCGCGCATTGCGAATTGGTAGTAGAGCGTGTACGCATAGTGACTGTTTGTGAACTTGACATAAGATGTTAATAGGTTCGTGAAAATGGGCGTAAGAAGTGTGAGTTTGATAATACTGTTACGAACTGATCTCGTAGGCGGGTTACGACGGAGTTCCGACGGAGTTCCGTGGCGGCACTGGACTTGGCTTCAATCTAAAAGGGATTGCGCCCTTCTCTACGCCCAATGTCCAATTTACAAAGTGACAGTAATGAGAGCGGAGGTCCGGCGGAGTTCCGGAAGTTAAGAGAGAGCGAGGACTTTAGATGTGAGAGAGTTGTGGAGATAACAATACAATTATCAAACTGAAGTTACAAGTGACGTTATACTAAGTTTTATAGTAAGTAAGTAACCGGGGTAACTATGGCGGGATCAACGGAGTACCGAGTACGCAGTAAGTAAGATGATCAGCAATGATAGATATGTGATATAAACAAAACAGGAGTAATTTGAAATACAATTTGAAATAGTCTTTTGATATGACGGCGGCTCCGTCGGTGATCCGCCGGAGATCCGTCGCAGGCTTGCATGGGATATGACAACCCGCAACGATAGCGGAATGGTACGCACAAGCAATGCGCATGGATCGACAGTGGCGCCAAGCATGTGCCAAAGAATGCCTCTTCAGTGGGGCTAGAGGAACAACAAAATCACCGGCACCAATGCTGTGGGGCCCGGCCCCACGAGTGCAAGAGCTGCAGGGTGGGCAAGGTCAGGGGCAGCAAGGCCCCCAGCAACAGCGTTTGGGGGGACAGCGCCCATGCGACCCCAACACAATGGACGTGGACCGCTTGGCACGGCAGCCACCTCTTGTCTGCTACAAGTGCCACAAACCAGGGCACATGGCCCATGACTGCAGATCCCGGCTGGATATCCGGGCGATGAATTACGAAGACCTGTGTGGATATTGGACACAGAAGTTGAAGGAGGAGGCTGATGAAAAGGCCAGATGGGATTTTTCTGAAGGAGACAAGTGATGCCCCCATCGCTTCGCTCTCCAAACAAATTTGAAGGACTCACAGTTGAAAGTATGGACAATGATATGGAACTAGTTAGTGAGCACAGTGGCAAGGGGACTGACTCAAGTTGGCTTGGCAGTCCAGAACCATGCTTAATTCCTTGCACTCCTGTAGCAAATAAATTAGATACTGATACCAACGGACCTAAAGAGGGGGTACGACACTTTGTAAGGTCGTCCAAAATCAAAAAGAGATAATGATCCCTATTACTATTACTACATTAGATACGCATGACTTGTGCACAGTCAAAGCTTTGCTAGATAGCAGTGTGACCGGACTATTCATAGATAGAGAATTTGTACACAAATCAGGACTTAAAACCCGCCCCCTGGATCAACCAATCAGGGTGTATAATATTGATGGTACCTTGAATCAAGGTGGATCAATCACAGAAGAGATCACCTTGATGATGTCATTCAGGGGCCACAAAGAGAAAGTGGTATTTGAGGTCTGTGACCTAGGGAAGATGACAGTGATATTGGGACACCCATGGCTGAGAAAGCACAACCCTGATATTAACTGGGAGACAGGCAACGTGAAGATGACCAGGTGTCCTTGCAAATGCAATGTATTTATCAGAACAGCAAAGAAAGATAGGGCCAGGTGGAAGTTGGCCAAATGAATGATGAGGCGTCCAACAATCAAGGAAGTAGAGGACAACAAAGCCTTTATCATGGCTGGAGGGATTATGGAAGACGGGGATGGGATCCTGGAAGAGATACACCAGGAGTGGAATGAGAACCCGGAAGATGAAGAGGAACATGAGATCTGCATGACAGAACAGGAACTCGTGGCAAAGATCCCTCGGAGATTCCAGAGGTGGATGAAGGTGTTCAAGAAGAAAGCATCTGAGTGCATGCTGAGACGGAAACCCTGGGATCACAGCATCAAAATGAAACCAGGTTACGAACCGAAGAAAGCCAAGAACATCTGGCTCTCTCTGCAGGAGCAAGGTGAAGTTGATGACTTCTTGAATGACCAGTTGGTACATTAGGGAGAGCAAGTCGCCTCAAACATTGGCTGTGTTCTTTGTACCCAAGAAAGATAAAAAAAAAGAGAATGGTGCAGGACTACAGATATTTGAATGCTTGGACAATTCATAACAATTACCCGGTGCCACTTATTGGCGACCTCATAGACAAAGTAGATAGTGCTAAAGTATTTACAAAGTTGGACTTAAGATGGGGATATAATAATGTCAGAATAAAAGAAGGAGATGAATGGAAAGCTGTGTTCATGACCCACAGGGGTGCATTCAAACCAGTAGTTATGTATTTTGGATTATGCAACAGCCCAGGCATGTTCCAGACCATGATGAACGCTGTGCTGAAGGACCTCATTGACCAGGGGTCAGTAGTAGTTTACATAGACGATATTCTAATATTTACAAAAGACTGAAACAGACATGACGAGATAGTGGAAAAGGTGCTAAAAAGGTTGGAGGAAAACGATCTATTCTTGAAACCAGAGAAGTGCAAGTTTGCAGTACAGGAAGTAGAATTCCTCAGACTCCACATCAGACAAGACAGTGTAAAGATGGATAGAGAAAAAACGAAGGCAATAGAGGATTGGCCGGTTCCGAACTCAGTGAAAGACATCCAACACTTTCTGGGTCTTGCGAACTTCTACTGACACTTTGCTGAAGGCTTTGCGAAGGTAGCAGCGCCAATGAATAAATTATTGAGGAAGGACGAGAAGTGGCAGTGGATGGAGAAAGAGCAAGGAGCATTCGATGGGCTCAAGGCATTGTTCACGTGGAATGAGATCTTGGCAACTGCAGATCCCACCCACCTGCTGAGAGTTGAAGCCGATGCTTCAGAAGTTGCAACCAGGGTGGTACTATCTATGAAGACAGAGGACAGAAAATGGAGACCGTGTGCCTTCATCTCTAAGTCGCTCAACGATGTTGAAAGAAATTATGATGTCCACAACTGCGAGATGCTCAGGATCATCTGGGCCTTGGAGGCATGGCAACACCACCTTGAGGGTGCGACGCATAAGGTTGAGATTTGGACAGACCATTCCAATCTCCAATACTTTATGACGTCAAAGAAGTTGAATAGACGACAGGTGCGCTGGGCGCTCTATTTATCAAGGTTTGATTTCGAACTGGTCAACAAACCTGGGACAGCAATTGGGAAGGCAGATGCATTGTCCAGGAGGCCAGATTGGAAAGTCGGGGCGGAGCATGACAACGAGGACGTCACATTGCTAAAGCCTGAATTCTTTGCAATCAAGGCGACAGAGCATGGGCACCTGCTGATTGAAGGAATGGAAGAAAAGCTGTTGAGCAGAGTATGGAAGGCGAAGGAATGGGATGAGTTGGTGGTGAAGGCCATGGAGGAACTGAAGAGATCACCGACAAAGCGATTGAGGATGGAAGAGTGGTCGCAGGAACAAGAGCTGGTGCTCTTTAGAGGAAAAGTATGTGCTGAAGGATGAGCAGCTGTGATGCAAGATTGTCCAACTCCACCATGATTTGGCAATTGCAGGACACCCTGGGCAGTGGAAGACACTCAAGCTAATAGCTCGTAATTATTGGTGGCCCAATATGACCAAATTTGTATTTACCTATGTCAACAGGTGTGACAAGTGCCAGCAGTACAAGAACATACCAAAACCTCCGGCGGGCAAGCTGATGCCGATCCAAACCCCAATGGAGCTGTGGAAAGCAATCTCCGCGGACTTCATTACGGGACTACCAGAAGCGCAAGGATACGACGTGCTCTTGATAGTTGTCGATTGGGCAAAGAAACAGATGCACACAATTCCCACAACAGAGGAAACAAGTGTGTTAGGACTGGCTAAGTTATATTGGGACAACATGTGGCGATACCACGGGCTGCCAGATTTGATCATCTCAGATCGGGGGCCCACAGTTTTCTGGTGCACTAATGCATGAGTTAAACAAATTATCAAAAATACAAACAAAAATGTCTACAGTCTATCATCCGCAGACTGACGGACAGACTGAGCGAGTCAACCAGGACGTAGAGCAGTACCTGAGGCTCTTTGTAGATTATAGACAAGATGATTGGCCAGAATGGATAGTGCTCGGGGAGTTTGCGTACAACAATCACATCCACTCAGCCCTCCAGACCTCGCCGTTCTATGCTAATTATGACTACAACCCCTGGATGGGATTCAAGCCTAGACGAGAAGGAAAAGTAGAAGCTGCAGAAGACTTCACTGAGCAAATGAAGAGAGTGCATGAGGAGGCTGAGGCTGTATTGACAAAGGCGTGAGACGACATGAAGTGCTATGTGGATCAGATTAGAGGTGATGTGCTGCAATACCAAGTTGGCCAAAAGGTCTGGTTAGAAGCCAAGGACTTGTAGTTGAATTGACCCTCACGCAAGCTGGCAGAGAAATGCCTTGGCCCCTTCCCCATCATGGACTTAACATCACAGAACACCGTCTGACTCAAATTACCGAGATCGATCAAAATCCATCTGGTTGTCAATGTCTCGCGGACATGCCCTCATCAAGCCCCCTTGGTCCTGGGACAGCGAACTGAAGCACTGCCCCCAGTAGAGATAGACAGAGAGTTGGAGTACCACATGGAAGAGGTACTGGATTTGTGGATGCGTCGTAACCAGTTGCAGTACCTGGTTAAATGGCAAGGCCATACTGAGGAAAATAACACCTGGGAGCCAGCCGACAACCTGGAACACGCAGTGGATGCGATCGCGTCCTTCCACCGCTCACACCCCGCTGCCCTGCACTGCCTTTGATCCCTGGTGCATCTTCAATTCCACCTGTATGAAAACTTCACCGAGACACCAGAGGGATTAATTTCTTGTCTGGAATCCGAGCCTTAAAGAGGGGGTGATGTCAGGAGTACGATTTTCAAAGACAATTAATACTGTTATTTTCATTGTTTGGTCATGATGACACTTTTATGTACATGCTTTAGGCGCAAGGTCCTTATGATCAAGCGCATGGCTCAGGGTAGGTACAACACACCGTACACACATGGCTGATATGCAGCCCAATCAGACTCATGGTAGGCACATGTAAGCTGTGCACCTCACACTGTAGGCATGGGGTGCTGCATCTGCTAACAACTCATGGTCTAAGCATGCCCGCAGTAAACACATGGCTACCTCATGTATAGTAGTATATATATTTGAATAAAACACCTAGAGACACTAGTCGTGTTCTCTCTGGTTATCCACCTATACTGGTGTGACTGCCTCAGACTACTTGGCTACCCTCTTCTTTTGTTGTTGTTTGTTTGTCTTGGGAGTTGTCGCCTTCTGCCTTAGGGTATTAGGTGACGTCCTGACATATACCACCATGTAGCACCTGAATATACCTGATTCATATTCTGTTGCAAGTGGTTCTTAAGCACCCCCTATCACACTTATTACAGGATTGTAGCAGATCTTGTCAGATCGACTTCAGGTGACTTAATATTAGGAAAGTGTTGCAGGAAGCTTAGGAGAGGCTTTAGGATGAAGGGGGGTGTTCCTCTGAGTGTCTCAGAGGTCAAGGAATTATTGTCTCATGTACACAATTACATGTAGTATATATACTACAGAATGTTAAAGTCTCAGTAATTAATATAATTATTATTACTGTCTTGGATATAGCTCTAGGCTTGCTATCCAGATACTCCCCCTCAAGCCTAGGCAGCTGTTTGAGGAATAGTTTATAAATCATTGCTCCCCCTGAAGTCTAGGGTGGAATAGTTATTATTTCTTTCAGGTGCATCAAAACCTCTGTGGATGGAAAGCCCATTGGGAAAAACCAATCTCACCTAGGAAAGCTACTGAGTTATTTTTGACTGAATTCCCATCTCTTTCCTATGTCATGAAAACTTAGGCTTTGGCAAAGCCTTTGTTAATATGTCTGCTGTTTGCTCTGGATCACAACAGTGTTGAATATCAATAATTTTGTTGGTGACTAGATCTCAGACCCAGTGATGTCATATAGTGATATGTTTTGATCTCTGATAAAATTTAGGGTTATAGGTTAAAATTACTGACCCTTCATTATTGCCTTTAATTATTGTTGGATTTTCTTGGGTGCATCTGAGTTTACCATACAAATTTCTTAGCCATGTGGCCTTGCGTCCAGCTTCAGATAGCACCACATATTCGGCTTCCATTGAGGATAATGCAATAATTCTGAACTTTACACTCCCCCACATAGTCCTGGAGGAATCCTGGTAGTCCTACCAGGAATTACTAGGACTCATGAGGATTCCTAGCAATTATCTAAGCACTTTGGACTTGGTGATTTGTACAAAGTGCCCACAAAATAAAGTTGCACAGTGTGAGAATTGAACCCAAGACCTCGTGATTAAATAATCACACAAATAAACAAACAAGTGTACTCACCAACTGAGCCACAGGAGACTTATATGCTATCAATATAATTCTTATTTATGATACTCAAATTCCAACCTAGTTATAAAAAATTAATTAACTACCTCCCTTGCGTCTGGTGCAAGGGGGTAGGTATGATTAAAATTACATACAAAACATGTATGTTAAAAAATCTCGCCCCCCAGCATTTTTGCCATGGGGGTGTGTCATGTGTGTGTTGGCCACCGCTGCTGCCCTCCTCTGCACCCTCAACCCTGTCCCCATCTCCACTCCATGAGCAGTTGGTCACAGCAGTGGTGGTGGCATGGGGGGGGCCATTGTGGTGCTGGCTGTCATCGGTCCCGTCTCACATTGCTGCTGCTGTCAAAATCAGGACATGGCCCTGCTGATGTGGCTGCCTTGTCCTGGGTGCATTGCCACTGCTCCTGTCTTCTGTCCCCTCCTATCCACTCACCCTCCCCCCTCATTGCAATAAAAATGATGATGCCTTAGTGCCTACAATCACTCATACTATGCTCAAAACATCTCATCTGGCAAAAAGTGGAAGGTGACGAAAAATAATTCACAAAAGGCAAATGTGATGAATTGTGACATCTGCAGAAAGAATAATCACACTGCTGATCGATGCTGATCTAAAGGCAAACCCAAATGTGGGAAATGTGGAAGGTTTGGGCATGAAACTGAGAAATGTTAGGGAAATAATCATTCACCCAAAAATTCTCAAAGGGAACACACTAATGTTGCATGCAATCATCAGGAGGACAAAGAGATGGCTTACATAACTGATGTAGTCAATATGAATGAAGAGCATGTTTCCTTTTACCCCTGGATCACTGATTCAGCCACAACATCACACATCACAAATGCAAAATCAGCATTTGTAGATTATAATCTGATAAGCCCAATTAAAATATGTGGCTTAGGAGAATCTTATGTCCAAGCTTATGGATGTGGCACAGTTGAGGTAATTATTATTAAGGGGAATAAACAAAGGAAAATAAAGCTAACAAATGTGCTCTATGCACCTGATTCTAAAGACAATCTCTTATCAATAGGGAGATTAGATAAAATTGGTGGTAAAATTCAATTTGGCAATAATCAAGCCACTCTCCTCAATAAGGATGGAAGTATTATAGCTGAAGGACAATTGTCCAATGAATTATACATCCTTAATATGTATAAAAGAGAAGATAATAGTGAATATAGTAATATCACTAATGAAAATAAATGTGCAACCTGGGACAGTTGGCACAAAAAGTCATGTCAGCATTAAAGGACTACAAAGGTTACTACATGATAACCTAGTAGATGGATTTAATGTTGATGAAAAATCAGAAATTCATAATTGTGATGTTTGTATCCAAGCAAAGCAATCACATAATCCATTTCAAAAAATGACCTCATCTCAATCTCAGGTACCCAGTGAACTTATTCACACTGACATGTGGGGACTGGTGTGCACTACAGCTTTATCAGATGCATGATATAATATATTATTTATTGACGACTGCACAAGACATTGTGTATGTGAGCAAATGAAGACAAAAGATGAGACTTCTAGAAACCTAAAACAATTCCTCACATTTATTGAACGCCAAGAGGGATGTCTTCCTGAGCATATCAGAATTGATCAAGGGAAAGAATATCTTAATAAAGATCTTATCGCTTGGTGTGCTGAAAAACCAATTAAAATTGAATTGACCACACCATATTCTCCTTCACAAAATGGTGTTGCTGAAAGATTTAATTGGACACTGGTCAAGTTAGCATGTGCAATGATAATTGCATGCGACTTACCAAAATATTTATGGTATGAGGCAATAAATTATGCCGCATATGTGAGAAATATTTCACACACAGGAGCCCTGAAGGGGAAAACTCCCAAACATGCATGGACTGATAAATGGCCCAATGTTAGCCATTTACAAGAATTCAGGATACCTGTATGGGTTTTATGTGATCATCAAAATTTCTAAACTCGAACCTAAAAACAAAAAACAAATCTTTGTGCGATTTGTTGATGGTCCTAAAGCTATTAGATATTATAACTCTAATAAAAGGACTATTTCTATTTCCCAAAATTTCTATTTTCATAGATTTCCCCAAGATGTCCAATTTGAGGGGGAAAATGAAGGAGAACAAATTTGGACTCAACAAGAGGACGAAAATGATGCGATTACAAATGATCCCACAAATAATCTAAAAAGAAAATGTCCAGAAGAAGAACCATCTCCATGCCAAAGCATGAGAACCAGAGTTCAGCATAATTATCAAATGCTGAATAAACTGCCCCTCATATATGACACAGAGTTAGCAGCATTAGCCAATGACCCCAAAGAAGGTCAACTAATAAACTCATCAGATGAGGTAATTAATGCAGCATTTAATTGTGCAAACCTCGCTTCAGATGATCCTGAATTGTTAAAAGAAGCTAAAAAGTCCCCCGAGTGGCTTGAATGGGATCAAGCCATCTGAGCCAAGTTAGATCAATTACATAATAAGAAGACATGGGTACTAACTGACCCACCTGAGGAGCGTAGACTTATTAAAAATAAATGGGTCTTTACAAAGAAATACAACAAAGAGGGATTGTTAACAAAATACAAAGCCTGTTTAGTGGCAAAAGGCTGTTCCCAGGTACCTGGAATGGATTTTATTGATGTATTTCCCCCTGTCATATGTCTTGAAACAATTCGTGTGCTACTCACTTTGGCAATACAAGAAGATTGGGAAATACAACAATGGACATCAAGGGTCCATATTTGAATGGAAACCTCAAGGAAGAAATATATATGGCGCAACCTGAGGGATTCCATGATAATACTGGGTGAGCTTGCCAACTTGTCAAAACCCTGTACAGATTACAACAATCCAGACAAGAGTGGAATATCAAATTAAATGAAAAACTCAGACAACGAGGTTTTAATAATCTTTATTCTGACCCATGTGTCTACATTTGAAAGACACTGGATGGTACAGTAATAATAACTGTATGGGTTGATGACTTATTATTATTTTTGACTACAATTCACTCAATGAAACTTCTTAAAGAGGAAGTAAAAGAATTATTTGAGGTCACTGATCTTGGTGAACCCAGTAAAATTGTTGGGATTGAAATAACCCAGGATCACAATCAAAAGACACTGAAGATTGCACAAACTAAATATATTGAATCAATCCTAGCAAAATATAATCTACAGGATGCCAATCTGGTAAGCACACCTATGGATCCAAATATAATGCTTGAGCCTGGTGAACCAGATACCAGTAATCAAAATTCAAGTTATGTGTCTTTGATCAGGTCCTTAATGTATGCTGCCATAGCTACAAGGCCAGATATAGCATATGCCATAAATCAGCTCACATCATTTACAGCCAATCCATCAATGTGTCATTGGATGGCTGTCAAACATGTTCTCAGATATCTCAAGGGTACAAAATACCTTGGAATAAAACTGAGAATAATTTTGAGCAAAACATTTTCATGCAATATTCTGATGCCAGCTTTGTGAACAACTATGATCGCACATCAGTATCTGGATATGTGTGTATTTCTGCAGGAGGTGTGATCAGTTGAGGATCAAAGAAACAAAATATTGTATCCCTTTCATCTACTGAAGCTGAATATATTTGTCTATCAGATGTAGCACACAAGACCACATGGCTTAGCAATCTTTATTCAGAGATTGGTTATCCACAATATCAACCAACTTTGATTAAAGGAGATAATTTGGGTGCCTTAGCAATTGCCCTAAATCCGCATTATCATAAAAGGACAAAACATTTTGATATTAAGCATCATTATATTTGTGATCAAATCAAAAATGAATCAATTGTTTTAAAATACTGTCCAACTGCACAAATGACTGCAGATGTTTTAACAAAAGCCTTACCAAGGCAAGATCATAGGATTCATATGGAATCTATGGGAATATCCTTTGCTTGAGGGGGAGTGTTGAGTGGTCAGGCATGTGCACCCGATTGGGGTTGATAATAAGTAAGACATTAATCTGGAATATATATTTGGCATGGGATATGTTCTAAGACAATTTAATTCCTTGCATGCGCCCTTTCATCCCTGCAAGATTCTAAGAAAGCAACACACAAAACATTAAATTCATCCTCAACAATTATTATACTCGTATTACTAGTCAGCGCATCTAACAGCGCATTCACACCATTGTTACCTCAACATGTAGTCATGTCAACATATAGTATAGATCATCAAAATACAGTGATAAATGTCTATAATGATGCCTCCAAATGACTGCATTCTAATGTTAGAAATAATCATCATCCTCCCATTCACATGCACCATCATCTTCAACCACATTCAAGTCAATGAACTCCCCTTCATCCTCTGAATCTTTCACATCAATTTCATCACATATTCCCTCTCCCATCTGATGTCCAGGCAAATTCCACTCCCCTGCTTCCAAAGACAAAATTGCACCAATAAGGGCAATTTTTAGGTCTCCAACTTTGGATCTTGTAGGTACATTGTTAAGATTTGGAGCACCTGCATTCCTGAATGCTCCAAGTTGCTTTCTGAGATCCTCTCCAACCATCTTTTGTATCTTGTCCTTGTCCAACTCCAACTGAAGTTCCTCAATCTCTTTTTTTTGTTGTGCTGCAGCCTCCTTCCACTTATTTGCAGCCTCCTCTTGTTTGTCATTCTTCTCTTGCTGACATACAACCATTTCCTTTTGTTTGGCCCTATCTTTTCCTTTCAAGGCACAAGCCTGCCCATGAAGAAACTTGAAATCTCCCAGTTCTGTAAATAATGCATTTACAAAGTTCTGAGTATTATTGCATTCAAACATTGCAAGTGCATTATAATTTGTCATGGTGTGGGAGTGTTGGTTGACCTGCATCCAACCTACATCCCTTCCTGACAATTAGCTGGATAGGCAATGGCCTCTTCAATTTCCACCCTTTTATTCTATATTTTCTTGTTGCTTTCCATTGCATTTTTATTTTTATTTCTTTGACTATTGAATTTCTGATTTCTTGCCTCTTAACTGCCTTAGTTACAATGGATGACACCTTTGCTTCATGACGAGCCAAAGTCTGAGTCACAGGGCAAAGCCATCAGATGGTAGGATTGAGTGACAATGGCAAGAATGCTCTGCACTTGAAAGGGGGCAAGTCATGTTACAAAAATAGATGCATCTCACTGGTCAATTGTTCTCTGAGTCATTCCTGATGGCGGATCCCTTGGACAATGATCAGGCAGATCAGATTCATCTAGGTAACTTCTCAAACATTTGATTTTAATTAACACAATGGCATCTCCTTTTTACTACATTTGTTGCTTGAACTGCTTGACACAAGAGAACGTGTGTGAGCAGTTTTCGGCCCATAGTTTACCACAATTTTGTATTTAAGATGCACTCCCACCTTCAAATGGAGTTGTCTTCTCGCATTGTATCCTTTGTCATACACTCAAAATTTCCACCAAGACATTTTATCTCAAGCAAAATCACAAGTTTATTAATGAAGATAAGTACTCGAGTCCCTAGTATCTGTCTCTGTCCCTTCTAGTACCCCGAACATTGACCGATCAGCTGATTGGGGCCACAACCTTCATGCACTTGTTATTGATCATGTGTCAATTGTTTGTTGAGCACACTACACACATGTGTTTAACATGTATCATGTCACTCCTCTGTGCTTGCGCTTACTCCATCTCTTGTGACATGATGGCTTTTGTCAATGGACCTTGCCTAGCCCATATTACCCTGCCACAATGGTAAGTTGGGACTTGGTTTGCATTTGAATGTGAAAAGCACCAAGTGCACCTTCATTGACATCATTTGTTGCTGGCATCCATGCAAGGTCCTTTTCTTTGGTTGTTGACTGAGCAATTACACCATTGGGTGCAAACTCAGATGTAGTTTCCATGTCTCCTCTGCTTCTTTAAAGAAGGCAGTAAGAAGTCCACAAACATGAAGAAATGTGGAAATCCTTTTGTGAACTGCTTCAAACATCCCAGGTGATTTCCAGGTTTTTCTGTCAAGTGCCACAGTTATAAATGAAGGAGATGGTCCGACAAGCAGATCAGGATTTTTAATTATCTCCCCTATATGGTCTAATACCTTGGCATGGTATGGACCAAGTTCAAGTGCATTCTGTCCAGGTGTATGAACTTTCTCCATATATGGATGAGAAATTGATTGAGCATAGAGTGATAAGACAGCAAGCTCAGAAAGGGTGGGGATATCATGAATTGCATTCCAGAAATTTTGCTCCATATGATTGAGCTTCTTCATGCTTTTTTGGAGTTGGTAGTATTCAAGATATGCAGTAAAATGTGAAAGATGGGCTAAAATAACTGTTGCACCATCACACTATGATCCAAAACATGTATTCCATGTATCAGGAAAAGTGAATTCACTGCTGACATTTTCTTGCCACCAGAAGCAAAAAATATTGTGATGCCCTTTCTTGTCATCCTTGTGATTGAAAAGTGCACCAGGTGCTGGGCCCTCTCAGCATGTTGCATTGTGTCCCCCTTAGCTCCTGCTGTGGTTAGTGACATGGCAGGAGGGGTGGGCCGTTCTGTGCACAGCTCATGGGTACCCTGCTGCTCAGGCCTCTCAGTACCTCCCTGTCCCCCTCATACTCCCAGCTGAGTGGGGAGGAGCAGCAGTGTGTCCAAGATCAGACAATATATATAAAAAACTGAAGAGAAAAAAAAAGTGAGCTTAAAAAAAAATGGATAACAAACAATCATACCCAACATGAGGGCCACAGGCCCCCATGGATGGGTAGTGGAGGAGAGGGGGGGGGCAGGCAGGAGGTGGGGGTGTGGGGGGGGATCAGGGGGGGACAGCGCTGGTGTCAGTGATGTGGCATGCACATAGGCGGGAGGGGGGGCTTACCAGGTTGCGGGGGGTTGCTGGGGTCGCCACCCCAGGTCACGGGGGTGATGCCTAGTTGGAGGGGGTGGTTAGTGATGTGGCATGCCAGGCAACAGGGGGGGAGGGCCACTTACCATCTGGGGGTGCTGGGGGTCATCACCGTGTGTTGGGAGGCTTGAGGGAGTGAGGTTGGGGGCTGTGGACAGAGATGGTGATGGGGGGTGGCAGTGGTTGAGGTGTGAGGGAGGTGGCAGCAGCAGGTGGTGGCATCAGGGTCGGTGGTGGTGGTGGTGGTGGTAGCATGTCATGTGTAACAACAGTCACACTAGGCCATGCGTTTCCAACCAACATGTGATGAACATATCACTTATAGATCAAAGTTTCTATACTAAACAAAGTTCTGTAGCTGAACGGTTATGTATAGCTACTTATGTAATATGTAATCCAATGGTTGTGGGTTCAATTCTCTAAGATGGCAATTTTTTTATATTTAATAGTATGAGGCTTGTATACATAGAGTCTATGTGGAGTCTACATAGAGTCTACGTAGAGTCTACATGGAGTCCAGTCTACATAGAGTCTACATGGAGTCTATATGGAGTTTACATGGAGTCTATGTATAGTATTTAGTGGGAGTCCCACTACTCCTTGTAAATACAGACTTTACTGGGAGTCTACATGGAGGCTACATAGACTTGCCATCAACATGAATCCCATGTTTGGTGAACCCACACTCCACCTAAAGTCTATATAGACTCCCAGTAAAGTCTATGTAGTCTATATAGACTCCATGTATACATGTGGGGGAGTGTAAAGCCCTCCCTAATTAGGACAAACCAGAACTGAAACAGGTTGCTCCTTATAGTAAGACCCTGGAAAACCAGACTGAACTGCAAAAACTGGTCCAAAACAGTTCAAACTGGTTCAAACTGAAGTTCAGTCATAACCAGTTCAGATGCAGTTCTGGACTGTTTGTCTTAAAAATTGGGTCAAAAGATGCACATTTTATAGGGTGTACCTTGTGATGGTTGAAACTGGTTAAAACTGGTCTTGCTGTTGTGTTATAACAAGAAGCTTGAACTGAAACTGGAAGTCTGACCTTTTCCAGTTTAGGTCCAGTTCAGTCTGGTTTTTTCTCAGTCCATAGGACTGGACCTTTGAACACTAAGGGTCTGTTCAGCAACTGAACTTGAGTTGAAGTTGAGGTTGAAGTTGAGATTTGTAAGCAGGAAAAGCTGATGTAATTACCATGACAAAACTGCAGTTCACTGGCAATTGCATTGTCTGAGTTGTAAATGCCAAAGGCTGATAACACATTCTGGACTAGGCCTGATGAAGATGCCCTCCTTGCTTATCTTGGGACTCTTGGACCTACAGCTGGAGATGGTGGTAACTTCAAGCCTATTGTCTGGAATGGTGCATCAGTGACACTTACTTCCCTCATCATGAAAGGAGGTCCAAAGACAGTGGGTTCTTGCAAGTACAAGTGGGGAAATGTATGTGTTCAGATAATTATCCATACTCCCATGCACTAACCCTACACCAGATGAAGAAGATCTATGCAGTTGTCAAAGCTATTCAGGTGATATCAGGTGCACATGGGATGATGAAACAGGTGCATCAATTGACCATGCCACTGCTGATAGTTGGGATGCCTACATAACACAGCACAAAGATGCCAATTGTATGCACATGATAGGCTACAGCTGCTAGAATCTGCTGATGCACAGCACTAGGACTTGTGTCTCGAGGCATAGTAAAAACAATACCTAAGATGCGAATTACATCAGCTTTTCCTGCTTACAAATCTCAAGTTCAACCTCAAGTTCAACTCAAGTTCAGTTGCCAAACAGACCCTAATCTTATCTAACTCAGTCTTAATCGAGGAATGAGACAGTTCTCATATTTTTTCACATTGTTAGTCAGATCAAGTCAGGTTGAATATCTTTGCATTGAATCAAAATGAGAGATTTAGGATATCCTCAACATCTTGATGTCCACTAAGGAACATTGAATATTTGATTTATATTTTACTTATCATACTGGCTACAGTGGAAACTAATTAGTGACATTACTATACTAAACAAACAAGCCCAGAGCCCTGAGGCCTGCTTTAGGTGTTGGGTGAGGGCAGCAAACTAATCAAAAAAGAAAGAGAAGTGTCCTGTGTCCCTCACATCCAGTGAGGGGATATCATCTCTGTTTCTGTAACCTGTGTCATCCACTGTCTCCCCATCCTCTCATCATCATCCCTGTCCCTGTTACATTCCTATGCCTGAACTTTACACTCCCCCACATAGTCCTGGAGGAATCCTGGTAGTCCTACCAGGAATTACCAGGAATTACCAGGACTCACCAGGATTCCTGGAGGATTCCTAGCAATTATCTAAGCACTTTGGACTTGGTGATTTGTACAAAGTGCCCACAAAATAAAGTTGCACAGTGCAAGAATTGAACCCAAGACCTCATGATTAAATAATCACACAAATAAACAAACAAGTGTACTCACCAACTGAGCCACAGGAGACTTATATGCTATCAATATAATTCTTATTTATGATACTCAAATTCCAACCTAGTTATAAAAAATTAATTAATTACCTCCCTTGCGCCTGGCACAAGGGGGTAGGTATGATAAAAATTACATATGAAGATGTATGCTAAAAAATTATTAACAAACTTGCCCCCCTGCATTTTTGCCACAGGGGGGTGGGGGGGTGTGTCATGTGCATGTTGGCCATCACCACCACCCTCCTCTGTGCCCTCGACCCTGTCCCCATCTCCACCCCACGAGCAGTCGCTCATGTGGTGCTGGCATGGGGGGGGGGGGGTTGTGGTGCTGGCCATCATCAGTGCTGTCATGCCCTTCCCCTCACGTTGCCGCTGCCATCAAAATCAGGACGTGGCCCTGCCAATGTGGCTGCCTTGTCCTGGGCACATTGCTGCCACTCCTGTCCTCCATCCCCTCCTATCTGCTCACCCTCCCCCCTCATTGTTTCACCATTGCCCACCCCACAAGCAGTTGCTCACAAGGCTGGGGGCAGGTGGTGTGTTGTCCAGGCGTGGTCGTCCCATGTCATCCCTCATCACCCCCCCTCCCCTCCCCTCCCCTCATCATCCCTCGTCTCATCTGGGTGGGGTCATTCCACATTGCCCCTTGTCACTCCCTTCATAGTCCCTCTCCTTGTTGTCATTCCACCCATTGCCCACCCCACAAGCAGTTGCTCATGAGGCTGGGGGCAGGTGGTGCATTGTCTGGGCAGGGTTGTCCCATGTTGTCCCTCATTGCCCCCCTCCCCTTCCCTCATTGTCCTGGTTGTCCCACACCGCCCCTCATTGCTCCCCTTGCTCCCCTCCCCCCCGCCATCAATTACACCCATTGCCCACCCCACAAGCAGTTGCTTGCAAGGCTGGGGGCAGGTGGTGTGTTGTCCAGTGGGGTCATCCCTTGTTGTCCCACCCCTCCCCTCATCCCTTGTTGCCCCCCCTCCCTCTCCTTGTTGCCATTCAACCCATTGCCCATCATCAACCTGCCACCCACCCCACAAGCAGTCACTTGTAGGCTTTTGCACAGGTAACCCGCAGGTACTTTTTTTGTTACCCGTCTCTACCCGTACCTGTGGGGTCACGGGTAACAGCCGACGGGTCAGGGGGTACAGGTTACCCGCCCCTTAGGTTGTTGATTTCATAACCTTACATTAATTACATATATGTACAATACAAAAAAAATACCAATCCACCCCGCGAGCAGTTGCTCGCGGTGGTGTTGAGTTGGATGTGAGGGAGGAGGCAGTTGTGCCCCCTCGTGGTCCTCCTGTGGTCAATACATGAAGGGGGGCTCCCTCCCGGTCCTCCTGTCATCAAACCGCAAGGGAAGGGGCAGTTGTGCCCCTTCCCAGTCCTCCTCTGGTCAATACGCGAGGGAGGGGGCATGACTGTCCTGGTCCTCCTACATTCGAAATGTGAGGGAAGGGGCAGTCATGCCCCCTCCCGGTCCTCCTCTGGTCGATATGCGAGTGGGGGGGCAGTCGTGCCCCCTCCTGGTCCTCCTACATTTGAAATGTGAGGGGAGGGGCAGTCGTGCCCCCTCCGGTCCTTCTACAAGTCCAAATGAGGGAGGGGACAGTCACACCCCCTCCCGGTCCTCCTCTCGTCAAAACGCCAGGAAAGGGGCAGTCATACCCCCTTCCTGTACTCCTCTCGTCAAAATGCGAGGGAGGGGGCAGTCATGCCCCCTCCTGGTCCTCCTACATTCAAAACACGAGGGGAGGGGCAGTCATGCCCCCTCCCTGTCCTCCTATTGGTTCTCGACCCCCTGCACTCCCCTTCCCCATTGTCCCCTCCTCTCGTCTTGGTCGCCCGCTTCCCCTTAGTCTGTCGTTTTGTCGTTGTCATCGAGGCTACGGAGCCCGGAGCTGGAGGAGGCTGTAGGCATTGTCGTGGCTGTGGGTTGAAGGTCTCGTGTCGACGTGTCATCATTTACTTACACAAATATGTCACAACATTGTGAACATATATAAGTACCTTCTTTTGGTGACCTCTCACCTGGCGCTCTTCCCTCTTGAGTGCCCTATTAGTTAGTAGTAATATATATATACATAAGTAATGTAGTAAAACAGCCGCATCCCACAGTAAACATGGTGACACAGCTTGGCAATGTCTCTACAACTGTCCATAGTGGCAGGTAGGGTGCGGGTCATGGGTACCTGACTTGTAACCCATACCCATACCCATCACTACCCATACCCGTAACCCTTGCGGGTCACCAAACCAGTGCAAAAGCCTAGTCATTCGTGGGCCTGGGGGCAGGTGGTGGTGTGGTGTCACCCTCACCTGTTTGTCGTCGTTGCCCTGGTGGTTTGTCATTGTTGGCGCTGGTGAGTCCTGGGTGGGTCTGGGGTGGTTAACCATGATGTGGCACAGAGGTCTGGGGTCTGGGGTGGTTAGCAGTGACATGGCATGAGGTGGGGGGTGGTATCCCCCTGGTGAGCATTGTTACAGCATGACTTTTGGCCTAAAAATGTAATATAAATAGTTAGTAATTATACTGTTAACAGAAAGAAGAATAGAAAAAACTTACTGAGTGCCCAAATGACAATAGCGTTGTTTGGGCCCTCGTTGTCATGCTGCATTGTTCATGGCCATTTGCAGCACTTGCTGGCAATGAGGTGGGCCTGGGAGTGGGCATGGAAATGGTGGGGGGGGGGGGGGCACGTTGATGGAGTGGTGGTGAGAGGAAAGGGAGGGATGGTGGCAGCGTCATCATCCGTGGTGTGGTGTTGATGGTCCAACAGTGATGCGCTGGCATTGTTGTGGAGTGCTTTGTCATACACAACAGTGCCAACAGTACCTAGGGACATTAGTAGACCAATAGTATACAGCTCTGTGGCTCAGTTGGTATACTAACACTTGTAGCTATGCTTTGTATTCAGTAGGTCTAGGGTTCAATCCTTGGCTGTGCCATGTTATTTTTCAATAATATCAGTCCCACAGGAATCCTGGTTAGTCCTCCTGGATTCCTGAAGGTCCAAGTCCTGGGGAATTCCTGGAATAGTATCAGGAAGAGCACAATTTACCAGGATTCTACCAGGACTGAACCAGGAATCCTACTGGAGGAAAAATAGCCAGGAATGAACCATTTGGTGGACAATGGCTGTGGCAGGGATTACCAGGAAGACCAGGAATCCTCCAGGAATACATGGGAGAGTGTAAAGAGCACCCACTATCCATAGGGTTAGAACAAGCAAGCCCAAAGGGCAAGTGAGTTATCTTGTGTGAAGAGGATAGCAGAAAGTAAACTAGTCCCTGAGACAACCCAGAGGATGAGCTTTGGCTTGTAGCCTCTTCAGTACTTCTGCTGGGTTTTTATAGCCAACCAGGCTATGCAACATGTGACTGGTGCCAAGCCAGGCTTCATCAGCACTGAGGATGCCAATGCCTAAGCTGTTCCTACCATCTGTCAAACACCAAACACATTGGGATGACATCTGACTCATGAGTACTAAGATGTCAAGGCACTGCCCTGCTCCAGCACCTGCCAAGTCACAGATAAGAGCCTCATAGTACACCAGTTGGTGAAATGACCAATTCTGACCATCCAAATAAATCCAAAACAATACTACAGATTGATAGAGGAGATGAATAGCAACATATACACCCTAAAATTATGATTTTTGGTGGACTCATTCTTGAGCTATGGTGGAAATACTAAAATTATGAGTTTTATTAGTTTCTGCATGAATGAGACATTCAAAAATCGGGTTTTTGCTGCAGATGGTCTATAAATATATCACAGTAAGTATGACAACTGGTTTGGTGAATTTTAGTATCTTATATAAATTCTGAAGGGGATAAACATGAAATTATGAGAACTACATATTGTACCCTCAGCTATATACATCCAAAATTCAGGATCTTGCCTATTCACAAATCCTTAAGGCCTACCAATGTTGGGATCAGAGGTAGCTTGAATTTTAGTGGTCAGAGTCCAGTGCTACAGCCAGTACTGTCTTAGTTGTCAAAAATGCATGTGACAGTTCAGAACCATCACATGCACCTTAATACACATGACAGTTCAGAACTATCACATGCACCTTAACACATGTGACAGTTCAGAACCATCACATACATGTATCTATTCTCTATTTCATGAAATTGGATTCTGAGTTCTCAGTAATGAGAAAGAGGTTATCTTGTTGTACTGAGCTGGCTGTAAGTCTCATGATCTATTTGTGCTGCAGCACTTCTTTTTCTGGGCATTTTATTTATTTATATGCTAGACTGAGTTGTCTATATGTTTGATGAGCATAAACATGATCTGGAGTCCATCTACTGGCGTCTCATCTGGATATTACTTCACCACATCAATCACAATCAAGGACCATCTGCAAGCAACAAATTATTCAATATTGAGGATAGAGAGCTAGCCACTGCCCAGAAGAAATATTGGCTCCAACATTCTGACCTATGCATCATTTGAAACAAGCCTCTCACTCAGCCTCTCAAATCATTGAGAATACTGTTTAGGAAGCAGTTGGCTAATATAGACACCACCAGCATCAAGGTGGCATATGACACTCTTCTGGTCACCATTGGCTGTGCTCTATGTCTGCCTGATTGGCCAGAGAATGACAGTTGCATAGCTTTCTTGCCATATAGTGGGTCTAAATCTGCCAAAGACACATCTTGGGCATCAAGCAAAAAGCAGAAAATGGAGTCTAGGGCAGCATCAATTGCCGCTTCTTGCCTTGTTACCACCACAAAGCCCCATGGGAACTTTCTCCACAATGCCTGGCTCATCACCTAGCTGTCCATCCCCAGGCCTGATCCTTGATCAGACCTGACTGTTAGACCCTTGGAGGGATGTTTGGGAGCAGTCCCAAGCACCCTGGGGATCCGTCTATCTGATCTCCTCAGATGCCTTCTGGATGACTGCCTTAGGGGTCATTTCACTTCTCTCTCATCTCTCTTCTGGCTCGAGGATCTGAGACTCTGGGGTGGGGGGGCTCAACGGTGAAGTAACACTGCCAGCTTTGGCTGGAGGTCCTGCCCTGGGATCAAGGGGAGAACATGCTAGAGGGGGGGGGACACTTAGTGGAGCTGCAAAACCCCTGGTGAGGATCCTTGGCTCTAGGTATGTTCTGTGCACCTCTGCATTAACATCTATTGCGGGGATCTCTGCTAGCTACAGATTGCCCCAGACTTTGGGCTCAAACCAGTGACTCCATCTTGCTCAGTGGCGGCATGCACACCTCCCTCCAGGCGTGTCTCTCCCACTGAGCCCACCTCTTCCCCTCCTATCCTGCAGGCCTGGTGCCCTGCTCCCCCTCTCGAGTGACCTCAGGGTGACCCTCTCCCCTCTGCTTTTCAGGCGCTGGACATCTTTTCCTACACTAAGGTCTTGGTCTCAAACCATCACCTTCTTTGCATGCGCAGTCATCTTTCTCAATGCAATTTGACACTGATTCCTTTGATCTTCACAATCTTGCTGATTCCCCCCTCCCTTTCAATGGGGGCCCTCTCTCCCTCCCCCACTTTGCAAGGAGGAGGCTAGATCTGTCAGATCAGGAGGACGAGTCCCCCTGGACTGACAACTCTGATGATGAGGAGGCAGGCATTCTTCCCTGCCCTCATCATGCTGTTTGTTCCCCTGTGCTGGACTTCAGGGCTTGGGCCTTGTTGATGCCTATCAGTGACATCTGGTGGCAACACAAAGAGTGGCGTGCTGCTGCAGCCCACCACGACTCATTCATCTTGAACAACTCCTTTCTGGCAGATGAGCAACCTGCCTCACTGCCCTCTGCTCCCCAGCCATGAGGTTGGGGAGACAAGGGCTATATCCCCTCCAGTTGCCAGCACCTGTCTATTGCCAACAATGCACATGCCCTGGAGCATGTTAGGACAACACAAACCACTAAGGGTCGCACTGGCTCTCACAGTCAAACAAGGGAAAGAACAATCAAATAGTCTTAAGGCAGCCGCACAGGGTGGGTAAACCTAAGAGAACTCGATTAGAGTCTCTAGGCGTAATATTAACAACTTAAATACTACAATACATGAGTTAACCATGAGGTAACAGCATGGGCTACATGAGGCGTAATGACCATGCCTGAATCATGCGGCATGCGTGATGTACGGACGCCATGTGTTTACCATGTGTCTGCTAACTCTATAATAACTACAACAAATGTAAATAAAGGGAAATGTGTAACTAAATAGTTTTAAATGTCCTTGGAAAATTGTACTCCTGACATCACCCCCTCTTTAGGGCTCGGATTCCAGACGAAACACAAGGCCTTCCGGAGTCTCTGTGAAGTTTTCGTACGGGCAGAATTGAAAGTGCGCCAACGACCTAAGTCAACACGGGGCGGCGGGGTGTGTTCGGTGGAATGCTGCGATAGCATCCGTTGCATGTTTAAGGTTTGCGGCGGGCTCCCAGGTGTTGTTTTCCTCTGTATACCCTTGCCATTTCACCAAGTACTGCAGCTGGTTGCGGTGCAGCCTCGAATCCAGTACCTCCTCCACGTGGTACTCCAACTCTCCTTCTATCTCTACAGGTGGCGGTGCTTCGGCTCGTTGCTCTGGGATCGTTGAAGCCGTGTGAGGCCTGACCCTGGACACATTGATCACCGGATGGATTTTGATTGATGTCGGTAGTTTGAGTTTCACGGCGTTCTGGGATATGATCTCCGTGATGGGATAGGGGCCCAAGTGCTTTTCTGCCAATTTGCGTGAGGGGCGATTCATCTGTAAGTTCTCAGACTCCAGCCACACCTTGTCGCCTACTTTGTATGCCAGAGCTTCTCCCCGTATCTGATCCGCGTATCTCTTCATCTCGTCTCGTGCTTTTGTTAGCGCGGCATGTGCCTCCTCGTGCACTCTCTTCATTCGCTCTGCAAAGTCCTCCGCTGCTTTGACTTTTCCTTCCCTTCTCGGTTCGAAACCCATCCTGGGGTTGTAGCCATGATTAGCGTAGAACGGCGACACCTGGATTGCCAAATGAATTCTGTTGTTGTAGGCGAACTCGCCCAACGCAATCCACTCTGGCCAATCATCTTGCCGATAATTAACGAATAGTCTCAGGTACTGCTCAACACCCTGATTGACTTGTTCGGTCTGTCCGTCAGTCTGCGGGTGATAAGCCGTAGACGTTTTTGTTTGTATCTTTAGTAGTTTATTTAATTCGCGCATCAGCGCAGCTGCGAACTGAGGTCCCCTGTCTGATATAATTGAGTCGGGGAGTCCATGGTACCGCCACACATTATCATGATATAACTTAGCCAGGCCAAGCGTGCTGGTCTCCTCCGTTGTAGGGATTGCGTGCATCTGCTTTTTGGCCTGGTCGACTACCACTAAGAGTGTGTTGTATCCTTGCACCTCTGGCAGCCCCGTAATGAAGTCTGCAGAAATTGCTTTCCACGGCTCCGTAGGGGAGTCGATCGGTTTCAGCTTGCCCGCTGGAGGTTTTGGCACATTCTTGTACCGCTGGCATTTGTCACAGCCATCTACATAGTCGAACACAAACTTTGTCATGTTCGGCCACCAATAATTATGGGCCACCAACTCCAAGGTCTTCCACCGCCCTGGATGCCCTGCGATTGCCGAGTCGTGGTGCAACTTCACGATCTCGCGTCTCAACTGTACCTCCCTTGGTATGTACACTTTTCCCCTGAATAACACCAGCCCCTGCTCTTCGCTCCATTCCTCTGTCCTTAGCCGTTTCGTCGGCGACCTCTTCAACTCCTGTTGGGAATGGAGTGGTGAACAGTGACAGGAGGAGTTAAGGACAAGGTTAAGAAGATGAAGTTAATCTCAAAGGCTAGTGAGTGAGGGAGTCTGCCACAGGGAGGAATGTTATTATCATCTCCTACATGATGTGCAATATTTATACTACACAGTTAGGAGGTATAGTGTAATGCACTCCTTTAATATATAAAGGAGGTATTCTGTAATAGACCCCTGTACCAGTTAATAATGGAATAACTATGTCATATCCCCTATAACAGTGTCAATAATAGTGACATATGATATCATGGCTTGGTAAGTCCTAGACTTCCTGCAGGGTGTGTCATAGACACTCTATCCAAGGCTCTGTTTCTGATAGCCTATGATAGACATGGCTATATCTTGCCTATCCTATGATAGACATGCTGCAGGATGATTAATCCTGTAGCATGTGTTAACTGTGGATTCCCCTATATGTCTCTGCATGTGTTAATATGACTTAGCATATTCTGGCAATATTCCCTAGGCATGTTAACTGCCTTGGCTTGCCTGTATACTCTTGTATACATAATCCCAACAACTCCTCCACAGCTTTCACTACCGACTCGTCCCATTCTTTTGCCTTCCGCACCTTGCTCAACAACTTCTCTTCGGAGCCCTTGATCAATAGGTGACTGTGTTGCGTAGCCTTGATCGTGAAGAATTCTGGCTTAAGCAATGTCACGTCTTCATTGTTGTGTTCCCCGTCTCTCTTGAAATCTGGCCACCTGGACAGGGCATCGGCCTTTCCCATTGCCGTGCCAGGTTTGTTGACCAGCTCGAAATTGAATCTTGATAAATAGAGCGCCCACCACGCTTGCCTCCGGTTCAACTTCTTTGATGTCATGAAGTATCGGAGATTGGAGTGATCCGTCCAAATCTTGATCTTATGCATTGCACCTTCTAAATGGTGCCACCATGCTTCCAGTGCCCTAATGATGCCAAGCATCTCCTGATCATGCACGTCATAGTTTCGCTTGACGTCATTTAATGACTTGGAGATGAAGGCACACGGCCTCCACTTTCCGTCCTCCATTTTCATTGACAATACCACCCCTGTCGCTACTCCAGAAGCATCCACTTCGACTCGCAAGGGCTTGGAAGGATCCGCAGTAGCGAGGATTGTGTTCCGTGTGAAGAGCGCCTTGAGTCCGTCGAACGACTCCTGTTGTTCCGTCCCCCATTCCCACTTCTGGTCCTTCCTTAATAGTTTATTCATGGGCGCGGCTACCTTGGCAAAGCGTCGGTAGAAATTTGCGAGACCCAGAAAGCGTTGAATATCTTTGACTGATCTCGGAACCGGCCACTCCTCTATTGCCTTCGTTTTTTCTCGGTCCATCTTGATTCCCGAAGGGGTAATGTGCAGCCCCAGGAATTCGACTTCATTGACTTTGAATTCGCATTTCTCTGGTTTCAAGAATAGATCGTTTTCTTCTAATCTTTTCAACACTTCTTCTACAATTTCGTTATGTCCTTTTTTGTCCTTTGTAAATATCAAGATATCATCTATATATACTACTACTGACCCCTGATTGATGAGGTCCTTCAGCACACCGTTCATCATGGTCTGGAACGTGGCTGGGCTGTTGCAAAGTCTGAAATACATAACCAACGGCTCAAACTCACCCCTGTGGGTCGTGAACACTGCTTTCCATTCATCTCCTTCTTTTACTCTGATGTTATTATATCCCCATCTCAAGTCCAACTTTGTAAATACTCAAGCACTACCTACTCTGTCTATTAAGTCACCGATGAGCGGCAACGGATAATTATTACGTATTGTCCATGCGTTTAAGTATCTATAGTCCTGCACCATCCTCTTTTTTTTGTCTTTCTTTGGGACGAAGAACACGGCCGACGTTTGTGGCGACTTGCTCTCTCTGATGTATCCCTTTTCTAATTGGTCATTCAAGAAGTCGTCGACTTCGCCTTGTTCTTGCGGTGACAGCCTGATGTTCTTGGCTTTCTTGGGCTCGTAACCAGGTTTCATCTTGATGGCGTGATCCCACGGTTTCTGCTTCAGCATGCGTTCAGACGCTTTCTTTGAGAACACCTTCATCCACCTCCGGAACCTTCGCGGAATCTTCGCCTCGATTTCTGACTCTGTCATTCAGATCTCAAGCTCCTCATTGCATACCGGATTTGTATTCTCTTCCTGGATGATCTCTTCCAGAACTCCATCTCCGTCTACCATCGTTCCTCCTGCTTGAATGAATGTGTCATTGTCCTCTACTTCCTCGATCATAGGACGGAATCTCTGTCTCTCGGCCAACTTCCGCCTGGCCCTATCCTTCTTCGCTGCTCTGATAAATACATTGCACTCCTGAGGGCAGCGCGTCATTCCAACCTCTCCAGTGTCCCAGTTGATGTCCGGGTTGTGCTTGCGCAACCACGGGTGTCCCAGGATTACCGTTGTCTTCCCTAGATTGCACACCTCAAAGACTGCCTTTTCTTTGTGGCCCCTGAATGATACCATTAGGGCAATCTCTTCCGTGATTGAGCCGCCCTGATTCAAGGTCCCATCAATGTTGTAAACTCTGATCGGTTGATCCAGAGTTTGGGTCTTAAGTCCGCTTCGGTGTACAAATTCTCTGTCTACGAAAAGTCCGGTAGCCCCGCTATCTAGTAATGCTCTGACTGTGCAGGCATTGTGTGTGTCTAAGGTGGTAATAGTAATAGGAATCATAATCTCGTTTTTTATCTTATTTGATCTTACAAAGTGTCGTACCCCCTCTTTAGGCTTTTTAGTAACAGCGTCTGTTTTGGTAACTACGGGAGTACAGGGAATTAAGCACAGCTCCGGGCTGCCGAGCCGACTTGTGTCGGGCCCCCCACCATTGTGACTAACTACCATATTACTATCTAAGCTAATTACTGTAGTAGTGTCCGTTTCCGTATCTGAGTCCATATTGTCAACCGAAAGTCCGTCATACCTATTCAGGGAAGCGAGCGAGGGGGGTCTCACTGGCCTCCGGCGGGAAAATCCTTCTTGGCCGCTGTTTCGGCCTCTTCTGCCAACTTCCGGACCCAATACCCTTTTAGGTCCTCATAGTTCATTGCCCGGATGTCCAGGCGCGATCTGCAGTCATGGGCCATGTGGCCCGGCTTCCTACACTTGTAACAAATGAGTGGCGGGCGTTTCACGCTCCTGTCCACATCCATTGCATTCGGGTCACGTGCTCGAGGGGGGTTTGAATTCCCCTGAGCCTGCTGGCCCCACTGTTGTCTCGCAGGTGGTTGTTCGCCTGCCCAGTGTGGTGGTGGTGGTGGCGCTGTACACCCCACTGCCGTTGTTGGTGCTGCTGATGCAGCCTTCTGTCCGAAGCGCCCTGCAAACAGCCTTTGTTCCGTCCTGGCTTGTCGCCACTGATGGTCCATCCTCATCACCTGCACGTACCACTCGTTGATGGTGGTTGGGGGATGGTCGCGATTGTTTAGCCACTCTCGCAACGGCGCCTTCAAAGACCGCTTGAATTCATAGATCAGCGGGGTGTCCGAGTAGCCTGACTCGTGCACCGCGATTTTAAAATTCTGGACATGTTCGTCCGCGGTGTCGTCTCCCTGGACCATCGTGGTCAACTGGAAGACCTTGGTGTCCCTAACGTTGGGATTGCCGAAAGATGATCGCAGAGCTGTCATCAGCTCCTCTGCATTCACAAAGGGTGGGGCTCCGCGCATCATTTGTTTCACTGCTACCTCGCGCCACTTTGCCGCCGTGCCGCCTTGGAGGTACAACAAGATCCAGATGATCTTTGCGTCCTCTGATCGGAACTCGTCAGGTTGACCATGGGTGTACATGTACACGGCCATCTCGAAACTGTCGAGCTCGTCCGACTTGCTGGAGAAGGGGAGGGGGGTGGCGACTTTGGGCATGCGGAAGGACTTTCTGCCAGCCACTGTGGACTCTGCGCGTTTTGCCTCATCGGCGCGCTCTTTCTCTCGTTTCTGCTCCATGAGGATCTCGAGCAGCTGGTCACATTTGCTAAGTGCCTGTGCGAGGAGTTCCTCTAAAGTTTGGATTGGGGGGGGAGGTTCGATGGGTGCCGTTACCTCGACGTTCTCGATTTCGGCCATGGAGAAGAGTGGAGGGGGAAGGAGGAAGGGTGTTGGGGGTGTGGAGAGAAGTCGGGTGCATGGGGAGAGGGACTGTCTGGTCCAATCGCTGATGGCGGGTGAGGCAGAGCAATGGGCGAGTGGAAAAGCAATAGTACCCTGGAGCGGGTGCGCGACCCTGCTGTGCTCCTTGGGATCGAAAACGGGAAGACATCGCTTTTGGGGCAACGTGAAGAAAAAGGTAAGGTCGAGGACTCTTGCGTGATGTAGAGCCGCGGTCAATCACACCACGCACACGCTCTCAGAACAATCGGGTAGCGTCCCACGAATGTCTGTGTCAAGTGATCCTCGGTCCATTTGAGGGTTTGCTCAACGGGATCAACCCTGATGAACGGTTGTGCTACGACTGTTCAACGGTGCTAACACCAGAGGAATGGGGAGGAGGGAGTGGGGAAGAATGTCTCGCGAAGCGAGCGGGGTGAGTATAAAATGTTGAACGGGGTCGGGCGTACCGTCGTCTCCACCTTACTCTCAGGACAAAGGTCTGTCTGAAGTAGGTGCAGACAAAAGTGTATAGGTACACTCGGCCTTGAGGGGATTGGAAATGTGAACGGTGGAAGGTCAAAGGCGTCTTGACTTCAACGGTGGCGGCGCGGAGTTTGCGCGCGTCGTTTCAAGTGAGGCCCGAAGAGAGATGATGAGAGTGATTTAAGAGGTGTGAGAGGGAGCGCGGGAGGAGGAATCGAGTTCTTCTGTTAGGACAACACAAACCACTAAGGGTTGCGCTGGCTCTCACAGTCGAACAAGGGAAAGAACAATCAAATAGTCTTAAGGCAGCCGCACAGGGTGGGTAAACCTAAGAGAACTCGATTAGAGTCTCTAGGCGTAATATTAACAACTTAAATACTACAATACATGAGTTAACCATGAGGTAACAGCATGGGCTACATGAGGCGTAATGACCATGCCTAAATCATGCGGTGTGCGCGATGTACGGATGCCATGTGTTTACCATGTGTCTGCTAACTCTATAATAACTACAACAAATGTAAATAAAGGGAAATGCGTAACTAAATAGTTTTAAATGTCCTTGGAAAATTGTACTCCTGACAGAGCACCTTCTGGACAGTGCCACCTACTGGGTGGGGTACATTCCTCAGTCTGCCCTCTCTCTAGAGATGAGAGACTCTATATGGCAGTTGGCTTGAGAACTCTTTGTTGCTGCCACTGCCTGGTTCTTGGACTCGCCTTTGGCCACCACCTTTGCGACAGCTCCAGACATCTCCTCTCCGGCCGCTGTTATCAACACAGCCTGCGAGACTCCCGGACACTCGAGTGGCACACCGGCTGGTGTTGCAACCAAGACTCCAATGGGGCCCCTTCCCCATCATCGCTGTCGCCCATGACCACAACACAACTGAACCCTTGTGGACCAGGAGGGGTAACACCCTCCATCCATTGTCAGGCAGCCTGTCCTTCTGGTCAGGGACAGAGCCTTTCATGCACCTCATCACTATGGGTAGGGTGCTCTCAGGGACCTGTCCCTGGGCTTGTCTTGGGTGAGTAGGGGGCAGCCTCAGCTGTCCACCCTCTCATCTGCTTCCACCAGCGTCGTTTGGGCCGGCCATGGTCACAGCCAGGTTTATTTGTTGGACAGCGGCAACACTGGGTCAGTGGTCCATCTCCAATGGGGGGGGTGGTCACCATTCTCTCTCTGGATAGTGGAAGTGGTTAACCTCTGGGTCTTAGGATCTGGGGGCTTGCGGTGAAGTGACACTGCTCACCAGCTCTGGCTTCGGCCAGGAGCCTGCATGTGGGGAGACCGTGGAAGCACTTGGGGGGAAGTTTTCTGGCTCAAGTGCTGCACAAGCGCAGTGGGCCTTCACACCCTCGAGGGCGGTATCTGTGGTCTTACCTGCTCACCTTAGTGGCTACCAAAAGATGTAGGGGCATCACCTTGAAGGGAGAAAAAGCATGGTCAAATCGTAGCATACTAAATTGTGTCTTTACTTCATGCCTGTGGACTGCGTCTGTGCACCGCATTATAAATTGTTGAACAAAAAAAAAAAAAAAAAAAGGGGGGCAGCATCAATGAGTAGCAAGAGACAGAGGACATCCACCTTGCCATTGAGTTCATATCCATGATGGTGATGTTGATCAGGTTAGCCCAAATTATTTCATTACTGCTTTATCAAAAGTCCTCATTAACTTTCAGTTTCAGTCCAATGTACATCCTCCCAATACCACTTTGTTGACACTTCTTATTACCTCACAGACCAACTTCACTTTCTGCCCACCAACCCCACTTTGTAAATTGTAGCCAGGACTGTAGGTAAATCATGATGTGTTGTCATGATCTTTATACCACTTTCCGATGTTCTTAAGTATTTTATGAGTTGGCACACTTCACTGCTTGACATTGTGCATGTACTCTCCATGCTGCTATGACCCAAATTAAGGCAAAGATTCTATGTAAGTACTAACATCTTGCCATTTATTACTTTTCTGACATTCTGAGAAATTCTACCCCTCCACTCTATCTCATCTAAGCCCTCTCCAGACAACCATGACAATCAGTAAGTTATTGCATCTTCTTGCAACTTTGAGCTTGACTGATTGCAGGTTGTTATTATTGCAGGTTAATGTCTAGTGTCTGGCCAATATCCCCCCCCTCCCACTCATTCCCTAGCACCCTCTCTGCTATCCAACTTATGATCCAGGTTCAAGATCTGAGTGGTTCCTGTGTTATTTAACTGACTCAATAAATGATTTGATGAGTTGGCAGAGGACCCACTGGCTTATCATATGAGCTAGCTTCTGAAATATTTTCAGAATTTGTGCTACTTTATTTCCCAAGTTAGCAAAAAATGTGACTTGAGTCATGGCATTGCTACTTTCATTCCACCTAAGGGTTGTAACCAGTAGGCTGTCCATGTCATAGTGACTACATGGTATACAACTTCACTCACAACACTCTGCTTTGATGGAGATAAGTTCTTGATATTTGGCTTTCATTTGAATCATTTCCCTTTCACTGACACTTGCAGCTGATTGGGGATTGGATGGAGAAAGCTACCTGACTTGAACATCTTCATGACTGCTGCCAATTGATACTAGGTGAATAGAGATGGAAAGGAAATGCCATGGATGGGGGATACCTGATTTATAACCAATTGCTGAGATATGATCATCAATCTGATCAGATAGGGCAGGGATGGATGGATATCCATTCGTTTTGGCACAAATGGAGGACAGCATTCAGTGATTGAGCTACTTGGTTGTGAAGACCTGGACTGGGAGCAAGGTACATTGATAGTTACAGCATAGAAGAGAGGGGAACATGCCAATTTGGGGCAGGGACTGGAGCACCTTCAGCTGGGCTCAGGCATGCTAATCTCCAAGATTTCCTCTCCCAACCAACAGTCTATTCCAATCTCGGGGTCTGACAATCACATCAAAAATAGGGTATTTCACGGGTGCGGGTATTCCCGCGGTGTTTTGGTCACGGGTGTGACGGTTACGGGTATGGTGTTGGATTCTGCCGCACCGCGAAGTACCGTTGACCCGTACCCGCGGTTTGCGGTTATTCCACAGGTTACTACAGGCACCCCGTATTTCTATTTATGGCCGAGTTTGGAGTTTTATTTTTATTTTTAGTTTCGTTGTCGACAGTACAGCATCTGATGAAACTCCGACATGTGACCAACCTCAAGGTCTGGCGTCTCTCGCCGTCTGTTTCATCCTGACTCCCCCCTCAAGTCTACCTTCACAAACTCGCTAGACAGCCGTCCGTGCCATGCTTCTCCCCCCCAAACCCTGCTCTCTGGGGTTTGGATGACACGATCGCAACCGACTCGCGCCATCATCAATTCGTGCTTACATGTGTCTTGGGTCGTGGAGCCGACATGATCTTCTGTTGATGGGGGATTTGTTATCAGCATTAAGGCAAAAGAAGCGGAGACGAGTGGAAACTGAGAGTGAAGATTAGTGACTGGAAGTGCTTAGCCACGTACGAGGATTCGTTTGGACATTTCACCGCGGGTACCCATGGTACCGCGGTTATCTTGTGATACCGTATATATTTGGTACGGGTTTATACCCGTACCCATAGAGGTTAAGGTGGGATACTGTACTAATATGACCATCTCTTTGTGGCTTGTGACATGTGACAGATGACCAACTCTTCAAAGTTGGAAAGACTGTGTGACAAACCTCAGATCTCTTCAAAGCCCCCAATTTGGCTGAGATGCCACACACTACATGCACTAATGTCAGGATGTGGTCAGACACAACTTAGGAGAGGGCATTTGAATGTTAAAAGCTTGTTGACAAAATTGTTGCATGCTTCGAGCAAACACTCTGGACTGTGCAGCTACAACAATGACTGCGCTCAACAGCTTTACCATCCCAACAGATGTCCATGAAGTCATCCTCCCAGATCCCAAATGTTCTATATCTCAGATTCTCGCTTTTGCAATGCCCATGTTGGGATATGGCATACAGGCAAGCCAAGGCAGTAACCATGGCTAAGACATATTCCCCAATGTGCTAAGTCATTAACACATGTTTAACAGGAGTTAACACATGTAAGGACTACTAGGGGGATGCACAGTTAACACATGCTGCACAGTGAAACACATATAGCATGTCTATGATAGGCTATCCAAGACAGAGCCTTGGATAGAGTGTCTAAGACCCATACTGCAGGAAGTCTCAGACTTGCCAAGCCATGATATCACAGGAGGTACTATGACACTATTGTTATAGGGGAAATGACTTAGTTACTCCAAGAATAACTGATACAGGGATCTATGACAGAATACCCCCTTAATATATTATAGGAGTATATTACACTATGCCTTCTAGCAGTGTTGCATATATTCCACACTTTGTAGGAGATGAATAGACATTCCCTGCCTGTTCCACACACTCACTACTTTGTCTGAGTGATCCCTCACTTGCTCTCAAAGACCTGATCCCAACAGCCCACATAGCTGAGAATGGCTGTAACAACAGTGAATGTAGCACACTTTGTCTCAGGACAGTTGCCTACATTTATTGACAACATAAACATCCTAAAAACATGGCCAATCCCATCCCATAACCTCCTCAGCAATATCCAGGAAAAGGCTCTAGAAACGCATGCAATGTCCATCCATTATCCACATGTGCCAACATCCCACCCAGCTTGACAACTCCACTTCCTGCTCCAGGTCTTTACATACTGGAGGGAAACCTCCTTGCTGTGCATGTATGTGACGGGCCTGTGGAGCAGTGCAGAGCTATGGTTGATGAAAGAGAGGACTACAGCAGCATCCTACTGCTTGCCAGATAGGTGCCATCTTTGTGAAGAGGCACAGGCTATGTTCCTTGCCATCCATTGGGCTAGTAATGTGTGTGTGTGTCATGGGTTTACTGAAGCTGAACCAGTCACCAAATTAGCAAGTTATCTTTCTCAGGACTGGTTGGTGATTACTCACAGCAATCACCAACTTGACCTTCTCTGATGGAAGGTTGCTCACTCAGGAGTGGATCCATGGTCTCCCTGTGAGGTTGTAAATCTCAGCTTCTTTCAAGATAGTGCAGATCTATAATACCAGAAATACCACCCCATACAATGAAGCAGAAGGAGCTCACCATTTATGGAATGTTGGTGAGGAGCTAGCAAGTGGGATATGGATGACGGTTGTCAGGATTGTAAATGTCAACAACAACCATTGGATTGCAGTTGTGGTGGATGCTGTGTGGTCAACCATCCAATGTGGTGACTCATTGGGTGGTGACAATATGGAGGTAAAAGCTGCAATAGCATGGTGGATCAATGCCCACATACCCCATGAATTCACTGAGGGCTTACCAGTAACATGTCAACAAGATATCCACTCCTGCCTCATCTTTGCAGTTAATGCAGTCAGGCACTTTATCCTATTAGTACAAATACCTCTGCTTCAACCCAAGGCAGCAGCCAAAGAAAGAATCTCTATGTTAATGCATGTTGCCCATCATGACCTTGAGCTGGTGAGTTACAGTGTCAATAGGTGCTGAGAGCTGGATCTGATATTCTGTAGTGACCAGCTCACTGGGACCCACCTGGAGGTCATATCTGTACATTCAGTATCCTTCCAGGGGATCTGCTTGACTTGGGCTGCCAGAGAGTGGGTGCTTCCAGAGGGTGAGTTGTCCTATCAATTACTAAGGGAAAAAAGAAAAGAAAAGTAGAGAAGCTACTGACCTCGGTCATCAGTACATAGGGTGTTATGGTAAGACTCAGATTTCCAGCTAAAACAGAGAAAACTAGAAAATTCTTATTAACAATAACATGGCTTGTAAAACTGCCCATGCTCACCCCCAGTCACCTGGATCTCAGCAGATTTGCACTTCTTAGCAGCTCTGGTGGATAATTCAGATAGATTGAGTTGATGAGACTCAGAGGACAATAATGTCTCTAGCAACACCAATAAGACTGATGTAGTGATCACCAGAAAATATTTACCTCCCCTGGCCACAGGTGCAGGTGTTGCCCATGCTGGCACTGGTACTCTGTCACCAGACTTGGCCTGGGACATACTAGTATCGGTCCTGGTATACAAGGAGTGTCCTTCAAGAAAATTCAGTTATTTTAGTAATTATACAATTATAAGTAGCTTCAATGAAGGTATTTACCTGGCTCCAAAAGCTGTTGGGATGCTTGAGGCTGAGCACTGTAAATGTCAAGACTTTGGTCATGGCCTTCAAGATCATGTGATAGATTGCCAGTGTGAGGATAAGCTCCCATAAATTCTGCATTGAAGTGGTAGTTTTCCTTGCTGCCCATTGTGGTATTGAGTCAGTGAGAGAAGAGAGAGGAAAGAAGATGCCACATATATTTGTTGCTAGTAGACAAGCTGCTAACTATAGAAAACACTGCACATTCTCCAATATGCATGTGATGACAAACACTGGCAGGCAAAAGCGGATCAGGTTCTAATATGATTGATTGAGCATGAAGACCTACTTAGAACTTGAAGAACTTGAAAATGATGAGACTTGGAGTCTTTATTTCCCAACAATCAAAGAAATTTTAGAATTTGCATGCCAAGCCCATGCACTTTTCCTTGTCCAGTGGGTTCTATTATCACCAATAGAGCCAAACAAACAACTAAACAAAGCAGCCAAAGGGGCTTATTGACATGGTATCAGCTGCCACCAAGGCAAACTTAAGAATAGCACATTCTTTTACTTTGGGTAAACCTGCACAGCCTAGCCATCACACCAGAGAAAATGATCAGGATGGAATTGGCAAAGCAGTAGTTCTTTCCTATCCAGTGCAAGCTTTACATGAGGCAATTTTTGACACTTAGCTAGTATTTAATAATAATTGCTGTGGCGATAGTATCTGGTGGGAATGGCTACACTGATTGCATGCTGCTGTGCTTGACTTTGTTTCATCTTTGTCAGTAAGTGTGTATTATATCAAGTGCAAGTGGATCAGGCCAACATTGCAAATGCGCTGCGTCAAATTTCTCAGAAAGAAAATGGATTCTCTAGCACAGCTGCTGGGTCACTTTTCATTCACACCTCTCTGCAACAAGCCTGTGGACTTAGGGAAGTCCACCCTTTCCGAGCTGACAAGGAAGGTTGAAGAAGTTGAACCAGCAGGATTCTGCCACCCAGATCCAACACATATTCTTCGGACTTTCCCATCCACTGATGTTATCGACTCTCTCCTCCCTCAACTGCTTATATGCAAACTTGGTAGGGGAGGTGTACTTGTCTCACTTCCAAGCATGAAGATGGGTGATTGGAGTTCTTATGTATGTCCAATTTTCCATACTAACCATCCATGCTGACTTTGTGACTCACTCTTCCTTCGGACAGCCACCCAACTTTTTCCAATGTTGCGATGCTGCTGAATCTGAGTACAACCACTTGGCTAACTTCCACGACCTTTTGCATGTGAAGGAAATATTGGTTGCAGTCAGATTTTGCTCTAAGCAGCAAAAATTGAGGCTATTGGATGTTGGATCATTGGTGGCAAGGGCTTGCAGATGCATTGTACACCTGCAGGCTGGATGTTGAGAACACAACCTCACACTGGACTTCTGCAGTCTCAATGACAAACATCATAATTGCTTGCCCAGTACTCATCCTTATATGATTCTGTTACAATTTCTTGATCCCAAAGAGGGACCTGATGAATTTGCAGATTTTTGAGAGTACCACAACTGGGAATGGGCAGACATTGATGTCATGGCAGCAGCAGCCAGCTGCTCAGATGATGGTAATGTCAGCAGTAGTGATGATGATGCTCCATAAATGGTCACTGTGAGTACATGCAATATCTAACCATTGCATCCTCATCTCACAATTAGAACAGTTCAACCACATCTCGCTGCATACATATGAGCCATAGCACACAGAAGATTCATGGCCCTTGTAATGTAGTTAGAATATGGATGGCTTGTTGAAGTTCATACTTTATTACTCACATATATAGACTGCATGGATGGTGTCGCAATTGTGGTGGGTGTATGCTGCCCATTGTGTCATAAATAGTTTGCAGTAGATGCATTGCAAAAAGAGGTGCTTGAAGTGTACCTCTCGAATACCAGCACCTCCGCTGTTGTAACAGTCAGTGTAAAGACAAAAGGTTGTCATTCTCCAACAGGTCGCATGGTGCAAGTCCTCAAGGACATTCATGATATTCCTTGCTTCTTTGAGTCATAAGCATAAGGCAAGATGCACATTGTGAGAATAGCCTGCAAAACTGAGCCTGCGGAAGGCTGGCATTGTGCGATGCATTGAGCACTGGCATAAGTTTGGCATATGAATTCAGGGAGTCAAATTTTGGAATACTAAGGTCTGGGATATCATCATGAATGCACAATGATTGGACAGGTCATAGCAGCAACATACTGGCAACACCAGCTTGCCAAAATCTGCCTTGCCCAAGCTTCTTTGGTCTTTGAGAGGCACGTTCTGCTGCCATACAAGTTAATGTTAGTAATAAACCAATGATTACTAGTAAACATCATATTTACCAATCCAATTACGAATGGGACATTGGGACTTGCATCGAAGATAATGGCATTCTCACGTTGAAGGGGGCCACCAGTTAAAGCTGGAGAAGGTAACTCCGGTGTGTTAGAATGTGTGCTGATTGTGTCTAGCAGAGACTGGAACTGAACACTGGCAGGCCCAGGAAGGGTGGGACTTGGAGTGTCAACTTGGGCATCAGATTCCATAAACAAATTAGGACATGCTAGTTCCGATGACTCAGACTCAGACAGTGAGAAGAGACTGGAGGAAATCATGGAGGTAAACAGAGAGGGTGCTGGGTACTTTCAAGTTTGACAGATTGTCCCAGCCTTATACTTCTCTTTTGGTATAATGATGCTCAGGGATAAATTGCTATATATTGAGTTGTATCCAAAGTTGATGAATTGTCTTTCAAAAATATTTTGAACTTGCTGAATTTGGTCACGTCACCTAAATACATCGAGTAGCCAACCATATCAGGTGTCACAATTGAATGTTGAGAGGCAATACAACCACTTGACATCCTTACGACATGCTTAGGTTTCTCCTCACTCTTACTAACTGATTTACTAAGTAGAAAATAAGCAACTTGAGCAGCTTATCATACTTATCTATGAAATAAGCAGACTAAGTTCGCTAATAATTTTCTAGATTTTCCTGATGGTGACTGGACCAGTGTGTCTGCCCTGTCTCAACGTACCATGCCCAAGATGCAAGGCATGCACATGCATTTTCTGGCGATAATTTTTTGTGCTATATAATGCCATCTCCCCCACATGAGGTTACTTAGTACTTAGCACTCATTGTCACGACTTGTCCAGATGCAACTAAACATAAATGAAATACACCAAATGAGTAATTTTATCAAGGAACCTCAGATGACATGAGTTGATAGCCTGAGCCTGAGACGGTTGAAGCACTGACATGTCACTGCGCAGATCACTGCCAGCGCTCTCATCAGTGTTTCCATTTCAGATCCCAAGAAGAATCGGACAGCTTGAATTTATGGGATTGCTTCCTTTTTGGATTCGTCATATTTGGATACTTGTATGACCAAACTTGTTATAAGTACGAAGCTTCAAACTGGACTTGGACATTGCTCATATCACTTGGACTTCAAATGGATGATATAATGAACGTCAACCCACCCTGCCATGATATTGGTGTGGATGCAGAGGACTCTCTTCGTGTCACTTACGCCAGCGCAAAGCGACAAATTGCTGCATTGGAATCACAACTGCAGGCACTTCAAGAAGCTAGGAAGAAACAGAAGTTGTGAGTAACTAGCTGAGTCCACCCCGACGTATTTTTTATTTTTGCTTCTTTTGGGGACAGGGACAAAGTATCAACTGTCACCCAAGGTCACATAATCTGCAGACTAGCTTCAATGTTCCAAGCTATCAAGGAACTAGTAGATGAGAACAATCGGTGTTGTGCTCTTGAGGTGGATGTGGAAGATGTGGAAGATTCTGCAGATGATCACACTTTGGAGTAAGTGCCCTCTTCATAACCCAACCTGTCTCGCTCAACCACCTTTTTCTGTAGACAGCATCACACATTTCGGGCTTACACTCTCCTCATCCAACATCTTCCTGGGCTCAAAGCCAAGCTAGTGGACCTCAACATCTCCCAGCTTGGGGCATATTTTTGAGATGTGATATTTCTTTACCCTCCAAAACCACATTAACTAATTCTGATACCTCACAGTTGCACAAAGGAGCAGCGGGTGCTTGAGGCAATGATGCAGCCAACCTCAAGCCTGCAGTTGTCTCCTGGGTTGCAACACTTTCTGAGAATCCCATGACCTTGCTGCCACCAAATACCAAGACTGATCATGGCTTCGAGAATGATGCCACTGGTGGCCTCCTTTGTCCTATCAACTATGATTGGAAAGATGAATGGCAAGGTTAAATTTTCTCATTTAGTTGTTAATTAAATGCCCCTCTCTAAAGTGTGCATCAGAACATCCATGATGGCCATCCTGAATTCATAGTCATGGCTGACTCATGGCCTGCTTTCCTTTATCCACATGGCAAAGCCAATGATGAGGACGTTGAGCATGCACTATTTCAAAGTGCTATCCTTGTCAAGGTGCGATGCCACCATCATATACCTTCCTTCTTTTATCTCATGGGTAGAATTTGTAGGCTTTCAAGTTCATCTTTACATCGCCTACTTCCTCTCTAGACATCAACACTGAAAACAATATTCAAAATCAGGTGCCTCAGCCTCTGAAGCGTATTAGAGGTAGCAAAGCACCTACTCATGGCAATGTCGCTAGTTTCCTTGGCATGAGATCAGTCACACCACAATCTATTGCTTATGTTGCCATTCAGGTAAGATATATATGATCAGCCTGCTTATGCATTGTGGTATGATTGATGACTCTAACAACCACACAGTTACAATTTGCCTTGTCTAGTGCATCTGCTTGGAATGAGAATGATGGCTGCTTCAGCTATCCTGTCTTTTATAACAATGTCATCGATTTCTTTGAGGATATGCCTGGGCCTGCAGCTCAAGTTCATGTGCAGAGTCTGCTTTCTTGGTGGACCAGGTATTCATGCTATGTCTATTAGCTCAGGGTCTTACTGAAAACTAAACTTATGGCAGGAAGATTTTCGGAGACCACCATGTTCGAACACAAGCTCAATCACGACCTGGTTCATCTGTGTCAAAGCTAGCTAGCCAACGTGCTGCATGTGAGCATGCCGGTGTTTGATATGTTGTTGTTACAATAGTGTTGAATGTTGCTTTGTTGATCAGTAATAAATGTTGCTCCTTTTTGAACATCATGGGATACCTGTCAATTGCCCCATGCTATTATATAATATTTTCCTCTGTATACATTAGAATGTCACTCAGCAGCTGTCCATGCAACAAATATAGGGGATGGTCGGTTTGCTTCATCTCTCATTTTGTTGAAATGAGGTCCAACTGTTCCAACAATGTTGCAGTTCATCACAATAGATATCTCTTGGACTTACAATTTCTGCTGGGAAAATATTTGATCCTTACAGGGAACGTGGCTGCACACTGCCACGTGCGTTATACCTCCACCTTCATTCCTGTTAACCAGTTAGAAGTGGTATCGCACCTGAGGCGTGTTTCTATTCCATACTACGGGATGTAGTGTCATGATGTTATGAGTTGCGATGGGATACCATTCCTTGATTTCTAGGAAAGATGTAAAATTAATATATATATCCTACCAGTGCATTAGGGTTGTTCACGGTTGCCATTTTTCATTCATTTTTGACTCATTTTGTCATCATTTTCCATTTCATTTTGATTCCATTTTTCTCAAAAATGAAACTGAGAATGAATAAAAAATGAATGTAAAATGGAACCCTACCCTCACTTTTGCAAAAAGGGAACCGAAAAATGATCATTTTTCATCTTTTTGGCACTGTGCCTGGCAAGCAAAATGCATTTTCGCATCTTTTCTTAATTTCACTTCCCAGGGTGTTCACAGTAACCATTTTTCACATCATTTTTTATTTCATTTTCGGTTCCCTTTTGTGCTTTCCTCTGCCAAATACACAAAAATGGCCCAAAAATGAGTTTGAAAATGAGCCAAAAATGAGCAAAGAATGGCTACTGTGAACAACCCTATTACCGCTCAGCACCACTTCTCTGCCTGCTGGACTAATGGTGACAGTGTAATTATATTCTGTAGTTACATAGCATGAGACTATGGATGTGAGGTAGCTATATACTGCACCAATAATTCTTTTGGCTGCCTCGGCATCTGGCGCCATGTAATCACCAAAGTTCCATGTGGCAAGCAACTTTCTCCTTGCATTTCTAAAGTGTCCACCAGAAGTCCCATAACCTTATGGATATGCAACTTTTTTATTGTCCTAGTCTAAAACGCATCATTAAAGTGTGTTTTCCGAATGCGACTGTGGTATATATGGTGGTAGTAGTGCCTATAATTTTACAGTAATCTTTTACAAATTACAACTGTTCTACCACTGTGCTGCCACCTGTAATCTATGGGATGCAGTAGCAATAATTCGACAACCTCGAACTGTTTCCATATGGTGCTGAATAAGTGCCTCTTGTATGGACGGTAGCTTGTGAGCAAAAATTTACTTGTATTTCTATAGTGTCCACCAGAAGCCCTATAAGATTATGGAAATGCAGCTTCTCTTGCCGTAGTCCAAAACATTGCCAAAACATATCACTTAAGGACGTTTTCCGAATGCGACTGTGGTATATATGGTGGTAGTGCTGCCTGTAATTTTTACTGTAATAATTTTGGATTTTTTATATCTTTTACACGCTACAACTGTTCTGTATAGGCATGACAAAAAATCATGAAATCACTGATGATTGACACAGGAAGCACCGATTTATTGTAAGCAATCTTTCTCTCTTGGTGCAGTTAGGTTCCTTCAGCATTTTCCTGCCATCATGGGGATTCAAAGGTACCATTGGCACCAGGCTTCCTATTGAATTAGGATTTGGTGGAGCAGACTTATCAGTGCTATCAACGGAACCATTACTTTTGCTCTCATGCAGTTAGGGCCGTACAAAATTGAAAACCAAGGTTTGCTGTCTGTCACACTGTCTTCTATGCCTACATCTCTCCACCAGTCTCTCTTAATGCCCAGCTAGTACATGATAAAATCTCCCCCATTGCAGTGTTGGGACTGACCCAGGTAATTACCATTTCGGTAAATATCAAGGGTCAGTACTTTTTTTTTTACCGTATCGGACTGTGGGTCAGTAGGGTAAATTTGACGGAAATATTACAAAATATGTCAAAGGGTATCTACTCATCATCTGGCACTGCAACGGGGTTTGATGATGCTCCAGGCACTCCCTCTGACCCACCGTTGTCAACTTCGCTGGCCAACTTGTTGAGCATCTCATAGAATTCAAGCTCTTGCCTATAATTTCGCACCCCTTGTATCCAAAACATATCCCACCCTGCTTCAACGGACCAGTTGAACAAGTCTGCTATGGTGATTGGATTCTTTTGACCGAAGTAAACCCTTACCTGCGAACACAGGTCAAATTATCATAGGAATTGACAAAAATGTTTATCAGCACGTACACGAGGGAGGATTCGATCGTGAGCTCCAACTTCCGCATTGGCTTCTTCGTCATCGGAACCGGAATCGGCATCAGCATTGGCTTCAAGCTGACGAGTGAGGGCTGAAAATGAATGCCGACCTGCCCCATCTCTCCCATGAAGGCTGCGGCCGACTTAAAGATGCCAATCATCCTCTTCCTCGTCAATTTCTCCCTCACTGCCACCTGACTCACTGCCACCTGACTCACTGCCACCCTCAGCTGCCTGTTCCTCAGCCTCCCTGACAATATCCTCATCTTCTACTCAACTGCCAGATATGTCGGTATTGGTTACTGCTGCTTGGTAATTGCCAAACTTGCGCTTCAAATGGATGCGAGCGGTTCCCTCCTGCGCATGAAGTCGCCGTAATTCACCTTTCACCAATGCACAGTCACGCAGCCGTTGCACCCCCAATCTGTTTCGTTTCTTTGTCTTGATGTCTCCCATGCTCGAGAAGATGTGCTCTGTCGACGCTGAGTTTGGAACAAAACTGAAGATCAGAATAGCAAGCTTAACAAGTGAGTTCTCTGCATCCAGAATCTTCCACACTCGAATTGAATCATTTGAATTATCCTATTCCATAATTATATTATGTGTATTTCATCGGGAATAAACAATTCACGTACCAATTCCTTTAAGGAGTCCCTCAGTTCCTCAATCGGCCACTTCGCATTGGAATACACACCCTCACGAGTGTGGTAGTTGTAGACTTCTGTCATTAGATCGCTCGGACATTGATCTACTTTGAAGACACAGATATAGAGCCGGCGAATGATGCCCATCAGGACAGCAACTGTAAGATTGTTGGCGTTGCGTAGAGAGGGATTGATGAATGGATTGAGGAAGAAGCACGCAATGAAGAGGTCTTGGTCAAGTTTCAGCCAACGCTTTTCAATACTGTCGAGAATCTTTGTAACTGGGTGGGAGTTGTCCTCCTCAACAGCATCGGGGTGGGTACGATCGCTGACTCTGAGCCTGGTATACACACGATACAGATTACCCAACACAAGCACAATGTGATCGCATCGAGTGTTGGCACCTTGGGCGACATTTATGGCAATGGCGAGGGGCTCGATGTGTGTTTTGATGCTGTGCCCAAGTTTACTCCTGAGTGCAGTGGTAACAAAGCTTCAGTGACGTACATTACAACTTTATCCCACCACGAGTCATTCTTCACTCGTCTCAACACATTCCTTGCCTTTCGTTTTGCCTTTGCCTTGGGACCAACCGTGGTAATTATTTCGTCACCATGCTTTACAGAAGTCACCTGGAGTGGTTTCCAAACCTCCAACAACCGTGTCAATGTAGCACAGTGGGCTGTCCAACGGGAGACGACGGGAGATATTAATGCACGACCTTTCCCATCGTTCATGCTTTTCTGTTCCTCAGTATATTTTCCCAGAGCATACGAGTGGTTGTTAAACCACGTTGTCACCTCACTGCTTTCATCCAGTACCGTTGCGACCTCCGGATTTCCTTTCTTGTAGTCAGCAAGTATCAGCGCGATCTGCAACAATTATGTTACGCAGTTTGAATGGGGATGTCATGAACATTACTTGGTGGGCCCAGCAATCAGCAAGGAGAAGGGACGGAAATTCTTCCCCCAACAACCGACGACCCTTCCGCTCATCACCTCCTGCATCGCCTGTCACCCCTATTGGCTCTAACCCAAGGCCTCGCAGGTGCTCAAGTTCTTGTTTAAGGAGTTTGAAGATGTTCTCTCCCGTTTTTTGTTCAGCTGACTGGTCATGAACCCATGTCAGATGTGCCTAAGGAGAAGAATATCACAAACATCAATCATCCAATTAGACCAGGATTACATACTTGATGATTGGCCATCACCATGAACGCAATCAGGTGTTTTTTGGATATGTCTTTCCATCCATCTGCCTGCAGGGTTGCATAGTGTCCCTTTGAGGCTTCTTGGACACATCCTTCAACCCTCACCACTTCGCGACTCAAAATTGAGCCTGCAAGCTTCTTACGATCAGGTAGGGTAGCACCTGGAATGAACATGGTAAATAGCTTGCGAACTTCGGGGTCTGTGACTGACCACCCAGCTGAAATGCATGCACGCAGCAGTTGATCCTCAAATACAACCTGCTTCATAGGAGAAAAGGCTAATGCTTTGGCAGCTACAACTGTAAAACTCTTCTGCCTCTTTTTCATTTGACCAGTTTCTTCCATCCGACGCTTCCCTGTCCCCTTTGACGATGATGATGCCAGGGTTGGTATGATTTCAGGGTCTGTGGCACTCCCGGACCCAGAATCTCCTCGCTTATGCACGCGTGCCTTCTTTTTGACTTCTGCGGGACAATATTCGCAGCCGAGAAGATGGTTCACCATCACAGTAGTTTTGCCTGTGTGGCACTTCGCCGCCGCTTTTGCTGAGGAAATATATATATTAATGCACCCCAGTGCATAAGAAATCATCAGCTCACCTTCGACCATGAGAAACTCAGTGGAACGAGCAGCATCCACAAGACCATCTGACACTGCCTTTTCTTCCGCGTTTTGGATGACACGCAGCTTTTCTTTCGTATAAAAAATGCAGTCGCACGCCATGAAATGTCGAGTTGACTTTTTGGGAATCGCGATGAAAATACTGCCAAAGCCAGGACTTCTCTCGCCCCATTGGGGTAGTAAATACTAGTAATGTATGATGGTCAGACGTTTGGGCCAGCCCTGCCATCTTCGTTTGGTAGTTGAATATCTAGGTTTGATCTCTGACCGGACTTACCCGACTGACCCCACTGACCCACCCAAAATCTGACGTCCAAATGACTGACGGTAATTACCCACTGACCTGGGTAAGGTCAAAAACATTTTTACCGGTCAGTCCCAACACTGCCCCATTCAATGGGCTTGTTTGACTGCAATCCTTTCAACAGGGGCCTGGCTTTTGATGATATTCAGTATTACCCGGGCACTGTTCCGGAATTTTGATTTCAACTTGCCCAATAATCGTTCCCTTCTCGCCAACATTTTTGAATAACAGGGCTCTGCCTAGCGTGACATCACTTTTATCACCCTTGATCGCACAGAGGGCCTCGGCGCCACGGACGGCAACCTCACCATTGGAGAGATCGAAGGCCAGTTTGCCGCCATTTCAAATACGCCTATCCTCCCGCAGTTCCCTGATCGACAGGGATGCTGATGGACAGCATCTCGATAAACGGACACCCGATTCTGATACCGACAACTATTCAGGGTGTACCCCCCGGAAAGTCCGTCGTGGCCATTTTTGACACGAGAACTACGACCATCATCCTTCCAAGACGCCGTAGTTTTGCTGACTCCAGGAGCGGTGTTTGACCCTGCACAGGAATTGGTCATTTCGTGCAACGGGAGCATCACGGTGGAAATTCAACTTGGGTGCATACCTCCTCTCGATATACTACTTCTTCCCCAGTCATTGTCATCACAGTGGGTGAACGGCTCCCTGTCCACCCGCTCGATGTATCACTCACAAATCCGACCGAAATATCGTCACTTTCTGTAACTCTCTCATTCAATTCGTCGACATTCAACCTGGCACCCTGGACGTCCTCCTGCCAGGCGCCCCGGCCATGCGGAACCTGGTGACACTGGGTCTCTTTTCCACCATTTCCTGCCTACTTTTTGATTCAATTCTCTGATCAGATCTGATTTCGGTAACCCTCACGCTCGACTTTATCCCGGGCACGACATCATTCATGCAGCTTCTGTCTAGAGCGGACGCCGCGCAGGCTGCCTCTGACTTTACTGATGTACGCACAAAGGAACTGGCACAGTTGACCAGGTTAGCTGCAGACAGTACAACTGGCCAACTCGACCAGTTCTCATGTTAACCTGCCAGTGGTTGCGAATGATACTAGTAATGAAGGAGGCACTTGGGCATACTGACCAGCTGTTATCGCGCTTTTGGGAGTTAATCTGGCGGTGGTGTTGGTGCTTGTGGTGTTTAGGTACATGAAGAAACGGGCGTCGAAGGTTCTGAAGTTGATGCGATATGAGACCGTGGAAAAGAGTAGTGATCTATGAATCTATTATTAGCATGGCATAGATAAATCCCCACTGCCAGGATGGAGAAATTTGCAGCACTAGAGCCTGTCCGCCTCCATACATCGTCTGCCAGCGGTCGGTTTTTCAGTAAGGCCAACTCGACAGTCACAAAGCCAACTTCTCCACTCATCGGGCGCCTTCCCCCGTCTATCCATCAGCTTATACTCTCTTACCTCTCCATACCAGATATCCCGGCCTATGCACTCGCTTCTAGAGCCACACATGACCTCGCACAAAGCGACAACCTATGGGAAGCACGGTGGAATGCTCTGTGCATCGAGAGGCACGATCTCGCCAGTGTGCTCGACGATCTTGACGCCGTGAAGCTGGAGAAAACTTCTGCCGCACGCGCCAAGGCTCCGCCTACCCTGACCGTTTCCAACAACGAGCATGAGCTGGACGAGTTTGGCGACTTTGCAGCTGTGGAAGACATCGTCTCTGCGCCACTGGGAGAGATGGACGACTTTGTGGGTTCGTTTGGGGCGGCCCCTGCGCCTCCTAGGTTCAGCCTCTTCGGTGCACCCGCGCCTGCGCAACCTAAAAGCTCTCCGTTCCCCGCCTCGACGGCGCCCTCCAAGTCCAAACGCGCACTCTACATGCGGGCCCACACACTCCTTCGGCCACTCACAGCTGTCCTTGCACCCACCAACCCACCCCACCTCGTCCTTTCCTCTCTCTCCTCTTTCCTCACGCCACCCTCCGCGCGATCCCCGCCGAGCGCCCATGCCCGTCCGCAATCGCAGTCACCCACCCTAGCGTCCCAGTCCAAAGCCTTGCAGCTCCTCGCGCACTTCCTCTCTGCCCCCGTCCAGCCCGTCCGTTCCTGGCCCACCCTTGCATCTGCCCTGCGCGGTGCCCTAGACCGGTTCGACGCAAGCCTTCTCGCTACGTTCGATGTTGCGGATGGAAAGAGCGATGAGAAGAGGATGCGGGAGGCCGCAGAGGCGAGCTGGCGCGTGTGGCTGGCCGGCAGGGTTGGCCTGGATGTGGGCGGGGGCAGTGAGGACTGGGAGATGGGAAAGGTGTGGGCAGACAAGAGAGAGATTTTTTATGAGCAAGGACGCTGGGATGCTTTGGCGAATTTCGTGTTAGCGGGCTTCTTTTTTTCCTTTTTTCTTCTCTCCCATCGTTTCGATGGTCTAACATCTGTTTCAGGTCAGAAGGCCGTCTCGACTTTGATGCGATGGACGAATTTATATCTGTCGTTCTCAATTCTATCACCGAACATGGATCAAGGGCCGTCCGCGTCTTTCCGCCAGAAAGCGGGGTGCTGATTGCATTTGCTGAGCGCATTGCTGGGGATGTAGTATGTTTTTTCGGACTTAGTCTATATTCTAATTCTCTGTTAACTTGCTCTGTTGCAGGTTGGGGAGTACATAACGACCCTCCTCACACGTGCGCGGGAGCTCTCTTCATCCTCATCTTCTCGGGGAGCCTCGGCGCTGTTCCTCCAAGCGACAGCAGCATCCTTCAAGGAGGCGTGGCGTATGGTTGACGCCATAATGGAGGCTGCAAAAGAGCGCGCCAACGCAGGTGTGGAAAGGACTAGAGCAGAGGATGTTGTGTAGGTGTGCCATGTTGCGTGCATTGCACCTTGTGATTTTCTTTGTTGTTGCAGATACCAGATGTTCGAAACTAACATGGACGAGTATCTTGATGAGGAGTTGGAGTCTCTGAAGCAGGTATTTGAGGCTATATGTATAGGGTGGGATCGAGAGGTGCGCTATCTCTACTTTTCTAGACCGTCTTCCATTTACCCACCGGCCCTCAGTACCTTTCCAAGGCAACCCAGCCCCAAGAGCAGCAACAGCCGCGCTTTCTGACGTCCCAAAACCCTGCCCAAGTCAAGCGAAATGTGCTTGCATCGTTCACCTCTGTCCTGCTCCTTCCCGTGACGATTGTTCCGCGAACGGTCGGCGCGGTGGGGACGGGGATCGGGGAAATATTGGGGATGGGAGGAGGGCAGCGGTGGGGTGGAGCGAGTGCAGGGCGTGCGTCGAACGGACATGTCAGTACGACTGGGTGGGGTGGTGTTGCGGCGGCTGTTGTGAAGGGGAGAAAAGAAGCGGGAGCTGAGGAGCTAGATAGGGAATCAGATAAGGAGAGTGTGACAGTCTTTGAGGTAGGGGAGGAGGACGAGGACGAGGAAGATGAGAAGGATGGACGGGGAGATGGGATCGTGCATGACCCCTGGGCACAGAGCGAGAAGGGTAAGAGTAACGGGGGTGAGTGATGGTTCTTTTTTTGCTGCGACTTCTGAATAAAAAATTGATATAATATATAACACATACTTATACAGTCCCGTTGCCGTTATCGATGTCGCGCACCTCCCTAGAAGGAACGGGAACCGCGACTGCAGATCCCACAGCATCGTCTGCTACTGGAAATCCCTCCACTCCCGGAATCACCTCGGCTACCAACCCCACAGTCGTTGTCAACTCGCTGGAGCTCTTGCTCTCGCTCGACGTTGCCCTTGAGGTGATCCACGCTGACCGCGAGTCGCTGAAACGGGTCGAGACTTTCGCGGAGTACCCTGGGCATTATGGGCATCGCGTCCGGGATACAGTCGAGGAGATCTTTATACTGATGTTGAGTGCGCTCCGGGAGGGTCACATGTCGAAGGGATTTGCGCAGTAGGTTTTTTCCTTCTCGCCTTTTTTTTTTTTGGCTTTGAACACCCTTGTTTGAAACTGACTCTTGATTGATATACTTGGACAGAGCCACTGAACAGATGATGGCGTACAAGCCCGCGGAGCACGAGGAGACGACGAGCGTCGCCCCGCTTCTACAGTTCTTTGAGCTAGTGCATATTGGGGATACAATGCAATCAATGGTGCAAGTGTATTTCGACAGGGAGCTAGTATGTGACTTTCCCCTTTTTAAAAAAAACTTATGCACAAATTGTAGGCCCATCACATTGACAGGACCGACTTTTTGAATGCCGTGGTGCGGGAGAAGAAGAGGTTCGAGAATTCGTTAGATGACTCAGTGGCTGGTGGGCTGAATGCGGGTACCGAGGTGCTTATGAAAGAGGTGAAGATTTGTTACCGTCTTTTTTCCATGGAAGCTTAAATCTTGTTGCAGGTGGAACATATCATATTGACGCGGACGCAGCCTCGCGAGTACTACCCACCAGAAGACGCTCCGCTAGACTTGGGCCCGACAAAGGGATGCACGGACGCAATCAAATGCTTGGAGATCCATTGTAAACTGTTGAGAGGAAGCACGAGTAGAGAAGTCCTGGAGGTGTTTTATCAGGAAGTGGGGATAAGGCTTATTGCGTGCGTCATCTTTTCATTTCATTGCTTGAGAGGAACGGTCTTGTAGATCTCGTCTTTTTTTTCCGACTGGGGTGTAGGATTCTGCAGAAACACATCAAGCGCCAAATTATTTCGCTTAACGGGGGATTTCAAGTTATTGCAGATCTGAATACGTATCATGCGTTTATATCCTCGTTGAAGGTCTGTCTTTCCTTTCCTTTCCTTTCTTTTCCCCCGCTGTCTTCTCGGAGCTTGCATGACACTTGGTACAAATCTAGGTACCCAGTATCGCTTCTGAATTTTCGCATCTCAAAATGCTCGGTCACGTCTTCGTCGTGGAGGATGCGAAAGATCTTGCTCAGATCGTACGGGATGTGACACGGTATGGTGGAGCGTACCGACCTGAGGTGAGCATCCGTTTATAATTCTCCTCTTACACTCCAGTGACAGCGCTGTCGCACCAGGATATCTACGAGTTTATCCAACGTCGGTCGGACTGGAAAAAGATAGAGAAAACTGTTGATAAGACGATGTACAGCTTGAGTTTCAAGGAGGATTGTGTTATCTGCTGAGTCTCCTCGTGTGCACCGACGAAAATGTCCAAATTTTGTCACCCGGGCCCGTGGTCGTCAATATATGACAGAGCACCAAGAGCGATCACTCGCACGGCGAGCTATGTCAGCCGATCCCTTCGTGTCTTTGGATTCCCAGACAAGGAAACAATCAACCTGGTATGGCCAGAGCCTTCAAGTTCATCACGAAACTGTCATCACTGGATCACCTTCGGGGAGCAACCAACTGAGTCCGTGAAAGATGGGGCGCACAGATGAAGATCATACGGGCGCGTACAGCCGCCGATGCATGAGGCCACTGGAACGCCTCTCCCACATGAATTTCCCTTTTAGTCTGTGTCTTGCGAACGAGTGCTTTCTCTTGCTAGCGTCACCCGACGACACCACCACATTCACAGAATCCTAAAAATGAGTTCCTCGGCTTAGTTCTTATTGTCTGGCACTCTGGGTAGACCCTTGAGCTGGGCTTGCATTACCATTTAATGAGTTCAGGGACGCTTTTTTGCTCACTGTAGGCGATTGAATCAAGCACACGAAATTCTATTTTATTTTTAATGGCGGACTCTGGAAAACAAGAAGTTGGGACTGGCCATGCGGAACATGCGGATAACTCAAGTAGTCAAAGCTTCAAAGCTTCATGCTTCATTCTTCGGGTCACAGAATAGGTTGCTGAGCCCACAACTTTGAACTGACATGCTCACTGATCTCTACTATTGGTCAATCCAAGTACGTATGCATATGCTTACTTACGTCTGGAGCTAAACTTCCGAGGTGCGATTCGAACTCGCCCATGACATGGTTTCTCTTAAGTACTTGTTAAGATTACAAGTTGTAACAGATAATTACATATAAAATCACTCACAATAGTGTGATACCGGGGCGTACTGTAACTTAGGGCTTATACTGTATATCTTCGTTCATCGTTAGTCGAGCTGACTTACCTGGGAATTTTTCCGTGTCTTCACAAGGCAAAAATCTAGAAGAGGGGCATGTGCACCCCTCGCCGGCCCTTGGCGTGTGCAGTATGCCAGTGTTAGCACACTAATCACATACCACCGACTCTACGGTAAATCTCTGACTGATTAAATAGGCTTCATCTTTTTCCTGATTTCGGTATAGGGCTTATTATGTAAACTCACATTCCGCGGTTTTCTTTTGAATGATATTGGTCCAAAAAAAAACATTGAATGTTGACGATAAAAAAGATTGCATCCGACCCTTCCAAGTAACTTGGACTATCATTTTCGAAAACTGACAGTAGTCGAATGTTGACCATCGTTGATCTAGTACTGTATGCTCTTTACTAGCCTGAGTCATCATCAAAGTACTCTCAATCAAAACTAGTAGGAGCTGTACCTACCACACGGGACCAATCCCAACAATGACTAATCCATGTAACCTGTTGATCAAAGAACAAATATCAGAAGAGACTCGTCGTAGGGGTTAGCACAAGTTACCGTACCGGTAATTCCACAAAAAGCCATGGAGATGTGTACAGAGAAAGGCACTGTAGATGGTATAGCAGTGACCCTTTCAACTCCCCCAAGGTGTGCCAGTGCTGACATCGCGGTGTTATGTACTATAGCACATTATTACATATCTCCATGCTCAGGTTGTAGGTCAAAAAGGAGCCCAAGACTGGTTGAAACGAGTCAGTCCTCGCCCTCGTGCCTTGTCGACTACGCATACAAATTTCGGTGTGCAGTGAAGAGATAGGTCCGAACAGAGGTCCCCGGAGTTAGTGTTAATCGCCTTCGGCAGTGATGGTGTTGATCAGGATCGCTTTCAACTATACTAGACCTAACTCGTCAAGGTGGCGGCGGCACATATTCAACACATTCAAGTGACCGTGGCTCTGACGATCCATCCGTGAAACTGCTGCTTGGCTGCATTTGTCTTGCAAAGCAGGCTCGCGTAAATGTGATATACAACCCCGTCCAGTGGCACGTTTCGCACTCCAGACCGCAGCTACTGACCACCGTTTAATCCAAGGATTCAGTAGCACCGATATAACGCACGCGAGATGTAGATATGTGGCGGGTCACGGGGGTAACCAGGAGCTTGCGGAATTGGGTTGAGGTAAAAAGACAGCTCAAAAGATCTTGATCCGTACCGTTTCTAGGAGAAAGGGTGGAGTTTGTCGGACTCATGGGAGGCTACAGATCAAGAGAGCACTTGGAAGAGACGAGCGACTTGGGAGATGGGGTAGGAGGATGCAACACGAACTGTATGACTACATAAGAACATAAGTAACAGAAATTAAAGAAAGCTGTCCAAGTGCAGCATTTTGATTCGTGCTCGTTCTCTGCGCGACTTTCTAGGAACCGGAAAAAAGGAATAAGTTTAGGAGAAGTTTTGGGTATCAACAAGATCACCTGAACACAGTCGGCAACAAGATGCAGGCAATATCTTTCGATTGATCTATTCCTTCATCTCAATGTCCTCTTCCTCATCATCGCCCTCAGTGCCCTGAAGACCAGCTTTAGCAATTGCCTCCTTGGAGGAGTAATCGACCTTAACGCCACGAGTGCGTCTTGGCATAATAACAGCCGGATCGATCTCATCGAAAGTGTCCTGCGCAGGAAAGATGGATTGGGTCAGTTGAGCACATATGTCGGGTAGGGTGGGAAGAGGCAAAGGTCTCGCATTGAACGCGTGATGTACACTAAGGGGGAACACGACGCGTCACATACCTCCTCTTCCTCTTCCTCCTCCTCCTCCTCTTCCTCCTCGTCCTCGTCCTCTTCTTCTTCTTCGTCCTCTTCCATGCTTTCGTCGGGTGTCGCCTTCACTTTGCCCTTGCCCTTGTCTTGGTGAGACAGGTTGTTGGTAGTTGAATCATTAGTGTTTCTAGTAATGACAGCATCACACCCGTAATTTCGAAAAAGGGATATAAAACATACGTGGAATCTGTTACGTTGGAAGACATGTTTCCACAGATTATTTGATACAAGTGGCAAATGGGTTGGAAAGCGCGTGACGGGTGACGGGGTGATGAGTTTGTTTGTCTCGAAAAGTAATGTTACACGTTCTCAGGGTGAGCAGCCCCTGGAGATGTTCCTCTCGACGCCAATTCCCATTTGGCCAAGTTCTTCATCTTACGGTATTTACTAATATGGCCGCGGCAGCTCCGTGGTTAGCTGTGGATACTTAGGTGAAACCAAATGCAGAAGAAGGATGGATTGGATCTGATAGATCCGTATGTGCGGTTTGTTGAAGTGTGCATTGAAGGCCCCATCACGCTTATCATCAGGTGTCGGATAACAAAAACTTACATTTCTGTTGATGCGAATCGATCGATTCCATTGCTGAATGGATTTAGCTTATAACTATCCGTATCCGTATTCAATAATAATATCTCCACCAACTTGTGAACAGGCGCTCGTTCTGATGCTCAATGCCGAACACCAACGTTTGCCCCTTCCCCCTAGTACTAGTAGGCCGCCCTTCCGATACCGGCCACAACAATGGACGTACAGCTCCTCCAATGAGCTCCCCCCATCCCCACTCAACTCCCTCAGCGCGCACCTCTGTCCTTGCCTCCGTCGTCCCAAAATTACAATTACGTCGTCTGGATATCAACGACAATATGCTAACACCTCGGAAGCCGTCACTGTTGACACTGACACTCTCCTCCCCTTCTTTCTTGGACTCAATTGTAAACGACGACTTCACTGAACAGCCGCTCTATGTTATCAAGACCGTGGGCCCATCCACTACTATCCAGAGAACAGGCACCCGGGGTCAAGGGAATGTCAATGCGACCACGGCGAGCATCAAATGGCCCAAGACCACCCCACCCAACAGCAAACCCGTCTCCGATGGGATCCTTATTCAGCTGAGAGGCGCTCGTTGGAGAGGTAGCGAAACTTTATTGAGGCGTGGTACTCTTCCTGGGTGGGTAACACCTTTATTCTCTTGGCAGAAGTGGGAGATAGTTTTTCACACTGTATCAAGCTCTCCACGCAAATTCAATATTCCGAATTACTCTCATACTCTGAAGTGGAAGCGTGTGGGCACTTCATATTGGGTTCGTCAATTCTCTATTGTCGCACATGCTGGCGCTGAGTGCCTTTTCTTAGTGCATAACTGCAGCCGTGAAAGGGCCGATCGCGATTCTTGAACCTTCAGTTGCTTCATTACCTGCAAGACTGGTCGTATTCGAGACCTTGCATGATAGGTATGATGCACGGAAAATGCTCTTGCATCACGGAGTTTCCCTGTTACTCCTCGACTACCTCCTCGTCACTTCCCTCCTCCTGGCCACGGATGTTCAGGAATGGATGTCATTACAGAAGAAACACCTAGGCAAAGACATAAACGTCCCGCCTGCTGACGTGGACAAGGGCTTCATTTCTATTCCGAAGTCAGTGCCAAGCCATATATCTACATCCGATTTGCAGTGGCGAAAGGTTATGTTCGGTGAACCGCTTTACCGAAAGCGTTCCTCCTCTCACTCTTCAGTATCCTCTCTTTCAACAACAACAGATGAAGGTGAAGTGCCTTCATCTACCCTGGTTTACGATCAGGTTCGGAATTCCTCTGGATCAGACACCTCGGTTTCGGGAGGTGAGGATGACCATGTGTTTTTTTCACCAGTACGGACTCGCCCGCCAAGCCCATCTTCAGAGTCGATATTTTACCCTCTGACGCCTTCTTCGGCTCCTTCACATACATATCTCGATCCTTCATTCTACGGCGATTCCTATATCCCTCCGGTACCTTCTATTCCGGACTGGTGTACAACATCCGAGCCAGAGTCAAAGTCAATGCTCAGCTCAAACCCCCGACGTTCCTCAGAGCAATCTGCTTCAAGTTCAAAGCAGCTGCGAGTGCTACCTATGCCCCCCATCCTTCCCTTAATCCCTCGCCCTAGGTCCACACCCCCTCAAGCTATGACATCCTCGAGATCAGATAAAGGGCTATCAATCATTTCGGGGACATCCAGACAGCTCACCGCCACTCGCCGCCTGCCAGACCAACCTGAGCCTAACAACGCCTTGCCAAAGGCGGCACCAAGACGGCTCCCACGTCCTCCATCTCCAGACCGTTTCAGGTCTGAACCTGGTATCTTACCTCGTGGGCGCTTGCGCAGCCAGTCTCACTCATTGCAACCGGCTGAAAAATGGCAGCCACAGTACAGACAGCGCACATTGCCGTTACCCCCGGCTAGCAGTTCCGAAGGTGGCATCCGTCTAGGGAAGCACATGCAGAAGGAGGTCGAAAGCGAATTGACAGAATGGGTCCATGCACTTACGAGCCCGACCCCGCAGGAATATCCACCGGTTCCACTTCCTCGCACTAGTTTTGACATGCCACCTCCTGCGTACAATTCAATAGAATTTCATGCCAGGATGGAGCTGTGAAGCTTCGTTACACGTCCCTGACGTCCCATCATTTATGTCGAGATGTGGTACCTCCAGTCCACCATTCGTTACTTTGCCTGGGAAGCCCTTCCAATCTTTTTGGTCTGCTCTAGATACGATACAAACCGCGGCAGGACTCCGGTCTAACAAGTTATTTTTTTTAATGGTTATCTCTCATATCAACCCTGTCACGGTTGGCTTTTTTTTTTTTTCCCTTTCCAGAACTCACAATGACACATGGACATCACTGCACGTTCTTGTTTACGATATGGGGCTGTTGGGATTTACAATGAACTTGTATTTGATATTGTACACATTCATCAATTGCTCACGGCTAGCCCGTGCAGTATATATATGTAGAAAGAGCGTTGAATCTAGAGCGAATAACGAACCTCAGGTATATGTTACTGCAGGGTTCTATCCGACGTTGGAGAATTTTTTAGTGATGCCTTTTTCATAGAGGTCTGATAAAGGTAACGAGCGTTACATATAATGTCAACGACATGGATGACGACACATACGCATGGTGGAACGGAGTTCCCGAACCGCGGGTAGTTGAAAAAATAAACTGTACTACAGTATGTGGCATGGTATACACGCGTCACTTTCTCATTGCTATACTAATAAATGCTTATTTCTGTTTTTAGCCCAACAGAAATCCCCGGGCTCCAGTAAGGGTTGGGACACCCCATATTCATATAGGGATTCGGAACAGTATTAAAGTGCACGATAAGTATGTACATAGAAACGTATTATATTCCGAAAGAAGAAGAAGAAAAAAAGGTGTGCGTTTCGCCCCTTGGCAACACATCAACCGTGACGGTCAAGGTGATAACGCGATAACTTGCGATTACGTTTGATCTGTTGTATCGAAACTCGTTACATAAGCAGTTTTTTTTTTTGAAATGCATTTTCTGCCAGAATGTTAATAAAGTTCTGTATAGCATTCAGGTTAGCAATGCGCCTGCATAATTGATGAAGCGGCAGCCTGAATGACATGAACACTGTGCACAGATGGCCGGACAGGACTCCCATCGTCATCGTGGCAAGAGTCGGGATCCATATGGCTCACGAAGCCTACTAGTAGTTCATTGACATTGACAACTACTACAACTTCTTGTGGCTTTGAAGGTTCGGAGCACTTCCGACTCGTCCATCTATCAAACTGAAGCGCAAGGTCTTCGCGCAGTCCAAGATCTTACGTTTCTTGAAATAGTTCCCTGGCTCCATTTGATTGGCATGCCTTCGGTATGTAAAAATATGATTGTCGCCGAAACACACATTCATAAATAATGACGTTTAAAAAAAATAATTACTCCTTGTTAACCGCGCCCTTACCTGAAAACCTCTGCGAGGCCTGAGGTTTTCCGTGCAGCCGACTGCGCTATGTCAAACAGTGCCCAAGGCTGGGCAGGCAGGAAAGGGAAGTACTTGGCGTTTTGCATGATGCATGGCATGATGGCATGATGGGAAGTACAAATTAATTATCCAGCTATCTTGTGTCAATCCTGCGCGCAGAGCTCCGACGATGTCGATTGAGCTTTCAGGAATTTTTCGGAGCAGAGAAAGCCATGGCAGTGTGCTTGGCAGTTTGCCGCATTCAAACCGACGGCATGCTTGCACTGTTGCAGTGTCTAATGCTTCAGCCAGGGGTCACCTGGCCCCACGGGACGTCGCAGGGGCTACTGTATCATACCGTCTGGGGCTGTCTGAAGCTAGGGTCCTTCAAGTAATTGGGTTTTCTGGTACTACCAGACGACTCGGTATCTCAGCCCCCCCAGGCCATTTGAATCCAGGTAGAGCTCCAACTTGTCACTTTTCAAATTTTGGTTATTCCTGAAAGAATCAGAATATTGCAGTGTTGCTCAATAATCACTTCGACGCAACGGGGATCCATATAAGAAAAGAACTTGAAATTTGCTAGGTCTTGTTTTCTCGGTACGGTCGATTGAGATTCTGCCGATGCAGAAACATAACTTGTACTATAGCTAGTAGTATGATCATGCGGCCAAGGAAAGGTTTAAAGTTGTTTTTTGAGATGGCGGCCCGGATTACCGGAGTTGTATCCCCCAAATCCTAGCCAAGTAACACCAGCCAAGAGATGTTGAATTCTGAGATAGCACTAGAACAAGAACGGGATGCTGCGGTGGTACGTGCATATGGCGACAGTGTTTACAGCAACTTTTACATGATCATGATAAAGCATTTCCGACTATTGCCATTGGCACGTGCATACTACCACACTCTCTTAAACTTCACCCTCAACCTACCACAATCCAGCTTCAGTTACTTATGGACCACGGAGGACATGGAGGACATGACATGGATCCACAATGCAAACTTCACATGCTGTGGTGCGCCTTTTTACTAGCCTTTGAGATCTTCATCAACTTCAGAGACCCCCTAGGAACACGCAAATAATCGATACCTGTGTCGTCTTTCCAAGCTGGCACATTCGCTCCACTTCCTCGTTCTTCTTCTCCTGTCTAGTGATTGTCGCTCTGGGGATCTTCTACGAGTACTTGCGCGAATTTCAAAAGAAGTATGATCACCATCTCGCATTGTCCCTTAATGCGAAGGGCAAGGCAAAGTTACGCATCTCGAGTGGAAGGAACACTCCCGAGCAGCTTGACCAGGAGGCGTCTGGACAGAATGCACTATTAGGAAGTGACCTTTGGAGAGTCGCGGCAGGGTGAGACACTATTCGACACTTGAGCTCTCTAGCGTGATCTTCTTATTCATCTCTATGCAGAGCACCAGTTCCGCCTGTGCCGCGTGCGGTTCGGGCATTGATCTATGGCGCATGCGTGTTCTTGTCATTCTTCTTGATGCTTGTATTTATGACTTATAATGTTTGTCTGCCATACCTACTCAATATTTACCCTTTCTAACTCCCTCGTCCACAGGCGTACCTAATTTTCGCTGTTGTCCTTGGTGCTGCGATTGGTCACTATGTCTTTGGCTCCACGATGAACATCGACGCAGCACTGTCTAATTCAAATGGAAAGGGGATGGCATGCCATTGATTTGCTTGGCATTTATGAAGTGGAATTTACATCGGGTATCTTGCGTTTCAAGTTATCACTCTTGTATCATATCTCTGCCTCTCGAACAAATCAGTCAATTGAAGTCAAGTTGAATTACAAATCAAGCAGCTTTCATCTCGGTATCTTCGTCCTTCTTCGTCAAGCCCTCTGCACGAAGGAGCGCATCAATCTCAGAAGGCTTGTAAATCTTCGCTTTTGGCTGCTTGGTCTCAGAATCCACCGTCAGAACAGCAAACTCCACTGAGAGGGGTCAGCATATTATAAAAACTCTGTGATGGAACTTACGCTTCTCACTCCCCAGCGTTGTGCTGTCCATCGTCTTGCTCATCGTCCTCAATACCAGTCCGATCGCATCCTTCACAACGATATCATCTTTGTACTCCTGCTTTAACAAGCTCTGCGCAGTGCCATTGTTGGCTCCGATACATGTCGCTTTCCATCCAGAGTAGTTACCTGATGGATCCGAATGGTATAGTTGAAAATGGTAATGGGGATCGTACCCTGCGTAGAGGATAGATACACCGAACGGTCGTAAACCTGTAAATGTGGTGTGGGTTTGAGAAATTACAACGGATATTTGATCAAAGTACCTCCAAACTGCGTATAGCCCTGCTTCATATCGCAGAGTTGTTGTGCAAGGAGTTCTACAGGGATATCTTCGTTGTATGTTACTAGGTGCCGTTGTGCCGCCGTCCGTGCATAATTCACAAGCGAATTAGCATCAGCCGTGAGTCCGGCTACTCCTCCTATCACATTCCTGTCAAATATGTCGAAAGGTGGGTGTAGGATTAAGCTGGCAAAGCATTCAAGACCCACGAGTTAAGTAAGTAGATTTTCTCGCCGCTGCCCCCGTATCCTCCTTCCTTTGAGGCTGATAGATCCAAGAGCTTTCCCGTGACTTTTTTTTCCGCTGCTAGAACCACTCCATCTTTTGCTAGGACGCCCAAGACGGTTCCTGCATGCGAGATGGCCTCCATTGCATATTCAACTGGTTTATGATCATTAGCAACCGCTTGGATCCAACCTGCTCACAACTACTGACTTTGATATAGCCGGCCTAGAGATTGAGTAAGTCATATAAAAGACGAGCAAGTCATGTCAAACTTACCTTCCGGTGAGAATATTGTAGTGCGACCTGATCAAAACGCATGTGAGCAATCGCAGATCAGCTTGGGAACACCCTTACTATCATATCGTCTGGCCTGTTCGAAGCAAGTTAGTATTCAGGATTAAGCGCAACGGATGCCCCGAATAGGGGGGACGCACCATGATAAAACTGTGAAATCAAGCAATATGGACAACTGACGCGTTCAGATTCAGGTATACGCGTCGCCCAATTCGGGTATTGCCGAAGCTGGTCTGGTCACGAGAGTCATCCCTCCGAATGGTATTTCGTGCTGGACACACTGGCAGAGTGGACAAATGTGTTACATCGAAGAATACGCCTCATATAGCCTTTTTTTTTTTTGTCTAAAGTTCAAGTTCAACGTCGTTCAAAGCCAGGATATCTGCTCAGTCCATCGAGAGCCTGTGTAACCTGCATGTCTGTGGTGTCATTCAGCGAAACCACCACCACTCCATCCTCTCCAATAGGAGTTTCCAACGTTCTAAGCTGACTGTCCAGCATGGAAGCTTTCATAAAATGACCCGCCCTTTGCTCCATCCGCTCCATCAAAGTTTCCCTCAATCCGTCGATATAGACGAAGTACGTGGACAGGACGTTAGGTTGTAGCAAATGCTGGGACTTCCGAGTCGTAGCGAGCTTAACGTCGCCGCGCAGGATAGCTCGATAGTACGTTTTCAATGCAGAACATCCGACGACAACGCCCACTACGCCTTTCATTCCAGAGTCAACCTGCTTCTTGACCACCACACCCTCCGCAGTCATGCGTATAAGCTCCAGCCAAGGCTCTCTGTCGATGTCGTTGAGCGGCTGACCGGCCGACATCTTCTCAATATTTGACCTGGGATGCAGATCGTCCCCTTCTACATAAGGTATGTCGAGCGCCTTCGCCAGAGCATTTCCCAGAGTCGACTTCCCAGTTCCTGAGACACCCTGTGCAATCGCAATGTCACTGGCTTACGAAAAACTCATGTTGTTGCACGAACCATAACGACGATGATTACGCATGTAGAAGGTGCCGCATTGCTTTCAGATTCGTTGCACGTTGTCATCCTAGGCCTCCCTTAAGCGAATGGTCGGTGTGAGTTCCATTTCTTAGGGATTGCGGGAACGCAGGACTTATGGACCAGCGGTCCGACTCGGAGACATCAGTGGGGGAGTTTATAGTGCATTTTAACACTCCGACATCAACGTGAACACGATACCAGTTTAAATTTGTACAGCTAAGTAATGCAAAATATGGATGAAATATCTCATGGCCTGCAGATAAAATTGCCGGACATTGTCTGTTGAATGAACAAATTACACATCACCTCATGGTGAGTGGTGAATGAAGCTCGACAGGTAGGTGTTAAAAAATATCCAAAGAGATTGAAAGGAGAAGCATACGCCTATATTCCAGACTCGGGAGCCAGATCGCTCTTGGCTTGCTGCACTTCCAGGCGTTCCATCACTGCACGGTGTAAACTAGAACGAGATTTCCTAAATTTTGGTATTCCGGCTTGCAGCTCCGATGCGTTAATTGTAGGTTCGGCAGCCTGCGCTGGTGCGTCCTTGGTCGGCAGTCGCATGTGCGCCGGAACGATGATAGGTGTCGATCGCGGTGGTGGGGGCCACTGTTGCAGCCCGTGATTGAGGAAAACGACAAACTGCACAGATTCCGAACTTACCCCGCGGTTAGGTTGATTGAAGTGCAACGCAGCCCAGGGAGGGTACTCTTTCTCAAGCCGTACAATATGGTTTTCAAGAAACTTGAGTCGATCAAGCAGGAAGTGTGGCGGGGAAGGAACTGCCAACAGAGGCTTCGTTACTTCTAGAGTTATGGAATTCAATCAACGTATATCGGACACACCATATCGAACTGAAAGATGACTCTCAATATTGTTCAGACGTTCGTGGAGACCAGGATGCCGATCTGAGGCAAGGTCGTCCTGGCTGTGCTCGAAGACTTTGGTGTCCGTAGTGTCCATGCGAGATTCTGAGCTTGTACCTCCATGTTTTTTGACTTTCGCGTTCTGTGAAGGTTCTGTGAGCCTGACGGTCCTGCTTAGAGGGCCTTCTTCATTCTTCGCAATGTCATATTTCATTTGCACATCTCGATCTACTGGTTTCGCATCCACGCGAGCACAGGAGGAAATACCAGTGACGGGTGTGTCCACATAGTTAAGGTGTCTTCGCTTTTCGGCTAGAGTGTACACAAACTCGGCACGATTGGACGTATCGTTTCGAGCGCGATTTTGGGCGAGAAATTTTGATATAGATTTGTTTATCTGAGCGAAAGTCAGATAAATATATATACAAGAGCTGAAAAAGCCTGACGGCTGATGGAGAACGAGGTTGGGTCCCGTCAGCAAGATGCAAATAGTCCAGTTTTCTTTCCTCCAATGGTCGTTCTGGCAATGAAATTGTATCGTCTTTCCCTTCTGTATGTTTTGCAAGAGACTAATGCGGACATATTGAGACAGGTGTCGGTGCATTCAAAAGAATACGCACAGATATGTTCTTGCTGAGTTCCGCCAATGCATCAGGAACCTGCCTCTGTTCCCACTCAGGGTTCATGACAAGAATATCTGCTTCAAATCCAGCCGCAGCTTGCGTTAAGCCCAATCTCGTCAGAAATAGAACAATGACTTCATCCCAATAGCGATATGACTCGGGCGGTGGGGGTGACGGAGATGGCTCTGGAGACCTTGTTCTTGTCGAAACGTTAGGATGTGGTACAGTCGTAGGCATATATACTGTCTGGGAAGCATCACTAGTACTAGTATCCCTAGTCATGTTCCGCGGTTGGTATTGCACGAAAGATCCCTGCTGGGGAGCTGAATAACTTCCAGGATAAGGATATCCGCCTACGGATGGCCAACCACTTTGCCATGAGGGATAACTATAATAAGACGAATTTCCTGAAGAGCTTGCACCAACAGTGGCTTGCGAGGAGTAGTAAGGCTGAGCCGACGTTCCAGCGATATTCAAATAGTTGGCTTGAAGACTGTGCTGATAACTTGGATATACAGCAGTTTGTGAGTCTGTGGAAGAAGGGTCGCCCTGGCGAGAAGATTCTGTGGACAATGTATTCAAGTTGGAGGACATCCAGCAGTGCAATGTAGCTGAATTGCAACGCACACTGATTGAAAGCTAAGCTATAGCAGTGGCACCTGACCAAATACTATCTGATCAAATTCTGTCCACAACCATCACTTCTTTAGCATCCTGCGCCAGCGTCAGAAACCTCCAGACGCTATGGCCACCGACGCCGTCAAAAGAGTTCAAGAGAAATTGTTCAGAGGAGGTGGTTCAACCCCTGAGCCGAGTCAACCAGTCTCCGACTCCCCCGCACTTACCATTAATATTCCTAAACCACCTTCTACTCCAACACCACCGCCAAAGAGAGAGAAGCAGTCTGACTCCTCACCAAAGTTCCCTCAGGTGGAAAAGACAGCAGATCCACGGACATATCGTGAACGCCTTGCTTCGACGCTTCGTGATGAATATAAAGGGGCAGAGAAGTATCGTCTTCTACAGGATGGGAAGAAGGAAAGACACTGGAAGAGGTGGGGACCTTATCTGAGCGATAGGCAGTGGGTCAGTATTTTCTTGCGATCCTTTCGGTCAATGGGGAATTGATTAGGTGCATGCAGGCGACCGTCCGTGAGGACTATTCTGCCAACGGCGATGCGTGGAGCCACTTCCCTCATGAACAAGCACGTTCCCGTGCCTACAGATGGGGTGAGGATGGGATCGCTGGTATTTCAGATAATCACCAACGCCTTTGTTTCGGACTGTCCCTTTGGAATGGCGAGGATCCCATCCTCAAAGAACGTCTTTTCGGTGTCACTGGCCATCAAGGGAACCATGGCGAGGATGTCAAAGAGCTTTATTATTATCTTGATTCGACACCAACGCACTCGTACATGAAGTTTTTATACAAATATCCTCAACGTCGGTATCCTTATGAGGAGCTGGTCGCTGAAAATCAGAACCGAAATCGTGATGTTACAGAGTACGAAATTTTGGACACAGACGCATTTGATGGCGATCGTTATTGGGATGTGTTCGTTGAGGTTCATTTACGTCCCATAATTTTTTTGACACTTGTGCTCATTAATAGGGCTCCCTTAGTATGCCAAAGATGAAGATGACCCAAATAACATCTACATCCGGATCACATCTTACAATCGTGGTCCAGATCCCGCCACACTACATATCATTCCACAACTTTGGTTCCCCAACACTTGGTCTTGGCCTGTGGACAAGCCCCCCATGCCTATTTTAACAGCATCCGTTCGAGGAACAGAGGATAACAGAATTAACTGCATTACTGCACACCACCCGTCTCTTGGAAAAACCCACTTGTATTGCCTTCCTTCTCCACCTCCTGTTGGTGCATCGACAAACTTTGAAGTTGATCCAGAGCTCGACGCCATTGAGCCCACGCTTCTCTTTACTGAAAATAATACCAATTTTAGTAGGCTCTATGGTGGAACGAACGAAACGCTATATGTCAAAGATGCTTTTCATGATCACATCATACAGAGCCACCGTCCACCCGTGTCAGAATCTGAAGAAGGCTTTTTCTCTCCCCGTATCCGCTCCAGGACCGCGTCGTCCTTTGGTAATGAACACCCTGACGTTCCAGAGGAGGGCCCTTGTACGCCCTTTCCCCCAAGCCAATCATTTGTCAACCCTGAGCAGAAAGGAACTAAATCTGCTGCTCACTACACGTTTGCGGATGTGCCTGGGGACGGCGGATGTGCAGTCGTTAGACTGAAGCTGACGCCATTGCGGCTAGGGAAGGATCCAAGTTTGGAGGACGAGGTGCTCTTTGATGATGCGATCGAGGAGAGAAGGCAGGAGGCGGATGAATTCTATGCTTCGCTTGTGCTTGGCCCAATTAGTAATGATCTGACGCAGATCATGAGACAGGCACTCGGGGGTATGTTGTGGACAAAGCAGTACTATAGGTTTGTACAGAAGGAATGGATCGAAGGTGATCCTGCGCAGCCGAAGCCACCGCCAGGGAGGAAGTTTATTCGGAATAGGGTACGATTATGAAGATTCTACGTCACCACTGCCTTCTGATCGATCTGACAGGAATGGCGGCATATGCACATTGAGGATATCCTCTCCATGCCTGACAAGTATATCCATATAACTATCTATCCGTGCTGTCTGTTCATTCTTTCGCATAGGTGGGAGTACCCTTTCTTTGCAGCTTGGGACACCGCTTTCCACTGCATCCCGTTGGCTGTTGTTGACCCCGCGTTTGCCAAGTCGCAGCTCGATTTGCTCACACGCGAGTGGTACATGAAGCCGGATGGTCAGATCCCAGCCTACGAGTGGAACTTTAGTGATGTGAACCCTCCTGTGCATGCCTGGTACATTGTAGTCCCTTCGCTTGAAGATTTGTGGTATTCTCATCATGTGATTGCAGGGCAACATTCAGGGTCTTCAAAATTGAACGTAAGCTGCATGGAAAAGAGGATTTGCCTTTCCTTGAACGTGTCTTTCAGAAGCTTTTGCTTAATTTCACTTGGTCAACCTTTCTTTCTGGTTCGCTCCAATATATCGGCATCTCATTTTATTTGCAGGTGGGTGAATCGGAAGGATCAGGGAGGAAACAATGTCTTTGAGGGCGGTTTCCTGGGTCTTGATAATATCGGAGCGTTCAATCGGTCAGAACCTCTGCCTACTGGTGGAACTTTGCGTCAGGCAGACGGGACGGCTTGGATGGCCTTTTACTGTTTGAATATGTGCGTACTTTATTAGGATTAGGCGAGGAAACATATTCTTACGCATTCACAAGGTTGAATATGGCACTTGAACTTGCTAAGCATAACCCGGTTTACGAGGACATTGCTTCCAAGTTTTTCGAGGTCAGTTCCCTTTGTCTTCCTTTCGTTCTCCACGCTCGAACCGTGGTTACACAGCATTTCATTTACATTTCGGACGCTATGACCTACAAAGAGGGTGATAACGAAGTCAGTCTGTGGAATGATCAAGACGGGATGTATTACGACGCCATCGAGTTCGGCCCCGGGAATACAATGCAGCTGCCTGTGCGCAGTCTCGTAGGCCTTATACCTCTTTACGCGACGATGGTTTTGGAACCGTCAGTTCTGAATCGGTTCCCGGGTTTCAAGAAGCGCGTCGAATGGTTCCTTGATAATTGGCCTGAGGTTTCTGCGAGAAATATGGCCAACATGAAGGGTGAGTAATTCTTACCCTAGTCTATAAACTCTACAACGATAGCTATTTGCATAGCTGGGGGAAAGGAACAACGAAGGCTTTTAGCGCTCGCTAGTAAGGAACGGCTTGTCAAGATCCTAGAAAAAATGTTGGATGAAGATGAATTCTTGAGTGAATACGGTATCAGATCGTGTGTTTTCGTGGTATTCCCTGTTTTGGGGCAACGGATTGATATGTTACTTTGCGCTAGTATGTCAAAGCTTCATAAACACCAACCGTGGGGGATGCATGTCAATGGACAGCACTACGAAGTTGGCTATTGGCCTGGAGACTCGAGGTCTGGGATGTTTGGTGGGAATTCGAATTGGCGGGGTCCAATCTGTAAGTTTGTACCCATTATTATTTCTGCACTTAGTTCATTACTGCCTTGGTAGGGCTTGCCACCAACTTCTTGCTCATAGAGAGTCTGCAGCGTTTCTACCAATACTATGGTGATGACCTGCAGGTGTGAATGAAGGATATATTCACAGAGAGTTATTCCTCATATCTATTGTGCTAGGTCGAATGCCCAACCGGAAGTGGTGATTACATGAATCTCATATCCGTGGCGGAGGAGATCCAACATCGGATTATCCATATATTCGGTCGCGATGTGGAAGGACGACGGGCAACGAATGGAGGCAATCCACGGTTGGACTACGATCCCCATTTCCGTGACTATGTTTGGTTCTACGAGGTCAGACTCCCTATACTACGAACTTGCGATTGCTTATTGTAGAACCAGTTTTTCCACGCCGATAATGGTCGGGGGCTCGGAGCTTCACACCAAACTGGATGGTAAGGCGCACCAAGTCTCTTTCGTCTAGAAATTGACAACATATATCAATTAGGTCTGGCTTGGTTGCATATCACATTCTGCAGAGCGGTGTGAACTGCCGCCTGCCAAAGACGCCTAGGAGTGAGTCACTTGGATATCTGACATACCTTTTTTTTATAACTAGTGTTTATAGCTCCTAGAACGCTTGCCCACCACTACTTTGATGTGCATAACCCTTTTATTTCCTGACGAGTCTACCCATCTAACAAGTTATTTGTTCAGGAAACCATCGATTCGCGGTCAGAATTCGGAGACGAAGCGAAATCGGCGTTTAGCACGACCAGTACATGGGACCCTTTACACAGTCTTTACGATTTTTCTCCTGAAGCACTCTGAACAACCCTCACATCTTGTGGTAACATCATCGCATTCATTTATTAGACTTGTGAGCAATCATAGAAAAGACATCGATGTAGATGGGCAGATAGAAATCAATTAGACATACACGCATCATACAATAGTAGTCATCAGATAGTCGAATTCAACCAATAGAATGTAAGTATCACGTGTTTATGTTAGTAGTAACAAGTCACATGTTAGTAATAAAAGATGTCATTACAAACATTGTCATTGTTGTGATGAACTTGAAAATATAGAGAAATTGTGCCAGTGTACTTTTTCTTCTTGGCTTGCCCCCCATGCACGATGATCATCGAACCCACTCCAGCCACGAGGACACAGTGATGCCAAGGGGCATGGCCGATGGCTAGGATTCACAGTTGATTCTTTCCGAGAGGTCGGATGCTGTTGGACGGAGGCCGCAAACCTTTGAACGGATGATAGGATAAGTGTGCAAGAGTGAGGAGTGCGTAGCTCGGTCATTGGTCCGACGCTCTTCTGCTGTTTCCATGTACTAACCCTTCCTAGACAGACCCGGCAACTCTATCATGTGTGTATCTTCAAACCATGACTTGGACCTCTCGAGTCTCAGTGCACTTTAGTGCATCGACCCATTCTATATGCGGTGTCGGACCGTATCCCTATTTTTTTTTATTTGGAGCCTGATGGTTTCTGTAGTTGCCACATGGTGTATTAGCAACGAGAAACTGAAACTCAACGGTGCCGTTTCTACCATAGTTCTTCCCCCCATTCCCTACCCGCCAGCCCCCAGCTTCGACTATCTCCGCATCTGCATCGACCTGAACTGTGGAGAGTCTCCGCCCTCCCGTTTATTTCCGTTCATACCACCTATTTCAATGATTCATCAGGAATTTGGTGCAACGGTAACCAACTCTGAACTTGGGTTTTCTCCGTCATAGGTCAGAAGATCCTGACTCTGCGATAGGCGTAACATTCGGTCTTTATAAACCCCCCATCAGTTATTTTTATTCACAACCGATGACACGGTTTGTGTACCAATTTTCCCCCAAAACGATGAAGCTAGGTAAAAGAATGGATTTGGTTGAAGGCGGTTGCGAAGAAGGCATTCGCGACATCGGAACTGTGGAAGAATAAAACGCATGCAAGAAAAAATGGAAAATGATAGGTGGCTACAATATTCCACACGCAGGTTGGAGTGTGCGTGCACTCAGAATTTGCTTTTGCAGATTCTGGACCGCCTTCATGTTCAGGATTTTTGCGCCATAAATATTTCCAACGGTGAAGTCCAATTAGAAATCAAGTCACCGCCTTGAAAATATCAATCCAATCCAATCCTTTACTGTTCAGCCCAGACTTCTACAGCAGTAGGGTCAGCCAGAAATCATCAGGAATTGTTGAACAAACCCCCCCAGTCAAGCGGAAATTGACCCCTTCCCAGGCTGGCAGTAACTATCAGCGGAGGATTTGAGGGGGGGGGGTTCGAATTCAGTCAACCCTAAATGTGCAACAATTAGTATGCCTCTCTGGCGAATCAACATCTTTTCGTGAGTTTCTGAATTTTATAAACGTTACCTTCAGGCTCTCGCAAATTACATCATCCGTGTTAAGACCACCTATCTCATAATAGCTCTCATAATCCACGTCATGACGGACAACAATGGTAGTTCCGTTTCCGTTGTTCCCTTGTGACACAAGCTGCGGTGAACACGCGACCCTCGCTTCTTGGCCCTTGCTTCTCAAGCACCCAGTGGTTGGATCCCTCCAGATAAGTCCTCTACGAAATGATCCTCTCGAATTAGAGGTCCGAGCCTTCTTCAACCAACCGCCTCATCGGAAAGCACGCCGAATTAGTACGGCACTATCGGTATAAATGTTGCCCACTTATTACTTTGCCTGCCTATTGCTTTCCCGGGACCCAAATGTCTACTTGCGTGGAACTAGTAGAGCTCAAGGATCTGGACATCTTTGAAGACGAGAAACGACCGCCTTCTCTGTATAAACGAGATGTTCTCCGTAATACCAAGATCATCGAGGTCCCGAACAGCGACTACGCCCTGGCCCTGTCTGCTTACCCGCAGCTTAGCCCAATTAGTCCGAAGTCACTACAGCTCTATTTGATATTCTTGGTACCATTCATGGGGAGCTTGTCATACGGCTTCAATGGATCTGGTAAGCACTCATTCTGAAAGTTGGTGATGTCCTAAGTTCTGTTTTGTCGAAGTTATGAGTGCAGTCACCGGAGTACCGTGCGTGCATGTTGCTAACTTTTTCATAACATTCACTGCGATCTGCAATAGACAGTATCGTGATTACTTCCACATTGATGCTACGGATGCGGAGGGCCGGGTAAGAACAGTAACAGCACTAATATATGGGATGGTAAGTCATGGATTTACCAAAAAAGTTGACCCCTTCGACCACGCCAACAAATTGTAGTACATCATTGGTCGGTTTTTTAAGTTTGAGCTTCCAACATGGTTTGTTCAACCATCTGACTTTCAGGTACCATAGTAGGGGTGGCGCTAGCAGGCCCGATCCCAGACCGATTTGGACGCCGCGGTGGAATGGTGAGCTATTCTTACGACTGGGGGTGGGACACTCTGCTTAACATCCAGATCCTTCACACAGTTTTGGGGCAGTGTGATGATCATAGTTGGTAAAATCATGTCCTGCAGCTGGAGTGTAAGACCCTCCGCTCACGCTTTCTCGAGGTGCCATTATTACCACATTTGCGAGGAACACATATTTCCTTCTCGGAGGAAGATTTGTGGTTGGTTTTGGTGTCACTATCGTAACGACGGCAACATCAATCTACGTCGTAGAGATATCTCCCCCACAAGTGTGTTTCAACTTTTTTTGCGTCTCATTTTTACCAGTCTCACATGCAACAGTGGCGTGGATGGTTGACAGGACTGTAGGCGTGATTGACTTCCACCTTTCTTGCATCTTACTGACGTGTCGAAAATTGGAAAGATACAACAGTACGTTGACAAACTGCAACCTCGATTTGATCCTAATTCGGCATGTTCTGTAGCCTTCTATTTAATTGGCTCATTCCTGTCCGGTAAGTTTGGCCTAGATGATGTCGTTTTCCAATTCAATCGAGTGTCTGCATAATAGTAGGAATCACGACCGAAACTGGCCGTCTCAGTGGTTCGATCTCTTGGAGAGTACCGTTAGCGGCGCAAATCGCTCCGGCATGCATTCTAGTCATATTCGTGTTCTTGTTGCCAGAGGTGTGTAAGTTCGATGAATGTTGCCACTGTCGTGACGTGTGGCATATAGTCACCCCGGTGGCTTTTATCGGTCGGTCGCAGGGCAGAGGCTCGTCATATCCTCGCCAAATACCACGGGAACGGAGATGAGAATGCACCTTTGGTCCTCCTAGAATGGAAAGAATTCCAAAAGGAAGTCAAACTTGATGCTTCAGATAAACGCTGGTTCGTCCTACATTGTATTCTCGAGAACACAACCTTCATGTTTCTCAATCCACACAGGTGGGATTACTCAGAGCTGCAAAACACGCCCAACGCGAAAGCCAGATTCCTCGTGGTGATGGTGATGGGTTCGTTCGGGGTTAGTTTTTCATCTTCATATCGCAGTTCTACCAATATGACGAGTTTCCTCAGCAACGAGCTAGCAATGCTTTCGGGTGCGTCGTTATTGTGGTCGTTGATGATCCATGAATGTTCATGTGCTATTTATTGTTCAGATACTTCATGATGATTTTGTTCAAAAATGTTGGTGCCGAAACTCAAGAACGCACTCTTATGCTCCTCGTTGCGAGTACGACGCTCGCTGTGGGAGGTGGGTTGATCGGAAGCGCGCTCGTTGACAAAGGTGATAATATCATGGTTGCCTATCGATCGCGTGTGCTTAAATTCTTCACCAGTCGGACGACGTGCGATTTGGTTCTGGGGGACTGTTGCCACTACTGTATTCCTTGCCACGGCAGTAGGTGTGTTGCATTGAATGGTTATGCGGACCAGACTCAGATCTCCCGTTATTTCAAAGGGTGCATTGCAACATGGGGTGTTGTTGGCGCCAGCCCTCAGGGCTCTGGTGCTGCTATCGCCTTCCTCTGTGTGTCCTTACCCTTCTGTTCACGAAACATGCTCGATGCTTATTTCTTTCAGTCTTGACCGGCTTTGCGGGTAGCTTGACATACACCCCCCTGCAAGTGCTGTATCCTGCAGAATGCTTGAATTATAACACTCGGTGATTAAATAATCCCTACTGGTGTCTATTCGCTGAATTTTATCACAACCCAGAGCTAAAGGCATGGCTTTGTAAGTTCCTGTTTAAATTGTTCTGAACAGCTCTGACACAACACATCATGATCAGGTATTCTCTCCCGGTCAACCTTACGTCGCTTATTGGTACCTACGCTGGTCCAATCGCCATTGAAAAGATCAAGTGGAAGGCAAGACTGCTGTCGTACACGACTTAAACTCCTTCATCCTGACTCCGCCATTAGTATTACATCGTATTCCTTGTGTTTTATTTGGTCCAATGTGTGGTGATCTGGTTTTTTGCGGTCGAGACAAAAGGTCGAACTATGTAAGTTTCTTTCTCCCCTGATCGAGAACTGTGCCTATATGAAATAACTTGCAGAGAGGAATTAGATGAAATATTTGAGGTAGGATCAATGATGACTTTATACCTATACATCCAACTTTACACTCACCCTTCCCAAAGGACCCACATCCCGTTACAGCCTCGACCCTAAGGCACAAAATTACAACTACAACCACAGCGAGTGTCATCGTGGATTTTAGATCCACTGGAGGGGAAGTCGTTTGAAGGTATGGCAACACGGGCATGTCACTTTCCACCATCGCGAAACCTTATAATTCATCATTCATGTACTACCACTACTGTTCAGCATTTACTATTACTTATCACTACAGAACGCTATGCGTCATGCCACTGTCAAAAACATTACATGTACAGGTCCCTGACTCGAATATTTGTTTCTGGTGTTTCAAAGTTGATGTGACATTCCTATTCAACAGAGTAACTAGATGCACAGACTCGTACTTAACTTAGGTGTGCGCTGGGCCAAAGCTCATTTGCATGACACATGTACAGCTAGCTATCTTCCTAATTCGAGTAGCTATTGACACCCAGGCTTGTGATTCGACAACAACTTGCTGGCAACTTATTGCATTCGGAGTCTTCAATTCGTAGGAATCGAAGAAACAATAACGGATAACGGAAAGAAATATTTGGGGAGGATTCTGCTGGGACTTCTTATAGCCCTCGAAATAGCGGGCGCTGAAATTAGTAAATCAGAATAGCGGCAATTTCAAGAACCTTTTTGCTCTTAGGCCTAGAAGCTGAGATGATGCTCTACATTCAGGCTCTGAATCAGTTTAATCGAGACAATCACCACCAACGGAAGGTAAGCAGAGCGGACGAAAATATAGATAGAAGATATTCGGAATGAGTTTCAATTAAAAAACAGCCCAATTTCGGCACCAACACCTCCTTTTTACTTGCTACACCCGGATTTCAGAAGGCTCGTGAGCGCCATGGTATCACCACACTGTGACCCTCTCTTCGCTCGAACCTCCCACCAAGCCAATGTTATTGCATGCTCGGGAGGTGCGCCGTCTTTGGTTGAACTAAGACTCCACCTGTACCTTCATCCTGAATTGGAGGAGGCAGTGGGGGCAAAGGGAAACGGGCAGTCTTCGGGTGCAACGCCGCATCGCCCTCAGCATTCGGAGTTGCACCGTCGGGCTGCTCCGAGAACACAGGCAGAGGGGATGGGGGCAAGGGGATATTCATGGGGAAGCGGACGGTCTTTGGTTGTACGACAGCCTCACGAGTCTCCGGAGTTTCAGTAGCAGAACTACTTCTGGTCAGCGTGGATGCAGGGGATTGAAGGGGGCCTGCATGCTGAAAATAAGTAACTGCCCCTTCCCTATCGGGCACTTCGATGACAGTTCGTGGCGATACAAGCCTTTCAAAGTCAGGTGATGGTACAGCTGAAGCTGGATTTGAAATTGATCTGGGGTCTGACACAAGAAGTCCTGGTGCAGGGACCTGACGCACGCTTGTGATCCAGTCGGGCTGGCGAGAGGCAGAACGCATAGTCCATGTCTGTGTCATAGAAACGGTCCGTGAATGGACACGTTTGCCGAAGGAAAAAAATGGGATAGACAGGCCGTCTAGCGTAATATTAACTCAAGAGATTCAAGTGATATTACTGATCCTTACGAATGATTATGGAGCCGAGAACTACAAAGGAAACGATAGGTTGCAGAACAGCAGCCAGCAATTCTGTTTGGTCCGCTGGTGGGTCTTGAGGGATGGGTAGCTTGGACAAAGCAAGCGAGGATATGAAGATCCCTCCAACGCCCATCTATTGTTGAAGGTAAGTTATAAAATACTCTGGAGGGCATCACATCACGTCGACTCACAGGACCTGCGGGGAGAAAAAAAAAGTCAATGATTCGGATCGACTCAAGACTATTCCATGTAAACCCACCAAAATGGCCAGAAAACGCCGCCTCTCTCCAGGTCCGAATCTCCGGAATCCACCGATATAATATCATGATCGGCGGTAAACGCCGTACGAACATTATAGCAATAAAGAGGACGGTCAGGCGTCGGGGGGTGATGCCAAACTCAGGGTTGTTGAACGACTCGAACGGGAGCCACGCGCCAATATATACGAAACACGCGCAGTTGAGGAGGAGGTCGATGACGGAGGAAAATACTTCATCTTCGGTGTGCTCATTGAAATCACCGTCCCACGAGATGGCGGAGCCTGAGAATAGGTATGGGTAGAATTCTAAGTGACTATGAAAGTGAGTAGCAAAGGTGAGGCAGACCTGCGGCAAAAGCAGCTAAAAGATCATCACTACCAATGGTGCGTACTACACCAGTGGTAAAGATAGCTAAAGCAAGATATTGCGCAACGTATGATTCTCGGTCAATGAATCCCCGTTTATGCGAGAACTTCATGAGATGCGAGAACATGAGGCCTTCGAGCAAGATCAGATGGTACATATGGATTAGAGAAGAAGATAAGAACCTAGTATGGAGCCGACAACAATGCCGAGAATTACTTGGTCTAGAAAAGAGAAATATGATGAGGGGGGAGCTCGTTCGCGAAAGTGAGAATGTCCATACATAACCAGCCAATTAAGATCCAATGCGTAATCCCGATATGCCATGAAGAATCAAGTGTGAGATACAACGCGACGGTCAGAAAAGGATAAGCCAATCCATCGTTCGCGGCCGATTCAGCTGACAGGATTTGTCGTATGTTCAAAGGAACATGTTTCCTGGCGTATTTCCCACCTGATTGAATACGTCAATCAAAGAAGAGAAACGGGGAATGAAGGCCATACCAACTATAGCTGCGGAGATGATAGGATCGGTGGGGGTCAAGCAAGCCGCGATGGCAAGACAGGAGATGAAATTTAATCGTGGAAATAAGCCAAATAAGATACCTTTCAAAGAATCAGACTGCTAGGCAAAATGATACATGGCGAGGAAAACTTACTGGCAACGACGAGCCAGCCGATAGCCATAGTAGGAATGACCATCACTGCCAGACCTTTCGCGTGCCTTGCCATGTATGAACGAGGTAATTCCACGCCAATGGCGAAGAGGCCTGTTGCGAGGACGATGCGCATAACTTCGAGCGTGATTGCGTTCGCATTGGAGCCCCATGAGCGAGGGTCGAATATGTTGGCGACGTGCGGGCCTATTATGACACCGAACGCAGTCCCAAGGACGACCTCGTTTATGTACAGCTGTACTTACGTGAATGATGGGTGGATGGACATGATTCATGGTTTCATGAACTCACTTTTTCTTTTACTAGGAGAGAAAACATGGAGAACTAGATAATCCAGATCAGATCAGATGGCTTCGGAGGTGAATTTCGGAGGACTTACGATGACTGCAAAACCACCCAAGCATATGTATATCAGTCCAGTCGTCGTTACCTGCAGCCAAAATGGCAAGTGGGTGAACGGTACAGTGCTTGGGGTGGAACACGAACTTCCACCAATTTTACCCCCATGTCTTTTTGGAAAGCTTGAATCTGCTCCGTTTAGAGAAAATGTGGGGCGCAGAGGAAAGATAAGAAACCGGGGGGAACATTATTGACTTTTTGAGCGTTCCAGTTATCCGAAAATTTTTGACGTTTTGTCGAAAACATAGCCAAATACCTCCAATTGACTTGAGAGTTTTCTGTTGGAAACGACAGAAACGGCTCTGCGGATTCCATCTGTGGCAAACCGGAGTGAGCTGAGACACTAGAACCTACTTGAGAAGCAAGCAAAAGGCGCATCGTGTCCATCAGCAAAAGTGCAGCATGTTTTCATGGCAATGTAAGGTCATAACTAGTCCACATAGTACACCTAAGACACCTAGATCTCAACGCACTATACATTAGTATACCCTCACATAGGTTTGTATACAAAGTTAAACAGGATGGTTAGCATGGGATACAGTCACCAATCTGGTCTACTAGGTATACTCATGCCATCCTGGCCAAGCTATGGATTGTTAGGTATGTAAGAGCTCCTGTGCAATAAAATTTCATCCAGCTGTCACATCGTGATATTCGAAAACCCGATCATATTCACACCCAAACAAGCCATAACAATATACATGAGCACTATCAAAGCCGAGAACAATGTCCAATTGATGAACGCAGTGGATAACACACGACACAAGTCACAGCCATGATTCCGCAAGCTCGAGAACAACTGAGGAACCTGGAACGAGAGCACTTGAATAAACGCTGGAACAGTAAAGGGTATTGTCATGCACGTATCAAGTGAAACATGAGCTCCTCCGAGTTAGCGATTGTGGCGTCCACGGCTTCGAGGCGGCAGTACAGCAGGAGAACGACGAGGAGGAGAACGACGAGAAGGAGAACGACAAGGAGGAGAACGACGAGAAGGAGAACGACGAGGAGGAGAACGACGAGGAGAACGACGAGAAGGAGAATGATGAGAAGGAGAGTGATGAGCCGGGGAACGACAAGCAGGGGAACTATGAGCACGAGAACGACGAGCAGGAGAATGATGAGCAGGGGAGCTATGACCATGAGAATGACGAGCAGGAGAACGATGGACAGAGGGACTAGGACTAGGGGAACGATGCGCAGGGGAACCATCTGGGGGAGCGCGGCGAATCAGGTGAGCAGGGGAACAACGGACGCGGGAGCGTGATCGGCGGGAACTCTGATCAGTCTTGGACCGATGATCATCACGAGAACGAGTTGAACCATTGGGCTCTGGTGATGAATGAGGCATGGATGAGTGAAGCCTACGTGGTGCGCTCGAGGGGCTTGTTTCGGCATCACGCTGTGTGATGGCTTGAGAGGGCTGGCCATGTTGAGATACTTGTTCTGCGTGCAATTTCTTCACTTTAAGAGCTTGACGTTGGGCCCTTGCAATTTCTAGGTCATTTGGCGCAGCAGTGTCCAACTCTTCGGAATCTGTCATCGGCTTCTTACCAAACACGTGTCTACAGGAGAGGGTGAGGCAACGCGACAGAATAAAATGAGGATACTTTCTCATTCCACCACTCCAACGTGTCTGCAACCCATCCATCATTGTCATCCTGGTCAATATCAAACAGTGCGATAATTGTATGATAAAATTCAGTGCGATTGAAAATGCCGTCTTGCAAACGCCAGTCGTCTTGTGAACATAAGCACCATCGTAGCTATCAAGGTTACTGTCAGTGCATGAACATGATCGTGGTTGCATAAAACGACATACCTGAACTGCGGCATAAGCGATGCTTGGGGGCGTAACAGTCTCCATGCCGTTTATCTTTGCCTGAGGTCCCTTTGTCTTCATACCTCTAGGCTCGTCAGACATAGCTGAAGATGGTGAGGTGAAAATGTGCTTGAAGAACTACCGAAGAGACATCAGCACAATTCTGAACATGATCAATCACGTACGCATATAAGAAGAGGGCTCCGGAGCAGCCCAAAGTTTATGTCATCAGGGTCATAGTCATCGCTAGGGTAAAGGAAAGCTGGAAAAGCTTTTCCTGTGACGGGGACAGAACCATCCTGAAGTTTCTTCATGAATCTAAAAAGAAAAAAGTCAAATTGGCATTGAGGTTACGTCCAAACTCACCCCTCGGGGTCAGCATCAAGCTGTGATAGGTACTTCGCAGGGCACAGCAGGCGGCCCAGCACAGGATGTTTGAACCCTCGGGACGTGCTCTTCTTTTCCTTGAAGGGGATGGCTGGCTGCAACTGCTGATTCGGCTGATCCTCGGCAACATACATGAGGCCCGCTTTGACAAGACCACCAATGTCGTCAGATCTAGCACCATTCGCAGCTTCGTTCAACTACAAACAGAAAACATTGTTATGGGTGCATATATGCGCTCTGGAGAATGAAGGGTCATCACAACATACCTCTTTGACGAGTTCTCCGAACAAATCCCCATCTTCTCCAATATCATTCATATCCTTCTTGAAACTTCTAACTTGGTCTTTGAGAAGGCTATATATGTACAAGGGTTGACGGTATTTGGCTATGAAGCTGTGGAATACTGTTAGACTATATGCAAAAGAGATCAGAATGGACTTACCTGTTTTCTGTGTGCTCGCCAAAATCCTCTGCCTCACACCGAAGACCTACATCCAACACAGTAAAGTATTCAAGGAACATGTCCTCACTTCTCATTATCCACCGTGCAAACTTCCTGTATTGTCGCATTGGAGTCTCTCTGTAGTAAGCGTCAGTTGTTCAGTCAACATCAATCCTGAATCACGCACTTTGTTCTCCGCTTTTTCCGGCTTTGCAGGTGATCAACGAGTACATCCTTGCGCTTCAAAAGTCGACGATGATGGGGTTTCTCAGAGGTATGGGAGCTATCACTATCAGACATGGGTGAGATGGTGGAGGTGACCAAGAATCAACAAAGTTGAAAGTTGATGCGGCGAATATCAGATCACATGTTCACGCGTGGACGCGTTTCGATTTTCAACTTCAAGTTGCAGGTACCCAGTCCATGCAGGGCTGATACTGGTACTTATCATGGTTGCATGTAGCTGGTGCAACCAGGAGTTCAAGAACGTCCATGGTCTTTCCCAACATCGTAACACCTGCACAGTCGCACGAAAGAACACGCCAAAATTACTGCAAAGACGGAAAGAAAAAATTTCGCAGCGAAATGACAAGATCAATAAGAGGCTCGAGTCCCAAGTTAATGGCAATGCAATGGAAGTTGATCGTTTGCAAGATCAGGTGTGACAATTTTCATAATTTGTCTCCCCAAGATTGAATTAATTTTGTTGAAAGTCGGATGCCACCATTGTAGATATCGACAATAAATTGGTAGAGCCAAGCCCTTCACCAGGACACCAAATTGCTCCGACCAAGTCAGGCCGCCAGCGAAAATTTCCGCGTCATTTCAAGGATTACATCCCATCGCTCCTGACAACTTTGCCACATATGCCTGAACGGCCCCGAGTCCCTCCACCAGTTCTACCAGAACCCAGTCCCACTCCTCCATCACCTCGACCTGAAAGTCCTCAGCCTGTGGTCTTTGAGACGGAGCCAGATGCATTCGGCCTCTATCGATCATACACGACGTATCCAACCCATGATCCTGATGAAGGGCAAAGCATCGACGATCTTTGTGATGCGCCTGGTCTGGCAACTGCACCAGTTTCACAATCTAGACGATGGTGGTCTGGGTTTGGCTCTGAAATTCGGACCGTCAAGACAAACACTGAGAATACCTATGCCCCCTTCCTTAATGCTACAGTTTTTCGGTTAATTCAGTGGTTCTACAATGGCTCCCTCACGAAATCTCTAGCTGATCTGGATTCTCTGGTGCATGATGTCTTATGTGCTGATGATTTTGATGCCCGCCACCTCGAGCATTTCAGCACAGCACATGAACTCAGGCGACTTGATGGCGAGGATGGGTCATTGTCGTTCTCAAAGGAGAATGGGTGGCGAGAATCTTCTGTGAAAATTCGTCTAGAATGCCTCAGAGGAGGAAGCACCTGAATTTGAGGTTGGCGGCATTTACCACAGAAGCCTAGTCGAGGTCATGAAGACTGCATTTCAAGACATAAGCGCACAGGCATACCATTTTACTCCATTTCACCTCTTCTGGAAACCTTCACCGGATAGGCCACCCGAGCGCATCATCACTGAGCTATACAACTCTGATGCCTTCCTGGAGGAACACAAAAAGGTCCAGAAACAGCCCCAAGAGCCAGGGTGTGAACTCGAAACGGCCATTGCAGCGATAATGCTGTGGTCTGACTCAACTCACCTAGCCAGTTTCGGGACGGCCTCACTCTGGCCAATCTATGTGTACTTCGGGAACCAGTCCAAGTATGCACGCGCGAAACCTACAAGCTTTGCGGCTCATCATCTTGCGTATATCCCCAGTGTTTGTTTCCTTTATGTGCCTTACCTATCTGAGCTAATGGATTTCCTGTAGCTTCCAGATACCATCCAAGACGCTTATACAGAAATCTTTGGATTCCCTGCCTCAGCCACCACATTGACCCATCTGAAGCGAGAACTCATGCATGCAATCTGGGAGCTTCTACTCGATCCAGAGTTTATGTACGCATATGAACATGGCATCATAATTGACTGCGCAGATGGAATTCGCCGCCGAATCTTCCCAAGGTTTTTCACATATTCGGCCGACTATCCAGAAAAGTATGCACACAGCTCATGCACACCATTACTATCTCTCACTAATACTGCCTTTCAGAGTTCTTCTCGCCTCAATCAAATATCTTGCACATTGCCCCTGCCCACGGTGTTTTATTCAGAAGGATCAAATTGGTGCGATCGGCACAACAATTGACGAACAACGACGAATGCATGAGCGCGTGGACAGCGACAAGCGACAGAAAACCGTGGAGATGACCAGAGGGTGGATATTCGAAAAGGGGTATGGTGTCACCAGCAAACACGTCGAGAATATTCTTCAACCGACCTCATTGGTTCCCACCCGTGTAGTTCCTTTTGCATTTTTGTGTGCCACACTGCTCACCTTCAGGATTCTAGAATGCATTCTCAACACATCTGTTATCATTCGGCTTCAATTTTTATCAAATGTTTGTCCCAGACCTGCTTCACGAGTTTGAGCTTGGAGTCTGGAAGGCGATATTCACACACTTGATGCGTGTACTATATGCTGCAGGTGAGGATGGTATCCAGTCACTCAACTGGCGGTATGTACTATCTTCCCTTCACATCCGAATCTGACTAATAAATCCTTGAAGATATCGGCAGGTGCCAACATTTGGAAGAGGAACTATTCGACGGTTCAGTAGCAACGCGTCTGCCATGAAGAAGGTCGCTGCACGAGATTTCGAGGATCTTCTGCAGGTAAGTTTAATATTGACATTCTTGCAGCAGATTGACGACTATTTTCGGTCCAGTGCTCATTGCCTGTGTTTGAGGGACTCCTTCCAGAACCACACAACACCGTCGTGATGGATCTTTTGTTTGTCCTATGTACATGGCATGCCTATGCAAAGCTTCGACTCCACACTGAGACGACACTTGGATTCTTCAAAAAAACTACCAATGCTTTCGGTCAAGCGTTGCGACAGTTTTACAAGATCACATGCAGGGCATTCAACACCAAGGAGTTGCCTCGAGAAGAAGCAGCACGGGGCCGACGCAAGGCAGCTGCTGCCGCCAAGGGCAAATCCCAGAAAAACCCGAAGGCTGGGAGGAAACAAGGTGCAGTACGGAAGCTATTCAACATGTGCACCTACAAATTACATGCCCTTGGGGACTATCTCACGGCGATCATGCTTTTTGGCACGTCAGATAATTATACCACACAAACGGTGAGTTGCTGACACACTATCCATCCTCAACGATATGACTGTGATTCGTTTCAGGGAGAGCTTGAACATCGTCGTGTGAAGCGTTTCTATACGAGGACCAACAAACTAAGGAGCTTCACCCGTCAAATTACCAAGCATCAACGTCGTGAACAGATTCTGCGAAAAATCCACCAGCGCATTCAATTCCCTCACACATCCCCACTACCCGAAGTGTCACCTGGCCAACCGGTGGCAGATGGTCCTTCAGCACCTGGTCCAGCAAAGGTGCCATCGACACGAACAGCGGCAGTTCCATTCCAGGATTGCGAATCTCTTCCGAAAACAGCTCCTGAAGTCCATCATCATTTATCAGGATCTCGTCGCCATGCAGAAAATCTTGTGAAATGGCTCTCTGACAACGTAGATGATCCTGCACTGATGGTACGTGTCACAATCATTTTTCCATGGATATTAGATGCCAGCATTCTGACACATTACGGACATTCCGCAGAATTTCCTCCCAGATCTTAAGGACCATCTCCTATCACGTCTTCTGGGCCACTCTTTCGAAGGGGATGAAAAGGAATACTCAGATGATGACCGGAATACAGTCCACTTCGTAAACAATCGCATTTACCGTCACAAAGTCATTCGGATCAACTACACGACATACGACATGCGACGCTCCCAAGATTCCATCGATCCACGAACCCATCCCGATGTTATGACCTTGTCTCATGAAGATGAGGGTGGTGTTGGACACCATCCGTACTGGTACGCGCGTGTCATCGGGATCTTCCATGCCGATGTGCAACATACAGGGCCAAAATCTCGGACGAGCGACGCGCAGCATATGGATTTCCTCTGGGTGAGATGGTTTGGTCGGGATCTTGACCATGCCGGAGGCTGGTCAGCACGTCGACTTCACCGCGTTGGATTTCTCCATGGGGATCAACCTGGTGTTTTTGGCTTCCTGGACCCTGCAGTAGTCATCCGGGGTGTTCATATGATCCCTGCATTTGCTTACGGTCCAACGTCAAGCCTTCTAGGGCCATCCATCGCACGGCAACCCAGTGAAAACGACGAGGACTGGAATTTTTATTATGTGGGAATGTGAGTGACGTTGTTCATTTTCAGGAACAGGAACTAAACGGACAGTAGGTTTGTTGATAGAGATATGTTCATGCGGTTCAGAGGTGGCGGCATTGGACACAAATCGACACTATGTGCTACGGAAGCCTTTGCATACGAATCACCCGAGACTCAGCAACCCGGAGATGAAATGGTCGAACTTGAAATCCCAGGGCCATCCAACTCAAAGGAGTCCGAGGAATTGGACAACAAAGGCCTTCAAATCGACGATGAAGATGATGAGTATGGAGATTTCGAAGGTGGGCATGACTCGGAGGACGATTGCAGAGAGTCGGACAAGGGCGAGATGACGACTCAGGTGAGGATGAGCTTGATGAAGATGGTGCTGAACTGGGACCGGAGGACGGGGAGGAGGATTGGGAGATGGATGAAGGAGAGTTACTTGGATTTGCCGAACCTTAGTTGGAAATGTATGCGATATTCTCGGTAGTACGCGAACTCAGCAGCATTCTAGTGGTCTCATTGGAAACCTCCTCCAGCCTGGTCTGAGATTAACAGCATGCCCCATTTTACCATGTAAATCCCTAGTCCTCCCCAGATTGGCAATATAAATGTAAATTTACAAGAATTTACTACGCACGATGCAAGGTACCTAGCATCTTCGTACGTTCCATATAAGCCCTCCACCAGTCTCCTACCACCTTACCTAGAGGTCGCAGATTGGAGGTACAATCCCTAGTCGTGACCAAATCGGCGAGCACCATTCATAGCAATGCATCGTACGACCAAGTTCGTGGGAGAATGTGACATTGATCACCTTGAAATAACTGGTCAGAGCACTTTTGCTGATGTCATAGTCATGACGAACACTCACTCGTGGATGCACATCATCAACTTTTCATCTCTGCCATTGCGGTTGGGGGATTGAGCAAGAGCATCATGTGCCAGTGAATGGCCCCTAGGTAGTCCAGACATCTCCAGTACTCTAAAAAATGCCTGGGATCGCCAACGGCCAAACTTTTTCACCACATCTAGTGGCACACCCGAAGTGAGAAGTACTAGGTTGTCCCCCAGATGCGAAAACAATGCCCGGTTATACGGGCATATCTTTTGTTACTAGTAGTAATATTGGAAAGTTGTGCCCGAGGATTGGAGATCTTTTAAAAGTAGTGAGGCCGCGTACCTGATACAGTAGTAATCCAACTTCAAGTTGGGAATGCAAGTTCTGTGGATCATACTAAATGGTTTAGGGAATCATCATTACAATCATTGGCCCGGCTTATGATACACTTCAAAGTCTCGACTCAAGGATTGATGATAAATGGGAGTAGGATCAAATGCAAAGAGTAGGTAATATAAGAAGGTATGGATATCATTGCAAAGTTGTGGTCATCATATCTGTGGGTAGTAAATGGATCCCCAATGAAGTAAAAAAAGTGTATGTAATAGTAATAATTGCGGTAAGATGAAGACATAAACATGTAGATAGATGCATGAAGAGAATAAAACGGATGTACTCAAGGGAGTGTGGTGCATGTTGAAGAGAGAGACGCAACAAAAAAAAAAAACGAAGCTGGAGGGATCTACCCATTCCCTTTCCGAACCAGCGAGAAAAGTGAGATGTCCTTGTGGGAGAGGGCCTCAAAACCCAGATCCAAGAGGTACAAGAACGAGTTATCGTTGTCCTGCAGAATGCGGGACAATCCAATTTACATCCACATCAGCCGCCATCAAGACACTCGCCGTCCAATCTTCACCTTCACCATCATCCATCATTCCCAAATGATTTGACGATGCGATACTAGAGCTCGATACTGCTGCCTTGGTCCGAGCTGGGTACGGGCGCAGATGGTTCAGCACAGACGATGTTTCGGACTCGTGAGAAGGGGAAGCGAGGGAGAGAGTAGACTTTGTCGCCGGCGACGGGGAGTAATTAAATCGATCTGCGATCGGGGTCTGTCCATGACCAGGTGCCGTGGTCAATGACAGCGAGGTTGTCGATACTGATGCCAAGTGAGTGACCGCCAGGGGCCTCGGGGAAGCAGATGTATGCTGCGGCCTTTCCCCTTCGTTCGACTCAGGTGAATCAGCATCCGGTGGAGATTCAAGCGCCAGGTCTACGTTTAACGGTGATCTATCGATAGGTGTGTCTAACTTCGGCGGGAGCGTGAAGGTACTTGACTGCGGTGCAGTGACCGCCGACCGCGGCGTCGACACTGATGAGTCGCTTGAAGACCGCGGTATCTGGAGGTATGGCCCTGAGATGACCGGCTTCACCGGCGGTGAGACATTCTTCAAGCTCGAAGCAGATTTTTTAGCAAAGAGCAACTGGAGTGACGTCTTCTTTAGCCTCTTCCCTAGGATTGAAGGGGAGGGAGAGTCTGGGGTCTGAGGTCCATCTGCTACGAAGGTATGGACCGTCGTTGGAGAGAAGTTCGGTAAGGAAAGGACAGGGATGGAGCGTCGATTCCCTACTGCTGCAAGGGAAGCGTAGGGGTGGGCTGCTTCCGCTGAGGATGCAGGGAACTGGATAGGCACAGTGACAGGGATGGGATTACTGATCACTGGTCTGCGGGGTTTGGTAGGCGATGATTCGATCAGCGGCTCCGCAAGGAGAGTAATAAATCTTCCTTGTTCTTGCACTTCCTTGACATTAACGTCACCCTCCACAGGAGGGATAGGTAAATGTGCGAACGACGATGCAGCGGATGAATCCGATGTTGAAGTTGAAGTATCCGACCCAGCGGAAGAAGTGAGGAGTGGTGGGGATGTCGAATGCGAATGGATGTCAGCACAGTTACGAGAAGCACCGTCCCGGTCTGAGAAAGACGATCCATCATCCCTCAACAACGAACCGCTGCGAAAAAAGTCATCCTTCGTATCAACAGGTTGCGACAGCAGAGACAAATCATCCGTATCCAGGTACATCCCCGATGTTGGTTTCTTGGGGCCCAGCAACTTTACATGAGACGGCAATCCCACCTTCACGCCCTCAGAGGAAGCTTGATAGTCCACCGAGCTCGGTACATCCTCCGACGTCCTGCCAACACTCTCACTCTGCAAGCTCTCCCTTTCGTCATCATCTTCCTCTGTCCCATCTTGTGCATCCAAGAACTCCTCGTCGCACTCCTCCGCGTCCAATGACCTACCGTCTTCCGCTTTCTGAATAACCATGACTGGCGTCTCTTCCCATACCACCTGTGCATCACAAAGCATCCGCAGGAGCGGCGGGTTCATATTCAGGCTCGGGCAAAACACCAGCAGTAAATTACTCAGTGGCATCTTTGTCGCCTTACTGCCCCGAGCAGTCTCCATAATCAGCTCTGTCACGGTTCGCAGCAAGTCCCTGTTCTCCTCAGGCAGCTGTGAGATGAGCAACTGGAACGCATTCAGAAGCGACCTCGAAGGCGGGCGCATACCACTGAATGAGGGCATGGCGAGCGTGGATAGAGAGGGTGGCTTGCGCAGGGACGGAGGGGACATGCCGCTGTTCTGGGGGTGGCTGGGAAGGCCTACACCGGCACGCGGGGCTGGTGAGAATCCTGGCATATTGGAGTTCGAGACAGACTCTTGATTCATGGCCGCATCAAAGTAGGGTTGCAGCGCGTGAGTAAGAAGAGGTTCCGGAACTGAAGTTGATAACCAGATCAGTAACCAGTCCTTAGGCCAACAAGGGATTGCTCACGTTCGCGCAGAAATGCTTTGAACACAGATGCAACCGCATGAGGGTCCAGATCACCAGGCGCGCTTTCCGTCATGTCAAAGTCAGCGCCTACAATTGAAATTAATTCATATTAACGAGAAGGACAAGAAGAAATTCTCACCACTGTCAAACTCCGCACGTAGCTTGGAAACATGAGATGGGCGTCCGCTTACACTGATTTTTTCTTCTTCTTCAGCTAATGCTAAATTAAATGACACAAAAGACCCACCGAAATAGACCTTCTTCCTGAACGCCCCAAAGTAACAGATGCTGGGCACATCTAACGACAAGTGCAGGCAACTTCCTCTCCTCGAGCGCTTTCAACTGTTCTCTCTTCACACTAACTCTCCTTCCCCCATCGCCCTCCACTTCCACGATACTCTCAGCAACATCCACGTCAGCATCCTCATCCCAATTTCTCCACCGCCCATTCCATGCCCTCGGCTTCCCTACCCAGACTCCTGTCTCCCTCACTACACTCCTGAGATCTCGGCCAAACACCACACCACTCCTCGCTCTCAACGGCCCGCGCAGGGGTTTCCCCAGCACGGGGCCCGACGGCCCCACAAACGCCTCCGAATCCGGTATCGATATCGACGATCCTGTCGCGACACTCGACCCAGACGGCGCGTTCGGGGTCCTCCTCAGCTTCCCCTTCTTCTCCAGATGCTGGGCGTGCTGGACACCCGAAGATGACTGGTTTGAAGAGGTTCTCTGAAGAGCAAGATCATGAGGGCTACTACCGAGGGCATGACCAGCCCCCTTACGTCCATCTTGCGGTTCATGAGGGTAATACTGATGATGAAGCCCGCTGTTCGAAAATGACGACGGGCTTGTCCCTGTCCCTGTAGAGCTCGAGCTCAAATAGCCCGAAAGTGAGTGACCATGGTTGCTGTTGCTTGAACCAGAGCTGATGCCACCCCAGGCACGCCCCATCTTCTCCACTGCACGCTTCGCGAGGCCCGCAGCCGGCGCGAAGCCGCTCGTCATGCTGATGGCTGTCTGCCGGAAAGAAGGGCCGTGTCCTAGATGTGCGGGAAGGGGTGGCTGGTGTTGATGTGCATGTGCATATTCGGGTTGAAGTGGGAGAGGGTGTGGGTGTAGGGTTGATTGCAGATGATGCGGTGGCAGTGCAGGGAGGCTACGTTCCTGTCGCGATGCAGAGAGAGGGGGTGGGGGAGGTGGGGGTTGTGCAAAGGATGCGGAAGCGGAGTGACCAACTGCCGTCCACGCTGCAAGACGTCCGCGAATGTTGTGTCCCGTAGGCTGTGGGCCGGAGGAACTTGCGGAGATAAATCCAGTGGCAATTGCCGCAGTGCGAGAGAGGGTGGGCATGTCTCCAGACCGCGATGGCGAAATAGAGGGTGGCATATGCATGCCCTCTGATATGGAGTACGATGGTTTCCATAGGTCAGCTGCAGATGCACTGGACGGCGCAGGCGGCAGTTCGGATTTAGAAAAAGCACTGTGGGAGGTGATGTTCAGCGACATTGATCGTCGGTTGCTCCTCGACCTCATAGACGCCGCCGGAGATGACTTGTGTAAGTCAGATATCGGTAGAATGTTAATCACATCATCATCGGGTATAGTATATGTGTGCCTGTCTTCCTCGTCCTCCATAGACTTATCGTAATCGTCTTCCTCTGGCATGCCAAAATCGGCATCGGTGACAAGTGCGCTCAGCCGTTTATTGATTGGCACAATCGTGTGATTGGACTGTAGTGACTCTGCCGTCGAAACGGGCCGTGAGGACCTACTGCTCCCCGCCCCTGGTCGGATGGTAGCATGGCTTATCGTCGAATCACGCCGAGAATCCTTCATGTCGGCCTTATCGGCAACATCTACTTTCTCGCTGTCCTCCGTCTTTCCAACTGCTTCGTCACTTTCTGCTTCCCGTTTAGCCGGGATGTCCTTGGATTCTTGTGAAGCCAAGTTCCGCTTTTCCTCATCCCGCTGTATCTCCCTCTCCCTATCCCTTTCTTTCTCCCTTGCCCTCTCCTGCTCCCTCCCCCCCTCCCCCCCCAACGCCTCCTCCCTCTCCATTTGTCTATCTCCCATTCGTATAAAAGTCACCGCAGAGGAAATCGCCGGACTAATCGGAATGATAGACGAACGATTATCCATTGCAGACGCTTCCGGGCGAAGCTGCGACGCAGAACTCGAGTCTGGCTTCGGAGGAGGCACAGGGGGTTGATCCATCGAGTTCCGCGAACGCTTGCCCGCAACGCCAAGTACCTGTGTTGCCAGCTGTGTAAAATGCCTAGCGCCGCTACGTCCCTGCGAAGCCCCGTGTCGTTCGGGTCCTGGAGAACTCGCCACATGTGCCGGGGAAGACGAGGATGACGGAGCCAACTCCATCCGCTGCGACCGGTGTGGTGGTTGGCTTGGCTGCGGTTGCGGTTGCCCATGGTGTTGCTGGTGTGGCGAGGGCACCAAATCGTCCCGTGAACGCGCGCGCTCGCTCAGGTCTTCCGATTTTTTGCGGCGGCCACCAAAGGCACGCTTGAGCTTCATACCGCCTGCCATGGCAGCTGTGAGACCCCTCGCAGCGGTGAATGGAGAGGAAGGTGGAGGCGGGGGAACTGAGCGGCTGTGGGAATGAGACTTACTGAATGACTGGCCCATGGCAGCGTAGGGGAGGGAGGGGGAGTGATGGGTGGGGGCAACAGCAATGCTGTTGGTTGTGTTATTGATAGCAGTAGAGGGACGATGGGAGACGGAGAGATCCGACGAGGAGTTGATGGAGGGTTGAGTATAGGGGGAAGGGGAAGCCAATGTGGCGGGGAGGGAGTGGGTAGTAAGGGATATGGCGGGTGCCGCACGACGAGCTGGAGGTGGTTTGGTACCGGGGATAAGCCTGGCATGCTGCTGAGTGGAGGCCCAGGGTTCACCAACAGGTCCACGCTCGGATCCGGTTGACATCATATCAAGATGCCAGTTAAAATATTATTATTATGGTATTCTGAGGGGCGAGATTAATGATCAGTTGAAGGAGAACATTGACAATAGGGCCCCGAACACGACCGGCCAGCGAGGCAAGTTGAAGAAGACGAAAGCAGCACTTGTGTACCATGCCAACGGCACAGACAACTGGCATACCCTGACTCTGAGAAATGGACATCAGGGCCAACGTACCTAAATAGTATGACGTCCTCATCGACGGGCTGGTGTGGACGACGGTGTTCGTTGGTGTCGATGGTGGTGAGAGACCACAAAACGTGGTTTGGGTACTGCCACCTCAAATCCGTTTGTTTTTTTGGGTCCTGACTGTCGGTTCCCTATTCGGCACGATAGATTGTTCGTGATGGGAAATCCCGTGAGATCCGACTCCTATGTTTGTACATCTATTTTATATTTTATAATATGTATAATCGTAGTATATCCACATCTCCATCAAGGTTGCTCAGAGTCCCTAGCTGTCTGCTGTCTACATATGTATACTTGCAATGTAATTACGAAGAAACAAAAGGCAAGGTATCCATATGGCGATATGAACCGTTTACATTCCATCCGATCCTGTCTCTATTATCTTGGGGGCACAAGGAGCTCTTTCACCTACACAACGTCATTCGTCACCACCCAACAAACGATCAACAGGGAGCTCACCAATTCATAAGTGAAAAATGATGTGGCTATACTTGGCGCAACTTTCACTGTATCCATCTTTTTAATCAACTAGCCAATCATCAAACTGTACACACGCGACTTACGCAGGTTCGGCCACAATCCCCGATACAACCCAGCGACGCCCTCCACTCGCAAAATACTCCGCAGTGCATCCACGGCGCCTGCATACTTCACTGCACCACCTTTCATGCCTGTCACTTGCATCTTCCGCCGCAGTACATCGAAAGGGTATGTCAAAGACTGTGAAATCGTCCCTGAACAACACTTTGATGAAGTCGACACCTCAAAACGTAAAAACCACTCACCAGCCAACGCGCCGCAACTCAGTTTTCTCATAACATTACCCTTCCCTGGCGGTGTAATAATGCTCCTCAGCAGTTCATATGCCGCAAAATTAATCCCCACGTAAGGCGCAACTCCCACCGCCGTCGTTACTAGTCCACGGTACAGCCCACGCACACCACCCTCCTCTCGCATAATCTTTAGTGTCATCCCCCATATTGTCAAATCTGCTTTGCTGTACACCGGTGACACTACCGCCACCGACGCAGTCGTGTGAAATAGGGCAGGTTTTGGCGGCGCTCCCGTCGGTATCCTTGCTGAAGCTGCGGACGTAGAGGTGCTAGAACCGGGGCTTGTACCCAGCGCGACAGTGGCTGTGGCTATTGACAGGCGTGATCTTACAAGGTCTAAGGGGTATGTTGAGCCTGTTGGCAAGGAAATGTCGTTGTTAATTAGCAACGGAAAGCAAGGGACAGGGGTGGATACGAACAAACGGAAGTTATACCGGCCAACGCACCGCTTGCCAGTCGTTTCGGGGTATCAAGTTCTTTTGACCCGTGTAAAGTGAACCACTTTAAAAATGACGTCAATACGTTTTAAAATAAAATAAAATTGGGCAGAAATATCGCAACACACCTTTTTTAGTTGCTCGTACGTCGTGAACTGCACGGCACTACAAGGGATCAAGCGGGGAGTTAGCCATTAACGGCATAAGCAAATGTCCCTACCTGTAAGGCACGATCCTCAGACAGTTGATCCCATTCCCGCGCATGAAACCTCTGAAGCCCTCTTCGCTCCACATCCGCACCAGACTGCGCCACACGCCATTATACTGCCCCTCCGATGTTCGTAGCTGCACCTGCCTGTGAAAGACAATGACTGTCAGAGCATGGCAGGGTGAATGGAAGACAATATCACAGACTGGATGATTTTCAATCTCTCCAGAGGACTAACGACCGTGCGCGAAGCAGCGCCTGCACAACCTCCCGCTAACACAACCTCGTTAAGAAAACAATTGTGAGAAGCAGCAAAGAAGCAACACACCAATGAAATAACTCGCGACCTCCGGCGTAAGAAATGCAACAGAAGGGCGTGTGGGCTCTACTTGTAATTGTTGGTCTGAGGCACAAGCCTGTGGGGCAGCAGGAGTTCTTGCTGTCATGATCTGGCGGAGTGAAGGAGTGTCACAGTTGGAAGCATACAGAAATGACTGTTGAAGGGAGGGGGTTTCTTTGCTCCAGATGTTTATATGGGGCAGTATACGTTATAGTCACCCGACAAAACCGATTGTAAGAGAAACAACTTCAACCATCGGAAAGGACGGAAACAGCCTCACTTTAAAAATTACCGGATCATGTGATCCGATAGTACCTTAACCACTCATTGCTGGCAGGTCCACTGCAATGGCCGAACCGTTGACTCTACAGAGGCTCAACGTTCCACCCATGGACGAAGCAATTTTTCAATATCCTGAAGTCTTAATATTCTCACCCGAGAATCCTGATCCTGTTACCATTCTCTGTTTGGTTACTCCGAGTCCGAGTCAGCAGTGCAACCCTATCAACCCGAAGTTTTGCAAGAGAGGAATGTGAGTAGCTACTAGAAGAAAACACGAGATCATCCGATTTGGACTAGGCATTTCGTTTGCTTCGTTCCTTATGTCAATCATACCGTCCATTTGCTACGAGTGCTGATGCCTTCAAGTTTGCTCTACATCAAAGCTTGATGTCCACACCCTTTTCTATAGCAATCAATCCTCGTTTTCCATGTAGGTTTTCCTTTTATTGCTGCAGTGAAGAAATCCGATCTCTACGCACTTTCAGCTGCATTCCATAGAGGCTGACTCGGAGTTCTGACGCTCCTCAGCTGAGCTTCTTTTGCTATGTTTAGAAGATACAACCGGCAATTTCGGAAAGACGATCCAATGACAGACCCTATTATTGGAAGTACTATTCGATTGTCCAAAGTTCTTTGGACAGATAAGTCACGCTTGTTAGGGTGCGCCTCCTTTTATGGTGATGTGAATAGCATATACATCACCATGACAGAAGTTTTGCATCTTATCCATCAGAATCACTGTTGTCCCACTGTGCAGCAACTGAGTTGTGGATCACAGAAGGAAAGGCACAGGGAGCTTGTCAGCTGCCTGCCGTTACTATTTGTGGGGGGCATCTGCAGGATGCGAAGGCAGTGTGTCGGTCGGCTGTTATTTTGCACCGAAGTGAGTATATTCCATTGGTTGGTAGGGAGAAACGTCCAAGGAGAAATGGTTCAGGAGGACTTCCGGGATGCGACAATCAATTTCAGTTACTGGATGGCAATGTTCGAGAGCATTCGTCAAGCGAAGCACACCCATGCCAGGAACGAGAAGCGTTTTGAGTGAGCAGCTCCCTGATTTCTTTTGATTGTCTGTTTATATAAACATTTCTGAGTGCAAACAAATGGCTCAAACGCCACGCTACGTACAAGTATAGGGTTCAGCGTGCGTACCTACAGGATGTTGCGGCCATACAGGCATACATGGCAACGAAGGCCGTATAGAAAAAGGTGTCCCCAATCGTCGAATAATGTCCAGAACAAAACGGCCATGGCAACAGCACAAGCCCGCGTTCAGTATGGTAGCACCAGTTGACGAATCGTACATATGTTGGGAAGGTCAAGAATGCTCAAAGCCCTGGAGATATTACGAGAGTCGGCGCAGAGGGGGGGGATTAGAGAGGCTGGAACAACAAGAACCACCAGTGGTGCAGAGGGCAATGCACTTTGTGCACCTGGAGGTTGAAACGAAGAGGGGGATCCATGTAAACGACCGCTGTTTGCTGTCCTGTTTCTTGTGTCTTGTATCAAATGATTCCGGACAAGCACAAGTAATGGATCAGCGCTCAGCGTGGACAGAACATGAGCGAGCATTAAAGTCGTCTGTATAATACCTGCGATTCAAGAGGTGTGGATGATCATGCATCGATCATGACTTTGATCCACCAGCTTCGAATCGAGGTCGGTCCATTCACTGCCTTTGGACAGGAAAAACAAAACTGCGTTGCTTCAAGCTCCAAGCGACACAGCCTCAGGAATTCTCGGTTTTTCATCAATGCAGAACAATTGTATAAGCATACATATACTACAGACATAGGTATCAAGAATGTGGGTAGATATCTGAAGCTACAAATCAAAAAATACCAAAATTAAGCGACTTTCAACTACATAGTCCATCGCTGAGGGTAGCCCCGCAACGAAGGCACTTGACTCGTCTGTCCATAATGCACAACCCGATGCCTAGTGGGAACCAAAATATCGCAGCCAGTACTCCTAGAGACGCTGTGAGCCCGATTTATAATTAAGCAAAGACTAGTGGTGCTCACCCAGTAACCCGTACTTCGTTTGTGTTATATGCATGCCGGTCTGCAGGCACACCATCTCGGGATGGTCAGGGGGAAGTAATGTGGTTATAGACCGTTTAGTGACGGGATTTATGTAATTATAAACCGTGGGTGCTGGGATACGAGGCGGCGGTCGTGCGACATGAATCTGCTGGGGTGGATGACCACTCGAAGACGAGGATAGGTCTGAGGAGAACAAGTTTGGTTTGCGAACACAACGAAAGGTGCCATGACTCACGATTGTTTGCATCCTCATAAGATGGTGGCTTGTCTGAATTATCTAGTGGTGCTTTCTTGAAAGTGAAATGAGTTTGGAGGGAAATAGTGGTGGGAGAGAGAGACGTACCATGATGGTGTCGTGTTCGGGGTCGACGATCATTGTGTGGGCTTTATAACAGGGGCTGGATCGCTGGCAGCCCGCAGTCGGCGCACACCAGGCTGGCAGAAGCGGCTGTGTATGTACCAACTACGTGACATATCCGATGGACTTTTCCGGCCCGCTCTGATCAAGTTTTTCTGCATCCGATTCCCGACAACCAACCTCCTCCTCCTCCAACTTGATCAATCTCTTCTCTCAGCCATGGAAGACGCAGGGCCTTCAACAACTCACCATGTCTCCCCGCCAGACCACGATATGACCTCCAGAGACTAGTTGCGCACATTCAATGCCTTGCGGCTCGGCTCCAGTAACCTGATGTTGTCGTTTTTTCTTTCGTTATCCTGCGTCCATAGCTATGCCGATTCATACGCCCATTTCGGTGCCATTTTTCTTGCATTCCGTGTGCCTTACATCGCTGATCCACACCATCAGGCATTCACGAAGAGATGCTGAAGGACAACGTCCGGACTGGGTCCTATCGCTCAGCGATTGTGCAGAACGGCCACCTCTTCCAAGGAAAAACTGTCCTCGATGTGGGATGTGGCACTGGTATCCTTAGCATGTTTGCGGCCAAGGCAGGGGCAAAACACGTCGTTGGGGTAGGCATCGTCCTCCTCATCTAGGGTCTCGTCTCAGTATCTTTTTGAAACCAGATCGATATGTCAAACATCATCGATCAAGCTCAAAAAATTATAGAAGCCAATGGATTCAAAGATAGTGCGTCTGCCTCTGTTATGACACGTTCCCATTCACCTTCCGCATGTCCAGAAATCACCCTCGTCAAGGGAAAGCTCGAAGAAGCCGAACTGCCCCTTCAAGAATACGACATCATCATATCCGAATGGATGGGCTACTTCCTGTTGTACGAGTCCATGCTCGATACCGTGCTTCTCGCACGAGACAAGTACCTCAAACAGGGTGGGCTCATTTTCCCAGATACCGCAACCCTATACCTCGCTGCGATCGAAGACCAGGATTACAAGGAGGAAAAGATCAACTGTGCGTGTTGCTTGTTGGTCCTACATATATATGGGCCTCGGAGTTAATGCCGTCGGCAGTCTGGGACAACGTGTATGGATTCGACTACTCCTGCATCAAGGATATCGCACTTCGGGAACCTTTAGTGGACACCGTTGAATTGAAAGCCGTCGCCACTGATCCATGTATGATTAAAGTAGGTGTTCTTCTGTTGTCGTGTCGAAGGGCATTTTTGACGATTTTTACGTCTAGCGCATTGACCTGCTGACGGCAAAGAAGGAGGATCTCACATTCCAGGCCCCTTTCTCTTTGACTGCTACTAGAAATGACTGTACGTCGCCCTTATAACCCCCCTCTTTCCGATATTCATGGCTAGGAATCGACAGATGTCCATGCGTTCCTTGCATGGTTCGACATTTCATTCGAGTGCACCCACAAAAAGGTGAAATTCTCCACCGGGCCCCATGCGCAATACACACACTGGAAGTATGTAATCCCTTTCCATTTTCCATTCATTCAGTAACGACCAACCCAACCCCCATCCCAGGCAAACCGTGTTCTACACCCCAACGACGCTCACCATCTCTGAAGGCGACTTAATCACAGGTCGCCTTTCCTGCTCACCCAACGCGCGCAACAATCGTGATCTTGATATCGTCATCACCTACACATCACGTGATGAAACGCACACAATGGAATACAAAATGTGCGTCTTTCTTTCTTTCCTGCGTAGGCTTGAGCATGAGCTTGACTCTACAACGTCTCGTGGCTTGGGTTGACATGAATGAACGCTGACCGGGTATCAGGTCTTAATCAAATACCATCACCTTACTTGATCTCCCTCATCACGTGTCACCTAAAAACGTATTTCATACACTCGGACTCCGACCTGGATGCATCTCCATCCGTTGGTTTCGCTAACATCATCGGTACATTTCACCTTTCTTGCACTCGTGTTGTGACGCTCAGGTATTGAACTGTTTGATTTGGGAATTTTTTTAATTTGTGATGTACTGGTACATAGAAGTACAGGGAAATATACATCCGTGACTAAAGCCATGGTGGTGTTAAGTATAGCATGTGAGATATCGTAAAGTATAACAAGTATCAAGGCACAGCACACAACAGATAGCAGGTCAAGTTAGGCACCAGGAAATGAATTAGGCAGTTTCGGTGAGCCTGAGCCTAGAAGCTGGCGTTCTGGAGAGACGCAACGGTGCACTTGCCGCCAAGATCCCAACGGCGCCCGTCTGCACGGGTGCACGGAGGTCCATGCGCTGCGGTCGCGGCAAGAACGTCGTCCCCCCCTGATTCACCATAAAGCCCCACATTGCGAGCGACACCAGCAGCGCACAGAATATGATCATCCGCATCTCCTCCCCCGCTGATGATCGTTCCAACGCCAGACTCGCAATACCCCGCACTCCGGATTTCCTTCGGGCAGGTGAGCTGAGAGGACGGAGGTCGCTGATGTACTTCTTGGACCGCAGAGAGACGCCGAGGCCCCAGGGCCAGACCAGGCGGGATTGCTCGATACCAGCGAGGCTGAGCGGGAGCCCGTACTGGTCCGTTGTGAGCTTAAAAGAGCCAGAAGCACGGCTGACGAATGGGAGAGGCAGGCCGAAGAAGGGGAGCGCGAAAGGGAGCGGGAGCGGATAGGACGGGGGGATGAAGGTCAGGGAGAACTTGGTTAGGCGCGGGTTGCTCTTGGCTATGCGGGTTGCCCCAGAAGAGAGCGACTCGTCGCCAGGGTACTTGACAATGGTAAGGCGAAGGGTGCGGAGCCTTGCCAAGCCGCGAATTGTCTTGGAGAAAGCATCCTACGACAGAAGTTAGTTAGTAAAGAGTAAGGAGTACGATACGAACAAAGTGCGTACGAGTTGGAATGAAGGTTTACTGCTGCATGTAAGATCCAGGTGTTGTAAATATGGACATGACGCGATGAGCGACCGTAACAGATTACCACTGTCATACATAGAGTGTAGCATGAAGGAGATCCTCAGGTCCGTCAGACCTGGCATGCCTTGTAGTAAGCTCGCAACTGCCTGGGGCGAGACGTCACGCGTTAGCAGCGGCTCACTGAACGTGACAGATTTGACGGAGGTGTGAATATGTGGCAGCGCCTGTAGTTGCTGCATCGTTCCCGAGAATGACGATAATTGAAGACTAGTGGGATCTAGACCGGAGAGATAGGTAGATTGGATCGTATGTCGTGACAGGTTGAGAGATTCTAGAGAGGGATGTGCTTCTAGCCATGTAATAAAAGGTCGCTTCTGGGTAGAATCGACAGGACCGGGTACCCAGTCGATCGAGACGTCGCCCAACGCCAACTTGCGTAGTTTTGGCCATCGCCCTTCCACAAGTAAGTGCGCATCAGTCGGCATAGGGGAGGCACCCTCGATAGTTAATTCCTCGAGATTCGGACATCGCTGGATCAACATATCCCATAATTGTCGGGAGGTTGGGTTGTCCTCTGATGTGAATAACGTTAGACAAGGGTGCTGCATTATAAACGGACTACGCACCATCCAAAAACATATCCACATGCATGTCGTAGAACCCGCGTCGGAACATCAATGAAAATCCAGCGAGGTCAACAAAGTCAAAGAGCTGCAAAGGATACTCGTCAGCGCCTTGGCAAAGTGAGAAGGTTACAATGCACACATGGCTGTTTTGCGAGGGAAGATGCGCCCCAACCGATGTTCCGATGTATCGCAGTTGTGGGCACCTTCATCGACCAGGCCGATGAGTGACAGAATCGATTCGATGCTTTGATGCTACGCACCCCATGCGCAATGCGAACCACATATCCTCATGGTATGGCTTCTCCTCTCCATCCCACAAGAACTTTTTGAGGGCATCCAAGTGCTTCGTGGCAGCGGTATCCCTCACTGCGGCTGAAGCCAGAGCACTGACAGCTATGCCCTGCCGTATCTTCTTATTCGTGTGAGGTCGAACGACAAGTTCCCTCACATGCCGAGCGATACCAGGTCTACGCTGGAGCATCGACAGTGTGTGGAGACATTGTTGAATGTTGTTCAAGGAGACCTTCTCGTAGAGCACTGGGGAAACACTGGAGTATACAAAGTTGGACTTTTTGCGGAGATCAACGAGGTTCCGCACCAATCGACGCAGGAACTCACGGTCAAGCCAAAACTGAGAACGTCGGACAAAGAGTCTAGGGACTTTGCGATTTCAATTAGAATATCGCCAGGAGAGTATATCAGAGCGGCATGTGGATCTGTTTGTGAAGTGGTAGGTCTAGTTCGCCAGAACATGGTAGAAGAGTTGAGTGATAAAAGCCGTCGAAAGCAGCGTCGAGACTCTCATTAACCGGGGGGCGATAGTGGGTATAAATAAGAAACCCGAACTTCAAGGACAATCGCATCTCATGTCACAAGTCACTTGCCAACTGAACACAAAAAAAGTTGACAACTTGTATACTACTGTACTGTACAGTATATGTAATCAAACCACCACCGGCCCCCACTGGCACCCTCGCAACTGGATTCAGCATCGAGACCCACAACAACTGATCATACCTGCTTCTTTCCGAGGCCGACCTGCTCCCAGTAGTCACACAACTACCCCGAGTCCGTTTGCAATCCGCATGATCGCTCGGCCTGAAGGCGTCCATATAATACCCAGTCGATCCGACCCCCTGGCCGACCTCGTCAACGAAATGCATATCGCACGTCGTCTGTCATGCACCCATCATGCTCAGGCCGCATCTGATGAACACAATGCACAAACATTGTTCGTTATCTGTATTTCATCAAACAGGGTCAAGCTTTCCGTGCTTCGTCGCTTGCCCCCTGCTGTGTCTGCACTGCGCTGCGAAACCCCGTTCAAGTTGTGCAGTCTCGCAATGCAACATCCCTGCAGGGCTCCACAAACCCAACACAACACGTGACATTGTAACCCCACTTTTGCAACCTGCTGAGCGCTTGACGTAAACACTGGCAAGCGTGGTTCAAACGTTCACCATTCTCACCCTGCACCTGACGCTCATTTTGGTAATAACCTCAGCGAATTTTAGGTAACTAGAGTCCGGTTCGGACAGGTTCGTTGCTCCCTGCCAAACAAATCGCTTATCTGCTCGTGGGCATTCTGATCGCTTTACTAAGGCGTCAATTACATAGATTGTGGGTCGCTTGACGTGATCATAAATGAATACTGCATGTAGAGATGTATCTGTCTGTTGCTCTCGTTCGGTAATCACAATACAATTTTCCTGGTTGTGATAAGTAGTTGATTTGTATTGCGGTAATATTACAGCCAGTGTTACATGATGAAGACCCTTTACAGTACAGAAATATGTTATGAATAAATATTGATATAGAAAAGATACTACTCATGGGCTATGGTCGATGATCCCTGAGCCTCTCCCGCCTCTAGATCTCTAATCTGGTCATCTTGTACGTGTATGAGCGTCACCTCCGGCAAAGCTGATCGACGCGCGCTGTTTTCATTCATGGTTCGTTCAAAATGACGGCTGGATATTGACCAAGCCGAAACAAGCCTCTCGACCTCCTCAATCTTGACATCCACGAGGCTTGCACCACGGGCCTTCTGAACCAAAGTCGCCGTACAGGCGATGCCCTGAAGCCAATGGATTGTTCTCATTTTGGATGGGTGTATAAAAATAAAATAAAAATAGCTCACCGCTATCTGTGTGAGGCCAGAAAGTATTGCTCGCTACATAAAAGGGATGAAACGCTACATTCTGCTCGTCACAGGAAAATGGATGAGTACTTACGTCTGAAAACATGTTCGGAAGGAAGTGTTCCCTGTCATACAAACTAAAAATATATACTCCTGTGGCTGCCGAGTAGGTAAAGCCAGATTCCAAGCTGCGACGATGCATCCACTAATTAGTAGGGGCCGTATGAGCAGATCGTATATTTACATCATTGCAGTCGCAGTAGCACGCGTTCGGGCGAACTCCGACCCTAGCATCGCTCGTATCCGGCGAGATACCCACCATATCCGCCCCGCTGCAGAGCAAAGTTCGTGTCAGAGATGTCTGGCGAGTTTGTGGATTCCATATGGATTCACCAATTAACAAAGCCACCGCAATGTTCGTTACCAAATGATACAACAGAAATACACGAAAACGCGAATTCAAAAGCTCCGCCGCCTTGTTAGTGTTACTCGAGAATGCGCGAGGGGTGTCAACAAACCCGATATCTATAAAACACGGGTCATGAAGCAGTAACGAAAAGAGGGTAGATTGCTGACATGCATTTCCCGTCAGGTGCCCTAGTGCTATCAGCGATATGGTTATTGGGTTTTTGAGTGCCCAGATCACGCATAAACGGTATATCTGACAACGAAGGTTGAACGTGAGGACATGTATATGATTATTGAGCCCACTCACGAAAAAGCCGCCTGTGATAAAGCTAGAGTTTGAACGCAACGCATGAATCTGAATCAACCTGAATACGTCGGATGCAGTAGTCTTACTTTGCAACGACGTATACGAGGCTCTGTGAATAAGCCACAACTGCCTTCAGGTCTTCCGACGGTGAAGACATTTCGCTGATTAGGAAGACAACTTGCGCAGAGCTCAGGGCTAACAGTGTTAGCAGCGTCAAAATTAGCGAGTGCTGTTTCCATATATCTGTGTGCAGCCATAAAAGTGGCCAGATGGCATAGATAACGATGATATACAGTCCTGTAAGTTGCGAGTTATGAATTTAGCGATCGATCAAGATCAAGAACCACACACCATAGAGAATGATTTGTGCCTCATGTGCGAATAATATTGGGGTGTAGGTGTGCATGACAAGAGCACAACAAGCCAAGGGAGCTCCAATGGCCACAGCACGTAGACTTGACATCCAGTACCGATGATCGAGGGAACGGACACCGAGTCGAAAGGCTCGTCGCATCCTTCCTGATACTTAACTAAACGGAGTGTCATGATCAGTGGTCAGATGAGACTTCACATCTCCAGATAGGAAGATAGACGCGTAGGCTCGCAACTGCACCGGTCATCGCCGAGAAGCCCTGTCTCAATTTCTCATAGAACGAGAGACAGTAGCTGTGCACACTGCAGCCCGAGATCACCACTGAGCAATTCTTATAGTAACTTGGGCTTGTATGAAATTGCTTGCTTCAAGTTTGATATGTGGGGTGCCCGGGATGCGAGGAGCTTGACAGTTTCTCCGAGGTTCGAGTCGAACTTGAAGATCGAGTAGGGGTTCAGAAAAAAAGGTTATGATAAAATCTAGAGCGATGTAGTGTTGGCATAGGAACCCTTGGGGTACTGTATTTTGAATTATCCATGCCTGGTCCTCGAGTTACCGACGTCTAAGGACTCGGATTATCCATAGCAAGGCACTCTATTGCGGACCTTGGCAAGAGATAAAGAAACGAACAGGCGAACATGTCGACGTCCATCCTGCCTTGCAGCTTGCATCATGTTTCTTGATAAGATCAGAAACTGAGCGACTTGAAGGAGGAGTCAATGGAAGACTCGATCAATTGCCAATCAGGGCCGCCGATCCTCATTCTGCAAGTAGTCCCGTGACTTCAACTTGTTGCTCTGAATCTATACAACCTGACCGTTTTGTACATGACTCGAAATATTTCTGACTTGCACTTGAATTGCTTGCTCGCGTACAGAGGAAACCAACAGACCTCGGATGAGATCGTAATCTCATGATTATGAAGTTGAAACTTGTTTCTCTGCTCAGAGCGTTGAAGAGGGGCTCCCATGTGACTGGCGCTCTAGAAGAACTTGTTGATATTGCATTGCGCACAGCCAAATTTCTCCATATACCAGTGCTCTGTTTCGAAATACCCATTTCTGGCATATCACCAACCAGTAATACAGCCACGGTACAATCTCAGGGACAAGCCAAGCAACTCTGGCCACGCCGAATGCGGTATGGATGCCTGCGTCTCCTGGGATAGATCGCGATGCCAACCATGTCTTTAACACCCCCTTTCCCCCACCTCCAGGCTTTGGGATCAAACGGTGGACATAGGTCAGTGTCAAAGTAGACCTCTTGAAAAACCGAACGTCCTTCAATGCGTGACGGCCAGAGGGAGTTCTTCTGCTATGATAGCCACTTTTGGTATGCAGTAGAGGGTGTCATCGCAGAATATTACGTTCGAATAGGAATGTAGTGGAGTGAAGGGAAGATCGATTCACTTCACCGTACTCTCCGGCTGACCGCCCAGGAGCTCCATGATTGATTTCTGAAAAAAAGGATTGCTTGGCTTAACAATGCTGCGCAGAACTTTGGTGGGGTTAATCTCTAAATCAGCAGGTCTACTTACCCCATGAAGGTGCAGCCGCAGGTGCTTGCAGACTGCCTCTGCTTGCACTATGTAATTAGGCCTTACTAGCATTCGGGTTGGGGCAAGGCGGCCGACCGTGCAGTTGGTCATGGCATGTCACAGAATTGTCACATGTTGAGATGCACTTCAATAATTTCCATGCAAAAATGAACCAAAAATGCCCAAAAAATGTCTGCTGTGAACAACTCCCAGGGGTTTCACAGTCACCATTTTCATCCTGTTTTTCTTTTTAGTCACTTTTTGTTGATCCTTCTGCCAAACTTAAAAAGCAACCAAAATGGCTGATGTGAATGACCCAAATAATTGGTACCACTTACATGGAGAGGATGATAACAACAGCTACAGCGACAGGATGTCATGGTCAAATAAAGGGACCCTCCAACCATTGGTAGGCAGTTCTGGCTTTGGCACTTTCTCTACCAGGTTGACTTTTCTATCCTTTTCACCTTCAGATACTCTGAGGTTCAAGCTATCCATAGGTATCTCCGCGGGTTTCGCCCAAATCTCATCCAAGCTAACTTTCAGTTCCATCTCAAACCGTAGCAGGTGTTGCTGCATGGAGAGGCCCTCCTCCCGATGCTTGTCGTAGAATCCTAGGAGATGTGGCAACAGACCTCGGGCTTCGCCTGCATGAGGGGCGACTGCTCAGAAATAGTAGAATATTATGGAGTCAGGGTAACGTACCTTGTATCGTAATGGTCCTCATAACCAGCTTTTCAACCGACCTAAAAAGATACTCTTCCTCGTCGATAGTGCCTTTCCTCCCTGACCCTACTTTTCTTTCCAGCTTCCGCTTCGACCGAGAGCTCTGTCTAAAGGATTAAATAAGTTTCAAGTGAATACCAAGAGGTGAGGGAATCCAGAAGACAGACTTTGAAGATCGCGACACAGATGTGGGGGCAACTGTGTACCGGGTAAACTCAGTGGCCGCCATAGAGACATCCGTCATGACATCCACGTTGTGTAGTGTCGCGTCTTCCATCCCGTAAAATGCATCTGATGGGAGGGTAATTTTACAGGAAGTGTCATAAAATGCAATGATAACCACTCACCAGGTTCTTCGACCTTTTTGATACGAAGTTCGCGTAGTCGGCTGAGCTGCTTTCGAAGCTGCTCTGTACACTCATCGATGTCTTCTACTATCTGTGCGCAACTTTCAAGGGCTGCTGGATAGATAACATCTTCTAGGAGTTCTGGCTTCGAGGTATACGTTATCTACCGCCCTATGATCAACTATTAAAGAGAATCAGCAAGAATACAGGCTTACAACTCTGCGTGCCTCCGAGAAATGATTCCCTTGTACAAGTGCAATAACTGCCTCGCGGACGTCATTCGAGTAGTCTAGGAGAACTCGAGCTGCTTCCGAATGACGCTTTTTTGAGACCAGATCCTCTAAAGACAAAGTCGATATCCTTGATGCTGATAGTCGTATGAATCAGAAGGCAAACCTGCAATGCGGTATCCAGTAGCAACAACCTCTCCTTCAGCCATACCAGTACGAACCGCGAGATCAAATAATTCTTGCCATTCAAGAGCGCGCTCGTGTGCAAGCATAGCCTTTGAGAGACTTTGGGCTTGTGCGAAGACTAACGAGATATATCAAACCTTGGGACTGAAAATCATGTCCATCGACTTGCCTGCTGCTGCCTCTCTGAATTCTCGTCGCTCAAACAACCAGTCGCCATAGAGGTCCAGGACAGACTGTTGGAAGAAACTCATTTCAATGACGGGTGAGAAGGGAATGCAGGGACACCAACACTGTAACGATCTGTACCCTTCCATAGCCGGAGTGCAGCGTCGTAAAGACGGTGAAGGTCGACGTAAGCGACAGCTTCGTCAAAATGGTGGTGGCCTGCGTATGCAACTTGAGCAACATATATTAAATGTAAATTAATAAGAAAGGAAGCACCAGCAAAACTTAAATTCCTTAGTGCGCTTTCATAACGCTTCAAGTGGTCGTCGATCCGAAATCTTTGGTAGAATTTTTCGAGAGAGCGCAGCTCACGAAGGAATGGTAAATATTCCCGTGGATCCTGAAAGGTGGGTGGGGAAATCTGTTAGGGGAAACGAGAATGACAGGGGTACCAACCTTTTGAGCATGTTGAGCAATCATTAAGACCAGCGAAAAGTCGTACATTCCGAGAGCAGTGTCGAAGAGGCGGTCTGCATCAACCAGAAAAATGATATACTTGACAGCGTCTTCAACCAGATTTGAGTCACTTTCTACTTGTCAAATGGAGCTAAAGATGGGTAGCAAATGCAACAATAAAGGCCTTACCCCGCAAACGAAGTAGAAGTGCCAGGCCAGCTTCATGGTCAGGCGGTGTCTTGACTAAATGGGCCGTCAGAATGGAGTTTATGTATTTCGCCAAATCCTTTCTCTCCAACTCGATCCTGATAGCATCACAAAGCCTTGCAATTTTCTCCGGCGACTGTGAGCCACGGCTGTAATGGAATAGAAAGTCACAAAAACGAAAGCAAGATGACAACACTAGGAGTACCCTAGTCCGGTTAAGAATAAATTGATATGGTCGACCTCATACACTTGCCCAACAAATGATGGTATGTCTTCCAAGAACTTCGCATGGTCGTGGTCGACAATATAATTGAGATCAATGCGATGTCTTCGACACGCAAGGAACGCTTTCTGATAGTTGCCACTGTCACTCGATTATTAGTGAGTCCACCACCACAAAACGTTAGCCTCACGCGTCTAAATCCTGCTTGATGACCTCCATCACGAGCGGCCGCGGGTTTATGGTCTCAAGATTACCTCGAGGCATCTGAAGAACCAAACTCATGGAGCTTGGGACAGCGGCGACGATCCTTGATCCTCTTTCTACTCGTCGGGAGGGCCAATCCGCAGTCGGATCCCTCGATCCGCTGCCTGAGGCATCCAGCAGGGTTAGCTGAGCACTAAGAGGGGCAAAAATCGCCTCATGTGCGGTTGTTGTATAGATAACGAAGCCAGAGGCGACAGCGAAGGAAGTAGCGTTGGACGCTAGTATGTGGGCAGATTGATTACTGGCGGTATAAAGTTTTCCGGAGCCCCCTAGACCAATACAAATCATCATTCCATGGTCTGGATCTGGAGTTACAATCTGAGACTGTGAACAAAATTCGGGTAGTTTGGTCAAGGGTAAGAACTCCCCCTGTTCGGGGTCATCTAGAAGGAGAATTAGGCCAGGATTCAACACATTGATGCATCCAAGACTAACATCGCAATATATCGCCGGCGGGGCCTTGGCACACAATCTGTTTATTTGCAGCGACTAACCGACAATTCCTATGTGGCATTTCGACACTCGAAGAGCTTCGTAAGGTCTCGTAATTATCCAGCTGAACGATGGTAATGACATCATGTTCTCGTTCTGTACTCAGCACAACAAGAGTCGACAAGACGCCAGTGGCATCAGAGCTTGACGAGAGGATTTGTCTGCAACTCCCGGCAGAAGTGCTATTCACAAAGCCTGACCAAGACCGAGAAGGATCCATTACCTTCCTTCGGCTACCTTCCAGCTGTGTCCGGAGAGACCAAAGCTCGACGTATCCAGACTCCCAAAGAACAGCAAGCGTGTCTGACAAAGCGGAGAAGGCTGCGTGAATTGGGGTACGCGGACATTCCGATGAGGGGTAGGACAGCGCTAATTGGCATGAGGACATAGGTGGCGGCACATTTTGAACTCGGAAAGGTGTTAAGAGGATATTGGCTACCGGACTGCTATAAGCGTATTATCAACAGGAGAGGGGGACACTAACATCCGTCGAACACGGCAACCGCGCCTGAATCAATGGGAGGTTGTGAGGGGGAAACCAGAATCTCCCATGCATATGATCTTTGAATTACGACGGCTGAAAAGGCGATCAATGACACTGGGGGAATCTCTCAATGAACGTACGAACTGGATGTAGTGAGAATCAGACATAGGGCTTGTTCAGGATGCCATGTGACTGAAGTAAAGCGGCCAGATTGGCCAGTGGAAGTAACAGGAGCAGATATTTCTTGCTTCAAATACCTAACAAGTAAGTGAGTCTGTTAGGCCTGTGAGACTGATGTTGACACCCTACCAATGATAGTTGCTTGTAGTCCACAATTGAACTACACAAGGATTAACCAGAAGTGAGGTCACACGAGAAGAGTAAGATAGAGCGAAAAACTATACCAAGATCGCCTGTAACATGCTCTATCCAGATGGCCAGCAAGTTCGAATCAGAGCTCCAACTCAGCTCTCGGATCCTGTAGCCCCATTTTCGTTCACCCTCAGTTTTAGTACCTAAATCAGCGGCTCTTATCCCAAACTCGCCATGTCGAAGCCCATTCCGCTCAAAGAACACAATATCATGCCTATCTTCACGTCCTGCACCACCTCCTTCGAATCCGAACCTTTGTGACCCAACAATCAAGCCACCTGAGGGCCGCCATGCAAGAGGATGCTCAAGCCCAGGAACAGCCTCTGATGTAGATTGTAAATTTGCTTCGCGATCATATACACGAAGAATCCTTCTTCGGAAGTTGTTGCTTACGATTCGGGAGAGCGCAGATACAACGAAATACACTCCATCACCACGCCAGCTGATTCGGAGAAGTTCGTCGTCATCGGGGCTGGAGCCAATAGAGGTATTTGTTGACCTCCGCGCTGCTGCTTTTCCAAGAGAACCGTGGAATTGGGTTTCTTTGGATCCCCAACCAACGTTGACGGGAGCATCTGAGAAGAAACACCAATTGATGAGATCTGGAATATCTCGAATGTAGCGGCCTACCTTCTCCAAAATCAGCAGCATGCAATGGGTTCTCAGATAGGACATCGAAGGTAGAGGTCATCACGATCAGTTTCTCTTCATCTACGCGCGTGTCAGGAATGGGACTTTCAGACATGGGTGATTAGTACCTGTCACAAGCACAAGGAGTGAATCGTCTGGACTCCAAGATGCGGCTAAGATCCCTGGTTCTACTGTTCCCTCCACCTCGGGCTATAGGAAGAGGGCTGTGTGAATAGATGCATGGAGGGCAATAGTGAGACAAAAAAATAATACCGAAGGATCGTCATCATTAAGCGAAATCATCATAATATCCCCACTCCGCATAATAACCGACAGACATCTTGTCTCCTGGATGACTCGGAGTGAAAGGACGTGCGAGGTATGTGGCGTTAATCCAGAACTTGGACCGATCGCCACGAACGTGGCGAGCTTCGAAGACTTCTATATTCGTATTAGTGCATTGGTATGGCCAGCAAAACATACGTTGATAACTTACCTCGTTTTTGCCAATTCTCCAAACTTCCACCTCCAGCTCACCATCTCGATTCAGTCTCTCAGAAATGGTGTAGATTACATTATCGTCGACATCGATCGTGGCCGCCGAGATCCCCAGGGTTTGAAACTCTGTTAACGTGACGCCCAACAGAGTTATGTTGCGCATAGATTACAGTGTGAGTAATACAGTGAAAGAAGAAAGATCTTGGATGTAAACATTGTTTGGTTACGGCGTGAAATCCAATCAGAGACAGGGCCATGAACTCTTCTGCGTACGTAATCGGCGGGTATCGATGCCAGAATTCCCAACACCAACATCCAGGTAGCACCCAGAAACAACGAGACGGCTGCCCAGAGGCATGGCACCCATGTAGAGGCACCCAGAGAACTTGACCGCCACCTCGGACGCGCTCCCCCAAACCCCTACTAGGACAGTGCTAGGACCTACAGGATGATGTCGCACGCCTGTGCCAAGCCCCAGCTTCCCCAAACGAGCCTCCCGCCGCCGCTGCTACGCCATACGCAACGCCGGGAGCACCACCCATCCTACCGCTCTCAGAACGGCGAAATGTGCGACGTCTCACGGCTCAGCTCCCACTATGCACCACGAGCCCTATGTCGGCTGTTCCACGTCATGCATGCTGCCGCCGTCGTCCCCAGCCCTCCTGCCACTGAAACAGTACCCCAAGGCGCCCAGTTGATCCTAGCCGACTGCCCAACAATTCACCGCTTCCCTGGAGCTGTCCTCAGCCCCCACAGCGAACCAGAAATGCCACTCAATCGCGGTCGACGTTCTGGCCTTCCTCCTACCTTGCGACATCGCCAGTGGCGCCAACACTGCCTACATGCAAAGAGATTCTCACTCACCACCTGCCTACTGCATGTGGACCCCAGCCTGCCCCAGCTCGCCCGAAATTTGGACACCGCTTGCATCCTCCACCTCAGCCACGCCATCAACAACGCCGATGGTGCCCTACAACGTCACCTGTTCTCGGCCTCCGCCCATAACGAATCCCACACACCCCCATTCTTCCGGTCTCAGAGTCTCCCCAGCATCCCCAACGACTTGTCTATGGCACCAACCAGCTCTCCTCATCTCTGACACCTACCGTCACCGTCCTACTGCCTCTGTCCCCTGCTCTGCCCCCTCTGAGCTTGGAATCACTGCATTTGGCATGCAGCACACCTCATTTCGTAACATGTGCTGTTTATGCAATCCCCTATACACAGGGGAACTCGGAACTGCTGTGTAGACGGCAACTGCTCATTCAGGCCAGTATATAATGACGATGCTGGAACTTCGTGAATCACAATTATACACCACAACTACCGATAACGTCCACGTATTTTACGAATGTCCACGTATTTTACGAGAAAGGAGCGAAACGACAAACCAAAACGTATAAACAAAATTGTTCCAAACTCAGATCTCTCGTAGCAAGATGTCAAAAGTACAAAGTCCGCCATTCTGGCTCTCAAACGAATTCCTCGATGACAATTGCACCAACATGGGCGTCGATAATGCCTGTCGCATCGTGGCCGCTAGCATGGGCAGAGAACCATACCCATATGTTATAGACATAGTTCGAGGAGAGAGCTAAGTAGGGCGGATCCGTGAACCTGGTACCACCGATGTCGGCGTCGTCATGGTTCCAAAGTGCTTGGCGGAAGTCGGTGTCACCCAGGTGTTCACCACTGAGGGCAAACTTCTGCACGAATATTCCATAAAAACCATTGGTCCTCGAGTGGGAGCAAAACAACCAGCAATCGCTGACATGCCACCTCCAGCTGTACCAGACCGACGGTTTGATTCTCACTATCTCCAACGTCCTCATAGGGCGGAATCCAACCCCCACACCACCACTTGCCCATCCGTCATCCTCCGCGTCAATGTGGATGTCACCAGCTGGTCTCAATCCGCTGGACTGTCCATTTCCACTTGAAGCCGACCATTCTAGTGCGTAAGGAGGCCCTAAAATGTGCTGAACGGATCCGGATATGATGGTAGTTTCCAGTGCAGGAAGAGTGAGATTCGCATTCTGGGTTCTTTTGAAGGCATTGGATCGTCCTTTTATCAACTCCTGTGCAGCATGGCTCGACCTGTTATCCTTCATGACGATCTCCATCAAGGGGATCAGAGCCTTGCTCTCGAGACTGTTCTTCTCCTGCATGATAGCACCCCTCTGTGCATCCTCATCTCCCAGCATACCCGCGAGATTCTTCATCTTTGCGATAGACACGTCCTTCGGTATGGCACATCCGCCGCTAACAAAGTTGATCAAGCGAGAACGTAGATCGGATTCCTCCCTGTGACATGTCGAATTCTGGTTGTGGGAGAGTGCAACTAGAGGGAAGAGGCAGAGCAATCCGAAGAAGGATTTCATATTTTTTTCCTGAACCTGAGGTTGAGTAGAACGCGACTCTGCATTTTAAAGTGATTGGGAACGCCACCAGGACTTATGTCTGAGTCTCAGTGTGGAACTCCGCTTTGCACCCTCGATTTTGACAGGAAAGTCGGATTGAGAATCATGCGGCCTGAGCGCTCTTCATTCATTTCCAAAATCATCAATTCAGTCAATCCCAGTGTCACTTGACTGGTAGGGAATTCAAATTCATGTCGATTGCTGTCCTCTTGGACGAGTTAAGGCTGGCCAACTACGATCCTGGGGTGCGCCGAGCCTCCATCGCGTTTACGACACCACTAGCACAGGATCGTCGTGCCACCGATCCCCTTTGTTTTGTTCAATCTCCATTGATCCCTGATCTTTCCAGCCACTGGCAGTAGTGTTAGTGTTGCCTTTTCCAGTTCTTCTACCTCGTTTGCCAAATCGCCGTTAGGTTGACGCAGGGTCGAGGATTGGAACGATGGGGTCATTTTATCATTGAACGACTCTGCTATCACCTTCGAAGGACCGGCTCCGCGACTGGAATTTCGACATCCTCGTAGTCCGAAATCCCCAAGCGTAGCTCCTGAACCTTGTACAACCAAGTGAGAGGCTCACCCAACCTCAGCCCCACATTTGGTAATATCCCGAGTCCCAAGATGAAAAACGTGATATATGGTTGTGACACTGGCGTTAAAAACCGGCGCATCAGCAGGGGCCCTGCGTTGACATCGGGCGCCGCGCCCGCCACTTTTTCGAAACCTGAGTGCATGTACGCACTGCAGTTTGTGGCCCTATCTGACTATCTGGCTCAGTTAGTATACTGTGCCTGACTGGTAAACGGGTCAGATCCACATTTCTTGAGATTGGGTACATCTTTACTCAATTGGTTTTCTGTACAGCCAAGGCATTGTTGTAGCCTTTGGTTGCAAGATTTCCTGTGTCGGTGGTTGATGAATTCCGGGTGCAGCGAGTGAATCTTCGTGTGACAGGCCAATCTTTAGCCCGTTTCCCATGGACGCTGTAGCATGGCATGTGGGTTGACTCTGCAACTTCTGGGCATCATTTCTGTGTATTGCTAGCCTGTCCAAGGATACCCTGAAGCTTTTGCAGCCCAGGATTTAAAGGAGAGTAGGGTTGGCAAATATCACAAGCACCACCAGAATTGAGCCTTTCCAAATTAAAGGTAGTGTTGGGCCAGATGATACACATAAAAGCCAAGTGTGATGCATCTGTAGTGATTCCTGGGGTTATGTTTGTACTTATTAGATTTGGATTTTGCCAGTCCTATAAAACTGGTGAATTCCTATTTTGTACCCCAGTTACACCAGATTACTTGCTCAACATAATACATATGATATTTGTGCCATTGTCAAGCCTGATCTACCTGAACTCTTCCTAAGTCACTACACTTTTTTGACATTCAAAGCCACATGCAACATCCACCCATCAAACATCAGTGTTTCGACAATTTAAGTGTGGCCTAAATCTGATTCCAGAATAGGATATAATATTCAAAATAGACAATACAATTCAGAACAACTTTATCTTTCAAATGGGGATTGACATTTTGAGCACAACAAAGACAGTGCTCAGAATTAGAAATATAAGCAGAGGGTGTTGGCAGGTGATTACAATTATGAGAATGCTTAGAGCCTGTTCAACAACAGATATCAATAGCCTCTCGAACAGATTCATGACAAATTCTCATGTGGCTGCCAAGCATGCCATGATGGGAGATTATGTAATATCAATCCATCAATAAGTCAATTCCAAGTCCATCAATCATCTTGAGTGCAGTGCAGCATGCCTAAACAGCTGAATAAACATCATCGTCTCACCACCACCATTAACCTACCCATCTACATGAGTACCTGTGCCAAGCAAAGGAATCCTGATGCAACAAGGCCCAAGAATCCTGAATCACACTGGACTGCAGAGGATGAGGCATCCCTCATCTCATTTTTGTTGGCACAAGGAGCTGTTCCTGGCAGCAACTACAAGCCACAGGTGTGGAACAATATTTCTTGTAAAATGAGGAATCCTCCAGAGAAAGGTGCACCTAAGCCAGCAGCATCTTGTAAAAGCAAGTGGGGAAGGGTATGTTGATGAAATTGTGATCACTTTCTGAAAATCAACCCATTTTAGATGAAAAAACACTTTCAAGATGTTGTTGAGCCACTCATGAAGCTGTCTAGAATTCCATGGACCCCTGACTGGTGTTGGCTTTGACTAGGGCACTCCTCCCTCAGTCTGGGCTGTGTGGCTCACCTATGTTACAGTACATGTAATTTGTTGGTCATGGCATCTTTGTATTCATGCACAACAGAGTCACAAAAAGGCAAGGTTATACAAACAAGGCTACCTGCTTTACAATAGCTTGCAGCATCTGGTTCCTTCCAAAGCTAAAGGACAGCATGCATATCATGGCCACCTTGCTACACAGCCACAGAGTCTTACCACAGGAATGGAAGGTGGAAATCAATCTGATAATGAGGGTGGTGGAGATTTTTGTGGGGTGGGCAGAGGTGGGGAGGGAGGGGAGGAGTCAGGGCTGCTGCTGGGGGTGGTGGTGATGACAATGTGTCTGGGCTTTCTGGTGCCCCTGATGAGACACCCTGCACTGGCACTGATGGTTCTGATGGCAACAGACAGGCTCCCAGCACTGGCTCTAGTGGTGCTGAAGGGCAAGAGCCATGGGGTGAGGATTGGCCACCATCCCAAACTGTTGCACCAAAGTGTCCATTTTCTGTAATAGACAGTGATTCAACAAATGTTCCTCTCTCAGTATCACAAGTGCCATCTGTGTCATTGGCAATGCATGCCTCATCATTGAATTCGTCTAAGCAAGAGTGAAACACACTGGGAGGGATTGCTTTAACACATATAGGACATAACCTAGCAGATTTTAATATGATATGGCATTGACAAGGAGCAGGAGTGGCATTACTCTCAAATGGAAGAAAGGAAGGCTTCCAGGCAGGGGTGTCAACAGGCTATAATGCAAGCCCAGGAATCAGAGATGTACCTCATTGATGATGAGCTTGCAGCTCTCACTGAAGTTTTGAAGGAGTCAAATAGTGCAAAGGCCTACCTTACAATCAAGACTGCTGAGCTTTGGAGAGCCTGGGTAAAGTGCAAGTTAACTGCATTAGGAATGGCCATACTGTCTTTTGTCTAGCCCCCATGTATGTTTGTAAAATTCCAATGTATCTTGCACACATCAATATATGTATTATTGATACAACAAACATACTAGTAGATTACTGGATCAAACTTCAGGTGGACAGGCATCACCTCATTCTCAAATGATGCACTGATAGTCACCCCACATGGCTTGTGGAATCTGGTCCTGCTTGTTATCTGCATGCTCTCACTCTGCGGCTGTCAGAACATGCAGTGCGAGATCTCCTATCCCAGGGTCATTTGCATGAATATGTGACTGTCTGGTCATATCAGTGGAGTCTCTAATATCAGAAGGGTCATTGCAACAAATAAAGTTATGTAGAGCACAGAGTGCTGGGGGCACCATGGACTGTATGCCCATGTCATACTCTGGTGCAAGGAGAAGAATATGAAAATGATGTTTGAGTATCCCAAATATACATTCTACTACATTTCTTGCTGATGCATGATGAAGGTTAAAAATGGGGAGGGGCAATCTCAGGTAAAGCTGCAGTCAAACTTAAGTAAACAAACATACCTAAACCATCATTTTGAGTGAAGCAGGCTGTTTTTGTGGGGTTCCCAAGCAAATCTTATAGATTTTTCTATATACATGACTTTTATGATATCCAAACTAACCTTGTGTATGCCACTTATGCCATTTATTGCAGTATATTTATTGTAAGAGCCAGAGAGAAAATGCCAGTCAAAAATGTGGAAATTATCATAATCTCCCTATTTTACAGTTTTATTAATTCCTACACCATCCCTACCACTTCTAAACACCTTAAGAGTCACTTAATGGTTGGTTTACATTCACAGGGACCCATAATTTATTGTTGAACAGCTCAGTTAGGTGCTCATGCTCCAAAACAACAATAATACAAGTCAATTAGTAGTATAAATCTATCCTACAACCTCCTGGAAGTTGGAAATAATGATTCAGTGACACATAATCCATAAAATACCTTATTTCACCTATATACTGACATTGGATGTATTATAGGAGTATTTGGGAGTGATTCCTGACCTCAACACTGGTTGGACGCATCAATCACTGAATTTGAACTCTGCTATCACACCTGTCACATCTCAAAAGTAGGCAACCTCATGACCCATTTTGTGGCTCCCTTGCTCACAATGGCATCTTGTGTCATTGGTAAAGTTTACTTAAATTTTGCCTGGCTACAGGTTCTTTATGTCAGATTTTTTAATTTCTTTCTTATTGCTTCTGTAGACTTCGAAAAAATATGTATTTCTGTTCTTATTCAATAACAAAGTTGAAATTAAAAAATTGGCCATGAAGAAGTTGTAGAGAATATAAAATATGAGAACTTTCTCTGCCACAACAAGTTGTGAAAGTTGCTGTGTAAAGCAAAAAATTGATGCTTCAGCAAAACTGTCATTTTCTGACCAAGCCAAACAACAGTAAATAACTGGCAAATAGCAGGGATTGCTCCATTAAAAAGTTCCTGAGGGTTTGATGGCCTGTATATGGGCCAGAATTTTAATAAAAATAATATTCAGATGAGAAGTACATACCATATTCTTGCTTGTCCCCATTCAGCAAAATGGTAATGTACACCTCAGTAAGGAACCAGAGGTTCTGGGCAGAGGGGAAAACCAGCAGCTGCAAGGTAATATTTTCCATTTGGAATAGGGAAATTGGTCTGGTGTCATATCCCATGCAAGCACCCCTCTGACCTCCACTACAGAACTCCAGTGGAACTCTGTAGGAACTCTGAGTATTTCAAATTCCTTATTTCAAATTACTTCTCCTGTTTTACTTATATCACATCTTTTACTCAAGTCTGTTCTCCATCATAGATATGATCATATACTATGTACTGCGGAACTCCACAAAACTCTGCTGCAGTTACACCAAGTAATAGCCTTAGTATAAAGTCACTTTAGACACTTTGTATTCCTCAGTTCAAATATTAGTTGTTATCAACTTTTCACTTGTCAATTCAGAGACTTCAAACTTGTCTTAACCTTTGCAACTCCAGACCTCTGCTTTGTTCCTGACCCTTACTCTGGACTTCCTAATCAGAACTCTGCTTTTCACCTTTTCCTTACCTCAGACTTCTGCATGGACTTCCATTTCTTATCAGTTCCCTACAAATTGGACACCGAGCATTAGTGTTGCCTCAGCTTGGAGTCAACTTAAATGTATTTTGTGTTTATTGGACGCAATATGGAGAAATAAGACTCATGCAAGGGACCGAAAATGTAGTCTGCTCTCAGTGAAAACCCTGGGCTCAGGCTAGAGCAGTTGCTGAAATCAAATCAAGGTTAATTGTTATATGTACTAGATTTTTCTGCACTTGTTTGTGTCTTTGTATACTCGTTGGCATCTTTGTGTACTTGCTCACATCTTTCTGTACTTTTTCAGACTATAACAGTGATTGTTGTGTGCACTACTATACATCCATGTCTCTGTCCTCAAAGTCAAGCTCATCATCAGAACAAATGGGGTCATCTAAGCCAATTCCCCTCTCCTGGCAGATGTGCAGATAGTCACTCCACATTGCTTCAGAAATCTGATCACATCATTCATCAGGATCCTCTTCTACCTCCTGTGTTTCAGATCTGGCTGCCATTGAATCATGCTCATCAGTATCATTGAAAAAGTGATGGCTATCACTATCCAATAGAGACCTTTCATCTGGATCATGAGTGCAGATAAAGTTGTGAAGAGCTGATAATGCCACTGGAATGCGTGCTTGTACCTCCAAATTATATTCAGGGGAAATTAGCAAGATTCTGAAGTGACACTTCAATACTCCAAAGATGCACTCAATAACATTGTGCGCTGAGGCATGTCTGAGATTGAATAATTCCTTCTTTGTCCTAGGCCTGTCATTGATACATGCATGAATGACTTGGATTGAATATGCAATAGTTATTACCTGACACTAGCATGGCCCCATTCAGCCAGGTGATATCAGACCCCATGATATGGAAGGAGAAGTTCTTTGCAGGAGGGAAACCCAGCATCTGCATGATAGTACATGTTGGGAATAACAAGACCTTTAAAGTAAGCATCTTCCCATACTCATGCATCCATTGCAGATCCCTCCCAACCAGTCAATGCATACACAAATAGAAGATCAAAGGAACATGCAAAAAGACAATTTTGTGAAATGAACCCTTTGTGATTTCAACAGATGATGCAGGTGGTGCACTATGGATGTGGCTGCCATCTATTGCTTCAAGAGCATTCTTGAAGAATGGCCAGAATTTTGGATTGATGTGGAAACAACGTGGAATAGAAGTGTAGGAAAGGATAAAAAGAATATGCTTGGAGTAGCTGTAATTCATCATGAGACTACAAAGTCTATAGAGGCAGAGTGCTTTTTCTGACCGTGAAATAGTCTCATTAGATCTCTGGAACCGCTGATAGGCTTCCACCAAGTATGAGCAGTGAAATCATGTTTTGCCATATTCTAGGGTCGTGGGGTGATCCTTCCCTTTACTCTGTTCCTCTCCATTCCCTTCCAAAGACATGTGATTGCCCATTGCTAACCACACTTACTTATATCTCACTTTTTACGGACTTCGCACACTTTGCAGGTACTTTGCAGAGTTCATGAACTGACCCACTTCATACTTACCTGGGTTACCCTTAAGTAGTTAGTGTAGGCAGTCCATTAGCAATGGACATGGACAGTTTCCACATTTCGCATAGTATCCACTTTACTCTATTTTGTATAAAAAGTCTATATAAAATATTAAAAACAGAGATCTCTTCTCCCTCTTTCTCAGCGCTAAGGTTTCAACTCTTGTCTCCTCTTGTATTCAACTGTGAAGTCGACTCGTGACTTATTTGAATATCATCACTGCGTTATTGTGACCAAGAACTGGAACAATTCTAGTTCATTGGTAAAGTACTTTTCATCAAACTGCATTATTAGACTGCGAACTATTGACTACCTTTTATTGCAACGTTTTGCTGACTCTTTTCTACTAACTTTGCATTCTTCACACTTCGTTTAGGCCATACATCATTGACAACAGATATCACAGACCTCCACCCTTGTAGAAGAAGGCTGGTTCTGGGACCCTTTAAACTAACTCTTTCCTTTTCTAGTTTTCCAGTGCTTCTTCACAGCTAGGAACGCTAGGAACACATCACTGCTCACCAAGGTGTTGAATGGTGAGGCCAGTCACACAAGCATAGAGGAAGATAGCCAGTTGTTCTTCAAGTGAAACATACTTCGAATTATCATATCCCGCTGCTCAAAGCTCTGAAATTAGTGCTGCAAACACATGGAGATGGACTCTGAGCTCAGTGCAGATACATTCAGGATGCCCAGAAAGGAGCTCCATAACCCAGCCCTCTCCTGTCAGTGCAGATGTATGGTAGGCCTCATGAGTATACATGTGCTGCATCATTGTAGCAGAAGCAGAAAGCATAATGCTGAGTATAAGGGTCACATAGTGAATCACTCATTGCCTGAGCAATCTGCACTAGCGGTCAGTGTCCATAGTTCAATGGAAATTCATCAGGTCTGATGCATCTTTAAATCTTCATTCATGAGATACAATCAGAGAAAGGTTTCCTGTTGTTAGAAGAACCATGTTCATATTCTGATACACTGTCCTACACTATGCCATGACCATGCAGTGAATTCGCACATGAAGATACCTTCACTGCTAGTGATTGGAGAACCTACTGAAAAATGTAAACTCCACAAGGCAGCAATCTCAGCCAAGCAGATACCAACCTGTGCAAATGACTCTACATATCACTCAATAAGCACATCTGAACAGGCTCTAAGGGCATAGAAGACATGATGGTGCACTCTGAGCTCACAGTGAATTTGGTCATAATGTCCATTCAATAATTCAAGCACCCAACCCTGCCCAGTAAGTGCAGAAGTATGATTTTCCACTTTATTTTGAAAAATGGACCAGAGTAAAATTACAAGTTTACTTGAGACTCATTCTTTATCATTCCAGAAAATAGTAACCTCTAACTGGACAAAATTATATACATCATCTGACTCAGGATTTGAAGCTGAGTTCAGATATGTGCCTTATTTCATCATGTGACATACTCAAAGTGTGGGAAAATGTCTTAACATGGAAATTTTATATAAAATGCTGCTTAGATGACCTTTTAGGTATTGCAAAGTGATTTTAGTCCCCTTGCATCAACTCTTGGCATCACTGTGTGGCATTATTTGGTCTTATTGATATAGCTAATTATAGTAACTAGATCAGTTTTGATCTAGTTAAGATAATATACCTTGTTTGAATGACTATACCCATAGGTCAGTTGTATTTGTTGTTGTTTGTACATGTTTGCACAATCACATGACATTTTACAAAAGTTGTGCACAATTTTCTGCTGATCAATAATATATCACTATGATGTTATTTATGTATTTCCTTATTGAGAAATTAACATTTCTTTATTAGTTTTGTAAATCACTAAGTAACTTTTTTATTGATTCATTCATTGATGGTTTAAACTGCAGGAATATGTTTCCCAAATAAGCCAACTATAGTAACCTCTAACTGACACAAAATTATACATCATCTGACTCAGAATTTGAAGCTGAGTTCAGATATGTGCCTTATTTCATCATGTGACCTACTCAAAGTGTGGGAAAATATCTTAACATAGACATTTTGTATATAATGCTGTTTAGATGACTTTTTGGTGTTCCAAAGTGATCATAGTCCCCCTGTGTCAACTCTTGGCATCATAATTTGGTCCTATTGATATGGCTAATTATAGTAACTAAATCAGTTTTGAGCAAGGGGGAACTGTGATTACAAAAATTGCCCAGGCAAATTTTTTAACAGGTGGTGGCCTGACCCCCCCCCTTACCTTCCAAAAAAGGAAATGTCAGGCTGAAAAAGGAAGTTTCACAAAAAAACATGAGCAAAGTTTTATTGAAACTAAGAATTAGTAAGAAAGACATTATTTTTCAGGTCCCTCTATTGATGTTGATGCTTAGTGGGTCAAACATGGTTCAAACAATGCCAATTTCAAGGTGCCACATTGAAGTTGAGGCAATCCAGATGGAACTATGAAAGCCTCTCTAGTGACCCTGGCATCAGTTATCTCTCCCTTGTCCTGACATCACAGAAAAGAGAATAAGGCCAAGTTCTTCCTATTTTGTTTGTCTTTCTTCTTCTTTTCAATGTTTTGCAGACATTTCTTCTTCCCTTGGTGTTGCTTGAGCCCTTGCAGACCTGCAGTACTGACTTGCACTTCTTCACCACACAGTGGATAGCATGCCATTGTTGAAACATCATATTTAGGTCCTTTATTCTTTTAAAAAGCACTTTACATGTCTGAAATAGTTGAAAGCCTTTAAAAGCCTACTTTTATCTTCATCATTGAACCACTGGTGTCAATGTAAATGTTGCATTTTGATACCAGCACATAGGAGTGAGCCAAAAAAATTCATTTTTATTGCATTCAGAATGTGTAAGACATTCAAAGTTGAAGCAATGTCAATGAAATCCCTGTATTTTGGGCTAAAAATAGTAAAAATTTTAAGCCCTTTGGGCCAGACCCCCCCCCCTACCTCAGGTCATAGAACAACAGCCTGGTTCCCCCTTGGGTTTGAACTAGTTATGATAATTTGACTTGTTTGAATGACTATATGTAGTGATCCCCACTGAACCCAGGGGGATCATGTTTGTACCTATTAGATTCAGATTCTGCTGGTCCTATAAAACTGGCTTCTTCCTATTTTGTACCCTAGTTTACACCAGATTACTTGCTGAACCTAATATTTGTGTCATTGTCAAGCCTTGATCTACATAAACTCTTCCTGAGCCACTACACTTTTTTTGACACTCAAAGCCGTATACAAACTTCACCCATCATGCCTCATGATGAGCATTCTCACATTCATTATCAGTCCATCAGCATCAACCCTGATCTTCCACTTTGGCACCATCACAGTGGTTTCCAGAAGCATGCTGATGCCTCAATGGATACAGGCCTGAAACCATGGCACAATGCATATAAACATCAAGCCACATCAAATTCCATGTGGTCCAAGAGTGCAAAAAAACATGAAATTTTTTTTATGCTGATGAAAAAGGCTCTGTTGGGGTGAATAGAGAGCTCACTGCTTTGCATTTCACTCAGGCAATGAGTGACTTAGTTGCTTGCTATACTAAAGCAGGCAAAGATGAGCCTCAACAGCTTAGTCAAGACTTGAGATCTCTTGCAAACTGTTTTACTCAGCAGTTTGAGTCCCATGCTGGTGTGATAGCCAGCAGTTCCCTGCTGCACATCGAAAGACGCACATACAGTGAGTCTGCTGGGCATGAACACCAGCAGCAATCTTTGAGCAGCCCACAAGTGGCTGTCTCAGTGACCCAACCACGATGCCCAGAGGAGCCATGCCACCATCATCCTGGGTTGACAGTGCATGAGACCATAGGTCCTGGTGAGACTGGTTATGGTCCAGTCTGGTCCAGTCCACAGTCTTTTCCAGTCTTTGAGACTGGACCTTCAAACCCTAGTCAAGAACGATGAGGATGACGACGATAAGATTCAAAATTTTAGTGGCAGTCAAGTATCCCTATATACTTACTATTTAGGTACAAATTTGATACAACTGCTTTGTAATGCTCAACAGCCATCGATTGCATGTTTGTTTCATCTTGCATCTCCCTTGGAAGATTGGTGCGGGTTCACATATGTTCTACTGAACTGAGTTGGACGAAAATTGTGCAGCTGCCGAAGTCAATGTCACGGTGGACCTAGCAGGCTGCCGAAACCATAATTTCGGCAGGGGCGTCACGCGTCACAGGGTGAATGAAATGGTACAGTATTCCAAAATGTGTGTACACTCGTTACTGTAATCTGTGTTCTATTTAGCAAACAATGAATTTCGTGATGATGCAGCCTTCCTCGCGTCAACTTCTACATTTGTCGCTCGCTCAAGTGCTCGAATCTCTCAAAGGGCCTGATACCACTCGTGGACTACGATCCCTGAGCCTCCCCCGCTTCTAGATCTCTAATCTGGTCATCTTGTACGTGTATAAGCGTCACCTCCGGTAAAGCTGATCGCCGGGCGCTGTTTTCGTTTATGGTTTGTTCAAAATGACGGCTGGATAATGACCAAGCCGAAACAAGCCTCTCGACCTCCTCAATCTTGACGTCCGCGAGGCTTGCACCACAGGCCTTCTGAACCAAAGTCGCCGTACAGGCGATGCCCTGAAGTAACGTCAATGAATTGTTCTTGTTTTGGACGGTGTGTATGGATAAAATAGAAATAGCTCACTGCTATCTGTGTGAGGCCAGAAAACACTGCTCGCTAAAAAGGACGGAACATCACTTTCTGCTCGTCATAGGAAGATGGATGAGTACTTGCATCTGAAAACATGTTCGGAAGGAAGTGATCCCTACCACACAGACTAAAAATATATATTGCTATGGCTGCTGAGTAGGTAGAGCCAGATTCCAGGCTACGACGATGCACCCACTGATTAGTTTAGTACAGGCCGTATAGGCGGATCGTATATTTACATCATTGCCGTCGCAGTAGCATGCGTTCGGGCGAACTCCGACCCTAGCATCGCTCGTATCCGGCGAGATACCCACCATATCCGCCCCGCTGCGGAGTAAAGTTCGTGTCAAAGGTGTCAAACAGGTTTGTGGATTTTACACGGACTCACCAATTAACAAAGCCACCGTAATGTTCGTTGTTGAATAATACAAGAGAAACACACGAAAACGCGAATTCAAAAGCTCCGCCGCCCTGCTGGTGTTACTCGAGAATGCACGAGGGGTGTCAATAAACCCGAGACCTATAAAACATGGGTCATGAAGCAGGAGCGAAAAGAGGGTAGATTGCTGACATGCATTTCCCGTCAGGTGCCCTAGTGCTATCAGCGATATGGTTATTGGGTTTTTGGGTGCCCAGATGACCCATAAACGGTATATCTGACAACGGAGGTTGAACGTGAGGACATGTATATGATTATTGAGCCCACTCACGAAAAAGCCGCCTGTGATAAAGCTAGAGGTTGGACGCAACGCATGAATTTGAATCAACCTGGGTACGTCGGATGCAGTAGTCTTACTTTGCAAAGACGTATATGAGGCTCTGTGAATAAGCCACGACTGCCTTCAGGTCTTCCGACGGTGAGGACATTTCGCTGATTAGGAAGACAACTTGTGCAGAGCTCAGGGCGAATAGTGTTAGCAGCGTCAAAATCAGCGAGTACTGTTTCCATATGTCCGCGTTCAGCTGGAAAAGTGGCCAGATGGCATAGATGACGGTGATATGCAGTCCTGCAAGTGGTTCCGTTGCGAGTTATGAAATTAGGGATCGATCGAACCACGCACCATAGAGAATGATTTGCGCCTCATGTGCGAATAATATTGGTGTGAAGATGTGTAGGAGAATGGCACAACAAGCCAAGGGAGCCCCAATAGCCACAGCACGTAGACTTGACATCCAGTGCCGACGATCGAAGAAACGGACACCGAGTCGAAAGGTTCATCGCGTCCTTCCTGCCAGTGATACTTAACCAAACGGAGTGAGACTTCACATGCTTCACATAGATATGTATGCTCGAAACAGCACCGGTCACCGCCGAGAAGCCCTGTCTCAATGTCTCATGACACGAAGACACAGATTTGGACAGAACTTGAAGCTGTGCAAACTACAGATCGCCACTGCTCTTATGATAACTTTGGCTGTACAAAATTGCTCCAATCTCGATTGAGTGTGAGGCTGTGCCCAGGATGCAAGGAGCTTGACAGTCTGTCCGAGACTCAAGTCGAATTTGAGGGTCGAGCGGGGGTTCAGAAGAAAAAGGGTATAGACCGATAAAATCTAGAACGAAGCAGTGTTGGCATATGAATCCCCATACAATTGGGTAATGATATCATGAATTAACAGATGTGCCTGGTCCTCGAGTTACCGAAGTCCAAGGACTTGTCGGATCATCCAGAACGCATGGCGGACCTGAGCAAGATATTTGAAGAGACGCCCGCCGCTTGTCCAAGGCAGAAAAGTCTGCGGATTACTTGGGGGGTCCGTGAGGGGGGTGCCATCTTCACCCATAAGGCGGTACTAGTAATGTGGTAGTGCCAGGGACTTGAGAGGATCTACTACAGGAGTCGGGGAGCGAAAAGGAAGTATAAAGAAATGGACAGGTGAACATGTCGACATCCGCCCGATGTCTTGCAGCTTGCATTATGTCTTTTTAAGATCCAAGGGGATGAAATAAGTCAAGAACAATTGGAGTTGAAGATCAGGGCCGCTGTAGTACCGTGTTCCACCGGGTAGTGGGTCACGCTGAACCAAATTGGCCCTCGAGTTGTCAAAATCGTAGCAGTCCCCTCGGAATTTTTTTGAGCGCTACAATATGATATAAAGAGGTGTTCTATGTACTACATATGCGAAGGGACTGGGTATAAAATATACAATAATTTTCGTACAGGAGCAAGTCCAAAAGTGTGAAAAGCATGGTAACAGGTCAGAGCCTGACAATGGTGGAACAGCCACAGAATGACAGGTTATGAGGGGTTCAATGGGCTTATTGGATATGGGGGATAGACTGATAGTGGCAGCTCGAGTTCTAGTAGCTGTGGTGTAGAAAGAGGAGCAGTCGAAAATTGAGGGATATGAGTGGGAAATTGCTCAGCTGAGCAGGTCAGCATTTTCCTGTGCCAGTTTCAATAAAGAGAATCTTACTAATTGTCATGAATAAGTACCATAGATGCCATAGCTAGGATTTAGCACACATACCATTGACTATTGACCTGGTCTTCGCCACTAACACCCCTCATCACTAAAATTTGCATGTCGAAAAAAGATGTGTTGCACACATTGTCAGGGACCCTCCAAGTCTGGGAAATAGTTCAGCAGGCCCAAAGTTGGGCAGGCAGTGGGGCCGAACCATGGGTTGATACTGCAAAAGGAATTGCAGAGATACATTGCATGGATATCGAACAAAGTGTGTTTGACCTGGTACCACGTTTGACCCGGTACCTGATTACATACAGTAGCGGCGATAGTGACGCAGTAGTCACAGATCCAGTTCTCTTCTTGAAATATCCTTTGCTACCTTGGCCATTGCCATTGAGACAGATAGTTACTTACTGTAACCGTACCCCTTGGCATTCCTAAAATATTTACAGAATCAACCTACAAAGACTTGAATACTTTGTAGTTGGGACTTCAGATCTTGAGAGATACGGTTAGAATGACTCAGACTATACCTGTGGTCAGCCTGTGGTTACTATCTAGGTAAATAGTAGTAACAAATCCTAGTCACAGGTAGAAGAAGTTGATGTTAGTAACGTCAACTTCAACACACACTACATGCTTGCGCTCGGATTGCTTGCTCACGTACGGCGGAAACCAACGGACGTCGGATGAGAACGATACGGTTTGTACCTCCAAATCGCTACTGCCGTGAAGGACCCTGAAACGTGTTTCTTTATGAGTCACGGCGTTGACTCGGAAGAGCCTGAGGGGCTCCCATGTGACTGGCGCTGTAGAAGTTGATATTGCATTGCGCCCAGCCAGAATTCTCCATATACCATTCCTCCGTTTCGAAATACCCATTTCTGGCGTATCTAATACAGTCACAGTACAATTTCAGGGACAAGCCAAGCACTTTGGCCTTGGCGGCGGCATGCATGCCCGCCTCCTGAAGTTATACGATGCTAATGGCGTACCTAACACCCCCTTTCCCCCACCTCCAGGTTTGGGATCTAGCGGTGGACAGGAGTCCTTCATGATCCATGTCAGGGTACTACCTAGACCTCTTGAAACCCAGAACGTCCTGCAATGTGTGGGGAGTTCTTCCCCTACGGTAGCTACTTTTGGTGTGCAGTACCTCGGCGGGGAAAGGGTGTCATCGCGGAATGAGTGTTTGTTCTCATTAAGTTCAAAGAGGGATATAATGGAGTGAAGGGGAGATCGATTCACTTCACCGTACTCTCCGGCTGACCGCCCAACGCTGCCCACATCATTGATGGGGTTAATCTGCATACCCACGAACGGAACATGGTGCCAAACATGTACTTTTTAAGTTGGTCGAATTTTAACTCAGGCACCTGATGGGCAGTGATTCGAATGTTTCCTGTAAGAATGACATTTTCGGCGTATTTAAAATCTACATGGATTTGACGCTGGTGACCAGGGACTAGGGACTATTAGTATTATACAAGCATCTTATGTATGGGCACATGGTGTAGTTGGTTATCACGCCCGCTTAGCATTTGTGCAGTTGCGGGCGGTCCCCGGTTCAATTCCGGGTGTGTCCATGTTATTTTACAAAAGTTTAATTGTCTATTAATAATTTTTATCTTCCACCATCTTGCCAGCGAAGTTGCCACTTTGACGGCCAACCCGAATACAATGTCGCCTACTAGCTATAGTCCTTTTGTCTTATTCCTTTACCCCTAGAACCCTGTGTGGCCCAAGCACTTGAAGAAGCAAGTGTACGTCGGAAAGTACTTGAATGGGTCCGCTATTTTAGCTTCAACTGACTCGGATGCGCTCCCATTACCTACCACTGTCTTCGCGTTCGCGTTCGCTTTCTTCCGAGTCGTCCTTGGTGTTTCTTTCCTGCGTAATCATTCAACTCCGCTCTTCGATAAAGAAGTTCTTCTGTTTCATGCTTCCCGAGTAGGATTGCTTCTCTGCCCTGGACCTGGAGCGCATCGCCCGCTATATTTGGCTACGCTCTGAGTGTGCTTGGGCCAACTTTAAATTGGACTGGGAGGCTAGTGGATAGGATGGATGATTGACGGACGCAGAGCCTGCTCTATCAGAGTCACGGCGACTAGAAGTGTACGCCGCACGATGGGCGGGATACCCGAATCCGGCGCACAAATGGACCTGGCACTAGTCCTCGGGATGTTGGTGTACATCCACGGATCAGCGAGGCGGTCTGTCTAGGTTTGGGTTCTCGTATTACTATTCCTACTGGGACTAGACCTTGTCTGTTGTTGGGACGATTGTCAAATTGCGATATCATTGTGTGGACAGAGTGACCTGACAAGTGTGCTGGAGATTGTCATGGTGATGACGACGAGAACTGGGATACAAATTGCAGCGACGGGGGTGGGGGGTATAATGTTGTGACAGGCGACAGTTTGGGCGATCATGATCAGTGGCAGGAGAGGCCTAATCGAGAAAGAAGCGGGGAGGATGGCTGGATATGTACTCGGCTCGACTTCAACTTGCGATCCACCCACTACCATGCCCGCACCCACCACTGCCTCCACCCACTTTCCCCTCTCCCCTTTCTTCTTCTTCCCCATTCCCGCCCTTTTCCTTGTAATTATCCTCCTCCTCCTTCGCTCCCCTTCATCCTCCTCCATTCTCATGCTCGCTCCTGCCGCCGTCCTCGCCGTCCTAGCCCTCCTCGCTGCGGTCCTCGGTCTCGTTCCCACCGCTGTCCATGCGCAACAGGTCATCCATGTCCTTCTTGCAGCAGCGACAGGCGCGGCGGTCCTCCATCTCCTCGTTCTCGCATCCAGGCCGACATCCCACAATTTGAGACTATATGCGCCTCTCATCCTACCCGGCACTATTCTCGTCTGCGGTGTGTTTCATTTCTCTCTATAGATATTGCATCTGCTGATCTCCAAGTCCTAGCAACCCTCCTCGGCCTCGTCGGCGAAAAACCACCGATCCCGCCGATCCTGATTCTGATATTCACCCTATCCGCCCTCCCACACACTGTCTTTCTCCTTCTCCACATCACACCGCCCAGTCTAGCTATTCCTCCCCTTTCCCTCCCTTCCCCTCTCCCTTCCCCAACTTCATCCGCCTCCTCTTTCCCTTCCTCCGACTCGCACGAGAAACATCACCTCACAGGCACATTCGCCGACTATAAATCCTCCATTCTCCCACCTCCCCGCGCTCTCTTGTTCACCGAACAGCACCCTACGGCCTCGTGGTTCTCCCATTCAGAGGCAGACGCCGAGTCGCTTTATACGCGCCGTCGCCAGCGGCACTCGCGGCTGCTGCTCCAGACACCGGCATTGGTCCTCGCTGCACAGCTGTCTTCCGTCCTCTCATCAGCGTTCGAGATCCCAGCTGTTGTCCTTGCTACCAACGCGGCGTCCCCGATTGTCGTACAGTCTACGTTCCAGGTTCTCCAAGCCGTCTTTGCTGCACTTTGCCTCGCTCTCATTCTGGTGGCATATTACCGCCGTTCTGTGGGGGCATGTTCGTATCACTCTTCCGTCGACCCAATCCTCATTCTGACACTTTAAATGTAGCCCCCGATTCGGCTGGCACCGACAGTTTCAAACCAACACCAACACCTCCCCCAACGCCCGCCTCTGGCTCTAGTTCGCACTCCACCCGCACCGTCACTAGCAGAAATCAGTCCAGATCCCGCGTACACGACACTTTCACTCCTGCGCCCCCCCGCCTTGTCCTTCCTCTTCGTACTCAAAAATCATGCCCTTCAGTGTTTACTACCTCCAGTGACACTGTAGCCTCCTCCGTGGCGGTCCCAGTGCATACATACGCCCAGGACAGATACCGGTTTCCGCCTCGTTCGTCCACGTCCTCGTCCTCGTCCTTTTCCTCACCGCGTCTCAAGCGGACACCGTTGAAAGGCTGCTTTTTTGCTGCGTCGTCTAGTACAGGAAAGGATGCACCCTTGCCAACTGCGACGACCTCAACTTCAGGTTGTTGTATGCGCGCAGCGAGTGCGCCGATCGGTGCAAGTGCGAGTATGGCCGTGGGTACAAACGCAGAAGCCTACACAAGCGTATCCAGCATCACAAGTGGGAGCAGCTACTCGCACACCCCCTCGTCCGAGCTCGGTGTGAAAAACGATGCAGAGGCAGTGGGCACATGCGCCCATCCCCGTACTTCTACTCCTACTAGAATCGTACCCACACCTCTCTCAGTCCTCGATCCCCCTTTCACATATATCCACACTCCCACCCATCCGGGCCATCCCTATACACCCCCAATACGACCTCTAGCCCCTAGTAGTAGGCGTGTGTACCCACGCGTACCACCCTTGATCATCCCCGCCGTTCCTTTTACCCACCTCACCCCCAGAATCACGAACGTGAAAACAGGCATCAGCCCCCGCCCCTCTGTGCAGAGTGCACCCACTCTGCGGCGTCTGCACTTCTCCCCTCACCCTCCCCGTCCCCATGCAAGTAAGGGCGGGGAAGGTCATGGAGGGTCATGCCCAGACCCAGATTCGGAGAACCATGTCCCCACCCGCGAGCGTGAGCATGATTTCACAGACCTGCGTGACCCGTTTGCGCCCCGCGTACGCAGCGCCCCCTGCCACGGGTATGGTTACACAGCCGCACACGCACACCTCGTGTCCCCAGCGCCTGCTCATTCTGGGCACTACATCCCCTGCACCAGTGGTAGTGGCAGTGCTCGCGCTTCGCTTCCCGCCTACGGCCAACCTACGAGGATGAGTGCGTGGGGGAGGTTGCAGTTCCCCGTGCGGCTGCCTCTTGCAGGGCCGAATGGGAACGCCGGCACCGGCCCTATATCGAATACCAGCCACATTGCCAATGATCCTCGTGGAAAGGGGTCGGTATCGGGGGCTGCGGCAGGTATGGGGCTGGGATTGGGATTGAGTATCGTGCCTATCGGTGCGGCCGGGGGGAGTATGACGGCTGTGTTGCCGATTTCGGGGCCGAGGCAAGTGAGAGATGGGATGGGGACTGGGACAGGGTTGGGGAAGACGAGAGTGAGGAGGATTAAAGGGGGTAGAGCGAGAGTCGGTGCGGGTGGGCGAAGAGAATTTGGAGCAAAAGAGAGGGCGTTGAGGGGCCGTGTGTGTGTGAATAGTGATATTGATATCGATGGGGAGGTGGAGGATTCGGCGCTGTTGGCGCAGAGGCTTTTGAGGAGGTTGCAAGGCCATGGACGGGGTGCGGGGTGCGGAGGTTCGGAGAGATAGTTGCGCGGAGATAGTTGCGCGGGCGGCTCTCGTTCTTTTTTCTTTGCCTTCTCTTTCCTTCGGGGAAATAGCTCATGTTCGATGTTCTTTCTTTCGGTTTCTTTCCTTTTTTTCTCTTCTTTCTTGGGCTGGCGGGTTTTGGGTTTCGGTTCTTAGGTCCGTCTCTTTGTCGGGGCATCTTTCGTTTGTGTTTCCATTGCGAGCTTCGCTTCCTTTTCTTTTTCTCAACTTTTCGCCTCCTTCGCGCATTGGAAAAGGGTTTCTCAGCGTGTCTGTTTCCATCTTCCCTTCTCTTGTACAATACCCAGTTCCCTCTTCTTCCATTGATCCCCCCTGATTCAAAATTTGTCCTACAAACATTTGTAGCATGATTTTTTTTCAAGTCCTCTTTTGTTGTATTATTCCCATCAAGCACTTGTTTTATTTACTATCTCGCCAATTCAGGACATTACATAAATAAAATGTTTATATTTTTCCTTCAATTTATGGGACTGAATGGGCTAAGTAGACTCGATTTGCTGCCTGTGAGCATGACTGAACACTTTCACTATTAATATTGCGAAGGCATGGATGTGAGTCAAAGAAGAAATTGATTCTACGAACCTTCGTACATGCATGGAGCAAAACGTGTCAATATCTATATTATGTTTCTAGTGGAGCCTGAATCTCAGGATGTCTCACGCTTCCTTTCCTGCACAGGCACACTGCAGCGGGAACTAAAAGTGGGTATGTTCTCATGTTTCATTTCAGTATAGATAGTGCAATTTTGTTTCTGAGCCCTCGGAGTGGAGTACTTAATGAAGTTGTGAGCAAAGTACATCAAAATCACTGACTGATCTTTTTTTTGACACTTTGTATTCCTTAGTAAAATCATATGTACACACTACCTTACAGTGCCAGACAAATAAGAAAATCAAAATTCAGACACCATTGGTCGCATAGCACGTCCAACCAAGAACATCCATTTCTTATGTTAACATAACAGGGATGACAGTCGCTTCACCACTCTTTGGCTCCCCCTGCAAAACGATAAATATCATAATACAGCACAGATAGACACTGCTTAACATACATCTTCTTTCCATAGAATTCGAGCCTCAGGCCATGTAGGACCAAATCTTATCGCGACCTCAAAGTCAAGATAGTAATATTGGTGGCCTGTAGGGCCCAACCTGGAGGGAAGTCTGCCTTGTAATTTGGATATGTCAGCTTTAATCGTGCATTGTTTATGAAATCCTGGCAAGGGGCTCTCTGCGTAGCTAACATTAGGTATAAACTTGTCGGAGACATGAAACTGTAAAAAACAATACCATTACAATCAAACATCCAATTTCCATTTGCTGCTTCTTCATGTGCAGTATACACATCCGTTTCAAAATTTGCAAGGCACTCATTAGGCGTGTCATATGACATATAGTACGGTCGCTTGTGCTCTTCTTTGTCTGCTAATAATGTCCCCTATGGTCGACAGTTAGACAAAGAGATCCAGTGAGAAATTTGATTTACATATGCAACTATCTGATCCCAACCGTGCGGCACGTGTGGGCCATCGGGTCCATCAATCACACGTCTTCCCCAATGTTCGGGGTTGCTGTAGTTGTGTGGCACACGAATATTCATCCCAAATGCAAAGCGCGCTGTGCGAGCGACAACTGCCCCCTGTAAAACAGACATTATGGTTCCAGGTGCTACAGACTTGATGCTGCTGAAAATGTAAATAACAAGTAACCAGAGGACAAACAACCTGCTCACTTGTTTCCTCCTGTATTGGTAATTTGCATGCCTGGCTCATACCGGTCTCTTAATCGACTTTGTAGATGAGGGTTGTGACCAAAGTCACCGAACAGTAAGAGGAACTAGAAGGGGAAAATAATGAACAGAGGAAAACATCACTGAGGGGATATCAACCTTTGGGTTATTATTTGCTTTTAGTTTGTCGATCACGACAATAATCTTTGCTACTTCGCGATTGAAATGTTGAGCAATTGTTTCGCTGAAGATCGTAATACTCTAGGTGAGGTCAACATTAAACAAAAAAACATTTGGCCTTACCAAGAAAGCATTCCGTTTATCTCATTAGCAACCGATATTTCTTCTGGAGTACCAAAAGTTTGTACGGTCTTCATCACTCCGTCCCGCAGTGTGTCAAGATTGCCATCGCATGTATGAAGCACCGACAATTGCCCAACCAAGTCATTCAGACATGCATCGGCTATTAAGGCTAAGCCTGCTTCGATGCCTGCATATTCGATAAATTAGCGATAGGCCAGGAAGAGAAATACGCGAAACAAACACTGAGAAGGGAAGCCTTCTCGTTCTGAAAGTTGTAGTGGCAAACTACTACTAACGCGGTAAAGCGCAATATCAGTCGTGGATGTGCCCGCGTTGCAGACAAGAAAATAAGTGTTTATCTGTAAGACGTGCTTCAGATCTGTAGTGAATTCATAGAAAAAAGAATTACTGACTTCAGGGCTCAGACCACTTGATATTAATTCCAAGTGGACGGCAGCTTCCGTCTCAGGAACAAATTTGGCTTGAGTGGGCTTCCGGATAATGTTTGCCTCAATAGCAGCACGAGCCAAAAAACCATGCTCCTGCGTGTACCATCCGTTTGGAACCGTGAATGCAACCTCAATATCTTGCTTCAACTTGTCCCAGGTATGTTTCGTGTATTTCGCAATGAAGACGGATACAGCATGGTGAAAGAGATATTGAATCCAGTGAGCGTACACGGTTCCCATTGGGATGTTATCAGGAAGCGTCAATTCAGGAATATCTGTCTCGACGGGTGCGCCGGTAGTAGACACCAAGCTGCTGAGGTTATTGATGTGTCTCTTTAAGGAATGGACAAGGATCCATCCCTCCTTCTTGGCCTGGTCCTTGATTTGGTCCATCTGAGTCATAGAGCCATACGAACGAGGAGTCCCATTTTTGTCATAATAGAGAGCCGTCACCGTTTGTGCCCTGGTAGGGTCATTTGATTGTCCAGGCCACGAAGATACGTTTTCCACTACTGGTTCTTTTTGCGATTGGAGGTATGCAAACGAGATCGCCTAGTTCACAGTAAAAAAAATTGCGAATACCTTGCGTAAACACGGAACGTACAGAGTGACTTGTTCCGATATCAATACTAAACATAACCTTCGATGTTTCGGTCCAGTCATCAAGCTTTTCCATGGTGGTGGTAGGAATCAATGCAATATCTGGGTCAATCTCCATGGCATACGTCAAGGGCATTTGCACATCGCTGTCGAGGGTTGATGGCATCTCCAGCACCTCAACAGCTTCCGGGAGCTGCGCATCGGTAGAAGCACTAAAAGTGACCGCCGATGGAGATGTAGCAATCATATACTTTTCCGAACCATGGGAGGATCTTGATGGAAAAGGTGCCTTGCCTCCAGTAGGCGAACTCCAGATGTGAGATGAGAAAGCTAGCTCCCCGACGTCGTCGTTTGCCGGACTATTGAGGGAAAACGGTATTGGAGTTTCTGGCGATGCAACATTCTGCTCCTGTTGTAAATTAACCAAAGATGTGGATGGCGGAGGTATCTTATCAGAGATGGGCTGCACATCAGACGCATTCACAGCCTGGATTGGAGCTGACGACAATTGCATGCTGCTAAGCCCATTACCTTTCCGCGTGGGGGCTGATGTGTTATCCAGCTTTCGGCCAGGATCGTTGCTTCCCCCAGTTGCAACCTGTGACTCCGAGTCGGGGGTAGCAGGTTCCTTCTCAAGCTTTTCATCTATGTCAGAATCTGGGCGGTCGTGAGATGGAGAATGTTGTCGTTGGCAGAGAAGGAAAAGTATGGCAATAACGAGTAGGAGACCGACCACGCCCCCTACAGCGCCGCCAACTATGCGAGCCACTTTCGATTTTGTGTGGCTGGAAACAGCTGGGCTAGAGGATGGCTGAGTAGTGGTATAACTGGTTAGTCGACTAGTGAGCCTTGGGGAGTTGGGGGATGAGGGATCAAGCTTGAAGCTCTACTTACACAAAATTATGGATGAACACATAAGGTTGGGACGTATTGCGATCCCCGCCAGTAACAATGATGTTATGTTGTGCTTGAGAGATGGTGCGTGAAGTCCATGGGAGTAGTTGACAAATCGATGCCCGAGAATCATATGTATCGATGGTAGTAACAGAAGTTCCATCCATCGAAGTCAGCGCAGAACTTGCGTTAATGCCCATCATGAAGTTGATAGTAACATTTGTGCCTCGAACAATGGTATATTAAACACAAAATTTGCCTACTACTTGATGAAACGATGGACTCACCAATGAAATTCAGCGATACCATCTCATTCCTCATCAAAGAATTGACGCCGCCACATTCCGGATTATATCGGTTGAGACCACTCCATGCTAACCTCGTGTCCGTGACACTGACGGTTACATTTTCAGTTTTGGAAAGCCTGACTAGAACCAGGGTTAAGAATAAGATCCTAGTGATTGTGGCAGTCATACTAGCAGTACAATAAGAAAGCTGTGGGAGAGCGCTTTAGTACCATTAGCTTTATTCACACGAAGAATAGGCATTACAATACATACTGTTACGACTCTACATCTGGTGGCAGGTGCCCTTCATCACCAAAACTGGGAGATCATGGGTTGGCCTTCCGTGATTTGTAATCTTTGTCCAAATATGGCTCAAGGTGTAACCTGTTTCACACACCTCCGATATAGCCCTCAACTTGACCTCCAACTTGACCCCGATATGAAGAGATCCAGGTGTAAGTTGGGCCTGAGTCGAGGGTAGGTCTGTGAAACACCTGGCAGGATCTTCAAAAGTATATTCCTGAGTTTCCCAACTTTGCCTCCTGGATATGGGGGTTTGCATAAAGGATGTTGGAATTTATAAATTACTCTGGACCCCTCCTTGTCACTTTGCCAGTGTGATATACTGTATACAAAATTATCCTATCATTTCATGCCTACCATTTCTGATCGCCAGGCTTTGATTCATGCTGTGTTGCTAAAGCTTGGCTTGGCTCGGCTACCTGATTAGAGCCGCTAAAGATAGACCAGCTCGGCTTCAGAGCGGCTAAGCCATCCCGGACAAGGGGGGGTGCTGTGTATCAGGGAAAAACTAGTGCCAATTGTAAGATTATATGCATAAATTGATATTAGGCTATTTTTTTACTACTAAAACAACTGTTTAGCTTTGTGAGGAGCAATTTCATTGCGGGAGCTGCAAATTTGCTAATGTTGATGCAACATTGATACATTGATGTGTTGATGCTAGATCAATCACTTTCAAAAAAATTGAGATATAGCTTCAAATAAAATAGGTAAAATTCTGTAATTATTTGAGCATATAGATCCCCCTGAATGCCAATGGAACTTCTGCCAATACTAAATGATTTGTGTAATGAACATAGACCTAAGCCATACTAATAATAGAGCTCAGTGTTTGTATGTGCAAGCAGTAGCCAAATGACTAGAATATATTCACCTAATAATAGAGCTAGAAGTACAACGGTGAGTATGAAAAGATAAGCATAGTAAGTAGTGATCTCACCTCAGTGTTTGTACATGCAAGTGGTAGCCAAATGACTGAGGGGAGATGAGTCCATGTAACAGTACTTGTAGCAAACAGTAAAGTAAGCTAAACTACAATGAGAGAACAAAAGGAAAGGCTCTCAACGAGAGCAATAGCAATGTAGTAATATGAAAGGAATTTGCAAGTAATACAAACATACCATGGAGTCAGCATAGTGGCACATAGCTGTGCAATAAGATCCAGAAAAGTAGGTGAAAATGCAGGTAGGTGGTGTTACCCATTCAGGTGAGTCACACTTGATATTCCAACACTCCCCTCAAGCTGTTGATAGCCCAAGTTTAGAAGCAAAATGCTTGACATTCACAGATGGAAGAGCCTTTGTGAGCATGTCCATGATCATGTCATCAGTAAGACAATAAATGAGCCGAATAGAACCTTGTTGAATAATCCAGTGGATGAAATGGAATTGGATGTCAATGCGTTTGGTACAGGTGTAATACTGGTGATCCTTTGAGAGGGTGATGGCAGACTGATTGTCAGAGAAAAGTGTGGTGGGAGATAGGGTAGTGCCAAAAAGTTGTTCGATGAGCAAACAAAGCCAGAGTGCTTCCTTTGTGGTGTGAGTCACCACAATGTATTTGCTCTTGGTTGTTGACAATGAGACAATTTCCTGATGTTTAGCGCTCCAAGAAACAGTTCCTCCATGAACAATAAATGCATACCCAGAAATAGTGTGTCTATCCTTGGCCATACTCCCATCAGCATCAGCATATCCAGCAAAATCAATCTTAGCATGCCCAAATGATAATTAAAGATCTTTTGTACCCTTCAAATACTGAAAAATTCACTTGATGGCATCCCAATGAATAAGTCCAGGTTTTGTGGAAAAATGTGAGACAGTCTGAACAGCAAACAAAATATCCAGGCACATTCCAAGTGATGCATACATCAATGAGCCAAAAGCCTTGTGATATGGCACATCATGCACTTGGGCAAATTCGGCAGTAGTGGCAGGAGACTGGGATGTTGAGAGATGAATGGAGGTTTCCATGGGAATGGAAACAGGCTTGAGATCCTGGAGGTTGTAACAACAAAGGATAGAGTTGATATATGAATGTTGGGAGAGATGGATGGTGCATTTCTCACAATCATGTCTGATCTTGATTCCTAACAGCCAATGGAGCTCTCCTAGATCAGTTATCTTGATGTGCTTGGCAACTTCCCTTTTAAAGTGCTTGATCAACATAATTGTGGTTGCTGTGATCATGTAGTCATCACTGTGCACAAGGACAATCATTACCATTCACCCTTCTTGCTGAAAGAACACAGCCTGGTCCACATCACAACATGAAAATCCCAGGTGCTGAACCATGATCTCAACTAGCCATTGATACCAGTGCCTTCCGGATTGCTTCAAGCCATACAAGATTTTTTGAAGATGGCAAACTTTGCCAGTAGAGTTGGGAGCATGGTAGCCAGGAGGTTTTTGCATCAAGATCTTCTCTCATTTGGTGAGTTCTCCATTGAGATATGCCCCTTTGATGTCGATCTGATGAAGTTCCATGTCTTCAGCAGCAGCCATAGCCAGAATGGCTCAAATTGATGCAAGCTTGGCAATGGGAGCAAAAGTGTCGAAGTAGTTGACACCGGGCACTTTTGAGAATCCCTGGGCAACAAGATGTGCCTTGTAGTGGATGACATTTCTGGGGGTATCTTTCTTTGAGCAGTAAACCCATTTTGAGCCTACAATGTTGGCTCTAGCAGGTGGATTGGTAAGTTCCCAGGTACCAGTTTCTTGTAAAAGTGCTAACTCCTTGTGGATAGCCTTCTCTCAGAGTGGCCAATCAGGACAATGTTTCACCTCAGCCAACAATCTCAGCTCCAAAGCCTCAACTTCACTAATCTTGGCAGCCATTGCATACTCTACCTCAAAATCAGCCAGCATCATCCAGTCAGCCAATCCCTCCCCCTCAAGCACTGGATTTGGGGCTTCTTCAACAATGGGAGGCAGCTTTATTCCTGCAGAAACAGTAGGGTCAGATGGGCAAGCAGATGTGGTACCATGGCCTTCAATAAGGTCTTGAACATGTTGGCTTGGTTTCCTGACATGTTTTGTGGGGACAGGCTCTTCTTCATGAAGATCCTGGTGGTCAGATGGACTTGGACTCGGGGCACAGGAGCTGGCAGGAGAAGGGATAACTTGAGGTGCAACAGGTTGAGTTGGAGTGGAATCAGCAGTGGGTGTTGAAGATTCAGGTAAGTCAGTTGTTGTTTCGATGAACTCCCAATCCTCCCCCTTGAGACAATCAACTAATGCACATGTTTTGTCATGATAGACATTGTGCTCTGTTGAGAATGGAGTGGTGAACAGTGACAGGAAGAGTTAAGGATTATGAAGTTAATCTCAAAGGCTAGTGAGTGAGGGAGTCTGCCACAGGGAGGAATGTTATTCTCATCTCCTACAAGATGTGCAATATTTATACTACACAGTTAGGAGGTATAGTGTAATGCACTCCTTTAATATATAAAGGAGGTATTCTGTAATAGACCCCTGTACCAGTTAATAATGGAATAGTTATGTCATATCCCCTATAACAGTGTCAATAATAGTGACATATGATATCATGGCTTGGTAAGTCCTAGACTTCCTGCAGGGTGTGTCATAGACACTCTATCCATAGCTTTGTCTTGGATAGGCTATCATAGACATGCTGCAGTATGAGTAATCCTGTAGCATGTGTTAACTGTGGGTTCCCCTATATGTCTCTGCATGTGTTAACTGTCCATTCCCTAGGGTTATGGTTAATGTGCATTAACCCTAACCCTAGTGTTGACTTAGCATATTCTGGCAATATTCCCTAGGCATGTTAACTGCCTTGGCTTGCCTGTATACTCTTGTATACATAATCCCAACATGCTCTGTCGATATAGTCCTCTTATCTGGCCAGTAAACTTGAAATCCCTTGCTCTGTTTGTCAACACCCAGCCAACAACCCTCCTTTACCCATCCACCCAACTTGTTTCCACCCTCAATATGCACCCACACCTTTTCACCCCATTCCTGTACATGCTGCAAATAAGGCTTCTTCCCAAAAGTGGCCTCATAAGGGGTTTTTCCATCAATAGCCTTGGTTGTCATGCGGTTTAATAACCAGATGACGTGACATGCAGCTTTGTTCCAAAGGGTCTTCGGGAGTCCACTAACATGCAGTAATGCACAGATACATTCAACAATGGTGTGGTTTTGACATTCTGCAATGCCATTATGCTGGGGAGTGTCATGCACAGTAAGTTTCTGTGATGTACCCTTCAACTTTAAGTAGACAGTGAATTCCTTGCCTAGATACTCCCCTCCACGATCTGAGTGTAGGATCTTCATACAGGCATCCAAGTGGGTGTTGCACCATGCTTCATAGTCCTTGTAGGATGTGAAGGCATGGCTCTTGTTCTGCAAAAGGTACAAGTGTGTTAAATGAGTGTTGTCATCTGTAAACGTAATGTATAGTGTTTGAAGGTCCGGTCTGGTCTGGTCTTTCACCCCTTTCAGGCTCAGACCAGGACCAGGACCAGTCTATTTTTTACTCAACTACATAGGGACTGAGACTGGACTACACAAGACCAGTCCTAAATGGTCCAGTCTTGGTCTTGGACCAGTCTCAACTGGTCTTTCCTACATTAATCCACTATAATTAAAGTATTCAACCAATTAAATAAGTCACCCCCCCTTGCATTTGCAAGTGAGGGGGGCAGCATGAGTCAGGGGGCTTTAGAGTACTCTACAAATAAAATAAAATAATTTTGCATGGGGTGTTGCTAGTGATGAGGCAGTGCAGGGGTTGCTAGTGATGAGGTGGCGCAGGGGGGTTGCTAGTGGTATAGTGTTGCTAAGACTCCACCCCATGAGCAGGGGCTCATGGGGCTGGGGCCAGGTAGTGCCATGGTATTTCACAGTGAGTTCTGTCCTATAAAATAAATAGTAAGTCAATTATAAATAAAAAAACAATGGAAAAAAAGCTTACAGGGCCCAAACAACAGTGGATGTCATTTGAGCCATGGGGGGGGGGGGGGGGTGATGGTGGTAGCACAAGGGAATTAGTGTCGTTTCTTGATGTGATGTTGGCAGTGTTGTTAATTATTTGTGTGGGATCAGAAAAAAAAAATGGCATCTATCAAAAGATCACTGTAGCAACACTAGCCCTATCAAATAAACATGTGCAAACTCATTAGGGGTATATAAACCCTCGAGATTTTGCTCTTTTTGATCCCCTGGGCTTGTCCCATGTAATATAATTTGTTATAATATAATAAATATTATTAGATAGTAGTAGACCAGTGGTCCAGTCCTTAACTGGTCTTAACTGGTTAAGGCTGGTCTTTTGTAAGGTTGAAATCTCATTGGACCAAGACTGGGACTGCTATATACCTGGTGTAACCAAGACCATAGGTCTTGGTGAGACTGGTGATGTGTTCCTAGCATTCCTAGCTGTGAAGAAGCACTGGAAAACTAGAAAAGGGAAGAGTTAGTTTTAAAGGGTCCCAGAACTGGCCTTCTTCTACAAGGGTGGAAGTCTGCAATATCTGTTATCAACAATGTGCAGTCTAAATGAAGTGTGAAGGTTGCAAAGTTAGTAGAAAAGGTCAGTGAAACATCGCAATAAAATAGTCAATAGTTTGTAGTCTAATAACACAGTTGGATGAAAAGTACTTTACCAATGAACTAGAATTGTTCTAGTTCCTGGTTGCAATAACGCAGTGATGATATTCGAATAAGTCACAAGTCAACTTTGCAGTTAAACATGAGATGAGACGAGAGGTGAAATCTTTAGCACAGAAGAGAGGGGAGAGGAGATCTCTCTTTCTAATATTTTACATAGACTTTTTATACAGAATAGAGTAAAGTGGATACTATGCAAAATGTGGATACTGTCCATGTCCATTGCTAACAGACTGCCTACACTAACTACTTATGGGTAACCCAGGTAAATATGCAGTGGATCACTTTTGTGAACTCTGCAAAGTACCTGCGAAGTATGTGAAGTCTGTAAAAGCTGAGATATAGGTAAGTGTGGTTAGCAATGGGTGATTGCATGTCTTCAGAAGGGAATGGAGAGGAACAGAGTAAAGGAAAGGATTGCCCTGCAACCCTAGAATATGGCAAAACACGATTTTGCTGCCCATACTTGGTGGAAGCCTATCATCTCCTCCTGACTTGAGGATGAAGCCATCCTTGGCCTCCGAGTGACCAATTCATCATTTTTTGAAGATCTTCATTTGATCATTCACCCAAGGGGGCATATCGCAATGTGTTCAGAAGATGATGGTTGATTGGGTGTTTGCTCTCTTGCATACAGAATGCTTGCAATGGGACCAGACCTGTAAAAAGGTTGCAGTAATCGGCTTGGTACAAACTTCACAGTGTAGGTGCTGTGACAGTGATCATGGGAATGCGAAGTGATTCAGCAGATGCAGAAGTGCTGATTGGCTTGGTAGGAAGGGGGGGAAGTGGTGCTGGGAACGTTGGTGTAGGTGGGATTGGTTCACATGTGTATCACATCATGGCTACATGTTAAGAACTGATCCTAAGGCGCAGGAAATTGGCGGAGTCCGGCGGAGTTCTGATGTATGACGAGGACTTGGCTTCAACCTTTAAGAGGTTGCGCCCTTCTCTACGCTCGGTGTCCAATTTGCAAAGAACTGAAAAGTCCGGAAGTCCATGCAGAAGTCCGAGGTAAGGAAAAGGTGCAAAAGCGGAGTTCCGATTAGGAAGTCCGAAGTAAGGGACAGGAATGAAGCAGAGGTCCGGAGGTCTGAAGATTAAGATAGAAGTTTGAGGTCTTAAAGTTGACAAATGATAAGTTGATAACAACTAATATTTGAACTGAAGAATACAAAGTATGTAAAGTAGTTTTATACTAAGGCTAGTACTCGGTGTAGCTGCGGCGGAGTTCTGCGGAGTTCTGAGTACAAATTTCGTGATGATATCTATGATGAAGAACAGACTTGAGTAAACTACAGAAGATGTGATGTAAGTAAAACAGGAGAGGTAATTTGAAATGAGGAATTTGAAATACTCGGAGTTCCTACGGAGTTCTGTCAGAGTTCCAAGGCAGAGTTCTGAGGGGTGCTTGCATGGGATATGACACTACAGGAGGAACTTGTGGAAAAAGCCCCAGTAGGGAGTTGGTAGAGCTGGAGTTGTTTGAACTGAAGGATTGGTTGAGGCAATGCAGCTCTTCAAACTGGAAGGACTGTGGGGAAGGCACTACACAGCAGAGGCAGTGTCCAAGGGTGACACCTATGAAAACTAAGCCGAATAAGAATAGAAGCATTGCAAGTACTGTGAATATGGAAGCGTCTTTGGAGTTGGTGACAGGTAGGGTGTAGCACAGGTATGGGTAAACCCACAGTAAATGGCCCACAAGTTTGATGGGTGCGGGTACAGTTGCCAAAATGCCGGACCTGTGACAGACTGTACCCGTTTGGGTGGTGTCATGGGTATTGATGGGTTGCTTGAATTGCTGGATCTGGTCATTGCTGGACTCTCAACATCAGTTTTCCAGACTTTTTCCTCTTCCATTGCCCATCTTAAAGGTAAGTTTTTGTTTCTTTTCAACTAAGTAAATATTTCTTTTCTAGAATACAATGTTTCAACTAGACAGTGGCACTGGTAAGTCTCTCATTTTTTTCAATTAACTAACTATTATTCTTTCTAGATTATGTTGTTTTGTTCTACTTTATACCGACGGAGATGGCAGACAAAAACAACAATAGCGAGGACAACACATGCGGCGGCCGTCCCCACCACACTGCCCCTAACCACTGCCATGAGCAACTGCTCACGGGGTGGCAATGGGGAGCAACGAGGAGAGGGTACAGCTATCACATCACCAACGATGAGGACCACGAGGGTGACAAGGACCACAGGAATGGTGGTACAACCTGCATGACAAGAACAATGAGTGCGACGAGGGCAACAAAAGTGACGACAGAGAGGGTGACAGCAACACAAAGGCTAGGGACAATGGCAGGGAGGCCAGGGACGACAATGGGGAGGCTAAGGATGATGACAGGGAGGCCAGGGATGATGATGGGGAGGCCAGGGGCTCTGACAATGATGAGAGGATTGAGACGCCAACAACAACAAACCACCACCACCACCACCACAGCAGCAGCACCTCAATCCACTGCTGTGAGCAACTGCTCACAGGGTGGAAATGGGGAGCAACAGGGAGGGGGGGGGTCACTGGTAGCCAACAGTCACCACAACCTGATAGGGCATGGCACGGGTACGGGTAACACCATATGTTTCCGCTTACGGGTATGCAGGGGTACGGGTACGGGTATGGCATTGCCCTACCCGTGCAACACCGTACCCTTACCCACGGGTTTACGGGTACTGACAGCTGGTCATGTGCGTGATCATATGATGTTGTTGATCACAAACAACACCAACATCAACAGCAACGATGACTACAACTACGACCATGACCCCCTCCCTCGCTCCAAGTGCGAGTGGGTGGGGGATTTTCTTTTGTTCTGGGAAACAATGACAGCGACAACCCCTCCCTCGCATCAAGCGCAAGCAATGACGACGACGACAACCTCCCTCCCTCGCTCCAAACGCGAGTGGGGTGGTTTGGCTTTTGTTCTGGGCAACAATGACGATGACGACCCCCTCCCTCACATCAAACGCGAGTGGGGGGGTTCTTCTTGTGTTCTGTGCAATGACGATGGCAACGGCCCCCTCCCTCGCATCAAACACGAGTGGGGGTGCTCTTCTTGTGTTCTGTGCAACAACGACGGCGACAGCCCCCTCCCTCGCATCAAACGCGAGCAATGATGATGGCGACAACCCCCCTCCCTCGCTCCAAACGCAAGTGGGGGATTTTTCTTGTGTTCTGGGCAATGACAACAACAACAACCCCCTCCCTCGCATCAAACGCGAGTGGGGGGGTTCTTGTGTTCTGTGCAATGACGACGGTGACGACAACCCATTCCCTCGCATCAAACGCAAGCTGGAGGGGATATCTTGTGGTTGTAGGCAACAATGACAACTCCCCCTCCTTCGTGTGTAACACGAGTTGGAGGGGGCTATCTCTTGGCTCTAGGCAATGCCGACGATGACTCCCTCTCTACCACCACCCCCCCCCTTGCTGCAAACGCGAGCGGGGGGGTTTCTCTTTTGATAAAGTAATTAGATTATCTAAATATACATATTCATGCTGAACACCGTGAATAACCATGGGTAACCCGCACAACCTGCAGTAACACCATACCCCTACCTGTGCGTGTACAGTGTTCATGGGTACGGGTAAGGGTATGAAGAAATATATCTGAGGGTTACCCATGCCATGCCCTACAACCTGACAAGGGTGCGAAGGGAACAAGTGGGTAACATGACATGGAGGAAGACTATTACCATGATAACAGCATGGGGTGACCAGTGGGAAGGCCACCATGGCGACCTCGTCTCGCTGCAAGCGAGACAGCAGGCTTTTTCTTTTTTTAATATTGTATATAATTATTAAGTAAATAAATCCCTCCACCACTCAACGAGCGATGAGGTTCTTCTTGCAAGTTGATGATATGGCATGATTAAATAAAATCCTGATGCTCAACATTATTTGAATTTAAAAAATATCTGTAGCTTAGGTATTGTGTACAGGGTGTAGTTAAGTTAGTTAAGAGCTTATACCATACAAACACAGGATGTTTAATGGCATAGAACATGGAATACAAGGCAAAAATCCATGGTGTATATATGTGGTGTCACACCTGCAGTGTTTGGTGACAGACCATGGTAAAAACCTGTCACTGCAGTTGTGGTGTTAGAACAGGTGTGGTGTTGGCAGGTGCAGGTGTGGTATGTGAAAAGTTACCCACGGTGTGACCTGTGATGAACCCTAGTGACAGGAGACATAATGTGATAGGTATGAATATGGCAAATAAGGAGACAGAGGCGTAGCTTTTGTTAAAGTTTTAATAGGTCATTTTAAAATATAGCATTCAGGTCTCTGTTTGCTGGTGGCATTGACATAAAGGGTAAAGTGTTGGGGAGAGCTGAAGAGAGAAGACCGGAGCCGAATAACACTGAAAAAGGCCTAAAGTCCCTGACCAGGTACTGTCCCTAGTTCCAAGGTAGCCAAAGAGCAACTGAGTGTGTACATGTAGAACCAGAAGTTGAAGAAGTCAAAAAGATGTTGGATTAGGAAAAGGAAAGTGAAGAAGTGTTGTTGACATGTGAAGAATGATTGTGAGAAGTTTGCTAAGGTAAGCATGATGATGCAAGTCCTAGGAGTTCATTGTGAAGAGGTGTGAAATGCTGGCAAAGCTGGGGGAAGAACAGGATTCAGTAGCGATTCGTGCAAGAAAGTGATCTTGGATTGGCAACTGGATGGGCAGGAAATGTATAAGCTTTGCAAAGTCAAAGGAGAGTGGGAGGGACATAGTGAGATGTCTGCAAAGTTTAAAATGGTGTTGCGAAATGGAGAAGGTATGGAAAGAAAGGCAAATGTATGTTCACCAATATCGCAGATTCATGTGAAGTGTAATAGTGATAATGCAAAGTGTCTTGTTAAATTTTAGAGTGCTGCTGTATATGTGGTGGGGAGGCACTGGGCCTATCCGAGGTGCGGTCATGTGATGTTGAACTTGTTTGTTGATATCAGAGTTTGAGGGTTTTCTTCATTGCATTCACATACTTGATTTTCCACAGCTCTGCTTCACTCTGAAAATCTTAGCTTTATTCATAAAATGTCTTCCATCCTCCTTTCCAAGGTCCAGAAAGCTGTCAAGGTTGACATGATGACCCTCCCAGATGGGGTTGCTGAGGCCAAAGATTATGAACTCTGGGGGAAGCGTTTTGTTTGTAACTGGGTGCATCACAAATGTTTCTTTCTATGGAGAATGTTTTGAATGTCAGATTGGTTACAGGCCAAGCTAGCAAAGTTGACCAAGGAGCCTGAACTGGACAAAGGAATGAAGGCAGCCCTTGCACAGGCTCGTGAGGCCTTTGTGCGCTTCAACTGTCCCTCCTGGCATGACTGGGGGGGTCCTCTGTTCCCTTCTGTCGCTGAGGTCACTTTGTCCTCAGTAGACCATCTCACTGATCGAGCAAAAGCATGTGCAGCCCAACTTGAAGTGGCTTCCAATGCCTACATGGCGGATGAAATGATGGAGGAACAGTTCAAAGCTCTCAAAGCACGGTTGAAGGAGGAGGAAGAGGTGGATGCTGGAAAAGAAGTAACAGTGGAAGTGGAGTCTTTGCTAGTAGTGGCAAAGACTTTGCAGGATTTTGGGATGGATGTTGGGACACCAGGAGAGGTCGACAGAGAGTTGGAGGGGAAAGGGAAAGGGAAAGGGAAAGGGAAGGGAAAGGGAAAGGGAAAGGGAAAGGGAAAGGGAAGGAACAGGAGGTTGTAGCAGATGAGGGAGAGGATGAGAAGGAGGACGATGCAATGGTCATGGACAATATCACAGAAGGGGTTGAGGCAGTGGAAGCAAAGTCAAGGCCAACCAGGATGAAGCGACGGTGCATAGTTAGCTCTGAGGCTAATGTTCCTGATGGGTGGTCACCAGCCCCTGGTGCATGAATGGGAGTGGCAAGGACCCTCAAGGTGTCAACAACAACTCAGGCTCCTGCAATGCCACTTTGTGAAGTGGAAGGGCCAGTGCAAATCTTTTCTTTATAGATCTTCTTCTATTTTAATGACATTTTTGTCTAGTGTGATCGCTGTGGCAGCTTTCAAACAGTGCCCCCATGCATAGGCAATAGCACGGGTACTCCCGCGGGTACCCAGAGCTCTACCCGTACCCGTACCCGCGTCTACCCGTACCCGCAACCCACGGGTCACGAGTCACGGGTCACAGCGGGTACGGGTAGACCCCCGTCTCCCATTGTGTAACACCTCCTGCATAGGCCCCAACAATGACGGTGACAACACCATGTTGTCGCCGTCATTGTTGGGGCCTTGGATTTGTTACATACATTTAACTAATGGTTTCGTCACTCAGATGAGTGTCGACAACCTTTTAATTATTTATGTACTATGTGTATGTACTAACTAACTTAATATATATATTATTTACGGGGGAAGCGACGCCCCAGAGGAAGGGGAAGCTTGTGGAAGCAAGGTCTTATATACCAGATAATGTTTATTACTATTTGGTTCCAGTAAACGAACGCGAACGCGACACGTCGTTTAAGTTGATGTTTGCCATTGTTTGGTTTCAGTAAATGCGAACGCGACTCGTTTATGTGCTGCATTCATTTACTTCAACTATATACTAGTATTAATTATCAACTTGTTTCAATAAATGACACATCACATTCAGAAAAGTTAAACCAAACAATATGTACTAGTAAATATCAACTTGTTTCAGCAAACAACGTGTCACGTTCGCGTTCGTTTACTGGAACCAAATAGTAATAAACATTATCTGGTATATAAGACCTTGCTTCCACAAGCTTCCCCTTCCTCTGGGGCGTCGCTTCCCCCGTAAATAATATATATATTAAGTTAGTTAGTACATACACATAGTACATAAGTAATTAAAAGGTTGTCGACACTCATCTGAGTGCCGAAACCTGTAAATACAAAACTGTATGTTAGTACATAGACATTTGGTGACGGGTTGGGTGCGGGTCACGGGTACCTAAATCATGACCCGTACCCGTACCCGTGCCTACCCGTACCCGTAACCCGCACGGGTTGGCCAAACCCGTGCTGTTCCCTACCCATGCATTGTACCAGAAGGCAAACCAAAATGTGTCAAGTGCGCCTTGGACAAGGCAGGGTGCTATTGGGGTGGAGTTTCATGTACCGGAAAGGTGAAGGGGAAGGGGAAGGGAGAGGCAGTGGTGAAGGTGAAGGCAGAGGTGTTGGTGACCGCCATCCCACCCCCTAAGGCTGGGCCTTCAAAGTTGAAGATGGAAGTTGTAATCGGTGTGTGATCTTTTTCATTTCACAGTCATTTGATGTTGTTCACAGAGGGGAGGAAGTTGTGGGCATCGACGTTGAAGACACACAAAACCCAACCTTGCATCAAGAAGGTTCAGGTCGTTGGGCCCAAGGTCTCCAAGAAGCGACAACACATTGATTACAAGATTGGAAAGGAGAAGTTCATTCACCTTGCATCACATGTCAAATTCCTCCAAGACCAACTCACCTCACAAAGGCTCCACATCAAGGAACTCTGCCAGCGATGAGGAGGATAGTGAGTAGCAGTGGAGCATTTTGCAAAGTTAAGGGTAAGTCAACTGAGGTTGTGAAGTGAAGGAAATAGTTATAAAGTAATATGAAATTTGCCTGGTTTGTAAAGTAAGAGAAAAATGGTTTCTAAAGATATTGCAAAGTTTGCTGGGTTTGTGAAGTAAAAGGAAAAAGAAAAGAATGAAAGGAGAAGGCTCAGTCATCATCATTGCTGGTAAACCCCTAAGGATCTGTGCAATCATCAAAGGAACAATATTGCAACTTAAGAAAGAAATGAATGTATGAGTGGGAAATAAGTGTGACATTTGTGAAATAGAAGGATATGTAAGAAAACAAAAGAAAGAGAGTTGAAAGTAGAAAATGGATATGGTACTAGGTTTTGGATGATTCCTCTTGATTGTTGCTATCACTTTCTGGATCGAGTAGTTCTTGTCGCTCTTCATCTGTTGCTAAATCCATTTCCTCTAATTGTCGAAGGTGTTTCGTATTGATGTTGATAGCATCAGGGGAAGATGAATAGTTCGTTGAGCATAATAGGGGACAAGGCAAAATGCTGTGATGGGCCTATGCATGACTGTACCATCAAGTTTGCAAGCAATGTAGGCTCCTCCTTTGTTCCTGGAGATAACAATTAGAGGGCCCAAGTAATGAGGTTTGAGTTTGTAATCCAGCAAATATTTGATTCTTGTATTTTGCATCAGTACAAGGTCACCAGATTTGAAATTGAAGTCATGAATGGTATGAAGATGTTTCTGTTCAAAGCACATTGTGGCTTGTTTTCATATAGAGAAGACTCTTGAATGTATCTTTGCTAAGTTGCTCTTTCGCTTCTGCAGTGTGATCGCTCATCTGGCAATGAGATCGGTGGTAGAAAGAACAGAGTCTGGAGGTGGTTGGAGGTAGGTGGCTTAGACAATGTCTAGAGGGATAAGAGGATGTGTACCAGTCACTGTGAAGTATGGGGAACAACCCATCATCTTCTTCATCATAATTCATTCTGCCCAGAAAACTGAATAAGAGCTTTGGGACCATTTTCCTTCATCTCCATTTGCTGCTTTGAACAATGCCTGTCTGACATCAAAGTGGGCTCGCTCTACCAGGCCATTTGCCTTGGAGTTGTAGCCACTAATTTGAATGTGGTGGATCTTGTATCTGTGCCCTAAGACTGTGAGAGCTTTGAGGAAGATGGGGGCATTGTCTGTCACTATTTTGCGAAGTGCTCCCCATCTGCAAATAATATCTTGAAATATCCAATTGGCTAGCGAAGTTGCATTCTCATTTGCGAGCATGTGAAACTCTGGCCAATGCACAAGGGAACAACGTCCTTGAACAAGATACTTGAAGTTCCCTGACTTTGGCATATGCATCGTGTCTATGTAGATCTTTGAGATTAAGGGGGCTGGGGTGGCAACAACAGGGGGAATCTGAATCATTGTGGTTTGTTGTACCTGGAAAATGTGGCATGTTTGCACATACCATACAAGTCTGCATGTATGTGGGGCCACCAGAATCATAGTAAGAGTGCACCGTGTGTCGCATAATATTGCTTGTGTCCGATGTTATTGTGAACGTTTTGCAGGATGTCTAGTCATAGGTGGTGTGGAATAATGAGCTTGTGAGCTCCATGGGAATCTCTCTTCCAAAGGCAGTCTTGATCGCAGAAGAATCTAGTTGCATATCAGATAAAAGTGGCATATTGCAAATCATTCAGTTTGCTAGGTCTCTGTAAGTCTTTGTGCCAAGCCCCTACTGCTTCGAGCTTCAAGTTGTCTTGTTTTGCATTTTTGGAGCGTGGAACTATATCATAGCTCTCCTCCTCCTGACTTGAGATTTGAGCAGTAGTGAGAATCGATATAAATGATGGAGTGGTTTCAATGTAGTGTGAAGTTGGAGGTGGGGAGAGGTCATGGATAATATGAATGAATCCTTGTAGTTGGTCAACCCAATCTTTGAAGTTGTCTTCCTCTACTTCTTCATCATCTGGTTGTCTTGGTTGCCTTGAAAGTCCATCAGGACCATGAAGAGTACCTTTGACATGTACTAGTGTAAAATGGAAGGTTAATATTGCAATAATCCAGCAATTAATGCTTGCAGAAGGATTAATGTCTGGGTGTGTGAGCATTCCTTTAACATAGCGGGCATCCATCTTGACAACCAAGTTGTGAACCCCAATAAGCCAGAGCCAGAGAGCTCAAAATGTGCAAAATAAGCCATAGATCTCCAGCTTTGGTTGCGAAAATCTAGCTTCTCTATCGTTGAGGGTGATTGATCCAAAGCGATTGTAGTATTGAATCTTTGTGTTGTCCGGAGTGCATTGGCATAGAAAATAGCCTATGGCAATGTATGAGGTGTCGACCGCTAGAATGACTGGAGATTCTGAATTGTAGTCAATGGGTAGTAATGCAGGGGATGAAAGTAATGCTGTCTTCAGGTTTTCTTGGGCTTTGATTTGTTCTTCGCTGAATTTGAAGGGAATGTTCTTGCATGTGAGTTTCACTAATGGGTGTGTGTGTTGTGAAGTTGTGAATAAAGTTGCAAAGGACCCCTACAGTCCCCAGGAAGGCGCAAACTTCCAAAATGTTGTTGCATGGTCCCCAATTCTTGATTGCTGTGACCTTTGATTCATCAGCTATTCTTCCTTCATACATGCAGCAGTGACCAATGACCCAAAACTTCAGGACACATATTAAGAGTTTGGTGCCAGAGAAGGTGCCTCCACTGTACTTCATGCACTGTACAATCCTGTTGACATTGTTAAAATGTTCCCATATGAATCTCTGAATTTGAGGGTTCTCTTTAATGGTCTCAAACAATCTGTCTTCAAGGATGTATTGTGAAGCTGGACCCTTGACTGGAACATCATTGATATAAGGGATTGTGAGATCGGGGATTTCTGGTTGTAGGATAAATGTAATGTCATCGTGAAAGATAGGGACAGAATTTGTCCATCCCATGGGCAGGGTAACCAAGTGAAGTGTGCCAAAAGGTGTCTGGAAGGTTGTATAATCACTGCAATGAGTCATTCATTGTATCCAACATATAGGTCCAACATTGCACCACATGCCCTACCAGCGAATTGTTCTGCTAAGTGGTCAGGAATGGGTGGGACTCCAGAGTGTCTGATGGTAATGTGATTGAGCGGTTCTAGACTGTGGACAAGTCTTAGTCCTTTGCTGTCTTTCTTCAAGATGCAGAACCATCTTGTGTGATAAGATGAATTTGAGGCTTTGTATATGCCAGCTGCGATCTTTTTGCAAATGATAGCACAGACTTCGTCATATATTCCTGGTGGTATGGGGATGTTCTTCTTGATGAATGGTACATGAGGGATGGTTGGGGGAAAGAAATCAGAGCGAAAGCTTCCCCATTCAGAGTCATCCCATGCAAAAGCTTTGTTCTGTTTACACATAAAGTCGTGCATTAAATCTTGCTCGCAAGGCCATAAGAAATCTTCATGTTTCGCATCTAAGGCTTTGCAACAATTGTCTGTATAACGTCCTGTGGGGTTAAATGGTGGTGGATTTGGGTTGAGTGCTGGCATATCAGACAATGGATTGCCTAAGATGTTTTGCACTAGGCAATATTGTTCTGGTAGTTCAGCCACAATGGAGCAAACTTTCTGTGCAACTGGCTTGTACTTCTTCTTTGTCATAACTCCTTTCTTCTTCAGAATAGCATCTATAAAAGTGGATAGTGGTGATATTGAGGTCGTTGAGGATTTGTAAGAGGGGTGCGATATTTGCAAAGTGTGGGAGGAATGTATAAGTGTGAATAATGGAATGAGGCTTGGTTCTATGCTGTTTGGGCGATCGCAAGCTGATAAATAGGATCTGGAAACAATTGAATCTGTGAGAGTTGGTGAAGTCGAATGAGGAAGAAGGGCATAAGCATATACAGAGGCTGAATCATGAAGTGAATTGAAATCTATAAGGATTGCAGTTTCTCCTTGATCATCAATCAATTCCTTGAAAGTATGTGAAAATTTCCATCTGGGCCTTTCTGTTGAAACCCAATGTATCTAGGCTTTCCTCTAGGGATTGTAGGGATGGTGCTGACTCATCCCAAATTCAGATCTATAATAGTGATTGTCTGGTCTTTGTTCTTGTAGTTCTTGACTGTACTTTCAGTTAACACATTGAATGGTTGTCCAATGAGGATGTCATATGTGGGGTTGCAAATAACATGAATCTGAAAATAGAGAGTGACTTTGCTGAAGGTACATGAGATGTTTCTTGCTAATCCAAGTGAGCAATCTATTTTGCCATTCACAGATTGCATATTGAGTTGTATTGTTGGGTCAAAATGCAGGCCAAGGTTGTAACAGACGGCCTCTGACATCATGATGATTTGCGAACCAGGATTGATAATCACCTTGATATGCTCCTGGTTATCAACTAGCATCATGATTGAGTGAAGGGCATGCGATTCCTTTGTGACGGTTAGTCTTTCATTCTTCACCAGGTTGTAAGTTGCTCAAATAAGTGTCATATGCATCCTGAACTATGAGTGCATTGGATGGGAGGGGTATTCCATTGGTGCCATGTGAACTGGATTCTTCGTCAGGTTTTAGCTGTGGCAATTCATCTTGGAAGTGTGTGGCAACTGTGTCCAAAACTTTCTCTATCTCTGTTGGATATACACGTTTTGGGGTAATGGCATCACACATCTTCTGGCGATATTCTGGCAAAATCAATAGTAGTTCCTCTGGTGATAGAGTAATGAATGGTGCTTTCATGGTTTGGGTGTATACTTCATCAGCAAATTTCAAGTTGTAGATGGGTGCGATAGTCCTATAGGCTGGTTCTCTTGACAGTTTCTCTTTTTCAGGTGCGGCGATGGTTCATGAAGTTGGTGGGGTATACTGCACTTCTGGAATGTTTGCAAAAGGGTGGACAGGTGGTTTTGCTATGGCTGGTACAGGTTGTGCAGCTGTATTCAAAGGTTGAGCATTTGTCTGTGAGGGCTGGGAAGGAGGCTGTAATTTACACTACCCCATGTGTCCTTGCAGACTCCACATGGAATCTGCTCATTCCATGCTGAATCCATGTGGAATCCGAGTGAGTCCGACCTTTGCTTCCAAAAAAGGAAATTGTAAGCAAATTCCACATGGAGTCCGAGGGGGTCTGTGCAGATTCTGTGCGGAATCCGAGTCACTCTGCATGGAATTTGCTTACAATTTCCTTTTTTGGAAGCAAAGGTCAGAACTATTTATTTCTGATGGATTTATTTACTACATTTAATGCTACTAAAAAAACAGGGACAGGGGGAGGGACTTGTCATTAGCACCCGGCCCACCCTGTGAAGCCAGTGCTTGCAGCAGTGGGTGTCAGGTGCTTGGTGCTTGTCCCCCCATTCTCCCTGCTCGCACTTCCTGTGTCACCATGTCGCCACCCCCAGTCAGCCGACATGCTCCAGCCTTCCTCCCTATGAGCAGTTGCTCATAGCAGAGGGGTCTGGTGCCATGGGCACTGGTCAGGGGTGTTGTCTCACCCTCACCCTCTCCCCTCATTGTCCTGTGGAGGGGTGGCGCTGGCTGTGGTCCTGGCCCCAGGTCATCTGGTGCATCCCCTGGCATGTCCTGGTTCTGTGGCATCCCCCCTTCACCTGATGTCCCCCCCGTTGTCTGGTGCATCCTCCTGTTCTGTGGCTGTCACCATGTTGCATCACTGTTGGAGTTCTGTGCCCCTCACATGGCACCCTGTTCCATCCCATGAGCAATGGCTCGTGGTAATGGTTGGGGGTGCTGGTGTGGTGGGCCGTAAGCCCCTCCGGCATCCTCCCCTTGTTGTGCCCCCCCCCCCTCCCCTTGTTGTACCTCCCATGATCCACCCCACAAGGAGTAGCTCATGAGGCTGGGCTGGGTGGTGTTCATGTCATAGGCTGCCCATCGTGTCTGGGGGTTCCTCATTGCATCTGGTGGTTCCCTGTTGTGTCCCGAGGTGTCCTGGTGCATTGTGGGGCAGTCTGGCACGTCCTGTTGTCCTCCATCTCATGCCAGCTGCACCTGCACACATCCACCCCAAGCAGTTGCTCGTGGCAGTGGGGGCGGGTGCTGTGTTGCATATCAGTCTTGGTGGTGACATGGCAGTGGTGGTGACGTGGTGGTGGCGGTGGACCCACTGGTGAGCAGGGGCTCACAGGGCTGGGTAGGGTGGCTCTGGGGAGCGAAGTCCGGGGGGGGTGAGTGACGTCGCGCCTGGGGAGCAGCCTTGGGTACACACCTAATGGGCACTGCACTCCTCAGGCCTCCTGGCACCTCCCTTGGGCCATTCCATCCCCTTCTGAGCCCCTTACATCCCAATGGAGTGGGGAGGAGGGGCAGCATGCAGCTGGAGCTCGGTATTGTTGTCCAAATAGTAAAACTGAAAACAAAAGTTTATCAGCATAAATCTTTTTAATATCCATAAAAGATATTTAATACGGGGGCCTGTGGCCCCCCATATTGGTGGAGTAAAGGAGGAGGGGAAGGAGGAGGAGTGTCATGGAGGAGGGGGCCGTTGTTGTAGCTAAAATACATACCACTGAAAAAAATCATTCAGTTAGTTAATAATATTGATAATAAAAGGAAATACTTACTATGGGGGCCACAGGCCCTCATAGAGGTGGAGAGGAGAGGGAGGGAGATGCTGTTGTCATGGGTGATGGTGGTGGTGGTGGTGAGTGATGATGAGGTGGTGGTCATGACACATGGTGACATGTGCCAGTGACATGATGTAGTGACAAGGGTAGTCAGTGAACAATAATGCATACAATTAATATGTTACTGTAGTGTAATGGTAAATGCTCTGTGTCATCTTATGGGTTCTCCCAAGGGCTCTGGTTCAATCTGCTCCTGCTGCAAATGTTTTCTATCTATTACTTTGTTTGCGTGGACTGATGAGGACCAATGTGGATGTCTGTGCTAGTCCTGGTCTGCGCTAATCACAGTTAGCTTGGACTCAGACATGCGGAATCCACGATTCCGCGTAAAACAGCATGGATTCCATGCGGACTGACTTGGACTCTGTGTGGATTCCATGCTGCTGTTACACAACTAGAATGGATATTTAATTGTGTGCAGACTCACTCGGATTTCGCACAGATTCCACATGGACTCCAACCATTCCACATGGAATCTGCATGGAATACATGGGGGAGAGTAAAGACCTTGAAGGAGGCTGCAAAGTGGTAGATGGTTTGGCCGATGTTGCAGCATTGTTACTTCCTGTAGCACGATTCAGAGGTCCTCTGCAAACCCATGGTACTTTGACCCCATCAAATACTGGTTTTGTGCGAAGTGCGAGGAGTTTGTGTTCAAGTGCATTGATATATTCTTCCATGGAAATGCGTGTAGTAGCTTCTGTAACCACTACCTCAGGTTCAGGCAAAGAGGGAATTAGGTCATAAATCATTGTGGATGTTGCTGGGGGTGTGGAGAGCGATGTGACCATTACTTTCCCAGGATTCAACCTGTGGTATTTGTCCAGTCTATCTGCTAAGAACTTCCCAACAATTGCATGGGGAAGGAATGATCCTGAAGGGAGAATGACTTTGCCTTCTGCATTTCGCTTGCATTTTCCCGATGAGATGTACAATGTCAATTTTGGACACTGCGAAATAAAGTGGCCTTGTTCGCCACAGAAGTTGCAATTGCCTGAGTTCAGTGGGTGATTGTCCTGTGAAGGTTTTTCTCCTGTCTTTGCATTGACTGCTACAATTATGGTCTGTGCAAGCTTTTTGAAGATGCTATTCAGATCTTCGATCTTTATCCCTGTTGCTGGAGGTGGAGACAACAAAGGATTGTAAGAAGGGGAAGATTGTTGCAAAGTTAGATTGTGAGCTGGAGAATAACTGCTGTGCGAATTGGGCGATTCTGCAGTTAGAATGTAAACCACTGCATTGCATAACTGTGCAAGGGTATAGCCTTGATTTGCCACTTGGTTTTGATGCATAATCATCAGCCTCATCAACATCCTTTCCCAAAGGTGATGAGGTATTCCTTGAATGAAGGCACAACTTTGTTTGTTTGCTGAGATCCTGGCTTGATCTATAAGAAACTTCGAAATGGTGTAAAATTGCCTGTAGTAGTCTGCAAGATCTTCAAGTGTTTTGGTTCCTAGACACAATTGCTCGCTGACTACTTATGTCTAGATCTGCTTCTGTCCAACGATCGGTGCTGCTAGTTCCAGGGTACAACTTTAAGATCACGGTCTTCCAGATGGCATAAGTAACTGTCACATCATATTCTGGTAAAGCTTCCCAGAGTTCTGCAATCTCAATTGCAATGTAGCAACATGCATGTAGTTTCTTTTGATCATTGACCATTATCTGGCATGACCTGAACAACAGTTCTAGTTCTGTGAAGTATTGTCCAAGTTCACGAGATTTGTCTTGTGTAAACTTTGGTGCACTAGAATGTCCTCTAGTTGGCATATTGGGTGTCGGTGTAGCCATTATCGGTAATGTAACTGGGTTTGGTGGTTGTGAAGTGAGTGGCAAATTGGTCAGAGATGATTCCTGTGAGTCTGACATGTTCAGTGTGTGTTCTTCGAAGGTTGCTGGTTGTAGTAGAAATGCTTGGTTGAATATCATGCTAAATGCTTGTGATGGTTGAAGTGGGTCGGTTGGAAATTGGTGGTGGTACATGGATTCAAAGGTATGGCAGACTGAATCAAGTTGGTCAGATGGAAATCCCTCATTTGTCAAAGGTCATTCTGACAAAATCTTTACAGAAAACCCCTTGTGGTGGGCTCCAAATTTGATGTGTTCCTGGCATTCCTAGCTGTGAAGAAGCACTGGAAAACTAGAAAAGGGAAGAGTTAGTTTTAAAGGGTCCCAGAACCAGCCTTCTTCTACAAGGGTGGAAGTCTGCAATATCTGTTATCAACAATGTGCAGTCTAAATGAAGTGTGAAGGTTGCAAAGTTAGTAAAAAAGGTCAGTGAAACATTGTGATAAAATAGTCAATAGTTCATAGTCTAATAATGCAGTTGGATGAAAAGTACTTTACCAATGAACTAGAATTGTTCTAGTTCCTGGTTGCAATAACGCAGTGATGATATTCAAATAAGTCACGAGTCAACTTTGCAGTTAAACATGAGATGAGACGAGAGGTGAAATCTTTAGCACAGAAGAGAGGGGAGAGGAGATCTCTCTTTCTAATATTTTACATAGACTTTTTATACAGAATAGAGTAAAGTGGATACTATGCGAAATGTGGATACTGTCCATGTCCATTGCTAACAGACTGCCTACACTAACTACTTATGGGTAACCCAGGTAAATATGCAGTGGATCACTTTTGTGAACTCTGTGAAGTACCTGCAAAGTATGTGAAGTCTGTAAAAGCTGAGATATAGGTAAGTGTGGTTAGCAATGGGTGATTGCATGTTTTCAGAAGGGAATGGAGAGGAACAGAGTAAAGGGAAGGATTGCCCTGCAACCCTAGAATATGGCGAAATGTGATTTTGCTGCCCATACTTGGTGGAAGCCTATCACCGGTTATAGTCTGGTGTTAAGAACTGATCCTAATGCACGGGAAAACGGCAGAGTCTGGTGGAGTTCCAAGGTGTGACAAGGACTTGGCTTCAATCTATAAGAGATTGTGCCCTTCTCTACGCTCGGTGTCCAATTTGTAAGGAACTGATAAGGAATGGAAGTCCGTGTGAAAGTCCGAGGTAAGGAAGAGGTGAAAAGTGGAGTTCTGATTAGGAAGTCAGGAGTAAGGGTCAGGAACAAAGCAGAGGTCTGGAGTTGCAAAGGTTAAGACAAGTTTAAAGTCTTTGAGTTTACAAGTGAAAAGTTGATAACAACTAATATTTGAACTGAGGTATACAAAGTGACTAAAGAGGTTTTATACTAAGGCTATTACTTGGTGTAACTGCGGCGGAGTTTTGCGGAGTTCCGCAGTACATAGTACATGATCATATCTATGATAGAGAACAGACTTGAGTAAAAGATGTGATAAAGGTAAAACAGGCGAAGTAATTTGAAATAAGGAATTTGAAATACTTGGAGTTCCTACAGAGTTCTGTCAGAGTTCCGTAGCGGAGGTCAGAGGGGTGCTTGCATGGGATATGACATCTGGTCTGGTCCATGGTCTTTTCCAGTCTTCAAGACTGGACCTTCAAACACTAGTAATGTAATAACATTTTTCTGCTTTCATCGCAACTGGGGCAGGCCCCCACAAGTCACTGTGGACTTCTCCACCAAATTCTGTGGCATGCTCACCCTGTTGAGACTTTGCAACAGGTTTATGGGTAGCTTTTGCATACACACAAGACTTGCACAAAAGTGTGGTTCACCAGATGGTGTGGTTTCCAATCTCACACCAGTCACAAAACCCTTGTCAATGAGCTTTTGTGCCACTTCAGTAGAAATATGCCCCATTTGACAATGGAACTGGTCCAGGGTGAGGACTTCAGTTGCGATGTTAGCCATTTCAGGCTCATGTGCAACTCAATACAAGCCACAACCCATCTTTGGGATTGCACCAATGCACTCCCCCTCTGGCCCTTGGATTGTACACTTGCCGTTAGCAAATGTCACTGAAAATCTGTTCTCATCGAGATGGCCAATAGATACCAGGGTGTAGCTGACTTCAGGTGAATACATCACCTCTATAAGTCTCAGTTGGGAGACATTGATGCCATTAGGTATGTTGACTGTCATCTCACCCATTCCAACTGCAGTAAAATCAAGTTTATTGGCAGCCTGGAAAGATTTTGGGGAAATCTTGATGAAGTTGTCAATGGCATCATGATATGGGGTAATGTGCCTCATGCACCCAGAATCATAGACTTCCACACAAGGTGAGCTTTCAGCCTTGTTGCTAGAATCAATGTGAGCTGCAACCTCATCCAGATCAACAGCAACCAAGTTTAGGTCAACACTGACAAATGAGCCACACTTGCTTCCATCAGTCCCAAATAACTCCTCGGTATCCCCATCACTGTCCAACATATTGCTGATCTCAGAAAACCAGTCCCCATCACTATCCCCTTCAAGCTTGAGATCTGAATCAGAGTCAGAATTGGAAACTGATTGAAGCTCAGGCATGTCAGAATCAGAATCCCACAGTTCAGCAAAAAAAGCTGCCTTGTCTTCAGAATCAGATTCAATGGCAGTGTTCGCAGAGCCACCCTTCTTCAGTGAGTTGTCTTTCTTTTCTTGCACAGGCTTAGGGCATTTGTCCTTGAAGTGACCCTTCTCTCTGCAATTCCAGCAAACACCACATGGCTTGTGCTTGAAGTGCTTGCCTTTCCCATTTGATGACACAGACATGGCTTCATCCTTGTCATCTCCCTTCAAAGACTTTGTACTCAAGCAACAGGAACGTGAAGCCATGTTACATTCGAATTCCTCCAAGATCAATGCGATGAGCTCATCAGGGTCAATTGTCTTTGTGGAACTGTACAGCCTCATGCCTGCAAGTAGATTCAATGCAAAGTTTGAGAGATGATGGGGAAGGGAAGTGATGATGGTGGAACAGTAATCCTTGGCCTCAATCACAACACCATATGTTGCTAACTCCTCTTTCTTCACATGCAGCCCATCCAAAAATTCTCAGACATTACCCTTGTCAGGGCACTTTGACTCCATGAAATGAGAATGGAGGTCAGCCTGTGCAAAGGAGCCCTTCAACATGTACTCATTTGAGATCAGATCCCATCAATCCCTCAACAATGGTTTGCTGTGGATGCAGATCAAAGTAGAGTCAGGGATTCAGTGAGTAAGTAGAGCTTTAGAGGAAAGATCATCCTTGTTCCACTGAGTGAGAGCAGTTTCTTCATCTGCAGTTGCTGGCAAGCTCACTGTAGGCATGGCAACAGAACTGTCAAAATGGCCCCACAAGCCTTTCACTCTGATGGCATCCTCAAAGCGCATGGAAAACATGGTCCAATTTAAGCCAGTCACGAGAAGCTTTGGAACTGAAGAAGAAATAGTAGATCTACACCTAAGGAGCATATATAGCCATTTTTATCTATCCTTATCCTCTGAACAAATTTTGGTTTAGGGAGCCAGCTTGAGTGGCTCAGAGCTGTGAGCTGGCAGCTCAGTGCAGCTCAGCTAATTATAGCTACTTATTCAGCTCGACTCATTGGCTCCAAGCTGAGCTGTTAGCAACACTACTTGCAGCTGATGCTCAAAACAATGTGTACTTCAAACATGTCCAGGAGGAACTTGAGGATGGAGATGAGGATGATAGTAATAAAACCTCTCTGTCACAGTCATCAAGTTCTTCTGATTCATTGACTTCATCTTCATTGACTTCAGAGTCTTCATCCTCTTCTTTGTCCTCTGGGAGTGATTCAGATGCAATGGTGGTGGATGGTGAACTGGTGTCAAGCAATGATGAAGATGCAATCCATGCTGCACATATCTCAGAGATTGCCAGACTACTGAAAGCCATTGCAGAGACCTGCATTATTGGTCCACACAAAGTCACAAAGTGTTCACAGCTTTACCTTGTCCTTGTGGATTTCAAGGACGATGACCCTAAACAATTCTGCCTCAACCTCCATGTTAGCCCAAGCACATTTGACAAGCCTGTGAGGAGAATAGAAGACCATCCTGTCTTCTCTACTGGGGCTTACATCAAACAAGCTCCTGTTGAAATTCAGCTCTCGGTTGCCCTCTACCAATTTGGCCATGACAGTGATGCTGCTTCCATTGAAGGGATAGTGCAGTGGTGCAGACTTAGTGCAGGGATGGTTGTTAAATGCACATGTCAGATCATTATGGCATTCCTCACACTTCATGATCATACAATTCAGTGGCCTACTGAGAGCAAAAAAGAGGTTGCCAAGGCATGGGTGAGACAGGCTTCATGTGATGACTGGGAGGGAGGGATTTGTATGGTGGATGGAACCCCAGTGCCACTCTTTGAGAAACCTGGTCACCATGGAGGAGTCTACTTTGACAGGAAGAGTAATTACTCACTGAATGTCCAGGTATGTGAACATGGCACTCATGGGTTGCACTGGCACATGCTGACAGATTGAATTAGCTAATCATACTACTGAATCTGTGAATTATTGACTATGTTGTTGGTCATGTTGGAAGCACTTGTGATTCCACTGTTTTTCATGATTCACATACCTTCAAGGAACATACAACTTTGTTCCATGACAATGAGTGGATTTGGGCAGATTCAGCTTATGGTTTGGATACATGGTGTATAACACTGTACAAGAAGTCACTGTCAAATAGAAGGGAAAATGCGAAGTTCAACTATCACCTATCTCAAGTCAGTGACAGTCTAATACTCAATTAATGTCAAACTAATGATAGTTACAACTGCACAAAGATATGTGTCAAATCTGAGCATGCAATAGGGTCATTCACAGTAGCCATTTTTGGCTCCTTTTTGGCTACTTTTTGATTTATTTCTTTGTTCCTTTTTGAAAAATGAAAGCTGAAAATGACTTGAAAATGAAGTCAAAAAGGGCCTATGCCCCCATTTTGCACAGAGCCTCCTTTTTGTGTTCATTTTCCAATTTTACTTTTTGTCATTCTTTCAAACTCTGCTTTGACACTCTTGGCAGGCTGACAAAAATGAAGGAGCCACCCCAGGAATGATGCCACCACCTTCCCTCCTTCCTTCACCACCATTGCCTGCTCTGCCACCACCCACCACCACCACTCCCACTCCTATACCAACAAAGTGCCCCAACTGAAGGATGTTGGATGCAAGGTGGGCCCAAATGATGTTTGCCCTCATTTGGGCCCTAGTGTTAAGAACTGATCCTAAGGCGCGGGAAATCGGCGGAGTCCGGTGGAGTTCCGATGTACGACGAGGACTTGGCTTCAACCTTTAAGAGGTTGCGCCCTTCTCTACGCTCGGTGTCCAATTTGTAAGGAACTGAAAAGTCCGGAAGTCCGTGCAGAAGTCCGAGGTAAGGAAAAGGTGCAAAAGCGGAGTTCTGATTAGGAAGTCCGAAGTAAGGGACAGGAACAAAGCAGAGGTCCGGAGGTCCGAAGATTAAGATAGAAGTTTGAGGTCTTAAAGTTGACAAATGATAAGTTGATAACAACTAATATTTGAACTGAAGAATACAAAGTATGTAAAGTAGTTTTATACTAAGGCTAGTACTCGGTGTAGCTGCGGCGGAGTTTTGCGGAGTTCCGAGTACAAATTTCGTGATGATATCTATGATGAAGAACAGACTTGAGTAAACTACGGAAGATGTGATGTAAGTAAAACAGGAGAGGTAATTTGAAATGAGGAATTTGAAATACTCGGAGTTCCTACGGAGTTCCATCGGAGTTCCGAGGCAGAGTTCCGAGGGGTGCTTGCATGGGATATGACACCTAGGTAAGTTTTTTTTCTCTTCGCATTCTTTTTTTACTAATTACCTATTTTTTAGGATCCAATCTCTTTTAACAACAGAGCCCCATGGACGACACCTGAAAGTGAACAAAACATAGCCCAAATGATGATTTTACCATTGTTTGGGCCATTGGTAAGCTTTTTTTGTTATTTTTTGTGTGTTTCTTTCACTAACTATGACCTATGACAAACTGACCCACACCCACCCCTGCCACTGCAAGCAACTGCTCACATGGGGGGATAGTGGGTGCCAACAAAAGCATCACAACCATGACAATGAGAGGGCAGCAACAATGACAAGGGGATGATGGGCAGGGGCATGAACAACAAGCACAAAGAGAGGGGTGACAATGGAGGAGGATGGCATGTCTAGGATGACACAGCACCTGCCCCCATGCCTATGAGCAAGTGCTTGTAGGGTGGATCACAGTTGCAGCCTGTCACGACAGGGCATGGGAGAGGGAGGGAGGTATGACAATGACAACACCAGTGCCAATGACAATGAAAATGACAACAGTACCAGCACCAGGAGCACCAACACAAGCTAGGACAACAATGGAGATGAGCTCAAGGGGGAGACAACAATGCCCATGGCACTGGGCCCCTCCACTACAAGATGGGGTGAGGGAGGGGGGGGGGTGCCCAGCACCCAACACCCACTGCTGTGAGCACTTGGTCACAAGGTGGATTGGGTACTAATGGGGCACATCCCCTGCCTTCACCCACCCTGGCCACTGCCTTTATTTCTTTTTCTCGTTTTTTTCCCACATGCCCAAGTGGCCTTTCATATCTTGTAGTTCATTTTGTAAGTAGTATAAAAGAATATATATATTTAACAGTGGAATCCCTTGTAAAAAGACTCAAAAATATGCAATGAGTCACCTGCTTTGGTGATGAACTTAGGGGGGAAAAAATCCATGAAGTCATTTGGGGGGAGTTTGAATGTGCCAAGGCCTGCCATCAACAAGGTAAAATGCATTTGGCTTCCTTTTACATTCTGGGGGTTTCACAGTAGCCATTTTCAGGCTACTTTTTGATCTCCTTTTTGGTCACTTTTTGATCATTCTTCTGCCAAACTGTCAGAAAGGAGCCAAAAAGGAGATCAAAAAGTAGCCAAAAAGTAGCCAAAAATGGCTACTGTGAATGACCCTAATGGGTACATCAAAGGCTATTTTTGCTCCCTATGAGGACTGTGGCAGCAAATCAACAATGCCATGGACCATGAACATGCAGTGGCATGGGTCAAAACCTGCATAGTTATACATACACTCATCAGCATAATTGAAGATGGCACAGAAGACCAGGAGTTTGTGGAGGAACTCTGCTTGGGCAACAGAATAACATGCATGTGCAACTTGTTACTGCAGCCACAGATGTTGTCTGTGAGTCAAGAGGACAGCAGAAATGGAATGAAAATTGTTCAAGAGCAGTGTAACAGAATTGTGATAGACAAGCTTAATAAAACCCCACCACTATCAGTCATTTCCTGCCCCAAAGTCTGGTCCATTGTAGTCCTGCAAATAGGGAATAGCACGGGTTTCGTAACCCGTGTGGGTTACGGGTACGGGTAGGTACGGGTACGGGTACGGGTCGTGGAGTGGTTACCCGCTACCCGTGCCTACCCATCACCAAGAGGGAGGCGACGGGGGGTGGGGAACACAATATATATTAAATAATTTACATAAAGTCACATAACTACATATTAAAAAATAAATAGGTGGGGCGAGCCCAGCTGAAAACTTCGAAATGGGAGGGTTTATATACTCCTGGCATGCGCACGGGCCATTTGGCCTTGTGTGGACAAAGTAATCGCGTTTTCGTTGATTGTTCACGCATTATTTACCTATGTTTTTTTTACTACACAGCCGCTTGCACAACCGCCTGCCTCCCTCATTCTTCCTCCCTTTCCCCTCCTCCCTCGTCCACTCCATCATTATGGGGCCACAGGGCCCCAATATTAAGTATTTTCATTTCATTTCTATGTTTTTAAACTAATAAACTATTTTTTTTCACACTCGCGTCACCATCAGTCACCATGCGTCACCACGCGTCGTGACTGTGGCCCTATGGTAAGGATTTTTATTTAACTTATCAATTTTGTTTCAAAAGTAATAAATTTTATTTTTCAGTTTCTCATTTTCAACAACGACGGCTGCCCCCCTCACAGCGCCCCCTCCCCCTCCTATATCCTTCCCCCCCTCTTGTACTCCAACTCTATGGGAGCCACAGGCCCCATTGTAAGTTGTTTTTATGTTATCAATTCTTTTTTAGCTAACAAAAAAGAAATTCAGCCTTTCTATTTGTAACTACGAACGCCAGGCATGCCGCCCCTCCTCCCCACTCAAATGGGATGTGAGGGGCCCGAAGGGGAACTGGACAGCCCCAGGGAGGTGCCAGGAGGCCCGAGAGCGGGGTACCCGCGAGGTGTGCCCCGAATCACAGCCCTCCTGTTGCCACGTCACTGACGCCCCCCCCCCCCACGCTCCCCCCTCCTTCCCCCCTCCCTCTAGCAGCCTCAAACAGCCCCTCATGCAGCCCTGCGAGCCCCTGCTCGCGGGGTGGTCGGGGGGCTTGGTTTTTGACTAAGGGGACTCCCACCCGACCTGCCACGTGGCACTCGGCCCAGACGACAGCGGGGTGAAGGACGACGATGGGACGCGATGGGAGCCCCCCAGGGCCCTGGGGACACCCCCTGGACGCGACTGGACGCGACGGGAGGCCCCAATGGGCGCCAGGGCGCACCAGGAACCCAGGGGATGCGAAGGCAGGTCCCGACAGCCGAGGGGACATGGCGGGAGGGCCCAGGAGCCCCACTGACACCACCCGGCCCAGCCTCATGAGCCACTGCTCGTGGGGTGGAGCGCGGGTGGGGTGACGCAGCGACAAGCGGGCCACATTCTTTTTTCCGTTTTTCTTCTCCTTTTTTCTTTTCTTTTTTTGTTTCGTTGGGCCCGGCGACCCCATGCCTACGAGCACCTGCTCGTAGGGTGGTTTTATAATTGTAGTTAAATATATAATTAGATAAATGTATTTTTGTTACTGCAACCCCTGACAAAACCCGTACCCACCGTGACCCGTGCCTCGTGACCCGCGGGTTGCGGGTACGGGTAGACGCGGGTACGGGTAGACGCGGGTATGGGTAGACGCGGGTACGGGTAGACGCGGGTACGGGTAGACGCGGGTACGGGTAGACGCGGGTACGGGTAGACGCGGTGATAGGTATCAGGAGCGTCCAAAGCTCTGAACCGTCCCATTTTCACATTTTAAACGACACCTCCTCATGCCACATTCTACAATCGTCATAGGATCTCACACGCATTACTACCAATACTCGTGCTACTTGCAGCCTCAAAACTCTTCTATTTAGCTCCCACATCAGTTATATCGACCTCCACCTCTTGGCCCACTCCGTCATCCACCTCACTCTCTTCTTTCCTGGCTTGGGTCACCACCGCATTGTCCTCTGGTCGCACTTGATATTGTTCAACTCATTGTTGGCAAAAGAAGATATCTCACTCACTCCAGTCAAGGCTCCATCGTAATGGGTCACAGAAGATAATGGGATCATCTCCTCCAACAGGCAAATTTTCTGTGTTGAGCTCGGATGAGAATCGTCCCCACACAATAGTGCGTCTCCATTGGTAGGCCATCAGGATGCACATAATCAAGAGGATGATGAAGAAGATAAGGACAAGAGAGATGTTGTTAGAGATCATGGTGTAAGGTTTTAGTGCAAGGAACGGTATTATCAACAGTCCTATGATTTTGGTCACATGACAAGGTTCCCAGGATTACATCATCAACCTCTCCAGTCCCTATCACCTGCCTGACAAGCCACTGGACGCATTTTTGGATAGGAGACAAGTCCTATTACACCAGGTAGATTTCTTACACCAGGTAGATTTCTTGACCTAGTACCCACTCTTTATTCCATTACCCACTCCTTATTCCATTACCCCTCCCCCTTTTTCTCATTGGCATCTGATTCCTTCTCATTTTACTTGGGTCCTCTTCACCCACTTCAATTTCCTGGCCCCACTTAGAAAATCTATATAAGACATCTAGTAGATAGAAAACAAAACAATATATCATTTCCCCTCATCATATAGAGCACAGAGCTCAATTCCAGAGTCCTATTATCGTATTATCTCGTCTCAAGAAGCACAAGTCGTCGTCCTATTATCGTATTATCCCTTCACTCTCTTATCATCTTGCCTTGTGTCAAGCACCAACCCAAAGCCACCTCGCTCCCTTCCTCTGGTCTAGTAGGACTATCATTTGGTGTGTGTTTCCAGGTGATTCCTCGGACTGAGTATCATCACTTTTGGAGCCCACCGCGAGGGGTCTTTGAATCATTTTTGCACGAGGTACCCGTTTTCCGAGGCCAGCCCGGCCTCCCCCCACTAGATCATCTGCAAGACTAGCAGCAGCCAAAGAAAAACAGTCATCAGCTACAGTTCCTGAAGCATCCTCTTCTACACTTCCACCTGACCCAGTCCCACATTCCCCAACTACAGATAATTCTTCTCCAACTCCTTCAAGACCTCCTTCTCCAGTTCCTCCAGTCAGTAATCCACCCCAAACTTCATCACCACCTCCAACACCCCCTGATAATCCCTCTATGGCTGCACCCATTATTAATATGCCTGCTAGAGGCCACTCTACAGCACCCAAGTTTGACCCCTCTCGTCCAAGAGAGCTACGACGATATTTTGATGAGCTTGAATTACTCTTAGGAGCAGCTCAGATCACAGATGACACAGAAATGAAGAAGCATGCATGCCGGTATCTTGACATTGACTCAGCAGAATTATGGGAATCAATTCCAGAATTTCAGCCCACTAGCAGTTTTGCTATTTTTAGGACCGCCATCATCAAATTATATCCGGGCGCCGGAGACGACCGAAAATGGTCAATCGCGGACATGGACAAATTAGTTGGAGAACAGCTCCGGATTGGTACATACAATCTGGCTGATCTAGGAATATATTATAGATCATTCTACAACATCACACAATACTTACGAGGACGAGGACGTCTATCTGAAGCCGAACAGAGTAGAGCATTCGTCCGCGGTTTCCAGCCCGCCCTTTGGTCACGTATTGCGCGCCGCCTAGAACTCAAGTTACCGGATCACTATCCCGATGATCCGTATCCTCTGGACTCTATACATGAAGCCGCGAGCTATGTTCTGGCTAGCGCGTCGAGCGACGTCATCCCAGATCAACAAGTCCACTCCCCAATCCATTCCCCACCAGTACTCCCAGCCCCTAGCGTCTCGGCACCAGTTGGAATAAAACATGAGGATTTTACTGCGTTACTAGACAAATTTGCAACGACTATCGCTACTGCTATCGCAGCATCGCACTCTTCCTCTACAGCGCGCCCACCTCCCCGAGATGCTGCCAGACCAACGGGATCAGTCGAAAATTTAACTTGTATTTTCTGTGGACTCACCGGACATTTTATCAACGAATGTCTGACTTGCGAGGCATATATCACGGATGGGAAATGCAAACGAAACAACGAGAACAAAATTGTCTTACCAAACGGACAGTTCACACCGCGCGCTATCCCCGGGCGATTTATCAAGGAACGGATTGACGAATGGCATAAGCGAAATCCAGCCGCGCCCACGCCAACGCCAACGTTGATGTACGGCATAGCCCCCTCCCCAGTCTCTACACCAGTACAAAGGGGACTCTTACCCATCAGTCATCTCACGAATTTTGCAGACGAGCGAATTGCTCAGTTGGAACAGGAGATTTTCGCGTTAAGGAGCGGCCGCCCATTCCATAAACCCGCCGCGCCTGCCGTAACCGCCAAGCCCGCCAAGCCTGTCGCGCCCAATGTGCCGGCTGTATCGTCCACACCTGTCGAGCCTGCTGCGGCTACATCAGAATCATCTACCCCACGTACACATGCTACAGCACCATCAGATCAATCAAATACTGATCTACCCAATGCGCCGGTTATTCCAACAACAGTTCCCATAGCGCCCATCGCCCATCCAACTACAAATCCGCAGCCGCCCATACACCCTTATGCCGGCATTCCAGAAAATTCTTACCGCGCCCCTCATGAACGAAATTTCGGCAACCCGGGTAAATCTAAGCCAGCTGATGGCCCGGTCCACAAGACAATCGCGCCCATTCAGAAAGAAGAAATCGGACTCGATGTTTTCAATCGCTCGATGAAGGCGCCACTCGTCACTCTTACATCTGAAGAACTCCTCTCGCTCGCCCCGGAAATTCGTACGAAATGGCGAGATCAGCTTACAGCCAAACGCGTTCCATTGGATACCATCACTAACGCCTACGACAACCCATCCATCATTTTATCCGATCCTTATGAAGCGTTTCTCAATGCGCTAGGTCCAGACGAGCCCCCCCCTATTTTTAAAGTCGCAAAGGAGTCTCAAGCTATTCGATCAGTCCTAATAAATATTAACCGTGACCCTCGACAAGTAGAAGGTCTTGTAGACCCTGGTTCGTCGATCATAGCAGTATCCGAAGATGTTTGTCACGACCTCGGCCTTACATACGACCCCTCAATTCAGCTTGAAATGCAATCAGCCAACGGCGGAGTCGACCTCACACTCGGTCTAGCTAGGAATGTCCCCTGTGACCTCGGGAATATTACCTTGTATATGCAGGTACACGTCGTCCGAAACCCCGCCTACGATTTTCTTCTTGGACGACCTTTCGACGTTCTTACAACCAGTGTAGTCCGAAATTATAGTGACGCCTCCCAAACTATAACAATTTGCGATCCGAATTCACCCCGTTCAGCTACAGTCCCTACAGTCCCTAGGGGATCACATCGACGCAAGATTTCTAAACCGGTTTTTCACAACTAGAGGACGAATTATCGGATGATGCTCAGTGCGCCTGCATTATTTCTTTTGACCGTTCCAACTCGACTTTATTTATTGAGCGCACTGCTACCCTTCCCGACCTCGACTCCTCCAGTTCTCCTTCCCCATTTATTTTACAGTCTATGCTTTCCAGTCTCTATGTTACCACTTCTGATCAGTCCAGCATCAAGTCTCCCTATCCCTATGAACCCATAGATCCTTCGCCTCCTTTAGAATTCACCTTAGAAGACCCTACTCCAACACTTACAGTTGCCAAAAAGAGATACAAGCCAGTAGCACAGAAGATTTGGCCTGTCGTGGCTGACCTTCCAGATCGTTTCCGGATTGTCCGCTCTATTACTGGCGACCCCCTCAAAGATATGCCTCCATTAAATCCTCACCCACCCAATTTCCAACCCTCAGCTCGTTACAATGAGGCTCGCAAATCGATTATTGACAAGAACCATCCAGAAGGATTCCTTTGGCCTGAAGAACGAAAACTTATGCACGATTTTATCAGAAATCAAGATGACGGATTTGCATGGGCAGAATCAGAGAAAGGTTCTTTCCGCCGTGATTTCTTTCCCCCTATAGAATTCCCAGTCATCCCTCATATTCCCTGGGTACAACGTAACATTCCTATTCCCCCTGGCATTTATGAACAGGTCTGTGATATCATCAAGAAGAAGATTGATTCCGGAGTATATGAACCCAGCAACTCCTCTTATCGGTCTCGTTGGTTTTGTGTTGCCAAGAAAGATGCCAAGTCGCTTCGCCTTGTTCACTCCCTAGAACCTCTCAACAAAGTAACCATTCGGCACTCAGGAGTTGTCCCTATCCCAGAACATGTAGCAGAACAATTCGGAGGACGTGCATGTGGTGGTATGCTCGATCTTTATGTTGCATTTGATGAACGACAGGTAGCAGAGTCATCACGTGACCTTACCACCTTCCAGACACCCTTCGGAGCCCTTCGCATTGTAACCCTTCCCATGGGTTGGACAAACTCTGTTCCAATATTACATGACGACGTCACCTTTATTCTTCAACCTGAAATCCCTCACATCACCATTCCATATATAGATGATGCGCCCATCAAGGGTCCCAAATCGGCTTATCAGCGCTCTGATGCGACTTACGAAACTATCCCTGAAAACTCCGGTATCCGTCGTTTTGTCTGGGAGCACTTTGAAAACCTCAATCGAGTTGTACAACGAATGAAGTACTGCGGAGGAACTTGGTCAGGCCCTAAAGCATTTTTATGTGTTGAAGAAATTACAGTTTTAGGACACCGGTGTAATCCACAAGGCCGCATGGTGGATCCATCACATCTAGATGCTATCCGTAAATGGGGACCTTGCCACACTCTTACAGAAGTCAAAGCATTCCTAGGAACCATTGGAGTCTGTCGGATATTCATCCAGAATTTTGCTCACCGCGCTGCTGCTTTAGTCAAGCTCACTAGGAAGGACACTCCATTTGTTTTTGGCACAGAACAGATTGCAGCTCAGGATGATCTCCGTCAAGCTCTTATTGACTCCCCAGCTCTCCGTGCCATTGATTATACATCAGATGCTCCAGTTATCCTTTCTGTCGACACCTCACACATTGCTATTGGATTCCTCTTAGCCCAATGCGACCCAGACAATCCGCGTAGACGATATTATAGTCGGTTTGGTTCGATCACACTTAATGACCGAGAATCTCGGTTCTCTCAAGCCAAACTAGAGCTCTACGGCCTTTACCGCGCACTTGGAGCCTTACGGCTTTTTCTGATTGGAGTCCGAAATCTAGTCATTGAAGTTGACGCAAGATATATCAAAGGCATGCTATCAAATCCTGACATCGCCCCCAGTGCTAGTATAAATCGGTGGATAGTCTCAATTTTGACATTTCACTTCAATCTTGTTCACGTCCCAGGCACTCACCATGGACCTGATGGACTGTCCCGTCGCCCGCCTCAGGATGGAGATGATGAAATTGATGATGAAGAAGAATTTGGCGACTGGATTGACAAACTTCATGGCTTCATTCATCAAATTAACCCTATAACGCACTTCCCCCTCCTTCACCAATCCCAGTCACAGCACTCAGTCTACACCAATGCTTCGGATTTCAGTAAAGGGGAGCTACCAGCCTATGACGCTATAGAACGTTCCCCCCATGCCAAGAAAATTGATGCTCGTCTCCTATTGGTTCAACACTACCTCCAGAATTTTATTCGACCTACAGGCCTATCAGACTCAGAATTTGCAACCTTCTTGCGGTACTGCACAGAGTTCTTTATTGACTCTACCAAATTATGGCACAAAGATCCGCATGGTGCTCACAAGATAGTTCCCATCCCTCCTCTCCGACTACAAATTATTCACAACGCTCATGACGACCTTGGCCACAAAATGATCTATGCGACACATGCAACAATATCACTTCGCTTTTGGTGGCCAGACATGAAGTCAGATATTGCTTGGTATATTCGTTCTTGTCACCTCTGTCAAATCCGGCAACATAGAAAGGTTCTCATCCCACCAATAGTCGACACTCCTGCCCCCCTCTTCTCCAAAATATTTGCAGATACTATGGTCATGCCAGCCTCGGGTGGATTCAAATTTATTGTCCAAGGTCGATGTTCACTCACTACCTATCCGGAATTTCGCAAATTACGCAAGGAAAATGCTCAAACTATTGGAGATTGGATCTATGAAGACGTCCTCTGTCGATGGGGATCCCTTAGTGAGATTGTAACAGACAATGGAGCCGCTTTCTTGGCCGCCATGGAATATCTTGCCAAAAGATACCACATTCGTCACATCCGCATCAGTGGATACAATTCACGAGCTAATGGCATTGCAGAACGAGCACACTTCGACGTCCGTCAGTCTTTGTTCAAAGCAGCAGATGGTATAGAAGAGAAATGGTCAACAATAGCCCATTCAGTCTTTTGGGCAGAACGGATCACAGTGCGTCGACGAATGGGTTGCTCACCTTACTTTGCAATCACAGGCGCACATCCAATAATTCCTCTTGACATTTCCGAAGCTACCTATTTGCAACCCCCTCCTGATTCTGTATTATCCTCAACCGACCTCATTGCCCGCCGCGCCATTGCACTTCAGAAACGCTCAGGAGACCTCACACGACTTCATTCCAAGGTCTATGCCTCTCGACTAGATGCTGCCAAGCGCTTCGAATCCCAGCACAGCAGGACATTACAAGACTTTGATTTTCAGAAGGGAGATTTGGTGCTAATGAGACATACCCAGGTCGAGAAGTCCCTCAATCGCAAAATGCGCCCACGATATCTTGGTCCCCTCATTGTTATTGCCCGAAACTATGGAGGCGCCTACATTCTCTGTGAACTTGATGGTTCAGTCCTTCATCGCCCCATAGCTGCCTACCGCCTCATTCCTTATTTTCCTCGTAAATCCATTCCCCTCCCTCCAAATTTCATTGATATAGACATTACCCGCCTTAAACAACTACACAACACTTCTGATATTGATCATGACTTGGTTACAGACTTAGAAGACCTCCCTGATTATTCTCCCGATGACACAATATGACAACAAAATTTTATGACACATTTACGATATGTTTCAATTTTATTTCACTTTTACTTACTAAATTTCTCTTTCTTTTCATCATAGTATACAAGTCGCAATATTGCTTCGGCATGGTTGCGCAAGATCTCTCAGGGGTTTTACTGGCTATGAAGGTCTTCTGAGCCTTTCCCCTTTTCTTATTTATTTTTCTTTTCTTTTCCACATATAAAAATTCTTTACTAAAGAACAAGCATAAAAAACATATCAGATCTTCGCTTCCAACAACGCTATCTCCTCCAAAATACATTCCACCTCTATCTTCAACCTCTGGATCCTCGTCCCAATCACTTCCTGTCGCAATTTCTCCCTTGCATCAACATCTATCATCTCTTCATCCTCTTCCTCCGTCCCCTCTACTTGTATGGACGATGGCCCCGCGATTGCTGTCGCTCCTGTATCTCTAATTTGCCCCCTCACCCGTGGAAACCTCCCATCCCTTGTTCTTCCATTCCAATAGCATCCCCTCCCAGATCTAGTGCATCGAACACACTTCCTCTGTCCCTCATTATACACGCACTCAAGGCCGCGCCTCGTTTTACGGCACCGATCACACTGTGCTCTCATATTACATCAGGACATTTTACAACTCAGGACACAACTCACCGATGCCACTTCCCCGCTTCCTGCCGCCTCAAAACTTTCGTTTGTCACATTTCTGGTTCCACCAAAATTTCCCAAAGCTTCTTCGACCCACACTGCTTCATGTGTTGGCATCAGAGACGTAAATGGAGGCAATACGATCCGATTTTGAGGAGGTGATGCTTCTAGTAGTTGACCACTAGGACGAACAAATGAGTATGCGGACGCCATGGTTTAGTATCAAGAGTGTTGCCTCGTGTTTTCTACCGGATCCGAACAAGACGCGCCTGGAGTTACGTCATGACCAAATGATCGACGGACTGACTGGGACAGTCAGGTATTCAGTAAAGGGGAGGTTGATAGGTATCAGGAGCGTCCAAAGCTCTGAACCGTCCCATTTTCACATTTTAAACGACACCTCCTCATGCCACATTCTACAATCGTCATAGGATCTCACACGCATTACTACCAATACTCGTGCTACTTGCAGCCTCAAAACTCTTCTATTTAGCTCCCACATCAGTTATATCGACCTCCACCTCTTGGCCCACTCCGTCATCCACCTCACTCTCTTCTTTCCTGGCTTGGGTCACCACCGCATTGTCCTCTGGTCGCACTTGATATTGTTCAACTCATTGTTGGCAAAAGAAGATATCTCACTCACTCCAGTCAAGGCTCCATCGTAATGGGTCACAGAAGATAATGGGATCATCTCCTCCAACAGGCAAATTTTCTGTGTTGAGCTCGGATGAGAATCGTCCCCACACAATAGTGCGTCTCCATTGGTAGGCCATCAGGATGCACATAATCAAGAGGATGATGAAGAAGATAAGGACAAGAGAGATGTTGTTAGAGATCATGGTGTAAGGTTTTAGTGCAAGGAACGGTATTATCAACAGTCCTATGATTTTGGTCACATGACAAGGTTCCCAGGATTACATCATCAACCTCTCCAGTCCCTATCACCTGCCTGACAAGCCACTGGACGCATTTTTGGATAGGAGACAAGTCCTATTACACCAGGTAGATTTCTTACACCAGGTAGATTTCTTGACCTAGTACCCACTCTTTATTCCATTACCCACTCCTTATTCCATTACCCCTCCCCCTTTTTCTCATTGGCATCTGATTCCTTCTCATTTTACTTGGGTCCTCTTCACCCACTTCAATTTCCTGGCCCCACTTAGAAAATCTATATAAGACATCTAGTAGATAGAAAACAAAACAATATATCATTTCCCCTCATCATATAGAGCACAGAGCTCAATTCCAGAGTCCTATTATCGTATTATCTCGTCTCAAGAAGCACAAGTCGTCGTCCTATTATCGTATTATCCCTTCACTCTCTTATCATCTTGCCTTGTGTCAAGCACCAACCCAAAGCCACCTCGCTCCCTTCCTCTGGTCTAGTAGGACTATCATTTGGTGTGTGTTTCCAGGTGATTCCTCGGACTGAGTATCATCAGCGGGTACGGGTAGACGCGGGTACGGGTAGACGCGGGTACGGGTAGACGCGGGTACGGGTAGACGCGGGTACGGGTAGACGCGGGTACGGGTAGACGCGGGTACGGGTAGACGCGGGTACGGGTAGACGCGGGTACGGGTAGACGCGGGTACGGGTACGGGTCAGCAAAAAATGACCCGCGGGTTACCCGTGCCAATGCCTACCTGCAAATCAGTGAAAAAGGATGGGCTGCTATGATCTGAACTCCCAGATTGGTAGTTACTCCCAGAAAATGTGAAGCCAAGTTCCAGGCTTTGCACATGGGAGCTAAGGTCAGTAAGCCTGCTAGGACCAGCCTCATTCTGGAGGAGAGGGTCATAGTGTGACTGGTGCATTGCAATGGTGGGACTTGGGCTAGGAGGTGACTGGTGCATTGTGACAGCAGGACTCAGGTTATGGCTGGTGAGGAATGGTGATGCTGAGGATGCTGAGGACACAGCTGGGGAGTTGGCACATGCAAGTGCCAGGGCTTCATTCTGCAATTGGAGCATCTTCACCTCCAGCTTGAGTTGTTTGTTCTGGATATGAGCCATCTCCTTGGTATACTGCATCTTGCATTTATCAACCATGTGAAGTGTTTCTTGTTCCTGATTGTCATTGAACTTATCAAGAACCATTTTTTTCATGCTGGCTTTGGGTGGGACTTTCCCATTCTGCACACTGGCCGATTTTGGAAGGCCACAATCATGTTCACCCACAGCCTTTGATGCTGGCTTGACAGCCTGCATATGAGGGGGAGGGGTGATTGAGGGGGAGTGGCATGGTGAGGGAGGTGGGGCCTGTTATCTCAGGCCATCAGTTTTAATATATCTCTGTAGAGGATGGAATGTTGGCATCTGAGTCAAGACTGAGTTCTTGCCATTATTTGTCCTCCCCTTCCCATTCTGTGGAGTCCCTGAAGGGTGCAAAAAGGGAGGCCACAGCCATTGCATAGTGCACACCCAGTTGAGATGAGCTGACCCTGACTGGGTTGTAACTTGGAAGTATGTGCCAGAATGCATGGAGATCATCCCACCACAGCCACTCCTGATGGATTGAGTCTGTCCATGTTGGATAAGGTACTGAGCACAGGTGCACCATTAAGCTCACTGATGAGATTGGCCAGTGAACTTCCCTCTGTGATCATTGCAGGATCAAGTCCTGCACCCATCACACCTATGGTCTTCAGATAGCCTTGGTAGTTGATATGAAATGTGAATCAGATGTACATAACTCCAGATGTAACTTGGCAACTTACCAATGCATATGGGTGTTGACTGAAGTTGCAAATCTTGTGGGGTTTGCCTTGAAGGCCACACTCTGATCCTCATCTTCAGCAAATATGGCAGTAGCCAAAACAGCTCATTGCTGTGATTAGGCAATGGCACAGGTAACCTACAGGTACTTTTGAGTGTGCCTGTGCCTGTGCCTGTGCCTACCCATACCTGCAACCTGCAGGTCATGAGACACAGGTCAGATGGGTACAGGTAGGCCCACTGTCTGCTGTCTTGTCACTGCACCTACATCCAATGATGACATTGTGTCATCATCTTCATTGTCAGGACTTGAGTAAGCTACTAGGGAGCCACCCCATGAGCAGTTACTCATGGCAGTGTCATCATTTTTCTATTTACATGTCACTGGTCACCCACCAGTCTTGTATCTACAGGTTTTAGCACTCAGATGAGTGCCACAAACCTTTATTTACTTGTAAACTATAAAATAGGGACCATTTAACTTAATTTATATTACTTAAGGGGAAAGTGATGCCCCAGAGGAGAGGGGAGCTTGTGGAAGCAAGGATATATACAAGTTGATGTTTATTACTGTTTGGTTCCAGTATCCAATGCAACACGTTCATATTTGTTTACTGGAACCAAACAGTAATAAACATCAACTTGTATATATATCCTTGCTTCCATAAGCTCCCCTCTCCTCTAGGGCATTGCTTCCCCCTTAAGTGATATGTAAATTAAGTTAAATGGTCCGTTTATAAGTAAATAAAGGTTTGTGGTGAGTGCCAAAACCTATAAATACAACATCAATAACTCATATGTAGAAATTTGGTGATGGGTTGGGTGCAGGTCACAGGTACAAAATGTGTGACCTGTGGCTACCCATACCTGTAACCCCTATGGGTCACTGAACCCATGCTATTCCCTAGCTGTGATCTTCCATCCTTTGCCATGAGTTTAGGTCTACCTGCCTTTTTTGCTGTGGTGGTTGAGTCTGAAAAAAGCTTGATGTGAAAACTGGGGTTCTCACTAAGGTAAGTAACTAAGGTGTCAGTCCATGATGCATTTTTGCCCCACTCAATAGCAGGTTGGCATTTGAGTTTGGACAGAGGTACAGATGAGTTGCCAACACTGGTGTTGACTTTGAGAAGGGGGTCCTTGGCACAGGAACTACACTATTACATAGTGACATAAAAAGACAGATAAATGACAGTGTCATGTACTCATTTTCATGTTACCAGTCATGTTCATGTTGTGTCCACATTGAGATAAACCAATACATAGAATCTATAATTTAAGCCTCCCTCTCACATTTCGAGTGGGGGAGAGGGGCATGTAGACTAAGACAGAAGACTAAATAAAGTGCCTTCCCTCAGATGTGATGGAGGGGCTGCTGTTGCATGGTGTTGTCCCCCCTCCTGTTGTCATCCCCTCCTTGTCATGCTGTCATCATTGTCATTTTATGCTTCCTCTCACCATCCCCTCCTTGTTGTTGTCATTGCTGTTTCCATCCCTTGGTCATGGTTGTGTGATCCTTGGATCATCATGGTTCCTGTTTGTTGTTAATGTTCTGTATGTGAGTCCCCATTGGTGGTGACCTGCCTGTTAGCACCCACTCCACCCTGTGACCAAATGCCTGCAGTGGTTGGAGGTGGGTGCTGGGCTGTCCCCTCCCCATTGTCAGCTGTATTTTTGCAGCCATTAGCACCTGTGATCCCCCACACAACCAGTTGTTTGCAATGGTGGGGTGGGTGTTGGTTGCTGTCCCTCATGTCTGGCCCTCATCATCCATTAGCCCCTGTTGTCCATCCTTGCTCACAGCAGCAGAGATGGGTGCTGGGGTGGTCATCATCATGCCCCCTTCATTTGCAGTTCATTGGGTTGGCTTGTGGCAGTTCTTGGAGGGTGCATCAGGGGTGCCAGTTGTTGTCATTGTTGTCAAATCTTTTGTTAGTAACAAGAAAATGAAATGAGAAAAAGAAAAAAAGTTCCCTATAGCCCAAGAGCTGTTGTTTATGTCTTGTGGGCCCCCTTCTGCTTCCCATTTCCATCCTGTGAGCAAGTCCTGCTCTCATCATCACACCTTTTTGACACAAGGCTTCATGTCACAGGTTTTTGAAGTGGATGCACAAGGCTTTGGTGGTAGTGTTTCAAGGTCCAGTAACTAGGACCAGAAAAAACTGAGACCATAACTGGACTGTAACCAGTGTAACTGGACCATTGGTCTCAGTTACAGTCAGTTACACAGTTACAGTTACAAGATATTTAATTATACAATGTGACTGGTGAAGACCTGCTAAGGCCAGTTGATAACTGGTCTTGGTCTGATATACTTAATATTAATATTTACTATAATTATTTTACTATTTTACTTTATTCAACACAAGAGGGGACAAGCCCAGGGAATCAAAAGCTCAAAATCTAGAGGCCTTATATACCCCCAGTGAGTTTGCACCTATTTGCTTGCTAGGGCCATCTTTTCTAGGGTTGTTTTCAGCAGTTTGATAAATGCCATTTTTTTGATTTTTTTTGACAGTTACCATCTTTTTTTTGTTGATTGTTTTTTCTTACCAAATACACAACAATGCTGCCAGCAAACTTTTACCCCACCATTGTTGCCCTCACACCACCACTACATCCCCCCTGGCAATTCCCCCTCTCACAAACTCTCTGGTGATGCCCCCTCCAGTCCACTGCCTTCCCCCCTCTTGCAAACTCACTGGGGATCCCCCCTTGAGTCTGCTGCCCTCCCTGTTCTCACAAACCCTCTGGTGATGCCCCCTCCAGTCTGCCTCCCCCCTCTCACAAACCCTCTGGCAACACCCCCTTGAGTCAGCTGGCCTCCCCCCTCTTGCAAACCCCCTGGCAATACCCCCTCCAGTCCCTCTGGCAATGCCCCCTCCAGTCTGCCTCCCCCTCTTGCAAACCCTCTGGCAATGCCCCCTCCAGTCCACTGCATCCCCTCCTCTCACAACCCCACTGGCAACACCCCTGACACTGCTGGTGCCTCCCTGTCCTCTCTTGCATCTGACCATGTGGGTGGCCTACATGCCCTTCCCTCTTGTATGCAGGTGTGTGCAGGGGGGTTTTTCTTTTTCTCTCTTTCTGTATTTTTTTTGTGTAATGTAGTTATTTTACTTAGTTTATTAGTGACTAGATAGTTATCTATTCTATGTAAGACCAGTCCCAACTGAGGAGGGACTGGTGACAACCAGCCAGCAACTGGTCAAGTTTGTGACCAGTTATAACTGCTTGGTGGACCAAAGTATAACTGATCATAACTGGTTGTGCATGGTCTGGTTATGGTTAGCCTCATAGATAGAAATTTTATAACTGGTTCCAGTCCCAGTTACTGTCCAAAAATGGCAGAAAACCAGACCAGACCAGACCTTAAAACACTATTCAGTGGCACTGCAAAAGATATTCAAATATTGCAAAATTAGATATCACAATGGAACACATACCTATCATGACCTTGACCTTCAACTTAAGAGGCCCAGCCTTAGGCAGTGGTATGGCCATGGCCACTGCCTCTCCTTTCACCTTCACCACCTTCCCAGTATGCAAAACCCTGTCCCAGTAGCACCCCACCTTGTCTAGTGCACTTGATGCACTTTGGTTTGCCCTTGGGGACAATGCACAGTGGCACCATTTGGAATCCCCTGCAACAATCACACTTAGAGTTTTAAAGTCCAGTCCACTGAACCAGAAAAGACTGTGGACCAGACTGAACCTGAACTGGTCCAATAGGACTATCAGTCCTAGTTTGGGGCAGTCCCAGATAGGCAGTAGCATGGGTGCAGGTGTGGTAGAGCAAGTTGGCCTACTCATCAACTTCCCCAAGATGTATTTGTTCCGACTCCATTCCAGGTGCAAGCACAGAGGGAGTACTGTATATTTCCAGCTTCGTCATGTTTTCTTGATATTTTGATCAATTGACATTATTCATTTATTATGTAATCCTTTAGCAGCTACCATTTCCAGCTACCATTTCCAGCTACCATTTCCAGATAAACACAGCACGTCCACTCAACATGTCACATCATCAATTCCCTGCTTGCTCGAGTTGGTATCAGACAGCCGTACTTTTGATAGGATGGGGCAGTCCCGGTCTTCTTTTTTTTCTTTTAGCCTATCTTTTCTTGTTATGACAATGGCCTGGCTGCGCATAGATCAATTCTCCTTCCATCATGAATCTCCATGACTAGTCAACACACGGATCAAAGGGACAATCTACTGGACAGTAGGGCCAAAGGATGTCACTAGGCTACTCTCCATGCTTGCTGGGGGCACAGGCTGCACTTTGCAAATAGAGAGTCCCCTCGACGGTCCTCTTCCCCGAGTCATACCCAGTTAGTGAAACCCAGAGATGAGAGCTCGATGACATCCATATGATTCATTCCCCACATGGCCTGGGGACTTCTTTCTAGTTTCATCAATGTTCTTTGAGATCAGTGATTGCTCATTTTTTATAACTCTAACTCTGTTGATTCTCAATGTGACCAGCATAAGAGTATGCATGCAGTCCAAGCTTTTCAGTTATCACATTCACAATTTGTATAAAGCTGTCTCCCCACCTATTGAATGGGACATTCTTACTTTCCTTGCACTTCACATCATATAAGTCAAAGATTCACTTGACCTTCAAGAAATACTACACACCAAGGTGTAGAACTTTAGCTAAGTTATAAGTTCTTAGATAAACAAGCCTTCTAAGTTATCCTTTTTACAAAGTACACTTTGACCTTCCAAACCCTCCTCACAGGAAGATCTAAACAGGGCCTTTCTGTCCCCAGTTTTTTGTACCCCATCGTTTACCAGTCACCTGACCAGTAGGCACATCTCTAGAGACATGGTCCATTGATCAAATAATCGATCATTGATTGATTACTCTGACCTCACACGTCTTATCATGTCAAAACTCCCAAGTTACCAGCTATGCACAGTCAAGACTCATCTGATAGGCAACTAGTCTATTCCGCCCTTGCCTCTCAATATTCCATTCTAGCTTACCCTGCCTATTGCGATGCAACACCCTTGCAAATGGTTCCCCAACAGACCTATCTCCCTGCCACAACAGTCAGATGTAGGGCACCTGTGACCCGTATCTATACCTGTCACTGATTTTCTATTTACAAGTTACCGGTGTAATATCTACAGGCCCCGGTGCCCAGATGAGCACCACAGACCATTTTATATATTCATTTACTACTGGATATGTACTAATAGGCTTATTTTACACTTAAATGATGGGGGGAAGTGATGCCTCAAAGAAAGAGGGGCTTGTGGAAGCAGCATGTTATATACTGTCTAATGTTTGCTACTATTTGGTGTCAGTAAACAAACATGAACACAACACATCTGGAGTGATGTTTACTACTATTTGGTGTGTCAGTAAACAAACATGAATGTGACATGACACATTGTTTGTTTACTGACACCAAATAGTAGTAAACATTAGTATATAACATGCTGCTTCCACAAGCCACTCTTTCTTCAGGATGTTGCTTCCCCCATCATTTAAGTGTAAAATAAGCCTATTAGTACATATCCAGTAGTAAATAAGTATATAAAATGGTCTGGTGCTCATCTGGGCACTGGGGCCTGTAGATAGCATTTTTTGGATGTGGAATGAAACCCAGGTGGGTATTGACACCCACCTGTACCCGCCTATACCCACCATGTACCAACCCATGGGTCAATGGGTAACTACCCATGCAGGTATGGGTATGGGTAGACCTCTGGGTACCCATGGGAGTACCCATGCTATAGCCTAGTCCCAGAACACCCCAGTCTGCAGTCTGACTAGCTTCCCAATCCCAGCGAACCGGGGGCAGACTGGTTCAGACTGGTCTGGGACCAAACCCTCAGTCTGGCATGACCATGCTAATTTTATATTACATTATGCTACATATATACATTGGACCCCAATATTTATTATATTATAACAAATTTAATCTAACTACATTACATGGGACAAGCCCAGGGGATCAAAAGAGTGAAATCTTGAGGGTTTATATACCCTTAGTGAGTTTGCACATGTTTATTTGATAGGGCCAACATTGCTACAGTGATTTTTGATAGATGCCATCTTTTTTTTTTCTTTCTTTGATCCCATTTTTTTTTTCTGATCCCAAACAAACAATTAACAACACTGCCAACAACCACATCAAGAAACAATGCTAATCCCCTCATTACTCATACTACCACCACCAACACCCCTGGCCCAAACAACATCCAGCATCATTTGGGCCCCATGTAATTTTTTTCCTTTTTTCCTTTGTTTTTTCAAACTATCTACTAACATACTAACATGCTGTATTTATTAGGGCCCAACTTCATCCAACAGCCCCCACAACACAATGACGCACCTGGCCCAGCCCCATGAGCCTCTGCTCATGGGGTGGAGGCAGCTGCCACATCACTAGCACCATCTTGCCACCAACACACTGTGTGGCTGCCACCTCACCACCAGTACCTCCACATGCCACCCAACCATGACATGGCTGCCATGTCACCACCACCACCATGCACCACTGAACGATGTGCATCACCACCACCACTGAATGATGCATGTCACCACCCATGCTGCCTCCCCTCTGCTGCCCCATCCCTAGCCCAGCACTGCCATGTCACACCCCAGCGGCCTCCCCAGCAACCCCCTCCCTCTTGCAATGTGACAACACACCACCCATGTTATGTATTTTTTTATTTTATTTTAATTTTTGCATCCAGCCTTGTGAGCCACTGCTCATGGGTGGATATTTTTTTTACTTAGTTTATGTATTTATTTTATTCTAGTAGTTTGCTTGTAATTAGTCAGTAAGACCAGTCAAGACTGGTTTGAACCTGGTTCAGACTGGCTTGGACTAGGTCTGCATGTAGACCAGTTGAGACCAGTTTGCAGATGGCTGCAAACCAACACAGACCAGTCCGACAGTGTCTGGTCCAATCTTAAGTAGATATGGAAAGTAAATGGACCACTCCAGTCCTCAGTCCACCCCAAAAGAGGCAAAAGACTGGACTTTTAAACTCTAATCACACTAAATCTAAATTTAAATGAAATAGAACAAGAAATAATTAAATAAATTAGCTTGCACCAGTCCTTTGATGTTGTGAAGTGGTGCCACAGGAACCTGAGGTGCAGCTGATGCTTTCAGTCAGCTAGGTGCTCCCATCCATGCACCAGGGAGCAGCAACCACCGGTCAGGAAAATTGGCCTCCAAACTTACAATGTGCCTTTGCTTCATCCTAGTAGGCCTCAATGCTGTGTCCACTGCCCCCACCTTGCCTATGACCCCATTGATGGCCATCACCTCATCCTCCTTCTCTTTGTCCACCTCATCCACCACAGCCTCCTTCTCCTTCCCTTTGCCCTTCCCCTCCTGCTCCATGATGACCTCCCCCTGCACCTCTACATCTACCACCATGTCTTGCAAAGACTCCAGCCCTGTTTCCTTCCCCATCATGTCCTCCTCCTCTTCCCACTTCAGCTCTGCCTCAAGTGCCTTAAACTCCTCCTCTGTCATTTTTTCCACCATATATGCATTAGATGCTGCCTTGAGTCACATGGCATATGCCATTGCCTGATCGGTGAGAATGTCCACAGGGGGGGGGGGGTAGCTTCTTTGATGATGGCAGGGAGAAGAACACTTCCCCACTCATGCCAGGAATGGTTGTCAAAACATGCAAAGGCCTCATGAGCTTGCATGAGTGCCACCTTCATGTCATCATCAGCCTCTGGATCCCCAGACAACTCCACCAACTTAGCCTGTAAAAGGTAAAATATTAAAAGACCTCAGAACAGAAAGAAGAACATTTGTGATGCACCCAGTTCTTGGTGAATCATTTTCCCCAAACCTTGTAGTCTTCACGTTCAGTGATGCCATTGGGTAGGGTCATCAAGTCATCCTTGATAATGGCCTGAACTTTAGAAAGGAGGATAGAAGACATTGCAAAAGAAGCAAGATGTTTTTGTGGAAGCACAGTTACAGAGGCAAGAGTATATGAATGCAATGAAGAAACACTCGAACTCTGCTATCAACAAACACAAGTCCAACATCACATGACTGTGCCTCAGATTTGTCCCTAGCCTCCCCACCAAGCATACTGAAGTACTCCAAAGTTTAACAAGACACTTTGCATCTTCAAAGTTAGACTTTACAGGATTCAGCGACTTCAGCAAACATATATACTCACCTTTTCCCATACCTACCCCACTTCATGATATGGGCACTGATGTCACAAGCATTTTGCCATGTCCCTGCTACATTCACCAAACTTTACAATGCTTATGCAATTTGCACCCAACCCTTCACTCAACTTCAGTCTCTCCCTCCTAATGTTCTGTATTACATTTTGTTTCTGCTTTCGCAAGCATTTCACACATGTTTGCAACAAACTCCTAGGATTCCCACCTTCATGCTTACATTAGCAAGGCTCTCACAATCATTCCTCATGTACCAACAACATATATTTGCTTTTCCTTCCATTTTCCACTGCCTATTCAACTTCTTTGCTTCCTTGCTCAACATATGCACACTCTGTCATTCTTTGGTTGCTTTAGGACTAGGGACAGTACCTGGTTGGGGACCCTAGGCCTTTACAAGTCCTATTTGGCTCCAGCATTTTCTCCTCAGTTCCTGTTACAATTTCCTTTTACATCTATTTCCTTCCTCATCGCGGCAGTGCTTACCATGACTCGTTCCCTTATCTCTGACTCATTGGGCAGCGCCCATATTCCCTTTTCTATTAGACACCGAGTAGATAGTTGTCCGCTTACATCGCACTCTACAGCTTTGCATCCATAGATAGCTTACTGACTCTTACAATACGTGTAGACACGTATTCGACACATAGCCCAGTAAATACCTATATAAACTGTAGTAGACAAAGGTCAAGGCAGGCAATATACAGCCTTAGAACTGCTCTCGAACGCGCGACTCGACCTAAGCCAGAAAGCCTCTGACTTAGCGTGATACAACTTAGCGACGAAAGCCTTGTCGTTAACAAACTCGACACTTGTACTGAGTAGTTGAGGCTCTCGCCTTAACAGTTCCTTCCAATGCCTTACCCTCCACACCAACGCCACCATCAAACGGGGACCTGGACACTACATCCTGAATTTACCATTAATCTTTAAGAAGCTATGCCCTCATTCCTTCATTTTTGAACTTTTTTTGCACCTGTCAACTACAACCTTGACAACACCAACACCAAGGATGCAGCCACATTCATTATCCTTGCTATGCTCTTGGTCCTATTCGGCTCCATATTTATAGGCATTACCCTAGGGTGCTGTCTCTGCTGTATCATCCCAGCCCCCCAAACCTTCCAACTTGAGGATCTCCTTCTGAATACAACTCTCAGCTCCCACAGTTCAAGTTCCATGTCTTTTCTCTTGAACAGCTTCCCTCAAGTCCCTCCCAACACTGTGATGCAATACACATGCAAACCAATTCCCCCTGTTCTGACATACCCCACCCCACTTCCTCCACTCAGCACTGAACCAGCCCATTCCACGACATCATCCCATGTTCTCCAAGTTCCTGTGATTACATTCACCACTCCCACTCTGCATAATTCATATGAGGCAGAGCATCACAACCTTTTTACAGGTCCAGTTCTATCATGGGCATTCACCTCACAAAATAGCAAAGTCCAGATTGACCCTCAATGCCTCAACCCATTGAGCTATTCTCCCTTGCATGGGGAATTGTTGGACAACTTCAACAAAACAACCAATTGGTCTCTCAGAGGCCAAGGGTGGCCTCTATCTCAAGTCAGGAGGAGGTGGTGCATCATTGATGGGTATGAGAGTATACAAATGCACTTCACACTATTTTAGGATTGCAGGACAATCACCCAATCCTGCCTTCCCTTCCTATCACTGTCTAAAGACATGCAAACATCTACCATATATCACTAAGTCTACATATCCATTTCTATTCACTTTGTGGACTTTACAGAGAGACCCACTTCCTCTTTACCTAGGTTATCTGTAAAAGGTTAGTGTAGGTAGTCTGTTGGCAATGGGCATGGATGATATTCCCATTTCACATAGTACCCACTTCTCTTTACTTGTATAAAAAGACTACTGTAAACTATTAGAAAAAGAGATCCTTCTCCCCCTCTCATTACACCTAAGATTTCGAGCCTTCTCCCCTTTTGCATTTAACTTTGAAGTTGATTCATGACTTACCCCACCATCAACTACTGCATCACTGCATCTTGCCCTAGAACAAATCTAGATCTTTGGTTAAGTACTCCCATTGCATCATATCGCATTATTAAACTTTGATCCATTGACTATGTCCTTGCAAAGTCTTGCTAACTCTGACTACTGACTTTGCATTCTTTGGACATTGGTTGTAGTGATCCTGACCCCCAGGGTCAGGATGTTTGCATATATTATACTCAGAGGCAGCCAGTTTATGAAACCAGCTCCTTCCTAATTTATAGTGAAGCCTAATTGTAGCCTAAACCAGCACACACTTGCAATTATACATTATTCATACTTGTTGCACTGTGTGATCCCTTTGGGCTCCCCTAGCTCACTACATTGGTATAGATTCTTTGTGTTGTTGTTAACAGACATTGCATACCTCCTCCCTTGTATTAGAAGGACAGTTCTGGGACCCTTTAAAACTAACTCTTCCCTTTACCCTTTTGTAGTGTTTCTTCACAGCTAGGAATGCTAAAAATATATCACTGGCATAAGGTATGTCAAGTCCAGGATGCTAGACAAACCCAGCCTTTGCTTGGTTATGGATGAGTCCTGGAATAGTGGGCTCAATAGGGGTGTTCAAAGTAACCACTTATTGACCACTTATTCTCTTACTTATTTGTCACTTATTCATGTTTTCCTGCCAAATTGGCAATAAGTGGACATAATAAGTAGCAAATAAGTGACAAATAAGTGCTGCTTTGAATCCCCCTCCCCTCAAAATCAATGATAAGTGGCAAATAATGACTTATTTCAGCTCTGGCAAAGCATTTGGCAAGACCAACTTGAGTTTAAATTGGACTTTGACAGATTTTTCAAGTTATTCCTCATACAAATGCACTCAACATAAACATAAGTTCAATGAAAAAAATTGATTTATTGGCTTCCCTTGCACAAAACACAAGGGAACACTACATAATCACATAGTAACATAAAAAGACACATAAGACCATGTCGCATATCCATTTTCATGTCACTCATTGTGTTCACATCATGTTCATGTTGCATCCATATGCATGTTGAGATAAACAAATACATAAAATTTATAAGTTGAAGCTCCTTTCCCTTTCATGTTTTGAGTGGGGGAGGGGGCATGCAGTACAGAAGATTAAATAAATAAAGTGCCCCTCCCTCATGCAGGATGCAAGGGAGGCTGCTGTTGTGTCTGGTGGTAGCATCATGTTGTCCCTCCTCCTGTCATCATCCCCCCTTCCTCCTCATGCTGTCATCATCATTGTGACATGGTTCTCCCCCCTTGTCATCCCCCCTCCTTGTCATCATCATGGGGTCATTGCTGGGGTCATTGCGTCTTCATTGCTGTCCCCATGCCTCTGTTAGGATGTCACCAATACCCTAAGGGCAAGACGACAGCTCCCACAAAACAACAACAAACAAAAGAAAGGGGGAAAGTCCAGTAGTCAGAGGCGGTCACACCAGGGTATGGCGGATAACCTAAGAGAACACGACTAGTGTCTCTAGGTGTTTTATTCGAATATATATACTACTATACATGAGGTAGCCGTGTGTTACTGCAGACATGCCCTGACCATGAGTTGTCAACGGGCGCAGCATCTCATGCCTACAGCGTGAGGTGCGCAGCCTACATGTGCCTACCATGAGTCCAATCGTGCCTAGATAAGGCAATGCGTGTACGGTATGTTGTACCTACCCTTAGCCATGTGCTCAATCATAAGGACCTTGCGCCTAATGCATGTACATAAAAGTGTCATCATGTCCAAACAATGAAAATAATAGTATTAAATGTCTTTGGAAAATCGTACTCCTGACATCACCCCCTCTTTAAGGCTCGGATTCCAGACAAGAAATTAATCCCTCCAGGGTCTCGGTGAAGTTTTCATATGGGCGGAATTGAAGATGCGCCAGGGATTGAAGGCAGCGCGGGGCAGCAGGGTGTGAGCGGTGGAAGGATGTGATCGCATCCGCTGCGTGTTCCAGGTTGTCGGCGGGTTCCCAAGTGTTATTTTCCTTGGTGTACCTCTGCCACTTAACCAGGTACTGCAACTGGTTACAACACATCCGTGAATCCAGTACCTCTTCCACGTGGTACTCTAACTCTCTGTCTATCTCTACAGGTGGCGGTGCTTTGGCTTGCTGTCCCTGGATCTCCAGAGCCTGATAAGGCCAAGTTCGAGAGACGTTGATCACTGGGTGGATCTTGATTGCGTGTGGGAGTTTCATGCGAATGGCGTTGCTGGACGTCAAGTCCGTGATGGGAAACGGGCTGATTCACTTTTCAGCAAGCTTGCATGAAGGCCTGTTCAACTGCAAGTCCTCGGCTTCTATCCAGACCTTTTGGCCGACCTGGTATTGCGGCGCATCCCCTCTGATCTGATCTGCATAGTGCTTCATGTTGTCTCGCGCCTTTGTCAATGCAGCCTCAGCCTCTTCATGCACTCTCTTCATTCGCTCAGCGAAGTCCTCCGTGGCTTCCACCTTTCCTTCTCGTCTCGGTTCAAATCCCATCCGGGGGTTGTAGCCATAATTAGCAAAGAACGGCGAGGTTTGGAGGGCTGAGTGGATGCGGTTGTTGTACGCAAACTCCCCGAGCGCTATCCATTCTGGCCAGTCGTCTTGTCTATGATTAATGAAGAGTCTCAGGTACTGTTCTACGTCCTGATTGACTCGTTCAGTCTGTCCATCAGTCTGTGGATGATAGGCCGTAGACATTTTTGTTTGTATTTTCAATAATTTATTGAGTTCCTGCATAAGTGCGGCAGAGAACTGCGGGCCCCGATCTGAGATGATCAAATCTGGCAGCCTGTGGTACTGCCACAAGTTGTCCCGGTACAATTTAGCCAGGCCTAACGCGCTTGTTTCCTCCGTTGTGGGGATTGTGTGCATCTGCTTCTTGGCCCAATCAACAACTATCAAGAGCGCGTTGTATCCTTGCGCTTCTGGTAGTCCCGTGATGAAGTCCGCGGAGATTGCTTTCCATGGCTCCATTGGGGTTTGGATCGGCATGAGCTTGCCCGCCAGAGGTTTTGGCACATTCTTGTACCGCTGGCATTTGTCGCACCCGTTGACATAGGCGAACATGAACTTGGTCATGTTAGGCCACCAATAATTACGAGCGACCAGCTCGAGGGTCTTCCACCGCCCAGGGTGTCCCACGATCGCCGAGTCATGATGGAGTTGGACGATCTTGCGTCGCAACTGCTCATCCTTCAGCACGTAAACCTTCCCTCTAAAGAGCACCAGCTCTTGCTCCTGCGACCACTCTTCCATCCTCAGCCGCTTAGTCAGCAATCTCTTCAGCTCCTCCACAGCCTTCACCACTGACTCGTCCCACTCTTTTGCTTTCCGCACTCTGCTCAGCAGCTTCTCCTCCACTCCTTCGATCAACAGGTGTCTGTGCTCTGTCGCCTTGATTGCAAAGAATTCAGGCTTTAGCAACATGACGTCCTCGTTGTCGTGCCCCGCTCCGACTTTCCAATCTGGCCTCCTGGACAATGCATCTGCCTTCCCCATTGCTGTCCCGGGTTTGTTGACCAGTTTGAAATCAAATCTTGATAAATAGAGCGCCCAGCATGCCTGTCTTCTGTTCAACTTTTTTGACAACATAAAGTAACGGAGATTGGAGTGATCCATCCAAATCTTGACCTTATGTGTTGCTCCTTCAAGGTGGTGCCGCCATGCTTCCAAAGCTCGGATGATCCTGAGCATCTCGCAGTCGTGGATGTCGTAGTTTCTTTCAACGTCGTTGAGCGACTTGGAGATGAAAGCGCATGGCCTCCACTTTCCATCCTCCGTCTTCATAGATAAGACCACCCCAGTTGCAACTCCCAAAGCGTCAGCTTCTACTCTCAGCGTGCGGGTGGGATCTGTGGTTGCTAAGATCTCATTCCGTGTGAACAGCGCTTTGAGTCCGTTGAACACTCCCTGTTCCTTCTCTGTCCACTGCCACTTTTTGTCCTTCCTCAATAATTTATTCATTGGCGCAGCTACCTTCGCGAAACCCTTGGCAAAGTGTCGGTAGAAATTCGCGAGCCCCAGGAAGTGTTGAATGTCCTTCACTGAGTTCAGAACTGGCCAGTCCTCTATCGCCTTCATTTTTTCTCTATCCATCTTTACGCCATCTTGCCTGATGTGGAGTCTGAGGAATTCTACTTCCTGTACTGCAAACTCGCACTTCTCTGGTTTCAAGAACAGATCATTTTCCTCCAGCCTTTTCAGTACTTCCTCAACTATTTCGTCATGTCCATTTTTGTCCTTTGTGAATATTAAGATATCGTCTATGTACACTACTACTGACCCCTGGTCAATGAGGTCCTTCAGCACAGCATTCATCATGGTCTGGAATGTGGCTGGGCTGTTGCATAGTCCGAAATGCATAACTACTGGTTCAAACGCACCCCTGTGGGTCGTGAACACAGCCTTCCACTTGTCTCCTTCCTTTATCCTGACGTTATTGTATCCCCATCTCAGGTCCAACTTTGTAAATACTTTGGCACTACCTACTTTGTCTATTAAGTCACTGATAAGCAGCAATGGGTAATTGTTATGAATTGTCCACACATTTAAATATCTATAGTCCTGCACCATTCTCTTTTTTTTGTCTTTTTTCGGTACAAAGAACACCACCAATGTTTGCAGCGACTTGCTCTCCCTGATGTACCCTTTTTCCAACTGGTTGTTCAAGAAGTCGTCGACTTTGCCTTGCTCCTGTGGAGAGAGCCAGATGTTCTTGGCTTTCTTCGGCTCGTAACCCGGTTTCATTTCAATACTGTGATCCCAGGGTTTCTGTCTTGGCATGCACTCAGATGCCTTCTTTTCAAACACCTTCATCCACCTCTGGAATCTCTGAGGGATCTTTGCCATGAGTTCTTGTTCGGTCATTCAGATCTCATGCTCCTCTTCGTCTTCTGGATTCTCGTTCCACTCCTGGTTTATTTCTTCCAGGATTCTGTCTCCGTCCTCCATAATGCCACCGGCCATGATGAAGGCCTCATCATCCTCTACTTCCTTGATTGTGGGATGCCTCATCATTCGCTCAGCCAACTTCCGCCTGGCCCTATCCTTCTTCGCGGTTCTGATAAATACATTGCATTTGTGAGGACACCTGGTCATCTTCATGTTGCCTGTTTCCTAGTCAATATTGGGGTTGTGCTTTCTCAGCCACGGGTGCCCCAATATTACTGTCATCTTCCCTAGGTCACAGACCTCGAATACTGCCTTTTCCTTGTGGCCCCTGAATGACATCATCAGGGTGATCTCTTCTGTGATTGATCCCCCCTGATTCAAGGTACCGTCAATATTATACACCCTGATCAGCTGATCCAGGGGGCAGGTTTTAAGTCCTGACTTGTGTACGAATTCTCTATCTACAAATAGTCCAGTTGCACCGCTATCTAGCAAAGCTTTGACTGTGCACGAGTTGTGCTTATCTAATGTAGTAATAGTAATAGGGATCATGATTTCATTTTTTATCTTGTTTGATCATACGAAATGGCGTACCCCCTCTTTAGGTCCGTTGGTATCAGTGTTTAATTTAACTACTATGGGAGCACAAGGAATTAAGCACGGTTCCGGACCACCAAGCCGACTTGCGTCGGGCCCCTTGCCGCTGTGTTCACTAACTAGTGTAGAGCTACCTGTGCTACTAACTACTGTGTCCAAGTCCGTATCATTGTCCATGTCCTGTACCGTGAGTCCTTCAAACTTGTTCTTGGAAGCCAGCGAGGGGGGTTTCACTTGCTTCCATCTTGAAAACCCTGTGCCTCTTTCTGCGCCTTTTCCTCCTCTAGCTTGCAGACCCAATAGTCCCACAGCTCGTCGTAATTCATCGCCCTGATGTCCAGGTGGGATCTGCAGTCGCGGGCCATGTGCCTGGGCTTTCGGCACTTGTAACAAACAAGAGGTGGCCGCCGTGCCGAGCAGTCCACATCCATTGCGTTGGGGTCATGAGGGCACTGCCCCCCCAAACGCTGTTGCTGGGGGCCTTGCTGCCCCTGACCTTGCCCACCCTGCAGCTCTTGCACTCGTGGGGCCGGGCCCTGTGGTGTTGGTGCCGGTGGTTTCGCATTTCCTCTTGCCCCACTAAAGAGGCATTCCTCAGCGCGTGCTTGGCGCCACTGCCTGTCCATGTGCATTGCCTGCGCATACCATTCCGCTATTGTTGCGGGTCGCCATTCGAGATTGTTGAGCCGCTCGCGCAGCCCCTTGTTTAACGAGTGTTTGAACTCATAGATCACGGCATCCCCAAGTAACCAGACTCGTGTGCTGTGATCTTAAAGTTCTGGACATGCTCGTCTGCGGTAAGATCTCCCTGCACCATCGTCATGATCTGGTGCACTTTGGTGTCTTGCACATTGGGGTCCCCGAAGGACTCCCACAGTGCCTCCATCAACTCGGAAGTGGATGCGAAGGGGGCGTCCCCATGCATCATCTCTTTCACGGCAACCTCGTGCCACTTGGCTGTGGTGCCTCCTTGTAGGTACAAGAGGATCCAGACGATCCTCGTATCCTTGTTTCGAAATTCATTGGGGCATCCCCACATGTACATATAGACGGCCGTCTCAAATGAGTCAAGCTCGTCTGCCTTTCCTGAAAAGGGAAGGGGGCATGCAACTTTCGGCATGCGCGCTCCCCTGTGCTCTTCCACCGTTTGTTCGGCCGGTCTGTCTCGTCTGCGCTTCTCCTCCATCAAAGCCGCGAGGAGGGTGTCGCGTTCCTCCCGCGCTTCTTGGAGTAGTTGTTCGAGGGTCCTGACGGGCCCTGGCTCTGGCGCGTCCTCGAGTGCTAGTTTGTCTAGATCTTGTAAGTTGCCCATTGTTTCTGGGGTTCGTGGGTGAAAAGATGAGATAAGGGAAGAGGGCGGAGTGCGTGTGGAAGAGGTGGGGTCGGAAAAGACAATAATCTCTTGCTGCAGGCACACGACCCTGTCTTGCAGCTTAGAGGTTTGATGAATGTGTAAGAGCGAACTCTGTTGCGTGACGGTAGTGCTGCGGTCAACCATGCTACGTGCGCGCACTCAGAACAGTTGGGTGGCGTCCCACAATGGTCTGTGTCAAGTGGAGTTTGGTCCGCTTGAGGGGTTGTTCAATGGTGCAGACACCAGCAGAACGGTCGCTAAGACTGTTCAGCAGGCAAACCCAGAGGAACGGGGAAAGGGGATGGGGGAAGAATGTTTGTGAGTTAGTGAAAGGGGAATCGGGACCATACCTTGATGATGGCAGCACATTGGTGCGCGTCGTCTCAAGCAGGCCCAAAGGTAAAGAAAAAGTTTTGAGAGAGAGAAGAGGGAGGGAGGGGTCATCAAAGGAAGTCATGTTTTTCTGTTAGGATGTCACCAATACCCTAAGGGCAAGACAACGGCTCCCACAAAACAACAACAAACAAAAGAAAGGGGGAAAGTCCAGTAGTCAGAGGTCAGAGGCAGTCACACCAGGGTATGGCGGATAACCTAAGAGAACACGACTAGTGTCTCTAGGCGTTTTATTCAAATATATATACAACTATACATGAGGTAGCCGTGTGTTACTGCGGACATGCCCTGACCATGAGTTGTCAATGGGCGCAGCATCTCATGCCTACAGCGTGAGGTGCGCAGCCTACATGTGCCTAACATGAGTCCGATCATGCCTAGATAAGGCCATGCGTGTACGGTGTGTTGTACCTACCCTTAGCCATGTGCTCAATCATAAGGACCTTGCGCCTAATGCGTGTACATAAAAGTGTCATCATGTCCAAACAATGAAAATAATAGTATTAAATGTCTTTGGAAAATCATACTCCTGACAGCCCCCATTGTTGTTGTTGTCATGAGTGTTGCCCCATGGCCACCAGTACCTGCTACCCACCCTGCAAGCAGTTGCTGGCAGTGGCGGGGGCTGGCACTGGGGTTGTTGCATCATCATCATCCCCAGGAGTGGGATAGAGATCCACCCCATGAGTAGTGGTAGTTCATCATTCATCATCAATGCTGCTCTCAATTGTCATTACCTGCCTTGTCCTCATTCTGTTGTCCCTTGTCATTAGCTGCTAGCACATGTGATCTGCAAGTTGCTCACTCCAGCAGTGGGGTGCTGTGGCAGTGGTCATTCATCATTCATCATTAGGGCACGGCACGGGTAACCCTCGGGTATATTTCTTCATACCCTTACCCATACCCGTGAACACCGTACCCGCACGGGTAGGGGTACAGTGTTACTGCAGGTTGTGCGGGTTACCCATGGTTATTCACGGTGTTCAGCATGAATATGTATATTTAGATAATCTAATTACTTTATCAAAAGAGAAACCCCCCCCGCTCGCGTTTGCAGCGAGGGGGGGGGTGATGGTGGAGAGGGAGTCATCGTTGGCATTGCCTAGAGCCAAGAGATAGCCCCCTCCAACTTGTGTTACACACGAAGGAGGGGGAGTCATTGTTGTTGCCTACAACCACAAGATATCCCCTCCAGCTCGTGTTTGATGTGAGGGAGGGGGTCATCGTTGCACAGAACACAAGAACCCCCCCACTCGCGTTTGATGCGAGGGAGGGGGTTGTCGTCATCGTCATTGCCCAGAACACAAGAAAAATCCCCCACTCGCGTTTGGAGCGAGGGAGGGGTAGGGATCTGCACGGGTAACCCGTGGGTACTTTTGAGCATACCCGTACCCGTACCCGCGTCTACCCATACCCGTCAACCCGCGGGTCACGAGGCGCGGGTCACGGCGGGTACGGGTTTCGTCAGGGGTTGTAGCAACAAAAATGCATTTATTTAATTATATATTTAACTACAATTATCAAACCACCCTACGAGCAGGTGCTCGTAGGCATGGGGTCGCCAGTGGGCCCAACAAAACAAAGAGGAAAAGAAAAAAAGAAAAAAAAGGAAAAGAAAAATAGAAAAAAAGAACGTCCGCTCGTCGCTGCATCACCCCACCCGCGCTCCACGCCACGAGCAGTGGCTCGTGAGGCTGGGCCGGGTGGTGTCAGTGGGGCTCCTGGGCCCGCCCGCCATGTCCCCTCGGCTATCGGGACCTGCCTTCGCGTCCCCCCTGGGCTCCTGGTGCGCCCTGGTGCCCATTGGGGCCTCCCGTCGCATCCAAGGGGTGTCCCCAGGGCTCTGGGGGGCTCCCATCGTGTCCCCCTGGCTGGTGACGTGGCCTGGCACGTCCCCGTCGCGTTCCATCATTGCCCTTCACCCTGCTGTCGTCTGGGGCGGGTGCCGCGTGGCAGGTCGGATGGGAGTCCCCCGGTCGAAAACCAAGCCCCCCACCCACCCCGCGAGCAGGGGCTCGCAGGGCTGCATGAGGGGCTGTTTGGGGCTGCTAGAGGGAGAGGGGAAGGAGGGGGGAGCGCGGGGGGGGGGGGGGGGGGCGTCAGTGATGTGGCAACAGGAGGGACGCGATTCGTGGCGCACCTCGCGGGTACCCCGCTCCTCGGGCCTCCCGGCACCTCCCTGGGGCCGTCCAATTCCCCTTCGGGGCCCTCACATCCCATTTGAGTGGGGAGGAGGGGCGGCACACCTGGCGTTCGTTGTTACAAATAGAAAAGCTGAAATTTCTTTTTTTGTTAGCTAAAAAAGAATTGACAAGGTAAAAAAAACTTACCACTTACCATAGGGCCACAGGCCCCATGGAGATGGAGAGGGAGGGAGGGAGGGAGGGAGGCGTTGTCGTCGTGGGTGGTGGTGGTCAATGGTGAGCTGGCAGTCACGACGCGTGGTGACGCGTGGTGACTGATGGTGACGCGAGTGTGAAAAAAAATAGTTTATTAGTTTAAAAGCATAGAAATGAAATGAAAATACTTAATATTGGGGCCCAGTGGCCCCATAATGATGGAGTGGACGAGGGAGGAGGGGAAAGGGAGGACGAATGAGGGAGGGGCAGGCGGTTGTGCAAGCGGCTGTGTAGTAAAAAAAACATAGGTAAATAACGCGTGAACAATCAACGAAAACGCGATTACTTTGTCCACACAAGGCCAAATGGCCCGTGCGCATCGCAGGGTTATATAAACCCTCACGTTTCAACCATCCACGCTGGGTTCGCCCCTCTTATTTAATTTTTAATATCTAGTTAAAATAAATTTACATAGATAGTAGTTAAAAATAATAGTTGCTGTATATATATTGAGTCCTCGCCCCCTCTTGGTGACGGGTAAGGGCACGGGTCCAAGGGTACGCCAAGTGTGACCCGTACCCGTACCCTTGAGTACCCGTACCCGTAACCCGTGCGGGTACGCCAAACCCGTGCGGATCCCTAGGGAGGGGGGTTGTCACCATCATCATTGCTCGCGTTTGATGCGAGGGAGGGGGCCGTCACCGTCGTTGTTGCACAGAACACAAGAAGAGCACCCGCACTCGCGTTTGATGCAAGGGAGGGGGCCATCACCATCGTCGTTGCACAGAACACAAGAAGAACCCCCCCACTCGTGTTTGATGTGAGGGAGGGGGTCGTCATCGTCGTTGTTGCCCAGAACAAAAGCCAAACCACCCCACTCGTGTTTGGAGTGAGGGAGGGAGGTTGTTGTCATCGTCATTGCTCGTGCTTGATGCGAGGGAGGGGGTCGTAGTCGTAGTCGTAGTTGTCATTGCTGTTGATGTTGGTGTTGTTTGTGATCAACAACATCATATGATCACGCACATGACTGGCTGTCAGTACCCGTAAACCCATGGGTAAGGGTACGGTGTTGCATGGGTAGGGCAATGCCATACCCATACCCGTACCCCTGCATACCCGTAAGCGGAAACATACGGTGTTACCCGTACCCGTGCCATGCCCTATTCATCATTGGTGTTGTTCACATCCCTTTGTCCCTCACATCCCCATCTCCTGTTCAGGGTTTGTCATTTGGTGCTTCCTTTCAGGTAGGATGGGGCAGTAGTTTCGGGTTGTTGAAATACCAATTTCCACCACTCTCATCATGTGACCCTGTAGACCAGTAGATCACATGTGCTCTTATTTACAAATGGTCTGTGCACATATTACATAGGTATATAAACCCGCTGTACTCAACTATAAACAATAAGAGCTGTTTCACTCTTACCACCACCTTCGTAGTTAACAGTAAGCCTAACCATCTCAACGGTGAAGTAGCAAGAGGAGTTCCACTACATAGAATAGTATGCTCGCAACACGGGTGTCATCAACAGTGACATGGCTGTGGTGGTGGCAGGCTCATTATGCATAAAGACAAAAACTTACCTAGGGCCCAAATGACAATAAACATCATTTGGGCCTGTTTTCTGTGATGTGGCTTGTTTGCTGTCAAGTTGGGTTGAAAAGTCATGGTGGTGGTTGAAGTAGCCACTTTGCATGATGGAGAGGAGAGGGAGGGTTGCCATCAAGGATGTTGAGATCAACCAGAGTTTCAATTCAGGATAAGTGGATGGATAAGCAAAGCAAGAAGTGAGTGAATAAGTGGGCAAATAAGAATAATGGTTGATCAAGTTCATTATTCTCAAATACACCACTTATCGCTCTGCTTATTGTTTTCCTTATCAAGTAAGTGGCAAAATGAGTAAACCAATAAGTAACCAATAAGTAGAACTTTGAATGGCCCTAATTCTGCCAGGTGGTCCAAGGCTGTAGAATTGGGTGGCTGTGGTGAGTAGTCTCATCTGCTGTTGTCCTATTTCACTTCTCTTTTGCAGCAATGCCAAATTCAAAATGACTGCCACCTCCAACTCCAACCTTGTACTTTTCCAATGGACAACTAAGTTAATATGAGCTCGGACTGGGGGGGGGGGTTGTAAAGTACTGATTTCTCTGCCAAATAATGGAAAAAAAATGTGATGGAAAATGAGCCCTACTGTGAGCAATCCTATTATTGTACAAACATCGAGAGAGGACAAAGGGAAGGCCTGCCAGTGTACCTCGATATTCGTGGGTTTCAAAATTTCAATGATGGAACTGGAACTTGGCTGCTGTGATTCTTCGCTCTAGTCGAGTGAAGACTCCATTGTCGACGGGGTTAACGACAATCATATTGTTCATCTCCGCATTCGCAAGGTACGGAAGGGAGAGTTTGATGTTCGTCGATACCATCATCGTTGCGCTAGAACACGGAAGTCATAGATTTGTATCAAGAAAGGTTGGATGATGCTCACTGATCAACACCTCTCAGAATCCCTAGAAAAGTGAACTGGTCTCCTCCGATGGCGCTTCTCGTGGGAACCACTCCGTCATTAGGGCCATCGGAATGGATAAATGGCTGTATTAGACTGGTTCGTATTAGTTCCAGCTCGGTCAATAAATGGATAATATACGCACGAATACTTGTGCGGAGTAATGGGTAGAACTTGTCCAGCCCAGCTGAAGTAGTATACCTCGGGATTATAGCGTATCTTGGCTGAAAATGCTTCCATACTCTTGCAAGTCAAATCACGCAGTGCGCCATGGTCTGATTCACAGTGGGAGAAATGTTGGTGGAGAATCGACAGAACTCAACAGACACGGTACTAATTAGGAACCAATGACTGAATACCTCCATACAAACGTACCAGTATGACCGATGTCAACGATTCGGTTGGCAAAAATTCTGTCAAGGATTGGGATGCCTCCGTGAGGAGTTCCCTTGAAAAAAAAAATCGAGTCACTAAAAGAGCAGTCTGAGAACAGAATCGTACATAAGTCGTCACCGTTTTGACATTGAATCCTCTACCTTCAGAGGTCCTTCCAGCTATGTCCACGGCATTTAGGCCGCCCTATTTCAGAAATCAGTTGCGATATCGCGCCATGCAGGCGGAAACAGACCATCGAGTGCCCAATCAAGTGCACGGTCTGTCCACCATACTCGGCACGGATCTGCTCGATACATTCATTTGACCGTTGTTCGATGCTGCCAAACTGAGACATTTTGACAGTAAGAGTGCTGATTCCATGAATCTGTAGCATGGCTTCTGTGTCTTTCCAGATAGAGATGGTTTTGACTGATGGATCATCTCGGTATCCATGTATGAGCACAACAGGACATCGCATGTTGAAGCCATAGTCTACAGTAAGCGCGATGATGAGTCGGACTCGGGGGCATTGTTCCAGAAAAAGGAAACTCAGAATTACAAGTCATGGCTCCGTGATAGTGTAACCGAGTCGTGGCAATAGTAGGAGGACTCGTGATGCAGCCAGAGTGTAGATGGAAAAGATAGTAGTTTTTGTAGCAGAGAACTATGCAGACCGTGTTCCTGCTTTCACCTGGATGCACTCTGATAGGCGCGCATCATTCACCTGTATGGTGACTGTGATAGGCGCACATCAAGTCATTGGGTTATCTGGAAGTATGTACTAATCAGCAAACCCTGTCACAGTTTCACTGGAGTCCGCATAGCCTGAGCCACCTACAGATCATTAGCCATAGAGCCGCACGTCGCAGAACGGCTCTACGTGCTGGTACAGTTCTGCACAGAGTCGTTTCTCCAGCCTCATCCAGTTCTGTGCAATTTCAGGGTTCTCTGGACATGTCTGCGTCGAGTTGTCACAGGCGCTAGGTTACCAGGAATTGTTGTACTGAGTTGAGGATCGTGGTTGGTATTTTACTGTAAGACCTTAGGCTTCTTGCCAGAAACTTCGTGAGCTCCATCGGTGGACATTTAGCAGGCCATCACTAGCGCACTTCAGCAAATACAAGCGAACGAGACTGTACACTTGATCGGCGCTCTCCGTCAATGAGGGATTTTTGTTTGCTCGGATTTGAAGTGCTCTAAGTTAACCGTTAATAGACCGGTGACCGATCCAAACCTCTATCGAGTATCGACGCTCGCTCATACCCGTAACGAGGGAGTGATCACGAGTCTAACTGTTAACCGAACATAGCCGTTCGGAAATTCTAATATGGAGATTTTCTGCACATTTCTACCGATCTCATTCCAATATGCAAAAACAAACACAACTTCAACAAAGCACTATGAAACAGATGGCTGGTCATCATCCAAAGTCTCCCCATTCGCGAGCAACTGCATAAAATGATCAATTTTCGCCTTATGTATGCGATGATGCTCCTGCCACCCCTTCCACGGATGATGCGGGTTCTATCGCCACCATTATTAGAACGCAAATTGAGCAACAAAACCCGGAAAGCCTGGCTCACCATCCTCCCAAACGCCTGGAAGACCTTATCCGAAGTACCCTCAGGCTTGTCGAAGAAGTACTTGGCAAGCAGGATATCATCGCCGCGGCTGTACCGCATTTTCTTTTCTGGCGGCTGAGGTAGCGGTGCATCCGTCTCTGTGCGAGAGAACTCGTGCTTATGCCTCCGCCAGAACTTCATCCACGATGCACGTGAGTGATGGGGGGCCTAGTGTGGCAGCTATGTTAATAGATTTGGGGAGGGGGCATGCAACGTACTTTGACCGCGACGTCCTTCCAGAACGCAACCATATCCACTCTACCCTGCGATCTAGAGAGTTAACCACAATCAGCCATACCCGGTCGATAAAACACAGGTGCCATACTTCCGATACTCCATAAACCGAATCAAGAATGTCACGTCCTCGTCTGTAAACGCCACTCCCTTCCCCGTCGTGCTCCTGAACAATGCCCGCGGCGGCGTCGGCGAGCGATTCCTTGCTGGACCAGCCGCAGCTGCCCTTGCTTGTGCAGTGGCAATGAGTCCCGGGCCCGGGCCGGAGTGGACCATGTTCTCCTCTTCTTCGATCTCGGGAGTACCGTCGCCGTTGCCACTCGGCGACTGAGATCGGTCGTTACTCATCACGTAACCCCCTAGTCGGATCTGGTGCTTGTTGCAGTAGCGCCGCCAGGAGTAAAAGCTGTGAAAGGACATGTTAGGGGTTTAAAATCAGGGCAGGAGAGTTCGCACGTATGGTGGGGTGCCTATGGGCATATCCATCAGAAGGACATTTAACACAAATAATATATAATAGTTAATTCTGTACCTTGACTGCAATCCTTTCACATATTTCACGCAAGCTGGAAAAGAAATAGGAGATCACGAAGTGCAATCGTCGACATCTCATACCTGAGTACTAAGCCTTGTTCTTGACAATAATCGATGTAGCTCTTTAGATACTGCACATCATCAGCGGTAAAGAGATTACCGCCATAAGTGCTCTTGATGACACGCGTAGGAGGGGTGGGCGATCGTGCTGGTGGATTTTTGTTCATCACCAAGCTTGCGGCAGGTGCGGCAGGTGCAGCCTAAATGAACTGTTAATGAGTAAATCACTAGTGATGACGAGGATGAGTCGACCTGTGTGCGTGTACGTTTTCGACCTCGAGTCTTTTCTGATGATTCAGCCTGAGGGGTAGTTGTCGTGGATGTGCCTGGTGGAGGATTATTCGGTGCCTCGATAAACTGAGGATCATATGCCTGATCATACTGAACGGAACACATGGTCAGCATTGTTATATGTTGGAGACATACAGAGAGAGTTACCGAGGGATCGTAATACGGATTGCTCCCTACCCAACCACTCTGATCATCACGGTACCGATAATCGTACCCATTCGTCGCCGGACCAGCCATCCCGTCCGCCGCTACAGTGTGCGCTCCAGTATGATCGTACCCATCCCAACCATCCTCTCGGAACGGGGGGCGTGGTATCATATGTGGTACAGCTGCCAAATGCGTTTGCTGGGGCGCGATCCCAGTAGACGCCTGCCAGGTTTGTGGAGGGGCAGCCGGCATCCCGCGTGGAGGTTGATGTAGGGGTGTGGTGTACACCGGGTAAGGGAAAGTGTTGTGCGCGGGAACGAGGGGGTCGACAGCCATAGGGGACATGGACTGTGGATGGACGGGTTGCGGATGTATTTGACGGGGTGTTTGGTCAATGGTGATCGAGTCGTTATTCCTCAAACGCCTACGGCCAGGGGCTTCTGAGGCGGGTGCTGTGGACGTGGAAGGGGCGGGCTGCATGTCTTGCACAGGAAGGACGCTGACACTTGTGTCAGAAATGGAAAATGACGTAGGTGAAACATACACTTCTGCCCCGGTAACTTTACACCCAGCCCAATTAGTATGGAAGGTCTGCAGATGGCCAGCTTTGACGCATTCGTGGATCCATCTGGAGTCGAGAACAAGTTTACCCTTTTTCCCGGTATATTGGCGCCACAAGTTTTGACCAGAAGGTTTATGGGGGTCAACTAGAACATGTCATGGAAGGTGAGACATGTGCTGTAGCGACCAGGGGGGGACCATGAATACACACCTAGAATATGAGCAACTCCGCTATACCCTGGAGAGACTGTGCCTCCGTGTTTCTAAGAGGATAAGCGTGAGTATTTATAGTTGAAATTTTGGGAGAAAGAGGCAATGAAAATTCCCCGATGCAAAGCCTCCTGCAAGTGAATATTGAACACAAAGACGCGACGCGACGTACATTGATCAAATCAACGAGAAGCTCCCTGTCCTGTACGTCCTTCTCAATGTATATAGCGAGAGGGGTGCCAAGCATTGGGTCAATGAAAAGTTCTTGGACGACATCGAGTTGAATGTCTTGGTCGTGTGCGGAAGGAGGACGATTGATGTTTTGGTCGACATGGGCTCGTCTGGCAGAAGAACGGGCTGGTGCCATGGGTCTTGGCCGGGGATTTCGAGATGGCAGTGGTAGGAGTCCCAACGTAAACGTTCACACGCACTGTAACCGGAGTTTCAATCTCATGTCTAGTACAACTTCCTCAGTCAAAAGTTCATTATCGTGACCGTAATACAGTAAGGTCAGAGTCGCAATTGGACCCCTTTATCCATCTATCACTATAGGCTGATCCTCTTGCCTTATCTGTCCGGCCTCCATCTCCTGTCTTTTCAATTTGACACCACGATCATATCTTCGTATTCCCCCTAAGTTCAGTAGCCCTTCTTGCCCCTTCGTGGTTATGGGGACGCTACAGTATCTCCAGGACTCTCCATAGATTAAATGTGTGCGGTATTTTCGCTGCAGTCGCAGGATACTGACAGTCGTGTGGTGCCCCTAAGTGACGTCGCCAACCAAGGAAATGCGTACGGTTCACCTAACATGATGCGCCCGATCCTGTTAGCTTCCCGGTCTGTTCCATTGCACTACAATATCAACATGACACATCTCAGCGTTCGGGCCCACATAAAGTCACCCGAACAGAATGTGCCGGCAGGCGAACTTGCAAGAAACGATCTTGATAATAACGGACAAGCCATACACATCTTAGCGTGTAATTTTTAATCACTGGAAGATTGGACTATTAGCTGATCTTGCGTCAACATTTAAGCCTTCCCATTCGCTGATATCGACAAGTTCACTACAAGACAGACTACCATGTCCCTGCTTCAGGGTATCGTACGTCGCTTCTGCTCTTTCAAAGTTCTAATTGTGTTTTTGCCTGCATGCGTTACGTACTTGTGTTCACCCTGTGAAATGTTGATGTCGATCTTGTCGATCCTGTACACCTGGCTGACCCTTGAACGTTAACTTGAACGATTGACCGTTCGCTACTGTGGAACATCCCGCAATAACATTGCAAGTGTGCCACAACCATCTCTTCGACTCCGTGCTCCAAGTTGTAACACGGTATGTATCTGTTCAATGCCGTCCGCGGTCGATGTAGCAATCACATCAACGCAACTGATGATCACTAGCAGATCGTCAGTGTGGGAGTGCACATACTCTTATATGTAGGTCATCCGATATCAGGACAGAAGCATCAAGCCGTTTAAAACGCCTATATACAAATCGAAACGATCATAACTGTCATAACTGGCAAACGATGATTTTGAACTATATTGAGCTGTAACGAACACATCCGCGCAGCAATCGACGCCATTATGGTCGCTATCGATAAGTGCTTTTGGGTATAAAAGCCCTGGCGGAAAGAACGCGAAGGCTGTGTCGGTAGACAAAACATTCGGTACCGTTCTCCGTCTTTCCGGAAATAACATATGGCCCTTAGTAACAGATTCCGGTATGTCGTTTCCTAGCTCTCCCGTTTCCGGGAAACTCCTTGGGTCGGTCTTACACCAGAGGTCAGTGTATGCCGTGCGCACGCAAGGAAGGGGGGACGTCTTGCCGTATCTTGGGTCCACGGCGAGCGCAATGGATTGGTCGCGTTTTGGTGAGCTCCCGTTGTGTGGCGTTTGGAGTTTGATGTCCATCATGATCCTGCGCCATGGTAGGCCGTGTCCAGCCGTGTCCGGTTTGAGTGGGTCGGTCGATCCCAGGAGAACTGTCACACACACTGTGGAGGAGGACTATGGCAGATGGATACACGTGGAAATATCGCGTGGACATGGTTGCACTTCCTGACATAGGAACAACTGCCCTGATCAGGAAAGGTTAAATTTAACGGAGGGTTAAAGGCAGGTTACAGGACGCCAGACCAAGCAGATCAATTTGCAGGTCAAATCGGGACTTGGCAGCAGCCAAACCATACGATGTGTGGAGATGTATCTGAAGCGTTGGTGTGGATGTGGATATGAATTGGCGTACATGCTATCTGAGTCACCCAAGCTTTCTAAATCTAACCTACTGAGGAGATAAACGGTATAGCAGGAAGAAGAACAATGACTGATATCGGTGGCGCTGAGGAGTCTCTTCATTCCCGGGGTTTGTGGGACGTTGAATAGGAACGGCGGGCACGGAAACAAAAGGATCCTTTCATCAGGAACACAGGTATCGGGCAGGGCAGGAGGCTAGAGCACCCAGATAAGATGATGGATTACAAAGTGTTTGTTTTCTGTGCGGGGTAGATAGATAGTATCATGAGCTACATACTATGACTGCGATCGTCAGTAGTTGGTTTCAAACTTGAAGCATGATTAAGATTTCCCAGAAGGGGAAGGGGAGAGGAGTGGTGGTATAAAGAACAAGATGTGAAATCAGGCGTCGTCTAAGTAGGATGGATGGGATCACTGGTGGGACTCGGATGGTCGAGTTGCCTCGTTTTATGGCAAACCGTGAGTCCGAACTGTTCAAGTTGACTTGAGTACGCCGGTCGATGCTCGACTTGTCCGAAAAGGGTTCAAATCAATATCCAAATCTGGGGAAGATTCTGAATAGAAATCAAATAGTCGGAGATTGAAAGCGTAGTTTGGCTTTCTCACCGCCTTTGGATATCCTACATACACTTGCATTTACACCTCCCCGTCGTTCCGATCTTCTTCTTCTCCTCCCCCCTCGTCTCCTCCTCCCCCTCCGACTCGCCCCTGACACAATGGCTACTGTCGCTGGCCGAAAAAAATCCATCGTCTCTAGCGCGGGCATCCAGATCGATGCTCCTGTCGCAAACAACACGCTCCTCAATAAATCTGCTTCACAATCCACTTCTCTTTACCAGGATTGCTCTTCTCTCCGATCCCGTCTTATGCGAATATGCGGTTTCTCCTACTATTTCTCTCTCCTGGCTTCCTCTGAAGACGCACGTTCTTCCACCGACCCCGTAACACAGCTATGGGACCTCTTCTCCTTCGGCATTCCACTGTGCTACATCTTCGATCAACTCCCTGCCGACGAGGGATTCGCAAAAATAAACAATTCACAATTCAACCAAGAGGAATACGACACCAACCCCGACAAGCCAAAGAAGCGTGCTATCGCTCTCTTTGCCATGCAAATACGTACCGACAGGGTCATGCAGAGCATCCCTGGCTGCGAACTCTTCACTGTCACTGATCTGTGGGACCGCAATTCAACAGATGGTCTGGTAAAGGTTCGTTTCTCTCTGTTCGATCAGCCTTCTTCCAGTGGCCTCATCCCCAACACCCTAGGTGATTAACACTGTAACAGCCATTGTCAAGCACCTACCCTCAGATGCATTTGATCTATCGCCGCCCTCCCCTTCTATCATCTCATCACACGACTCGCTCGATTCGCTAGCAGGCGAGCCTACTGCCGTCCCGCCTGCGAGTGCACAAGAATCCGCGAGAAATAACATTATTCGGGAGACGGTCGAAACAGAACGCAAATACGTGCAGGATCTAGAGGTCATGCAGGTATGTATCATCCCTTGATTCGCCTCGTGTCCGTCTTCATTCTCCGCAGAAATATTCCAACGCGTTGTCACAAGCAAACATCATCGACCAGGACACAATACACCTCCTCTTCCCAAATCTCAACAAACTTCTCAACTTCCAACGGAAATTTCTCATCCGCTTCGAGAGCACGGCAGAACTGCCCTGGCAGAACCAACGATGGGGTCAGCATTTTTTGGAAAGTGTGAGTCCTTATTCTGACCATGTGCCCTATCTGGCCATTCCATTGTCCGTCGCTCATTGTCGTCTTCCATTTTTACCTTTTGTCCCATACGGAACAATAGGAGGAAGAGTTCGTGGTCTATGAACCCTACTGCGCAAATTATACAAGCGCATCGGAGCTCATGCTAGCCAATGAACAAAACCTCTCCGTGAGTACGGTCCACTCTTCTGGGCGATACCATGTTCTCGATTTTCCCCACACCTTGATCAATGGCAGGCCACGTTGTCTTGGCAACTTTCAACTCGGCAACATCCGGTACTAACCAAACATCTGTCAACAGGCATTGAACCATTTGATCAACGTCAAAGGCGAGCTACCAGCCTTCCTAATCAAGCCGATCCAGCGGGTTTGCAAATACCCCCTGCTACTTGATGTGTGTCCAATCTCTATGCATTCAAATGTCATTTGATAATTGATATATCCGCGTGCCCCATTTCCTAGTCACTAATCAAGGCTTCATCACCAGCTAGTTATCCGCATTACGATGAACTCAAGAGAGGATCTGACGCCGCAAAAAGGATCACTGATAAAATCAACGAGGCACAACGACGAGCTGAAAACGAGTTGACGGTGAAAAATCTACAGTTACGCATCGACGATTGGAAGGGCCACCATCTCGAAAACTTCGGCGAATTACTCCTCGATGATATTTTTGTCGTCACCAAGTCCGACATTGATCGGGAATATCATGTCTTCCTCTTTGAGAAGATCATTCTCTGTTGCAAAGAGGCGCTTTCTATGCCTTTAAACGGTAGAACTAAAGGAGGGAAGAATAACTCTCTTTTGAAGAAACAGGTTGCACCTCCACCGCTAGTGCTGCCTGGCGGCGTTGGCCAGCCGGCGAAAAAGAATACGCAACTTCTATTGAAGGGGCGAATCTTCTTAGGGAATGTAACACAAGCAATCCCCGTGTCCCCCAGGATCTCCAATAGTATGTGTTTCCTTCCTAATTTTTATCGGCAAGCTGACCTTGCTTGTTTAAGACCCATCTATACCGACACATTATCCTCTCGCCGTATGGTGGAAAGGTGATGACGATCTCGAGTACTTCACCCTGCGCTGTCGGAGAGAAGACCAAATGCGGCAATGGGAAGCTGCGATCAACCGCTTGATCAGGGAATCTGCCCAACGACGAGCAACAGACCGTGGTGGAAGTGGTATGTCAAAGATCGCTAACAGCACCGTACCTCTCTCTCGTCCGACGCCCCGAGTATCGACGTCACAGTCTTCCTACAGCACGAACCACTCGATGTACTCGTCGACATCGGCCACTAGCAGTCGTGGCCCAAGAACGCCGTTCAGCAGTGACGAACAGGTGGGACACATCAATACGGCAGTGTACAGCAGTAGTGCACAGGGATATCCCCCGCATGATGGTTTCGAATTTGAAGCTGATGAAGATGACTTGGAGGACTATTCTCCGTCGGTCATTAGCGGTGCACCCGGCCGCGAGACTCCTATGGGATACCGCCGCAACAATGCAATGAGCATGCCCCTGGAGCGTGATCCTGCTATCCCGGGCTACGACAAACCTCGAGCACAGACGGAGGATACTAATGGACACTTGATGGCACAGTGGAGGAATGGGCTCCCGCCGGTACCCATGCAGCAAGGATCAATTTCCGCGAATGGACAGCTGCGACCCCACAACCCGCGTATGGGCTCCAATATGAGCACACAGAGCTACGCGTCTGACGCGAGTTTCGGTTCCAATACTGCTCCTCGGATTCGTCCCCCACTGCGCAGCCAGTTCAGCTCGTCAAAGTTGAAGTCTGCGCACGACACCGATGATCATCAGCGCAACAGTAATGCAGGCACGCCTTCGCCTTCGCCGCCACATCAATCTTCGTTGAACGGCCTCCCAGCGCCAATCGTGAACCGGTCACGGAGTGCGAGCCAGCCTATTGCATACATCCCGAAAGCGGTCCCACCACCGCTTCCGACAGCTATACAGCACTGGAACCCCCACCGATCTCATACGGCGATGGGGAACAACAAGCGCGGAAGCGGATCGAGCCAGTCGACAGGTGACAGCTCTGACTATTCACCGAACAGCTCGTCGCCCATCACGCCATTTGGTTCGAGCGAGTCGTCGCTGGGCGGTGTTGGTATACAAACGTCTCGGTCACAGCATTTCGACAGTGGAATCGGCATGCCGATTGGCATGGGCATGGGGATATCCCACCTGAATGGGCATGGCCCACCTGTGAAGGTGAAGGTGCACTTCCATGAAGACATTTTCGTCATCCAGGTGGCGCGGTCGACGGAATATGAGGACCTCGTAGAGCGGGTCGGTAGGAAGATCCGTCTTTGTGGCCCTCGTCGTGACGACGGCCCGCTGCGTGTCAAGTACAAGGACGAAGACGGTGACATGGTATCCTTAGGCTCGACAGAGGACGTGCAAATGGCGTTCGAACAGTATCGGCCAGGCGGACAAGTCACACTTTTCGTGACTTAAGTCGGAAATTATTTATTTTCCCTTCTCGCCCTCAGATCTATCGTCTCTCCACAACTTATCTGTTCAGCATATAACCACGCACGACCACACCCATTCGCATTCGACCCACTGCATTTACCCCTCCGAAAATCACTCCATCCGGCATTCAATACTTGCATTCTTTAGTCCTTTGTCATTCGGAGGTTCTCTTCCTTTTTTTCTTTCTCGCTCTCTGTCTCTGTCTCTCTCCGACATCAATTTTTCATTTGCGTCTCACCTTCTGTATCTGTACCACCCGGCCTTTTCCCACTGCCCACTTTTCTCGGTTTTTCTATTTCGGTATCCTGTCTATAATGTCAGTATACTCCTGATTTCTTGAGGCCTAATTTACGACTATGTTCGTTCCGAGTATATTTTCCCCTTGCTATCTAACCATTATTTGTTGTCCCCTGGATACATTTACGCCCTGGCAAGGCCACTGTCGTTTACTCGAGGAGGATTCCATGTTTTATGTAATGATTATAGAGGAATGCTACTGGCTTGAGACTTCATATCCTCGTAGGCTTGATATATTGTACAGAGAGATGGGCAGTAAGGTAGAATTCATTCATACACAACTAACGTCACATGACCAGTGTGACAATGTCCTAAACAAGTAATTTTTCACAAAATTCAAATTGCAGTAGCACATAGAAACAATATAGAGAAAGTGCTTTCAGGGAAATGTTTTAAATTAGTTAGGCTAGGGTCTGAGATAGTCAATTTCAAGTATGAATGCGTCGTGAAGTCAGTTTAATCAAAATCGTGGGTGAACACGTCAATTTCGACATGTCGCGTCTCGAAACGGTGTGGCTGGCTCTGAACGTGCAGGCTGCATGGGATCTAAGCGTAAATTGACGCTATCAAGGATCGCCAATCTCGCAAAGGCCATCCCAGGCTTACTAGAGTCTCGAAAGCGGATGAAATATGACCCTTGTCATGAGAAAGAAAACACTTTTGCTGTAAGTCATTTGCTGTGATTGCTGTACCAATTGACAATTTAACAATTTACATGCCTGGTATCAGATCAGGCCTTCCGTGGAGCAGGCATTCACACCTGAAAATAGTTCAGATCAGAATCACGACGCGTCGTTCAGCACTAGTGCTCGGGGATTTTCACAGGGCTAATTAGCCCCGGTAAATTAGCGTCAATTTCATTTTGCTCGAAAACCCCATGTATTTTAAAGTAAATTAGCCCAAGGTCGGGAACTGAAAAAAAAAAATATGCTGGAAATTGAAATTATAGATAGTTTGCAAACGCATGCCAAGTACAACTCTCGAACGTCGAGAATGATTGCGGACAGAGTTAACAGGACTTGGATGACATTGAGCCGGGAGGGGTCGAAGACTACAAGTCTGATGCTGAAACTTCATCAAAAGAAACTGGTGATGGTTTGACTTGGCTTGACGGTCCCCCACCAAACCTCGACAATGTGGAGCGACGCGTCTTCAACATCGCAGACACTGTTGATGTTGGTTCATCGTACCTTCTCGATCTGCTTGATTCAACACCGTCTGTGGTGCGGAATCAGCCTGGTAATCGTCCCAAGGCGCCACCATCCTCAGTGCCGATGCCGACGGCTCCAAAGGATAAGGATTGGGCGGTTTGGTGATATCAGATCGGTGATCGTTAGTCGGCCCTCGAGGCTAATTTACATAAAAATTGGTATTTTAAGGCTAATTTACTGGTTAATTAGCGCTAATTAGCCCATACCTAATCTCTGTTAATTTGTTAATTAGCTTTAAAATACGAGGGTAAATTAGAAAAATTCTGAGCGCCTTGCTAATTTACTGGTCAATTAGACATCGTGTGAAAATCCCCGAGCACTATTCAGCACAGGACACAGCTCCACAGCCACATGTAGGAAATGCCGTGCCGACTTCTTCCTTCTATGGAAAATATCGAGCGAAGGCATCAGGACATTGATGCATATGATGAAGGTCTCAATGGCCAACAGGCAGCCTGGGCAGCACGGAAGTACCGTGGTCATCGCGTCCTTCCACAGACTTTGATGGATGACCTCGAGAAAGTGCAACTAACTTAAGTCAAACACACACAGTCCCATCAAACTCTTCATATTTTAATCTGTTCATATTACCTACTCATTTTATAATGATCTTTAACAGTTTATAGTTCTGCCTCACCTTGCAATCATCCTAGTTGATCTGTAGATAATCTCACTTTTGGTATTCCAGACCCACTACTTACTATTAATTCAAACCGCTTGGTATATAGCAACTCAATACATATTAGAAGAATTCCCTGAAAGCAGATTTTGAATTAAAAGGATGGAACGAGTATAGGAGACATTTTATGGCACTTTTTCCTATTTTAGACGAGCATGTCACAAGAAAGTAACACCACGTGATGTTAGTTGTGTATGAATGAATTCTACCTTAAGCAAACTTGAACTAAACATGGAGTGCCCCTTGACAGTTGCAATGTCCCTTTCACGTGCACAATTGCCCCAGCATTTTGCCATGACGGGATCTTGGACGGATTCCACGTGCAGCTTGTTTGACATGGATATATTAGGAATGGGAATGAGCACAAGTTCCGTGACTGGTACTAAGTACTAGTAGCAGCTAGTAGCAGTATTTTCAACTCGTCAGAACGCAATACAGCTCCACTTGAGATTCCGCTTCCGCCTCCGTGTCCATAATTCGCCGATAACTCGGCGTGTTCTAGGATCCGTTGGAGCCACGAAGCCCGAGCGTCGCAAACCTTCGCCGAGTAGCCCGCTATGACGATGGATTTGATACAGGGATCTCAACAAGCGTGCCAATAGAAGGGGCATGCTTGTTGTGTGATGTTGTTTCACGTTCCTCGTGAAATGAAGGGATAGATATTGCCCTCGGGAGTTCATCGCTGCTTATCATAGTATGGCAGCCTGGGGACGGGCTTCCGAGGCATCTCTGCACACCAGCTGAATCCGAACTGGACTCCCAGTTGTGTTTGGAACAGGTTCGGCAGCTATTTATGGGCATGGAACTAGGGCAGAAGCATTCATCGGCGAGTCAACCTTTCCAACAATATTGTATCTCTTCCTGCACAATCCAAGCCATCAGCCATTGCAGAATCGAACCTGTTAACTGCACTCACGTAAAGAAACCATGCCAATCATCCAGGACTTTGCGCTGTCTCTCACTCAAGTCGCTAAAGTCGGCAATCGCATTCTCGGCCTTCAGGCTGGGCATTGCCAGACCTCTGGACCCGTCTTTCCCAGCAAAGATGTTATACGACTTCCCACGGCCGTACATATCTGCTTTACGTGTCACGTCAAAGATGGTTCCTATTAGTTTCAAGGAAATGAGCGACAGCGCAGCGGTAACAAGGGAAGCAAGAAGCTTACCTTTGACGGCAACGTATATCGGCAACTCGGGATTCGAGCCATCGTACATCTTTAGTTGTTCGACAGTGTACACATCCTCTTTCGGGGGGTCGAGGTCGTCTCTCGGAGCTGACATGATGGATTTGGGTGGAGGTTGGGAGGATTGTGCAGGTTGTATGGTGGGTTGGATTTTGACGCGGTGCGCCCAAGAGAGATAGTGATACGCGATGTAAACAAAGAGCGCGAGTGCAAGCGCGTCAAGGGCAATCAGTTTAGACATTGTTCTGGAGTTCTCGAATGAAGAGCTCTGTATGTAGAAGCAGCGGTGGTTGGAAGCTCGATGGTGGAGCAAGACATCTCGTCCTCTCTTTGTATGAACAGGAAACGACGCTGAGCCCACTTTTCGTGTTGTGGTGGATGGTCACCGACCCCCGAAGCCGACCCCTGGCCGACCCCCCGGTCCGGGGATGCCGAACATCTGAACAACGCAACAGTACGTCTGCAACACTTTGTCGATCGACTTGGGCCGCCGTCCACTCTGGAGGTTAACGAGGGAAGGGAGAAGAGTTGAAAACCCCCTGGGTGGATTAATACTACACAGGCGGCTGCATTCAGTTGGCCGTGAACTGGCAACCTTTAAGTTATCTCACTATTGTGGGTTGGCTTTGAAATATAAAATGGGGAAAACCTGCAGCCTGCCCGGCCAAGCGAGGGAAAGATACCAGGGGGCCTGCGATCCCGAACTTCCTTTACAGCACCTGAACCCAACACACAACACCTGGTGGAGCGGGTCGTAAACCGATATTCAGGGCCACAGACCACTATCCCATATTCTTCCGGCCTTCATTGAACCGGGCATGAACCTGAACGGAGACAAGTTGAACAGCCTTGCGTCCAGAAGAAAGTGCACTTAATCGACAGAAAGTAAGCCTACGAAGTATATCACAAAGATAGCAGACCAGAACATCCTCACCCGCTTTGGTACGCCCTGAAACAACACTGGGCGCTGAGCGCTGAGCTTTTGGGTTGCAACTTGAAGCCTGAAGTTTGAACTTGCCAAGTTCAAACTTCAATGTCACCGACCGATCACCGAAGCCCGAACTTGAGCGGTACTGCCGGCGATGCTGAACAACTGTACAAGCCTCACGACAAGTCTGCGACAACTCGTCGGTTAACTTCTGCCTTACTGGAGCAATGGCGCGCCACAGCCCTGGTGGTGGAGGATGTGGTGAAACAATGGTCAAGGAGCCCGAAAGATTATAGACTGAACGTCGAAATATTAAACCTTAACCGCAACACCGGAAACACGTTCTACTTCTCCATTAAGATCGCGCCCAGGCAAGAATGAAAAGTATAGTGGAAAAGGCCACCTCCTGAGTGGAGAAGTGAACTGAAAGATGTTCCTGGTTTCAATATAATAATAATCCCAACAAATAACTTATCACCGTGACTGCGCAGCTGCCAGTGCTGTAACTTCCAAGTCAAGTTGACACAATTCTGAAAAAAAAAACACACCGGCTAGATCGCAGTGACAAGGATGTTCTGGCACGACTCGAGTAACATATCAAGTCTAGGCGCAAGAAAATTCTTTGACAAACTGGTGCTCAAAGCTCAGCCTTAAATTCGAATCAAAAGTGGAAAGGGCTGTTGGCCCCCTTGTATGTTTTCCATTCCGCCATCGAAAGTCTTGTCAGACGGTTTCTCCATCGGATGCGTGTGATAGAATCATGATTGCAGTTACACCCCTGCCACAATCTGGCATGTCCATCATATCAACACCACGTAAGTATCACAATCCATTCCAACTACAGTTCAAACGTATTGATGAATCAACGTGCGGCATGCTACAGGTCCCAGCAATTGGTTAAACCAGAAGGCTTGCGCTGTTTCCGGAGGCACTGGATAGAACTAGGTCCAGCGTGGCCTCAGCCCCTTCGTCAAGCATCAGGATCTTTGCTCATTTTGCTTCCATCTGAATTAGGATTACCCTCTTCATCGCGAACGGTCCCACTTACCACCATTGCCCATCTAGCCCCAGATGCCTCAGAGTTGTCAGTGAAGAGGTTCAGCCATCCTCAAATTCACTAGAGCAAAACTTTTTTTTTTGTCAAACAACCCCTGTCCATTCCATATCCCCGACGGCCAAAGCTGCTGCAACCCCAAGCGGCCCAGGCACATCGAACGACATGTTGCAGATATAATGTTGCGTTGTTCAGATGTTCGGCATCCCCGGACCGGGGGGTCGGCCAGGGGTCGGCTTCGGGGGTCGGTGACCATCCACCACAACACGAAAAGTGGGCTCAGCGTCGTTTCCTGTTCATACAAAGAGAGGACGAGATGTCTTGCTCCACCATCGAGCTTCCAACCACCGCTGCTTCTACATACAGAGCTCTTCATTCGAGAACTCCAGAACAATGTCTAAACTGATTGCCCTTGACGCGCTTGCACTCGCGCTCTTTGTTTACATCGCGTATCACTATCTCTCTTGGGCGCACCGCGTCAAAATCCAACCCACCATACAACCTGCACAATCCTCCCAACCTCCACCCAAATCCATCATGTCAGCTCCGAGAGACGACCTCGACCCCCCGAAAGAGGATGTGTACACTGTCGAACAACTAAAGATGTACGATGGCTCGAATCCCGAGTTGCCGATATACGTTGCCGTCAAAGGTAAGCTTCTTGCTTCCCTTGTTACCGCTGCGCTGTCGCTCATTTCCTTGAAACTAATAGGAACCATCTTTGACGTGACACGTAAAGCAGATATGTACGGCCGTGGGAAGTCGTATAACATCTTTGCTGGGAAAGACGGGTCCAGAGGTCTGGCAATGCCCAGCCTGAAGGCCGAGAATGCGATTGCCGACTTTAGCGACTTGAGTGAGAGACAGCGCAAAGTCCTGGATGATTGGCATGGTTTCTTTACGTGAGTGCAGTTAACAGGTTCGATTCTGCAATGGCTGATGGCTTGGATTGTGCAGGAAGAGATACAATATTATCGGAAAAGTTGTCGATCCTTCCGCAGCCGCACCTCCTGCAAGTGTCAGTGCTCCTGCCTTTATCGAGGCGGTATAGAAAATATGGACGTGAGAAAACAGGACAGACTCTCGACCATAAATGTGAAAGAGCCACCCCACCAGATGAACTGTCCTCACCCCGCCGACTTGGAGATATTCGGCGCCAGAAGTGCTGTCGAACGGAAGGAAATTCGTGGTGTCATGTGTGCCGCCACTGCCGCGAGAACATCAAGAGGGCAGAGTGGTCAGAACCATGGAGTTTGCAGGAAAGCCACTTACATAGTATGTGTTAACCAAAATAAGCGAAGAAGCGGGTCATTTTCACCTGGATGGTTCTACGAGCGTCGTAGTGTATATATGCATCCGTTCTATATTCTCGGTATCTGAATACAGAGAAATGCGTGCCTCAGTCACAGTATATCGATTGAATGAGAATTGACTACTGAAGTTGGACACAGCGAGCAGACGACTGTAAGCCACCAACCTTAACCATCAGAGCAATATCGAACAGATTGACCGGCTGATGAAGCCTGCTCCACAGCTCCCAACCAATCACAGACTGGTCAGTCTGTTTGGTCAAAGTCTGCTGAAGTGCTCTATTCTTGCATGAAAATTCGACAGGGACGGATAACATTAGTTTAGTACAGTACATGAATGAATTCGAAGGGGCGAAATTGAAGTCCAGGAATGTGGGAGGCATGGTAATACCAATAGGAGTAAAGAGCGAACCAAAAGCAAAAGTTGCTTCGGTCTGATTCCAGAAAATAATTTCATGATGCAGTAGTCGTCTATCTCACCTACTTAGTAGGCGTCTTTTCTCTTTCTGTACCGTCCAAACACCCCACATGCCGATGCACAAAACCCGAGCACAAGAGCCACAAGGGCACCCAGTGTCAACCAATTCGCATTGCCGAACTGTGCTGGAATATTTTGTTCCCGATAACGATGCCGTGTAACGCCGAAAAGGACCATGTCGATGATCCATACGCTGAGCGTGATCATACCTGCGAGGCCAGAAAGCAGCGACATGAGTATTGTGCCCACGCGATGGTAAGAAGCGCCACAGAGCCCGAAAAGGAGCGCCAGTCCTGACAGGCCTGCGGCTATCGGATGGAGAATGAGGGTAAAGGTGAGGTTGTGGATAATGCGGGTGTTGAGATTACTGGTACTAGGGAAGGAGTACCTGTAAGATGCCGCACAAGAGACGGAGAAAGGTCGAAATGCTTACTTCAAGCCCTGGAATTCATAGCCCAACTTAGCCTTGCTGCCCGTAAACCCCAAAATGCCGTAGCGTATCTGATTTTGTCCTGTGCCCACGTTGAGAAATGATATTTTGTCCCATGTTGGACTTGAGATGCTGACCTGATAAGAGATGGATTAATAGATGAGGATGATAATCAAGATGATGATGCCTACAAAGATCAACAGAACAGTAGCGGCGAAGCAAAAAAATAGTCCTGGGACAGCTGCAGAGGCTGCCATCGTTATCGTTGTGTCGTTAGCTAGTCACTTTGAGTATTTTCGCTAAGAGGAACGATTGAAAAAGCAGAACTCACTATTCACGAGCAGACGTGAGGGCGGGAGTAGCTGACGCGAAGGAGTTGGGGAGATAAGACGAACGTGGATCTGCACTGAGCGATGGAATATATAGGCACCGCAAGCTAGTTCCTAATCGGGAAATGACGTATTTTGAGGAAAGTTAGGCACTTGCCAGTGCTAACCTATGCATTGGGTCGTGGAGCAAGCAAAGCGGAAGTACACCACGGGACTGACAGGTATCCGCAGTCCAGTATGTGGATGGCTGAAATGGCTGCAATGGTGGAAACTGCGCTGGCTGTGTCGAGCAGTGCGACTCGGAGTCCAAGAGCCTTGTCACGAAAGAAGGCATCCGCAGTGCAAGGTAGTACTTGCCAGTGGTACGAGAATGTCATAAGCATTCCTCCCTTGGGTGTGGGTCTCTAGAGACCCTTCGTGAGCAGAAGAAGTCTGCAACGAGTATGAGTTCGGAACTTTAAATTGTCTTGCTCGGCTGTCTCCGCATTATGTAAAAGTCGTACAGGCATCAGGACAATTTTAAATGCAAGTCTAACGAGCTACGACGTGCCTTCGTCGCAGGGCTCGCGTTGCTTGCCTATGACCTGTATACTACAATGTTTAATCCTACCACACCTAACAGACCATTGAACATACATGCACCACATGCATCAGGAAAATCCAATGCCGACTTATCATACTTATTCCTCCTTATTCTCACTTAATTTCAAAGCAAATTCTCCTTATTCGCTTCCTTAGTACTTCCTTATTTCGCTTATTCTAAGTATATGCTACAAGGTCATCAGAGGATTCTAAGGAGCAATCTAAGGACATTAAGCAGCTACAAAAGTAGATGTAAGCATAGTTTTAAGTGTCAAAAATCTCAACAGGCCGTCAATATCAGCTCTCATAAGCATCATTAAGGAAATTCAGCCAGAAAAACGTGTATATTCCATCATCTAAGGAAGTACGGAAAGTGTAATCTAATCAGAATTGAAGATCGTAAGGAAATTCATCGTGCATATAAGAAATGATCAAGGACAAAAAAATAGAGGAGCACCATGATAATCGGCAGGGGTTGAATAAACGTCACATCCTCGTCACCTCTAGAATAAATAATCAGTTAGTAACTAGAAGGCAAGCCAAGCAAGATAGACGTTCATACAATCAGAATCATCTTCACCACTAGAGGAATGATCGATGATGTTGGCACGAATGTCGTCGTCATCGTTGTCAGGGATGTCGATAATATCCTCATCTTCGATATTCTGGCTGGCCTTCATGTACTCGGCAGACATTGTAATGATTTCGTCGAATCGAGAAGCAGATAATTTTTTTGCTGATTTAACATAAGAAGAACAGCGTCCGCCCCATGTTGCCTCATTGAACACTGTGAACTGATTAGAGACCTTCCCTGTGGCTTGATTTAATTGCTTTGGAAGTGTTGGGATTCACCCCTTGGCCTTTTGCACCATCTCGACGGTGATTATTCCCGACGCGATGAGCTTCAATGCATGTTCAACCTGCTACGTGTTAGGACAACACAAACCCTAAGGCTCGCGCTGGCTCTCACAGTTGAACAAGGGGGGGGGAAAGGATCTTATAATCTTAAGGCAGTCGCACAGAGTTGTGGATATACCTAAGAGAACTCAATTAGAGTCTCTAGGCGTAATATTAACATCTTTAAATACTACAATACATGAGTTAACCATGAGGTAAAAGCATGTGCTACATGAGGCGTGATGACCATGCTTGAATCATGCGGCATGCGTGATGGTCGGCCGCCATGCGTTTACCATGTGTCCGCTAACTCTATAATAACTACAACAAGTGTAAATAAAGAGAAATGCGTAACTAAATAGTTTAAAATGTCTTTGGAAAATCGTACTCTTGACATCACCCCCTCTTTAGGGCTCAGATTCCAGACAAGACACAAGGCCCTCCGGAGTCTCTGTGAAGTTTTCGTACGGGCAGAATTGAAAATGCGCCAACGACCTAAGTCGACGCGGGGTGGCGGGGTGCGTTCGGTGGAATGCCGCGATAGCATCCGTTGCGTGTTCAAGGTTCGCGGCAGGCTCCCAGGTGTTGTTTTCCTCAGTATACCCTTGCCATTTCACCAAGTACTGCAGCTGGTTGCAGCGCAGCCTTGAATCCAGTACCTCTTCCACGTGATACTCTAGCTCTCCTTCTATCTCTACGGGTGGTGGTGCTTCGGCTCGCTGCTCCGGGATCGTCAATGCCGTGTGAGGCCTGACCCTGGACACATTGATCACCAGATGGATCTTGATCGATGTTGGTAGTTTGAGTTTCACGGCGTTCTGGGATACGATCTCCGTGATGGGATAGGGGCCCAAGCGCTTTTCTGCCAATTTGTGCGAGGGGCAATTCAGCTGCAAGTCCTCAGACTCCAGCCACACCTTGTCACCTACTTTGTACGCCGGAGCTTCTCCCCGTATCTGATCCGCGTACCTCTTCATCTCGTCTCGCGCTTTTGTTAGCGCGGCGTGCGCCTCCTCATGCACTCTCTTCATTCACTCTGCAAAGTCATCCACTGCTTTGACTTTTCCTTCCCTTCTCGGTTCGAAACCCATCCTGGGGTTGTAGCCATAATTAGCATAAAACGGCGATACTTGAATTGCCGAGTGGATGCGGTTGTTGTAGGCGAACTCGCCCAACGTGATCCATTCCGGCCAGTCATCCTGCTGATGATTAACAAAGAGCCTCAGGTACTGCTCAACCTCCTGGTTGACTCGTTCAGTCTGTCCGTCAGTCTGCGGGTGATAAGCCGTAGACGTTTTTGTTTGTATTTTTAATAATTTATTTAATTCTTGCATTAGCGCAGCTGCGAATTGAGGACCCCGATCAGATATGATTGAATCTGGGAGTCCGTGGTACTGCCACACATTATCACGATATAACTTAGCCAGGCCAAGCGCGCTTGTCTCCTCCGTTGTGGGGATTGCGTGCATTTGCTTCTTCGCTCGATCAACTACCACTAAGAGCGCGTCGTATCCTTGCGCCTCTGGCAGCCCTGTAATGAAGTCCGCGGAGATTGCTCTCCATGGCTCCGTAGGGGAGTCAATCGGTTTCAGCTTGCCCGCTGGAGGTTTTGGCACATTCTTGTACCGCTGGCATTTGTCGCAGCCGTCTACATACTCGAACACGAACTTTGTCATGTTCAGCCACCAATAATTACAAGCCACCAACTCCAAGGCCTTCCACTGCCCTGGATGCCCTGCGATTGCCGAGTCGTGGTGCAACTTCACGATCTCGCATCTCAACTGTACCTCCCTTGGTACGTACACTTTCTCTCTGAATAACACCAGCCCCTGCTCTTTGCTCCATTCCTCTGTCCTCAGCCGTTTTGTCGGCGATCTCTTCAACTCTTCCACTGCCTTTACCACCGACTCATCCCATTCTTTCGCTTTCCGCACTCTGCTCAACAACTTCTCCTTGGAGCCTTCAATCAACAGGTGACCGTGCTGCGTTGCCTTGATCGCGAAGAATTCCGGCTTAAGCAGTGTCACATCTTCGTTGTCATGCTCCCCGTCTCTCTTGAAGTCTGGCCTCCTGGACAGGGCATCGGTCTTTCCCATTGCCGTGCCAGGCTTGTTGACCAGCTTGAAGTCAAATCTTGATAAATAAAGCGCCCACCGCGCTTGCCTCCTGTTCAACTTCTTTGACGTCATGAAGTATTGGAGATTGGAGTGATCCGTCCAAATCTCGATCTTATGTGTCGCACCTTCTAAATGGTGCCTCCATGCCTCCAGCGCCCTGATGATGCCGAGCATCTCCCGGTCATGTACGTCGTAGTTTTGTTTGACGTCATTTAATGACTTGGAGATGAAGGCGCACGGCCTCCATTTTCCGTCCTCCATCTTCATCGACAACACCGCCCCTGTCACTACTCCAGAAGCGTCCGCTTCGACTCGCAAGGGCTTGGAAGGATCTGCGGTAGCGAGGATCGCGTTCCGTGTGAAGAGCGCCTTGAGTCCGTCGAACGACTCCTGTTGTTCCGTCCCCCATTCCCACTTCTGATCCTTCCTCAATAATTTATTCATAGGCACGGCTACTTTGGCAAAGCCCTCGGCAAAGTGTCGGTAGAAATTTGTGAGACCCAGAAAGCGTTGGATGTCTTTAACTGATCTCAGAACCGGCCACTCCTCTATCGCCTTCGTTTTTTCTCGGTCCATCTTGATTCCCGAGGGGGTAATGTGCAGCCCCAGGAATTCGACTTCATTGACTTCGAATTCGCATTTCTCTGGTTTCACGAATAGATCGTTTTCCTCTAATCTTTTCAACACCTCTTCTACGATTTCGTTATGTCCATTTTTGTCCTTTGTAAATATTAAGATATCGTCTATATATACTACTACTGACCCCTGGTCGATGAGGTCCTTCAGCACACCGTTCATCATGGTCTGGAACGTGGCTGGGCTGTTGCAAAGTCCGAAGTACATAACCAACGGCTCGAACGTGCCCCTGTGGGTCGTGAACGCCGCTTTCCATTCATCACCTTCTTTTACCCTGACGTTATTATATCCCCATCTCAAGTCCAACTTTGTAAATATTCGGGCACTACCTACTCTGTCTATTAAGTCACTGATAAGCGGCAACGGATAATTATTACATATTGTCCATGCGTTTAGATATCTGTAGTCCTGCACCATCCTTTTTTTTTTGTCTTTCTTTGGGATGAAGAACACGGCTGATGTTTGTGGCGACTTGCTCTCTCTGATGTATCCCTTTTCTAATTGATCGTTCAAGAAGTCGTCGACTTCGCCTTGTTCTTGCGGTGAGAGCCTGATGTTCTTGGCTTTCTTGGGCTCGTAACCGGGTTTCATCTCGATGGCGTGATCCCACGGTTTCCGTTTCGGCATGCGTTCAGATGCTTTCTTCGAGAACACTTTCATCCACCTCCGGAACCTACGCAGAATCTTTGCCTCGATCTCCGACTCCGTCATTTGGATCTCGTGCTCCTCATCACGCACCGGATTTGCATTCTCTTCCTGGATAATCTCCTCCAGGATCCCATCTCCGTCTGCCATCATTCCTCCTGCCTGAATGAATGTGTCTTTGTCCTCTACTTCCTCGATCGTGGGACGATACTTCTGTCGCTCGGCCAACTTCCTCCTGGCCCTTTCTTTCTTCGCAGTTCTGATAAATACATTGCACTCCTGAGGGCAGCACGTCATTCTAACCTCCCCGTTATCCCAGTTAATGTCCGGGTTGTGCTTGCGCAACCACGGGTGTCCTAGGATCACCGTCGTCTTTCCCAGGTCGCACACCTCAAAGACGGCCTTCTCTTTGTGACCTCGGAACGACACCATCAAGATGATCTCTTCTGTGATCGACCCGCCCTGATTTAAGGTACCATCAATGTTGTAAACCCTGATCGGTTGATCCAGGGTCCGAGTCTTAAGTCCGCTTTTGTGTACGAATTCCCGATCCACAAAAAGTCCGGTAGCCCCGCTATCTAATAGTGCCCTGACTGTGCAGGCGTCATGTGTATCTAAAGTAGTAATCGTAATAGGTATCATAATATAATTTCATTTTTTACTTTATTTGATCTTACGAAATGTCGTACCCCCTCTTTAGGCTTGTCAGTAACAATGTCTAATTTAGTAACTACAGGTACATGAGGAATTAAGCACGCCTCCAGGGCGCCAAGCCGAATTGAATCGGTCCCCTCACCGTTGTGACTGACTACTGTATTGCTATCTAAGCTAACTACTGTATCAGTGTCTGTTTCCGAGTCAGAGTCCATTTCTTGTACCGTAAGTCCGTCATACTTATTCTTGGAAGCAAGCGAGGGGGGTCTCACTGGCCTCCTGTGGGAAAATCCTTCTTGGCCTTTGCATCGGCCTCTTCTGCTAACTTCGCGGTCCAGTACCCGCGCAAGTCCTCGTAATTCATCGCCCTGATGTCCAGGCGCGATCTGCAGTCGCGGGCCATGTGCCCTGGCTTCCTGCACTTGTAACAAACGAGTGGTGAGCGCTTTGCGCTCCTGTCCACGTCCATCGCATTCGGGTCGCGTGCTCGAGCTGGGGTTGTATGCCCCTGAGCCTGCTGGCCCCACTGCTGTCTCGCGGGTGGTTGTTTGCCTGCCCGGTGTGGTGCGGGCGCTGTTTGCCCCGCCGCTGCTGTTGGTGCTGCTGATGCGGCCTTCTGTCCGAAGCGCCCTGCAAACAGCTTCTGCTCCGTCCTGGCTTGTCGCCACTGACGGTCCATCCTCATCGCTTGCGCGTACCACTCGTCGATGGTGGTGGGGGGATGGTCGAGATTGTTGAGCCGCTCTCGCAACGGCGCCTTTAACAACCGCTTGAATTCATAGATCAGCGGGGTGTCAGAGTAACCTGACTCGTGCGCCGCGATCTTGAAGTTCTGGACGTGTTTGTCCGCGGTGTTGTCTCCCTGGACCATCGTGGTCAGTTGGAAGACCTTGGTGTCCCTGACGTTGGGATCGCCGAAAGATGATCGCAGAGCCGTCATCAGTTCCTCTGCATTCGCAAAGGGCGGGGCTCCGCGCATCATCTGCTTAACTGCTACCTCGCGCCACTTCGCCGCTGTGCCGCCTTGGAGGTACGACAAGATCCAAATGATCTTCGCGTCCTCTGATTGGAACTCGTCAGGGCAACCGTGTGTGTACATGTACACAGCCGTCTCGAAGCTGTTGAGTTCGTCCGACTTGCCAGAGAAGGGGAGTGGGGTGGCGACTTTGGGCATGCGGAAAGACTTTCCGCCGGCCGCTGTGGATTCTGCGCGCATTGCCTCGTTGGCGCACTCTTTCTCTCGTTTCTGCTCCATGAGGATCTCGAGCAGTTGGTCACGCTTGGCGCGTGCTTGTGCGAGGAGTTCCTCTAGAGATTGGATTGGGGGGGGTTCAATGGGTGCTGGCACCTCGACGTTCTCGATGTTGGCCATGGGAAAGAGCAGAGGGGGAAGGAGGAGAGGTGTTGGGGGTGTGGAGAGGAGTCGGGTGCATGGGGAATGTTCGGTCCAATCGCTGATGGCGGGTGAGGGTGAGCGATGGGTGAGGGGAAAAGCAATAGTTCCCTGGAGCGGGCGCGCGACCCTGCTGTGCTCCTTGGGATTGAAAATGGGAAGACGTCGCTTTTGGGGCAACGTGAAGAAAAGTAAGGGCGAGGACTCTTGCGTGATGTAGAGCCGCGGTCAATCACACTACGCGCACGCTCTCAGAACAATTGGATGGTGTCCTGCAATTGTCTGTGTTGAGTGGTCCTCGGTCCGTTTGAGGGGATGCTCAATGGGATCAACCCAGATGAACGGTCGCTACGACTGTTCAATGGCGTCAACGCCAGAGGAACGGGGAGTGGGGTTTGGGGAAGAGTGCCATGTGAAGCGGGCGGAGTGAGTATAAAGAGTGGAGCGGGGGCGAGCGTACCGTCGTCTCCACCGTACCTTCAGGACAATTGTTTGTCCAAAGTAGGTGCCGACGAATGTGTACAGGTATACACGGCCTTGAGGGGAGCGGAAGTGTGAGCGGTGGAAAGTGGAAGGCGTCTTGTCTTAGCGATGGCGGTGCAGTGTTGCGCGCGTCGTTTCAGGTGAGGCCTGGGTAAGATGATGAGAGTGATAGAAAGGTGTGAGAGGGAGTGCGGGAGGAGGGAATCGAGTTCTTCTGTTAGGACAACACAAACCCTAAGGCTCGCGCTGGCTCTCACAGTTGAACAAGGGGGGGGAAAAGGATCTTATAATCTTAAGGCAGTCGCACAGAGTTGTGGATATACCTAAGAGAACTCAATTAGAGTCTCTAGGCGTAATATTAACATCTTTAAATACTACAATACATGAGTTAACCATGAGGTAAAAGCATGTGCTACATGAGGCGTGATGACCATGCTTGAATCATGCGGCATGCGTGATGGTCGGCCGCCATGCGTTTACCATGTGTCCGCTAACTCTATAATAACTACAACAAGTGTAAATAAAGAGAAATGCGTAACTAAATAGTTTAAAATGTCTTTGGAAAATTGTACTCTTGACACTACGGCCATGAGGATGTGACATCGTCGCGATGGTGACACTTACTGCGGCTGTTGCGATGGCGAGAGCTCCATATGGCTGAGAATCATCAAGCCCGTTGATCTTCTTGGCACCCTTAACAGCAGTGAGATGAGATGCGAAGGTTTGCAGGATGAAGGGGCCACAGAAGGCCCCTTTGAATTTCTGTGAAATGTGTCGATAGCATGAGACAAAATGATCAAGCAAATATATTTACCTTAGCGTCGTTGCCGTTAGCCTTGTGGTAAAGAAAATGAAGATGTTCAAGGTACTGGGCTGCAAATTCTTGGCAATTCTTGTTGGAGTTCTTCAAGTCCAGGTTTGCATTGCAAAAGGCGAGGACGATGGCAATCGCCGTCAATCCCATGGTGCTGCGCCACGAGTCCGAAACACGTTGCATAGTCTGTAATGTAAATGTTTTCAAAACTCATAAATTGACAATTAATATGTACCAGCTGATATACGGCACTCGATTGGGTGATCTTGTAAGATGTGTCACTGAAAACCGTGTCCCAGATCTTTTGCATAGCCGTACACCCGACCTTGACATTGTGGTCAAAGGGGTTGTCTCACCAAGAGATGTGCATCATAAATGTTGGGACAAAAACACGATGCCAGACCTGACGATCAATATCGCGTGGAAGTTTGTCGTTCTTGAATTTCTTGTTCTCTGTCACTTTGATTTTTCTTTCAGTCATGAGTGCCTGGTTTGAAGTCTAGACATGAGTTCATACATCATGATAAAAAAAATGCTTACCTTGCTGTTCAACCGTCTCTTGCCTTTGATGGGAGAGGCGTGTGCCGCATCGCGTTCAACACCAGCAGTTTCCTCATGATCTGAGAGACCTCCATCATACGTGTAAATAGAATCTGGATCTTGTTTGATTTTGACGTAGTCTTGAGTGCTAGTGATGGTGATATTGCTGGTAAGAACAGAGCTGGTGACACAAGAAGAGGCACTCATTAATGCCGGTGCGGTGGAGCTGTGGCGATTAGTGCTTGATTTCCCTGTCTTGACTGTTGCCTGACCGGTAACTGGTTTGCACTGGACGGGATGGACTTTGCCCAAGTCTCAACAGTGGAGGACTTGATCTTCTTCTGAGGGGGGTCACTAAGTGTCTAATAAAACAATGTAGTGGGATCAAGCATCAGCATGATGGTTGTCAACTTGAATAAGTAAGGTACATACACCCTGACATCACCTGGGAGATTGTTCTGATTTGGACGCTTGGTGATCGGTTGATCTCCGAGTCCTTTCTCTTTGCCTCTTTTCTTTCCACCCTCATTCTCTTCCCCTCGTCGATTCCACTGGGGGCCATCGCCGAAACGCTGGGGTACATCCTTTAACTGACTGTTAACCTCAGTAACTGCCACTCGTACCTTCTCTTTCACTGCAACCTCTGCCTGCTTCTGACTCACTCCACTGGTGCCATTGACACCCACTCCCATCTGACCTTGCTGAATGGCTGTAATAGCCTCACGTACACTGTCATATCCCATGCAAGCACCCCTCGGAACTCTGCCTCGGAACTCCGACGGAACTCCATAGGAATTCCGAGTATTTCAAATTCCTCATTTCAAATTACCTCTCCTGTTTTACTTACATCACATCTTCCGTAGTTTACTCAAGTCTGTTCTTCATCATAGATATCATCACGAAATTTGTACTCGGAACTCCGCAAAACTCCGCCGCAGCTACACCGAGTACTAGCCTTAGTATAAAACTACTTTACATACTTTGTATTCTTGAGTTCAAATATTAGTTGTTATCAACTTATCATTTGTCAACTTTAAGACCTCGAACTTCTATCTTAATCTTCGGACCTCCGGACCTCTACTTCATTCCTGTCCCTTACTTCGGACTTCCTAATCGGAACTCCGCTTTTGCACCTTTTCCTTACCTCGGACTTCCGCACGGACTTCCGGACTTTTCAGTTCCTTGCAAATTGGACACCGAGCGTAGAGAAGGGTGCAACCTCTTAAAGGTTGAAGCCAAGTCCTCGTCGTACATCGGAACTCCGCCGGACTCTGCCGATTTCCTGCGCCTTAGGATCAGTTCTTAACAGTATATTTGAACTCACACTTCTTACGCTCCTTACGACAACCCCCATTCTAATTATCCTACTCCCAGACCATGCACACTCGTAGCAGACTTCAAGTGATACGTCGTCCATCTAGGCATTCATCATCTTTTGGTCAACAACCCATTTCAACCTTTGCTACCACTCCTAGATCGTCCAGCATGCCCCCAGGAATTAGTCTTATCAATACCCAAAACTCCGAAAATTCACCCTCTACAACATTGCCCATTCCCCGCGGAATTTCCGTGAACAATCATTCTGGTAACCATGATCCTGATGGTAATGATCCAGACGATAACCCTGACCATTTTTCGGACTCCGCCGCGGGCTCCGAGCCTAACAATAACCAACAATTTCTTAATGTCCTCTACAAACTTGCAGAAAGTATCCGGACTTCAAGTCAATCCCAGAATCAGAAAATCAAGGTCCGAGTACCTGATACATTTGATGGATCGGACCCCCGCAAACTCCGAGATTTTCTCATTTCATGTAACCTCCATTTCCGTGATCAACCTGCACTTTTTTCCTCTGATGAAAAAAAGATCTTATTCATTCTATCTTACCTCAAAGGCTCTGCCCTTGGTTGGTTTGAACCAGGTCTTATGGACATCAGCAATAGTTCCCATTGGATGTGGAATTTTGAAGCATTCATCAATGAACTTGAAACCAATTTTGGCCCACATGACCCTCTCGGAGATGCCGAGAAATCCCTTTTTGCTCTCAAGATGAAGGAGTCCTCACACATCATCACATACAACGTCACATTTTGGAAATTAGCTGCTAGAGTCGATTGGAACGATTCAGCACTCCGTGAAGCGTATTTCTGCGGACTTCCGCTCCGACTCCGCACTGAAGTCCTCCGAGGAGGCAAGCCAACATCCCTGCAATTCCTCCGTCTCAAGGCCCAGGATGCCGATGAAGTTTATTGGATGCAAAAGGACGAAGATACCACTGACAGTGAGTCAGACACTGATGCATCAGATTACTCGTCCTATTCCGACGGAATATCCGCTACCTCCGCTAACTCCGCCGACTCCGCCGCTTCCAATATGACCCCTGAACCTACTATTCACAATGACAACTCTGGTGACATAGCACCTTCCATTCCCAACAAGCTAGGGAAAGATGGAAAGCTTACCGGAGATGAACGAGCCCGCCGTTACAGGGAAGGCTTATGCCTTTACTGTGGGATTGCCGGACATGAAGCTAGGGATTGTAGCAAGGCAGCAAAAGCTAAGGCTCGTGCTACAGCTATTATTAACCCTGGGGAACCCACGGACTTTTCGGCAGCCTCCGCAGACTCACAACATTGATCCCCTCACTAGTCCCTCCAGCACGTACTTACTGGTTGCATTATTACCAACGTGCATTTTTCGGAGATCCGCCGCAACCCCGCCGTTCTTATACACTTCCTATCCCTCTTATGACTATTTATTATCCGTCTATGATCACCCTTTCTGACTGCGGCTCTCCTCATTATTAGATTTGTCTATACCTCCGATCGGACTCCGCCGCTTTTACCGGCATTTTAATGCAACAAGTAACATTGTGGTACTGGCGAGTCAATGCATCACCTTTGTCACCTGGCTTTACTCTTCCTGCTCTTCCGTCTTTTGGACTTTTTGGCTTAGGCAATTACAATCCGTTGATTGGTTAGCCCTATGGTCAAATAACTTTCCAGACTTCTGAGTATAGAGGTCTAGCACTGTTAACACCCTTGGGTAATGCTATACCCTTTTTTTTGAGAGCTAACCCTCTTACCCTCGAGCCGGGTCAACCCTCGGAAAGTGCGCCGGAGTTTCCGCGCACCTCCGATATTTTTGTGTTCAACATTCTTATCCCTTCCCCAATCCTATCGACCACTTATCATTTCACTTCCAAACCCCCACGGGACCTCCGCAAAACCCCGCTCTTACCTCCGATAATAACCTTTCTATTGCCCTCATCAATATCCAATACATGCCACGGACTTTCCATGGACTTCCGAAATCATTAATTCCTCCTCCGTCTTTAACCTCGTACCACCATTAGACTTCGTGAAGCATTAACTGGACATCCGCACGGACCTCCGACGGACCTCCGCTGTGGACACCAATAATTTCGACCCCTACTTCACCATCTTACATTACTTACATCACCTACTTCACCTTCAGACTTCCTATCACAAACAGTACTTTCATTCAAGAACAAAGTCCTTCAATACCTACAAAACAACGTCACTCCTTTTTATGTATGTGTCACCTTTGCTTATAATTTACTTACCAAAACCCTGCACCATTTTATGATCTACATTCACCCTCCTTATGACCATTTACCTTTACATTTTACTACGACCCCACCATTCCTTTCTTACCTTTCCCAACCCATCACTGGCAGTATATGGCCTCGAGGGCTCGGCCCAAAGGGGGAAATACTGTCATATCCCATGCAAGCACCCCTCGGAACTCTGCCTCGGAACTCCGACGGAACTAATTTGAAATGAGGAATTTGAAATACTCGGAATTCCTATGGACCTCTCCTGTTTTACTTACATCACATCTTCCGTAGTTTACTCAAGTCTGTTCTTCATCATAGATATCATCACGAAATTTGTACTCGGAACTCCGCAAAACTCCGCCGCAGCTACACCGAGTACTAGCCTTAGTATAAAACTACTTTACATACTTTGTATTCTTGAGTTCAAATATTAGTTGTTATCAACTTATCATTTGTCAACTTTAAGACCTCGAACTTCTATCTTAATCTTCGGACCTCCGGACCTCTACTTCATTCCTGTCCCTTACTTCGGACTTCCTAATCGGAACTCCGCTTTTGCACCTTTTCCTTACCTCGGACTTCTGCACGGACTTCCGGACTTTTCAGTTCCTTGCAAATTGGACACCGAGCGTAGAGAAGGGCGCAACCTCTTAAAGGTTGAAGCCAAGTCCTCGTCGTACATCAGAACTCTGCCGGACTCCGCCGATTTCCTGCGCCTTAGGATCAGTTCTTAACATACACCCTGTTTCTTCTTACCCAGTTTCTCCGTTGATTCTTGCTCCACAGCGTGCTCTACGGCTTTGGGCTTCTTTGATGGTGGTGCTTCCATGTCACTTTCAGTCTCAGTATCATGCTCTTGTGCCTTTAACCTCCAATACCTCAATGGCAGATTTACGCCATCGCTATCAGTCTCCTCCAAAACCTGTCCCTGCCATGACCTCTTGGCCCTCTTGACCATGAACGGCTTGCTATCACCTTCAAAATTTTCGGCAATGGTTGCAAGCTGTTTGGTGGTTGTCAAACCAACATTTCCGGCTGTGCCTGACTTCGTCGCTTTGTTGGCTGCTGCAGCCGGAGTCGTTTTCTTCTTCCCCTTTGGTACAGACATAATTTTGGCAGATTGCATGGAATTATCTGACTCATCAGCAGATTCATCAGGTGGAGTATATGTATGCTTATCAGGGTTAGGCCCATCATCTTTGCTGGTCCCAAGACCTGCATCTGAATCTGGCTGGCTGCCACGAGGCATGAAGTTGGGTCAAGGCGTGGCATCAATGAGGTCCTTGTTGTTTCTCGCATTACTCTCAAACTCAGCGACGCGCTTGATGCGGGCTTCTTGGGCTTGCTTCTTGGCCGCATTAGCTGCTTCCTTGGCTTTAGCAGCTGCCTTCACCTCTGCTGAGGTTCGACATGGTGCTGGTTTGGTAGCCAGGCCTGGGTGTTGGGAGGCATCAGATGCACGAGTTCTGCGGGAAGACATGTAGAGAGGGGACTGTTGCTGAAAGGTATGTGTTTTGGAATTCAACTGTGCAATGTGTTGGCTGAACTTTGAACTTAGCCAATTAAGGTTCTGGCACAATGTATGTTTCCACGCCTGTCAATCTATTTATACAAGTTGTCCAGCCCTTTGCTCGTATATCTTCCTGTCTGTAGATGTAGTACCCTTCTTTGTATCTACACTCCTGCATCCTCACCTATAGTTCTGTACTATTCAAGTTTCCAGCTCTTGTCATACTAATCTACCCACAGTCTTTGGTCATATCACCTGCTGATTGTTGCCTCCTCCCATATTTTGGCTCCCTTTTGTTGCATTTGTTTTTGTATCTACACTCTATTGTGTCTTGGGCCTTCATCTACCTGCAAAACTGCAACCTCTACTGGTAGATCCAGTACTCATATTTACAACATTGTGCTGCTTGCATTTTTGGACGTGCCTGAATTTTTGGGTGTGCCTGCATCCTGCTCAAATTGTTATATCTGCTGGTGGTGGTGTATCCCTGTGTGTGGCCATTCCAACTGCATCTGTATTTCAAGTTGCACTCCTCCCTCCCACTGGATCTCTACAGTTGAACCTTGTTGCATTCCTGCATTATCTGCACACATTCCTACCAGCATACCCTTTCATCTACACCTCTACCACAAGGAGAAAGTCCTCATCTCAAAACATGCAAAGCAATATCCATACTCCTGCAGCTATTCGGCCTAAATTCCAGTGTTTGCAGTGTATTTGTCGATTTTATAACAGAGCTGGACTCAAGAACCATGTTCGTACAATGCATGGGTCTCAGGCAACTAGCAGTCAAAAAAGTCAAACATCATCCCCAGTTCCTGACCATCCCCCATCTCCACACCAATCAGACAGTAAAGGGGAACCTTTACATCCAGATAACTTTTCATTTGAAATTCATGATCAAGAATTTCCTTGCTCATCACCACCTCTTTTTTCCCCTGATGTTGTACCCATGGATGTTGACTTTGAATCACCATTTCCTGATGACTATGATGAAGATGATGATTATGGCCACAACAATAACATGGATTTATATGATCAAGATCTCAGTCACACTGGCAGCTCCCCTCCCATTATTCCAAGCAGCCCACAGCATGAATCCAGGCCACATGGACATCAACAAACACCTGCAAATGATAATTTTCTCAGGAGAATCTATCATGACAAACTCAATGGTGAGTTTATACCATATTTTTGTCATCTCAAATTTTAAATAATTTATGTATCACATCCAGGTCAGAAATGTGATCAACATGGTGTTAATATTGCTGTGGACTCTCCTCCACCTCCTTGCAAGTCTGGCAATGGGCCCAATGACTGGACACCCTATGCAGGGCGAGTTGAATTTGAACTTGCTGATTTTCTATATCGTCAAAATCAAATGTCAGCATCTGACATTGACACCTTGCTCAATCTGTGGAGTGCTTCAGCAGCTGCACATGGTGGATCAGCACCATTTCAGAACCACAAGCACTTGTATGATACAATTGATGCTACTCCTCTTGGTGACATTCCATGGAAGAGCTTCTCTCTCCACTTCAATGGAAATCGACCAGAAGGTGAAGTTCCATCTTGGATGGATGCAAGCTATGATGTTTGGTTTTGTGACTCCCACCAACTTGTTCACAACATTATTTCAAATCCAGACTTTGAAAATGGATTTGACTATACTCCATATCAGGAGCATGATGCTAATGGATCTCGTCGCTATCATAATTTAATGTCTGCAAATTGGGCATGGAAACAGGCAGTAAGTATTATTATTAATCTGGTATTTTATTTAACATGTACATAAATATCCATTGTTTGTTAGGACTCAATTGCTGAGAATCCAGAAACTCATGGTGCTTTTTTCTGCCCAATTATACTGGGAAGTGATAAGACAACTGTTTCTGTTGCTACTGGCAATAATGAATACTGGCCTGTTTATCTCTCTGTTGGAAACCTACATAACAATGTTCGACGTGCACACTGCAATGGCCTTGTGCTTCTTGGCTTTCTTGCAATTCCAAAAAGTATGTCACAATTTCAGAAAGCAGCTTTTGTATTTAAACAAAATTATTATAGCTAATCATGCACATCAAAATGATGCTGAATTCTGTAAATTCCGCTGCCAGCTCTTACACTCCTCATTAGCCAAAATTCTTGAATCTCTCAAACCCTTTATGACTGAACCAGAGATTGTTCATTGTGCTGATGGATATTTTTGGAGAGTCATTTATGGGCTTGGACCATATATAGCTGATTATCCAGAGCAAGCACTTCTTGCTTGTATTGTTCAAGGCTGGTGTGCTAGGTAAGACTGTCTTTTGCCATAGGACATGCTCATATTTGTGATTGTACCAGATGTACTGCACCTTCTCAAGATCTTGATGGTCATCGACATCTTTGTCAGTCTCATGCTCACTCTGACATATTGGGTGAAGAATTTGAATTAGGTGTGCTATGGGATGAATATGGCATTGTTGGCGATGTTATGGTGGTGTTTTCTTGTGGTTGTGTATGTCGGTCACTGCTTATTGCTTCACATGTTTAATTAACACATGCTTTTCCACGTGCAGATATCTATGAACTTCTTTCACCTGATCTACTTCACCAATTGATAAAGGGGACATTCAAGGACCATATAGTCACCTGGGTCATTGATTATATCAAGGGGATGCATTCTGAACATGAAGCTAATAGAATATTAGATGACATTGACCAACAGTGGGTCATTAATTTTACAGATTACTACTATACTAATATACATACAGGATTGCATTGGCACCCTCATTTGCTGGTCTCCAGCAATTTCCAGAGGGTAGAGGCTTCAAGCAATGGACTGGGGATGATTCAAAGGCACTTATGAAGGTGTGAATTAATTTACAATAGGTCCCTCAATTTATCAATTGATTTTGTCAAGGTTTACCTTCCAGCAATTGAAGGCCATGTTCCAGCAGAAATGGTACAGGCTATATGTGCCTTTCTTGAATTCTGCCATATTGCTCGGCGTGATATTCTTGACACCAGAAGTCTTGAAGAATTGAAAGATGCACTAGAGCGCTATCATACTCATCGCAAAATCTTTCAAGAATGTGGTGTTTGTGCTAATGGCTTTAATCTACCTCCACAACACTCACTTGTTCATTATCATCAACTCATTAGAGCATTTGGTGCTCCTAATGGTCTATGTTCCTCAATAACTGGATCAAAACATATTAAAGCTGTCAAGGAACCATGGCGACGCTCCAATCGCTTCAATGCTCTTGGCCAGATGTTGCTTACAAATCAACAGCTTGACAAGCTAGCAGCAGCACGGGTTGATTTTGTTCACCGCAAAATGCTTGATAGAACATCTCTTGATTGGGCATTATCTAGAATTGGTGCATATATTTGTCATATTCAAATACTGTATAAAGTTACTAATTTGTTAACATGCAGCTGAACATACCAACTCTCAACATGATTCAGAGCAGGGATCAGTATTACAAGATCATGGCAGCAATACTGGCTCTGAGCTGGAGGCTACACAGCCTCTAGCTGGTAATGAATTTGTAGATCATGAAGACAATGATGGTGGTATGGTAGCTGGTCCAACAGTAGAAGCCCATGTTAATCTGGCTAAGACTGCTAGTAAGCACATTAATAACTGATACTCACACATTTCAGCAGTCTCTCATATTTATCCAAATAATCTTGCAGCAGACATTGATCAACTTGATCTCAACCTTCTTATTCAAAAGTTTCTGTACATCCAAACACATCCACAATCATTACTGAGTCAAGCACCAGAACCCCTCAATTTACCTCCATTTGATGACAAAATTACCATATATCCTTCTGCTGTGGCCACATTTTACTCTCCAAGTGATATATCTGGAGTAGGGGGTATGCGTAATGAGCGCATTTGTGCTGTCAAGTCATGGAGAAAAGGCCCAGCACGCCATGATTGCATCTTTGTAGAAACAGACCCAGATGCTCCTGGAATGGCTGGTCTTGACATTGCTTGTGTCATTCTCTTCTCATGTACATTTGATGGTTTGAAGTATCCATGTGCTCTTGTACAGTGGTTTTCACGTGTTGGTCAATCAGCAGATCCAGGAACTGGAATGTGGGTTGTTGAGCCTGATGTTACAGATGAGGGAGTACCTGTTGCTTCAGTAATTCATCTTGATACTATTGTTCGAGCAGCACACCTCCTACCAGTATTCAAAGAGGAAGTTGTTTCAAGAGATCTTCTCTTTTCTGACACACTAGATAAATTCCAATTGTTTTATGTAAATAAATTTGTCGACCATCATGCTTTTGAGATTGCTTTCTAGCTATCATTTACTCTTATATATAACTTTCTTTGGTGTATATACTATGCAGTTAATCAAGGTTATTGACATGACTAATAATAAGCAAAAGAATGTTGAATAAGTTAACATGTTCTGAGACTTTGACAGTGGAACTTTAATGTGCTACAGGTGGATGCAGCCCAAGCCTGGGAGCTTAATTCCACATACTTGAAAAGTCAAAATTTCAGGTGATGTCCCATGTGTCAGATGATGTCTATGGTGGAAGAAATGATTTCAGTAGTCTGGGTACTGTAAGAGGATGACTTGGTGAGCTTCTACATACTCTCCCCACCCCTCCTAGTGACCTTCAAAACCCGTTCAAACATCTACAAACCCATTCAAACATCTTTGAACATCTTTGAGCAACCTCTATCAAAACCTCGAGCTTCAACAAACCTCCTGGAGCATCTGCGATCATCCTTGATTGTCTTCAGACCTCAATTGGACTTTGTCAAGGGTCTTTGAACCTCGTCGACTACTTTTGACCCTTCTCCAAACCTTTTTGAGGATTCCTCCATCCATTCTTGAACACATACCAATGTCCCCATACCTCAACAATGTGTTCGCACATCTGCAAACTTCAATTGACCTTGACCTCACCTCGAACCTTGATGATTGACCTCAATCATCCTTGTGGATCTTCAGTAGGCCTTCATGAGCATCTTCAAGCCTTGAAGAGCCTCATCAAGCATCCATGGACTCAATCAAGTGACTACAAACTTGATTGAGCAACTACAAACTTGATTGAGCAACTTCAATCTTGATCGAATGACTTCAAACTTCATTGAACTCCCTTCACAGGCCTCCTACATCCTTTGGACACCTTTCTAGAGGTTCCCTACAGTGCATTGGCCATTGTTCAGGCCTAGGACTGCATTGGTTGCCTTGAGATCGCTTAGGACTGCATTGGGATGCAGGGTTGTATATGTGGAGTATCAGTGTTCTGTCTATTGGTAATGGACCCTATTAGGACATTAGCTTATGGGTTGGACTGGGTATCGCCCTTGGTAGTCTAGTTAAGTAGTTTCATCTTGTAAGGGGATCCTTAGAGTATTTTCTTCAGATTTCCCTTACAAGGTGAGTAGTACTGTAAGATCTATAGTTCCTAATCTAACTTTGGTTTTCCCTTGCAAGTATCAAGCTCCTCAAGCTCTGATCATAATGTTGCCCTTACAGGTACCATATACATTCTTTTGTCTGCTCCTTGCCATTTCCATATATACCTTGCAGGTGACCTGTACCTGTACCTGTCTGACCCATACCCAGGTACCTGCATGTGTTTGCAAACCAGTGACATGCACTACTGGTTAGGGCTGTGCACCATGACCATATAGTATGGCTTGGATGGTCACCATATGACAGCACCATACCTGTGCCATCTTGGGTTTGTGCTGACACTCAGATGGTATGGTGGATGGATGGCAAACATTCAAAGATGGCCAATAAACTGTGGTCCTGCAAGTTTATGCAAGATAAGTGTTATTCAAATCAAGCCAGGGCAAACTGTCTGGTCTACCCCCATGAGAAATAGGTAGATGTGAGCATGCTCTCAGTCCACATCTGGCACCCAGGATATTTCTGATGTCTCATGCCAATTAAAGGTCTGTCCACAATGTGCTTTGTCTGGCTCAGCATTTACATCACCTCTCTATTCACCTTTGCTGTGCCCACAATTCATTCCTGTGAGAGACTTGCCCTCCACTTGTATTAATGGTATTCTTGGTCATCTTGATTCAAGCTGAAGCTGGGGTGGCAAACAAAGTTACAAAACATGACTGGTTGAGGGCACAAAAGAAATGTCAAACCTTTGTATGTCACAAACCTTTGTATGTCACAAACCTTCAAATTTAGAATGCTGTACATAGCAATGAGAAAGGAACTAATGTGGATATCAAATTCTAAATGATGTGAATTAAATGTGTATAGGTTTCAAGTATGCAGCCATCACCACCTCTTTTAATGCTTTGCTCAGTGTCACATCAGTCTGCATGCTACTGCCTTTTTCTGCCTTTCCTCCCATACATTATCTCCTTGTCCCTCAATACTTGTAAACCCATGAACGTTATCAAGTCTTGTCATTGAAATGTTATGTGGGCATTATTTTTCAAAGTTGTTTCCTACCTGGCACCCAGGATATTTCTGATGGCTCTGATAATCTCATGCCAATTAAAGGTTTTGTCCACAAGGTGCTTCATCTGGCACAACATCTACATCACCTCTCCCTTAAGCTTCACCAGTGTACCTTTGCTGTGCCTACATTGAGCTTTCCTTGCCTCCTTGATTCTTGCTTCCAAGTTTATGCAAGATAAGTGTTATTCAAATCAAGCCTGGGAAAAACTGTCTGGTCTACCCCCATGAGAAATAGGTAGATGTTCCAAGTTCTCATTTATGAGAATGAGGTTTGTTCAGTATGGGGTGAGTGTGTGTCTCATGTGATCTATTGTCACCGCAGCACACTCTATATATGGACACAGGCCCCCTTGTCATGTGTGTTTCAGATGGATGCAGCTTCATTCTCTCATCCCCTCTGCTTTAGGAGGGGGTCCTCATGGTGCTGGCTAAAATCTGCGATCCAGCCCCGTGACATGCTGTGGCCCCAGTAACAGCAGACCAAAATGTTTTTCTACCTTGTGTGATTTGTTTTCTTGAACCTGTTTCAGATGGACTGCCATGACCGCCGCCTCCCCCCCAACATAAAATGATGGGATGGCCAGGTGTCTTTTGCCTTTGTTCAATCTGTGCAATTTACAGGCAACTACCTACTCTGTAGTCTGTAGATTTGCCCTAACCCTCAGCACCAAAAGGATGGTCACCCACCTCATTGTTGCTTCCCCATGTGTGAAAACAGTAACCTAACCCACAAAGAACTTGGAATTGCCATGTGAAGCAATGGCCCACTAGCACATGTAAGGAATAGCAGGGGTATGGGTAACACTGTGAGTATTGGGTCATGGGTATGCCTGGGTACGGGTATGGGTTTGGGATTGCCATACCTGGGAAAAACTGTACCCTTTACACACAGGTTTATGGGTATGCTGGTACCGGATTTCCAGTCAGGTGAGTGGTCATATGACCTTGATTCACTCACAAACACTAAACAACATGATGACTGATGACCACCAGTTTGTTCTGGGCGACAACCACCACCACCCCCCCCTCTCTTGCTGGGGGGGGGATTTTCTCGGCTTATTCTGGGCAACAACCACCACCGCCACCCTCTCTCTCACTCCAAACGTGAGAGGGCAGGATTTCTCATTCGTTCTGGGTGACAACCACCACCACCACCCCCCCTTTCTTGCTGGGGGGGGGGGATTTTCTCAGCTTATTCTGGGTGACAACCACCACTGCCACCCCCTCCCTCACTCCAAACGCTAGAGGGGGGGATTTCTCGTTTGTTCTGGGTGACAACCCCCACCCCCCCCATCTCTCACTAGGGGGGGGTCTCATTATTTTTGTTTGTGGCTACCACCCCCCTCCCTCACTCCAAATGCGAGAGGGGGGTTTCTTGTTCATTCTGGGTAACAACCACCACCACCACCACCACCCCTCTCTCACTGGGGGGGGGGGGTGTCATTTTGTTCTCAGTGACCACAGGCACCACCACCCCCTCTCTCACAAAGAGGGGGGGTTTCTCGTTCATTCTGGGTGACAACCACCACCACCCCCCCTCTCACTAGGGGGGTCTCGTTATGTTCTTGGCTACCACCCCCCTCCTTCGCTCCAAGCGCAGGAGGGGGGGTTCTTGTTTAACCCTCTCACACTGTGCGAGAGGGTTTTGTTCTCAGTGACAGCAGCCCCCCCCCCTCTCCCTCACAAGTGGGGGGGGGGGTTTCTTGTTTTGTTCTGATGACCACCCCCCTCTCTCCAAACACGAGAGGGGTGGTTTCTATTAAGTTAATCTAGTGTAATTAGCTTTTAAAATACAGTTTTTCTTGAAACCCATGAGTAAGCATGGGTAATCTGTGATAAGCACAGGTAACCCCCCAAAACCCACAGTGACACCGTACCCCTACCTGTGTGGGTATGGTGTTCACAGGTATGGGTAGGGGTATGAGAAAATATACCTGAGGGTTACCCCTGGTAATCCTTAAGCACATGTGAACATGCTCTCAGTTCACAGCTGGCACCCAGGATATTTCTGATGTCTCATGCCAATTAAAGGTCTGTCCACAATGTGCTTTGTCTGGCTCAACATTTACATCACCTCTCCCTTCATCTTGAGCTCTCCTCATCTCCTTGATTCTTGCTTGTAAGATAAGTGTTATTCAAATCAAGCCTGGGAAAAATTGTCTGGTCTCCCCCCATGAAAAATAGGCAGATGTTGGCACCCAGGATATTTCTGATGGCTTGATAATCTTGTGCCAATTAAATGTTTTGTCAGGTGCTTCATCTGGCTCAACATTTACATCACCTCTCCCTTCAAGCTAAAGCTGGGGTGGCAAACAAAGTTACAAAATGTGACTGGTTGAGGCACAAAAGAAATGTCAAACCTTTGTATTTCACAAACCTTCAAATTTAGAATACTGTACATAATAATGGGAAAGGAACTAATGTGGATATCAAATTCTAAATGATGTGAATTACATGTGTATAGGTTTCGAGTATGCAGCCATCACTGCCTCTTTGAATGCTTTGATCAGTGTAGGCTGGACATGCCAAATCAGGCTTGTTAGCTAGATAAGAAGAAACTTAGAAAGACTTACACGCACAAGGCTCATCCTCCCAAAATTCTCAGCACTCACACCATACTCAATTGCCAACATGGGGGGGGGAGAGAAGTTGATATTTGGTGCATGATCTCACCTGTGTTTGGCCCTACAACACAGTAAATCAGAACTCGAACCAACCAGATACAAAAAATGTGTACCAATGATATGTACTCCCAAGATCCTATTAGTCTCCTTCTCTGTAATAATCTTTACAAAGCCCTCTGTGTCTAGATTTGTCTTTGCATGCAAATTTGCTGTGAAACTGAATTTTCCCATGTTATATTGCACACCAACAGCCTTGAGCTCCTGTTCTGTCTTGCCTACCCATGATACCTCTGGGTGTGTGTACATGACTGAAGGAATTGCATTGTTGTTGACATGGCTGTATCCCAACTTGATGAATTCAACAGCAGAAATGTCCTCTTCCTCAGCCTTGTGGGCCAGCATGGGTCCAAAGGTGATGTCACCAATGCATTTGATGTTTTTGATGGAAGTGTTGAGCTGGTCATTGATGACAATGCAGCCCTTGCTGTCCAGCTTGACCCTGATGGCTTCCAGGTTTGATCCTTCAATGTACAATTGTTGTCTGATGGCCACAAGGACTACATCTGTTTCTAACTGTTACAATTATATGTGGTTGAAAAAGTGGGGAGGGATCAATGGATGGCCAGACAAATGGTCTCTTCTTTGCCACCATTAGATGACTTGGCTTTTAGGAAGACTTTGTATTGGGATCAGGAAGTTGAGCACAAGATGAGGACGAGGTTTTTGAGGTATTGAGTTTAAGTCAAAGGTAAGTGTATGAGGGAGTCTGCCACAGGGAGGAATGTTATTGTCATCTCCTACAAGATGTGCAATATATATACTACACAGTTAGGAGATATAGTGTAATGCACTCCTATAATATATAAAGGAGGTATTCTGTCATAGACCCCTGTACCAGTTAATAATGGAATAACTATGTCATATCCCCTATAATAGTGTCAATAATAGTGACATATGATATCATGGCTTGGTAAGTCCTAGACTTCCTGCAGGGTGTGTCATAGACACTCTATCCATAGCTTTGTCTTGGATAGGCTATCATAGACATGCTGCAGTATGAGTAATCCTGTAGCATGTGTTAACTGTGGGTTCCCCTTTATGTCTCTGCATGTGTTAACTGTCCATTCCCTAGGGTTATGGTTAATCTGGATTAGCCCTAACCCTAGTGTTGTCCTAGCTTAACACATGTGTTAATATGACTTAGCATATTCTGGCAATATTCCCCAGGCATGTTAACTGCCTTGGCTTGCCTGTATACTCTTGTATACATAATCCCAACACTTTGCCATCTCGTTTATCTGCAGCTAGCACTTTTGCCTGTAATTTGAACTTGAGACTTTGCTTGGTCAAGAGTTTCTGGAACTGCTTCCTGAAGAACATGTGGAGGGTTAATGCTAACAAGAGATGAGCAACCTTAACTCAAACCACTTCCTCATTGATATCTGCACAAATTCCGCCTAAGAATTCCACCACCATCACATCTGCACCCAGACAACTCTACACACTTCCCATCTCCAACCCAATGATACCACCACCAATCATGACCATCTTCTCAGGAACTTGTTGCAAGTCCAGTGCACCAGTGGAGCTCACAATCTACCTCTCATCTATCACAATGGAGTCCCCAGGAAATGGTGTCAGTAGCTATGATGATATTCTTGGCATCTACCTCGCTAGTGCTGCCATCAAGAAGGGAGACAGATAGTTTAGTGAGGCTGAGGAAGGACATGGCACCTTTGAGGTAGTTGACTTTATTGTACTTGAACAGGAACTCAATGCCTTTTATTGAGCCAGTAACAGCATTGTTCTTGGTGCTGAGCATGTTGGTGAGATTGAGGCTTACATTACTAACTGTAGTGGATGAGCATGCTGCATGGTATATTATCAGGCTTGTGAGAGATGTACCATCAATACTGTGTCATTGAAAATTGTGCTTAGCCTGGTGGTAGAGGTGGGGATTGTTGAGCATGGCTTTGGAGGGGATACTGTAAGGGCAACCTTATGATCAGAGCTGAATGAGCCCAACACCTGCAAGGGAAATCCGAAGTTAGATTGAGAACTACAGATAGGGAATGGCAGGGGTAGACCCCTGGTATACCCCTGACAATCTCTGACTACAGATGTTACAATCCTCCTCACCTTCTAAGGGAAATCCAAAGAGAATACTCTAAGGATCCCCTTACAAGATGAAACTACTTAACTAGACTACCAATCCTGACACACAAGCTAACATCCCAATGGGGCCCATGACCAATGGACAGAAAGCTGATGCTCCACAGATACCACCCTGCAGCCCAATGTGGCCTAAAGGCAACCTGTTAAGAGGTGGTAGTAGTGGTGCTTATAATACTACCAATCAATGAATATAACATTCCCTGATATTGTAGTAGTAGTAAGTCTCAGGGAAGTATCTGGCTAGCCAGCTAGCTACATACAGCCCAGAACTTCCCATATTATGTAATGCTTACGTAATCCACATGCCCATTGGCACTGGACCTCTACACAACCCAATGCAGTCCTAGGCTTGAGCTATGGCTGATGCACTGTAGGAAACCTCTAGAAAGGTGCCCAAAGGCTGTAGGAGGTCTGCAAAGGGACTTTGAGGATGTTTGAAGGGTTTTGAAGATGTTAAAGGAGGTTTGTAGGTGTTCAAATGTGTTCATAGACATTCATAGGCATCCATAGGTCATGTTCATCGATCTTCAAAATGGTTCAAACATGTTTGAAGATATTTGTTGAGGTTTGAAGATGTTTGAAGAAGCTTTGAAGAGGTTCAAATGTGTTTGAGAGATGATTGCAAATATTGAATGTGTTTTAAGGTCACTAGGAGGGATGGGGAGAGTGTATCAAAGTTCACCAAGTCATCCCCCTACAGATACAGCCAATTTTTAGACAGATACAACCAAGAGAGCCACATTTCTCAACACAGGCTGTCTACAAAATGTCATCAAGAATTCAATGCAAGGTTTGTATTTGGTGGACATACCCTCAATCCCATTTGTGCAGCTTTGATTGCTGCCATGTTTCCTCCCAGACCTTGCACACACAAGTAACATTGGAAGAGGAGTACATTAACACAGAAATAACAGACATACCTCCTCCTATAACAACCACATCATACAGCTCAGCAGCCATGGCCAGGCCATGCTGGGGATATACATGACAAGCTCCCCAACTGGTACTCTGTAGCAGAGCAGCTTGGCGAAGTTTTCTGCTAGCTGCCTTTAAAATTAAAAGTCAGATTTAGAAATGAATGAAAAGATAAAGAAAGAACATTTTGAGATATTCTATGCAGGTTGAGCATTGCATCCACCAAAGTTCAAAGAAACTTGAGGAACAGATGCATTCAGATCCATAGAAATGTGATCTTGTGATGGAATCATGTGGTAGGGTGAACCATACAACTCACAATTGCAACTTGGCCACAGCTACTGAGAGTCCTTGAAAAGCTCTCATGCTTGGATATATTAATGACAGTGATGAGAAGAAGTATGGGGTAATTTGGGGGAGAAGGGCATATTTTTGTTATTATAAATATTCATCTAAGACAACTTCGTGTACATAGTAAAAAACCTGGCCACACCACAATCCAGGTGGCTATGACACAGGCTATAAAAATAGTATGCCATACCCCCACCAAACCTGCAGCACAATTACCAGGGCAGTTCAAGGCTTGAGTTTGCCAATGTTTGCCACAGTCCTAAAATTGGAGAAATCCCTGCAAGTGTGCAAGGGGTTGATGACCAGCAAGAGGGTTGGATCCCAACTGTTCATGGTGGGTATCAGCAGGGGGGTTGGCCAATGTCAGGCTCAGTATCAGTACATGTCAGACCTTGCTTCACAGCAGGCTGGACCTGACATGGATGGGAGAACAATGATTGCACACAGAATGAGGTCAGTTCATATGCAAAATCATGCACCTGAATCCCCATTGTCCCCAGCATTTTGGCATGATTTATAGGGTCAAGGGAAGGCAGGCAGCATTGCTTAGTATGTTTAGTTTTCATGGCTGTTGACAGATCCTTCTTAGGTGGCAGGTATATCAAAACAAGGTTCTGTAAAATTGCCAAGACAATCAGTACTATATAGCACCTATAGGATGCCTTCCTTACATGAGGGTAAGCTGTGTTATTGACAAGTGGGATGTTCTCCTGGTCCTCTGCAATTTGCCTTCGCTTCACAGATGTTGATGGGGGCCTACCCAGAGACGTTGCAGCAGATATGTCATCCTGACATTCCTCTCTTGGTGCCATCATAAAGTCACCCATGCACATGCTTGGGGCATTGTGGAGGTTGGTGGTGTGGAGCAATGTAGCTGGTGCAGCCTGGCATGCCCAATCATGAGAGTTCTTCATAGAGGTGAGGGTCAGGTCCTGTTTGTGATATCACACTGACAATTTGGATGATGGACAACTTGTTAGCACAACCCAAAAAGTGGGATGGATCGATGACATACCAAACTCCTAAGTTCAACTGTGGAGAGCTCATGGGAGCCCTGAGGCTGTGACTTTGAATTTCAACCATTCATTGATTCAGAGAGCACCGAGCAGTTGAGTATAGTCCACTCTTGTCAGGCTCCCTGCTGAATAAATGACATTGTCCAGACTTCACATGACCATCACATTACCAAACTTGATGTATCTTTTTTACTGAGGGTCACCACTCAAAAATTGAGATTTCAAAAACTGAAAATTAGGCTCCCACACTTGGGCTGCATCTACCATATACAGTACATTAAATTCTACCTACCATATTCCAAGGCAATCCATCAAGAAATGGTTGGGATATGGCTGTTTGAATTCCAATTTTCTCCTCATGAAATGATATCCAAAAATGGAGTAATACCACAGCACAAAACCAGAGATCAGTAATATTGTCCAATGCAAGTGCCTTGTATTTATCAGTCCCTTGAGCTGGTGGCTTCCCCCCCAAGTTCAAGTTGGCTCCCATTGCATAATTAACAACTTTGAAGTTGTCTCTGGGCATAGTTTAGGGAATAGACAAAGAACACAGACTATATGATGGTATTTTTTCTGTTAATAGTGCAGCTGCCACCAATAATAGGCTTAATTTACTTAAGTATCCTCTGAATCTTCTTACACAAATTGAATTTTTATGTCTGCTTATTTTGACCACAACCAGATGTGCTTAATATACTTAAATATCTGATGAATTCTCTTATGCTACTTGAATTTATATATCTGCTTATTTCTGCTTAGTACATCATCAATTTTAAGGAAAAATATAAACTTAATCTGCTTATTCTGATTAATTCAGTATTAATCAGTAATAAGTAAATTAAGTAAAAAAAGTGGATCCTTGATTTTGCTGATGTGTATATCTGAATTCTGTGGCCTGTATAGCTCTTCTTACTAAAATCCTTAGGTCTAAACTTGAATTCAATTATACCTCAACCCCCCATGCATACCTTACAGAATGTTTAATCTTACAATCACTCCATAACTTTATTTACTGTTAAGTCATATACTAACCTGAATATTCATGCCTTAAGATAGTCATTTTGCCTCACCACATGAAATTTTTAATTCAACTATACTACCCTGCATCACTCTCACTTTCCTCCTCCCCTGCTTCTGTGCCTCCCACCCAGAGTCATCCTCACTTCCCTTGTCCCATTACCCCCCCCCCCCCCTCTGCTCCCCCCCTGCTCCCCCCCTGCTCCCCTCTCTTCCCCCCCTCTCTTCCCCCCCTCTCTCCCCTTTCATCTCCCCTCCCCTCCCCCTCCCCCTGCTTCCTTCACTCTATTCCCCCCTTTCTTCTCCCCCCTTCCTCCCACTTCTCCTGAATTTCTTTCCCTTCCTTCCTCTTTCCCCCTTCTCTTTTCTCTCCCCTCCCCTCCCATTTCCCCTCCCCTCCCCTTCCCAGTACTCCTATCACTTCCCCCACCTTGGTATATTCTATGTACAGTCATGCGTAATTATATGTTCCCAGCCCAATTGTTGTGTGTGGATTATATAATACATGGCTGACTCTGATTGAGGCACAGTATAATGGGAGGACTTGCTAAGTAAAATTATTAGATAAACCAAGTAGCACACTGATGGATGGCAGCAAAGCCCACTACTTATTGATGTTTTTGTAATGATTGTGTTTAGTATTTGTTAGTTTGAAGTTTAAGTTAAAATAAAATCATTAACAGAAGGTAATTGTGGTGTGAGAAAGATGATGTATTTCGAGTTTTGTCTACTGGTAACTGCAAAGGATATATATATTTGTGTGTCTTTGAAACATGATGGTCGACATCTATCAGTCTGCAATCGAAATTTCTGGTTTGATAATGAACCCACTTTCTAAAAGCTGTCTATGGATACAATTTTGAAAGAGGTCCTTCCACTGTTGATGGTTATTCATTTTTTATAGGGAATGATGTTGCCACTCCTGTGCAGTTCAGTGTGATTGGAGAAGTACAGAAGAAGTCTGTGAGTGATGAAGGTTTGGTGTTGGTGTTGACCCGACCAGAGGTTTGTGGTGTTACCATGAATCTTTATTGGTGACAACAAATATCAGCATTGGAAAGAGTGGAGTTGGAGGATGATTATGTTGATCAAGGACTTTATATTGTGTGTATGAATTTTTCATATACGATGCATTCATAAATCTTACAAGTAGGTTTCTGATGTTGAGTGATGGATCATTCATTCAGATAATCCCAATGATAAAATGTTAATTCATGTTATGGATCATCACATGGTAAGATTTGTTTGTTAACAAAAGAATGTTGGCATGCTTATAAGTGGTAGATAATTGATGAGCAGTTTCATCCACAGCCTGTGGATGCTACAGTAAGTAAGTGCAGACATCAATCTGAATTATATGAATTTTCTTATTTTATTTTATAGATGATCTTTTACCAGGAGATTTGGTTCATTATGAAGTTGTGTTGGGTTCACAACAAGATGTACACATGACACCTATTGTCCATGTAAGTGATATTGTGTTATTGTCTATTTATTTGTTCATTGATAGACTGTAAGCATTACTTGATACTTGCATCCTCTATTTGCAAAATTTCTAGTTTTACAAATGTTGTTTGAATTTTTAAAAAAAATAATGATGTCAGTTGTAGTATACATTTTAGGTGACATGATGATAATGAAATAATGATTCATCACTATAAAAAGATGATAAATACACATCCAGGCTGCTTCAAGGGAATGGGTATCCTTCTTGCAGAGCAGGGGCTAGTAGAGGAGTCAAAAAACTCCAATATGAGTGCCCAGGCTTCAAATGCAAACCTGTGGCAACATTATGCTGCTGCTGTTGAACACCTCACAGCCAGCCTGATTTTGTTGCTGTTGAGTCACTTCTTGAGGCACACTGCTGCTCAAGAAACTTTGGGGTTTTAATTTTACCAAAGTTTCATTGTGTTAGAATAGGTAATCTAGTTAGAATTAGACCCAATCTATGGCCAGTTTAGTCAGTAACCATTTTGTCGTTTAGTGTATAGTATTGCATCATCAGTGCTGGAGCACATGATGTTATTGCACAGTCAATGACATCATGCACTCCACAGTCCATGACATCAGTTGTTTATACTTAGCATGGCTTTATGTATATAAGTAGATGTAACTGGAGATGTAGTCTCCAGTTACAAAGACTCTTATACACTGGTTAACGCCCTCATACCTCTTAAGCTCTGTTGGCTGTCTTCACTGATGCCTTGTATCACTCAACACATTGTGAGCTAAATTTTATAGAACAGTGTTGGGGCTATTCTAAGCACAAATATCACAAGTTCCCTGCCTCATCAAAAGAGGCCAATCTTGAAAAAAACTTACTTGATGCACTCAGAATGGTATCACTTATATCAATGTGTAAATATGTGTGTTGTGCCCAATGGTTCATGCATGCTTATCACAAGGGACTAGATGGGAAAGATGCAGCTTGGGCTTGCAAGAAATACAGAGGACATCATGATTGGGTCATTCCCTCATTCCTTCTGGCTAGTTTAGACAAACCTAATGCATAGATTACTCCTACTAATTACTATAATTATATGATCACTTATTCTATGTTCCCTCCCTCCCTCCCTCCCTTGGCAATGCTTCAGTATCATGGCATAGTTTCACATGATGGGTCACAGAAAAAGTAACATCACATGATGCTGTTGAGTACGAAGGCTGTGATGCCATGTCTGGGACATCGACCAAATTTTTAGAAAAAATCAAAAAAGGGTCCAGGCTTGTAAAGCCTGGGTCCACCTCAACTCTCATAGCTCCTTGTGAGCTGGTTATTTCTTTATGGGATTTATACAGTACAAAATGTACAATTTATATAAATAATCAAAATTCTGCTGATATTACATTTGATGGGCAATACTTCTGGCTAAGAATTTAGGTAAGTTGTGGTTAGGAACATATGGCATAGAATGGCATCAGAAATCAGATGGATTATAGTCTATTAAATAATTTATCAATTTTTGAATACTTGTAAATAAGGTGTTTCTTACCTGTATAAGCACTTTGCTCAGTTACCTGAGCCTGGACAGTTACTTCCATCCCTCCCAGCATCTACACAAATCCTGCACTGCCTTTTGTGGTGACCTGATGGCAAGATAGTAAAGGTATCTGATGAAGGTCCAGATGGATCCAATATTTTAGTCTTTTGTGATAATTTCTTTTTTTGCTGTTTTTTTATGGTAGTCTGCTGTGAAGCATGTAGATGTTGAACTGTAGCTTGAGTCTGCAACTGAATTGAAGATGAGGATGCCATTACTCCAGCTTCAACAAGCACCTGTTCACTTGCACCACCCAAAGTTACTTGTGAATCCTCCATAGAAATATCATCAACAAGCACCATTGGCTCATTTCCATCTGGATCTGCCATTGGCACATGTGACATCAGAAATGTTGATGGGTAATTTACTAGTGGTGGTTGTAACTTCTAATACATCAGGTGCATGTGGTGGCAAGACTTTTGCAATATAGGATTTAGACCTAACATGCTTTTCATTCTGCTGTTGCTGTTGTCTGCTTGCAACCATTGTTTCTGTTTGGAAAAGATGATTCTTATAGACTGTAAAATGCAGATTCAAATGCTCTGGTAGTTTATAGAATATATCTTTTCCATTAGCCTTTTCTGACCACCAGTATGCCATTTGTGCAAAGTCTGGTTGTTTGTCTTTTGAAAACCATGCACCTCCTGGAGCAACTTCTTTAAAAAACATGTATGACTCCATTTTAGTATGTATTGGCAAAACAGCATATTTAGTATTCTGTGCATCTGCCAAAAATGTGTAAATGTTTTTCTGGCTTCCACTAAGCTTTGAAAGATGTAATGTAGTTGGATAAACCGCAGATTTTTCTTGTAGTGGATCAATCTCTGGCCCTTGGAAGTTGCAATGGACCTTGGTTTCAGGTGGAATTATTGTAATACCAAATTGTTCAGATATGGGTGCAAAATCAAGAGGATCAGTGTCAACTGCAATACACTGGTTTGTGTGTTCACTGCTCCATACAATATCTTCTCTGAGCTTGTGAATCTCATGATCAATCCAAGGATCATAGTGGCCAGCATATTTTGCATGATGTTTGTGGATTGATCCACAGTTAACATTGTGGTAATGCCAAAAGTCTGCAATTAGTGCATCAGCAAGTTCAGGAGATGCATTCATTGAAGCAAAATTTCTCCGAATTGGATTATGAACTGATCCTTCTACAGAATTTGTTCCCCTTATGCAGTGGTAAATATTTGTCAACTCCTTCCAAATGATAAACAGAAATTCCAACAGGGTCTGAGATCCATCCTTTTCTGACCTCAAGTGAAATACTTCATGCCTTTTGGTGAGATTCCAAAGTAAACAGCTTTTGTCCAGTAACTTTACATACAACTTGTGCCCATGATTCAAATAATTCTTTCAACACAAGATACAACACATCCTTGTTTGGTATGAATCTTTGGACTCTTTTCCAAAGCCACTCTGGGGATCTAGACTTGACAGAAGCCCATATCATGTTTCTCTTTTTCAGTGCTGCTTCTATAGCTGCCTTATCATCCTGATCAGGTATAAGCATTGTCTTACTAAATGCTGTTGCAAATTTCTTAAAAGCAGTGTGCTTTCAAGAAAAAGTTCTGCATAACTGATCAATGATGTGAAACACATCTGCAAGTACACGAGAAGAAATGCTTTCAAAGATTTCTGGCTGTTGTTGATAAAAAGGCATAGTAGGTGATTCAGTGTACTCAACATGTTGAATTTCATCAGAATCAGAGTCTGTGTCTGAGTCACCAGAATCATTAGGCAAGGTGTCATTTCCGCTGCCCAAGATTGCAGCATTTTTAATGCCAGCACCTACAGGCTTAGTAGCAGTAACATTTCCAATATTGCAGCTTTCCTTTGCAGCAAGTTGTGGAGCTGATTCTTTATCCCCGCTTGTATGCAAAGCACAGATACTAACAAGAATATTAAATGTTTCCTTGTTGTTTTGGAGTTCTCCCAATGTTCTTTTGTGAAATGCAATTATACAACTTGGTGAAAGCACTTTGTCCACTCTGATAAGAGCTCATGTATGTGTTGTTGACACACCAAAAGATGTCAGTGTATTATCAGGGCCATCTGGAATTGTGTATTTGGCAGGTTGTTCAATGATAGTTCCATATGCAACTTCTTGCTTTTTGACATGAAGACTAACCAGTTCACCCACTCTGGTAGCTATTGATAATGGCTGCCCAACTTTCTCAAGGTCTTTCAACACATCCCAAAGCTGCAATGCTACATGAGCATCAAGTGCAGCATATTGTTTTTGGCTATCAGACAGCTTAGACAGACCCCATTCACTTGGCCTGCACTCTTTTGATAAGTACTTTTGTAATGTTGCAGCAGTAATTGCAGCAAGAGATGCTTTCCCATTAGAAACTACATTTTTCTGTGCTGCTAATTTACCAAGCTCAATGGTACTAAGTAATAATTTCCCTTGCTTCTGTGGCAGCTTCAAGTCTGGAAAATCTCAGGCAAGTTTGGCAAAATCTGCAGCAATATTCTGCCCAATTTTTACAATCTGTTGAGATTGAATAACTGTCTCCAAAGAGTGTGGTAGTTTTTGTAAAGCATATACTTGAAAAAGGTAAACAGTTTTTGGCAATGGAATATGAACCAGAGCTGTTTTTTGTGGCCCTGTTCCTGTCAATCCTGTACTGAATTCCCACTCCATGTCAAATCCTATACATGAGATAGCCCTATCACTTGTAATCAAATCCAGGATATTGAGACAAGCACTTTGGATTTCAGCAGTACTGCTGAAGGTGTGAACAGAAACATCTTGAGAAAGGTCAAGATGTGGAAGATCAGAAAATTCATCCAATTGGACAAAGTTGACATTTTCTCCAAGAGATGGAATGCATGCAACAAAAGTTCCAATATCCTGTGCCACATTATCAGTATATCCAAGGATTGGTTCTGGCAGGCCAAAGTTTTTCAGAGATGTGACAATTTCTTCTAATCCACTTCAGATGTGAAGAAGTGACTTTGTTGGAACAAATACTTGGTATTGTATCTGCTCCATTTCATTGAGTACTGTAGATAGGGCTGAAAATACTTGGGTCCCATCTAACTTCATCATGTACTTTGGAAGTTTGAAGCTATGATCCCACTTTAACACTAAACCAGATAATGAAGCTATGTATTGGTCAAGAATAGGGCATATATGTTTCATATAATCCATGTAGATATTATGAACCATTGTGAAGAAGAGAAACCACAATAACCACTTTGGCCCCTAGAGCCTGAAAATGGCTGGTATGCCTTTGGAGGGCTTCCTCTTTTTTGATGAATATTTTTCTCATTTGAAATAGCATGCAAGTACTTCAATTCTCTGATGTCATGTTCCTGGATATGTAATTCATGCAGAATATTTGATGATGCATGTGAGCTGACTCAATGTGCAATACCAGCATGGATAAGTGTCATTGGAGTTTTATCAATGCCACTATGATGGGTTAAAAAAGCAGGAAATTCTGAGACAAGGCCAGAATTGAGCTGATCAAGAATTACTGGATCATACAAATTCACTGTTTTGCCACAACCTGTTGTGCCACTACCACTTTTGTGGCACTGCATTCTTTGGGTTATGATATAATAGTTATCTTTCAAATCAATAACCCTATGTGCAATTGGATTGTCATTCCATGCCTTGAATGTGAGTGGGTGCTTGACATCCTTGTAGTAGATGCATTCATGATTTTGGCATGTGAGAATGCTCTGCCTATCTAACAACTGGAGAAGCCAGACAAATACCCTTGGCTGGTACAAACACATTGGTTCCAAGCCTCCAGCACTTTTGGTACTATAGAAGGTGGGGTAGTCAGCCACGTGATAGTCCAAGAGGAAAAGGGAATGACTATGAATGATTAACAGTGTTTAACTGTTACTGGGACTATGACTAGGATGTTGTGAGTTGGTTGGTATATGTTTTGTATTTTTACACCAAGTATTATGCACACTGGGAATATTTTTTGACTGCGACTGCCAAATTAAGAAAAATCGGCAAGTCAGCCAGGTGTGGGAAACTATGCTGAAACACGGCATATTGTCATCGTTGAAAGCATTGTTGACTATTAACAAGTTACCACTTTGCATACAGAGATATAATTGCAAGAAAATATACATTCCAACTCTTATAAAACAGTTCCATGCCTTGAAATACATTTGAAATGCCCCTCCTACTCCCTGTAACATTATCAGCCCCCATCAATGCAGCACTGACTGTGCTGCTCAAAGAAGCCCTCAAAATGTTCATAAATACATGCCTACATCTTTTCCTTCCATTATGACCACTGTAACTCTTTCTGTTCTTGTGGTGCAAAAATCTGGCTGAGGTGGCATCAGAGAAGGAGCAGGAGGTTGGCTGTAGGATGGACAACACCTCTGTGGGATGCCTCAAGAAAGCCTCATAATAACATTTAATGATACAGCTATGCACCTGTATAGCCAATTTTGCCTCAATGTTGTCCCCAGACAAAAAATTCATTCTGAAGTACAGATAAGCAAAAAATAGCATTTTAGTGTAAGCATGTCACATATGAGAGAAGAAAAATGTATAGAAATAATAGAATATCATATACAGGACAGGAATAGTGATGGGAGGGTCAAGAAGCATGTTACCCAGCCTTATGAAAGAACTAGAGTAGTAAACAAGGTACATAAACCTATAAATCATGGCAGATGGAGAGCAGGCTTACAGGAAGCATATCTGCAGCAAGTTTTGAGGCGAGAGGAAGGATAATGATGCTCGACACAGTGGATTACCATATCGGGCATGATCAGGAAATAAGAAAATACGTCAAAACAACGTTTTGGCATGCATCAAGCCATCATATCTCAGCAAGGGATCAAAATCGGCAAACGAGGTTCAGTATATACCTTCCTTAGGTCCAATTCTCAAAATTAAAACACATAACTACCCAAATTTGCAGCTACTTGACCATTAAATACCTGTGTGGCTGAGTACCCAGTGTGGCCGAGTAGGTGACCAGCTATAGTAGAACTCTGCAGACCAAAATAGCTATCAGGTGGATTGATCCAAAATGATCCATTTTTATAACATATTGGCAGGGCATTGCCTGCAAGCTCATGGACAATCTTGTCTTTTATAGAGGCAAGATAAGCCTCCACAACCCCTGCTGGAGGCAAATCCTCAGAATGTATCTCAGAGAGACCCTCAAAAGGATCATCATATACTGAGTCTATATCAGAATCTGAGTCAAAGTCTGATATAAGTCCCCATTAATAGAGGTATCAGGCACAGCAGAGTCAAGAAAATGAAATGGAGAGTTCTGGGATTCAGGGAATTGGTCTAAAGCAAGTTTAGTAGTACAAAATTTGTATGAAATATTAGTTCATACCTTTAGACTGGTCATTAGAAACATCAGTTGATCTGGAAAGCTCTTGCTGAGCTTTTTCAGCTTGTCTGATACCAAATATAAGCATGAAAATGCTAATAAATACATATATAATCTCACAAGGACATATTTGCTAACAAGACAAATTAATTTCAATGCAAGTAATCTAAACATTGGATGTAGTTGGCTCTGATTGCCAGAACCAGCCATAGAATGTTTTTCTGTGTGGGAAACTAGAAGTAATTCAGCTTGTAAAGAGACAGCTTGTAAAGAGATAGAAAACTGTAGAAGACTGCTAAAAATTCACCAGAAGCAGAAATTGTAGAATCAGCAACAGTAGAAATAGGAGACAAGTCAGGTGAACCACTAATTCTTGCTCTTTTTCTGCCAGCATTTGGTCTTGAACCTCCTGCTAGGTGTCCTAGAGCATTCTTGCTACCAAGGGGCCTTCCAGGAGCCATTTTGAACAGTAATAGATGTCGAAGACACAGGGGATGGTGGTTGTAAAAGAGGAAAAGATGTTATCAGTAGATAATCATGCTTGGAATGCTTTTGATGGGACTGTGGGAACATTTTCCTAAAGGAGCAGAATTTATGTACCATATATGGACCATAAGCCTGTCTGCTGATTTATGTACTATATGTAGGCATCCCATTTGTCAGCAAAATTTATGTACCATATATGGTACATAACATATCCCAGACACTGCACCACAGCCAGTATGAATGAGGTCTTAGCCCAAGCTGCCAGTGAGCAAAGGAATGGAGTGATCCAGCAGCAGCATCCCACTGAGTGAAGTAGCTAAACAGTAGTCATGTGCTGGTTCATCCCTTTCATTTACACCTATGTACATTCAGACTCAAATTCTTTCTAATCCTAGAATCTCTCACTCCTTCATTTTTGGCCCATCCCTCCCACCCTTGTCTTTTACTTCAGCTAGTTCAGCATTATAGCTTAATAATCCATTTTTATCTATGCACTTAGTGGGAGTAGGCAATTCTGGCTATAGCCATGTCAGCCAGATTTGGATGCTTATGTGATAAATTGGCCAAAACAGTGACCCTGCTGTCTTCACTCAAATTTTGAGCTTGTACATGGTTCTCCCCAGTCAAATGAGACATGTAGACATGTTATTATATAGTATAGATCATTATTATACCAAAATATAGTGATACATGTCCATAATAGTGCCTGAAAATGACTGCATTCTAATATTAGAGATCATCCTCATCCTTCCATTCACAAGCATCATCATCCTTCTTCTGTCCAGGCAAATTCCACTCCCCTGCTTCCAAAGACAACATTGCACCAATAAGGGCAATTTTAAGGTCTCCAACTTTGGATCTTGCAGATACCTTGTCAAGATTGGGAGCACCTGCATTTCTAAATGCTCCAAGTTGTTTTTGAGATTATTTCCCACCATTTTCTGGATCTTCTCCTTGTCCAACTCCAACTGAAGTTCCTCAATTTCCTTCTTCCTTTGTGCTGCAGCTTCCTTCTGCTTATTTGCTGCCTCCTCTTGCTTCTGATTTTTTTCTTGTTGATGTACAACCATTTCCCTCTGTTTGGCCCAATCTTTTCCTTTATATGCATGAGCCTGCCCACGAAGAAACTTGAAATCTCCAGGTTCTGTAAATAATGCATTCATGAAGTTTTGAGTATTTTTTAGAGTTTAAAAGTCTGGTCTGATCTGGTCTTTTGCCTCTTTCAGGGTGGACTGAGGACTGGACTGGTCCATTTATTTTCTGTATCTACTTAAGATCAGACTGGACACTGTCAGACCAGTCCATGTTGGTTCACAGCCAGTCCACAAACTGGTCTTGACTGGTCTACATGCAGACCTAGTCCAAGCCAGTCTCAACCAGGTTCAAACTGGTCTCAACTGGTCTTACTGACTAATTACAAGCTTAAAAATACGAACTACTAGAATGAAATAAATACATAAACTAAGTAAAAAAAACATATCCACCCATGAGCAGTGGCTCACAAGGCTGGATGCAAAAATTAAAATAAAATACATAACAATGCGGGTGGTGTGTCATCACATCATGAGAGGGAGGTTGCTGGGGAGGCTGCTGGGGTGTGACATGGCAGCGCTGGGCTAGGGATGGGGTGGCAGAGAGGAGGCAGTGTGGGTGGTGACACACATTGTTCAGTGGCGTGTGGCAGAGGTGGTGATGTGCATCATTCAGCCACACATGGTGGCTGTGGTGAGGTGGCAGCCATGTCATTGTTGGGTGGCATGTGGAGGTGCTGGTGGTGAGGTGGCAGCTGCATCATTGTTGGGCAGTGTGTGGAGGCACTGGTGGTGTTGGGATAATGTATACAAGAGTATACAGGCAAGCCAAGGCAGTTAACATGCCTAGGGAATATTGCCAGAATATGCTAAGTCATATTAACACATGTGTTAAGCTAGGACAACACTAGGGTTAGGGCTAATCCAGATTAACCATAACCCTAGGGAATGGACAGTTAACACATGCAGAGACATAAAGGGGAACCCACAGTTAACACATGCTACAGGATTACTCATACTGCAGCATGTCTATGATAGCCTATCCAAGACAAAGCTATGGATAGAGTGTCTATGACACACCCTGCAGGAAGTCTAGGACTTACCAAGCCATGATATCATATGTCACTATTATTGACACTATTATAGGGGATATGACATAGTTATTCCATTATTAACTGGTACAGGGGTCTATGACAGAATACCTCCTTTATATATTATAGGAGTGCATTACACTATACCTCCTAACTGTGTAGTATAAATATTGCACATCTTGTAGGAGATGATAATAACATTCCTCCCTGTGGCAGACTCCCTCATACACTTACCTTTGACTTAAACTCAATACCTCAAAAACCTCGTCCTCATCTTGTGCTCAAACTTCCTGATCCCAATAGGTGGTGAGGTGGCAGCCACACAGTGTGTTGGTGGCAACATGGTGCTAGTGACATGGCAGCTGCCTCCACCCCATGAGCAGAGGCTCATGGGGCTGGGGACAGGTGCATCATTGTGTTGTGGGGGCTGTCAGACAAAGTTGGGCCCTAATAAATACCGCATGTTAGTAGGTAGTTTGAAAAAACAAAGGAAAAAAACTTACATAGGGCCCAAACAACACTGGATGTCATTTGGGCCAGGGGTGTTGGTGGTGGTAGTACAAAGGGATTAGTGTCGTTTCTTGATGTGGTTGTTGGCAGTGTTGTTAATTGTTTGTTTAGGACCAGAAAAAAAAAAGGGATCAAAGAAAGAAAAAAAAAAGATGGCATCTATCAAAAATCACCATAGCAACATTGGCCCTATCAAATAAACATGTTCAAACTCACTAAGGGTATATAAACCCTCAAGATTTCGCTCTTTTGATCCCCTGGGCTTGTCCCATGTAATGTAGTTAGATATAATTCATTATAATATAATAAATATTATTAGATAGTGTGGTCCAATGTATATATGTAGTATAATGTAATATAAAATTAGCATAGTCATGCTGGACTGAGGGTTCGGTCCCAGACCAGTCCGAACCAGTCTGCCCCTGGTTTGCTGGGATTGAGAAGCCAGTCAGACCTCAGACTGGGGCATTCTGGGACTGCTCCAAACTGGAACTGATAGTCCTATTGGACCGGTTCAGGTTCAGTCTGGTCCATGGTCTTTTCAGGTTTGGTGGACTAGACTTTAAAACTCTAATTGTGTTCAAACATTGCAAGTGCATTATAATTTGTCATGGTAAGTTGGGGCTTTGTTTGTGTTTGAATGCAAAAAGCACCCAGTGCACCTTCATTGACATCATTTGTGGCTGGCATCCATGCAAGTTCCTTCTCTTCAGCTGTAGACTGATCAATTAATCCATCAGGTACAAACTCTGATGTAAATCATTTCCATGTCTCCTTTGCTCCTTTGAAGAATGCAATAAGCAGTCCACAAATATGAGGAAATGTGGAAAGCTTTTCATGGACAGCTTCAAACATTTTGGGTGACTTCCAGTTTTTTCCATCAAGTGCTGCAGTCATAAATGAAGGAGTTGGTCCAATGAGCAAATGAGGATTACTAATTATCTTCCCAATATGATCTAATACCTTGGCATGGTATGGGCCAAGTTCAAGTGCATTCTGTCCAGGAGTATGAACTTTCTCCATATATGGATGAGAGATTGATTGAGCATAGAGTGATAAGACAGCAAGCTCAGAAAGGGTGGGAATATCATGAATTGCATTCCAGAAGTTCTGCTCCATGTGATTGAACTTCTTTGTGCTTTTTTGAAGTCGGTAATATTCAAGATATGCTGTAAACTGTGAAAGATGTGCTAAAATTGCAGTTGTACCATCACAGTGTGATCCAAAACATGTATTATGTATCAGGAAAAGTAAATTCACTGCCAACATTTTCTTGCCACCAGAAGTGAAAAATATTGTAATGCCCTTTTTTGTCATCCTTGTGATTGAAAAGTGCACCTGCCAATTGAGTTGCTTTGATTCCTCCACATGCTGTACTCTTGAATACTTGTTCTTGTGCTGGTGTGATTGTATTACTATCAGATACCAGATCAGCAAGAACAGCAGCATTGTCATGGTTTGCAAGTAGAATAGGAGGGGTTTGCTTGAGTTCCTCCCACCATTTGGACATTGCAAAATACCCACCATGGACACTATTCAAATCCTTGTGGCAACCACAGCCAGCCCAGACAAAGTATGTCAAATATTGTTTTTCTTTATTGGACATCATTTGATAAACATCCTTTCCCAGATCAATAACAAGATCTTCAGACATTCTTGCCAGATGAGCTTGCTGTGTTTCAAGAGGCAAAGCATTCCATATGCTAGTTCCACCAAGCTTTGAAATAACCTCATGGTATTTCACATAAAACTTTGGCACAAGTTCTTGATTACCAGAATCAATAATCTTTTGTTTATCCAATTGCTGTAAAACAGCAGACTTTTTGAGCTCCTCCAGTGTACAAACATCCTTCTTTTCCTTTGCACAATGATCTGTCATCATTCCAACCAGTTTGGCAAAGATATCAACTGTGTGTAGAAGAGATACATGTCATTTTCCCAAGGGTGAGCAATTATATAGATCAGTGATCGAATCAAGCACTAGGTTCCAATCCTTAATTGACTCTTCACTAGAGCTATCAAAGAATGGAATAATGCCCAAAAAATGTGTAACTTGTTTTGCTCTGTTGGATGATTCATAGTCACTACTGTCAAAGGTCAGGAAGTGGGCCACCCTCACTAATGGGCCCCTTTGCATTTTTCTCTTGCAACAATGTATATATTTCCAAGGTACTAAGATACAAGGATACCTTCAGGGTAGATGCATGTCCATTAAAGAGCTCATGTGAAGGGATGCTGTAGATGTTTCTAAAAATATGCCTGATCATCAAAATTGACCCTGAAATGTCAGTTTTGCTAATCCAGGAGGGCCACACATTTAAAGGGCTGTTCAACATGACAGAAGTCAAGGAAAATTCTGAAAATATTTTTCTAGCTTTGGATGGTATGTAAAAATGTATTGTAATTAAATGACAATTATTGAAGGTCTAATGGTTTGGGAAATTTGCTAGTGGCCCATTTCCTAGGTGTTCCCAAAATTGTATACCATGTGTAAAATCAACTAACATAGCCAGATTGACTTACATTTGTCACTTCTTGAATATCTGCCCAGCAAGTCAAGTCACTTGTCCACAGTTTGACACAGTCAAGCAGTCCAAAACAGGAATGCAACTTTGCCCAGCTCCCTTTTATGCTTAGGTGGCCCACTTCCTGACCTTTAACAGTAGCCTTCAGATTGATATGCCATAAATAATACTGCACATTCTGATGACTAGTACCATCTCCACTTCCTGTTAGTGCCTCAGCATCAGCCATTTCAAAGCCAAGTTGAATTTGGCTTGCAACATATCCTTTTATAAGAATACATGAAATAGTCTGATGGCTAATAAATCCTTTTGTTGTAATCCCAGCACTTTTCAGAATGGCTGTAATCACTGTACTGACATATTCCTTTGAACAGCCAGATTTGACAAGTAGGTGAATAAGATTCCAAGTTTCCTGAGTGTAAATACCCTTGTGCAAAAGTGAATGTGTGGATTTTTTACAAATGGCCTGTTGACAAGCTTTCTCTTTTGCCTGGATTACAGCCTTCTGTTGAAGGGTGGTAGAGCTTTCACAATGCTTGCAAAAATAGGCAGCCTGAGAACATGATTGTTTGAGATTTTTCTGTGCTAGAGCAAGCTTTCCGTTAGCTTTAGCCAGCTCTATCTGAAACCTATCCATAGTATGAAAAAGTTGATCCTGCAAATTGGAGTGCTTCTTTTCAAGCTGTGCCAGAGTTTCACCATATGATGTAGTATCACAAATCAGCTGCTTTTGTTCAGCAAGATGCTGTGCATTAGTCACTTGAAGGCTTTCTATTTTACTTTCAAGAAAATCCTTGTGAGCTGCACCATGCTGATGAGCATGGTGTTCACAGAAACATCAGTAAAGCTCAGCTGATCAAGATTGTTCTACTTTTAAAGCCTCCAAAGCCTTGAAAAGTTCAGTCTCCAATAAAGACACTTGATTAGATAATGCCTGTTTGGATGCTTGCAATATGTTGACAGTGGCCTGAGCCTCTGAAAGCTGTGCTGCAAGTTCAGTATTTCCACCACCAAGATTGGAAGTGAGATGTTGGGTTGGTAGGTCCAGTTGGGCTGCATTGAATTCAGCTATATTCTTCCTTCAGGCAGCAATAGTTGCTTTTGGTGGCATGTTGTTGAATAATCTAGATTTGATATTATTAGTTTTGAGTGCAAATATAATGTAATTTGGGTACCTTTGGTGGGAAATTTCAGAAATATGGTTATAGTAGGGTTGTTCACAGTAAACATTTGTGGCTCATTTTTGGCTTCATTTTTGGCTCATTTTCACATGTTTGGCAGAAGAATGATCAGAATGATCCGAAAAATGAAATGAAAAATGATGTGAAAAATGGCTACTGTGAACACCCTGGAAAGCAAAAATGATGCAAAAATGCATTTTACATGGTCCTTGGCAGTGCTAGCAAGTGCTTGGCATATTCAAACTCCCCCTCAAACAACTTGGTAACATTATTTTCATGGGCTGGTCACTAAAATTGCTAGTATCTCCTCATAGTCCTCAAACTTATAGTGTGTAGGAAAAATATATATTTTATACTATGCTATATACCCCTTTGTACTACAACAAAAATAACTATGAAAGAAAAGAAGGTGAAATAAATGGCTACATATGGGACGACAGGTGGCGCCCCGTCATGGCCCTCCTTACCATGTCTTGGTGGCTCCTCCCATTGCATTGTGCCACAGCACCCCATATCCATCCTGTGAGCAGTTGCTCACAGTGGTGGTGGGGGGTGCTGTCATTGTCATTGACCCTCATTGGTCCCCTTCTCCCAGTCATCACCCATACACACCAGCCTTCCTCCCTACAAGCAGTTGCTCATAGCAAAGGGGTCTGGCGCCATGGGCATTGTTGTCTCCCCCTTGTCCCTGTCATCATCCTGTTCTGCATTGGCAATGGCATTAGTGCTGTCATTGTCATTGTCTCCTCCCCTCCCTCCCCTCCCCCTTCTTGCTCAGCATTGTGGAGATGGTGACAGGCCTGTTAGCACCTGTTCTACCCTGCAAGCAAGGGCTTGCAGTGGTGGGAGGCAGGTGCTAGGCTGCAGTCTCATCCTTGTTGTCTCTGCGCACCTGGCATTCACCGGGAGACCTGTGGAGGGGAGACTCATCAGGTAAGCACTAGCCAACCTCTCCCTTGGTGCCACATCACTGATACACAATGCCTACCCCCAACGCAAAACATTGACCCAGCACCCACTTCCAGCCTTACAAGAACTGCTCTTGTCATTCTCATCAATAGTTAATATCTAAAACTTTGTTAGCAACAAAAAAATGAAATGAAATGAAAAAAAACTTATCTACAGCCCAAGAGATGTTGAGGACATCTCTTGGGCTTTTTTTTGCATTCCTCATCATACAGCACTGTATCGGTCACCTGTGCCTTCTGTTCTTGTCCCATGCTTGTTGTCCCCCTCATCATGTGTTGCCGCCACTGTTTTGGTCATGTGGTTGTTGTTTTACATCTCTGTCTCCATCCCTGTCGTTGTCTTGTGGTGGTTGTCCTCCCCATCTAATTCCTCATTGTTGGTCTTCATTGTTGCTTGTCTTCTTTTCATCATTGCCTATCTTTGCCATGCCAGTTGCTTGTTCCACCCCATGAGCAGGGGCTCGTAGCAGTGGCATGGTGCACCATCTTGGTGCCATCTCATGGTAAATAGCATAGATAAAACCTAGAAAAGGCAAATGAAAACATTAATTAGTTGAAAAGAAAAGAAAAAAACTTGGAAAAAGTAAATTACCTAGGGCCCAAACGACCTCTGTTGTCATTTGGGCCCTATGTGGTTGGTTTGCAGTGGTTGGCTGTGTTAGTTGGTGGGAGTGGGCATGGGAGTGGTGATGGCGGGTGGTAGAGGTGAGGGAGGTGTCATTGTCAATGGTGATGCAAGGGATTAGGCATTGGAGTGGAGTTTGAAAGAATGACACCAATGGAACATGAAAATGAAGGGGAAAAGAAAGCATCTTTGCAAAATGGGGGGATGTACTCCATTTTGCAAAAATGATCATTTTTTGGGTCATTCTTGACTCATTGTGAAGTTCATTTTTAAAAAATGAAAGAAAAATGAAAAGTGAAAATGAGCCAAAAATGGCTACTGTGAGCAACCCTAGTAATATATCAGGTTGTCTTCTTTGCCAGATGGTATTATATAACCACCCATCTTCAATCTGGTCCACAACTGCCCAGACTCGAAAGAGAACATGTATCTACAAACTTGGATATAATGGTGAAGGTATCTACAGAAATGTACTAATTCCAGGTCCACATGGTTGTCTGGAATGGGGCAGTCATGGGACATGCACCCCTTTTCTCAACTTGGCACCACTGAAGTGTATGACGGGCCAAATGCACAAAAATAAAAATTGTCACATGTCACATCAGGATAGTGTCACGATGTGGACTTGTATCACCTGACTAGAAATTGTGTCGTCACAAATTTATACATGTGTCGCCTGTTTGAAAAATTGTGTCATCACCAACTTATGATTGTGTCGCCTGACTGAAAATTGTGTCGTCACAGCCTTTTGTGTGTCACTGCAACAAGGCACATTGATGTGTATTGCTAACCCACCACCAGGTTTTGTTCGCTTGCTCTTACTCCTCGCTTTATACAAGAAAATGCACTATTTACTGATTAAAGTAGGTCTATGATAGTGGTATAGTATAGAGTTAATATGTAAAACGAATGAGAATCTTGGTACCAAACATGATACTGTAAAAGGAGTGTGTAAGGTATGGGGTATCAATATGGGATAATGAGGAGAGGGGGGTTTATCCGAGTTGGTCTGAGGAGTGGAAACAAGCAAGGGCTCAAAGTATGGGGCTGGCGATTAAAATGAAGGGCAGACCTAGGAAGTAGCTGACAAACCATAATAGTCGAGAACACAGTGGGTCACCCTCTCTAAAATCCTTTCCTCAGCTTGGAAAGCATGCCGACCTTGATCTGACTCCAGGTACAGGAGGAGGCCCTGTTTGCATTCGCTGCACATTCCTGGGTGTGAAGTTTGCTGCAAGAGAGCTATGAGCCCAGAAAGTGGCTGGGGTGTGCGAGGATGTAGCAGCAGCCTTCCAATTTTTTTCCACCACACATCGGCCCACACCTTCTCACAATCTGATCGGTTAGCACACCAGTTAGAGTCCCAGGTTGGGGGCAACTTGGGAGGAAAAGCTGCAAGCAGCCTGCGCTCACTCTCGAGTGCTGCATGAGCCTTAGTAATAGCAAGTAGAACTCGTGTTCCTAGCTGGTCAGCATCTTCAGGCATGATCTCTGTGACTGGCTGTGTGATGAGGGTGTGAAGGGAGGGTGCGATCCACTTAGTGAGAGAAAATTGGTGAGCGAGCTGGAGCATTCGGGAGGGTTAGAGTGGAAGGGCTTTAAGCTGGTGCATAGTAAAGGCAATACCATCCTGAACCATCCACATGTGGCACATATGCAGTATGTTGACCAGAACCTTCTCGTCTCGGGGTGGTGGTTGCCAATCACTAAAAAACCAGTGAGCAGCTCAGGGCTTGTAAGACAGAGTTGCAGTAAAAAACTTACAGGTGGTTGAGCCAGCGAAGAAAATCTCGGAAGGCCTCTTCTTCAATACCTTCAAGGACGATTGGATTGGCCTCGCTACCCTGAGGGTTGGCCACTGATGGAGGGATGCTCAGTATAGCAGTGAGGGGTTCAGAATGTCGTGAGACCCGACTAATGTCTACATTAAAAAGGGTTTTGTCGATCTTTGGTGGGTATGAATTTGTGGAGAGGCAGGGTTTAGCTAAGAACCACTTACACGAAAGAAAACAGCTTTGGGGAGAATGCAGTAATCAGGATCCCGACTCCACCCAGTTTTGTTTTCTTGAGATAGGGCAGGATGTGGCTGATCAGACAAGAAGGTGGATGCAGTATACAGTGGTTGAGTCATCATAGCAGTGGAAGAAATGGAGGAATGTTGCCAGCTAGATTGGTGGGGGAGCGACAAGCAGCCTAGCACCAGCTGGCTTACATAAAATTTGGGCATGCTATATGTAACAAGTGGCAGAGGATATAATATGGCATTTTAGTGTAATGGTTTAATGGTGTCGGGCACTGCTCAAGGCTGGCATCCGAAAACAGTAGCACTGGAGATGTGAGTTCAATTCCCAGGCTATGCAAAATTTATGTATGTACTATATTCTAGCTATCATTAGAAAGGCTATTTTTGATATGTGAATGGAAGATAATGTGTTACAAATCCGAACCCAGTAATCTATCTGTAAATCCCTGTCCACAGTTGTTTGTAAAGTTTTTTGTAAAAATAATTACAACCTGTAACAATGACTGTAACATGTTTCATATCTGTACCATGTTTTATGCACCTCTAACATACTATAGCCATTTGTAACCTTTTTGAAATAATTACACCCTGTAACAATGGCTGTAACATGTTTCATATCTGTTCCATGTTTTGTGCACCTCTAACATACCACAGCCATTTGTAACCGAGCAATAGCCACAGAAACTGCTATATTTTCCAGGACAGGCTCAGACAGGTTTCATGTTGCTGTAACTCATGATAAAACATGGTTTCTTACATCTTACATCCTATTGTTTCAGGAAGCTAGGGCTTTATAAGAGAGCCTGGGTTTTTTTTCCATGAAGCATCCATCCTACAACTTGGCTTTTTGGCATCTTCAGTTTAAAACACCTGCCTTACTACTCCTACTACAAAATTTACATCTCTGCCTTCGTAATGGAGACTATGTCCAGGAAAGAAAGGAAGCAAATGCATGCCAATGGTATGTGCAGCACTGTCCCACTACAGCTGATGTTCTAATCTTCCTACTTCTGTTATGCAGTTGCTGAGCTACTAGAGCAGCCCAATAATATTTCCATCTTGCAAAAAGGGTCCCCTATTGATCCTGCCATTCTTGATTTACTTGCTGCAGTGCGAGCTATAAATCCAAATATTCCAGATGTATGTGGTACTTCAGATTTTATTATGCTAGCAATAACCACTTAGGACAGGTGGGGGAACTTATTAGCTATGCCCTGTCAATCAACTGCAGCACCAGTGTCAAGGATGCTGTGAAATGTCTCATGAAAAAGGCTCATGAGCTGAAGCAACCTGGCTGGGATGCTAGAGCTACACACCAGGAAAAGCGGGCACTGGTATCCTAGTTTCCTCTTTTTATATAGCAATACTAACACCTGCCCCCAGGTTGCCTCATTGCAACTCAACCATGCAACCCCTTTAGCTGATCAACTTATTGGACAGCTCATCAAATCAGAGGCACTACAGAATGAGCTGGGAATCAAAATTTATTTTCAAGACAGGCTGACAGCTGCAGCAGGCCTGACCAGTAAGGGTGCAGTCCTTTGTGATACAGATTGTGGCGTGCCTGGTGCTGTTATTGTCAGCAAGGAGAATGGCTTTACACACCTGCCTCCTGATCAGTCTGCAATTTGGCTCTCCCAGTCACATGCACCAGATGGTAAGCTTATACACTACTTTCATGGGATATATATACTAACATGCACTATTTAGGGTCATATACAAATTTAGTTGAGCTTGCAGTTTTTCGCAAAGTTGGCCTTGGGGCACAGAAGTCCAGTAGCTTGTGTGAGTGGGCTGCAGGTGTGGTTGCTCAAGCCTGTTCTGAGCGTACCAATGTGCGGGTATGTCTAATTATCTTTCTGGCTGTTATTCAGTTTTTTAAACACAATGTAGCCCACTCATGATGGCCGGATGGTTCAGGTTGGCTGAAATGCTGGTCCACGGCATGCCCGGGTATGGGGACTTGCCAAATCCTACCGCAAAAAGCTTGGTGAAGAGGTGAAGGCTGACCATGATCAAGATGCCATTGCTCTTGTCACTCTCACCTGGAGCCTGGCCAAAGCCAATCTGCCTATTCAGGTTATAGAGCATATTGAGACCTGTCTCAGAGAAAGTGGGCTTCCAAGGATTGCAACAAGAAATATTCCTGAAGGTGGGGCTTCCCTCAATTGACATTTAAACCTGTGCCAAAGTTGCTTTTAGGAACTGGATACCAGCTTGAAATTGATGGCAAGGTTTACAATTTTCCTAACTTTGAACGGGCTCCTCCAGAGGGGTACCTCAGCCAGGACTATTCAGCGTATGTTTATATTTGTGCACAGTAGCTAATGCTTACCAGAATATTATAGTCCTGCACATGAAGATGCATGTCATACAGACTATGGAATATTCTGGTGTGTTGACAGGATTGTAGATGGTGAGGGCACACTTGTAGATGGTGAGGATAGAGATTTGTGGCCAGAAATGGGGGGGGGGAATTTTGTTGATCTCTCACTCAAGGTGGTTGTTGAAATGGACACAGGTACTCTTACAGCATTTCGTCCACGGTTTAGACATGGGACCACCTGCCTTTGTGGTGCTCATAGCTGGGGGTGTGCTATTACTTCTTCAAGCCACATTCTTGCAGCTTATAAAACTGCAATGGGGGCTGGTGGAATCAAGGTAGAACCTGGCATAGGTGCAGGAAAGGATGCATCAAAAAACCTGTAGCACTACTTGCCATTTTATTTATAACTGGGATTTCTTCCACTATTTTCAATATACACTTTCACCACCACTATCTTAACCATGAGAATGATTCCAATCCTATGTTCACTTAGACACATAATCACTCCCTCATACACAAAAGGGGGAGGGGTGTTAGGACATCACCAATACCACTAGGGCAAAGATGGCAGCTCCCAACAAACAAACAACAACAAGAGAAAAAAGGTAGTACTAGTAGTCTAGGGCAGTCTTGCACTTATTGATGGATAACCCAAGAGAGCACAACTAGTGTTCCTCAGTGATATATTAATGTTTATATACTATACTACATGTGTTAATCATATGTAGTCCAAGCCTAAGCCATGAGGCACTGAGCCCATGTGTAGGCCTCATGTGCACTGCCTTGTGTAACCTGCTATGCCTTTAGTGTGTGTTGTGCAGCAGCATGTGTTTAATCATCTACCTACCCTTGATCATGTGTCTGATCATAAGGACCATTTGCCTACCCTTAGCATCATGTACATAACAGTGTCCACAGGACCAAGTAAAGGAAACTAAATAATATTAAATGGCTTGTAGGAAATTTGTACCCCTGGCACTATACAATTGATCATTGCTCATATGAAACAGCCACCAGTCTAGTATAAACTATCCTTTAAAGCTATGCTAGGTTTGCTGCATATACTGGATTTGTGACAGTGCATGATGGGCCTGTGCCCAGACTATGGCTCGGGGTAGCCATACTGCACTAGGCAAAGAAATGTGGAGCTCCTTCCTACGCCGTATTGGGATAATTTCAACAGAGGGATAGCCATCTTCAACCAACTCCTCCTGCCTCAGCCCATATCCATGTGGGACAATGCCCTGGCTGCACATGATCTCTACAGATGTCAAAAAGGCCTGTCTTTCCTGTGCATTATTAAATGGGTCAGCATGGTTAGGAACTGGGGCAGGTCTGTGATGAATATTGCCTCTCTGGTTCTCAAGAATGTGGCCAATGTGGTTCTCCCAGTTAATTCCACCAATTTCCTCACCATCACTTTCCACACCATCACTTTCCACACCATCACTTTCCACACCATCACTTTTCTTGCTCCCTCCACTGTCACTTTCCTCACCCCCACTGTCACCTGCCTCTGACATATCCTCATCTTCAGAGCTCTCTGCAGAGCTAGAGCTCTCATCAGAGCTTGCTGTGTCTCCTTTCTCAACCCCATAAAACTGATCAATTTCCTCACTGAAAAGTCCCTCACAGTCATCAACATATGCACCATGTTCAATCTGGCCTAGAAACCGCATGTCCTGTTATGCAGAAATAATAAGGGTGATATAAAGGGGATTGAGAAAATGTGCTTACATCTGGGCTAAGTTCTTCTCCTGAAATTGGGTGAGAGTTCCAAGTACTCTGAAAACTGGCACAATCCGAATTGATGGAATCCAAGAATAATGTGTGCAGGAGCCAGAGGTGGTGGGGATTTTTGCAATCCAGATAATGCAGACGTTCCAGGCGCAGAAAAAATGCTCGCCAAGGCCTGGCAAACTGCTTTCCAACTTCAACCCATAGTCGTTCAATCCGGGTATTAAAAGTAGAGGAGCCCCACATAAAACTGGCCCAGTTTAGTCCCTTGAGAAGAATCATAAAAATTCCAACATCCCGATTTACACCACCATGATCCCCACAAACTCTGGATGGAATACCATATGCAAGAATGGCATCAAGAAACATGTCAAGTACAGTTGATGCCTTATTGTTGGTATTAGCTTGCAAACCAGTGACCTTTGGTAATCATGTCAGTTTAAAACAGCATAGTATAGTTTAAAACACCAGCTTACAGCCCGAGAATATCCATCAACACAGCCATGTATAACTATACCCCAGTGAATTAGTTTATGATGGCCATCAATATGCCAAAGGGCATTAGGTCGAGAAACATGGTACTGCTGGCGGGTCACTTTGGTCCTCTGCTGACGGAGAGTTTGCCCAAGATGATCCACTCGTTTAACAGCCAGCCGCATACATTTTCTCTGAACCTTAAGGCCATGTCTGCGCAAGAACCCCATAAAATAGCGCAGTCCAGACTCTGGCTGCTGCTCACGAAAAACCTTTACCAGGTTTTCCAGATCCTGATCTGACAATGGAGAAAACTGGGTATGCAGTCCTGCAGCCTTGATCTTGTAGCGAAGTGTATTACGGTGGATGTGCAATTTTTGTGCCAGTGTTTTGAGTGTAATTCTGCGCTTAGGATCTGTTGCATCCTTCAAAAAGTCCAAATTAACCACTTTTTTGGGCCGGCCACGTCTTCCTGAGTTTTCAACTGTAATTGGCTCCACAAAATGGACATTGGAGGATTCTCTATTATGTGACTGAGTCAAATAACCAGCATCCATTGCAAAATAGACCCACGTGTCATGGATTGCACTCTCTGCATCTGCAAGCTTGACGAGTAGCTCACCAAATAGTAGTGCACAGGCTTGTAACCATGGATTGAGCTGATCGCCACCAGGCTCTTGCTTAGAAGTGTGGTCCTCTAGCTGGAGAAGAAGTGGAAGGGCCTCATGAGTTATTGCATTAAAATGGTGCTGTATGCGATGGAGATTGAAATTGCCACTTCCAAGAACACTACAAGCCCCAGAGTACAGGTTGCCTATGATCTGTACAGCACTATGAACATTTGGTGACCAGGGTTGTTCAGAGACAGGAAGTATAGGGAGCTCTGCAGGTAGTACCATCTCTGGTCGATGAGGTGTGGGGGCAAGAAGCCTATCACACATTACATCACATCATATCACACCATGTTGTCATCATAAAGTCATGTGATCTGGTGGTTGAATTCGCAGTCCCTTTGCTCTTTTTTATTATCATTATATATCTTGCAACAACTCTATAATCCTGCTACTCTCCACGTTCATTTGTCCAACTGCTACCATTCATTTTCTACCTCTCTCTTATCTCTCATGGCAAAACGAAAGCACCGAGCATCACCCTCTGAAAGCGAACACTCATCAGATGACTCAACAACTGCTGAAACAAAACACTCGGCTATGGGATCACTCTCCTCAACTATTACCAAATGGTCTAAGAAGGCCAAGAAAACACCATCAGAGGATAGCAAAACACGAAGCATGATCAGTTCAATCCTGCTTTCAGCTACAAGAGGTGGACAGGCTTTGTCAGCACAGAAGGAAACGAACCGAGGTCTTCGGAAATTCTCAAAGGAAAAAGGGAAGCAAAAATCATCATCCAAGGGAAAGGAAAAGGCCAAAGAGGTAGCATTTTTAATCTTTAGCTGCTTTCGATGACCTGATCATTTTCATTTTGGAAAGGGTAAAACCTTCAAAGTTGGGGCTGTTGTCATACTTCACAAGGGTTTGAAGAAGGTCTGGCTCTCTCTTTCTCTTTTCTTTTCTTCAAAAGCTGATTCATTGGAGAAATCAGGTAGAGACAAGCCACAAATCAGCCTCTACCCGAGGTTCGGATTCAGACTCAGTGTCATCGGACTCCAGTGACAATGATGAATTGCCATCTGAATATGTGTTACGAAAACCACCTGCCCTTAACCACTCTACCCTGCAGACTTTGCGAACCTATGGCCTCACTGTTATAGATTACGAGCATGGGATCGAGCTTAGCACTAGCTGGGACTTCTCAGCAGCTCAGGCAAAGCTCAGGGAGTTGTTTCCAAGACTTTTCGAGTGGCTTGACATGCAGCCTAGTGAAGCGAACCCTGACCCTGATGATACTGACAACTTATTTCTCCCCCACTTTCGGCTGTGTGTCAAGGATGGAAAAGGAGTGTCGATCGCAAATGGGGTGGTATTTCCAACTGGGTATGATCTCCTTTTCAATGCCCGAGTCACCCGAGCAGGATTCCAGCACCACCACCTCATTATCAGTAACTGCTATTGTGAACCTTCATGTTCGAATTTCTTACAAATGGTTAATTTAGGCACTGTATCCCAAGTTCCGAAATCAGTCATGAAATCATGGCTGAAAGGAAAAGGGAAGAGCGAAGCTAAATGGCAAGGTGACATGAAACCATTACCTACCAGTTTGGTGTGTGTAGCTGATGAGCTCGGAATTCACAGACTTCCAAAAGCAATATCATAGCCCATATGTCATTGATGATGACCTCGACTGTGCAAGCACTTCAACACGAACACTGCGATCCCACTCCTTAGCCAAAAAGTCACCATTTATCAGTGATGGTGGTGAGGACTTCGACAAGGATTCGGTAATTGATGTTGATGATTATGCACCTCCTGATGAGTATGGGCTTTGCTATCCCATGGAATGGCAGCATCCATCCTGTAGGTTGCCCTTTGATTTCTATAAAATGGTTGACAAATTGTTCTTAGCACCTACTCTCGTCACTGACAATGAAGTCGATTTACCACCACCTGCTGCCCTCCTTACAACTGTAACATCGCCTCTGGGACCAGATCCTAATCCAACAGTCACACAGACCTCTACAAGCCTTCCACAAGAAGCACCAGGACCCAGCCCTCTGGTAGCATCTGGCTCGTTCCATGTTGACCAATCATTGCCCAATCCCTGGGCTGGAAGCCACATTTATGAGTATAATTTTTAATCAACTCGCATTTGGCTCATTTTAATTACCAGCCCTGATACTCCTTGCTCTTCCACTCTTGTTTCCACTCCTCAGACCGACTTGGATAAACTCTCTCCTCATTATCTCATATTGATACCCCATACCTTACACACTCCTTTTACAGTATCATGTTTGGTAACAAGATTCTCATTCGTTTTACATATTAACTCTATACTATACCACTATCATAGACCTACTTTAATCAGTAAATAGTGCATTTTCTTGTATAAAGCGAGGAGTAAGAGCAAGCGAACAAAACCTGGTGGTGGGTTAGCAATACACATCAATGTGCCTTGTTGCAGTGACACACAAAAGGCTGTGACGACACAATTTTCAGTCAGGCGACACAATCATAAGTTGGTGATGACACAATTTTTCAAACAGGCGACACATGCATAAATTTGTGACGACACAATTTCTAGTCAGGTGATACAAGTCCACATCATGACACTATCCTGATGTGACATGTGACAATTTTTATTTTTGTGCATTTGGCCCGTCATACACCACCAGGTTTTGTTCACTTGCTCTTACTTCTCGCTTTATACAAGAAAATGCACTATTTACTGATTAAAGTAGGTCTATGATAGTGGTATAGTATAGAGTTAATATGTAAAACGAATGAGAAATTATGACGGGCCAAATGCACAAAAATAAAAATTGTCACATGTCACATCAGGATAGTGTCACGATGTGGACTTGTATCACCTGACTAGAAATTGTGTCGTCACAAATTTATGCATGTGTCGCCTGTTTGAAAAATTGTGTCATCACCAACTTATGATTGTGTCGCCTGACTGAAAATTGTGTCGTCACAGCCTTTTGTGTGTCACTGCAACAAGGCACATTGATGTGTATTGCTAACCCACCACCAGGTTTTGTTCACTTGCTCTTACTTCTCGCTTTATACAAGAAAATGCACTATTTACTGATTAAAGTAGGTCTATGATAGTGGTATAGTATAGAGTTAATATGTAAAACGAATGAGAATCTTGTTACCAAACATGATACTGTAAAAGGAGTGTGTAAGGTATGGGGTATCAATATGAGATAACGAGGAGAGGGTTTATCCAAGTTGGTCTGAGGAGTGGAAACAAGAGTGGAAGAGCAAGGAGTATCAGGGCTGGTAATTAAAATGAGCCGAATGCGAGTTGATTAAAAATTATACTCATAAATGTGGCTTCCAGCCCAGGGATTGGGCAATGATTGGTCAACATGGAACGAGCCAGATGCTACCAGAGGGCTGGGTCCTGGTGCTTCTTGTGGAAGGCTTGTAGAGGTCTGTGTGACTGTTGGATTAGGATTTGGGCCCAGAGGCGATGTTACAGTTGTAAGGAGGGCAGCAGGTGGTGGTAAATCGACTTCATTGTCAGTGACGAGAGTAGGTGCTAAGAACAATTTGTCAACCATTTTATAGAAATCAAAGGGCGACCTACAGGATGGATGCTGCCATTCCATGGGATAGCAAAGCCCATACTCATCAGGAGGTGCATAATCATCAACATCAATTACCGAATCCTTGTCGAAGTCCTCACCACCATCACCGATAAATGGTGACTTTTTGGCTAAGGAGTGGGATCGCAGTGTTCGTGTTGAAGTGCTTGCACAGTCGAGGTCATCATCAATGACATATGGGCTATGATATCGCTTTTGGAAGTCTGTGAATTCCGAGCTCATCAGCTACACACACCAAACTGGTAGGTAATGGTTTCATGTCACCTTGCCATTTAGCTTCGCTCTTCCCTTTTCCTTTCAGCCATGATTTCATGACTGATTTCGGAACTTGGGATACAGTGCCTAAATTAACCATTTGTGAGAAATTCGAACATGAAGGTTCACAATAGCAGTTACTGATAATGAGGTGGTGGTGCTGGAATCCTGCTCGGGTGACTCGGGCATTGAAAAGGAGATCATACCCAGTTGGAAATACCACCCCATTTGCGATCGACACTCCTTTTCCATCCTTGACACACAGCCGAAAGTGGGGGAGAAATAAGTTGTCAGTATCATCAGGGTCAGGGTTCGCTTCACTAGGCTGCATGTCAAGCCACTCGAAAAGTCTTGGAAACAACTCCCTGAGCTTTGCCTGAGCTGCTGAGAAGTCCCAGCTAGTGCTAAGCTCGATCCCATGCTCGTAATCTATAACAGCGAGGCCATAGGTTCGCAAAGTCTGCAGGGTAGAGTGGTTAAGGGCAGGTGGTTTTCGTAACACATATTCAGATGGCAATTCATCATTGTCACTGGAGTCCGATGACACTGAGTCTGAATCCGAACCTCGGGTAGAGGCTGATTTGTGGCTTGTCTCTACCTGATTTCTCCAATGAATCAGCTTTTGAAGAAAAGAAAAGAGAAAGAGAGAGCCAGACCTTCTTCAAACCCTTGTGAAGTACGACAACAGCCCCAACTTTGAAGGTTTTACCCTTTCCAAAATGAAAATGATCAGGTCATTGAAAGCAGCTAAAGATTAAAAATGCTACCTCTTTGGCCTTTTCCTTTCCCTTGGATGATGATTTTCGCTTCCCTTTTTCCTTTGAGAATTTCCGAAGACCTCGGTTCGTTTCCTTCTGTGCTGACAAAGCCTGTCCACCTCTTGTAGCTGAAAGCAGGATTGAACTGATCATGCTTCGTGTTTTGCTATCCTCTGATGGTGTTTTCTTGGCCTTCTTAGACCATTTGGTAATAGTTGAGGAGAGTGATCCCATAGCCGAGTGTTTTGTTTCAGCAGTTGTTGAGTCATCTGATGAGTGTTCGCTTTCAGAGGGTGATGCTCGGTGCTTTCGTTTTGCCATGAGAGATAAGAGAGAGGTAGAAAATGAATGGTAGCAGTTGGACAAATGAATGTGGAGAGTAGCAGGATTATAGAGTTGTTGCAAGATATATAATGATAATAAAAAAGAGCAAGGGGACTGCGAATTCAACCACCAGATCACATGACTTTATGATGACAACATGGTGTGATATGATGTGATGTAATGTGCGATAGGCTTCTTGCCCCCACACCTCATCGACCAGAGATGGTACTACCTGCAGAGCTCCCTATACTTCCTGTCTCTGAACAACCCTGGTCACCAAATGTTCATAGTGCTGTACAGATCATAGGCAACCTGTACTCTGGGGCTTGTAGTGTTCTTGGAAGTGGCAATTTCAATCTCCATCGCATACAGCACCATTTTAATGCAATAACTCATGAGGCCCTTCCACTTCTTCTCCAGCTAGAGGACCACACTTCTAAGCAAGAGCCTGGTGGCGATCAGCTCAATCCATGGTTACAAGCCTGTGCACTACTATTTGGTGAGCTACTCGTCAAGCTTGCAGATGCAGAGAGTGCAATCCATGACACGTGGGTCTATTTTGCGATGGATGCTGGTTATTTGACTCAGTCACATAATAGAGAATCCTCCAATGTCCATTTTGTGGAGCCAATTACAGTTGAAAACTCAGGAAGACGTGGCCGGCCCAAAAAAGTGGTTAATTTGGACTTTTTGAAGGATGCAACAGATCCTAAGCGCAGAATTACACTCAAAACACTGGCACAAAAATTGCACATCCACCGTAATACACTTCGCTACAAGATCAAGGCTGCAGGACTGCATACCCAGTTTTCTCCATTGTCAGATCAGGATCTGGAAAACCTGGTAAAGGTTTTTCGTGAGCAGCAGCCAGAGTCTGGACTGCGCTATTTTATGGGGTTCTTGCGCAGACATGGCCTTAAGGTTCAGAGAAAACGTATGCGGCTGGCTGTTAAACGAGTGGATCATCTTGGGCAAACTCTCCGTCAGCAGAGGACCAAAGTGACCCGCCAGCAGTACCATGTTTCTCGACCTAATGCCCTTTGGCATATTGATGGCCATCATAAACTAATTCACTGGGGTATAGTTATACATGGCTGTGTTGATGGATATTCTCGGGCTGTAAGCTGGTGTTTTAAACTATACTATGCTGTTTTAAACTGACATGATTACCAAAGGTCACTGGTTTGCAAGCTAATACCAACAATAAGGCATCAACTGTACTTGACATGTTTCTTGATGCCATTCTTGCATATGGTATTCCATCCAGAGTTCGTGGGGATCATGGTGGTGAAAATCGGGATGTTGGAATTTTTATGATTCTTCTCAAGGGACTAAACCGGGCCAGTTTTATGTGGGGCTCCTCTACTTTTAATACCCGGATTGAACGACTATGGGTTGAAGTTGGAAAGCAGTTTGCCAGGCCTTGGCGAGCATTTTTTCTGCGCCTGGAACGTCTGCATTATCTGGATTGCAAAAATCCCCACCACCTCTGGCTCCTGCACACATTATTCTTGGATTCCATCAATTCGGATTGTGCCAGTTTTCAGAGTACTTGGAACTCTCACCCAATTTCAGGAGAAGAACTTAGCCCAGATGTAAGCACATTTTCTCAATCCCCTTTATATCACCCTTATTATTTCTGCATAACAGGACATGCGGTTTCTAGGCCAGATTGAACATGGTGCATATGTTGATGACTGTGAGGGACTTTTCAGTGAGGAAATTGATCAGTTTTATGGGGTTGAGAAAGGAGACACAGCAAGCTCTGATGAGAGCTCTAGCTCTGCAGAGAGCTCTGAAGATGAGGATATGTCAGAGGCAGGTGACAGTGGGGGTGAGGAAAGTGACAGTGGAGGGAGCAAGAAAAGTGATGGTGTGGAAAGTGATGGTGTGGAAAGTGATGGTGAGGAAATTGGTGGAATTAACTGGGAGAACCACATTGGCCACATTCTTGAAAACCAGAGAGGCAATATTCATCACAGACCTGCCCCAGTTCCTAACCATGCTGACCCATTTAATAATGCACAGGAAAGACAGGCCTTTTTGACATCTGTAGAGATCATGTGCAGCCAGGGCATTGTCCCACATGGATATGGGCTGAGGCAGGAGGAGTTGGTTGAAGATGGCTATCCCTCTGTTGAAATTATCCCAATACGGCGTAGGAAGGAGCTCCACATTTCTTTGCCTAGTGCAGTGTGGCTACCCCGAGCCATAGTCTGGGCACAGGCCCATCATGCACTGTCACAAATCCAGTATATGCAGCAAACCTAGCATAGCTTTAAAGGATAGTTTATACTAGACTGGTGGCTGTTTCATATGAGCAATGATCAATTGTATAGTGTCAGGGGTACAAATTTCCTACAAGCCATTTAATATTATTTAGTTTCCTTTACTTGGTCCTGTGGACACTGTTATGTACATGATGCTAAGGGTAGGCAAATGGTCCTTATGATCGGACACATGATCAAGGGTAGGTAGATGATTAAACATGCAGTAGACACATGCTGCTGCACAACACACACTAAAGGCATAGCAGGTTACACAAGGCAGTGCACATGAGGCCTACACATGGGCTCAGTGCCTCATGGCTTAGGCTTGGACTACATATGATTAACACATGTAGTATAGTATATAAACATTAATATATCACTGAGGAACACTAGTTGTGCTCTCTTGGGTTATCCATCAATAAGTGCAAGACTGCCCTAGACTACTAGTACTACCTTTTTTCTCTTGTTGTTGTTTGTTTGTTGGGAGCTGCCATCTTTGCCCTAGTGGTATTGGTGATGTCCTAACACCCCTCCCCCTTTTGTGTATGAGGGAGTGATTATGTGTCTAAGTGAACATAGGATTGGAATCATTCTCATGGTTGAGATAGTGGTGGTGAAAGTGTATATTGAAAATAGTGGAAGAAATCCCAGTTATAAATAAAATGGCAAGTAGTGCTACAGGTTTTTTGATGCATCCTTTCCTGCACCTATGCCAGGTTCTACCTTGATTCCACCAGCCCCCATTGCAGTTTTATAAGCTGCAAGAATGTGGCTTGAAGAAGTAATAGCACACCCCCGGCTATGAGCACCACAAAGGCGGGTGGTCCCATGTCTAAACCGTGGACGAAATGCTGTAAGAGTACCTGTGTCCATTTCAACAACCACCTTGAGTGAGAGATCAACAAAATTCCCCCCCCCCATTTCTGGCCACAAATCTCTATCCTCACCATCTACAAGTGTGCCCTCACCATCTACAATCCTGTCAACACACCAGAATATTCCATAGTCTGTATGACATGCATCTTCATGTGCAGGACTATAATATTCTGGTAAGCATTAGCTACTGTGCACAAATATAAACATACGCTGAATAGTCCTGGCTGAGGTACCCCTCTGGAGGAGCCCGTTCAAAGTTAGGAAAATTGTAAACCTTGCCATCAATTTCAAGCTGGTATCCAGTTCCTAAAAGCAATTTTGGCACAGGTTTAAATGTCAATTGAGGGAAGCCCCACCTTCAGGAATATTTCTTGTTGCAATCCTTGGAAGCCCACTTTCTCTGAGACAGGTCTCAATATGCTCTATAACCTGAATAGGCAGATTGGCTTTGGCCAGGCTCCAGGTGAGAGTGACAAGAGCAATGGCATCTTGATCATGGTCAGCCTTCACCTCTTCACCAAGCTTTTTGCGGTAGGATTTGGCAAGTCCCCATACCCGGGCATGCCGTGGACCAGCATTCCAGCCAACCTGAACCATCCGGCCATCATGAGTGGGCTACATTGTGTTTAAAAAACTGAATAACAGCCAGAAAGATAATTAGACATACCCGCACATTGGTACGCTCAGAACAGGCTTGAGCAACCACACCTGCAGCCCACTCACACAAGCTACTGGACTTCTGTGCCCCAAGGCCAACTTTGCGAAAAACTGCAAGCTCAACTAAATTTGTATATGACCCTAAATAGTGCATGTTAGTATATATATCCCATGAAAGTAGTGTATAAGCTTACCATCTGGTGCATGTGACTGGGAGAGCCAAATTGCAGACTGATCAGGAGGCAGGTGTGTAAAGCCATTCTCCTTGCTGACAATAACAGCACCAGACACGCCACAATCTGTATCACAAAGGACTGCACCCTTACTGGTCAGGCCTGCTGCAGCTGTCAGCCTGTCTTGAAAATAAATTTTGATTCCCAGCTCATTCTGTAGTGCCTCTGATTTGATGAGCTGTCCAATAAGTTGATCAGCTAAAGGGGTTGCATGGTTGAGTTGCAATGAGGCAACCTGGGGGCAGGTGTTAGTATTGCTATATAAAAAGAGGAAACTAGGATACCAGTGCCCGCTTTTCCTGGTGTGTAGCTCTAGCATCCCAGCCAGGTTGCTTCAGCTCATGAGCCTTTTTCATGAGACATTTCACAGCATCCTTGACACTGGTGCTGCAGTTGATTGACAGGGCATAGCTAATAAGTTCCCCCACCTGTCCTAAGTGGTTATTGCTAGCATAATAAAATCTGAAGTACCACATACATCTGGAATATTTGGATTTATAGCTCGCACTGCAGCGAGTAAATCAAGAATGGCAGGATCAATAGGGGACCCTTTTTGCAAGATGGAAATATTATTGGGCTGCTCTAGTAGCTCAGCAACTGCATAACAGAAGTAGGAAGATTAGAACATCAGCTGTAGTGGGACAGTGCTGCACATACCATTGGCATGCATTTGCTTCCTTTCTTTCCTGGACATAGTCTCCATTACGAAGGCAGAGATGTAAATTTTGTAGTAGGAGTAGTAAGGCAGGTGTTTTAAACTGAAGATGCCAAAAAGCCAAGTTGTAGGATGGATGCTTCATGGAAAAAAAACCCAGGCTCTCTTATAAAGCCCTAGCTTCCTGAAACAATAGGATGTAAGATGTAAGAAACCATGTTTTATCATGAGTTACAGCAACATGAAACCTGTCTGAGCCTGTCCTGGAAAATATAGCAGTTTCTGTGGCTATTGCTCGGTTACAAATGGCTGTGGTATGTTAGAGGTGCACAAAACATGGAACAGATATGAAACATGTTACAGCCATTGTTACAGGGTGTAATTATTTCAAAAAGGTTACAAATGGCTATAGTATGTTAGAGGTGCATAAAACATGGTACAGATATGAAACATGTTACAGTCATTGTTACAGGTTGTAATTATTTTTACAAAAAACTTTACAAACAACTGTGGACAGGGATTTACAGATAGATTACTGGGTTCGGATTTGTAACACATTATCTTCCATTCACATATCAAAAATAGCCTTTCTAATGATAGCTAGAATATAGTACACACATAAATTTTGCATAGCCTGGGAATTGAACTCACATCTCCAGTGCTACTGTTTTCGGATGCCAGCCTTGAGCAGTGCCCGACACCATTAAACCATTACACTAAAATGCCATATTATATCCTCTGCCACTTGTTACATATAGCATGCCCAAATTTTATGTAAGCCAGCTGGTGCTAGGCTGCTTGTCGCTCCCCCCCCAATCTAGCTGGCAACATTCCTCCATTTCTTCCACTGCTATGATGACTCAACCACTGTATACTGCATCCACCTTCTTGTCTGATCAGCCACATCCTGCCCTATCTCAAGAAAACAAAACTGGGTGGAGTCGGGATCCTGATTACTGCATTCTCCCCAAAGCTGTTTTCTTTCGTGTAAGTGGTTCTTAGCTAAACCCTGCCTCTCCACAAATTCATACCCACCAAAGATCGACAAAACCCTTTTTAATGTAGACATTAGTCGGGTCTCACGACATTCTGAACCCCTCACTGCTATACTGAGCATCCCTCCATCAGTGGCCGACCCTCAGGGTAGCGAGGCCAATCCAATCGTCCTTGAAGGTATTGAAGAAGAGGCCTTCCGAGATTTTCTTCGCTGGCTCAACCACCTGTAAGTTTTTTACTGCAACTCTGTCTTACAAGCCCTGAGCTGCTCACTGGTTTTTTAGTGATTGGCAACCACCACCCCGAGACGAGAAGGTTCTGGTCAACATACTGCATATGTGCCACATGTGGATGGTTCAGGATGGTATTGCCTTTGCTGTGCACCAGCTTGAAGCCCTTCCACTCCGACCCTCCCGAATGCTCCAGCTCGCTCGCCAATTTTCTCTCACTAAGTGGATCGCACCCTCCCTTCACACCCTCATCACACAGCCAGTCACAGAGATCATGCCTGAGGATGCTGACCAGCTAGGAACACGAGTTCTACTTGCTATTACTAAGGCTCATGCAGCACTCGAGAGTGAGCGCAGGCTGCTCGCAGCTTTTCCTCCCAAGTTGCCCCCAACCTGGGACTCTAACTGGTGTGCTAACCGATCAGATTGTGAGAAGGTGTGGGCCGATGTGTGGTGGAAAAAAATTGGAAGGCTGCTGCTACATCCTCGCACACCCCAGCCACTTTCTGGGCTCATAGCTCTCTTGCAGCAAACTTCACACCCAGGAATGTGCAGCGAATGCAAACAGGGCCTCCTCCTGTACCTGGAGTCAGATCAAGGTCGGCATGCTTTCCAAGCTGAGGAAAGGATTTTAGAGAGGGTGACCCACTGTGTTCTCGACTATTATGGTTTGTCAGCTACTTCCTAGGTCTGCCCTTCATTTTAATCGCCAGCCCCATACTTTGAGCCCTTGCTTGTTTCCACTCCTCAGACCGACTCAGATAAACCCCCCTCTCCTCGTTATCCCATATTGATACCCCATACCTTACACACTCCTTTTACAGTATCATGTTTGGTAACAAGATTCTCATTCGTTTTACATATTAACTCTATACTATACCACTATCATAGACCTACTTTAATCAGTAAATAGTGCATTTTCTTGTATAAAGCGAGAAGTAAGAGCAAGTGAACAAAACCTGGTGGTGGGTTAGCAATACACATCAATGTGCCTTGTTGCAGTGACACACAAAAGGCTGTGACGACACAATTTTCAGTCAGGCGACACAATCATAAGTTGGTGATGACACAATTTTTCAAACAGGCGACACATGCATAAATTTGTGACGACACAATTTCTAGTCAGGTGATACAAGTCCACATCGTGACACTATCCTGATGTGACATGTGACAATTTTTATTTTTGTGCATTTGGCCCGTCATAGTGGTGGGTTAGCAATACACATCAATGTGCCTTGTTGCAGTGACACACAAAAGGCTGTGACGACACAATTTTCAGTCAGGCGACACAATCATAAGTTGGTGATGACACAATTTTTCAAACAGGCGACACATGCATAAATTTGTGACGACACAATTTCTAGTCAGGTGATACAAGTCCACATCGTGACACTATCCTGATGTGACATGTGACAATTTTTATTTTTGTGCATTTGGCCCGTCATATTTGGCCCGTCATACATAGACGAAATTGCTCACTATATTACTGTTGGAGAGGACGCCAAAGTTGTTAACCAAAAAAATGTTGGGCACAAAGAAAAAAAGAGTGTGGTCAGGGGCCCATCGTCTGGCACGGCGTATCACAAATTCGGACAGAGTCGGACTTGTCACAAATCCCACTCGGGCAGGCCGTCCCGGTCAGCGTACCAGGAGTATCGGAAATGTGTCAATGTAGAGCTTATTCTGTCACGAGTCAGCCCGCGGAATGGGTCTCTTGAGGGGCTTTTCTGATTATTGGGCCGTGACGTATAGCAACGCGTCCGCAGCATGTAAGTGGCGTGGCCTCCTACCAGGCGCATGTACATCGCATGTTCGTTTGCCTTTTTTTTTTTCTGAAGAATCCAAAGGCAGGTGACAAAGTTCCCGAGGGCAACCTGGAATCTAGAATCCATGCACAACCGGGAAGAGCAACTAATATAGTCAAGACGGCAACAGTAAGGACGGCAAGTCCCACACGCCGGAACCAATCAAAAAAGAGTAGGGTGCCAGTCGTATAGTTTTCACAGAAAGAATAGGGAGAAGCATGGGGCGACAGAATGTCGATAAGTAGAACATGCTCTGAAGAATATAGGAATCTTCAAGTTCGCATGTCAACGAATAGACCCCGACAGCACTCGAATATGGAAAGCGGTCAGGCTTCGAGACGTGGAATCGGCGGAAGTACGCCGTAAGTCGTCAAGAAGTCCAGATGCAGATAAATGGGCCAAATCCGGAACAATCGATAGCAAGAAGTTGAAAGTGTCCGGCCCTTGGTTTATCATTGTCATTCCCACCTGCTGTTGATGGTGAAAGTTGCAAGCGTGATGCTAAGATCTCAGGCTAGTAAGTACAGCGCGCAACGCCTTGAAGGTTTCCATCACTCACACGAAACGTGGCAAACGCAGAGAATCAGTACATAAAGTCCCTTGCTCGGAAATGCGATGCCTCGATCGATCACCCATAAAATGAACCAGGAGACCAATTTAATACTGTCTTCAACTTATGAATGCGCATATATCGTCGTCCGATAAGTTGTCAACGCAGGTATGTTCACTCGGTATATGGAATACGCACTAGAAAGCTCCTGTGCCGGCCATAGTAGGACTACCACTAGTACCTCAATCTTTCCTCTCTGAAAGAACTTGGACTTGGCATCTTGACCAGGTTGGATCTGAGAGCGCCCATTTGTTGAGAAATCGTTGTGGATATCAGGGAGTTGAATGACGTCATAACCAAGCACGTGATTAAAGACATAGGGAATACATATTTCTACTCGGGGACTCGCCCCTAATCGACAATCCTACAACCGCGCTTCCTACCGACCGACCAACAGTAACTTCCATATGAAACTCACCAGTCATAGCCATACAATAAATCATCTATCCTCTTTTCAACACTCTCCCGTTCTGCGCTACTCAGAGAGAGTGGTCTATTCCAGCCAGCGAAGGGTGTCGTAGTAGCCCGCATAAAAGGCGGATCCATATTGTTCGAACTTTCTTCACTGAGTGGTCCACGAACATCGATCCCGTAGTATCCGAGGAACCATATCACTATTATCTCAAAATCTCTGCGGAAAAGAAAAACCAAGGTGAGCGTAGACCTGGGGTGTAGACAGGCGGTATGTTCCCTCACTGATGTGGATCCCCATTAATCTATAGGGAGGTCAACTTCAGCATAAAAAGACAGGTCGTATCTACACAGTACCTGTCGCCCACCATGCCTGGCAGCTGCATCATTCAGCCAACCAGTAAATAACCGAATCATTACTACGAGTCAGCATTTCGTCAATACTTGGGTTATCATGGAATGATTGGGGTGGGGTCGTACCTCTTGAGCCTCCATAACCCAGAAACTGAAAGTACTTCCCATACCCACCTTTCTCCGACACCCGACGTTCGTTCCATTCCCAGAGCCGCTGTGTCGACGGGATCATCGCCTTGCCTCCCCATACTTTGGACAGCGCAACGGCAATGTACTCGGAGTATTTGAAGTTCTGGATCTCGACGTTCACTGTGCACAAGGGGAAGGAAATGGGGGTCAGCTAAGAAAGGGAAGAGAACGTGGTCAACGTACTGCACATGAATCCGATTGTGGGTTCTTCAATGGATAGGATATCAAGATATAGATTTCGAAGATGCGTTCCATCGGTCACGATGGGTTTGTTTTTAGGCTCAGGATTATGGATAGCAAGAGAGGTGTTGTGAAATTGAGGAAGGAAAGGAAACGAATAGCGGAAGCCAGTTGCAAATATAATGAATTCGAAACCGGTGATGATCTACAAACGAGATGTACTTAGTATTTCTCGCTCGGTCAATAAAGCATGCCGGAAGACTCACCGTTCCATTTGTGAGTTCGACGCGACTCGTAGTAATGCTTGATGTAGGCGGCAGAAAACGTTTGATTTCCGGAACGACTGTAACATTTTGAGGCAATCTGTTGATCCAACGACTGCTCAAGGGGTTTCCAGCTGAATCCGACTGAGAATCTACAAGATTGAGGCTCATGGAATGTTACGCTCACATTTGGCGTTCTGCAAACGTCAGAAACAGTTGGAGAGAGTTGAAACAGGGTAGGATATTCACCCTATATGACATATATATTGTGCGTGCGGTTGGAGCGATGTCAACAGCTATCTCCACTCCACTTGCCTAGAGATGAAGATCCTATTTTAGCTCTGATCTTTGCGGTATTTGGCTTTGCTCACAGCAGCACCAACGATGAGCACCGTCTGGTTGATGTAGAATTGGGGACGTCGATGTTGGCGCGAATGTGTTACCTGGTCTGGGAACCGATCTGCCCAGGCTGTTAACCCAGGAATGTTCGGGATGTAAGGCGCGTTGAATCGTCCTGATGCGACAACCACAGCATCAAAGTCCTATACCCAGAGACGCACATCAGTCATCTTCGAATTCAAAACAAGGCGACCAAAAAAAAGAGGATGCAGAGCGAACCTCTTTCCTCCATACAGCCTTGGATGTATTCCTGCCAGTCCGTGAGACCTGTTTGAGTGTCAGGGTCCAGCCTGACCTCACGAGACCATTTGTAGTCGAGGCGAAGCGTTTATCAACAAGCTCGACTCGTGTGTTGTAAAAAATATGGGGATTCTCGACGTCGTTGCTGTTGATCCCGTAAAATGATGCAAACGATCGGATATACCTGGCGAGTTCGGCCTGTGGGAGCACTAAGGGGTGAAAAAAGTCATGCCATTGGTAACCCCGAGAATGCGATTTCGACCATGGTGTACTCACGCCAAGGTTGGTCGACCGGCCAAGGGTGTTCCCGGAACTTGACGTCAAACGAATCAGGGAGACATGTCCTGGACGAAAGAGTAAAAAACAAACCTGCTGGAGTAGCTGTATGATGCGGAAAGGTATTCACAAGGATCAAGCGGCAAAAGTAAGAATGCACCTACAGGTGGAGCATTCGTCATTAAGGATTTCCAAATCGGTTTAGGTCCCCTGTGCTCTCTCAACAGCTCGTCTGACACCTTGCCTTCGTAATGCTCCTCGTATGGCAACTCGACGCCTTCCGGAGGGAGCGAAGGCACGAAGTCACCGACTGAGATGTCTGCATTTGGAATGGGCGCTTTGACGGGTATTTCGTCTGTATAATGCCAATTGCCGCCGGGAACGGTGTCACGTTCGAATAGGCGAACATCGAAACCAGCTTGAGCTAATTCATGATATGCGACTAGTCCACTATTGGAGGCAAACGTAGGGTTGGCAGGTCAAGGCAGTATGTATAAAATCAGACAGATTCACTCCAAACTAATGGAAGAACGGGGTGGAATATCAGGACACTAACCTTGGACCTGCACCAATGATTGCTACTTTCCGTATCGGCCAAGGGAATGTGTAGGACTCTAGTTCAGATTCGTGCCATCCCGGGGAAGAGAAAGGTTGCTGTTCGGAAAGTGTGGCTGGGATTGAAAAGAGCACAAACAGTGATAGCGAAAGAAGAGCAGTGCGCCGTATGCTGAACTGGCAGAACATCGTTGGCCTTTCAGTCGCTAGAACTTGAATCAATCTCTGTGGAATGTGGGAGTTGGGCAATGGGTCAAGACTTATCAGAGGCTCATTGACCTTTGTTATCTTATCACAAGCCAGGTCACGATGCACTTTGATTATCGGATTAGTCAAGAAGCAGCCTGTGCAGTGGCGAGATCATTGGCAACAACGCAGACGGAGATCCGCAATCCGGTCCAGTCGGCTCCCTCAGGCTACGTCCCAGAGACAACTCGAACACGGTAGATTTCGGACAAGACTCATCTGTTACCATCGTAGGGTCACTCAACCCCTTTTCTGAATCCTTGCAGCCACCTGTATATCCCCGCAGGTTGAATCGAAGTCCCCAAGTCTAGGCACGCATTTCCGTTAGACACGGTTGTTCAAAAAGCCAGTGTCCCCTTCAGGCCCGCAGACCCATCGCATGCTCATCTTTCAAGCTTCATCGATGCATCAGTCTTGTTTTTTTATATGTATCTGTCCGTGATCGGCTGTCGAATCCGTCCGTGAATAGCGGTGATTGGTGTCGGGTTGACAGTGAGATCCCGAGGCCTAGAGGAGCTGAATATCCACTATAAGCACACCGTTCGTTGCGGTTCGGCTTGGGGTGGTGTAACCGACTAACCGTCCACGTAGCCAAACCAGTACAGTACTGTATAAAACCCAAATCAAGTTCCCTGTGGTAAATTTATTGAAGTTCTTCGAAAAGCAGCCGTCTACTCATATACGTACTTTTTCAACTTTTTCTCGGGCTTACAGAGCCGAAGTGTACAAGAAAATTTCCCGACTTTCTCCTCCTTGATTCTTTTGCCGTGGTCACTTGATCGAATAGAAGCTGTCGTTCCACACTGGTCAACCTGGTCAATGGTTAGATTGTAACTTAATAGTGCCGTGCAGTTATTGGACCGCGTCAGGACGCCCCTCGTGCCTCCCTTCTCGCTCTAGGTTCGCACGCGACTGTGTCGGGGTGCTGAATGAAAAACTCCTCCTAGTATTCAGTATGTAGGCTACCCGGAGAGGACAACAGCCTCTTTGTACGCCACCAGGATATGCCCAGAGGGTTTCAAATTTTTCTCCTTGTCGGGGTCTAGGCTTGGCATCAGTACACAAGTGCAGTGTGCAAACGGAAGCTTGTTCGGATCATGCATCGATCATGCATGGCTCAAGTCTTCGGCTCGGGCCTATCTCGGACTGTGCTGAGTTACATAGGTTGAACTTGAACTTGAAGCAACGAGTGTTTTGAGCCCCAGAAATATTAGAGTCACATTCTGAATACTCTCCTAGGACGCTAGTTTTCAAAAAAAAAAAAAAAAAAAATTCTTTTGACACTTGTATACCAATACGGATGTCCGGATGTTGTATGTTTTGAACATGAGATTGTCACGGTAGTTTGCTTACAATAATGACAGTCATGGTCCTCTGCATCGTAGGTACTCACTACTACTAGTGTAATTCGTAGCTAGGCATAGTACCTCGGGTGCGAAAAACTAGTATATGCATCAAAGCTACTTACACAGAGCCCTGATGGGACGCTGCGGAGCTCTTTCATTGCTATGAATGCATCCAACTCAGGTTCGACCACCACATGGAAACATCTCCAATTGGACTATGACCAAATATCCAAACATCTCAGCGCTCTACGGCTGTAACACGCCTCAAGTCAGTGCTCTTCCTCATCCGCCCTTTCGACAGCCAACCAGTGATATGTAATGGTTCTTCTGCGATTCCCAGTCCTGCTTGTTGCATCGTTATCCTGTGTTCTAGTGCTCGCCCACGATCCCACCACAGTATGTTCTCAAAGTTATCTGCTTCTATAATAAGCAATCAACATGCTGTATAGATCCGTAAGAGGGATAATCTGCAGGAGGTAAGCTTTCGCAACTTATCATGATATCTGTATTTTTGTTTACTTTTGTCGCACAAACCTATCCAGTTGAACAACCACCTCGGTCAAACGCCCTGTGCAGTCTGTGATGAAATAACGGCCTCTTGTCAATCTTCACGATCTCGACGTAAGTAAGCATCGTTATTTTCAGATCGCATGATGATTCCACTCCTTGATTAGGTACACTCCGAGCTAGAGCTAGCGCGATAACGTCCCTAACCCCGACAAAATGTACCTGGTACGCCATTTTACTCGGTCATCCTACGTCGCCATTAACCGCGATACAGCAACAATGTATTCTTCAATCTCTGGAGCGCATGCTCGCTCTCAAATGGGAACGACACTCTTCCTGTGTTGAATGACTGGGGATCAAAATGTACGAATAGTTCACTGAACCTTACAGCTGGCTATGTTGCCACAGATGCTATCGATATCCCTTCTTGGGCGTTTGCCAATGTGCTTGGTAGTTCAAAGTTCGATGTCGATGCTGCTGTTTCCGCCGCTGTTTCCGGTGCGTCTTCCTCCCCTTTCCATCCCGCCCTCACCCAACCCTCATGCAGCCTCCAAGAAGAAAGGCTGGACCACAACACAAATAGTCACACCTATTATTGTAGGAATTGGTGTGCTCGCAGCGACGTTATTCGGCGTCTGCTTTTACCGCCGGAAGTCGAAGAAGCAAACATGGTCATCCGCAATCATGAATTGCTTTCGTTTTCGGCCCCGTGTCCATCAAGTCCGTAAAGCAAGTCGGAATGGTCCCTGGTGTATCGATCGCACAGAAGGAGACGAGTATCATGCCGTTGGCGGTGACATGCGATCATCATCGAAACAGTCTTCTTTTAAGGGTCATACTCGCCTCTCATCCACAGATACCATCGCCGAGCCATCCCTCTCTGAGCATGTGCCACCCCTTAAGTCGCGGATAGCACACCAACTTCGTAGCTTTCCGGTGCAATTTCAGCTCCCCTGGAGAGATCGCGCCGTCGAAGTCCAAAATAAACCACCAAGGCGAGGTTTTCGCGTGGACTCTTGGGATGTCAGCACAACGTCGGGTCCGTCTAGTAATGGTGGTCTTTCCAGAAATGCACCAGCGGAAACTGGTGCAGGTCGCCATGACACGATTTTGGAAGAAGATGAAGCCGATCTTGAAGCGTCATTGATTTCCCCGGTAGACCAAAGCGAGAACAGCGTATTCTTAATCGGTCAACCTGGTAACTTGACTGTCGACTCTGGGAGCTCGAGTTCGAAACTTCACTCTGTGCAGGTGATTTCCCCAACCCCTACTGACTCGTCCCCTCCGTCCGTTTCGTTCACTCAACAACCACTGCGGTTACCCAGTCGTTCGCAGATACCTCCCACACCAAAGCTGCCAGCGCCACTACCACCTCCCTCTCCCGGGTCTCAGATGCAGAGACCTTTTGAATATCCATTTGAGACTGAACCAACCGTTTCGCGACCCATGCACACCAGCGGTCCACCCATCAACCAGCCGCACTCCCCTTTGGTACATTACGACACCCCTGAAGGCTCTATGCGAAGTCCTCCTCACCACTCATCTATAACAGCGGAAGCGGAAGCAGACCGAAGTGCCCCCACAGCTACCGGAGGTGGTTTGGTATCTTCTTCTTCCATAGAAAGCCTATATAGCGACACCGCTGCCGCTCATCCTGCCCTCCGTTATCAGCGATCATCGCCTGATCTAGGGATTCCGATGGGCGCCGTTTCAGAGATGCCTCCCCGATTCATGTCGGGACCTACCCATGAAGAGGAGCTTGTCCGACAGGCCTCTCTTCCCAGTAGTAGATTGCACCGGACGCTGTCTCCACACCCCTTCCATCGCTCTCTCACTCCTACTCTCCTTTCTCCCCATCCTCGTGCCACAGATGACTCGATCGAGGCCCTGGATAGTCTACACCCACCAGACAACTCTCACCATCGCCTGCACTCTCGGAATGTCTCTTCTGAAAGCGTCATTCCGGGACGTGGTGATCCTGTTATGTTGTTTCCGGGATCTGTACGTGGAGCAGGATATGCACCGCAATCCTCTCCAAATACTTAGACTATCTCCCCCTTCCCCCTGTCGTTTACTCGCATCTTTCATATATTTGAGAGGAGCATTTTGTGTTTGTAAAATCGTGCAACCTACATTCTGCGTTTTTTTTAATCACAACCTTGGACTTTTTTTGGGGGGGGGGATTTATGATTTTTTGCCGGGAATAAGAGTCGACTGCGCAGATCTCTTTTATCCAGGATCTATCCATGGCCCAGTAAGTTACCTAGGTTCTCGTGGGGCTTGTATCAACGACTGATCCACAATTGAACCCACTGGCACTAACCTTGCTGTAACGCCGGTCCCCCCCGGAGTTTCTGGACGTGGATTTTTTTTTTGTGACAAAGATACAGAGCAAGAGAATAAGGAGGAGTAAATATTCCACTCGCAACATAAAAATAACAAATATGTTTCCAGGACAAAATCTCAAGGGGGGAAAATGTCATTTCCATCAGGCAATTTCCCTCTTTTCTGCAGGAGAATAACTAATCTGTTTCTATAGTGAAACTCAAGGAAAAACCATTGAATATATATATATATTTCCCTTGTATTTTCCCCAAAAGATTCTCTCAGAAACAATGAACAATCTGATGGGCTGGGTGTGAAATCAGGTAGTCACTCACTTGCTCAATGCAAGTTGTGCAGCAAGGCACCTGTGGCCTTGGATTCAATTTTTGATACCTTTGAACATGCCTTCATACATATAAGTATCCTGATTTATTTCTGTGGGCCAAGGGGTTACTGGAATTAGAGTGTCAGGGGGCATGTTGCTTACATAAGATGTCGGGGACCTGCCCCGGGTGTCTGCCACCAATATACAGGCAATCAGTGAAATATATATGTGTTAGCGTGTCCAGACACGAGAACTCGCTCCCATGCATTCAATTTATCAGGCTTCCCACTGGCTTCGCGGTGGCCCGTCATATACATAAGTACTTGATGTAGTACTTACATACATGGCATAGTCAGGCACTCACACACGGCGTTTTATTTTTTCATTTAGGGATCTACATTAATGTAGCTCAGGCAACAAGTAGCACGGATTATGTCCACAATTTTTGGGACATGGATAATTGCAATAATCGCAGAATCGTCGAATCGCCTCTGGAGGCGATTCGACAATTATTTGTACGATTATCGAAGACGATTATTTGACGTGCTTGCCTTTTTGCTTACATCACACAGAAGATCATAGATCTGTCAAAATAATCATGTCCCGTAATCGCTCCGTAATCGCCCTCGATAATCGTCACGGTCAAGGTGGCTCGGATTATTGACACGATTTTTGATTCATAATCGTACAATAATCGGACCATTAATCGTACAATAATCGCCCTACTTTGACCGCTACTAATGGCATAGGCAAAATCGCACAAGTGTAGCGGAATCTGGCCCGAGCTGGCAAGTTTTTGATTCCCGAGCCCGTTGTTACTAAAAATCGCACCAGGTTATATCGCTGCCTAGCATCGGACATCACATCCAGCTGTCTGACATCTAATACAGGCTCGACTTCTATTAAAATTCAGGACAGGAAATGTTACGTACGGAAGATCATTACGACATCTTCAGATTCACACCAAAACATTCAGACACCAACCAAATTAAAGAATCAAGAAAAAAAAACGAATTAACGTCGAGAATTTCAATACCATGAGACAAACAACACGTAAAGACTGTGAGGATGCAGTACACGATGTAAGCTATGTAGAGCGATTCCGAGCACACCAAATCCCAACCGCTCCAACGTAACCAACTCCACTCCTACAGAGCAGGCGCAGATCGAACGGCGAAAAGGTAGGAGCAATGCGATTCTCACGCGGCCGACATATCAATGGGAATGCAAGCGTTGTTGACTGTGCCACCTAAAAGAACAAAAAGTACATATTAACAAGTCCATACACAGAAGGTCGAGAAGGTTATGGCCAGGAAGCTTACCGAAGTAGTTCTGGCTGCAGCACACTACTTGACCAGAGCTGAGAAAATATAATTCATCAGTTCCATCAACATATGTAACGAGTCCATAGATAGAGCTTACCACTTAGGAGAGCTGCCCATGCCACCAAAAGTGAAGTTGCTGCAGGTCGAAGTAGCGGTTGTGCCCGTGGTGGAGACAGGGACGTTAAGGAGACCAGCCACCTTTGGGCCACCACTGGAATTCGTCGTCGGAGTGGATTCGCAGCACTTGAGATCACCGGTTGAACACATGGACGGCGCAATGGGGCCAGATCCCCCGGGAACGGGAACCGCAGCGACGAAGAGGGTAAGGAAGGCGGTAACGAAGAAGACGAGGGTGGAGAACATGCTTTCAAGCGAGTGTGGGTAAGTGGGTATTTAGTTGAGAAAAGTGTGGATGCGAGGAGGGGAAAAAAGTCTGGTCTTTGACTGAGTGAACTCAAAGTTGGGATTCGGCGGCCTTTTTCACTGTTCAGCGTGCGATTTTGGCTTTACCCAGTGGGGAAAGAGAAAAAAAGACACCCTAGGAAGGCCATCTGGGGAAGCGAATACGCTCTATTCGAGCGCCAGTGGAGTAGCTTGACAGCTAAAAAAAATTGATGAACCAGTGTTTTGAAGGCATTACGTATGATAAGATATGTTCATTATTGAAGGCTTCCCTTCCGTCAAGTCTGGGAAGCATAAAGTTGAGAAGGCAAGTCCTGCATCGATATTCTTCATCAACACACTGCTGTGCCATCTGGAGTGAGTCATAACCCCCCCAGTGCGCATGACACGCTATGCAGGGAGTCTATCACGCTAGAAGGGATGTTGGGGACACGAAACTACGCGCCGGATTCCGATGCGGAGCACGTTGTAAATTGCAAATTGCTTGGCAACGGCTTCTGGAAAACTTATTGCAAGTATAGCAGGCGGAAATGGACATTGAGATGAAGAACAGAACGTTTCTCACATATAGGTAGCTGACTCTTGACAAACTGCCGATAGCTCTCTGCAAGAGTTGGTTCCGCTGTTCGCCATTCGCCGTCCACCTTCCACAAGGGAGTGCCAGGGCCTACGGGGTCTGAGCTCCTTCGGACTGTTCTCGCGTCCCGTGCGACAAGAATGTGTACGTTGAGTAAAAGGAAACGCGACCCTGACGCTGACGGTATCTCTTCTTCAAGAGATCGGCTTACGAGCTCCTCCCCCTCTTGGAGAGGAGAGCCTTTCGCGAATGTTTCAAGGGCTTCAGTCAACTGTGGACTAAAAGCGGAATATGAAGAATTCATATCATCATGTTCAAGGTCCAGAACGATTCTCTCTAGCCGCGGTGAGTGCGCAACGAGCACCAGAATGAATGTTGGAATATGGTCAATCAACTCGTTCGAGAATTGCACCGAACGAAGGTTTATTAAAGAGGAGAGGTTGAATAAGGCGGGGGCTTGCTCTGCAAAAGGACGTCATTTTACCATCGATTCAGAGCCATGGGGAACCCTACCTGCTGATACTTCTTCTTCATCGTAGATAAAGTCAACGAGAAGGTTCTCCAGAGACGCGCCGACCTTCATCATCAGTGTACCAACTGGTTCCATGTCCCTGGCGAGCAGAAAGTCGGTCTTCAGGGATGTCAGATTGGGGAGTTGTTGATGTGGTGCAGACAGCCAGCGACAGAGTGGTTTAAAAGAGTCCGATGAGAGCTGGAGCAGCCGCATACGGGGCGAAATAGAGGCAGAAAAGCCGTCCAGCTCCATTTCGTCGTCTCCCTCTCCAGCTTCAAAGTTCTCATCGGACCCAAAAAACTGGACATTCAGATTTAACATTTCGAGAACTGGAAAGCCGGCGAGGAAGTTAAAGAGATAAGCGACGTCCCCGTAAGCGTAGTAAAGGTTGTGGAGGTGGAGCTTCGTGATATTAGGGAATGTGGTGGGTATGAGCAGTGCCGAGGGCTTCATCGCACCTACGTACGGGTCTATTGCGATCGCAGAAATGCCAGGACAGTGGGCAAGACACCGAAGGAGCTGTGGGGAGAACTCGAAGCCTTGCTGGCCGATGACAGTACCTTCTGGCTGTTGGTCAAACTCGACGAAGCGGACATGGTGATGGAAAGTCGATATGGGCACGGATGCGTTCGGATCCGAGGGCTGTACAAGGTCAATGAAGCGCTGGATGACGCCTTCCTTGCGCGCTATGAACTGGATGTTTCGGAAAAGATGGACACGGCTGGAGTAGACCCAGGCTCTGCAGACCAACGCGCAGGTTGTGAGAGCGGCGGGCTCTTGGGAGAGGTAGCCAACGATGGTGTGCACGATTTCTGCAGGGAAAATTGGTGTTCGCAGTACAGACATTACTGTAGTATCGATGGAAATTTGGAACAGATCGACTCCGATGTAAAGCGAACAGTGGGCTCGGAGGCTCGGTCCGCGTGGCACGATTGCCCCTGACTCACACAACTCCAAATAGGCTCCCACAATCATCCGACCAATTGGATAAGTATGGTATCCTGGGCTATTTGGCATGTCTAGCAGCCAACAGCAAGGATATCTGATGCTTCTCCCCGGTCCAGTAGTCATGACACCAGCTATGAATAATAGTATGCAGTCAGTGCAGTTTCCTGCAGAATTCTGAAACCTCCCAGTTGCAAATGGTTATCAAGCTGCTCATCAGCACTATGTTGAATTCAAAAAGTATGTGAGCATACAGGCATATGCCTATGGACCAACGGCTGAAGTACTCATTATAAAGTTCTGGATGAAAATAATAGTCTCCAATCATAAAACAGCCCTCCTTGTCTCAGTATGTGCTAACAGAAGTTCACTGCATCAGAGACTGTTGACAAGACATATATGGGATATTTGTGAAACAGTTGGGAGCACCTGTGCATATTGGTGTCTGTGAGCTTAAGCTGACTGGGGCCATAGCTGTTGTGCATAAGTATTTCAAATGGACTAAAAGCCTACTGTACGTAATCAGGTACTGGGTCATTTCGACGTAATTTTGCAACAGCAAGAGCAAATCTTACCTGCTGCCTAAAAGGTTGTGCATAGACCTAAAATATCATATTGTCAAGGTCCTGATAAAGTTTTCTCGAGATATGAAGGCCTCACCATCAAGTGGTGAATATTTTGCGAGAGGGTGTCGGAACCAGTGTGGAAGGGGAAGATGACACACCTGTCGACTTCCCACTTCTGAGGCATTTCCAATAGGACCCTCGACATGGGCAGAGAACTTCGAGTATTTCTACTATTTCCTTCTTTCTTTCTTTTATTATTTATTCATATTTCTAACAAACCTCTTCTCCTCTTCTGAGCCTCAGATAGATCGTTGAGACAATCCAGAAGACCCAGGGATTTACTCTACGTGCTGATCTCGTGGTCCCATCACACACCAAGCTCCCTCAAGATTTCCCTTGAGTCTCCCACTCTCACGTTGAAGGACTGGGTTTTGGTGTTGGTTTTATTTTCCATTCTTCAAATGTTTTTATTTATTCTTCAGACTCTCCTTCGAGGATCCTGGTTTCTGCATGTACCCCTTCCCCCAGCTAGTTGTTTCTGACTCGACGAGCGGATCTGTCAGATGAGTAGGGTCGAGGGGACTCATCAGATGGTACTCCGCACCTGCTTGGGGCCCAGGTGACGTCTCGTCAATAGAGGGCCTTGGTGCTAGTCCCCTCCCTGAGTGATCCCTGACAGCTGATGTTCAGAGAGGAGGGCTTGATGATGGACCGACAACCACTATGTTGAGTGTTCTATTTTTATCACCACTTCCTTTTTTGTACATTTCCACCTCTTTCTTATTTTATTATTCATGCCTCGTGTTCTGATTGGCGCAAGAGTATGTGCGCAATCACATGTGCATATAGCTAGTGTTCATATTTTGTATATAAGGTGTCCTCCCACCTTTCGAATGGAGCACACTTCTTTCCCTCCCTTTTCTTGGATTCTATAAGCTTCCCTTACGACGCCCCATCTTTTCTCAAAACAACTACACACGACGTGTAGTTTCCGAGTTAAGTATTCTTGTTTCTACAATTACAGGGCACCACGGCCCCTTTCTTGATCATTTCTGATTGGACCAACGAGTCCACTGTCTCCCGTTCCACGCCCATGCGTGTTTTTCTCATATCGAGTGCCTTCAGCCTCGATCTCATTGTCTCGTGTCTATTTCTCACACGATCCGATCATCGATTGATCTGATCGCAACGTGTTGTCCACGAGCGCATCCCTTCTGTACACTTTTGTCTAGAGGTTCTCGAGCTCATCGAGAACTCCGTGTCTCGTCTCCCTTTCCTTTCCACCATGCGTTTGACACTTTTGTCATGCGTTTATCCCTTTCAGCCTTACCTTTGCCAGCGCGACGTGACGACCCGACCAATCGACCTCAAGAGGGCCGAAACCCCGTCAACACCGGACAATAGCATAGCAATGGGTCATCTGAGTAAATACATGTAAACAATTAAACAACGATAGCGATCTGTTCGACAACGTTTCTTGCATCGTTTCCAGTGTCGTATTCATGTAACCTGCGTCAATAAAACACCTTCACTTCATAGAAAACTTGCTTCAAGACCTGTTTCAATTAGCTCCTTTGACGCAATGTTCTTACTGGGCCCATTTCAGCAAGTTCTTCAGTGACCCTCAGGACTGGCCTAGGACGAGGACGGGGGCGAGGCAGATGAGGCGAAGTAGTTTCAGCTGTTGGGTGTGATGCTACTGGGCCCGTTTCAGCATATTCTTGGGTGACCTTCTTCAAGATTGGTCGAGGACAAGGACGGGGATGAGGTGGAAGAGGTGAAGTAGTTTCAGCTGTCAGGTGTGGTACACTTTTGTTATTTCATTTGCTGAGAGTGCCCATACTGACGGATAGGTCTTCTTCCTGCCCCAACTCCTTTAGTAGCTCTTCCATGCAGTTTTCAGCATTGGCTTTAGCTCGTCGCGTCGCCTTAGCCCATTCTGCCCTTGCCTCTCTGGTCAATTTTGCCTTTGCAGCCTTTTTAGCACTGGTAGCCTTGGCTTTCGCTATTCCCTTCTTGCGACGAGCTGCCGCTGCTGCCACTTTTGCAGCCTTCTCTGCTTCTTTCTGCTGTGCCTGTTGTTCCCGCTCTGCCACCTTCTTAGCCTTCTCTGCCGCTTTCTCCCTGGCTTTTTCCTGTCGTTTGGCCTCTTTCTCTGCCTTCTCAGCATCCTTTCATGCCTTCTCAGCTTCTCGTTCCTTCTCCTTCTGTTCATCAACTACCCGTTTCATCATGTCCGCAAACTTCTTCTTGTGTTCCTTCCACTCCACGCTCTTGAAAATTTCCTTCATCCTCGACTCCCAGACCTCTTGAGACAGTGCTGCTAGACATTCTTCAAATGTCACATGCCTTGCGTAGACGTTCGTCGATTTCTTTTTTGGTTTGTTTGCCTTCATAAAAAGCTGTTGTCGTAACCACTCATTTTCCCTCTCCATCAGCTTTTGTATGGCGTAATCATGGCTCATTTGGTATGCGGCCTTGTCTAACAACTCGCACAAGAGGAGATTCTCTTGAATTACCAACGCCCGTGATGCATTACCATGCAGACGTGGTGGAATACCTGTGATGTGAAACTTCGGTATGCTTTGGAGAACATTTCTGATGTTGTCATCGGAGAGGGTTGGTGCATCCGCAGGTGGCACAGTGGATTCCGGGGAGGGAAGTCCTGCTGTATAGGGCTCGACAGACGGTGCTGTGGGCTCGTTTGTTGGTGATGTAGGGACTGAATTAGCAAAGGTGGGTGGGTTCTCTGGGCCTGTGGAATCCTTGACAGAATCCTCCTGAACAGGCACCGATGCAGTATGTGAAGTCACCCTAGTGATATCGGGAGGATACGAAAGGAGCCCAGCCTGGTTTGGACGATTGCAGGCATGTCCAAGGGCATTGCTTGGTCCACCATCCGCTGGTATCATAGGGGGTGCACACCTTGTGATACCTCCTGTGATGGAGGATTTCAAGAGGCCTTGTTTGCGTGCTGGGTGGCCGGGAGTCACTGGGACAAGGATTTTGGGAATAGCTGGATTAACAAGCATCACAGCTTTTGTGGTCATATTCAGTGATGGTGCATATGCCGATGGCTCTATGGCATTATGATTCAATGGCCATAAGCTAGTCTTATGCCATGCACTTTTAATGGTCTTCAACGTGAATGCCTTCTCCCTTGCAATTGAGTAGTATCAGAGGAAGTTTGACTTGCAGATGGGGATGTTGTCTCGAGAAGCATCATTCACTGTTGATTTCCATGTTGTGTTAAGTGGCCCGAAAACCCCAACATCACAAGGCTGGAGACGATGGGTGGTGTGGGGAGGAAGGCAAAGGACAATGATTTTGTGTTTTTCGGCAAAGCTGCAGAACTTATACATCGTATGTGAGTTGTGGCCATCTAAAATGAGTAGCCGATAACCGCCCTTGGCCTTTTCTTGCGTATGAGGTTCAAAATCTCTTTCGAGCCACGCAGAGCCAAGCTCTTGATCGGTCCAGCCATCTGGTGAGTGTGATATGCTATAAATTTGTGTTAAGCCCTCACAACTGCAAAACTAGTACGGGATTACAAACCTTGCTGAACAGGGATTGTCTCTGCCCCACTCCAAGTCCCTGCGCATACCCTTGTAGACAATTGCTGGAGGAAGTGCACTACCATCTGCACAGATACACTCAATGACTGTAATCAGCTCTTGATTCCCATCCTCGACCAACTGGACATTCTTCTGGTCCCAATCCACTAGCACAAGCACCCTCCTGCCTACTCCCTGCTGGCATCCTTTCTCGTCCACATTGTACAAGTTCTCCTCTGTGATCTCATACCATTTGATGAGTTCTCGAGTGATATCATAGAGCCCGGCCACAACTATCTGGTTCAGCGCTTGTGCATGGCACTGCTCAAGACCCATCATCCACCTTGCTTTGACTTCTGGGTACCTTGCACGAAATCTGATCACCCAATTTGCACCAACATCAACTCCTGAGATTTGAAATGCATAAGTGGCAACTGCAGATGGTTGGATAGGGATGTTTCGACGGCCAGCCTCCTTTATCCACTCTACAAGCGCATCTTGGCTGGCATTGTCAAGTCTTTGCTCATGCTTATGTGCATCCTTTCATGTCATTCGACCCTTGAAGCACTCGGTTAGTGTTGTTTTGGGAACACTGAATGTTTTGGCAGCCTCATGAAATGAGTAATGTGGGTTTCCGTTAGGCTTCAATCCTTGTTTTTGGATGGCCTTGATTGCCATCCCTATCCGCTGCTCGGATGTGCAATTCTCAAGGTTGAGAGGATCAATGTTGGCTGAGGGTTTTCTGCACATAGTGGGCAAGTGACAACGTGGCACAGCTGAGAGTAAAAACAGAGTTTTTGCACTCTCGTAAGTGGCGTATATTTTGTCAGGGATGCTCGATCACACTAATTGCTCGATCATGCTAATTACTCCGTCAGTTGGTCTGAGTGGTTTTCATTGATTGAATAGAATGCATACCATCTTGCAGGGATGCATATTACCCTTCTGTGAATATTGATTTCTTGTTATTATTATCATCTATGCCCTCCAGCACGAGTAGCGCACTGCTGATTATGGTGACCCGCTGTTTGGGTTTGTTGACACATTATTGCCCAGGCCCAACTTTAGATCGCATTTCATCATCGACACAGTGGCAGGAAAAATGCCAATAAATCTGCCATGGATTGAATGCATAGGTATATTGGACTAGGATGTGTAAATGACAATTGTTATTATGCTAGGATATTTCCAGACTTTCTTGTGTCTTTTTGCTGAAAAATGGCCTGAACTCTGGTTCATTTTCCTTGTCCAGTAGTGTCAGTCATCAATTACTGGGCTCATGATTGCACACAAATGACCCTTTGGTATATAGCAAGGATTTGGAACACCACTTACCCCCATAGAATGCATCTGCAGGAAAACATAGCACCTGTCTTGGTAGCTGGAAGTGCAAAAATTGAGACTTCCACCAAATGATACCAATCTCAAAATGGATCCACTTTGGCAACCATTGTGTCATTCTACCATTGCATTCTAGTGTATATTGCCACAATGTTTACAAGAAACCCCTTGCAAAAATACCCAGCGGTTCAAGAAATAATAGCATTTGACCTGTTGCTATGTGTGACCTGGTACCTGATTACGTACAGTAGTACTCACCCCAGATGACATGGATAACCAAAAAGGTGTTCCCTGCAACTTTGACCTTCTCCTCTGCAGACACAATTGCAGGTGAATACAAGTTAGCCCACTTTAGCCAGACTGACGAGTCTGTATTCAGTAGCTCCATGTCCCTCAATGTCTGCATCAAAGAAGCCTTCAGTATTGACCCTGTCTCAGCAAAATGAGAAGTGTATGATGGACCCAAACAAGGGGAACTACTCACAATAAAAATCAGTTGCTCTCATTGGGCCTCAGCTTTGATGCACCTTGTTTACAAGTTCATGGAACAGGAGAACACAAGTTATGGTACAGAACTGCCATTCAAAGTGCCCAACATGTGCTACATTGATGTAGTTTTGGTGGTTGCCAATAATCACAAATGGGAGATGTACTTGCTGGAGGAAGTAATTAGCAAGTCAAATGGAGACTTCCAGAAGTACATCAATAATACTGCTGCTACTGTGCTCTCATGAACAGACCCAGATTGGCAGTATGTTGGCATTTTCTTGTCCCCCACTCAACATGTGCAAATGCTTGAGACAGAAGCAAGTCTTTATATCAGACCAACAAGATTAGTCTACAGAATACCTGTGACTTGCCATACTCATTCAAGTTACACACTGTTGACAGGAGGTCTCACGCTGCTCTCAGACCCACAAATAATCACCTCACCATGAAGCCTTTTGATCATATCCATCAAATTCCCCACTGTTAGGACAATGCCAATCCCTAAAGAATGAATGAGGCCTCCCAAACAAACACAATCAAGAAAATGAATAAAGGGTAGTCATGAAGTCAAAGACTGTCATGCTGGGAGTAGCAGATAACCCAAAAGAACATGACTAGTGTCTCTGGGCAGCATATTATGGTTTATATACTTTACATGCAGTAACTGTGTGTAGTCCATGCCTAAGGCATGAGGTGCTGCAGCATGCTTGACCCTCATGAGCTTGTCATGTGTCTACAATGAGTTTGATGACTACCTACCCTTAGCCATGTGTCTGATCATAAGGACCCTGACACCTACACTTGACCATGTGTATATAAAATTGTCATCACAACCAAATAATGAAAATAATGTCTTGATAAAACTGTACTCCTGACACCCACCAAATGCTGACCTTTTATTCTGTAGAGCTCTGGGACCTGGCCATGTCTTTGCTGATGGGAATCTTGCTGCTGCATTCAAGTACTTCAGTGATGATCACATCTGCAATGAATTCTGTGAATACTATGCATTGCCAAAAATCAAATCAAGCATTCAATTACAGCAAACATCATTAAATGGCTGCAAAAAGAGCTTGAGGAAGAAACCTACTTCAAGGATGGGGAAATAACTGAGGGTGGACAGTCTGCTAGACCACAGAAGAAAAGGAAAACTCTCACTTGGGACATTGTGGTTTGTGCCATTCTTTTCTGAAGTAGATTCCTGCAACTTTCATCTTTCAATTTCATATCGCTCTTATTTGGTATCCATAGACCACCTCTTTAATAAGGACTCAGGTCTAACATAGCTTTTCTTTAATCAAATGCTATCAATGCCATTTGAACAGTCAAAATTTGCAATTGATTCAGGGAATAACAGTATACAAAACTAGTTGAAATCTTCATCAGATGATGACCTGCTGCTATTGCTCTCTTCATCATCAGTGAAAATCACATAGTATTTTGCAGGCTGCTGGTCAATGAGACATGGAATCACTGGCTCTCTCAGCCCTCCAATGTATTGATCTCCATAATGCCCAACCATGTTATTAGTCTTTGCAGGCCCAGTTGCAGCAACTGAAAAAAACTGGCAACCCAGCCAGGCTGCAACTGCAAGCAACTGGACTTCTGGTTGCAGTTGGGCCCTCACAATTCATCAGACAGTTGTGGTTGGCAAAATTTAGCTAGCTACTTTGATCAGTTGACAACCAGTTGCAACTGGTTGCAACCATCCCTATGGGTCAGTTGTATTTTGCAACTGAAATACTTACATGTAACAAATATACTACAAACTTAGTATACTAAACTATATTACTTATTTACTTATTTATCTATTTTGAGTGAAATGTGGGGCATGCCCAAGTAATAACAGGGCAACACTCATTTCAACTCCCATCTTCCACCTAGCACTGCTAACTTTCATTACCTCAATGGGTAATGGCAAGAGAACTATATGTCCTGATAATGTATAGTCTAAGCCAGTGGCCACTAAAAAGAAAGGACCCATCACAAAGGCAAGTTGAACACCACTCAGAAGAGGAAGAAGTAGCTGGCTGATGAGCAGGATGATGAAGATGATGAGGAGGAGGAGGGGGAGGAGGAGGAGGAGGGGGAGGAGGGGGAGGAGGAGGAGGAGGAGGAGGAGGAGGAGGAGGAGGAGGAGGAGGAGGAGGAGGAGGAGGAGGAGGAGGAGGAGGAGGAGGAGGAACCACAGAGAAGTAAATGTAAGAAAGCCAAGGTTACTGAAGAGTCATCAGGGGAGGAGCAACCCAGCTCATCAATGCAGAAGACCAAGTCAAAGCAAAAGCCAAAAAAGAAATGGGGTGTTGAGAAGGTGGTTGAGGCTGGTGAGGAAGAGGATGGTACAATTGAAGAAGTTAACAATATTGAGGAGGTTGAGGAAGGGGAGGAGGAAGTGGTGGCCATAAGTTATCATACCCAATCTTGCAACATGGTTTTGCTTACCTATATCCCACAAGAATCTCAATGAGCATCAAGGTGAAAGAATTGCTAGCAAACATCCTTTGAAAAAAGACTCTACATGTGACCTCTTTACTATCTTCAGTCAGACCCTCAAAGTCAGCTTCAAGACAAGGGCAGGCCCCAAGCTGGTGACAGGCAGGTGGTGCAGTCTTTGCAGGTTAGTAACCAGTCAATACAAAAAACCTCATTTTGCTCACCTGCTGCCCTAGAATGGTTACAGAAAAGGCTCTCACAGCAAAGAGGTGCCCCAAACAAACCCTTAGACAGTGTTTCTTGAAGGGTGGGAACTCTATGTGTTGTGGGCACATTGCAAGCAACCATTTTGAGGAATATGAGTGCCTCTGCAAAGCCATGAAAGTGAAGGTAAACCATTGATATATCCCAGAAGCAGTTGTGCTTGCCAGGAAGGTGAAAGGAAAGGAGAAGGAGAAGGTTCCAACACAGTTGAAGCTGGAGTTTGGGAAAGTGGTTGAGTTTATGAGGGAGGGCATATTGGAGGCAGTTGTGAAATTCATTGCCTGTGACAACCAGGTCCATCACATCTGATCATTCTGATGTCATGCTCAATGTTCTGATGTTCTCACACAGGCCATGATGGTTGCTGACAAGGCACAATTCCAGAATTGTCTTGTCTTGATGCAGCCAAACACAAATAAGGCTGATTTGGCAATGGCCCATGACATCACCCTATACATCCATAATGCCTTTATCAATCATATTCAGGAGTTCAAGGAGGAGATTCAGGTAACACACCAAATACACCTCATGAAACTAGACTGATTGCTATACAGAATGCACTAGGAAAGATCTCAATGACTGCTGATGACTGGACTACAGATCATACAAAGCAAGGTTACCTTGGCATGACTGCCCACTGGATCAATGTTGATCCCAACACAGGTAAATAGACCCTCTGAGCCAAAGTTGTGGGCTTCCATCTGATCTATGGTACACATGATGGCAATAACCTTGGTCAATACTTTGTGGGTCTTTGTGATTGCATAGGCATTATGTGTCATATTCCATGCAAGTCTACAATGACAGAGCTCCAGCAGATCACCGATGGAGCCGCTGCTATTTCAAATAACCATTTCAAATTCCATTTCAAATTCTATTTCATATTCATATCCTGTTTTGTTTGTATCACTTATCATTGATCGATCATCTTACTTACTGCATACTCAGTACTCTGCAGAACCCCACCATAGTTACCACAGTTACTTACTTACTATAAAACCTAGATACCATCACTTGTAACTTCAGTTTGATTATTGCATTGTTACCTCTCCAACTCTCTCACTCTAAGTTCTCTTCATCTCTTACTCCCAGAACTCCGCTGGACCTCTGCTCTTATTATCATCACCTTGCAAATAGGCAATAGCACAGGTACTCCCACAGGTACCCAGAGCTCTACCCATACCCGTACCCGCACAGGTAGTAACCTGCTGACCTGTGGGTTGGTACACAGCGGGTACAGGTAGGTACATGCAGGTATCGATACCTGCCCGGGTTTCATAGTATACAAATTATATAAATTAATTCTATGTACTCTAACTATGGTAACTATTTAAGTGACTCAGAACCACCCCCACCTCGCATTCATGAGTGAGAGGGGGTGGTTGTCATGGCATAGTGGCCATCCCAAGTGAAACAAAGCAAGAACAACCCCCACCTTGCATTGGCGAGCAAGAGGGGGTCGTTGTTGTGGCATAGCGGCCATCCAGAGTGAAAGGAAGCAAGAGGGGGTTGTCATCGTGACGTGGCAGCCATCCAGAGTGAAAGGAAGAAAGAACGACCCCCATCTCGCGTTTGCGAGCAAGAGGGAGTTGTCATCATCGTGACATGGTGGCCGGTTCCCTCCTCATCATCATCCTCCCCTGCCCTATCCTTGTCATCCCTTGTCATTGGATGTTGGGGGTTCCTTGTTGTTTGCGTGCTGGTGCTGGTGTGTGTTGGGTCGACCCCCTCGTCATTCGATCCCTGTCGTTTGCTGTTCCTCATCATTAGGCCTTGATGTTGGTATCTGGGTCGTCTGTTGCACTGTTGTTGTTTCCGTCATTCATCTGTCCCTGTTGTCGCTAGTTGGTTGTCACCCTGCCATCTCTTGCTCGCAGCGTCCCATCCATCCTTGTCCCTTCCTTGTCCTCCTTGTATCATCTCTGTCCCCTTGTATCGTCCCTCTCCTCCTGTCATCCTCGGTGCTGGGGCACCTGTTGTCATTATGGGTTGCTTCATACCACGAAGCCTGCCCCACGAGCAGGGGCTCATGGCAGTCTAGGGTGGTGGTGTTCATGGGCATCATCAGCAATAGCTAGAATAGTCATTAGTTAGCAACAATAGAATGAAAGAAGAAAGAACTTACATATGGCCCAAGAAATGTCGTCAATGTTCCTTGGGCCCTTCTGTTGGTCTGCTGGAGGACTGGGGGCCCTCCTTGTTTGGTTGCCCTCACCTTGTGTTTGAAAGCGAGAGGCGGTGGCAGTCATGATGTGGCGGCCATCCTCGGTGAAACGAGACCCACCTCGTGATTGTGTGTGAGGGGAGGTGGTGGTCGTGACGTGGCGGCCATCTGAGTGAAATGAGTAGAGAACCATGACCACCACCTCTCATTTCCAAGCAAGCAGAGGTGGTTGTGGTCATTGAGGGCAGTGGTAGTTGTTGACAGTGAAAGAGAGTCTGTACAAATCTATGTAAATAACGCATCAACAATCAAGGAAGACACAACTATCTGGTGCACACAAGGCCAAATGGCCTGTGTGCATCCTAGGGTATATAAGCCCTCCTGTTTCTTCCATTACAGCAGGGCTTGCCCCACTTCTTCTTGTTTATTTATTTATTAATATGTAGTTCAATAATTTTACCAGTACATATATTAAGTACATCTCGAGTGGTCACCATCTCTTGGTGACGGGTAGGTAATGGGTTGCGGGTGATGGATCTGTGACCTGTACCCGTACCCGTAGATACCCGTACCTGTAACCCGCATGGGTTACCCATACCTGTGCTATAGCCTACTTGCAAATTGGACATCAAGTGTAGAGGAGGGCACAATCTCTTATAGATTAAAGCCAAGTCCAGTGTCACACTGGAACTCCATTGGAACACTGCTGTAACTCTGTCCTATGAGATCAGTTTGTAACATTATGTCACATTCCAATTCCAAGGTGAGCCACATTAGTAACATAAAAGATATGATAGTCAGATTGAGTTCAGCTGTATACAGTGACATTAGACAACACTTCATCAAACACAATGTTGCGTGAGACAATTGAGTCCCAGCATGCACTGTGACAGCTTCCAAAGTGGTCTGCAGCTGAGAATCAGCTTCCATGCATCTCAGAGATCTGTGCACATTCTTTGCAGACTGACCTGGTACAGGTGCTTGGAACACATTGTCAACCTTGCAACAATTGATGTCATGTCCTACATTATGAAAATAGCTGCCATTGAAGCCAGCAACACCATTTGGGAGTATGATCTGATGCTTGTTGACAATCACATATGCAATGGCAATCTCGATGTGATCGCAGCAATCCATACATTAGCAACAAAGGTGTGCAAATGAAACCATATATATATCCCAGAAAAATCAACTGACAACTTGCACAGGTATAGGCCTCAAGCCAACAAACTCAATGCCTTCATGAGCTCCAAATCAAATGTGGCATCATGATGCCTCTCAAGATGCCCCTGCATAGCAATGTCTGATGGGGTTCTGCTTTAAATATGCTGGATCAGGCTTACAAGCTTAAGGCTGTAAGTTACATTAGAGTCAATTCCCCTGAATCACCCTCATCAGTCATTAGGCCATCAACCTCTTCATTTCTTCCACAGACCAACTGTGCAGCAACATCACAACATTATGATGTGATGGATGCATCTCCAAGATTCTCTGGTCAGCATTTACCCTGGCTGATGCAGATTGGGCATGAGTATTAGATGCCAAGACAATCCTCATGGTGAGTTCTTAGTTTATTGACATCTGCTGTGATCTCACTGCCTGCATAGGATTCCAATTGCACTCTACACCACTTCTCTGCAGACCAGCAACTGACCCTGTACCATGCACTACCTGCACTTGTGGACTTTCAGATGGTATGGGAGGCTAAACTCATGGACCCCCACTACGAACCATATCATCCAGCAATTCAGGATGGGCTTGCAAAACTAGCAAAGTATTACTCCAAGTTTGATGAGAAACCCTCTTACATTCTCACACTGCATACATGATCTGTCACAATAATAATTCTTCATAGCTAATATCCACTTATACAGTCCTTCACCCTCACTTCAAGTTACACTACATTGAGCTTGCATGGGGAGGGGAGAAAGGGCAAGAAAAGGAGACTGTGGCAGGAAATCCACATGCTAAAAATTGGTATAAGGAGGCAGAGAAGATTGTGAAGAGTGCCATAAGCTAATTCTCATTGTTCTGCTTCTCTCTACTGACTAAGAAATATATACTCAGATGGCTGAGTATTGGGCCACTTGTCCACAAGCCCAGAATGCTACACCTGATACCCCACAATCATCTCCATCAACATCTGATCATGAGCACCCAGCCACTTCCTTCCTTTCTGAACTTGATGACCACCACCTCCAACTCATTTTGCAAGGCAACAATGAAGAGTGGCAATCAGAGTTGTGTTGGTACCTCAATGATGTTCCTGCTGATGTTACAAGGAATATAGACATTGTTTAGTGGTGGCAAGTGTATATTCACCTCATAATAATCAATCAGAACACTAAATGCAATGCATTGGTATAGAACCATGCAAAGATATCAACACTTGCTCAGGTCAGCGGCGCACGCGCGAGAGCACTTTCCAAGCGTGCGGTCCAGTTTGGACCGTACGTCTGCCCTATTCGCGAGGCCCGGGCCAATCCCGGTGTCTCTCTCTGCCAACGGTGCTGGAGGTGGGGTCATCCGACCAACGCCTGCCGCGCCCCGCAAATCCGCTGCCCTACCTGCAGCGGCCCTCACCGCAAGGAGCACCATCGCACCTTGGCGGGATGCTGCAAGGGAAACGCCAAGGCGAATCCCCCCATTCCCCCCACGCCGGAGCATTCCGCGTGTCCTCATCCCCCGCGGTGCCCCAATTGCTGCAAGGAGCACACAGCCGACGACCGTCGCTGCAATTTTTGGAAACACCGTTTCGACGGTGATTGGATTAAGAAGAGATATGCCGAGGTACGTGAGCGCCGCGCCGCCCGCCACCTCTTGTCTGACCCCTTCCCCGCAGGATGCGGTGGGCGACCCTAAATGAATCATGTCTGGGACATAGATTATTTACGTATCATGTGTCAAAATGTTAACCGTAACTATGGACTTTTGGACACGCTGCTTGAGTCACAGAGTGATGAGTTCCACATTCTGCTAATCCAGGAACCTCCATGGAACCTAATAAGACACGCTCCCTCATCCGCAACCAGGGATGGGGAGGCGGTGATTGGCGCCCCTATGCATCTGAATTGGGGCTGCATGGTCCGACAGGCCGGGACAGACACTGCCCCGGCACCTAATGATGCCGCTCCGTTCCCTAGGAACGACCGCGGCAAGTTTCCACGTGTCGCTGTCTATTTTGACAAGCGGCTGCAGGCCCTGAGACCCAGCTACCGCCGGGATCTCATCGATCACCGTGACGTCATCGTCTTCACCTTAGGTGCGGGCGACAACCTCATATTCTTAGCCAACGTCTACTCAGACAGAAACCACACCAGAATCCACCTCCTCTCTGAGGGAGCGGAGACTTGGCCCCACCGCTTCCACCTCATCGGGGGAGACTTCAACTGCTGCCACCGCCTCTGGGATCCCCAGGGGCCGGCGGCCAACGTCCACGCCGACCGCCTTCTGGCGGCCACGACCCGTCTCGGGCTGTCGCTCTGCCACCCCGACGAGGCAAAGCCCACCCATTACCCTTATAACAACGAGCTCAATCCCACAGTGATTGACCTCCTTTTTATCAACTCAGCGGACGAAGCGGTCACTGAGCACACCATCTTCCCGGAGCATCGCAGGTCCTCGGACCACGCGCCCCTCTTGGTTAACCTTCGGACCCCCTTCTACCGTGTGCAACTGCGGACGAAAGGGATTGCTCCGGATTCTGACGAGGAGATGGCCTACCTTCAGGACGTCACCACTCGGCTCTCGGCCCTGTCCAATTGGACGGGCCACTCACCGGCGGAGGTGGACGAGGTGGTGCAAGCCATCTCCGAAGTGTTTGCGACGGCGTGGCATACCCATGCCCGGTCTAAGAACATCTGCAGCCGCTCCAAGGAGTGGTGGTCGGATGAATGCCACACAGCCCTCGAGGAGTACCGGGAGTCCCGGGACCCTGAGGACTGGAAAATGTTTAAGCAGGCCGTCAAAGCTGCCAAACGGGAATTCTTTGATGCCCGCATCAAAGAAGTTTCCTTCACCAATCAACGGCCCTGGGACTTGATGCCCTGGGTCAAGCAACGCAACCTCCCGTCGTGCGAGGCCATCTCCTATGGGGGTGCCCCTTGCAACACGCTGGAGTCACTCTGGACGGCACTGGATGGTACCTACAACGCGGCCAATGACCGCCCTGTAGACCTTTCGGTGCTCGACGACTACGACCCCCTCCCCCCCCGGGAGTGGATCCCTTTCTCCCTGCTGGAACTGCGGGAAGCCCTCAAAGCGTGTTCGTCGCGCTCTGCTCCGGGACCGGACCACGTTACGTGGTCCTTCCTCAAACGCTGGGCCGGTAATGTTGAAATTGCCGAGCTCTTTGTCCGCATCGCTGAGGCGTGCGTCACTCTGGGCCATTGGCCCTCCCACTTCAAGGAATCCACTTCGGTCATCATACCGAAGCCTGGAAAACCTAACTACTCCACCCCGAAGTCGTTCAGGCCCATCGTGCTGTTGAACACTCTCGGGAAGTTAGTCGAAAAGCTGCTGTCTAGACGGCTCCAATTCGACGGCGTGGCACACGGCGTCTTCCATCCTAACCAGTTTGGAGGCGTCGCCCAGCGGTCCACCGAGGACGCTGGAGTCTACCTTACCCATCTCGTTCGTGCGGGATGGGCTAAGGGCCTACAAACGAGCGTTGTCGCCTTCGACATCGCCCAGTTCTTCCCATCGCTGAACCACCAGGTTCTGTTGGCAATCATTGAGAGGTCGGGATTCCCACCGTGTGTGGTGGATTTCTTCCGCTCTTATTTGGTAGGCCGGTTCACGACCTACAAATGGAACACTGACAGTTCGGGCAGGTTCTCTGCCGACGTCGGGGTGGGGCAGGGCTCGGCCTTGTCCCCCGTCTGCTCGGCGCTTTACATTGCGCCGGTGATGCGCCTCTTCTTCGCCCACGTCCCCCGGCCGCTGGCGGATTTGATATCTTATGTGGACGACGGTACGCTCATCGCCCAATCCAAACGAGTGGAGGACAACCTCCCTAAACTTGTGGACGCCTACAACGAGGTGTTCCGCCTCTTCACGGCCCTCGGACTGGTGTTGGAACACGCCAAATCCGAGGTCTTCCACTTCTCCAGAGCACGGGTGGCGCCCAACCCCCCCATCGACCTCGGTGTCGCCCCCTTCACCGGGGCCACCCCTCTCAAGCCCAAGCCAATATGGCGGTACTTGGGCTTTTTCTTCGACCGGAAACTGTCCTTTAAGGAACATGTCCGGTTTTACACCACGAAGGCGTTCACGACCGTGAGCGCCATGCGAATGCTTGGCAACTCGTCCAGGGGATTATCCCTGGCGAACAAGCGTTTACTATACAGGTCCTGCGTCATCCCAGTGGCGACGTACGGGCTTCGTCTCTGGCTCTGCCGAGGTACCCGTACCAAAGGCATGGTCAAGGCCCTGTCCCAGATGCAGCACACCGCTGCCCGCTGGATCACAGGCTGTTTCCGCACGACTCCTGTCGGAGCGATGGAGTGTCTCGCCGCCCTGTTGCCTATGCCACAGGTGTTGCGCCGTCTGGCTGATAAGAGCTGCCTTCGGACAGCTACTTTGACGCGTACGCACCCCGTCCGAGCTATCTTGGAAGGGGACCTGGTGGGAGACGCCCCCCGGCATGCGCTGGGGCTCCAGGCCCTCCCGCCCGTTGCCCGACGGAAAATTGTGTCCCCCGCTGTGGACGCAATTACCGTCTGTGCCCTCTCCGATGAGCCCTTTGAGGCCTACGGCCCCGAAAGCCAACCCGGAGATCGATTACTAGACCTGTTTGCGGACAGGATCTCCATCTACCGCCCGCCCCCTAAGGGGACGGACGAACGTAAGGAATATCCCGGCCGTCTGGACCGTGTTCTGGCCCTAGCCAGGCTCGATCCGGATTGTCTCATCGTGGGCTGCGACGGGTCGGTACCCAAGACAGCCCACCAGGCCGCGGCGGCCGCCCTTGTGTTCCGTGGGAACCAAGAGGTCCGCCGTGCTACCGCATTCCTCGGTCGCGCCTCATCGACCGATGCCGAACACCGTGCCCTCCACCTTGGAGTGTCCGCAGCCGTGGCTGCTGGATGCAAAAAAGTGGTGGTATTTTTGGACGCCCTCGCGCTTGCTGATGCGTGGGTGGACTGCTCCCCGACGGGGGGTCAACAGCACGCCCTCCGGCTGTGCCGCCTTCTACGGCCCTGGTTCACGCTAGGCCAGGACCGTCAAATTCACCTGTGGTTCGTCCCCTCCAAACTGGAGTGGGCGGTTCACAAGCAAGCACACGACGTCGCGACGTCCCTTCGACTGCCTTTGGGGATCTCCCCCAAAGCCACTCGCAACTGGCTGATAGCGTCCTTCAAGGACACGGCGGAGAAAGACTGGGTTGCCCGCTTTGCGGACCCCAAGTACCGAGGGAGGAGCTTCCTGGACCTAAGGGCCCAACGGAAGACCCCCGCAACGCCCACTGCCTCTGGCTGCGGACCTTGGCTCAAAGAGACTGCTTACGATAGCAGGTTGACGGCCCGACTCTGTCGGTGCATCACGGCGCATGCCCCCATCGGGAGCTACCGCGACCGCTTCTTCCCCAGTGAGGACTCTCACTGCTCTTGCCCCCCCCGGCCCTTCCAAGACCGGGATCATCTGCTTCGCGTGTGCCCACACGTGAAGCGCAAGAAACACCGGCAGGGCCCGCGATTCATCGCTGACCTGGTCGAGCTTCTCGAGGCGAACCCGCGTGCATTCGCCTTTGCCCCCCCGGAAGGGTGGGATCCGGGATGAGGGTTACGCGCAGGGCGTATGACCCCCGTCTGGTGGCTTGGTGCGCCTGATGGCCGCCGAACGCGCACTCGGTCTCTGAGCCTGCGATGTTTCTGTCGGTAACGCCGAACCTCGGGTTCGTCGCTGGCAAGGTTGGGGGGCCCGCCAGTTGGCAGGTACCGTCCCATGCGTGGGGCAGCTAAGCGAGGAGGGGTTGTACTCGGGCAACCGAGGGACTCCGAACCCCGTCAGGCCTTATGGCTGGCGGGTTGGTCGACCTGCGGGAAGGCCTATAATCCTCATTCCTGGCCGGTGCGTCAGTGGGCGCGCATGACTAATAGGGGCCGGCAGGGGCCTAGTGGGGGTAGGACACTGGGAGTGTCAGTACGCGCCGTTGGGAGTGCCAGCGAGCTGGTTCGGGGAGGCGCCCGAGCGCCCTCGGCCTGTAGTCCGGCCAGGCGCTACAACCCTAACCCTAGGGTGCGCCGGCCTTCACGCACTCATGTGCATTATCGGGGCTGTAGTTTCCCCCTCAACTTACATCATATACCCGCCGTCTCATGTAGTAGATAGCCGTGGACTGCGCCCGTGCACCACATTAAATATTGTTGAACAAAAAAAAAAAAAAAAAAAAAAACACTTGCTCAGATCACCCTCAATGTGCTACCTAGTCAAGCATTGTCTGTTCCATGTAAACATGTGTTTTCAGGCAGCAAACTCATGGCCACAGATCATAGGCAAGACTTGGGGCCACAGTTATTTGAGAAACTTCAGTTGATGAAAGGGTTGTGGCAAGGTTTGACCATCAATCTTGCACAGCTCAACTCAGACATCATTGAGGAGATTGTTGACAATAATGAGGGCCTTTTATTGGCTGATGAAGAGCTCACTATGTGGGATGAAGACAACACATGGGCTATTTGGCTTTGTTCATTCCTTTACATGTAGTATCATGTTCTCTTGTTCAAATCTAGCATACAGTAATGATATGTCTCATTATTGCACCTGCTGCCAGTGCGAGTTATAATCGTCAGCAGCAAGATGTTAGCAACAAAACTAAACCTGGCATTATGGTGTTTTGTATATATTTGCACATGTGTTGTGCAAGTAAATGGCAATGCAACCATTGTGACTGCCAGCTCACCTCTTACCACCATCAATGCTGCTCCTCCAACTGCTCTCCCTCACATCTCAACCACCTCTGTCAACACCTGCCACTACCACACCCACACCAGCAAGAGCTGCAAATGGCTGCAAACAACATGGGCCCAAATGATGTTATCATTTGGGCCCACAGTAAGTTTTCATTCTTGTATTCATTTAAGTTATCAACTATATTTCTATGTTTTTAGGTTGAAATTCTGCTGTAACAATGTGTGCCAACACATACAAACCACACCCCTCCCCATCAAAACAGGATGTGAGGAGTGCCAATCAGTCAGGAGGATGGGGAGGGACACTGGGAGACCCCAGCAGGGGGATGCATGCCAGGTAAGCCTCCCAGCCACACCTACCTCCCACAGCTAACCAACCCCACCTAGATGTGACACCCTCTCCTTGCTCCAAATGTAAGATGGAGGGGTCTCTGTTCTTTTTCTATGGTAAGACCCCCCTCCCTTGCTCCAAATGTGAGATGGAGGGGTCTAGTATATTTCCAGCACCACCACCTAGCCTGCAACTGAGAGGAACAACAACATGGGTATGACAGCCACACCAACCCCAACAATGATGAGTTGGCACCACAGCAACATCATCAACCACTCCCAACCCCAACAATGATGATGACAATGACATGGCACCACTGCCATGTCACCAATGCCCACTGCCAACCCCAACAATGATAATGGCACCCCCCTCCTCTCTCACTCCAAACATGAGCAGGGGAGGTTCTTGATCTTTTCTATGTGACAACAGCTACCTCCCCCCTCTGTCACTCCAAACATGAGCAGGGGGAAGGTTCTTCTTATTTTCTTATTAGTTTTATAATGATCCAAAAATGAAGCCAAAAATGAGCCAAAAATGTTTACTGTGAACAACCCTAATGATCTCTAATATTAGAATGCAGTCATTTACAGGCACTAAGTATTATGAATATATATCACTATTTTTTGGTGTAATAACATGTCTCATTTGACTGGGGGGAACCATGTACAAGCTCAAAATTTGAGTGGGGTTTTTGGCGAATTTATTACATAAGCATCCAAATCCGGCTGACGCGGCTATAGCCGGAATTGCCCTCCATCCCAGACAGAGCAGTGTTGCCGAGAGACAGAGAGCGGATTGAAACTCCGCATTGGTGCACATTGTAGACACCGGGCATCAGTTGTGCTTCAGTTTCTGTCATCCACCTCCCCATCCCCCTTTTCGTTGTTTCGCTGCGGTAGCAGGTCTGGCTACACCCAGCGACCTTCGTTTGCACACGTCTTTGGCGTCGTATTCGCTCTTTTTTACCCCATTCCATATACTCCAACCAGATGCTTTACTTGACATCTGATGATTTTCCAATCTGTAAGACCTTCCAAATCTTTCAGATATCCGTCCTGCTCACCTTACTGCTTTAGTCGTTCCATTCGGCGTAATTGGGTGCGTTTCCATACTTTCAATGGTCCTAAACACCACGCTAATTAACCAAGTTAAGCTTTTACCGTTACCTATGGTACCTAATCCGTCTCGTGGCCTCCTTCACCTACCGTCCCGTACCCTTACCCGAAAACCCAACATACATCGCCTCAGAGGATGTCACCATTATTGTTCCTACAATAGATGCCGGCGAGGAATTCAAGGAGGCCGCCCACAGCTGGCTCGTTGGCAAGCCCAAAGAGATCCTCATCATCACAGAGGAGAAAATGCTCGGACCACTTCAGGAGCTCGCTAATTCTGTCGACCCAGAGCGCATTCGTGTGCTTACTGTCCCCTTCGCGAACAAGCGCCTCCAGATGAGCCACGGCATCAAGAACACGTCCACTGACATCATTGTCTTCGCCGATGACGATGCCATCTGGCCGCCGACCATGCTGCCATACATGCTCGCGTGTTTTGAGGACCAGAAAGTCGGTGGCGTTGGCACGAGTCAGCGCGTACAGCCCGTGGGTGACCGCATGACCGTTTGGGAGGTCCTCGCAGCGTTTCGCCTCACTATCCGAAATATCGAGATCTCATCTTCGACACACATTGACGGCGGCATACCATGTCTCTCTGGCCGCACGGCTGCGTACCGCACGGTTATATTGAAGGACCCGGAGTTTTTGCACGGATTTACACATGATTACTGGCTGGGCAAGTACCAGCTCAACTCGGGGGACGACAAGTTCTTGACGAGGTGGATGGTGAGCCATGGGTGGAGCACATATGTGCAGTGCTGCAAGGAGGCGGAGTTGCTGAGCACGATGAAGCCCAATTGGCGGTTCCTGAAGCAGGTCCTGAGGTGGACGCGGAATACGTGGCGTTCGGACTTGAGGAGTCTGTTCATGGAGAGACATATCTGGACGAGCCACCCTTATGTGGCGTACACCATGGTGCGCCTCGCGCTCCGTATTATCTTCCTGTGCTCACCCTATCCATCCCAGGTGGACAAACTTATCAACCCCTTAACGCTCCTCGTGGGGCCATGTTTAGTTTCGTATCTGATGTACAAGAGTACCATCCCCATAGAGCAGGGGGGGTACCATCTTCCTTGGTGGTACGTCTCCATTTTACTTCCCCATAATTCGGCTCCGAAGCAGCCTTGTTCGCCAGGAACATCCTCCTGTCATATCTTGTTTGGCTCTCTGCAACCCGTACAGCGAAGCTTCTCCCACACCTCTGGAACCGCCCGCAGGACATCATCTACGTGCCCGCCTTCATCCTCTTCGGGTACTACTTCGCCATCATGAAACTATATGCCCTGTTCACATTACACGAGGCACGCCCTCCTCATTCCCTACTGCTCATACGCTAGCTAATTAATGATCCTTCCCCTAGACTGGTTGGGGCACCCGCGCTGGCATCGGTGACGCTTCCGCTGCCACAGCCGCCGCCGATGCAGAAAACGAAAAATCCGCAATAGCGAACCGCATGATGCAAGCAAATACACTCAGTCCCAACCAGAACAATCCCTACCAGCAGCGGCAGCCCCAGCCACGATTACAGATGCCACAAGCCCAGACATACCAGCAGGCTGCATACCGACAGCAGTACCCCCGCCGGGGCTCGCCATCAAGCGCGACTCCGACTAACGAGGGGCTATCTCCTTTCGCAGATCCGTCACCATCGAGGGATAAAGATAGGGACACGCCAACGCCGAATAGCCCGGCGTATACGGGGAGGCAGGGGCATGCGGGTCCTGGGCAGAGTGTGAGTATGAGGCGGAGGGGGGACCATGATGAGGAAGTGGAGATGCAGGTCGGGTATGCGAGATGATGATGAATGGGTGAGGGGTTATTATTTTTTTTTGTGGTTGGTGTTGGTTGGTGTGCTTCCCCCTTCCTCCTTACCCCGTCTGTCAGTCACCCAGTCCCACCCTATCCCATTGCTGGCCTTCTGATTTGTCATTCATCGTCCATCCCATCATGTCTTGCCTCTCATCTATATACCCTTCCTCCGCGGCTGTGCCTGTACATCAACTCAGTCCAATCCCAACCGACAATATCAGCTCACGTCGTTTATAATCCCTCCCCCTTCCCCACACGCTGTCTACTCTCGGACCCTTACCGCCCGGAGCACTCTCATACTTAGTTAACTACAGCACGCCACTGGTACCGATACAATACATCCCAATTCCTTCAACACATCCATCGTATACGTAGCACACAAGCGCACAGACTTAATTCATCTTCCTTCTTCCTCTATCTGCGGACTCACTCTAGCCCAGCCTCTAGTTTCTTCCTTTCTTTTTCTCTTTTTTTTTTTCAATGTACTTATGTCTGTTCGCGCAACTCATCGGAGGGGCTTCTGTAAAATTTTCTTTGCCCATGGAGGTAGATTCCTCCACGTTCATGACCTTTTTTGCGCGTCCTAAATAAAATTTTCGTATATTCAGATATAGACATTATAGTACGCGTAGGGTATTAGTGCAATGCCTATTATAGTATAAATGTTACGGAACTTCGTACGACTACGAGCGCTCGATACCTGCATTGTGCATTCTTCCAGACCAGAAATTAATGAGGCTCCTCTGCGCAGTAATCCTTATTCCCGCTAACAAGTCCCCCTGCATGCCGCACGAAATTATTCTTGGATTTCGCCATGGAGAAACCACTCGCCAGTGATGCGAGAGCCCAAAAAGTCTAAATATTGAGATTGCTAATGCTATATTTAGCAAAAATGGGTCACTGTAATGTGTTTAAAGTCCGATCAAAAAATAATTTGATGCCACGACTCCCCGATCATTCAGTTGCTATGTACTGTAGTTATTTCCGTCTTTCAAATGAGTACCTGATGATCACACGAGATCAGCATGAAGTTGGTGCAGGCCGGTGCCTAGTATTTTGTGCCTGACGGCGAGGAGAGTGATGAGCCTCGTCATGGTACAAAAGGTACTATGTAATAACTACTAGTATACTAGTAGTATGGCACATCCAACACCACCGCGTTGGGACCATGTACTTAAAAGAATGGGGTTGCTAGGTTTTCAGAGTCGCAATTTAGATTCTCCATGTGGACGACTCCGAGTGCGTGTGATTGCCTTTTTCTAAATTCTGCCTGGCAACCAAAGTTATATTTTTATGTCATCGCCGTTTCGTGGAAGTAAAAATAGACTGACCAATAACGGTTAACCATGCCGTAGTTTCCTTTGCGAATGCGCAGCTGTATCTACCTAGGTCTAGCTGCAACTGCCGGCGCAGACCGGCATCGTGCCTGATTGTACGGATGGTGATGTTCTGAGTAGAAAAGAAAGCGTAACTGCCGCGCAAGGATTCATACAGACTGGATGCAGCCTGTGCCCTGAGATCTAAGTAACACGGTAGTGGACAAGGCTTACTACAATGGGGAAAGCACTGATGATGCTTCGACTAAAGGATGTCGATGCTTCAGAGGTGAAGCTTAACGATGCAAGTGGTACCCACTGGCGTTGGGTGGTGGGGGCAAAGTCCTGGGCGCGATGTCGGCCGCCAATCTCAAACAGATGCTGTTTCCTCAGGAGCGTGTTAGCAACATCACCACTAGCACCATATGTGATTCTACCTCCGCAGAGGAAGGCCTTCCTGGAAACCTCCGGGAGGGAAGAAGGTCACGCGAGAGAACGTCCATTTTTGTCTGCATAAGAGTCCAGGCTTCACATCCACAATACAGACATCACCCGAGTTAGAACGGGAACGAGGGCGGGCGGCAGGAGGAAGTAAGAAACGTGGACCCTGTTAAATTGAAGTATTCCTCATATTTTCTGAACAGTGTGGGTTTTAGACCCTCATACCTCAAGCGCTCACGTGCCCCAAAGCAGAGACGATAAAAGACAGTGGCACTCCAGAAGGAGGCACAAAAGGCGGCTCTTCTCACATGCGTAGATGGCGACGAGTTCGAATTGTCATCATGCTCCTTGAAGAAGTAACGTACATCAAATACACACAACCTTCCACAATCTGCAAAGTTGGCAAATAATAATTCCTAATCGTATCGTGAGGTTGTACTAACGCACCACATCAAAAGCTCTATAAAGCCATGCTCAAAGCCAGTAGCGAAACGTTCGCCAACGGAGTTTTCCGACGCTGCCCCCCCTCCCCCCCAAGTCACAGCGATTCCAATGCCACCGATAGGGTCTCCGACGACACTCCTCCCGAGGGCTGTGCCTGCGGGCGAATCGCACTGCGCAAACACTATCTTTCCAATAGACTACCCACCCAGCAGACTATCCGCTGTTCTGAATTGGCCAAGATTAGAGAGTTCCAGACCGCCCTCCCGAGTTTTCTTTCAAAGTATGAAATGTAGTTACCATACAAATATTTGAGCATCCCAACCTCCTCCCCCGATTTGGGCCATGATCGAAGAACAGTAGTAAATTTAGATGCTTCTTCCCACGAAAAGTCGGATTGGGGAGAAGTAAGGAAATTACGTGCTGTCATACATTCACCGAAGACGTCTTGAGAGATACCGGCTTCTCCCCTGAGAGACATTGGAATGAAACACGAGATGGCATTCAACGTGATGTCTGGGCTGGATGTCATGATGATGCCAGACAGTACGGATATTGCCAATGTGTGTAGAGCCCCTGTTAAGGAAGTGTTGTTTGATCTACACAGTTTAAGGAATGCGGTGACATGCCGGGGTGATAATTCGATGAGTCTGACGTGGGTCTCAGAGTAGTATCCACCGCGACAGCATTGCCAGTCCAGGCAGAAGCGGAACGTGTCCAGGAAGTAGGAGCATAGTAATCATATAGCCCTCCCAAGAATATCCTCCAGGAGGGAGAAATGTTCATGGCAGTTTCGAGAGCAGACGCTAAAGCCGTTGTCAATGGAAGATCAACTACTGCTCGACTGTCTGTTCTGGAGTGAAGCGAGTAGAGCACGGTGGAATGCAAGTCCACTCAAACCATCACCAACGCAATGAGCCCAAGCGAAACATATGAAATTGTTTTTCAACACAACAACACGCCACAAAAGAAGATCTGAAGCAGTGTCGAATCGCCGTTGGAGTGGGCCCTCAAAAGTAGTCTTCAGATCATCACTCTCCGAAAACTCGACAACCTCTGAAAAGTCAATTGCCTCTACTCGAACGAAGGATTGCACATGAGACGACTCCCCGATAACACCCGTGCCGAGCGCCGCATGCGACTCTACAACTGTTTGGAGGGCAGAGAAAAGTCTAGGTTTGTCTAGCCGTTGGTGTTCTGGAACAATATACTGCGCGGCGCAGAGGACGCAAGAGTCCAATCTGAGGAAATGGTTTGTGATAAGGTAGCGCTCGAATAGGTCGGAAGAGACTCGGGAAAACATAATGGAACCACACCTGCAGGCCTAATAATATTTTCTCTCGTAGGCATGGTTTAGAACGTGGGGATGGTCGGATGAGGGATGAGGAGTAATATACAATATCAAAAGGCTTCCTCGGGTGGAAATGCTGCCGGGCGATATCTATCCGGGCGATCCGTCGGCAGGGATAAACCGGTAGTGGACTGAATTCGCAGGGGCCAGCTTCGTAGTTGTCATGGATCGTTGAGCAGAATAGATTTGCACATGATTCCTTATGAGGCAAGTTGGGCTCAAATTCTCAAGTCGAAGAGATGACCACCGACTCGGAAAAAGATACACGCGATGAAGTGGTAGCTACTAGATCCCATAGTTGGTGGTCAGATTTGGAGGCAGCTTGCACCAGAAGAGAAAAAGAGTAATAGACTCGCTCCTTGCCTACTACTAGAATGGTCGTGTATTTGGGCCCCAGGAATGTTCGGAATGGAATGGACATCAAATACTAGACTTTGAAGCCAACAACCTAGAATACAGTCCGAGCCTGGGTTTCCTGGTTCCAAGTAAGCCCGCCTAGCATGAAGTGTGCACAAGCAGCCTGAGAGTATGGTTCAAGTTCAAGTTGTTCCGTGGTGACAGGTCTATAGCCTGGCAAGCCTATCTTGCCACGTACTAGTATTATTGAAGACAACGACTCTCATGACTCGACATAAGCATTCAATTGCGTCACGTGTACTTCATCTGAGTCACCGCAGCAATACTCACGTCTGATTCAAGTTTCCGTACATCAGCCAGAACACTAAGTTCCTGTTCCCTTCAAGTTCTTTAGATGCCAGTGAGCCTGTCCCCAGGCTCCTACGACGTGCCGCGTTGCATGCCAAACATTCGAGTTGTAGTTACAACTTACATAATTAGTATAAGAAGTGCACGGCCCCCGAAGATAGCATGATCATGTTCATGTTCTTGTGCTGCGAGAAGAACAAGAAACTTCAAGTTGTAAGGAGCCAAGTTCGAAACCACAACTGATACCGACGAGTCCTTAACGCATAGCAACTACTCTGCAACATTGTAGTTTTCTAGATACTTAAGTGAGTCACTCGTATGCCTTTTTTCCTCATTATGTTAACTTTCATAGGACAGACGTATAGCACAATTCTTCATGGTGAGACCCTTTGTTTTGCTGGTTATTGGTGTTCATATGTTCTCATAAACTACAGATTCGGTCAAACCATCCCATGGGGGCACCGTGCCGTTGTTTCAGGAAGGGCCTCAAGACGACACCTGTCAGACTTTGGTGCTCCCGGGGTACAATAAAGCGGAGGGCAGCTACGAGGATGGGCCCCTTGGCGAGCTCTCATCAGAGCCGCGTGCCGAACCAGGTCCATTCCCGTTCATAAGCCGAATGCCTACCGAGCTGTTGGGAGAAATTTTCACGCAATGCTTTCGAGCTGAAAGCATATACATCCCATATCGCCGCCCGCGGCTTTCATTCAAGTCATCTACCTTCAGCCCCATCACTATAAGCCACGTTTGTGCTCATTGGCGGGATGTATCACTTTCTATGGCCACGCTTTGGTCGGCAGTTGAAGTTCGCAAGCCAGATATGGACATGATTCCGATTATCCGTCTGTGGCTGCAACGGGCAGCTGACTGCCCATTATCCGTACGCATCTTGCAGGGCCACGATGTGGGACATGCCGAGCATACCGCGACAGAAAGCATTCTTTCGTTGTTGATTGAACGAGTGCACCTTTGGAAAGAAATCGATTTTCAGTTTTCCAGAGGCCCTTATCATTTACTACTTAGCCTACGTGAAGGTGATACTAAGATATTGGAATCTGCCACGCTCGATCTGAGGGATTGGGACCACGCAAATGCCGATCGGTTGTGGCGTATCGTTCATGCATCACCAATTCTTCATCGAGCAGAGTGGTTCGGCTTTGATGAACCGAACCTTCCCTCGCATGCGCCTTGGTCGCAATTGACACACATTACGATTTCGCACTTCATGACAGAAGGGGAAGTTATCGACTTGGTCAAGTTGTGTCCAGCAGTCATTGTTCTCGATTTGCCCTTCTTGGATCAATCAACCACACCTATACAATCGACCTGCGTCATCCTTCCCAACCTTCATACTTTGAAAATCGCGACATCCACGTCTGACTATGGCGTGATGTTCGACCGTCTGGTACTTCCTTCTCTTAGGTGCTTGGATATCCGGCATTCATGTGGCCATTCTCCTTCTGGCTCTCTTTCCTTCATTGACGGACTACTAGCACGGTCTGCGTGTCGGCTCGCGAAGTTCACTTTTTGTGATTGGGAGATCGAGGAGGACAAGCTTCTTGACATTCTCTCCCTACCCACCTTACAGTCTCTCTCGACACTAGAACTTATGGTTTCCATTACCGACAAAACCGTCCAATCACTTGAATGTCACCGAGATGGCACCAAAAATTGCCTTCTGCCCCATTTGACAGCCCTAGTTTTTGGAGAAAGCTACACATCTGATGGTGTCTTATCGAGAATGGTTACCTCACGCTTACCGTTGCTCAAAAATTTCCAGGTAGACGATTCTTTTCAGGGAGCAAAATCGTCTTCACAGCTTCGCTGTACACACGATCATGCAGTTATAAATCATTTGCGACAGGAAGGTTATAATTTTTATATGTCATTCGAACAATTCATGTTTCCGCAACTTGTAGAAGATAGAAATTCGATGTGATTAGGAATCCATCATGCTAGATATAACAGTATTGTCCAAGCGTTCATGATGATACTTTGGCTTTCGATCCCTTCCCTGACACAGCGCGAAAATTTTGGCAGATTCAATCATGGTCAGGTTAGCATAGAGTTGGACCACTTCGAGCTTCTCCCATGCAACGGGGAGGCTGTCGAAGTGTGGTCGGATGTCAGCAGTCACTCTGACACACAATTCGTTGAGCTCCGGGAAGAGCAAGGTTTTGAACAGCATTGCGACATCGGAAAATGAACTCGATGAGACCGACAACTTCGTTAAATAGGGAATCCTGATTCTATCTGGGCGCTGTGTATACGTATACGTTTGCATGATTGGGAGTTGAGGCGTGGGAGGATAGGGTTCGGTGAGAGCGCACGCAGGGTTGACCGGCTCGAAATTGCTGAAAGCGACGATCTGTTTACATCTATACAGCACCTCGATGCAATCGGCAGCGGAGAGATTGGCTCCAATGAGCTTGACCGTTGTCAACTGCGCAAAAGGAACTCCAGAGAACAAGTCCCGCATGATGTCGCCTGTCCATACGAAAGATTCCAGAGACGGGAGATTGGGGATTGTGCGCTTCCCTGCTCTCACCAACTCTATAGGTTCACGGCCGTAATTCAAGGGCAATGTGACTTTGAGGGAGTGGATACGGTCCATCGCCCAGGAGAGGAGTATTCTAACGATGTCGTGTCCTTGCACGCTGTCCCAGTTGTTAGACCACACTTCAATGGTAAGGTCCAGCCTTTTGTCTGCAAGAGAACCGGGGAGCTCTGCCACCCGTTGGCTTATCCATTCTTTGAGGTCTGGTCGATTAACTCTCGGGACGTCATCGGCCGTCAGTTGTATTCGAACTTCACCCAACATGTCGTCCTCTCGTATTACGTCCAGAAAAAATATGGCTGGGCAGGCCCCGCGTGTAACCTCCTGATCAAAGAGAAGACCAAGTGCGTTGCGAGTATTTGTGGGCGCTGAGAAGCCTAACAAAGAATCGTCCAGGCAACTGTCCAGGACTGGAAGAGGGATGGTCCTGAATGACTCCCGCCTTTCGTATCCCCCGAACGGTGTACATACATTAGGCATTTGCGTAATTTCTACATGCAATGTCAGCAGTAAGCTACCAAGGTTGACGCTGATACGCACAGTTTAGTGTATAATTAAGGTTGTCAGGAAAGTGATCATGAATGGGCTGGATGTGAATGGGGAATCTTCTATGAAGCTCGTCCGGCGAATCGTACGCAATTTATATCAGAGCGCGTAACCACACCACAGACCGACAGTATCTCCTTCGTCCATTTGGAACTTCTGGATACAAAACCAACTTGGCAAGGGATACAAGTCGCATTGACATGACGATTCGACGTGAGTGCCAGTGACAATGAAACAAGGAACAAAGAGGGCGTTCTCATTAACTTCATGATCCACGGATGTACAGGATTGAAAAGGGTGATAAAAAGAAAAAACGTCAACGAACTGAGCATCAAGATAGAAACTACAATTGGGACCTGTCTAGAAAATATCGGTGTATCCTCATTACATAGCACCTGACGCTTGCGTAACTTGACAACATTGTGTTACTATTATCTTTTGAAATGACAATTAGATCCGAGTCCAGTTTGAGACAAAGTTGAAAGGCTTACCGCGACGTAGGACATCCACATAAAATGTCACTGTCGAGGAGACAAACCTACGAATAAATTTAGGAGGAGCATAGAACCTGAGGCCTGAGGGCACGAGCCTAGTACTTAACTGTGACAGTTACTACTCGAGTCAATTGAAATGATTGTATCTCGAAAACTGGAAAATGCCGATGTGCTACTTGCTAACTTAGAGTAATTGCAAGTACTGCGACGACCTCTGCAAACACCACCCAGAGTCTCCCCCTTCACGAACTTGAACTTGAATCCACACTGGCCGCTCTCGATCAGATTGAGCTACCATCTCAGTAAGTACTTGGTGGTAACAATCCCTTTGGTTCTACGCAGTGTACTCATAGCGGGCGGTGACTATGACCTGATGGGCCGTAGCTAAGTGGTGTCAATATGTAGAATTGGACATGCTCGTTTCTCTACCAACTTGAACTTGCCATCCTGCGACTAGTATCCTTACTACACCCTTACATAACTCGAAGCCCTTCACTGGCACTGATTTTACAACGTTCTTGACAGACTACCGCGAGCTGTAGCCGATCATCTCGTCAGATGAGACATGGGTCAACCCGAAAAGAGACTGCTATGGCATCCTCGACAAGACAACAAGTTTCTCGTCGGTAGTGGATCTCAGATTATTCTCTATGAATGGGCACCAGATTTCCCAGAGATTCGGCAGATAACTTCTCGACATGATTTACCCCACATGAAGGTGAGTGCTTATACGGTATTCTCGGCAAATGGCAAATAAACTTCCAAAATTTGAAGTGCCTCGCTTGGTCTCCAGACCCTGTGTTTGACGACCTAATTGCTGTGGGGCAAGGAACGGGGAAAATCGATTTATTCAGGCTTGAAGCTTCCAAGTATGCAAACCGAAACAATATCCTCTCGACTGGCCCCACTGTCACTCTCCCAGTGCGAAACTCCCGCTCCTGCAACTCCCTCGCATTCTGCAGTATTGACACCAACTATCTCGCTGTTGGCCTCGACAAAGTCCGTGGGGACTGTAGTCTCCTCATCTGGGATATCTCGACTGCATCCCCAATCCTCTCCCTTGTCCCAGATTCCCATTCCCACCAACACCAACACCTAGATTCGGGTTCCCACAACCACATCCAAATTCAGCCAGCACCAGGCCCACGTCGCCCGCAACCCCAGATTCCCCGTGCTGACGTCGGGCCCCGTGTCGACGCCCGCGTTCTCCAGCAACATGCCTCCACCGAAACCGTCTCTTCCGTGTGCTTCTTGCCACAATCAACGCACCTCCTCCTTGCTGGTATATCCTCCCGTTGGCTACGTCTCTTCGACTTGCGCAGCCCCGTCCCATCTACGACGAACGTCGGGTCAAAAGTGCAAGGTATCGCGACGGACCCATTCGACCCGCACCGTATAGCATGTTTTGGAGATTTCACGGTCACAGTGTGGGATGCACGCAAGCTACCCGTGCCCCTTCTTTCGTTTACTGAACGCGATGCTAGTGCCGATGGCGCCCGAATCCGCAGTGGACAGAATTATGGCTATGGGGGGATAGAATTCTCGAGCACGAGACGGGGAGTGCTGGCGTCGCTAGAGAAGGATGCGTCGTATGTCCGGTTTTGGGACATGATGGGTGCCCAGCCACACCTGTACACTTTGGATGATACAATTTTGGATGAGAGTAAAGTGAGAGAGGCCGGAAAGGCAGGAAGAAGGTCGTGGGCGAATCTACCTTGGCCTGCTGGACAACATCATGCACCGCCGTCACCAAAAGAACCATCTGAAGCTACTCTCGGATCTGTAGTGCTACATGACACACGTCGAAGTATGTAAGGTCACTTCCCCTTCTCGTGCATGCCTAACCTTTCCTTTCAATCTTCAGCCAAAACCTTCAATCGAGCCCTTGCCTCCTTTGCGCTCGTGCCAAATGCCCACTCACATCAACACCCACTGACCTCCAATATCATGGTTGTGAACAAAGAAGGCGACCTCGAGCTCTATGCCATGCATGACACGCCAAAGCAGGCGACCTGGAGTACGCGTGGGGACCTCGCTATCTCTGCTGGCCAGATCTGCCGCATCCTCGAAGGTTTCCCCAGGTCATCCCAGGACCAACGAGTTGACCCAGTTACGTCCCGCTCCCATTCGCAGTCGAGGGAGGGAGAGTTGGTCTTGCGTGGGCGTGCCCATCTTATGACCAGTTCCACATATTCAGGCTCAATTTCTAGGCAAAGGACAATGACAGACCCTGTTGTCCCGCCTGTGCCTGCGCCTTTGTTTGGGAGGGGGGACGAAGAAGGGTTCCCCGCACTGACCTCTACATCCGGATCTGGATCAGGGACCCCAACGCACATGCTGGATCATGGAAGGGAGAAGAAAGGGAGCCCTTCTGGCATCACCCTCGATCGAGAACGGCAGGCAAAGAGGGAAAGTGCGGGGAGTCTTGCAGGGGGGGAGGGCAATAAAACTGCGACGGCTACTGGGTCGGTATCAGGAACGGTGAGGACAGCGAGAGAGTCAATGTCAGTCGGACGGAACCGGCGGTCAGGGGATGGGTTGGAGGCGGGAGAAAATCGGAATCATAGTGTGAGTCGTGGAAGGAGGGTGGGGAGGGGAATCAATCGAGTTGTGGAGGATGATATTTCGATGGTGATGAGGAAGAGGGCGTTGAAGGGGTATGGGCTGAGTAAGGTATGTTTATCAACTTCTGCCCCTGAGTGGGTTAATACTTTATTTCTCACTTCTAGCCGCAAAACAATATATTGATTGCGCAGGAAGATTATAATCCGCTCCATGGGCCACTGCACATGTTGGCTGATCTGTGGGCCTGGATCTACTGTATGTGCCATCCCCACTCCACACCTTTCTTCAGACCCAATTAATCTCACGCCTAGATTCTCACGAACTTCTCACAATCCCCACCCCAATCCTGCATGGGTACGACTTCTCGTACCAAGGTCTCCTCGGGATTTGGGAAGGTAGCATACCTACTGTCCCTGTTCCACACCAACCCCAACCCGATCCTCCTCCGAACCCTACCAACAATTCGCATCACGACCGGCGCATGGCACGACACGCAGAAGATATCCACCTAAGCAACAGCGGAAATTTTCATGCTGCACTCTCAGCGCTTGTGGCTCGGCGGGCAGGCGAGAGTCTGAAGACATGGAAGCCTGGAGTAGTGACAACGAAAGGTGTGCAGAGGCAGATTGCTCTGCTGTTGTGTGGGTGGAGTTTGAGGGAGGACGAGATGTTGGGAACTATTAGAAGGTGCATTTTTTGTGGGTTTTATTTGTGGGCTTGATGTTGATTTTCTTTTATCTAGGTGGGAGAGGGAGGGAGAGATTTCGAGGGCGGCGTGTTGGCTTGTGTTCATGAAACACTATACGAAGGCGATCGAGCTCCTCATGCGGAGCGGTGGTACGTGCCTATATATTTCATGGCCGACAGCCACCTTCATGTTTTCTTTTCATCTACAGACGAAGCACACCGCATGATGTCTGGCACCGTTGCCGCTCTCGTCCCGTACTCCTCAAGTGGGAAAAGCACCGAGTTACGCGAGCACTGCGAGCGGCTGATCGTGGGGCTGCAGGACCCGTACTTTCGGGCCATGCTTACCCACCTTGCCTTAAACGACTGGTCCGAGATCCTCGATGAAGAAACATTCCCGTTCCGCGAGCGGCTTGCTATCGCATTCCAATTTCTAGACGACAAAGCCGTCGCAGAGTATCTCCGCTGCTGCACGGACCGGGCCGCGTCGCGGGGAACCGTGGATGGTGTGATGGTCCCAGGGCTGGCAAGTAAGGCAGGACTTGACATCCTGCAGAGCTATGTTGATCGGACAGGGGACGTGCAGAGTGCAGCGGTATTAGGGTCGTATGTGTGCCCGCCTGGGAAGGTGGGGAGGTTGGGGACGTGGGGCGCGGGGCGAGTGGGAAGGTGGGTGGAGAGTTACAGGGATCTACTAGACGGGTTTGAGATGTTTCATTGTCGGGTAGGGTTTGATATCGAGAGGGGTCAGATTGTACTTGGTGAGGGGGTGCCCGGTTCTGATGGCGGTGATGGCGGTGGTTGGGCCCCGAAACAGATAATGATTCGGTGCAATTATTGCAATAAACCCATCAGTGGGGGGAATGTAGGCGTGGTTGAGGCTGGAAAGGAGAGGGTATGTGAATTCATGAGCTCGAGTCTCCATTACCGCAGGGCTAAGGATGTGTTTCTTGTAGCCCACTACGTGTCCTCACTGCAATCGGATTCTACCCAGATGTTCGGTATGTTTGCTGACGCTCAGCATAATCCCGGATGCTGTGCGAGATGCTGAGTTGTTGCACTCGCAGTACAAAGGTGCGAGTGTTCTGTCATCTCTCTTTTGTTACGCACCTGAACTTACTGGAATTTAGATACGATGGACGAGGCGATCGTTATCTGTCAGACATGTCGACATGGCGGACATGCTTCGCATATTCTTGGTTGGTTTTACAGGGAGGACGGTGCACAACTGCATGATGTCTGCGCCGTCGCAGATTGTGACTGCCGTTGTGTGGACGAGATGTGATGCGTTTTTTTAACTGGTACTCTCGGAGTGTAACACGATAATACCGCCACTTAGAAGCCAAATACTGTGGACGATTGTCTTCAATAAAGTGGTATGGCTCCAGAACTCGACCCATATTCCCGCAACGCAGCCGATGGACCCCAACGAGACTGACTTGTCTCGTTCTCCCAACACGGAATTGTGCCGCTAAGCTCATCGATGGAAGAGTAACCAGTCGGAAACGGAAACGTTTCGATGTTTGATGCATTGTCAAACCACCCAGAGCTCCTATCAGAGGTCCGGCCCACAAACTGAACAACCTTATTGCAGACCTATTCCCCTTTGTGGCAGAACAGGAATATCAAGGTACGAGCTATACTGGTCTCACTGTGCGACAATTTGCCAATTCATTATATTTTAGGTCTTACGAAGGGCCACGGATTCAGCCACAGTTTCCACAAGCTGCCCGCGAAGTTTTATAACGTGACCTTGTGTTCGACGTTTCCGTTAGATTTTGCGCCTGTTTCGCTGTTCGTTAATATGATCCTGGGTATTTCTCGTGCATGGGTATTTAAACTCGGAAGATTGCTTCACAGGGTTCCGAAATTTCGTTTATTAAGAAGGCGCTTCACTTCTATGGGTCAGTGAAATATGACTACCTTGTGCTCGGTCATGTTCTAAGCATTACTTTAGTTGGCAGCCTATTACCCGTGACAAAGGACGTTCAAGTTCAGGGATCGCATTGCTCAATAAGTTCCAACGTAAATATATAGTAAACTACGTACTTCGCTGTCAAGTGTGCTGGTCACCCCTAGATTTTAGTATGCTACAGAGATTGACGTGCGTGGGTGTTTCTGGGTGTATCTTTCAGAGGTTTCATTGTGTGTGTGCCTGTTGTCCCTTGATGTCCTATGTCATGAAGACGAAACCATGGATTTCTAATAATAAGCAACCTTCGCTACATGTGCTTACCACCCAATAATCCCTGCAGTGATCCATCTATTCTCATCCCATGCCGTCAACATGTCGCACTATTTTCGTTATCTCTGTGTCGGCGTATGGAACTCCTTCATACTCCTCCAACAGATGTTCCATTGTAATATTTGTATTGACCTTGTGACTACTCAGGCTGGCGCTATGATCATGGTATGGCAGCTACTTCCACTGTTCGTCGAATAAGAGACGCCCCGTTGGTCTATGGTCCCACACGTAAATGACAGATCTGTCTCGGTTCTTGATTTCCGGCTACGAAAACACGTTTAGCATTGTTGAAGCACCATATGCTCCAGCAGTCCACCTCCAACACGAGAACTGTATAAATTCCACTAGATATGCGAATTTGAAGACAACAGCTTGTCTTCTGCCAGACCAGATGTTTTCTACCTCTGTCTTGACGGTCCTACTCTTAAGCTCAATCGTATCGACCACTCCAGTCGTTACGATTAGCAAATCCCCTATCACCCTTCCACTTACTGGACGCGTAAATAGGACTACCATTCACAATATAGTGAAACATGACCAGGCTCGAGCTAAGGCTCTGCGCGCACGTGCCGAAAACCCTAGCCCCCAATCCATTATCGGGAATGAAATAGTGGATAACCAGGCCGTCTCATATATTGCAGCTGTCGGAATAGGCTGCCCTCCCACAACATGTCAGTATTCAAGTTGTCACTGTGGCGGCGATTCACTAGTACTGACGACCCCTTAACTATCACTTCTAGATCAATTAATTATTGACACGGGAAGGTCAGAACCATTATGAACTTCCTGAGCCTCTGAATAATGTCGAGGTTAGCTCGAATACATGGATTGGAGCCGATCAACCCTACGTCAGGACTCCCTGTAGCATCGCGCTTAACCAACCCGTGGTACGCTACACGTTCCTTCATCTCGGGTATTAGTCCTCACTCCACTGTGGCTAGTCTGTGACCTACGGCTCTGGATCCTTCTCAGGTCAGTACACTGGCATTCGCATTTTCACGCTTACTAATCTGTTGCTCATTTTCGCTAGGCAATGAGTTCTTGGATACCGTTACAATCACATCTCAACTGGTAATCCATAATCAATCCATCGGTGTTGCTACTACGGTGTGCCTCTCACGGTTCCGTTCTATGGAAATGATATTCTGACATTCTCTTTCTTCAGTCTAGTGGATTTGATGGAGTGGATGGTATTTTAGGGTGAGTTTGTGTTCGTTTTTGAGCATTTTTATTGCTGAGTCTAGTTAGAATCGGCCCAACTGACCTCACTCTCGGTATGTCGGGACCATGTTCCACGATTGTTGCTGGTTAATTCTCCCATAGGCACCCTGTCTAACGAACCGAATACCCTTATTCCTACGGTCACAGATAACCTCTTCACCCAGGGTGTCATAAGCGCAGAGGTGATTGGCGTTTCCTTCGAGCCCACCACATCGCTCGAGGTTATGAATGGCGAATTAACTTGGGGTCAGTGATGAGAAGTCTTAATAATATGAGCAATTATTAACACCTTCTTCAGGTGGTACGGATAGCTCTAAATTCACTGGTTCAATCGGCTTCTCGCCCATTACGACCGTTTCCCCATCCAGCGAGTTTTGGGGCATCAAGGAGAGCATCACTTACGGAACGTCAACCGCGATCTTATCGAATACGGCAGGCATTGTAGATACTGGTACGTTTTTGGCATGTCATAATAAGTGATACTATATCATCGAGTGTAGGCACCACTTTACTTCTCATCGCCTCGGATGCCTTCAGTCGCTATCGCACAGCTACGGGAGCTGTTCTTGACCCCGTAACAGGACTATTGAAGATTACTAACGCACAGTTTGCAAACTTGAAGAGTCTGTTCTTCCATATAAATGGGGTAAATCTATCTAGTTTCTGCCGGTCTCTAGACGTGACTAATAACTCATGGTTTTGTGGTTTATGATGTCAGGTGACATACGAGTTTACTGCAAACGCCCAACTCTGGCCTCGTGCACTCAATACTGCTATCGGAGGCACGAGTGGCAGCATCTATCTCATCGTTGGAAACCTTGGAACTCCAACTGGGGAAGGCCTTGACTTTATCAATGGCTACGTGTTCCTTGAGCGCTTCTACTCCGTATTTGACACCACCAATCGCCAAGTTGGCTTTGCCACTACTCCATTCACTACCGCCACAACCAATTAAGTTCAACATTGGTGCGCTATCTGGATTTACTGAATATGTGGTCAGTAAGTTGTGTTCTTAAATTCGTGCTATTGGAATTTTTAAATACGAATATAGGGGATTATATGATTCTGCTCTCAGGTCACTATCATGGCGTGTACTAGTACAAACGTCAATGGAAACCTGCTTCATTGTTGACTATTTACGAGCCCACAAGTAATAAGTAGGTGCACCCTTTCTAGTACAGTAAGTATACGTGACGGCAACTCGGAGTCGTCACATTGAAAAACGCCATAAAATGACAATCGTGAAATAACCTACTATGAAATCAAGAATGTTCCGAAAATGATTGAAAAATGGATGAAAATTTTTACTGAGATACTACATATTGCCTGACAAGTGTTACAGTCGTTTAAAATTATGTAAATTACATAATCGATGATCATTGATTAATTGAATGATTGATCATAAGTTTTATGAATAAGTACAAAACATATCTATCACTCCCCTTCTAAGTGCAACGCTCATTCGAACTCCTTCATGGTTCTATCTATTGCTGGCATACACACACACTCGCTGTCGGGCAAAAAAAAGCTGTTTCTAGGCATATCCTTTACCTTGTTGTTGTGCATCTACTTGTTCCCCCCTTCTTTAGTCTCCACCCTCTTTCGAACACCAACGACATGTCCTCCTAGAGCATATTCGAATGGCTCATGGAGAGGTCCGTATTTACGCACCAATTCAGTAAGCATGCAGGACAAGGCACAGGCACTACAATTTTCTGGCTTCAGCGGCTGTGCCAGCTCACGCGAGTTCTACTGGCATCTTGCTGCTGACAGGGAAGAGCAGTGGGACAGGTTCCCTGCAGCGCAGTCGTATAGATGGGAAGTTGGAAAAAATGAAGGGTGTGAAGGACTCCGGGAACTTAGTCAGGAGGAGATGGTGAAAGACTTGGTTGAGCAGGGAGGATGGCTCTTAGTGGGAGACTCCATTACTGAAGGCCACTTCTTCTCACTATCATGCCTGCTCCATCCCCATGTTATTGCCACCCCCACATATACGCCTAACTCCTACTTCGACCGCGCCTGGCCACAAAATTTATACCTCAACCCAGAATCACCGCTTCTTCGCCCTAATTCAAGGATAAACAGACAGATAATCTTTCCCCCAGAATTCAACATTACTACCACCCCGCTGGTCACGTTCCGCCGTATCGATCTGCTCTTCGAACAGTCCGAACTTATAGACCTCCATCATACGCTACACCCGAATGCGCCCTCCAACTTCTCTCTGTTCTCGGAAGAGGCTACGTGGAGCATGAGCCCTTCTGAATACATGGCACTCTTTCTCTCACATGGGTACAGTACTATGATTGCAAATACTGCAGGACATTGGACAACGACACTATTCGGTGGATACGGCGAGAAGAGCGAGGCAATGCTGGAGGATGCAAAGAAAGGGATCGACGGGGTCCTCGATTTCTTTGAACACGCCATGACCAAATGGGCAGGGGAGGTACAAAGTATGTTGGATGATGCTGCGAGGAAAGATGGAGGTCTCAAGAAAAGGGAGGTTATCGTCCGCAGTTATCCGACTGGGCACGAGGACTGTCACAAGCATAGAGAGCCGTGGAAGACGATCGAGCCGATGGTGTGGGGTTGGTATAATTGGGCCCAGATTGACCTATTCAATGGTTTGTTTGAGGTGCTGTTTCTTCGTTACATGGTGGTGCTGGGTAGAATGCTCACGATTTCTTTTTCAAACAGAAAGTACTAACCACCTTGCCCCGCAAATATCCTAATATTCATTATCTTGCCATTGAGCGACCAGCACGACTGCGTCCTGACGCTGTAAGTCCAAGTCTATCATCCGTTTCTCAACTCTTTCAATATTGCCACTTACCCTCACTGTAGCACGCCACGGGGGACTGCCTCCATGTTATGGCCGGGGCAGGTGTACTTGAAGGATGGTCGCACTACATCTGGCATTATGTAACAAAGGAACTTGGCCACAGCCGACGATGAGCGTTCCAAGATACTCCAGACTCCTTCAGTTTTTGCTTTTATTGCTGCATTAACTTATCATCCCACTTTTGCATCGTTTTTCGAGACTGATTATCACGATACCAAATAATGCTCATCTACCCACACCAGTGGCGGTAGCAAGTTGCAAGGGAAGTGAAACTTGGCTCTTCAATTGAAGCCGTCCGTCCAAACTTCAAGTCTCACTACGCGCCACGAACTTCAGAAAGTCTCGATATTAGTGGCGGTCAAACATGATTCAAGTGGGCGATTCCAGAAAATCTCGATGTTGGAAACTTCCATCTGTGAACCCGTGCTCTCCTACCACATACTCAAAGTTGCAGGGGTTCGCATCTCCACGGGACAGGGCATCGAGGTATTCCCTGTACAGTCTTTCCCTCTTGGGTAGGGGTATCACCGTACTCTTCGCGTACAGCGACGGCCATAGAGCTTTAAGACTGCTTCCGAGGAAGGTGCGAATCCAGGCTGAAGAAAGACTTTGAGGACAGGAGGTCTGCGATAATGGCTTCGCCTGAAGGATGCTTGAGAACAAGTCTAGCTCCCGGGATATAGTGAGTGTTGAAGGTCATTATGGGAATGGCTTGAGTTTACAATAACAGTCGACTTTCACTGCATAGTAGTTGCATAGTAGCCTGGGGGCCGGCTCTAACCTTATGCAAGATGAGATATATACAATGTCCAGGGAAAAGGTCATCAACGATAACAGTCAAGTTCGAATCTTCAGTCTCTTCACTAAATTTCACCAAAGATGCACTGTGGCTCCACCATGTTCGAGTCACAGATGAGTTTCTTACTTGTTTTTTGTTGCTAATCGCGCTGTTTTCAGTAGAACACATTTGTCCTCCACGAGAGTTCATACGTTCTTGGTCCGACGATGTGCAGTTCCGTGTTGAGTACTCACGGTGATCCGAAGGGAAGCGCGACAGTCAGATGGTGTTGATGAACTCCTTGCAGAGGATGATGAGTGGATGTGGATGCGGATACCCATATTTGTTTACCCAGATGGCGAGTTGCACGTTGCATGAGGAGGAGGTTATAGGACTTTGTGTGGTGAGATGAAGGTTGCCAATAACTTTGAAGGCGGATAGATGATGCAGGTGCGTTTTCATGTTGCATTATTCTTTATTTATTTTCCGTATGCTTATTTGACCGTGCTTTCCGTACAGTCTTCGAGCACTGCACTTCGCACCATATGATGAAGGCCTTCGAATCGGTGTTCGGCGGTGCTACCTCACTGTTTACCTCAGTAGGTGCATCGGGATATACCACATCAAGGCACGCAAAAGCGACGGGTTCCCATCCTTGAATCTGGACTTCGCTGAGCACTAACCTGAGAACTTCGTCACTTGACATTTTCTGTAACAAAATTTGCTCCTCGGTGGGGATCACCACTTCGCTACTTTGATACTCAAGACATTCTTGAATCCCAAGAACACGTTCTGTCCCCAAGCGGTGTGCAAGATCGTTGTCATGTTTCCATGTACTCCTGTCGCAGCGCCATTGCTGGATCAACTCCAAGATGGTTTATTATGCCTTTGCAGTAATCGACTTTTTCCGATACACATCGCTTTCTCGACGGCATCCAATAGAAACAAGCCATATGGTCCAGCGGCGGAGGTGTGATAGCAACGTCTCTTGATGCTCCTCGCTCCACTGGCTGCAAACAGACCCATGACATCGCAGCTCCACTGTCAATGGGCCATGCTCTAGCATTGGCAACTACATTCTGGTTTCCGCCTCTGGTGAGTCAAACCTCCGCCTCATCCCGAGTCCCTAGTCAGTGGACCATAACCCATATGATTCTCCAGCGTCTCCGCTCCGCAGAATGAACCCCCCTCCTTCTCGTGTACCCGGCCTCATTAATACACGGAGAGCCCCTAGCCCCAGTCACAGATAGTCATCGGCGAAGTTGGTGCGGCGTTCTGCTGAAGAATGAGACGCTTGCTGACACGTGTATCGAAGGATTTGGCCGCTCGGTCCCTTGGGCAGACGATGATATACCCCGTCCCCCGTACACAAATGACAGCTTTGCATACTGTTTCCAAGCAGCTCTTCCTCAAGGTGGTGCTTCCCGAGTGGATATTTCGGCCTCACCCAGTCGCTGAGACATACTAGGCTTGCCATGGACGGGCTGAAGGTGCTCTATGATAGGATCTCGTTCACTGGCAATATCCTGAATAGCTCTTTCCATGGAGAGGTATACAGTGGTCCAGAAAAGGAACACCGAGCTTCAACTCGTATCTCATGTGTGCGAATGCCCATGATTCCGATGTTCTCACAGAGAACTCGGAAGAACTCTTACGTAAAATTTCCGATATTCCTGACTCTCAACTCATGTCCTCCCAAGCAATTTAATTATTTTCGTTTTAGCTGGCCGCGAGGTGCGTCATATCGCTACTTTCCGGTGTGAGACGTGTCGTCGTAGACAACAGCACACGCGTTATATTAAAGACAATTCGGCTCGCTCGCTTTGTACCCGGGGGAACAAGAAATTTTTTATAAACAGACCTGATATGATGTTCTTGCTGATGGCAGGATTCCAGTAAGTAACGCCAATTGAACACCCAACGTCATAGTTGTATTGACGAAAGAGCATTCACAGACCTATGAAGGCCATGACTTGAGGTTCCTCACTTGTTTCCCTTGAAGATCATCCCCGTACCAGCAGGGACGATTATCGGCCCCAATCTCCCTGTGTTACTTTATAACCGTAAGCCTATATATAGAATGACAGTGCTTTTTCACTGGCATGACATGTTCGTTTTGTATACTAAGCCCAGTACTGGTCTGACCTCGGATCCTTATTCATTTCAAACCTTCGCGCTTCCCCCAAGATCATTGACCCCGCGCCGCTTTCCTGCCATTTAACACTGGTAAACATCATGATGGCAATCTTATCGCTTACAATGTCACAACGCAATAGAAGGTGTGTACATTTCCCATTGCTTAATGCTTCAAGGTTTTCCGAAACTGAGGGAATTGCCATCCTTACGATAATAACCTCTCGATATACGATCGGGGTCAAAGAAGGACCACAGTTTGCTGGGGAATCGGCGTTTGAAGCGCGCAAAGAACGGATTTTGGTCCGCCGAGCTGGAATAACCACGAGGACGCTCATCATGCCTTGTCTTCGGTTATCTTTTTGGGCAGCCCTATCTGGATGCCCTTGCTTCCCAAACTGAGAGAGCAAAACTGATTACACACCTTCGGCGTTGTGTTACAGTAGGATGTTCCCTCGTCGATTCCCTCAGACATGGGCTACAACAGCGGCAGTTGGCGGTCACAATGGCGTATATGGCCTCTAGCCTCGACGCCTGGCTCTGTCTTGGCTCCTTCACCAATCCATTGCTTGTTCCTAGCGACACGCAGGCAGTATCCCCGTTCTCTCAAGTCCCTGGTCATTAACTTGCGATTGCATTCTTACTTTGATTCCACTCGCACAACATAGTGACGATCCAGTAACTGAAAAGATTGTCAAGTCATAACCCGAACCTGAATATGTACTTGTACATCGTATCATCATGGCAACATCGGCAACCTAATGACGAGACGGGACTAGAGATGATCCACAAAACGAGAAATGCATAACAAGAACTCGACGCATGTTCTGGGCCTAGAGCCTGGTGGTTGGTAGCTTTGTGGAGGCAATAGAGCGTCATAGTAGATTCCCGAGGTAAGGAAGGGACGAGAAACAGAGGAATGAGAGAGACGTGTAGCAGTGACATTAGGTTGCCTTGTACCCTTTCTTGGTTACAGCTTGTGCGACGTTGAGACTGGAAGGCGCGGGTATATAAGGTATTTGGCGAGCGTGTAAGCGTGCTTCTGACGAAGTTCCAAAGACAGTAAGGCTCGTATTAGACTTGGCGGTCGGCGTTCCAGGACAAAGAACATCTCTGCGAGGAGTAGACTATGAATCTTCGTATTAGCAAGACAGCCTGGCAGAAGAAGGTCATACTAACCGAAACTACCTGGCCATTCATCAGTAGCTCGCTCCGGAATATGTCTTGCGATGAACGAAGGCTAGAGACTTCAAATCGACCATTGATCTGAATGACACTCGAGCGCGCATCTTCACAGGAGGCAAAACCAGCCGATTCCAGATCCCTGCTCCGGGTGAGTACGTCCACTGATGGCCTGGCTCTAGAGACTGGGATTCCTTTCGCCACACACTTGTTCATAACGAGATGTACGCCGAGATTGAACGACATGACGACCATGAGGAAACAGGCATATGCATTGTGCGTCCACTCCGCAAGAAGAAGAAGAAGCGCGAATCCACAGGCAAAGGCAAACGTCCAACCCAGCGTGATCAACACCACCTTTTCGAACTCGGGGTCTAGAGGATTCTTTTTCCGTGCGGCTGAAGCTCTTGTTCGGACAGGGGAAGGATGAAAGGAGGGGGGTAAGGTTGTGGCTTCCGAGAGCTCCAGATCGCTGCCCGGAAATATACGGATGACTTCGAAACTCGGGGATGGTGTTGGAGGATACGAATGTGCAGTCGGCGTGAGAGGCGGCGAATCCTGGGACAGTAGGTTATCCTCATCGGTTACGCGGGGTTTCACTGGTATGATAGCAGGCGGCGTGCTCGCAGGGCTCCTTTGCGCCGGGCCTGGGTGATCGGGCGGAGAAACGACGATGGCTGTAAGAATAGTGGAGCTTGAGGAAGACAACGATGTAAAATGGGATGATGGTGGTGTTGGGCTTCCGCTGAGAGGTGTTGCTCTGTTTCTGGCAATACAAGATTTTTCAAGAGGAGACTTCATAGCGGTCCCAAAGTCATTCAGAACAAGCCTAGAAGGCAAATCCTTAGAGACGCCCAAATCACCATTCTTGAAAGCACGGAGAACTTTGAAACTTGGATAGACAGGCGGAGAGGATTCGAGTTGGACTGGGCATGGAGATGTCGGCGACTCGTAGTCATGTACTAACCCGTTCTCGCTACTAACGACGCCGGCGTGTTCAGATATGCTGGAGTTCACAGAATTGTTCAGAAGCAGGTTTTCTTTGGAACGACTTCGTTCTCCGAATCTGGGCGAGATTTCATTCAAGGCGGGGTGCGAGACAGGACTCGGACTCTCTAAGTGCCCAGCACTCAGGGGTGGTGTTTTTGCTGGGGAATGAGCAGTATTGCAATTGAGCTCAGCCATGACAGTATTAGGGAGAAAAATAGTGCTTATAGACCAGATGGTTGAAATAGAAAGGTAAAACGCGAGGTGACATCTCAGCGCGTGATTACCAGAACTGGTAACGCGGCAGCACATGATCGATGCAATGGGGGAAAAAAAGCCTATTTCATTAAATTTGTTAGTAGTATACCCGCTCCTGGGAGAAAAATAGATGCGTGAGCCTATATACACAGCAGAGCGATATCCAATGCCGTTCAAAGGTATAATAGATTTACGGAAAGCATGCTACAAGCAGGCTAGCCACCACGGATACGATCACAGCTAGGCTGACAGCCTTGTCCGAAAGGTTGACATCTACAAGGAGCCGGTAATTAGTAATTGATTCGACAAAATACAAAAGGCGTCCATAAGGCCACTTACTACCGTTGCCACGGTTCGATCTACTGTTAGTTCCTGAAGGGGCAGCACCTGGGGTACCTATTGACGAAGGGACAGGAGAGGTCGACGAGTTGCTCAATGGTGCAGAAGAGGGGCCTGTACCTGATCCCCCCGCTGCGGCTGACAGCTGTGCGAACCCGATCGACGGTGGGTTGCTTCGAAACACAGAATAGACATTTTTCTAAACGACCAGGCGTTAGATATAAATTGGAAGCGAGTAGGGAAATAGGCGGCACGAACAAGAAATGTGTCACCGACGACCCAGTTTGGGTTTCCACCGCCGCTCACGATGTTTGTACCCATGCTAAGGTCAAAGATGGCGCCAATGCATTGAATCCCTTGCTGATCAAGAGGCCCAAAGTTCATATCCTTCGGGTCAATCGGCCATAACTTCCCGCCAAAGGAGAAGGACACGTTGATTTCCGTGCTACAAGCTGGAACACGATGTGAATGGATATTGTAAGGAGACGAAAGGAGAGTATGAACGTACGGAACTGGAAGTATCCGGGCATCTCTGTGATAGGCTGCCCACCAGCAGCATCCCAAATTGCTTTGACATCAGCTGTCGGCCCACCGATCAATGTCGTCCCCGTGTCGATAGCTGCCAAGGATGCACTGCCTGTGGTAATGGCTACGGATTTTCCTTGAACCGTCACACCTGTCAAGTCACAAGGTGTTAAAATGTCAAATATCACTGGCGTATCGGACATCCACATACCAGCCGTGCTCAAAAGCCAGAATGTAGGATTGTCGCTGTTTGGCATGTTCAAAAATTCGATGTCCCCGGTGAATAACGACGAGTTGGTACCACCGAGCGTGAAAATCCCTCCAAACTCGGACTCGGTCGCACGGGCATTACCTCTTACTCGAGTGAGCTGGAAAGCCATATCGGGTGCTGTAAATTGCCCATTGTTTGACAAAGCCAACCAGAAGGGTATCGACCTCGTAGCAGCGAGAGCGGAATATGCAAGTCCCATCAGACCTGATGCTGCAGCATTGATGACATCGTCGGACAGCACTGTAGCAGCCACTGCACAACACAATGAGCGGAGGCAAAACAAAAAAAAAAGATGAAAATAATAATGATAACACACAGAATATCTGGGAAGGAACAGTAAATCCCCCCATGCTAATAACATCTTCGACTATCTGCCCAGAAACCTTTCCTTGTCCGTAAGGGATTGTGGCACCTGAGTTTGAAGCCTTGAATGAGGTGGATTTTGAGGGATCGAATACCGAAATGGACGATGGACAGCTAACACAGGAAGTTACGGCCACCCAGAAGTCGGAAGACCCGGTATCTAGCACGACGTCGAACGCTTGTGGCCTGCGGGTAGAAAGTCAGAACTTAGCCGGAGCACGTGCCTCCCCATGCAGCGGTGAGCATTGAACCAAGTTCAGCGTTCAACTCCAGCCTCGGTTTGACAAAACTGAATGCACTTACGGTGTGCCAATGTTTACTGAAGCTGCATAACTTGCGTCTATTTGCTGAAGAAGACGATTATAAAACAGTCATGATGACGACTAAATGGAGTCCTACCATGTTTATCATAGGAATGCCGGCAGACGATGCTCGTTTCTGGCTGGATTGGTAGCCGTATTTGTACCGCAGATGTTGTGCTATTGAGTTGTAGTAGTTCTTGTCATGGCTGGCTGAGGTTGTACGACGGGTGAGTCCCAAGTGCAGTGGCTCGGCAGAGCATAGCGCCGGGAAGATGAGAAGGGAAAGCAGGGAAAACAGCATGACAGTGGTCGCCTCCAGGGGACAGATGGTTCAAAGAAAGATTGGTAGGATTTGGAAAGCGATGGGGGGGAGTTGAAAGGACAGAAGAAAACGAGTGGAGCGGATACCGGACCCCAGGGTATGTTAGTTGTCGCTCGTGGGTGAAGAGAAAAAGGGATGTGTGATAAACAAACTGACTGGACCTGCTGCTCTGGTGGAGACAAAGGCGAGCAGACGGGGAACCCAACAAAGTCAGTCACCGTAATGATCTGCCAAATTCGCACAGCCATCCATCAGGCACATGTACAACCCTGGCTCATCAGCAAACTCAAGGCAATGTACAACCCTGAGCCCAACCTAACCCACAATTATTATCCGCAGCATTGTAAACTCGATATTATACGTCTGTCGCCTGCTGAACAATAGCATAAGAAGGGTAATCCAAGACAATGCATTGTATTCGATTCCTCTGTTACTCAGTAGTCACGGGCCTTCCATTGTTCCAAAACCGACCAGGAAAATGAAAATTTCTGATGAGTCAGGCGGCTACACAAAACCAAATGTTCGAAGGTGGTCACACGTCACATTGACTCACAAGGTGCCAGATTGAATGAAATGTTAGTTTATGTAAGGTTGGATGTAGTTTTGTCGCTTTACATACTGTAGTTCTACAGTGGAGAGGGATAAATGGGTTTTGCAAGGGGCTCGGGCCTTACCGTGTCATGAATATGCATTTTTCAGGGCCGATGGCCACCGAACCAAGCAAAGACATGAATACATTAAATATAATTCGGCCCTGAACATGTTTATTCTTGACTGATTCTTGGTTCAAACACGTTCATCTTTCCTTCTTGACCACCATCTGGCTGTTCACTCTGACAATGTTAACTACAGGTTTTGAAAGGCTGGCATTTTCAAGCCACTGGCTTCATACTGCCATACTCCCTGCCGTTCATTGCAATGCTGCCGGGGGAGCACAGGCAAGTCTGGGCTTGAGTAGCATGAACATTTGTGGTCTTATGAAGCATAAATTTGGTACGATCCTCCCTCCCGGGGTTGACACTGCCGAATCAGAGACAGATAGTGATTCATGAATCCGCAGGTCGTACTTACCACTGAGCAACGATAGGCATCTTTCCGCGCCTCCACCAGCATGCTCTCGTTTTAGCATCAACAGTCACTGCCGAGTTCTTCAGATGCTAATGGGTTAGGATACACACTATCCGATTCACTACAGGCACACATTTTAACTGTCAATGTCATCCGAAGATGGCAGCGTGCATGTCGGCCAGGATGAAATTTCCCGGTCATTACTGTTGTAGTAAGTCGACACAGATGCAGACCGTTCCGGTGCCAAGAAATCCTGATATTTGTTCTCCCCCTTCAGGTGTGAGACCAGAATAATTATTCCTTTTGCTGATGCAATATAGTACGTGGTTGTTGCAATACGTATTGACCGCGCCTGCCTCAGCTTCGGCACTGACCGTGATACCCGCTCGGTGATTTCTACGGGTGCTTGTCGTCATCCTCATGCGCGGGGGCTGTTTCCCTCCTTTCGCAATGTGCCACGGACTGTCGTTCAAAATGTGCCGCATTCTACCGATGGTCATTGGGCTATCCGGACATCACTACACCATTCGAGGTTATTATACGGTTTCTTGATCAGCTGCTCGATAGGATTATGCTTATGCCTCGTAATAACCGACTTTCACGCTGGGGCCTAATCGGTTCTGCACGTGCCAACCTGGAGTATCGTCGTCGCTGACTATCATGATCAGCTTGATCTCAGACGGTCCATTCTTGCTGGGACTTGAAGTCTCTTATCTTGTTGATAAGCTCCGAAGAAGCAGGATTTTCTTGCAGTGTGATCGTACCATCTTCCTCAGGCTCGATCTTCTCCGTTCTTGTGACTGACGGAGTCTCTAAATATCGAACTCCGTCTGAAAGCGCGTTTACCAGAAATTAACGCGTGAATACACGTGACATTTGTCTTATCACACGAACCCTCATGTCAAACATCCTTCCCCCGCTGTTCATCCCAGCAGCGCCCAGGAGGAACACAGAGTCTGTCTCAGCGATTTCTCTACCTCCACTTTCCAGCTGGTCAGATGGCTACCGCGCGTTTTCCTCGTTTTCCTCGCCCCCACCGTCCTCACCACCGATGACACCGTACTTAATGGAAAGTCACGTCTATACCCACATCCGATCTAGCCCTGGAATTGGCTCCGAACACAACCATTATACTCAGAACGATCGTTCAGATGACCTTTCATCAACATGGGATCGAAGTGATGTGTTACATCCGACTGCTAAGCCCTCAACTAGCTATGTTCTTCCCAGCTTCAAATCAACCTTCGCCAATGAAGGCGCCTTCCAAGTTTCGTCTCGTCACGATACATCGGCCTTGTATGATGGTGCAAGCACTCATTTCCGCGAGGGCAACCCCCGTGATGTCCCGCATTATTCGAACGACTGTGATAGCGAGGAGGAAAGCGAAGGTGACGGTGACGGTGACGGATTCAGTTTTGGAGAGAATTCCAGGGCTACTTTCTTTCGTACATCTGCGGAGCGCGGTCAGTGGAGACACGACCCTGTGCCGACCAGACCCCATGCGCGCTCCCAGATACGAAAATCCATCCCTAATTGGTCTCCTCCCGCACTCTCCGGCCTCCAACTCCTCTCCAGGCCGATATCTGAACCTGCTCCTTCGACCACTCGACCACTATCCCCTTCTGCCCTTAATTCACATGCCCGCGAAGATCCATCCGAACTTGCATTTACCTTTCCCATGGATGCCTTGTCATCGGATCATCCGAACATTTGCGATCCCCAACAAAGCCCCCCCTCCCTCATGAGCGACAGGGATACGAGCCTGGAACAGGAGGAGATGCACTCGTCGCCCCTCCCTCCCTCCTCCCCGCCGTTGTCGCCCATGTCTTTTTCTCATTATCCTATGGCAAGATCTATTTCTCCCCTCTCTTTTGCACCGTCCTCTCCACCTCCCGTGCCATCTTCTCCTTTGACGTTCGGTTCTTCTGTGGATCACGAGGAGGATATCGACCTGGATGATGAGAGAGGAACAGCACATGTATTGGGAGATTATCCGGAAGTCGCACCTGCTGCTGGACCTGAGCCTACCGCTGCAGTGAGTTGACACATTTGGTCCTTTGATCTTGTGACGATGACACTTCACCACAGCGGGCATCCGGAACCGAAACTGAGATGATATATCCGCCTATCGCCCATGATCACGATGGCGATGCACTTCCCACTTCTCACTTCGCAATTGCATCACCATTGCCTTCGCCGAATCCTAAACTCTCTGTTGTTGCAGAAATCGAACCCATTCCCGTTCCGTCGGAAGATACCTGGAACCCACCCCTGACCTATCCTGTAGCTCAGGATGTGCCGTCTGACGCAGCTCTATCTATACCACCCATTGATGAATCCAGTCATATGGCAAAGTTACCCGATGTTGAGGTTGTTGCAGAAATAACGGAACACGAAATGGGGGCCGACCGCACGAGCGAGGAGGAGACTCTTGAGCATAAGGCAGTCAATGCTTCGGAAAATCTGGTCCCAGGCGTTGGCGTTGACTTGCAAAGTGACAAGGCTAAGGGCAAAGCAAGGGCGACGGATCATGTGGCGCCCCACAGTCAAGAGACGGACGACATTCTGAATTCAGACCCAAGTGCAGACGGGGAATCCATTGACACAAAGTCTAGTGTTGTGAAGGAAAAGCGGAAGAAGCAAAGGGAGGATAGCCCATGCCCCGGTCCACTGAGGAAGAAGGCGTGCGTTAGGGTTGCAGGAAAAGTCTCGACAACCTCAAAACAGGAGGGGAAGCGGCGGTTGGAAGAAGAGGAACCGGATCATACTGCTGGGTCAGTTTCACGGGCCAAGAAGCAGAAAAAGGGCGGCGGTGAGGAGTCAACAGGAAAGCGAGCTCGACAAACCGATTCTACCTCAACTTCGAAATTTGAACCCAGCTCCTCGAAACCTGCTCAGCAAGATGCAGATACGCCAGAGCTGGACGCAGAAATCACCGGCATGTTGGTCGAGTGCATGGCCACATCCCGTGCTTCTAGTCTACCCATCTCGTCGCTGTACAAGTCCGTCATGGCGTGCCGCCCATCGCTCAAGGCTCAGCGGAGTGAGAAGGAGTGGGCAGCGATGTTCAGGCGTGTGTTAAGGAATGGCGTAGCCGGAAGCGGCGTGTTTGGAAAGGTGGAGAGCAGTGGGAAGGTCAGTGGCTTGTAGTCTTTTGCTCCTGAAGGTTATTTACAAGCGGCTTGTCGGTGATCTATTAGGATGACTCGGATTGCCCACTGGAGGCACAGTGGTTCTACGTTCCCGAACGCGACCATGATCAGGAACGTGCGACTCTGATTAAGAGTATGATGCCTCGTCCTGGAAAACGGACGGAAACGAAAAAATACAAACAGTATTACTACCGCCCTTTGGAGAAGATATCAAGGTGGGATGGAGAGGATGATATTTAAACTTCGTCCCCTGCTTTACTTTTGTTTTGTTTTATTTTATCAATGGGGAGCGACGGTGCTCTCACAGGGTGCGGACTTACATTCGTGTTCTTGTCCTTCGCTTTGACTTTGCTTTCGGATTTGACTTTTTTGACTTGATATTTTATTCCCTGCTGTGCTTTTTTGTCATTCTGATTTCTGTTTGTAATCTCTGCTCAATTTCAGTATCTCGGAACTGGCCATACAGCTTTCTGATCTTCCTCGATGCTCACATCTGCACTGCAGAACTGATGTCTAGTATCTGGGCTGTCGTTTGTGTGTCGGAAACTAGAGGTAAGTACTGGGTCGGTGAATATGCGGAATTTCACCGTGACCTGGCGTGTAGACAACTTGAAGCACCGGCCAACAGTGCTCGACGGCTGATTCAGCAGAGCATCCCATCCTCCATGAACTATTGTGAACTCACGAACTAAACAAGTTATCAACGACGTCGATATTATGATGCAGAATGTCAAAGTTTGAGATTCCTCGTAACGGACGATAAAAAAACAATATCTAGAATTTACGTCAAGCATGTGCAAATAACAATCCAGCTTCATATTGACCACCGTTGAGCTCGAGTTGCAGGGCCGGAATTACGAGCACTGCGTCGTCACCCCGCATTAAATGACCAAAAGAAGATCGCAACGACCGCCTTCCTCGTCACCAGAGGCGCCAAAACCTAAAAAAATCAAGACTAGAGATAGTCCTAGCTTACAGGTCCACACGAGCGTCGACGATAGTGAGGAAGGTTGGACGAAGGTTGAGAAACGAAAGCAGAAGAAATCCAAGAAGGCTGAAGCGAAAGTCGATGTATGTGCTGTGTTGTGTACTCTTTCTTCGTCTATGTTGTCCCTTTCTGATTCAGGTTCTTGTTCTTTGAAATTGTAGTCAATGCAACCGCGGTTCATGTATAGCAATGCAGATATTACAAGGAGGGGCCACGCTGTCGGAATTGATGTGTGTGTGCAGCCTGCTTCCCAATCTTAAAATCCGCTAACCTCATGCAAAGGACATTCGAGACCTTATCATCCATATCATCTCAGACGCACCTCCTCCGAACTGGCTGCGAGTCGATGTACGTTATTTATTCGTATTTCTTTCGCGCGCTAGCAATTGATCCATGTTTTCCACAGAATGCTCAACTTATTCAAAGAGTCGTGGTTCTTTGGATCCCAGGTGTAACGCCAGATGTACTGTCTCTGCCTCCATTTCCAACTACAGCAACATCAAACCCCAACCTTCCTTTAGGGATACCACTTCCGGGCATACCTACTGATGGCGTCTCTCCACCAAGCATGCCATTCATCGCGTCCACTTTCAGCCACGCGTGCCCTACTCGTGCCCCAGGCGACCAAACACACATGCACAGTGTGCTGAGTACGCTCTTCCAAGGACCAGTAACCAATGAAGAGAAAAAGAGAAGGCTGATCCAAAAGCTCGCCTGTACGTTTGATATGCACGGTTGATCTGAAAGTTTCTTACCTTGAGATGCGTAGCAGGAAACAACCGGGATAAAGATCCTGCACAGTACCTTTTGACGCGGGAACAAATGATAGAGAATGATTACCCGATACCTTCCTATATTGCTGAAGTCTTTGAAAGGCCCGATGGATGGGTCGAGACACCAGAACCGATCAAGCCATCCTTACTCGACATCGTTGCAAAAGAGGATACCTTGCCGAAGCAGAAGATCTACGCAATTGATTGTGAAATGGTAATGATTTTGTTTTACAACTTGATCCGGAAAATTGATGTTCGCCCCCAGTGCCTTACGGAGGACGGCAAAGAGCTCACGAGAGTTTGTGTGGTCGACTTTCGTACTGACAAGGTTGTCTACGATCAGCTCGTAAAGCCTTCCAAGCCCATCGTCGATTATTTGACTCGGTAAGTTTTCAAAAGGCTTACAGGCAATCTGCTGGCTCATATTCATTTATCCTGCAGGTGGTCTGGGATTACCGCCGCAGCGTTAGCCCCCATAACTACTACACATTCCGAAGTGCAAGCCCACATCCTTCGCCTCCTCTCGCCACAGCCCCCCAACCCGTTTTCTATCTCACCTCCAACAACCACCTCCACACACTTCACCCCCATTCTGCTCGGGCACTCACTCGAGTCGGACCTCAAAGCCCTCAAGATCAGTCACCCGCTCTGCATCGACACCGCGCTCGCATTCCACCACCCTCGCGGGCGGCCCCTCAAACCTGGGCTTGCGTGGCTTACTAAAAAGTGGATAGGACGCGAGATCCAGACACGGGGTGAGGGCGGGCACGACCCCGAGGAGGACGCGCGTGCATGCATTGAGCTCCTCCGGAAGAAAATTGAGTGCGGACCAGAGTTCGGGGAGTACAAGACGGACTTGGAGTCCATCTTTGAGCGCATGGCGAGGTCGAATAGGCGTGCGGGGGGAGGCGCGGGAAGCATCAAGAGTGCGGTGGTGGACCATGGTAACCCGGCAGTTATGCATGGGAATAAAGCGAGCACAGCGGTGGGGTGTACGAGTGATGAGGAGGTGCTGAAGGGCTTGCTGAATGTAGTGCCGTCGCACCATTTTGCTTTTGGACGGTTCATGGCTCTGGCCAATCTCCTTGGATGTAAGTATTGTCGTATTTCCCTCCTCTCCGCCTTCATGCTGAACAGCCTTGTTTGCCCTCAGGGACGACGCCCAAAGCCGCACCTGACGCCCCGCTACCTCCACCTGTCCCTCCCCCAAGCCCCGAAGCCTTCGCTTCCGTCCTCGCAAGCCTCAACACACACCTCAAGTCTCTTCACTCTGCCCTGCCGGCGCGCACTGCCCTGGTTATATTCACTGGCCATTCGGATCCGCGTCGTATGGCATCGCTTAATGCACGGAAGGCAGCGTTCGAGGCTGCGCTGCGAGGTGGTATGACGCCTGAGGATGCCGGCACGCAGGGCTGGCGCTGGACTGCAAGTGATGGGAGGGATTTGGAGGAAGCAGTGGAGCTGACAAAAAGAGGACTCTTGTTCTTGGGGATTAAGCAGTAGGCTGGATTGGATTGGGTTTTCAGTCCATTGGTGCTAGTAGCTACAGCTCTGGATATCCCATTCATTCACAAAGTGTGCTAGGTAAAGCTATTCTGCTAAAATAAGCCCTTCCCTTGACTGACACAGCATGTAAGGACAATTATGGTAGAGACGCACGCACATGGACTCTTAGATCATATAACATAAGTTATGATTGGCCGATCCAATGGCTAGCCGTAGCTTACGGTGTATGAATTGAAGAATCTCCCTGACATAGGACTCCAGTTTAAGTGTCTGAATAATTTACTGAACCGAGTGACTGTACAGCTATTGCTATGAGTACGTTTGGCAAAGGTGAGAGATCAACTTTTACCTTCAAAGATTTATACTTCGCTCGGGTCCCAATTCAGACCTAATGCGCCCTCATTGTCGCCTCTCACAGCAGCTTCTACAGCCTCGGCAAAGTTCCGCAAAGCAAGCACATCATCACTCAACACAACGCCTCTGAGCTGATCCCCGATGTCCTGCGGGGTCACGCCAAGTGCACGTTGAAGCGCTTGTTCACGTTCACGTCCTCGGAGTGTATCGATTGTCGAGAGCATATTTGTGAGGTTAGGGTGTTCGTTGAGCACCTTGCGAATGGTTGGTGAAGTGGCTGGACAAGCAAATTAATGGCAAATGAAAGAATGAACTTGGGGGGCGCTCGCACCTATTGCTTCATAGTGGTGGAGTTGAAGTGTTTTCGGGTCATCGCGTTTCAATGGATCTGGATAAGCGGATTCGTCGGGAATGTAAGGCCATTTGAGAGCAGTTAGTGGAATAAGAGGCTTTGGATCCTCGAAAGGAGCATGCTGGGGTGTAGCTTAAATGGAACTTGTGTCATGACGTTAGTCTGGTGAAGATTGAGGTGGCCCCCGCACGTTCGTCTATGATATCTTTTGATGGCTCATTGGTGTCGTGAAACGTAGAGCTTTTATTTTTGCAATCCGACGATGTGTCTTAAAGATGCGTTCAGGCTTTCCGAAAACCAAGTAAAAGTCGGGGATCGACCTTTGTGCTGCTTGTAACACGACACGGAGCAGCTGTGATGAGAATTTGGATAACCCTTTGTAAATAAAAAAAAAAAAAACAGGCAAGTTGACAGCTTAGATTGAACATACTATGGCATCAAACATCCTGAGCAACTGTATTTGAATTCATTTTCTCGACAAATTTGACACTTGGATTGCTTATTCCGTGGAGCCATGTAGTAGAAGCCAGAGACGGAGGAAATCCCATGATTGAAACTTGATTGGTTCAAAATTTACGTAAATTCTTTATTCAAAGATTGTATAGTACATGACTTTCCGCATTGTCTGGGTACTCTATCATGAGGCCCAAGAAAGAACGTGGAAGTGAAATGTCAGCCTAGGTGAAGGGAGGACAATTCAAGTCCCTAGTACGTCTCCCACTCGCCTGAGACTGGCACCACATTATCCATGGGTTAACCAGTGTCCTGCCATGAGGATATTTCGGGTCGCGAATATCGATGAGTAAGTATTGAATTTGCTGCTAATGGCAGCAGTCTGGGTCCTGACCCCCGAACCCCGGCGGCCATCTTGTGCGATTACCTTGCCCCGAACTTGAACAATAACCCCCGGTAACAAGTTGTTCGACCTGGTCCCACATATCATCTCCTCCACGGACAGAGCCCTCCCAATCCTCAATATTGTGATCATACTCCACGACAACCACTCTGCGATCTCCAAGTTCCCGAATGCGTTGGATGATGGTCGGTAACGCTTTGAACTGCACCGGGACGATGATCGCGAAGTACTTGAGATTCTTCGCGATTTCCAGAAGAGACTGCGCACTCCCCCAATTCTGTGAGTCCACACCGAAATGAGTCAAATTTTGGAAAAGAGCGGTAGCCGTGATATGGTCGGTATGGTCTTCGGCAGTGTGTTTGAGGTGGTGCATGGCATTTCTGAGATCATACCACGTGTATGGCCCGTCGAGGATAACCAGATGTGTCAAGGAGGACAGGACACTAGGCGGGATGCTAAGCTCAGAAGGATGATGGGATTTTAAAGATAGACGTCGAAGCCAACGAGAACGTATGAAAGGCAAGAGGGTGCTGGGATTGGGGTTAAAACCCCAAACAGCAAAATTCACGATGCGTTGTGAGCATTCGGCAAGCAGGTCTTTTGCTTGAAGAAACGTGACTGTGCTGCCGAATGCCAAAGATCTGACGTTATCGAATAATCTCAGAGGTTTTATCTTTACCGTCTCCAGGAGGCGAGAAGCATTGAGTTTGCTGCGAATGATCACGGTTTCGTATAGGATTGGCTCGATCCTGAAAATTCCAGAAACATGGAAATCAACGTCATGATAAGGAAAGTATAATTTCTAGCTAGAACCTCACCATATTCGTACACGTCGATTCAATAGAGCGAGTCTCAAAGCACACCCCCCACTTTTTCTAGCAGCAATTTCAAATATCAAACGTTGTAATTCGTCGGGAAATCCAAGTGGAACGCTGTTGAATGAATTCGTGGGGCGACCGGGCTGAAGCATGATGTTCAAGTTTGTTTCACAGTCCCTAAGTTCAGCTCTGCAATATACACCTACCCAGGGTGCCAGCACTCAACGAGACCAATGAGCGACTCGGACGAACCGTGCCAAATCAATGAGCACATGACTAATAAATACTAATTACACTGTCGTACACTGGCAGACATTGCAATACCTGTAGTACATACTACACGACATGTCCGGTTTTACAAAGTTCGTTGGGAGTCGTCAATATGGGAGTAACGCTCGTTAAAGTTAAGAGTTATTGATTCTTCTCCGACCTGACTCGTGCGGTTCGAGGCTGCTCTGACGTTCAACACCAGACGAGTAGCCTGACAATCATAGTTACTATCAGCGATGCCAGTTTTCTCCTGAATGCTATGTACTCACTGAGAATGAATAGGTTGTCACGAGCCACCTGATTCAAATTTAGCTTGCGGGAAAACAGCGTTCTAGAAGGTAGGCCAAACTTACGGGAATGAAACTGATGCAAGAGGAGTTTTAATGGTAAGGCTGATGCATGTAGAGACAAGCAATATCGCTTTTAATGTTCCACTGTAAGATTCAGCACTTGATACAAAGTGTGTGCACGTACAGAATATCCTTCAAAAGTAGTAAAACCGTCAGTGTATTATGTGGGATGATAGAGGATGTAAGACTTACAACAGGAAGAAGACTGTTCCATCGCGAAAGAACGCCATGAAGAACGGGGAGAAGAGATATAAATCCCGAAACTTGAACAGTTTCTGGCCACCCGCTTCGATTCGAACAAACTGGGTAAATTTTATAGCCGTCATGATGAAAAATATCACTAAAGGAGCAAATTAAATATGCACGTCACAGAACAAGAATGGACGTACGGGCAACGCAAAGAGTAGGGACCCTGTTATCCAACATTAAGCTCATAATCATCGGTGCAAGACAACAAAGTAGGATACTCACCAACCCAAAAGAGCTACGGTAGTTGGTTTACCTGATAGACAGCCGGGCCAGTGGAGCGTGGGTGGGAGTACAAAAGCCTCAGCCATCGTGCGCTTCGTGCTAATGATTGTGATAGCTAGCTCAGTCTGCGACGTCAAAGTAAGTCCTGCAATAAGTTGTCTCTGATGTAACGGCTCCTTACACAGAACTCGCCTGGAAACAAACAATCAGGTAAGGAAGGCAACCAAAGATATTGATCGTTAACGCACCCACTAGTAGGAAGACCAATAACGCTAGAACTGGAAAAGGAAATGACATCAGAAACCGCGGCGTCACTGCACACATCTACAACGACCTACTTTTTCGTTTTCTGTTGTAAATTGCATAGATCCTCATCACGAAAATCACGTTCAATAGAGTCGTATACAGAATAGGGCCGCTGAGATACCCTGACTGAGCATCTTGCCACTGTCGACGGTCAAGTAATAGCAATCCAACTTACATTCCCCAGAATAGGAAAAACTGTTTGCAGCTAGAGCACAACTTTTTTTTCAAGTCCTTGCTAAAGAAGCACGAGCGCATTCGACATACAACTATCGAAGGACAGGTTAGAGAGGGGGACATCGAAGCAGAAGGGATATTCACTGGAACTGTCAGGCCCAAACGCGTACCCACTGCAGGAGAGAAATTTTAGGAGGGAAAGTCCATTATCGACCGAAGTACTTAATAACGTACCATCGAATGTGACGCTAAAGAAAGTTTGTGAATTTGGGTTCTCTAAATCGAGACAATTTCACTCACGCGAGATGGATGGGAGCATAGTATCTAGCGATAATGTACAAAACTTTGGGTATTGTCCATGCTTCACTGAGATTGCTTGAGAATTGAGTCGCCTCGGACAACCGTAGTTGGAATCACCTCCAAATGTACTCCACCTACATCAAGCATAAGTAAAGCTGTGCAAACGGAAGATGTGATAGGGAACAAACCTCTTGTGCGAAAGTCAGGCTTATATCATAAGTGAGAAATGCAATCGCAGCCACTAAGGAAACAATGGCGGTTCGGCAACTCTATAAGGAGAAGCACTGTCACCGACGTACCGTGTGCAGTATTCTCTCGCCGGACATCAACCAGCGCTGAAATAAGCGCGGCGATGTCTCCACTAGCCATAGCACAGGACAGATGGGTGCTGAACTGAAGCTGGGCTAAATCAGGGTACAACGTGCAAATGAGCTGCTGTTGTACACATGGAGTTTATATGTGGTTATAGACATCAACTCGAGCTCCTCTTCTTATCAGGTGAGATAAAGCTCGTGCACCTGGAAGTTGGAATGTCGCCGGTCGGAGATCATCAAGGGCAACGTGCGATCCGGCACCACTAGTTACACACTTCGAAACTCGAAGGGTCGGACCTCAGGGTAGTGCCGAACCAAAAGGAGCAACCTGACGAAATGACTTCCAACTTTGGAGCGCCTCACGAACTCAATATCCCCGAACTGGCACTCGACATGAACCGGTTAATTCAAGCAATGCCTCCCATATATTGGCATATCATACATCTCAAAGAACTCGAGGTATCAAAGCATCCTATGCCACACAGCAGCTTGGTCATTAACACATTAATCCGCGGAGTTGACATTCAAGGAGTACCTACATGTCGTGAAACAACGTCAACAAGCTGTGACTCTGAGATCAAATTAAAGTCTAGAACAGCACCAGTTGACTAACACTCGATAGCGCCGACTTTAGTCCGAGTTGGACTTACTGTCTTCTCACGAACTTCACGGAAACCGGACCAACACCAAAAGCCATCCCAGATATCGCCGCTTTCCCCATTACGCGCTCTTCATATATTTTCCGACTTTCTCCATTTCCAAGGACGATATCCAGCTTCCAGTCGCGGAGTAGGAGGGAGAGAAAGCAAAGGGCTTCTGTCTGGGCAAACTTGCGACCGATACATGCCCTTGGCCCGACACCGTACATTGACGCATCATGATCCGATACCCCATACCATCTCGATGGACGGAACTCGTCAGGTTCGGGGAACACAGCAGGGTTGTGATCTACAAGGGTCCATGGATCAATTTCCAATTGCCTATCGGGCGCCAAGGAATGAAACTGACGGACTGCAATCAGATCAATGATCAAGCGCGATCCTTTCCTCAAGACGATCGTCTCCTTTATTGGACGGTTTATCTGCACGGGGGTGTCTTGAGACAGTTCCCGCGAAAGGAATCCTCCCGCCGCTAACGGTATGGGGTGAATCTAATCTAACAAAAGGCGATGAAAAAAGAGACATACGATATATCCGCATAGCCTCCAGAAAGCATGCAAGGAGATGGGTAAGCTTTGGTGCGTCTTCAAGAGTCTGTCGAAACATATGAACTTAGGAAAGGAGAAATGACACTAAAATGCCTGACAAGTTCGTGATCTGGGGAGCAGCACAGGATCTCTTGATAAGCCTTTTCTTGTTCTTCTTGGTGTATTGCCAAGAAACCTAATGTTGCTGCAAGCACTTTGGCCGTAGTTTCTAATTATAGAGAGGATATGAGATAGCAGTACAGTAGGTGCGAATGGTGAACGCACCATGCCCAGCAAACATCAGAGTGAACGTGTTGCCAATCTTTCAGAAACATCAAAATCACGGTTTACTCAAACCAAAGAAATCGATTCTTACAACCTCTTGTTCATCCAGTCCATACTTTTCGACATCATCCGATGCGGCAACAAGACGACTGAAGAGGTCACCGTGCTCACCCTCTTCTACACCACCTTTATCCCGCAATTCTTGCTTTCGGCGCTGTACGAGCTGATGCATAAAGGACGCAAGGCTAACCCAGGCATGTTCCACATATTGTAACCTTCGAACCGTAGGGTTAAGTAAAAACGATGTACCAAGACATCTACATACCGCTTGATAGGCAGCTTGAAAACCCAACGAGGAAGCACTAAACGCAAAATTGAGGTTTCACAGACAGTTATCAGGGATCGGCCAAAGTTCAGGTTCTCGTCGTCTTCCATATCGGCCCAGGACATAGGCAAGCCAAAGCCGCAGCGTGAAATGATGATAAGTGCAAACTGTCTCAAGGTGTTGGCACTAATTCATGATCTCGACAATATGAGAAAGACTCACCTTCATCGGAAGCTTATTGATCTCTGGCACGACGAATTCTTTCTCGTTTTCCCATCCATGTACAGAAATCATTTCCTGGTATGTTGCAACTGTTTCTTGCCACACGAGAGAATACCTTGGAGTGAAATATCAGTGATGAAACCCTTATAGCGAATGTCACCAGAGGATCGCACGTTTTTGCGGTGAAAGCAGGGGCTACGTGTCGCCGGTGACGTTTCCACATTTCGCCGTTTGCTGACACGAGACTATCGCCCCATACCCTAGGAGGATATGAATTACATCTGGTACACTATGAAAGATAAATCGAGACTCACAGTATCGATACGAGTAAATCCTTAGGTTTGATTAGACGAGTTTTTCCCTCGACGCCAAGGACCTGCTTCATGACATCGAGAGAGCCAGTGTAATAGCAAGGGCTGCCAAGTAGAATGGGAACCATTGAAATGATTTCATGGGTATGGCTGAAGAAGGCTTTAGGAAGAACTCAGTATCCGGCAGGAGATCGGACAAGTCAGAGCGTACAGGTGTGACGTTGGTTCCAGGACCAGTTTAAACCAGGATTCCACCAAGTGGACGGAATTACAGTGCCAAGAACACTCAAGGGAGAGAAAAGAGGTCGAAACCCCGGGACATAGTTGACAAGCTGCGACAAAAGCTTTTTAGTCCAATCCAGTTATTAAAGGGCTGAAACTAACCTTGAGCCCTTCTAAGAACTTATAGATACGCCAAGCTAAGAGAGGGATGCCGAATGTAAGGATGGATTTCAGAAACATAACGGGGGCAGGAGTCAGGCACGATTAACAGAAAAGTTTGAATTCGCGCCCGCCCCGCCCACTAATTGACTTTGGGGTGTATGGTGTTCAAATGGGGAATTGTTGCTGGTTCGTCCGTTGCTTCAAGAAGCCATTGTGGATAGCAATGGAGACCCTCCTGTTCCGTTGAATCGGCTTCTGTTGTATTCGCGGTATAGTACAGAGCAACATCGACAGAGGGAAGACTCTGCTTATGTTGACGTTGAGCAGGGCTTTTTGGAAATTACGTGTTTTGTTTTGTCAACGGAATTGAAAATGATAATAGGGTCGTTCACAGTAGCCATTTTCGGGCCATTTTCACTTCATTTTCCGTTTTCATTTTTCTTCCATTTTTCAAAAATTAACTTCAGAATGAGTCAAGAATGACCCGAAAAATGATCATTTTTGCAAAATGGAGCCCCCCCCCCCCATTTTGCAAAGTTGGTCATTTTCACTTTCATTTTTCACGTTCCATTTTTGTTGTTATTTCAAACTCCGCTCCGACACCCAATGTGTGATTAACATCACCGTCCACTCCAACTCCACGTTGCCACCGCTCCCTCCCTCCCTCGACCCACTACCACCACTGCAACTTCGTCACCACCCCCCATCATCACTCCCATGCCCACTACCACGCCTGCAGGAGCCGCGAGTGGTCATAAACAACCCGTTTCGGATGCAATGCGAGCCCAAATGACGGCAACCGTTGTTTGGGCTTTAGGATATGTATTTCTTCATTCGTTTCTTGTTTTTATACGTTAACTAACTGTAATTTTTATTTTTAGGATCTATTCTACCAGTAACGACAGGCGGCGATGTGGCACAACCCATGCCCACACCTGCCTGCACTCCCCCTCCTCCCCGTCCAAACGGAATGTGAGGGGTCTTGGTTAGGCTCAGGACATCAGGGAGGGCGCTGGGAGACCCATGGAGAGGGACACCTGCCAGGTAAGCACTAGAAACCCCCCCTCTCAGTGCCACATCACTTATCCATGGTGCCCACTTCACCCAATGTGAGACCTCGACCCAGCACAGCCAGTGACAACCCAATGACCACAGGCATGACAACGACTCCTTCCACAGCTGCGGGCACGACCAGGGATGCCAGAACCCCCAACAATGGCGACCAACAACGCACCAGCCGCCTGCAGCCTCACGAGCAACTGCTCATGGGGTGGATCTCGGGTGGAACGACGATGGCACCCCTCCACAGCTGCGGGAATGACGGTGGATGCCAGGACCCCAACAACGGTGACCGATGATGCACCACCTGCCCCCAGCCTCATGAGCAACTGCTCGTGGGGTGGATTGCGGGTGGAATGGCGACCGGAGAATGGGGGGGGGGGATAGCCCAGCACCCGACACCCACTTCTGCGAGCATTTGCTCGCATGGGGGGATCGGGTGCTGATGGCCACATCACCAACGAAGAGAGCGACCGACAACAAGGGCCAATGGCAACAACAGCACCCCCCACCACTGCTGCGAGCCAACTACTTGCAGCGTGGACACGGAGTGCTGAGGTGACGATGCGATGGGGGACCGGCTCGACGAGGGGTGGTGGGCTCGGCATAACCATGACATGGCAAGGAGGGGGGCTATCATGACGGGGCCTGCCTTCTGCATGTGGTCCCTTTTTTATTCGTAGTTATTTTTGTTAGTAGTACGAAAGAATACATATTTATTGCACTTTGAATAATAAGTTGAGACTGATAAGGTACAAGCTCGAGAAAAAAATTTCACCAAGTCCTTTAAGGTGGAGTTTGAATGTGCCGAGCACTTGCCAGCACTGCCGAGGACCATGTAAAATGCATTCTTGCTTCATTTTTATGATTTTTGCTTTCCAGGGCGTTCACAGTAGCCATTTTTCATGTCATTTTTCATTTCATTTTTCAGATCATTCTGATCATTCTTCTGCCAAACACGCAAAAATGATCCAAAAATGAAGCCGAAAATGAGCCAAAAATGGCCCAAAAATGTTTACTATGAACAACCCTAATATTCGTCAACACGCCAATTCCCCAATTTGTAAAATACCATCCTGAAGCATCAAAATCAACAGTCTCCTACCCATCTGCAGTTCCAGGGTAGAAGGTAAGCAGTTGATAATCTCAGTGCATGTGTTATTTTTACTAAAATAGCTGTCTCCATGTTTTTGATTTCCCAGTCTTCTTGGATTAGCTGTTGCCCTGTCACCATGCCACCAGGATACCAGGCCCAGGCTTGCTGTATGTGATGGGAACATTGCCATTGTGCACTGGAGATAGCAATAATCTTTGCATGTTCAAGTAATTGGTCCAGGATCTCTAACATATGCTTCAAAGGGAGACAAATAAGGGTACAAGACATCAGGAAATTCCAAGTTTGGCTTAAAGTCTACCATTAAGTAAAATAAGCATGAAATTAAGCAAGGGACCCTACTTATGTCTCCTTATTTCTTGCTTAATACTGAAATAATTGGGTTTAATATTTGTTTACTCTAGACTAATCGCTGCAAGAGGCTAGGGTTGATCTAGGGAAGTTCCATTCCATTTCCACTGTTGGGGATTCCTGGTTCATTCCTGGGATTCCTAGGATTCCTAGGAATGGACCAGGAAGCAGGGGGGGAGAGTAAAGACCTCAGCAATGACTAAATAACTTTGCTTATTAAATTCATTCTCTATTGCTATTATACTTGTTATACTAGTTGGTGCATCCAATAGCGCACTTGTAACAAACAAACCTCAACAAAATCTACTTCTTGCCCATGTTTGGGCAGTCACCAATGATGTAGCCCCCATTTGAGCAGACATGGAGATAGTTACAGGCCAAGCCTGAGTTCAGACATCTGTGCTCATTCCACTGTCAGTGAGAAGCACTCTGTCAATGATTTGTAGACTGTTTTGCTTTTGCATCAAATGGTTGGGTTGGACTGGTACTGATGAGGTTATGAATCCATTGGGTTTGAAGGTCAGCAAATTCAGCAATGCTAGTGAGCTTGAGGTCTCACTGTTGAGTGATGCTAGGAATGGATCAGGATTCCTAGGAATGTGAGGAATGAACCAGGAATCCACCAGGAATCCAGGAATGAACCAGTAATGAACCAGGATTCCACAAGGAATGGGGGGGGAGTGTAAACACTTGTCATTGCTTAGGATCATGTGGGGATGCAAGAGCACATGCAAGAATTTTTTTTTTCTTAGAACATACAGTATTTGTTACAAATTCCTATTATGTCTATCTCTTTTTCCTTCATTGTCACAGCAGTGTTACTCTGACTCCATCTCTTATCTCTGACTCAATTGGGCAGTGCCCATCTCTCCTTTCTTAGAAATGCCAAGTAGATAATATCTCATGTCTTTACAGCTTTAGTACAGCCTTACTTACTTTGACTCATCATTACTATTAGATACGTGTTTACACATACTGCCACATAGTAGTAGTCTTAGCTATATAAACTGTAGTAGATAATGGTCAAGGCTCCTCAGCTTGACCTAGGCAATCTATAGGCCTTTAACTGCTCATCTGAATGAGTGACTCAACTTAAGCAGAAAGCCTCTGTCTTAAGGTCATTTACTCTGAATGACAAAAGCCTCATCATTATTGAACTTGATACCTTGTACTTAGTAGTTGAGGCCTTTGCCTTAACAGTATCTGGTGCCAAATATATATTACCAAATTATGTCTTATTAATCCTATGAGCTCGCCTTGGTAAGGCTTTTGTTAAGATGTCTGGTCATTTGTGCAGTTGGACAGTATTTTAAAACAATTGATTTGTTTCTGATTTGATCATGAATATAATGATGCTTGATATCAAAATGTTTTGTCCTTTTATGATAATGTGGATTTTGGGCAATCACCAAGGTGCCCAAATTATCTCCTTTAATCAAAGTTGGTTTATACTGTGGATAACCAATCTCTGAATAAAGATTGTGAAGCCATGTGGTCTTGTATGCCACATCAGATAGACAAATATATTCAGCTTCAGTGGATGAAAGGGATACATTATTTTGTTTCTTTGACCCCCAACTGATTGGGCCTCCTGCAGAATAAATGTGTATCCATATACTGATGTGTGATCATAATTGTTTGTGAAGCTGGCATCAGAATATTGGATAAAATTATTTTGCTCAAAGTTGTTCTCAGACTTAATGTATTTTATCCCAAGGTCTTTTGTACTTGAGATACCTGAGAATGTGTTTGGCAGCTGTCCAATGGCACATTGATAGATTGGCTGTAAATGATGTGGGCTGATTTATAGCATATGCTATATTGGGCCTTGTAGCTATGGCAGCATACCTGATCAAGGATGCATAGTTTGGATTTTGATTACCAGTGTCTGGTTCACCAGGTGTTGTAGAGCCTAGCGCTATGCTCGTAACTCAACAGCATAACGTGATCACGCACCTGGACTGTTGATTGACACATGACTGGGCCTACAACCAGCCCTAATGCTGAAACACATGTCAAGCATGTACTTGTTGATGGCTCTGATTTCTTGTCATCCATTGATCTTCCCTTTATTCTACTAAATTTGCGCCTCTCTTTGTGCCACTTAGTCCTTGATCAAGCTGTTGCTCTTCACATTTATCCTCTTGATATCCTCTTTCTGCAAAGACAGAACGACCAGCCGAAGAAAACTTTGAAGGACAGACCAGCTTTCTAGTTTAGGCTTCAGGCAAATCCTTATCATCGCTCCACTTTGACACTTATAGCTCTAACTCTTTCACATACTGTCTCTTTTGTTTGCGTTCGGGTGCCTCTACAGGATTCAGACAGCTGGAACATAGGGTCGAGAGCCGCAATTTGGAGGGCACCACACTTGAAGGGGGCCAGGTGATGCATGTCAATAGTGCTCACGAATCCGTGCGCAACTCCCCGAGTCATTGTCCAACTGTCTGTCTTCGGCACGCGCCTGTACACCTTCTTTTCTACATCATTCACTTAGGCCTTATACTTTCACATGTCTCCTTCATGATTCTTCGTCCTGATTAGTTTGCATTACTGTTGCGTAGTGTTTGAGGGTCCAGTTGCTGCAACCGAAAAAAGACCAGGACCCAACTGGACTGAACCGGTCACGACCGGAATTTTCGGTTGCAGTTGTGACCAGCTGTCGACGGTCGCAGTTGCAGTTGCCCCAAATCTGCTGGGCTTCCAACCGGGTTGCAACCGGTCGCAACCAGTTACAACCATCCTTAGTTAGGGCTTACTATTTCATATCTAATTTAATTTTTGTAAATAATGTGGGGCATGCCCAACTAAAAATGAGTGGACAAGCAAGGCTTTATATACCTTTGACTAATTTGCATATGTTTGCACATGTATTGTGCAAGTAAATGGTGACGCATCATGACACGTTTATGTTTGCATGTGCTTACACATCAAAGATCAACATCAATGTTCAACTTTCAACATTCAACATTCGACGTTGTCCCACAACCACAACCACCCCCCCTGTGTGTGCCGTTCCCTGCCCCACCTGCATCCCCCTCTTGCCCTCTTGTTCCCTGCTCTCTGTCTGCATCTGCGTGTTCCCCCCTCTCGTCCACATTCCCCCCCTCTCAGTTGTAGTGCCCCCCTCTTGGTTGTAGTGCCCCCCTGTCGTCTGCGTTCCCCCCCTCTTGTCTGCATTCCCCCCCTCTTGTCTGCATTCCCCCCCTCTTGTCTGTGTTCCCCCCCACTCGTCTACGTTCCCCCCCCTCGTTTCCCTCCCCTCCCTCTCGTCCACGTTCCCCCCCACTCCATTGTAGTGTTCCACCTCTCGTTCCCCCCCCCCTCTCGTCCGCACTTCCCCCCTCTCGGTTATAGTCCCCCCCTCTTTACGTTCCCCTCCCGTTTGTGTTTTTTTAAGTAATTAAATTAATTGGTAGACTACTTTAGATAAAATTAATAACTACTAGTAGGATGGTTGCAACTGGTTTCGACCGAGGTGCAACTGGTAAGCAACTGGTCCTGACCGGTTGGCCACAGTTGCGGTTCCGGTCGGGAAGTTTTTGTGAGTGGCACAACCGGTCGCGGTTCCAGTTGCAGCCAAAAAGGGCCGCGACCACAACTGGACCGGACCTTCAAACTCTACTGTTGTGTGGTCCGACCGATGTGAGAGTATGCATGCGGCCAAGTTTTGATCTCTGATTTGTACTTAAGGTGTCCTCCCACCTCTCGAATGGAGCATCAAACCATCTGACAAAAATCTCCCCACTTTTCTATAAGTTCGTCTCCTGCAAAGAGGAGACTAAGTTTTCTACACAAAAAGGTGTAGTACTGGAGTCGTTGTTCCCCTAGTCTGACTTCCTGGTCTACTAGTTCTCTCAAGGTTTCTAGTTCAGAGAAAGTCGGCTCTCATTTCGTCCCATAAGCCTCAAAAACCCTTAGTTCCTGCGCTTCTCCTCTGAATCAACTTCTATTATCTGCACCACATCTCGTGTGAACATGTACAGTCTAGAGTCTCGAACTTGACCGTCCCACGGCCCTCCTCGTTCAATTCTTCACCCTACCCCCACAAGAGGCACTCCCTTCTCCCTTCCTCGGTTCTCCCTAGCTCGAACACTCGGAGTTTGACGACCCAAACGGAACCCGACCAACACTCCCTCTTTTCTACTGCACAGGCTCAAGCATTATATTTGGATCCATCAGATTAGCATCCTGTAGACCATATTTTGCTAGGATTGCTTCAATGTATTTTGTTTGTGTGATCTCCAGTGTCTTTTGATTGCAGTCCCAGGTTATTTCAATCCCAACAATTTTACTGGGTTCACCAAGATCAGTGACCTCAAATAGTTCATTTATTTCTTCTTTAAGAAGTTTCATTGAGTGGATTGTTGTTGAAAATAATAATAAATTGTCAACCCATACAATTATTATTACTGTACCATCCAGTGTCTTTTGGATGTAGACACATGGGTCAGAATAAAGATTATTGAAACCTCATTGACTAAGTTTTTCATTTAATTTGATATTCCACTCATGTCCAGATTGTTTTAATTCATACAAGGTTTTGATGAGTCAGCAAGCTCATCTAGTATTATCATGGTATCCCTCAGGTTGTGCCATATAATTTTCTTCCTTGAGGGTTCCATTCAAATATGCACCCTTTACATCCATTCATTGTATTTCCCAATCTTCTTCTGTAGCCAAAGCAAGTAGTACACAAATTGTTTCAAGATGTACAACAGGGGAAAATACATCAACAAAATCCATTCCCAGTACCTGGGAACACCCTTTTGCCACTAAACAGGCTTTGTATTTTGTTAATAATCCCTCTTTGTTGTATTTCTTTGTAAAAACCCATTTATTTTTAATAAATTGTGCTCCTCAGGTGGGTTGGTTAATATCCATGTCTGCTTTAGGGAATAGCACGGGTTTTGTAACCCGTGCGGGTTACGGGTACGGGTAGGTACGGGTACGGGTACGGGTACGGGTCGTGGAGTGGTTACCCGCTACCCGTGCCTACCCGTCACCAAGAGGGAGGCGACGGGGGGTGGGCCACACAATATATTAAATAATTTACATAAAGTCACATAACTACATATTAAAAAAAATAGGTGGGGCGAGCCCAGCTGAAAACTTCGAAATGGGAGGGTTTATATACTCCTGGCATGCACATGGGCCATTTGGCCTTGTGTGGACAAAGTAATCGCGTTTTTGTTGATTGTTCACGCGTTATTTACCTATGTTTTTTTTACTACACAGCCACTTGCACAACCGCCTGCCTCCCTCATTCGTCCTCCCTTTCCCCTCCTCCCTCGTCCACTCCATCATTATGGGGCCACAGGGCCCCAATATTAAGTATTTTCATTTCATTTCTATGTTTTTAAACTAATAAACTATTTTTTTTCACACTCGCGTCACCATCAGTCACCACGCGTCACCACGCGTCGTGACTGCCAGCTCACCATTCACCACCACCACCACTCACGACGACGCCGCCTCCCTCCCTCCCTCCCTCCCTCCCTCCCTCTCCCTCCATCCTGTGGCCCTATGGTAAGGATTTTTATTTAACTTATCAATTTTGTTTCAAAAGTAATAAATTTTATTTTTCAGTTTCTCATTTTCAACGACGGCCGCCCCCCTCACAGCGCCCCCTCCCCCTCCTATATCCTTCCCCCCCTCTTGTACTCCAACTCTATGGGAGCCACAGGCCCCATTGTAAGTTGTTTTTACGTTATCAATTCTTTTTTAGCTAACAAAAAAGAAATTCAGCCTTTCTATTTGTAACTACGAACGCCAGGCGTGCCGCCCCTCCTCCCCACTCAAATGGGATGTGAGGGGCCCGAAGGGGAACTGGACGGCCCCAGGGAGGTGCCGGGAGGCCCGAGAGCAGGGTACCCGCAAGGTGCGCCCCGAATCGCAGCCCTCCTGTTGCCACGTCACTGACGCCCCCCCCCCCCCGCGCTCCCCCCTCCTTCCCCCCTCCCTCTAGCAGCCTCAAACAGCCCCTCACGCAGCCCTGCGAGCCCCTGCTCGCGGGGTGGTTGGGGGGCTTGGTTTTTGACCGAGGGGACTCCCACCTGACCTGCCACGCGGCACCCGGCCCAGATGACAGCGGGGTGAAGGATGACGATGGGACGCGACGGGAGCCCCCCAGGGCCCTGGGGACACCCCCTGGACGCGACTGGACGTGACGGGAGGCCCCAATGGGCGCCAGGGCGCACCAGGAACCCAGGGGATGCGAAGGCAGGTCCCGACAGCCAAGGGGACATGGCGGGAGGGCCCAGGAGCCCCACTGACACCACCCGGCCCAGCCTCACGAGCCACTGCTCATGGGGTGGAGCGCGGGTGGGGTGACGCAGCAACAAGCGGGCCACGTTCTTTTTTCCGTTTTTCTTCTCCTTTCTTCTTTTCTTTTCTTCTTTTCCTTTTTTCTTTTCTTTTTTTGTTTCGTTGGGCCCACCAGCGACCCCATGCCTACGAGCACCTGCTCGTAGGGTGGTTTTATAATTGTAGTTAAATATATAATTAGATAAATGTATTTTTGTTACTGCAACACCTGACGAAACCCGTACCCGCCGTGACCCGTGCCTCGTGACCCGCGGGTTGCGGGTACGGGTAGATGCGGGTACGGGTACGGGTCAGCAAAAAATGACCCGCGGGTTACCCATGCCAATGCCTAGTCTGCTTTTTATGTTATTGGTCTAATTTGGCTTGGATGGCATGATCCCATTTCAGCCACTTGGGAGATTTTTTTGCTTCTTTCAATGATTCAGGATCATTGGAAGTAAGGTTTACACAATTAATGCTGCATTAATTACCTCATCCAGTGAGTATATTGGTTGACCTTCTTCAGGGTCATTGGCTAATGCTGCTAACTCCATGTCATATCTGAGGGGCAGTTCATTCAGCATTTTATAATCATGCTGAACTCTGGGTCTTGTGCTTTGGCATGGAGATGGTCCTTCATCTGGATGAGATTAGTTATGGGATCATCTGGGTGGCAATCAATTGTTTGATCATTTACATGAGTGTGATCTCAATCACCCATGCAATCATTCACATCATTCACATCCTCTTGTTGAGTCCAAATTTGTTCTCCCTCATTCCCCCCCTCAAATTGGACATCTTGGGGGAATTTATTGAAATAGAAATTTTGGGAATTGAAATGGTCCTTTTGTTTTGTTAGGGTTGTAATACCTAATCGCTTTAGGACCATCAACAAATCCCACAAAGTTTTGTTTTTTAGATTTAGGCTCAGGTTTAGAAATATTTTGACATTCATGTGAGATCCATACAGGGATCCCAAATTCTTGTAAATGGCTAACATTGGGCTGTTAGTCAGTCCATGCTTGCTCAGGAGTTTTTCCTTTTAGGGCTCATGTGTGTGGAATATTTCTAACATATGTGGCATAATTTATTGCCTCATGCCATAAATATTTTGGCAAGTTGTGCACAACTAACATTGCATGTGCTAACTTGACCAGTGTCTGATTAAATCTTTCAGCTACACCATTTTGTGAAGGAGAATATGGTGCAGTTGCTTTGATTTCAATCCATTTTTCAGCACATTATGTGGTAAGATTTTTATTAAGATATTCTTTGCCTTGATCAATTCTGTTGTGCTTGGAGAGATGCCCCTCTTGATGCTCAATAAATGTGAGGAATTGTTTTAGTTTTGTAGAAGTCTCATGTTTTGTCTTCATTTGTTCACAAACACAACATCTTGTGCAGTCATCAATAAATAATATATTGTATCATGCACCTGTTAAAGCTGTAGTGTGTGCTGCTTCCCACACATCAGTGTGAATAAGTTCACCAGGTACCTGAGATCTAGATGAGGCCTTTTTTGGAAATGGATTATGTAATTGCTTGGCTTGGATAGATGCATTGCAATCATGAATTTCTGATTTTTTGTCAACATTAAATCCATCTACTAGGTTATCATACAGTAACCTTTGTAGTCCTTTGATGCCAATGTGACCATACTTTTTGTGCCAACTGTCCCAGGTTGCACATTTATTTTCACTGGTGATGAGGTCTTTACTCTCCCCCCCCACTTCCTGGTCCATTTCTAGGATTCCTAGGAATCCCAGGAATCAACCAGGAATCCTAGATAGTGTAAATGGAATAGAAATTCCCTATATTAGTCCTAGTCCATTTCTGATCCATTCCTAGTTCATTCCCAGTCCTGCCAGGAATATTCCTTAGGAATGGTCCCAGTCCATTTCTGTCATTATTAATATTAATATTATATTGCACCACTGAGGATTGAACCCAAGCTTCAGAAGACTATTAGTCAGCACAGACATGGCACTGTAACCACTAGACTAAACAGGCAATGTAAATCAGGTGAGCTAGGTAAATATATTATGTTACAGGCCTCGCAGCCACATCAGCACATGCATCATCATGTGTTGGTTGGAAACATGTGGTCGTGTATGACCATTTTGTTTATCGGTGACATGCACTCCCACCACCACAAATGTTGACCATGCCACTGCTGCTGCTGCCTCCCTCACACCTCAACCACCACCACCTCTGTCCACAACCCCCAACCCCACTCCCACTCACCCAAAATGACCAATGTGCGACAATTACCCCAGCCACCACACTGGTAAGCCCCCCTCTCCCCCCCCCTGACACACCGCATCACTGACCCCCCTCTTCCACCAGGCAATACCCCTGTGACCTGGAACGGTGACCTCAGCACCCCCCACCAACTGGTAAGCCCCTTGCCTCCCCCCACCTCATATGCTGTGTCACTGACACACCCGCTGTGGAAGGGGAAGACGACACACCCATCGACTTCCCACTTCCAAGGCATTTACTATGGGGCCCTCAACATGGCTGGGAATCCTTGAGTATTTGTATTATTCCTTTCTTTCTTTCATTTATTGTTTATTCGCATTTCTAACAAACTTCTTCTGTAAATTCTGAGCCTCAGATAGATTATGAGACAGTCCCAAAGACCCAGGGATCCACTCAATGCGCCAATCTCTTGGATTAATCATCTGTCATGTGTCCTCAAGATTCCTGTCAAGATTTGTACACTTGCCTCGAAGGACTGGTTACTGGTTTTGGTTTTATTTCCCTTTCTTCAAACATGTTCATTTATTCTTCATATTTTCATTCAAGATCTTGATTCCTACATGTATCCCTCCCCATGGCTAGCCATTTCTGACTGGAAGAACTGATCTACCAGACACGTAGGGTCGAGGGGGCACATCAGATGGTACTCCACACCTGCTTAGGGTCCAGGTGACATCTTGTCAATTGAGGGCCTTGGTGTTAGTCCCCTCCCTGAGCAATTCCTGGCAGCTGATGTTCAGAGAGGAGGTCTTGATGACACTGGACTGACAACACCACCTGTTCCCGAATTTGTTGAGTATTCTATTTTTATCCACACTTCCCATTTCATGCATTTCCACCTCTTTGCTATTTTATTATTCTTTTCTTGTGTTCTGATTGGTGCAAGAGTATGCATGCAATCACATGTGCATATAGCCAGTACCCATATTTTGTATATAAGGTGTCCTCCCACCTTTTGAATGGAGCATGCTTCTTTCCCTCCTCTTTCTTGGTCTCAATAAGCTCTCCCCTTGGTGGAGGATCACCTTCTCTCAAGACAACTATGCATGATGGTGTAGTTTCTACATTAAGTGTTTTAGTTTCTACAGTTACAGGGCATCACAGCCCTTTTCTTGGATGTTTCTGACTGGACCAACAAGTCCACTGTCTCCCACTTCACGCCCATGAGTGTTTTCCCATATCGAGTGCCTTTGGCCTTGATCTCTCTCTTCATTTACTGTCTCTTGTCCCTTTCCCATGTGCACCAATCATTGATTGATCGGAACGCAACATGTCAAGCACTGATGCATCCCTCCTGCACACTTTTGTCCTCAGGTTCTTGACCCTATCAAGATCTCAGTGTCTCATTTCCATTCCCTGCTCACAGCGCGTTTGATGCTTTTGTCACACATTTAACCCATCCAGCCTTACCTTTGACAGCACGATGTGATGACCCAACCGATCAACCTCAAGAGGGCTGAGACCCCATCCACACTGCCTCCTCCCCCCAGCCTCCCCCTCTCTGCCTCCCCTCCTCCCCTCCTCCACTACCCATCCATGGGGGCCTAAGGCCCCCATATTAAGTATTTTTAATCATTAAATATATTCTTAAGCTAACAATTTTCTTTTCTACTTGTAATAGTAGAGACACAGTGTGCCGCCCCTCCTCCCCACTCAGCCAGGATGGGAGGGGCTCAGATGGGGATAGGGAGGTGCTGGGAGGCCTGCAGAGCAGGGTACCCATGAGGTACATGCTGAATATACCCCACCCTGCTGCCATGTCACTAACAGCTGCCCCCCCTCCCTCTAATAGCCTCCTGACGACCCCCCAAACAGCCCAGTAAGCCTCTGCTCACAGGGTGGGCGGGGGGCTTGATCTTTAGCCGAGGAAGGCCACCTGCGACCTGCCATGTCACCACTGGACAGGATGCCCCCCAGTGCCCAGGGGATACATCTTAATGTGATGGGGCACCTGGACATGACCAACCCAGAAGAGGGGACATGCCTGCCAGCTGGGGGGGACACCAGATGACAGGAGGGATGCCATACAATGGAGGGGATGCCATACAATGGAGGGGATGCCATACAATGGAGGGGATGCCCAGGGTGTGCCTGAAGCCCAAGGGACACAACTGGCCCATCAGCTTAACCCAGATGAGCAGGGGGGACATGACTGGAGCCAAGGGGGACATGATGCAAGGGCCCAGGACCCAGCAGGACATGACAGCAGGCCCCAATGGCCAAGGGGGACATGACAGGAGGGCCCAGCAGCCCAAATAACACCACCCAGCCCAGCCTCATGAGTCACTGCTTGTGGGGTAGAGCATGCGTGTGGTGATGGCAGTGCCAAGTGGGCCCCAGCACCCCACACCAGCACCCCCAACCACTACCACAAGCCATTGCTTGTGGGGTGGAATGGGGTGCTATGTGAGGGGCAGGTCACTATGATGTGATGCAATTGCTAAGCCCCCCACCACCTGAGAGATGTGGGGGGATCTTATTTAGTTTAATTTAGTCATGTATTATATTAATAAATAATATCTCCCCCCTGCCTCATAGCGAGTTAGGGGGTTTTTACACTTTTTGTTAGTATTAATGTTTCCATAAATGGTAATAAATGCATTTAATATTTGAAATAATGATCTAGTACCTCTAGGAATGGTGGCTAGAAATGGACCAGGATTCCTAGGAATATGAGGAATCCACAAGGAATGGGGGGGGAGTGTAAACACTTGCTGGTGATACAACTATATCCAATATTATCTTCTCTTTTATACATATTAAGGATGCATAGCCCATTGGGCATGCATCCTTCAGCTATAATATTACTATCCTTATTGAAAAGAGTGGCCTGATTATTGCCAATTTTACCACCAATTTTATCTAATCTCCCTATTGACAAGAGATTATCTTTAGAATCAGGCACATAGAGCACATTTGTTAACTTTATTGTCCTTTGTTTATTCCCCTTAATTATAATTGCCTCAACTGTGCCACATCCATATGTTTGGACATAAGATTATCCTAAGCCACACACTTTTATTGGGCTTATTGAATTGTAGTCTACAAATGCTGATTCTGCATTTGTGATATGTGATGTTGTGGATGAATTGGCGATCCAGGGGTAAAAGGAAACATGCTCTTCATTCATATTGATTACATCAGTTATGTAAGCCATTTCTTGGTCCTCTTGGTGATCACACATAACATTAACATGTTCTCTTTTGAAAATTTTGGGTGGACAATTATTTCCCCAGCATTTTTTGGTTTCATGCCCAAACCTTCCACATTTCCCACACTTGGGTTTGCCTTTAAATCAGCATCACTTGGTGATGTGGTTATTCTTTCCACATATGTCACACTTCATCATGCTATCCTTTTGCAGATTATTTTTCATCACCTTCTGCCTTTTGCTGGATGCAACATTTTGGGCATAGTATGATTGATCATGGGCATTGTCATTTTCATTGTGGTGATGGTGATATTCATCAATTAGGAGGGAGGTTAATTCCTGCAAGGTTATACCAGCAACTCCATCCCTTTTAGTAGTAATGTCTGGATATGACAATGTAAAAGGATCCCATGATTTGGGGAGTGATATGATGAGTACAGATTTGAATTCCCCATCTGAGAGGACTTCCCCCATTTGGTGTAGATGATTTTGTTGATAACAGAGATCATTTATATGCTCTGGAATATTGGTGTCATCTGTTGCCCTAGTTGTATAGAAGTTTCTCTTGGCAGCTGTAATACTTGTATGCCCTCTTATTTTGTGAATAGAGCATAGATTACTCCACATTTCCATGGTGGTCTGTGCCTCAATCACATGTATGATCTGTTCATCACTCACATTCATTTGTATGAGGGTCTATGCTACCAAATCTCTCCTCTCCCAGATGTCTCAGTCTTTGTCATCCTGGGGCTTAGGTGCTTTTCCCTCAACATTTGTAGACTTTGTGTAGCCTTAGGATCCTCATAATATGAGTTTTCCATGCTAACCAATTCCCTTCCTTGAGGGAGTCTACTTTATTAGTCAAGAGGCCACTGAGGTTAACATATTGATTAGACTTAATCTTCAAGAGATGAGGATTAACAGAGCAGAATTGTTCCAGACTATGATTGTAATTGTCAGAAATTATATGTAAGTCAGATGATTCTGATCTGAATAATATGACAACACACCTAAACCAGGATGTCAGGGCCCATAACCTGTTGAGGTTTGTGTGTTATGAGTGCACTATTGGATGCACTGACTAGTATAACAAGTATAATAGCAACAGGGAATGAATTTAATAAGTAAATTTATTTAGTTGTTGCTTAGGATCATGCAGGGATGCAAAGGTGCATGCAAGAATTTGTTTTTTCTTAGAACATATCTGGTGCCAGATATATATTACTGAATTATGTCTTAGATATTTTGGACTCCAATTATAGTGCATGTGCCTGACCACTCAACAGACTTTCCCTACTTGGTTCTCGCTAGGAGAAGAGACCTAGGTATGCTTGAGATTACATCTGGAGTGAGAATGAGTTGCCATGTGTATCAACTTCTTTGTCAAGTGAAATTGTGGCACCAATTCCAGGCCCCCCTTTAAACAAATTACACAATGAAACTGTCTGGGCATCTATCAATAAATCACCTCATCTCTTCTGCATCACAACCCCAATTAATGTTGACCATCTACAAACTTTGTTAGCTTCTCACCCAAATCAAGCCTTGGTCAAGTCAGTCTGTCAAGGGTTGAGTGTTGTCTTTTGGCCATGGGCCAAGACCAGTGGTGTCATTGCCCCTGATATCATCATGCATAAGCAGCAAGATGAGGAGATCACTCTGCATTGCTTCTTGAGTACCTTCTTGTCACTATTACCTGGCATGACAACCATACCCCTATGGGTTGTCCCTAAGCCCCACTCAAACAAGCTACACCTCATTGTTGACCATTCTGTGGGTGAGTTTTCTCCCAATTCATTCATGGACACCATTCCTAAGCAACATCAGCCTCAAGTGCAGATGTGCCTGCAACAACATGTGCTACAATATGCAGTCCTTTTTCTAAGCATTATTTTGACAGCCACCAGTGCTCTTGATGGCAGGCATATTCATGCTGCACCCCCTGCATCTGAACATGCTATTCACCAAAATTGCAAGGGTTTTTTCTCCCAAAATTGCCTATTTGCATGCTCCTTCAATCTCCAATTTGTATATTCTTTAACAGGGTGGGAGGGATCTGCAGAAGATGCACAACTATATGAAGATGCTCGCTCAAGAGGTCTTTATATTCCCTATGGAAAATACTATCTGGCAGATGCTGGATTTCCAGTATGGATTGAGCTCCTCATCCCCTACTTTGGGGTACAATATCACCTTGCTGAATGGGGTCATGCAGGTGTAAGGTATGTCTTGGTACATATTCCAAACAATTAACTTATATGGTTGTAGGCCATAAAACAAGAATTATCCAACCTTTGGCATTCCTCAGCTCATAATGCAATTGAACAAATATTTGGCATTTTGAAACATTACTTCAGAATACTTCTTTTGGCACCAGAATATAGCTTGGAAGTCCACACACAAATTCCTGTGGCACTGGCAGCAAATCTGCTTACATGATCCAAGTGATAATGAACCTCAGACAGAGAATGATAGTACAACCCATGATAACCCTGGTGATGAGGCAGGCCCCATTGCTACACCTGAGGAGCCTGAGGAAGTAGATGAATGGTGGGATCAGATAGCACAGGCAATGTGGGATGATTACTGGCAAGTCTATGAGGCAAGGGGAATTGGCTCAGACTTAGATGATGACTTGGATGATGGCAATGAAGTGGAGCTATAAATTGTATGTCAGTTGAGAAATATATGCCAATTGTATACATACATGTTTGCACAAACAAGGTATTTGAACATACAACAAGTTTCAGTGTACATGTACAGTAAAAAGCCATTGGTAAAAAAGTCAGTCCATTTTCAATATTTCTGTGATCCAGCTGTGCCTGAGGTCCTCATTTACAAGTCTGACATAGGTTTGTGCAATGGCAACATCCTTCATGAAGAGAATAACCAACTTCTTCTGGACAGCAAGGCTAAGACTGTCCTTGTGAGTTTGCAAAAAAATCAAGGGCTTCATCTTGTGCACTTGCTTGTGGGTTGACAGGCTATGTGACAGATTTTTCAAAGATGTCAGTGACTCAGTTCATGGTGCCCTGCATGCCATGAAGAATGGTGGTGTTGCTAATCTTGGCCACCCTGGTGGCAGATGGTTTGTAGCCAACTGACAATGAGGAGGATTTTACAGGTGCCTTGCCCTTGCCTTTCAAGGAGTTGAACTTCTTTCCAGCAGGCTCAGAGGAAGCTATGGTGGTAGGCATGCTCATACAGTCATGGACAAACAAACACAACAAAACTGATATCTCTGAAAATTGAATTTTTTTTGGGCTAAACTAAGGACAGATTCCTACTCAGGGTGTCAAAATACATTAAAAAACACAACTTCAAAGTTTTTCCCACAAGTGGATTGGGCTGGCCAATTTTTTTGGGATTTTCAATGACCTGTGGTACCTGGCACCAGTGCCTCAATATGCATCAAAGCTGCATAAGAGATTGTTCAATGACTGCAATACTTGCACACTGCCCAAGCTGCTGCCTTGCCCTTTAGTCCTGCACAATAAGCAGCTAAAAATCACCAAGAGCAATTGATGAATTTTTGTATAACATCAGCTGGACATGCATTGGGGCATTTCACTGCTGCTACCTTTGCTTGATCAAAGTTATTCTTTGGCTCCTGTCAGAATCTGTATTTCACCCATCTCAAATACTATAGATAGAGCAAATGTGTTAGTTTGATAGTTTTGAATGAGACAGACTTAGAGTTTTCATACCATTTTGATTGGATTTAGCTCACAGTGAAGTTTTGGAAGGAATATGCATTCATGACCTGCCTTCTGAATGAGGTCTTCAAGCATTGAAACTTGATTGATGATGTCTTCTTGTTGACTGAGTAACTAAGCCATAGAATGATGCACATTTTCAAAAGGGCACACTGGTGAGCATTTTGCCTTCAAACCTGTCACTTTAAATCCTCATTCCTTTAAAGTATCCTCCAGCCCTTTCTGTTCCCCAGTCATGGCTACCATCTCCTGATGCACTCCTTGTTTTGTTGGATCAGGGGTGTTTTGTGGCATTACTGTGTTTCTCTGAAAGCATTGAGGTGGCAGGGCAGCATGGGCAGATGATTGATGAAAGATAAAGAGACCTTGACATCCTGGATGAGCTGCCTTGAATGTCAGTATAACCCTGTCTTAGACTTGTGCAATAAGTTGTGCACAGTCCCAATATGGATTGCCATTTGATCCTGGATGAATAATTACTCATGCTTCCTGAGTGATTTCACCTTGCACATTCTTTGCAACAAAGCAGCCATTAACTTGGTTGATAAAGTCTGAAATATGAATGAGGCAGCCACATCTGTTCTTGCAAAGCACCTGTTTGTCTGACCTGAGCCCATTAGATCCCAGGCCACAACATTAAGTGCAAACAAGATGAAGATGGGAAGAATTTATCATGCTGATGTATAAAAATCATTTTGTTGGCAACATGTTTCATCTTGGCAGACTCCAATTAGCTCTCATTCACCAGGTTGTAGGTTTGGATCAATATGGATGAGCTTATTGCCATTGGGTTCATATGATGTTCAAACTCCAGCATCTTCAGAAGGAACACTTGTTCTCAATACTGAACAACATCCATGCACTTGTGTCCATCCATGTAAACACCTTTCCTAATTATCATCTGGGTCCAACCAAGCTTCATCAGCCATCATATAGCAGTTCTCTTACACAATGGCTCCAGAATTGTATCATTGAGTGCATGAACAAAATTTTGAGGTGTGATTGATCCAACAACCGGTTCAGAGAGCCAACTGTATGCTGCATTCCTGACTGATTCATCATGAAGAAGACTCCATGCATCTCTGCTTCCACCACACTTTTCAATAGGAAGCTGCTCATATAACTGGTAGTGGCATGTAAGTGCACAGACTTTGCATGCAAAATAAATATGTGATCCATTCTCCACTTCATGCCATTGCTCAGCAATCTTTATGCTTGCCTCCATTCTGCCATTCCCTTTCAGCCTCAAGTTTGCAAAGTTGCAAATGATCAGTAATTGATCAATCTGTGGAAGCATAAGGCAGTGTTGCCACAGCTGAGTCATGACTCATGTGAAGTTTTTTCACAAAATGGCTGTTGCCTTTGAAATAATACTCCTAAAAGTATGAAAATATTTAACAGAATAGCAGAGCTCACAGGCTAAAGGGAATGCCTTACCATTAAGGCACCATATTACCCATTCCTGAGTTATTCACATAACTTTGCCATGACTCCATGACTTGACTCAAATTCCAAGTCATAGCAAAGTTATGTGAATAACTCAGGAATGGGTGATCCAATTTTCTAATAGTAAGGCATTTCATGTTGCCTGTGAGCTCTGCTATCCTGTTAAATATTTTCATACTTTTAGGAATTTTATTTCAAAGGCAACAGCCATTTTGTGAATAAACTTCATCTAAATCATGACTCAGCTGTGGCAACACTAGCATGAGGCCCTTCTTTCATGAATCACCCTTGACTTGATCACAGAGCTCTGACTATGGTCAGATGACTGGCTTCTCCTTTGCTGGATGGCTGAGGAGATTGTGAACCTCCTCCTCCCATGGATCCATACCACTCAGCAAAAATTCCCCCTTATCTCAATTGGACTCAGAATTGTCTTGTTGTAGAGCACTATTTGATTGATGATGGATGATCACCCATTCTGGTGATTCAGTTGGTATCACATCAAATTCAAGTGGGGGAGGAATCACTGACTCTTATTGGAAATGAACAAAATCAGCATCTTCATTTACCACAGGACTCAGATTGCTATAATCTGACTCAGAGTGCAACTGATCATCTAGGTCAGTGCTGTCTGCACTCATTCAAGTAAAGTGACAAGTCACAGTCCAACCTGGGAGATTGTCAAGTCATCTTTGCTTTGTGATTATGTCATGGTAATGATGTTGCATGTGCTCAGCCTTCCTGGCAATATCTGGCCCTGTCTATCAGCAGAATCAAGGGTTGACTTATTTTACTTATCTCACTTAGAATCTAATTAAGGACATTAAGTAAAATAAGTTCATTTTTTTTCCTTATATTTTATGACCAGTTAAGTAGATAAGAAGTATAAGAAAACATCTAAGTAAGTTAAGGAACTTCTATGGCATCAAGGACCATTATATTTTTTAAGTGGGTTACCCTACTTATTCCAAGGAAGATCTACTTTTTCTAAGGAGGATCTCCTTAATGCCCATTTACTTATTTTCAGATTTTAAGGGGAATAAGGAGATATAAAGCATAATAAGTAAGCACTGGATTTTCTTGATGAGTCTTCTCAGAATCAAAAATTCTACTAAGTCATGTTTCAGCATTATCCGAAATCCACATGCTATGCAGTCATGTGAATGTTGAGGTTGTGTTTGACAGAGGTCTTTACACTCCACCACCACTACCCATGATGCTGCCTCCCTCTCCCTCCTCCCTCCCTCCTCTACTCCACCAATAGAGGGGGCCTGTGGCCCCCCACATTGATTTTTTTTTTGTTCTAATAAGTTCTTATTCAACTGATTCTTTTCTTTTTGTTTCAGTTGTTTCTGCTGTGCATGCAACAATGGCCACCCCCACTATCCCCCCGCTCCCTACTCCCTCCCTCCACCACTCCACCATAGTAAGTTTTCTTTTTGTTCTAATATTTGTTTATCCAGCTAATTAACCTTTTTTTCAGTGCTTGTATTGTACATGCAATGATGGTCCCCATGTGCCAGCCCTCCTCCCCACTCAGGTGGGATGTGAGAGGCCTGAAAGAGGATAGAATGCCCCCCCCCACTACCTGGTGAGTCCCACCCCCCGCTGCCCCATGTCACCAATGCCCCCCCCCCATACTAGGCTCCCCTGCTACACACGACAATAACCTCAGTACACCCACCACCTGGTAAGCCCCCCCCTGCCCCTGCCTCATGCCATGTCACTAACACCTCCTGACTTTGCACCACCCCTAGGACAGTGATGCACCACCTGTCCCCAGCCTCACAAGTGACTGCTCCCAAGGTGGGTGATGGATGGAATGAAGATGAGGGAAGGGAGGGCGACAAGCAGGGGCAGGGAGGTGACTAATGATGGATGATGCACTACCCACCCCCAGCCTCATGAGCAACTGCTCATGGGGTGTATCACAAGTGGAACAACAATATAAGAGGGGGAAGAGGGGAATGCGATCCAAGGACAAACATGAATCACTGATGATGAGGGACAGCAGGGAAGGGAAGGGGGAGATATGAATGACCATGGCACACCACCTGCCCCCACCCTTATGAGTGACTGCTCACAGGGTGGAACATGGGTAGAATGACGATGGTGAGAGGGGGGGAAGAGGGGAGCATGGCCAATGATGAGCACAGCCAACGACAATGAGGGACAACGTGCTATATAGATTTATTAGGCAATGCTGTATTTCAATAGCCCAATAGATGATTCTTCATTATTCATGCTTTGCAGTGCTTTTTTATGATTTTTCTACTTATACTTCAGCTCAATGTCTACTTAAATTCCTTACTGACATGCTGAACTACACTTTTTTAACTACTTATTTTGCTTATCCACTTAATACTGATATGATGCTGCTTAAATCTACTTTTGGAGCTACTTATTGTCCTTAAATGCCCCCTTATTGTAGTGCTTAGACTAAGTGAAATAAGGAGGCCAATAAGGACAAATTAAGTGAATTCAGCAGAGGACCCTACTTATTCTAAGGAAAATCTCCTTAACAGTCATTTACTTAATTCTACTTAATTCTACTTAATTTCAGGAATAAGGAGATAGTAAGCATGATAAGTCAAGCTTGGATTTTCCTGATGTCTGATATGTCTCTGGGCACTCTATGTGTGTTCAATCAGTCTAGCATCATATTTTATAAGTATATGTTATGCACTGCATCTCCATTTGAGGTTCTTCACATACTTTCTGTGCAGCTCTCTAGGTATCCAGTCCTCATCACAAGGATCATCACCATAATGGATTGAAAGTTTAAGAAGTTGATTTGCTGACCCTCTTCATGTTGGCTGGATTCCTGGATGTCCCATCCCTCCTTCACCATCTCAATACCATCACCATCACCATCAGAATCCATGCACTCCCATAATGGCCACAAACTGTCAAAGTGGATCAATGGATCCCAACTGATATCAGGATCAACTTTATCAAGGTGTCATATCCCATGCAAGCCTGCGACAGAACTCCGGCGGATCACCGACAGAGCCACTGCTATTTCAAATAACCATTTCAAATAACCATTTCAAATTCTATTTTATATACTTCTCCTGTTTTGTTTGTATCACATATCATTGATTGATTATCTTACTTACTGCATACTCAGTACTCTGCAGGCTCCACCATAGTTTACCTTGGTTACTTAGTTACTATAAAACCTAGATACCATCTTTGATTATTGCATTGTTACTTCTCCAACTCTCTCAACTCCAAGTCCCCTTTGTCTCTTACTTCCAGAACTCCGCCGGACTCCACTCTTATTATCGTCTCCTTGTAAATTGGACAACAGGTGTAGAGAAGGGTGCAATCTCTTATATATTGAAGCCAAGTCCTTTACCGCATCGGAACTCTGTCAGACACCACTGCAACTCCGCACTATGAGATCAGTTCATAACACAAGGTCACTTTGATCATTGATGGTGGGTGTCAAAGGTTCCTTGGGTGTGATCAGTGGAGCTGCAATCACATCTGGCTAGTTTTGAAGGCCAGTAGTGTTCTGTTCAGCTTTGGGTTTTCATCCATGGCCCATATTGAAAATTTGATGGTGTGAAATCTATGTTTTTATTGTGCAAGATTGGCTTATTGAATTTTATCCATATTGCAGGATTGCTATCTACTCATCAAAAGGAGATGATATCTCTGATTCTGTTGTGGCATTTGCTCCTTTGGCATCATCCCAGTGCAAGCCTAATGTCTGTTCTTGGTACTTCTGAATAGAGCTGTAGATCAATTTGAGCTGAGACCATCCCACATCAACAACATAAAAAGAAATAATTAATGGATTAATTACAGCTCACCATTTTGTTTTACACATCTTGCCTGTCTTTGTTGGACCAGAGCTATGGTGTGTTGTGATCTCAATTGCAGCAGAATTGAAAGTTCTCATCTTAAACATCCCTCCATCACCTATCTCTGATTTGTGTTGAAGCAAGTAGGCCAGCAGCACTTTGGTTTCTTCTTCATTCCACTGTGCAGTTTGTCCCCTAGTTGTTGGAGCAGCTGCCATGACCATGGTAGCAATTTGAGCACAAAGAGAAGTGAGAGTCAATACTGAAGCCCAAAGATGTCATTTTTGAGCAATGTCCATACAATAAAAGATGATCAATAGTGACAAGTCATTTCAAGCTCCAACAGAGGAGTATTCTGGATGTACATGCAGGCAGGCAGGTGTGGCCTTTTACACACTGTATCCAAACAAGCTCTAAGTGGCCATAATTGTAGAGGGTAGAGTGTACCTATGACTTGTATGGGAACTGCTGACAAATAATAATATTTTTTACTTTATTTTATTTCTCCACAACTTACCAAGCCCATAGGGTGACATCTAATTTAAAGTTTAGAGGCTGTTCGGCAACACAGATGAGCGATGTTTTGAGATGTGTTCTCAGTACTGCCAAGGAGCCGGGATGTGACACAAATGTGACAGTGCTATCAGTCAAATCTCGAATGCAAACTCGCAGTTCGTCCAACAGTCCACAAGCCAATGAGACACCACTGCTACCTCCTAATAGGAAGAAATCTAGTCAGGCCACCAAGGCTGATCCACAGGCCAAGGCTAGCAAGAAGGCCACTGAGCCGAAATGCGAGTGGACTCCAGATGAAGATGAGCACTTGATCTTGTTTCTCCTTTCCGAGATTGCTTCTGCTGCCGATGGTGGAAATTTCAAGAAAGTTACCTGGAATGCTGCAGCCATAGAAATGGCAAAGATCCCAACAAAAGGTCCTAACAAGACAGCAAAAGCATGCTCCTTGAAATATGCTCGGGTATGTACATCTATATGATCTTCTATCAAGATTATTGAACATTGATTAGCTTCGAGTGAACTACAAACAAGTTGGCACTCTTAAGGGCTTATCGGGGCTTGGGGAGCGATATACTAAAGAACTGGGAATGAATATTGGCGTAGGCAAGCAACAGGTCTGGGATGAATATGTAAAGGTGTGTCCTGCTTCTCGATTAATATTCAGGGTCTGATGAAATTTGCTAGCAAAACCCTGGAGCGAAGTTGTATGCACACAAGGGATTCTCACTGTATGATATTATGACACCCCTCATGCCCAGCCTTGCAACAGGCACCAATGTGTATCGTCTGTCACAAGGGACTCGCGGAGCAGCTAGTGCAACACTATTGCATGACTTTGAGCCTGGGGAGGTGGCTGAGGGCCATGGGGTGAATAGTGCTAGGGATAGCCCCCCTGCTAGTGATCACGGCGCTGCAAATGATGGATCCAATGGACTGCACCCTCAATCTCCACAATCTTCATCACCACACCCACCTCCATCATCTCAGCTTCCTTCATCACCAACAGTGCCCTCCATGCTTGAGCTTCCTCCACCTACCTCAGATGCACCAGGTGATGATGTACATGCTTCTTGTGCAACTGGTTCTCAAGCATCTGTATCTCATATGTCTACTACTCATACAACCTCTGCTACATCTGTGTCTACTGCATCCAAACGTAAACAGTCTGCACTCAATGCCTCACAGTCTAATTCTTCGAGCAGCAAGAAACAACATACTACGACAGGTGCTGTTGCCTTAAATGGCATCAAAGAGTCTCTTGATGCCTTTAACAGCACTCTTGGACGTAGCCTTCTCTTGCAACCAGAACAGGCACGTGCAGATACCTCACCAGAGCGCCGTTCAAAGGCCATGGATCTTCTTCAGGAGTTGGAGAGCTACCTCGACGATGATCATATGGTTGCGTTCATTGACTTGTTCAAAGCGGATACAGCTGCTGCAGATGCGTACTTGGCCATCAAACGTGATAGCCTACGAAGGAAGTGGGTTGAGAAGCAATTGATTGATCATCTCAGTTTTCCTCCCATGCCTGCCTCTGATGTTTTTTGATGTTCCGAATGCTGACAATGTTGAAATAGTGTTACATATACTAGTACATGTAGAATCAGTAGAATCAGTATGTTGTACATCTTGATATGAGATTATATTTCTTTCCTGGCCCTACTCTCGAGCAATTGCTGATATTGTATCCACATATGTCCAGCAATTTCATCCCTCCTTTTGTCAGCATCTCTCTTCTCAGCTTGCCCAGGTGGACCTTCTGCCAACTGTCCTTCATCTCCAGCTTGGAGATCGAGTTCATCAATCTCTTGATCAGCGAATTCTGATTCGTCAAGAAAGCCATCAAGTTCATCTTGATCATATTCACGAATTATGTCATGAAGTGCTGCAAGTGCTGCAGGAAGGCGTGCTTGTATATCCAGTGTGAGATCAGGGTTATGTTGCAGAATGGCAAACTGATTTTTTAAAATACCAAACATTCTTTCAATAATGTTGTGTGCTGATGCATGACAAAGATTAAATATTTCTTTTGCATTGACTGGGCTAATTAATATATAAGAAGGAGAAAGTGATGAATATAAAATGCAATGCACCGAAGGTTTGCGCGACCCCATTCAGCAAGATGATATCGAACACCTCGATATGGAGTGAGGAGTGATGAAGCAAGAGGAAAGCCTGCATCAGCAAGGTAGTATTTGCCAGGTGGTACTGTTAAATCTGTGATACAAGAGTTGAGGAACATTGTCGTGTCTGAAACAGATCCCTCCCAGCCAGTAGAAAAATATGAAAACTTGTGATCAAAGGTACATCCAGCAAGACAGTTTTGTGTAACAAGGCCTTTGCGATCGCGAGCCAATGCTCGCTCCTCTGCTGTACCAGAGCTGAGAAAGTGAGATCCATCCATTCCACCCATCACGTCCTTGAAAAATGGATGAAACTTTGTGTTCTCAGTAATATATGGAGAAGGAGGGTCATTGGCTCTGGGCATGTGAACAAAGTTGGTATAGAGGGGGCTGGACAAGAATATGATAAGCATCTTCGTGAAATACCTGCGATATAATTAGTAGAGTAGTGTGCTTTTAAAATAGAGCAACATGCTTTGAAATTGTATCAGTCGAGCATTGAAAGCGTTCTGCAACATGACGTATAGATAATCCAGTAACACATCTGTATAAGAAAATAGCAAGCTGTTCTTCCAATAACACACCCCGAGAGTGCTGTACTCCAATTGTTTGAAGATATGAGACTAAGAAGTAAAAAACATGTTTGTGTACACCTAGCTCACACCGAATGCACTCAGGGTGGCCCTGCAGAAGCTCTATGACCCAAGCAGCCCCAGAAAGAGCCGATGTATGATACGGAGTTTTATTATAAAGATGTGTCATGAATGATACTACAGCAGCTATGGTGGCATTGAGGATAAGGCCAGCAATTCACAAGATGAACCCCCGCCTCTGAACACGATCCATGGGCTATGGCAAGAGGAAGGTGATAAGGAAGATAAGGACAATCGACATTTGATCGACATTATTACAGTGATAAGAGTTACTTCCCAATTAGGTGGAGTGACAGTATTTCAAATCCCGCACACCTAATTTTGGATGACATTCGTGAGTCAGACATGAATTTTGGTTACCGAACAGCCTCTTACATTTGCCACTGTTTGGCACGGGATGTCCACACCCGAAGGCTGACTGGTTTGGAGTCTGATAGATCATCTTCCTCCTCTTCGGCATCGCCGGAACATGTCTTTGACATGTCTACAGCAGAACCGAACTTCTTTATTTTCATCGGAGCATCTTTTTCACCCATGCCTGACCTATTAGCTTTATCGCACAATGTTCCCAGAGCCCGATTGTTTTGAGCATGTGAGAGCTTTCGGTCATTGTTTGCTTTTTCGAACAGCGGACCATGTAATTAGCAAACTGTTGTAGACTAATTGTTAATTTTTTTGCATATCAGCCATCATCAAAAATAATTTTTACAAGCCAAATCCACCGCTCCCCGGACCCTGCACAAAAGTGTCACAATTACCATAGCGTTGTCCGCCAGATCTCCAGCTCTGAGCCCCAGTCGGATCCCAGTCAATGAGAATGCAACTGATAGCGACGTCCAGCACTGTCCTACCCAGCTGGCATGTGATCACCGGCCTGCTGGCAAGATGGGGAAGAGAAGCTCGAATATAACTTGTCTGCTTTGGCGATCAGGCGCACATAAACATCAGGTCGTAAGTACCTAGATGCTGTACTCGAAATTTGGATGCCAGGTTTCAAAACTCGAGTAGATACATATGGCAATCTTGAAACGGGCCGAGTGTTACCGATGGAATCTCTCAACGCTGGTGAATTCAAAATACATCATTTACCAGTCTTTGGGCTACGTGCAAAATCAATTATCCTATTACCCAACTCATTCAGGATTGGGAGAATTTCGGGTTAGACGGAAGTTCATCCTCTCTTCACTTTTTGCTGTACTCGATTCCACCACGTGTTCGACCCAAATAGAGTTTTGGCTTCCATGGCTGATGCATATGGGTTACTAATACTAAGGCCTTGTACTATACCCCCAACTTGAACGAAATCTCAAATGATGGTGAAAACTTCACAGGTCAGATCTTCCGAGTCACTTTACTTCATACTATGCATGTAGGTGACACAAAATTTTGGTTAGATCAGACCGATCTGTCAAAAATCAACCAGTGTAAGATCGACAGCTCAAACCTGAACTCAAGGCAGTGCACTACATATGTACCCCATCATTTTAGCGCTCATCCTATGGATCGCGATTCTCGATTCCTGTGACATCAGTATGATCGTCGATGCAAAAAGATACCATATGCATAGGTATTTGATGAAGTTACCTGTCATGACGCCGATTAGCAGCTCCCGGTGCGCTCGTCTTCCGCTTGTTATCGATCACGATTACTTACGTTTACCATGAAAGTATAACCCCATTATGCTTCCTGACACACTGTCTCAAGCTCTCCATCTCTCGTATAAACCAACATAAAATCTGCACCCCTTAACAATCCTATCAGCTTTTCCGAGATGACCCTGTTCGATCCTCTTCACCTTTTATGTGTCGTCATCATCGTCGTCTTCACTCTTTTCATCTGGTTGCATACATCTTCCTCAACGTCAGTTGGCTACCCTCCTGCTGTTCGCGTTCCAGTACCTTGGATTGGCCATGCCATTCAATATGTCCAAAACCCCATAGACTTCTTGAATCGTTGTCGGTAAGTCTGTCAACTTCTACGCTGCTGATGATTCTTTAATGATGGCACTACGTCAGATTTCATTATGGCCCGGTATACAGGATCTTAGTTGGTGGCTTGCGCATCACAGTGGTGTCGTCCACAGAAACTATCACAAGCTTCTTTCGCGACCAGAACAGAGTTCTCAATGCTGCCGAGCAGAACATGCAGATGTTTCGCGCCGTCGCAGAGATCGATATCAATCATAGGTATCTCTATGAAGTGACGGATCGGATGCTGTTTCCAATAATCGCAGACTGCCTCTCTAAGACTTCCTTGGAGACTTTCACCGCTGATTTCACTCAGCACTTCCTTCGATTCTTGGAACCGTACTTGGCCGCGACCACCGCGACCACGTTACCCCTCTTCGACCTGGTGAGTGAGGGGATGTATCAAGCTGCCTCCCTCGCCATATTTGGCCCCCTCTTTCCGGTCGACTCTCACCGAGATTTCGCATTACTAGACGGGAACGTCCACATTCTTGTGCTCCAAATACCCTTCGTTGCCAGACCTGCCATGCGCGCCCGTCGCCGTCTTCTCTCCAAGGTTTCAGCATATATCAAGAATGGATGGCGCTCGGAAGGGGGGGGCTATGTCGAAGGCGCTTCAGAGCTTGCGTCTGGGTGTGTTCGCGTCCTCAAGAACTCGAATCTCAGTGACGCCGACATCGCGGCTGCCTTCCTTAGCTTCATGTGGGGCGTACATGCCATGAGCATGCGCTCGGCGTTCTGGGTCGTAGCCCATCTTGTTACGCACGAGAACGCAATGGAGCGTGTTCGTCAGGAGGTGGATGAGGCTATTGCTTCGACGCCGGGTGGCCTTCGTGTCTTCCTCGATCAGCCAGATGCACTGAGTGCAACACGCCTCCCTCTCCTTGATTCGGCGGTCAAGGAGACTGTACGCCATATCACCGTAACGGGCGGAATGCGAGAGGCGATGGCGGATGTGGAGATTCGGGGAGCAGATCAGACATATGTCGTTCAAAAAGGAGAATTCGTGCTAGCTTATTTGCGGTACCAGAATCACGATGAAAGTGAATTCCCCGACCCTCACGCGTACAAATTCGATAGATTTGCAAAAGGTGAAAAACGCCTTCAGAATCTGGCGCGCATGAACTGGGGGGGAGGCACACATTTGGTACGATCCACGTTTTTGTCCCGTATATGCTCGCAGCTTACCATTCATTGGCAGTGCAAAGGCCGCCATTTTGCTCAATTCACACTGAAGTGTATAGCATCGTCATGCTTGCATCTTTTTGACATAACACCAGTCACAACGACACTCGGGGCAAGCACCACGCCTAACATTAGTCCCCGGAGTGTGGGGGTACTTCGGGCTGATGAGGGTTGGCTGGTTCGAGTACGTCCCCGTAGATTCTAGAACTGCTGCATTCGGACTGGTATGGTGTTGACATCATTCATAAGTTATTTAAATTAAGTTATTCAGAGAACGGCTTAGGCATGATCAATTGTACTCTATTCAGACTCTATTCACATTTTCTCAAGTCCTGGTAAAATAGCAGGATAAAACTAATCAGCAACCCCGGGTTATCCCCTAATTGGGCTGCTGGCTGAAAGAATGGGGGTTGCAGCCTTCGCCGCTGGCCGGCCGACGTCGGTCAGTCACGTGTACATATCTTTCCAAACCCTCTCGAGAAGATCGTCTCCCAACCACTACCGAGACCGACAGATACATTACCCACACGAACAATTCATCATGAGGCACAAGCTGCCATACGGCAACTTACGACGCACATTCAAACTCGCGAACAACTTGATACCCTCCTAGATCAAGTTGATACTATCGCGTGAGTGTCTTCTACCTTTATCCTTACGTAATAATGATACCAAATGTGTAGTCAGAGCCAACATAATGGCTACCATGACCCTCCCGTCATTCGCCGTAAAGGCCGCCCCCTCACGCAGCGTCTCACTGGTGCCTTGGAGGGTCGAGCTCGAGGTGGCGGCGCCAGGACCATCTCAGCAACAGGCAGTCAGGCAGTAGCTGGAAGGAAACAAATAATGAGGTGTGGAATTTGCCGGGAAGCTGGTCACAATCGAACAACTTGGGGCCCCTCTCCGAAACCAGTAGACAGTTCAAATAATACATCCGTCATTGCATTATATAAGCTAACGAACGGTCGAACGGCCGGTCGACGGTGGTTCGTTCGGTATTGCTTCTCTTGACACCCAGGTTGTCAGCGAAGGAAGGGTTGCTGATTAGTTTTATCCAAAATAGCATTGTGGTCAAATGTAACTCAACATGAATCTTCTGAGTTTCTCTCTTTTTGATTGGAAAACTGCGATGGCAAGCCTTGCGCTTGTTCCCATGATTGATACTTATCAGAATACTGTGTGAGCGCTCCGCGAGTTACGAAGGTGAGTTAAAAGTGAAACTTGAAAAGAACCTTCAATATGGGAGTTAAAACGCCGCCGTCCGAGTCTGAGCTACCAAGAAGCAACAACTGCAATAGATTAAAGCTCAGTTGACATCAATCGTGGTGTACGGTGTCGGAGCATGTGGACATGTCAGAATGGTAGCTACTACATACATAATACTTAGTTTGTAGTATGTAAAGTCGGACGCTTCAAGCCGATATTCAAGTTCATTGTAAGATCATGATGGATATAAGGCTGATGTAAGTCCGACTTTACATCAAAATGATGCTTTATAAGGACTCGCCCTAATTAATATAGACTCGGCGAACTTATGAGCCATTGCCTGGTAGTTCATAGGAACTATTTTATTGGTCTGCATGCCTTATACTATGCCTACCCCATTTTACAACCCGTTCAATTTTTTGTTGAGTTTTTGACTCAAAGGTTACTATGCAATGTAAGGAGCTCCGGCCGCATTGCCAATGTTAGTCGTTCAATTGCTGTTGCCGAGCAGCGCATAGAGTGTGGGCATACATGTGCACAAGCCGGAGAAGATCCCGATTTCAATCCTTCGGGAAAATATTTAATCGTCCAGCAATGAAGATGAGTAATTAACTTGAACCTCGGAGAAGAAGCTCCACTCGCATCAGAACCACCCTACACTGGAACCGGCACCTGATCGGCATCCCCTTGGGCCCTTATATCTCAACGCTTCAGTCTTCCAGCAGCAATTGCTTAGCTACTACAGTGTACCTCTACTACACATAGCAATATATCCTCGAATTTTGACAGAGAAAAAAGCATTATTGACCAAGTCCTAGCGGCCGTTTTGAGGGAGAATCATTCATTGTCGCGCAGCCGAGTTGTGACGGCTAAAGTGTGGTAGCAAACATAGCCTGATGCCAAATCCAGAAGTTAAGTACTAAATCAGAGTACAGCACACCTCAAAGTCTTGGCACAGGCCGCCGCACCTTAGGCCCAGGCCTCATGCCGAATTGTTACTCGTGAATGACCCACAGTTAACGGGAAACATTATCCGATAATCAGGGTGACAATTGCGCGCTCAAATTGAGGTCTTTCTATATGGATCACATGGGCGTCAAGAAACTCCACAAGAGATGCATGGAGAGCTTCTGGAGAGTTGCGGATTCATCGAGGTAAACACGGAAAATCATTGTCTATTTCTCTATAAAAGGGCCCAAGAACAGGTTCTGTTGTTCAGCATCATCTGCTTCATCTTCTTTAGCCAACAAGTGCACCCTCCAGCTTTAGAATATGTACTCTACCAGTGTTTCTCTTGTCTTTTTTGGGCTCCTTGCAGCCAGCATGAATGCTCAAGCTGCTACCGTCGAGTGGTTCAAGGACCGTAGTTGCGGTGGGACGCCATCTCAGACATATCAAGTCGGTTGTAACACCTGCGTTGATCCTCCCCTCGGTGCATCCAATACCTTCCTAGTGAATGTGATCTTGGTTACTCACCCGAATTTTCCGTAGATTGGTACGCAATACGGGTGTCGGGAATTAGCAGCAACCAGCGCGTCACCATGCATAACCAGGATAAATGTACGACTGGGTCGCAGGTGGCACAATGGTACGGGAACAACTGCGGTGTTGCCGGAGCCACCGCTCTTCGTTCATTTTGGGTCGCATGCGAAGGCCAGAAGTTGTGAGTCTTGATATTTTCCATATGAACTGTCTCGTCGGGGTTTTTTTACATGAGTATTTTCATAGGTCCGAGAGCTCGGCATCCTGAGCTGGCACAAGCGACTGCATCGAAATATATGTTGACAAGTTTTGCCATCTTGAACGGAGGATAGCCCAAGTTGAATCGTAGTCATGTCTGTAACGTTTGTCAAGTTGTCACGATTGATTTTGTTTGTTTGACGACTGAACTTTGTGTGTGACTACTGTCGTGAGGTTCTGATTGGTACCTTCGTGTCATCGGCTACACCATGAGTTCTGAGCAAAGAATAAGAGACTTCCTACATTCACCACAGGAGAGAGGGGATATCGGATAGATCTGCTCGATTTCAGTCGGACGTATTACATTTATCGCCCACTAACGGTTTCTTGGAGGCAGCGCATGATACGCCTGTAGGCGCGAGAGCAGTTATGCGTTCTATGAGTGACGTAGGCATCAATAATCAAAGAGGAAAAAGGGCGCAGATGACGAACTAGCAATGATACAAACTCTAAGGACCAAAGGATTTGAGTTCACGACGAGCACGGGAGAAGCGACCTGGACGATGGTGCATGCAGTGGCTACGAGAATGGAGAGTTGCATACTGACATGCAGGAGACAAAGATTAAAAAAGCAAGTTGACGAAAAAAGACGCAGGAACGACGTCAAGCTCTGACCGAGACTTGATCATGGAGACCATATAGCTCGGTGACTCCCTACCGCCAGTCAGGATTCGTTAGTCTGTGCGATTTCGAGCAGTAGGATGAACAATGTCATATACAACTGGTAAGAGGATTGATCCATTCAACTGCGACAGGATTGGGTCGGTTCAACTAAGATTCGGTTCTTAACAATGTTATTGAAGTTGGTAAATTCGCAAGGAAAGGACCTCTGTACTAAACATGGTTCACGAACCTTTAGCTGCTTTTCATTGATTTTGCCATGCGATGCTTTCCAGCAGATTCACACGGTTTAAACGTTTACTAGTCGTTCGCACAGGAGCAGAGTCGTGACGTGAGGCCGTGATGCCGCCAGTGTGACTCCAAAACTCCATTAGCCTTTTTCGACCAAGTGCACTGCTTACCTTTCATTGTTTCAAAAAAAAAAAGAACATCTTCGAATATCGATACCACTCCAGCCTCACTAATCTATTCCGAACCTTCTTGGGGCACGCGGATCCTGCTTTCTTTCCAGTCAAAGACTCAAAGATGGTACTGTATCTTCAAAAGAAGTCAGTAAACCCTCAAGTTGGACTTGGATATACACTGGCAGTGAACGAAAGGTTGAGCTACGCGGTGCACCGTTGGGTTCGGAAGATCGCTGTACCGCCCGTGACGTGTCGATGTCAAGAAAGTTGTAGTACGAAAGAGATGGAAGCTGGTTAGCCCATTAATATTATAGATATATCCATCGCTGATAAGTACAACTCGGTTCAGGGTTCCCAACCCAAGAAGGGATACTAGGTCTTCGTTCTTCCTCCATCTGACACAGGACTACTCCTTCCTGTGGGTCAGAGTCGATCGAACTTAAAAACTGCCAATTCAAACTTGAATGTGAACGACCACGTGACGTCGACGGATCTCATTGGGAAATTCGATCGTGACCATGTTTGCACCTGGCTTACATAAATTATTGAAAATATACCAAAAAAGGGAAGAGAGGGAAGAGAGAAAGAGAGGCCTCTGCCATACTATTGCTCATAATTAGCAAAAAAAAATGGATTTCTGAGCCAGTGAGGTACAGTTTTAACTCTACACTTGTGCATTAAGGATTGAGATTTATAGTTAACAATATATAAGCCTACACTTCTAGTGGTCCCCATCTTAGATGCCTCACAACCCACAGTCTTACATGCATATCTACTCCCCTGCCCATGCACCCCAGCTCAAGCTGGACATCCACACCTATCCCTGTGCTTATTGGCATGCACCCTGCACTGGCACCTGCTGGTCCTGCCCACACTGCTTGCATGCCCTCAGTCCTGTGCCTCTCATACATCCCCTGGCCACATGCACCCACCAAATTACCTGTCAACTCACATCCACTCATGCACTGCCCCATGCACCCCCCAAATACCCAGTCCAATGAGCCTTAGACATTTGTGTGGGTTGAAGTGAAATATGTAAATGGTCATCATTGAGTATAAATTCATAAGTCATTTGATATTTATAAGTTGAACAATTCCTTCATATTGGTGTGCTTTTATGTTATTTCTTATCATCCATGTTCAAAAGTAAGAACCAGTAAATGAGAAATTTGTCATTATGGCCTTATCAGTTGTAAACTAGAGGGAAAATTTTGCTAAGTAACATCAATAACACCTTGAAACACAGATATTTATGCCTTTATATGTCAATCAGGCCTTGGGAAGTTGCAGAAGAAGACTCAGAAGACTTGCAGAAGACAGTTGGGGGGTGTGGGGATAATTGGTCATTATGTAAGGTAGCAGCTGCAACCTTAGGTAAGTTTATAGCTTGCTATCATTATGTAAGGTTGCAGCTGCTACCAGGTGCAAACATCTTCACAGTGCCAATATGACTGACTCTTCAAGCCTTGTGACACATGACAAATTTGAAGAGATGAAAACCTGAGTTTCCGAAATTCCCGATCAGTCCCACCCATCCTGTCTGTCCCAAGTAGCTCATGTCACATCATAGCCACAAATTTGGACCAAATCTCATGCTTTCACTGTGCAACCTCCATCTGTTTCCCAACCAAGGCCTAAGTATGAACAGCTATTCCTACCACTGTGAGTTGTCATTTTCTTTCTTTTACAGCTGATTTCATTGACATACAGAATCGTGATTGGAGGAAAATTGAGCTTTGGCTCTATTTGTATGGGACCCCATGACACCTCTGCAGGTAATACTGAGTAGTCTGCATCATGTTCTCCTTCTGTCCCTTGTGAGTGCACTATGCCTCACAGGACAGTTTCATGGGACCTAAAGGCCCAAATACCAGTGTTATATTACAAACAACACTTCAGCATCAAGGACGTTTGTGGAATAATTGGTGTCAAGAAGAGTCTTGTATACAAGTCACTTGACCTGCACAGATCATATGGTGTTGCATATGATCATCATTCTCATAACTCTGGACAGAAGCATTTGTTGACAGTTACTGATATGAGATTTGTCCACAACCTTTTGGCACAGCACCATTGCAGCTACCTGGATGAGCTACAGAATAAGCTATTTGGCCAACACAGCATTTGGACTTCAGTGCCCACATTGCTTAGAACTCTCTGCTGCCTTCACTTTTCCTACAAGCATGTCTCTGCCCATGCTATAGAATGGAACAAAGTTCTGTGCTCAGATTTCATGCTTATTACAAACTGATCTTGTAGGATGGAGTTACAGCAGTGTTCCGATGGAGTTCCAATGTGACAATGGACTTGGCTTCAATCTATAAGAGATTGCACCCTTCTCTATGCCTGATGTCCAATTTACAAAGTGACAATGATGAGAGTGGAGGTCTGGCAGAGTTCTGGGAGTAAGAGATGAAGAGAACTCAGAGTGAGAGAGTTGGAGAGGTAACAATGCAATAATCAAACTGAGGTAACAAGTGACAGTATCTAAGTTTTATAGTATGTAAGGAACCGAGGTAACTATGGCAGAGTACCAAGTGTGCAGTAAGTAAGATGATCAATCAATGATAAGTGATACAAATGAAACAGGAGATGGATATGAAATAGAATTTGAAATGGTTATTTGTGTTAGGACAACACTAAACACAGGGTCTAGCGCTGGCTCTCACAGTCAAACCCAACAAAAGAGGGATCTCGTAGTCTAAAGGCAGCCGCACGTTTAGTGGGTAAGCCTAAGAGAACTCGATTAGAGTCTCTAGGCGTAATATTAACCATTTATATACTACAATACATGAGCTAACAATGAGGTAACCGCGTGTGCTACATGAGGCATCAGATCCATGCTTGAATCATGAGGTGTGCGTGATGTTCGGACGCCATGTGTTTACCATGTGTCTGCTAACTCTATAATAACCACAACAAGTATAAATAAAAGGAAATGCGTAACTAAATAGTGTTAAATGTCTTTGGAAAATCGTACTCTTGACATCACCCCCTCTTTAGGGCTCGGATTCCAGACGAGACACAAGGCCCTCCGGAGTCTCGGTGTAGTTTTCGTACGGGCGGAATTGAAAGTGCGCCAACGATCTTAGTCGACGCGGGGCGGCGGGGTGCGTTCGGTGGAAGGCTGCGATAGCCTCCGTTGCGTGTTCCAGGTTTGCGGCGGGTTCCCAGGTGTTATTTTCCTCGGTATACCCTTGCCACTTCACCAAGTACTGCAGCTGGTTGCGGCGCAGCCTCGAATCCAGTACCTCTTCCACGTGGTACTCTAGCTCTCCTTCGATCTCTACGGGTGGCGGTGCTTCGGCTCACTGTTCTGGGATCTTCGATGCCGTGTGAGGCCTGACCCTGGATACATTGATCACCGGATGGATTTTGATCGATGTCGGTAATTTGAGTTTCACGGCGTTCTGGGATACGATCTCCGTGATGGGATAGGGGCCCAAGCGCTTTTCTGCTAATTTGCGCGAGGGGCGATTCATCTGCAAGTCCTCAGACTCCAGCCACACCTTGTCACCTACTTTGTACGTCGGAGCTTCTCCCCGTATCTGATCCGCGTACCTCTTCATCTCATCTCGTGCTTTTGTTAGCGCGGCGTGCGCCTCCTCGTGCACTCTCTTCATTCGCTCTGCGAAGTCATCCGCCGCTTCGACTTTTCCTTCCCTTCTCGGTTCAAAACCCATCCTGGGGTTGTAGCCATAATTAGCATAGAACGGCGATACCTGAATTGCTGAGTGGACGCGGTTGTTGTAGGCGAACTTGCCTAACGCAATCCATTCTGGCCAGTCGTCTTGCCGATGATTAATAAAGAGTCTCAGGTACTGCTCAACGTCCTGGTTGACTTGTTCGGTCTGTCCGTCAGTCTGCGGGTGATACGCCGTAGACGTTTTTGTTTGTATTTTCAATAATTTATTTAACTCGCGCATCAGCGCAGCTGCGAATTGGGGGCCCCGATCAGATATGATTGAATCTGGGAGTCCGTGGTACCGCCACACGTTATCGCGATATAATTTAGCCAGGCCCAGCGCGCTAGTCTCCTCCGTTGTGGGGATTGCGTGCATTTGTTTCTTCGCTCGATCAACTACCACTAAGAGCGCGTCATATCCTTGCGCCTCTGGCAGCCCCGTGATGAAGTCTGCGGAGATTGCTTTCCACGGCTCCTTGGGGGAGTCAATCGGTCTCAGTTTGCCCGCTGGAGGTTTTGGCACGTTTTTGTACCGCTGGCATTTGTCACAGCCGTCTACATAATCGAACACGAACTTGGTCATGTTCGGCCACCAATAATTACGGGCCACCAACTCCAAGGTCTTCCACCGCCCTGGATGCCCTGCAATTGCCGAGTCGTGGTGCAACTTCACGATCTTGCGTCTCAGCTGTACCTCTCTTGGTACGTACACCTTTCCTCTGAACAACACCAGCCCCTGCTCTTCGCTCCATTCCTCTGTCCTCAGCCGTTTCGTCAGTGATCTCTTCAACTCTTCCACTGCCTTCACTACCGACTCGTCCCACTCCTTCGCCTTCCGCACTCTGCTCAACAACTTCTCCTCAGAGCCTTCGATCAACAAGTGACCGTGCTGCGTTGCCTTGATTGCGAAGAATTCCGGCTTAAGCAGTGTCACGTCTTCGTTGTCGTGCTCCCCGTCTCTCTTGAAGTCTGGTCTCCTGGACAGAGCGTCGGCCTTTCCCATTGCCGTGCCAGGTTTGTTGACCAGCTCGAAATCAAATCTTGATAAATAAAGCACCCACCGCGCTTGCCTCTGATTCAACTTCTTTGACGTCATGAAGTATCGGAGATTGGAGTGATCCGTCTAGATCTCGATCTTATGCGTCGCACCCTCTAGATGGTGCCTCCATGCTTCCAACGCCCTGATGATGCCAAGCATCTCCCGATCATGCACGTCGTAATTTCGCTCGACGTCATTTAATGACTTGGAGATGAAGGCGCACGGCCTCCACTTTCCGTCCTCCGTCTTCATCGACAACACCGCCCCTGTCGCTACTCCAGAAGCGTCCGCTTCGACTCGCAAGGGCTTGGAAGGATCCGCGGTAGCAAGGATTGCGTTCCGTGTGAAGAGCGCCTTGAGCCCGTCGAACGACTCCTGCTCTGCTGTCCCCCATTTCCACTTCTGGTCCTTCCTCAATAATTTATTCATGGGCGCGGCTACCTTGGCAAAGCCTTCAGCAAAGCGTCGGTAGAAATTCGCGAGACCTAGAAAGCGTTGAATATCTTTCACTGATCTCGGAACCGGCCACTCCTCTATCGCCTTCGTTTTTTCTTTGTCCATCTTGATTCCCGAGGGGGTAATGTGCAGTCCCAAGAATTCGACTTCATTGACTTCGAATTCGCATTTCTCTGGTTTCACGAATAGATCATTTTCTTCTAATCTTTTTAGCACCTCTTCTACAATTTCGTTATGTCCGTTTTTGTCCTTTGTAAATATCAAGATATCGTCTATGTATACTACTACTGACCCCTGGTCGATGAGGTCCTTCAGCACACCGCTCATCATGGTCTGGAACATGGCTGGGCTGTTGCAAAGTCCGAAATACATTACTAACGGTTCGAACGCGCCCCTGTGGGTCGTGAACGCCGCTTTCCATTCATCTCCTTCTTTTACTCTGACGTTATTATATCCCCATCTCAAGTCTAGCTTTGTAAATACTCGTGCGCTACCTACTCTGTCTATTAAGTCACCAATAAGCGGCAACGGGTAATTGTTTCGTATTGTCCATGCATTTAAGTATCTATAGTCCTGTACCATCCTCTTTTTTTTTGTCTTTCTTTGGGATGAAGAACACGGCCGACATCTGCGGCGACTTGCTCTCTCTGATGTATCCCTTTTCTAACTGGTCGTTCAAGAAGTCGTCGACTTCGCCTTGTTCTTGCGGTGAGAGCCTAATGTTTTTGGCTTTCTTGGGCTCGTAACCGGGTTTCATTTCAATGGCATGATCCCACGGCTTCCACTTTGGCATTCGTTCCGACGCTTTCTTTGAGAACACCTTCATCCACCTCCGGAACCTACGCGGAATCTTCGTCTCGATCTCCGACTCCGTCATTCGGATCTCAAGCTCCTCATCGCGCACCGGATTTGCATTCTCTTCCTGGATGATCTCCTCCAGGATTCCATCTCCGTCTGCCATCGTTCCTCCTGCTTGAATGAATGTGTCTTCGTCCTCTACTTCCTCGATTGTAGGACGAAACTTCTGTCGCTCGGCCAACTTCCGCCTGGCCCTATCCTTCTTTGCGGTTCTGATAAATACATTGCACTCCCGAGGGCAGCGCGTCATTCTAACCTCTCCGGTGTCCCAGTTGATGTCCGGGTTGTGCTTGCGCAACCACGGATGTCCTAGAATCACCGTTGTCTTTCCCAAATCACACACCTCAAAGACCGCCTTTTCTTTGTGGCCCCTGAATGATACCATCAGGACGATCTCTTCAGTGATCGAGCCGCCCTGATTCAAGGTTCCATCAATGTTGTAAACTCTGATTGGTTGATCCAGAGTTTGGGTCTTAAGTCCGCTTCGGTGTACGAATTCTCGATCTACAAAAAGTCCGGTAGCCCCGCTATCTAATAATGCCCTGACCGTGCAGGCGTCATGTGTATCTAAGGTAGTAATTGTAATGGGTATCATAATTTCATTTTTTACTTTATTCGATCTTACGAAATGTCGTACCCCCTCTTTAGGCTTGTCGGTATCAATGTCTGATTTAGTAACTATGGGTACATGAGGAATTAAGCACACCTCCGGGGCGCCAAGCCGAATTGAATCGGTCCCCTCACCGTTGTAACTGACTACTGTATCGCTATCTAAGCTTACTACTGTAGCAGTGTCCGTTTCTGTATCAGAGTCCATATTGTCTACTGTAAGTCCGTTGTACTTATTCTGGGAAGCGAGCGAGGGGGGTCTCACTGGCCTCCGGCGGGAAAATCCTTCTTGGCCTTTGTGTCGGCCTCCTCTGCTAACTTTGCGGTCCAATACCCGCGCAAGTCCTCGTAGTTCATCGCCCTGATGTCCAGGTGCGATCTGCAATCCGGGGCCATGTGTCCCGGCTTCCTGCACTTGTAGCAAATAAGTGGAGGGCGCTTCGCGCTCCTGTCCACGTCCATCGCATTTGGGTCGCGTGCTCGAGGGGGGTGTGCATTCCCCTGAGCCTGCTGGCCCCACTGTCTTGCTGGCGGTTGTTCTGCCACCCGGTGTGGTGCGGGCGCTGTTCACCCCGCCGCTGCTGTTGGTGCTGCTGATGCGGCCTTCTGTCCGAAGCGTCCCGCAAACAGCCTTTGTTCTGTTCTGGCTTGTCGCCATTGTCTGTCCATCCTCATCGCCTGTGCGTACCACTCGTCGATGGTGGTAGGAGGGTGGTCGAGATTGTTAAGCCGCTCTCGCAACGGCGCCTTCAAAGACCGCTTGAATTCATAGATCAGCGGGGTGTCAGAGTAGCCTGACTCGTGCGCCGCGATCTTGAAATTCTGGACGTGCTCGTCCGCGGTGTCGTCTCCCTGAACCATCGTGGTTAGCTGGAAGACTTTGGTGTCCCTAACGTTGGGATCGCCGAAAGATGATCGCAGAGCCGTCATCAGCTCCTCTGCGTTTGCAAAGGGCAGGGCTCCGCGCATCATCTGTTTGACTGCCACTTCTCGCCACTTCGCCGCTGTGCCGCCTTGGAGGTACGACAAGATCCAAATGATCTTGGCATCCTCAGATCGGAACTCGTCGGGTCGACCGTGCGTGTACATGTACACGGCCGTCTCGAAGTTGTCAAGCTCGTCGGACTTGCCAGAGAAGGGGAGTGGGGTGGCGACTTTGGGCGTGCGGAAAGACTTTCCGCTGGCTGTTGCTGACTCTGCGCGCGTTGCTTCGTCAGCACGCTCTTTCTCGCGTTTCTGCTCCATAAGGATCTCCAGCAGCTGGTCACGCTCAGCACATGCCTGCGCGAGGAGTTCCTCTAAGGATTGGATGGGGGGAGGTTCGATGGGGGCCGGTACATTGACGTTCTCAATGTTGGCCATGGAAAAGGGTGGAGGGAGGAGGATGAGTGGTGTGGGTGGTGTGGAAATGAGTCGGGGTCGTGGTGAATGGTCGGTCCACTCGCTGATGGCTGGTGAGGCTGAGCGATGGGCGAGCGGAAATGCAATAGTTCCCTGGAGCGGGCGCGCAACCCTGCTGTGCTCCTTGGGATCGAAAACTGGAAGTCGTCGCTTTTGAGGCAACGTGAAGAAGGTAAGGGCGAGGTCTCTTGCGTGACGATGAGCCGCGGTCAATCACACTACGCGCGCGCTCACAGAAGCGTCGGGTGGCGTCCCACGACGGTCTGTTGTCAAGTGGACCTCGGTCCGGTTGAGGGTTCGTTCAACGGGATCAACCCAGGTGAACGGTTGAGCTACGAGTGTTCAACGGCGTCAACGCCAGAGGAACGAGGAGGAGGGGTTGGGGAGGAATGTCGCGGGAAGCGAGCAGAGTGAGTGTAAAAAGTAGAATGGGGTCGGGCGTACTGTCGTCTCCACTTTACCTTCAGGACTATTGTCTGTCCGAAGTAAGTGCCGACGAAAGTGAATACACTCGACCTTGAGGGGAGCAGAAGTGTGAACGGTGGAAGGTCGAAGGCGTCTTGTCTTCAACGGTGGCAGCGCAGGGTTTGCGCGCGTCGTTTCAAGTGAGGCCCGGGTAAGAGTGATGAGAGAGTATAAGATGTGAGAGGGAGCGCGGAGGGAGGAATCGAGTTCTTCTGTTAGGACAACACTAAACACAGGGTCTAGCGCTGGCTCTCACAGTCAAACCCAACAAAAGAGGGATCTCGTAGTCTAAAGGCAGCCGCACGTTTAGTGGGTAAGCCTAAGAGAACTCGATTAGAGTCTCTAGGCGTAATATTAACCATTTATATACTACAATACATGAGCTAACAATGAGGTAACCGCGTGTGCTACATGAGGCATCAGATCCATGCTTGAATCATGAGGCGTGCGTGATGTTCGGACGCCATGTGTTTACCATGTGTCTGCTAACTCTATAATAACCACAACAAGTATAAATAAAAGGAAATGCGTAACTAAATAGTGTTAAATGTCTTTGGAAAATCGTACTCTTGACAATTTGAAATAGTGGCGGCTCCATCAGTGATCCGCCAGAGCTCCATCGTAGGCTTGCATGGGATATGACAATGCTCCAGATCAGCAAGGTGGTCAATGATCCTGATATGGTGATGTTTGTGGATGAGGCAGTGAAGAATGAGCAGACAAATGGGCAGAGGTATGGGTGGTCCTTGAAGGGAAGGAGATGCATCCAGAGAAGAGTTTTTGTTCATGGACAATGATGGTCTATCCTTCCAATCCTTACACTTGATGGCATCATCATGTATGATATTATCCCTGGATCAGTAACATCAAAACAATTTGTTCAGTTTCTTTGGGAGCTTATGGTATATATACACTGCCCTTATCATTGAGAGAATGCTCACCCAAGTGGACCTCCCAGATACCTTTGACAAATCCATACCCTGGCCCCTGCAGTGTTCTTATTCTTGACAATTGTAACATACACCATGCTGAAGAGATTTGAGAGCTTGTTGAAGACCAAGCTGGTGAGCTATGTTTGATTTCACCCTAATTCTATAATAACAGTTTTCTCTTGGTTCAGGATGCAAGTTCACTTTCCTTCCACCCTACTCCCCAGACTTGAACCCAATCAAGCAAGCCTTTTCAGCCATCAAATCATACCTACATCAATTTTATCAAGATATTTCCCTTTCTGTAATTGGTGCTGCATGTTGAAGCATAACTCCTGAAAAAGCATGGGGATTATTTCGCTCATCAGGATATGTTGCATAAATGTAGCTTCAAATTCTGATCATAGTCTAACATTGTAACAATTGATGTGATATGTACAATAATAACTACAGCTTGTGGAATGCAGACAATATGTAATGATGAACAGCAGCCAAGAATAAAAATAATGAGTGGAGGTAATGTTACAGCATTGGTGTAGCAAGTAGCAAGGAGAGTGTCACCTTACACATCAGAGTCCTTGTTGAAAATTCCAAGTTGATTGTATGCAAGTTTGGGAATGTGATTTGGAGGGAGTTGTTCCATCTGACAATGGAGAGGGCAATAGAACTACCATCCATAATCACAAGGTGGAGCATCTGGGTCCTCAGGCTGAATTGCACTCCCAAAATATGAGGTGCTGCCAGATCCATCATTCCATTGCTTTTCAAAGTGGTATTTCTTATCATCATCATCAGTGGCAGGTGGGTCAGTCACTTTGCGCTTTGAGGATGTTCTAGCAGCTGGTCCAGCCCACCAGGATTCAGCACCATGCTTCAAGCACATCACATCACCACATGTAATACCAAGCTCCATAAGGTCTTCAGTTTTGATGAGGTGGAGGATATCAGGCCCAAAACCTTTATTGTGCAGCGACCATTCATGGGATGAAGCATGAACAACACCAAGATGGTCCTCAGCATATTTGAGGTAGCATGTGAGCTTCATTGGAGTGTAGACAACAGGAGGGACACTGAAGATACTTGGGGTGGGGTTTGAGGGGGCAGTGTTGGCAGGAGTGGGGTTTGAGAGTGTTCAGCAGGAGTAGAAGGTGCCTTGGCACCAATGACAGTAGCAAATGCAGAAAAAATAGCAGATATATGCACAAGATCAGAGCTAGGAGCAGTTGTAGAAGACATGCTGCTGCCATGTCAGCCATAGTAGGTGGGAACAATAGATGAAGAGGCAATTTTGGGAGTCAAATGTCTCAGTGTTTGGTGGTATGTCTACTATAGCAGTCCCATCATACTCCATAAAAAATTAGTAGTAAAGAAACATATCAGAACATCAAGCTCACCAAGGCATGGACCCATTCATCCATCATGAAAGGCGTGAGGCCAACACTTTCACTTGTGATAGCATTGATATAAGTATAACTAGAATCGTGATCATTCCCCCAACATTTTTCCAGTTTGAGTCGAAAACATGCAAGCTCTTCATCTTTTTTACTCATCCCACTTTCTTTGAGGTCCTAATTCAACATGATCATAGGTCCAGCATGTCACAGGACAGTGGACAGGTGCAACAAACCTTGTCATCAGTGCTCTCTGATTCACTCATTGAATCCCGCAGTCAAATCAATTGTGAGAACATGGATATATGCATTAGAAGCTTCAGCACATACCCCTTTCCATACCTGCTTGACTTCTTCAAGGTCCAACCAAACCATAACCTTCTTTGGCCTTGTGCCACACTTATCAAGCACAACACACTTCTCCACAAACTTTGTATACTCCTCTACACTTTCAATATCTGTAGCATCAGATTTACTAAGGAGACAATCTGTAAATGCCAACAATGCAGAACAAATCATAGCGCACACTTTTTTAGTTCCACACTTGATGCAAAACTGCTTTCAATCCACAGCATTGTATTTTGATGCATTCCTTGAGCAGGGCCTTGAGGTAACTTTTGTAACTGTCATTTGTAGGTTTGAAGAGAAACTCAAAGTTTTTGCTTTTCATATCTTTCTTCAGAGCTTTAGTTGTTTTAGATGTTTTCAGCTTCTTGGTGTTTGATGCCATTGGTGCAGTGGCTACAAAGGAGTATTATACAGTAACATCGCAAGTATGAGAGCAATGAGCAGGTTCTGGTTCCATACTACCATTATGAGATATGTCAGATGGAGGGGATGACATGGCTGGAGAGAACAACAAGCGAACAAATTACTTTGAAGAAATTGGATGCAGGTGCCATGGGTCCCATACAAATAGTGCCAAGGCTCAATTTTCCTCCAATCACGATTCTGTATGTCAATGAAATCGGCTGTAACTCATCAATCTAATGAAGCTTGTGGTCCCATCAGTAGCAATGACAATACTAACTAGTAGAGTGCTCTTCCATACTGATGATAGCTGTTACAATTGTCTGGTCGTCGTCAGGATACCGCCAGTTTTCTTTTTTCTATTGTCATATCGTCTTCCTCTTCTTCCTCCTAGTGTATTGTCTTGCTTCTTCTTCTTGTGATATATCTGAAATGCTTCCTTCTTTTTGTTCTATCATTCTTCTGCCCTTTTCTTCGGACTTCTTTATCTAGCAACTTCCGTCCTTTTCTTCGGACTTCTTTACCTAGCATAGCCTCGTCCCCATGTATATAAACAGTAGTACAAAGGTCCAAGCTCGCCAGCTTGACCTAAGCAATCTAAAGCTTGTACTTGCTCAACTCAGAACTCGGCTAGCCCAGAAAGCCTCTGGGACTAGAAAACCAGACGAGCTACTCGAAGGCCTCAATCAAGTAGTAGACGACGACCGACCCTTGTTGACAAGTATAAGCCCTTGTCCTAACAATAGCAATGGCTGACATGCAAGCTAGCTATCCTTTCTATAGATACTTTTCCCTATGAGCCAGCTACCTCCAATGACTTTCACCTATGAAACTTGTCATTGGCCACTTCAAGTGAAGATCTGTAAGAGTGACAAGAATGGCAATGCTGGCAGGGTATACACCTGCTGCTACAAGAAGCATACCAACAGTACCCACTGCAATTTCTTTGCATGGGTTGATCCAGCACTATCCCTCCCTCATTGTGTTTTGCCTTTTCCTCCCTAGTATCCTCTCCCACTCTCTCTGCCCTGCCCTCAGCCCAACCAACCATAACTTTGCCACCTACACAAAACCCTGCTGGTGCTTCACTTTCCTGCTCCAAGCCTGGGAAAGTGTGCTGCACTGTTGTGTGGCTTCACCCTGCACATACCCAGCAAATGTGCTGCCAGCATTGTCTTGAAGCTGGAGGCTGTCAAGGAACAAAAACTCACATTTGCAATGCCACAGCTACTTCAGCATCACAGAAGGGAAAGCAGCAAGCTGTGGTGTCACTGTTTACACCACAGTCACCACCCTCCTCACCACCACCATTGGCTACTGCTACTGCCAGTACATCAACCATGACAGACATGTTCACAGACCCACGATATGCATCACAGATGACTGCCATTTTCATGCAGCAGTATGCAGACAAGCATGTGCTGGAGGAGCGACAGAGGGCAGTGGATGCAGAGTGCCTCATGAATGTCAAGAAGGCCAAGAACCACATTATCATATATTCATTGATCCAAATGCAATGACAATCACCATGCCCACTGAAGCTCATCACAAGCTCCTTAAAGCAGTTTGCACCTTCATGAACCCTCAACAGCACCATTCACTGAAGGACTACCAGCACCTCACTGGATGGGTCAAGTGGTCTTTGGATGTCTATCCCCTACTTTGTCCTGGGTTATCTAGCATGAGTGAAAAGATGTGATGAGGTTCCTCTCCTCATCAAAAACTTTCTATCAATAAAGCAATCTGTCACAAGCTTTGTTGGTTCATGGACCATGTAGAGAATTTGAAAGGCATTTACATCATTGAGTCACAGAAATGGCCCCATGCCACATGCCTTTCAGATGCCTGCCCTTCAGGCATGGGATTCTGGTCTCTAGAAACCTGTGAGGGTTTACAATGATCCATCCTGCTGACAACTCATAATGGCATATTCTATTTCAAAGCCTTGTCTGTCCTATCTGCTCTTCATCATGTTTGTGAGCACATATCTAATAAGCCTCAGCCTGAGGCTTATTAGATATGTGCTCACATGCCTTGCCATCCTCACTGACAGTTCAAACACCTTTGACATGTTTAATGCACTCCATGCCTTACCCCCCTACAATCCTATTCTTCTCACTGCAGTTAATATGCTTCTTAAAACAGGTGTGTGACTCCACATCTTCTATATTCCTTGCAACCAGAACAGAGTTGCTGATGCCCTTTCATGTCTTGGTGGCCATGCAGCTCAATGCCTTCAACCAAAGTTGTCAATTACAAATTTTACACCTCCTTGATTGATGCTGGGGGAGGTATTGTTATAATGCCACCTGTATTGTCCAGGCAACCCCAATGGGAAACCTGGACTAAGGAGCATCTCATCCATGAATGTGCCATTGCCATCACCAGTGCCATTGAACCAGGCTCTGTGTCCTCCTACTCATCCACTCTTAACCCCTACATCAACTTCTGCTTGTTGCACCTATTCCCTCAATCCATCCCCTGATACTCTCAGCTTCTACACTGTTTACATGTGTCACTACATTAAACCCAAGTCTGTTGACTCATGCTTATCCAGTATTTGCAATCAGCTTGAGCCCTTCTTCCCCAAAGCAAGAGCTTACAGACAACATTGTTTGGTTGCCAAGATGCTTCAAGGATGCAAGAAGATTTGACCATCCACACTGTCATGCAAACAAGCCATCTCATGGTCAGAATTATGCTTTTTGTCACACTTCTGTCTGCCAATATCTTCTCATGATGACATACTGTTCTTTTTTCTACTGCTCACTGGTTTTCATAGGCTTATGCAGTTAGGGGAGTTGATGTGGCCTGACAGAAAAGATTTATGGGACTACCAAAGAGTCATCTTGCAAAGCAGTGCCCTTGTCATTCCTGAGTCCTATCAATTCTTCTTGCCAGGTCACAAAGCTGATTATCTTTTTGATGGGAGTTGTGTCTTGATCCAGAGTATGAACATCAGCAATGACCCACTCCAGCCTTTCAGGTCATACCTTTCCACTCAAGATTGCCCATTCCCTTTCTGACCTGAACTGTGGCTTACATCCAATAAATGTATTCCCATGCAGCATCATCATTTTGCAAACAACATTAGTGGCCACTCCCTTTGTGCAGGTGATGCAACCACTCTTGCTGATGCTGGCATTCCCCCTCACATGATCCAGGCTATCAGCTGCTGGTCATCTGAAGCTTTTCAGATCTATATCTGGCATCACCACATCTCCTTGCTGCTGTGGAAGTGTTAGTTGACCTGCATCCAACCTACATCCCTTCCTGACAATTAGCTGGATAGGCAACTGCCTCTTCAATTTCCACCCTTTTTATTTTATATTTTCTTGTTGCTTTCCATTGCATTTTTATTTTTATTTCTTCGACTATTGAATTTCTGATTTCTTGCCTCTTACCAGCCTTAGTTACAATGGATGACACCTTCGCTTCATGACAAGCCGAAGTCCGAGTCATGGGGCAAAGCCATCAGATGGTAGGATTGAGCAACGATGGCAAGAATGCTCCACACTTGAAAGGGGGCAAGTTGCATTACAAAAATAGACGCATCTTGCTGGTCAATTGTTCTCTGAGTCATTCCTGATGGTGGATCCCTTGGATGACAATCAGGCAGATCAGATTTATCTAGTTAACTTCTCAAACATTTGATTTTAATTAACATGATGGCATCTCCTTTTTACTACATTTGTTGTTTGAACTGCTCAGTGCAAGAGAACATGTGTGAGCAGTTTCAGCCCATAGTTTACTACAATTTTGTATTTAAGGTGACCTCCCACCTTCAAATGGAGCTGTCTTTTCACATTGTATCCTTTGTCATACACTCAAAATTTCCACCAAGTCATTTTATCTCAAGCAAAATCACAAGTTTATTAACAAAGTTAAGTACTCAAGTCCCTAGTATCAGTCTCCGTCCCTTCTAGTACCCCAAACATTGACCGATCAGCTGATCGGGGCCATGACCTTCACATGCTCATTATCAATCACATGTCAATCGTTTGTTGATCACACTACACACACGTTTAACATGTATCATGCCACACTTGTGTATTAATACGCAAATTATGATTGAATTGGTAACATTTTAAAAGCATGAATCCTCTGTGCTTGCACTTACTCTATCTCTTGTGATGTGATGACTTTCGTCAATGGACCTTGCCTAGCCCATATTACCCTGCCACACTGCCCTTCTTCTTGGCCATCAGCTGCCCCTGGCCACTTAATTGCATGCACCATCATCCTTCACATGTATGCCTTGTATTTGTACCTAGTCATGCTGCTTGCTTTCCTATTCCTTGTGTTACTTTATCCTGTTCTTGTATCTCTATCCACTCATGTCATTTCCATCTTTACTTTCACTACATCTTCTTTCCTTCTCCCTCCCTCCCTCCCCTTTTTCTAGCCTTTACTGTCAAAGGTCAGAAAGTGGGCCACCCTCACTAATGGGCCACTTTGCATTTTTCTATTGCAACAATGTATATGTTTCCAAGGTACTAAGAAACAAGGATACCCTCAGGGTAGATGCATATCCATTAAAGAGCTCATGTGAAGGGATGCTGTGGATGTTTCTAAAATATGCCTGATCATCAAAATTGACCCTGAAATGTCAGTTTTGCTAATCCAGGTGGGCCACACATTTCAAGGTTCAACATGACAGAAGTCAAGGAAAATTCTGAAAATATTTTTCCAGCTTTGAATGGTATATAAAAATGTATTGTAATTAAATGACAATTATTGAAGGTCTAATGGTTTGGGAAATTTGCAGTGTTTTACAGTCCCCTATCAGGAGTACAATTTTCCAAGACAATTAATATTATTATTTTCATTGTTTGGACATGATGACACTTTTATGTACATGCAGTAGGTGCAAGGTCCTTATAATCAAACGCATGGCTAAGGGTAGGTACAACACATGGTACACACATGGCCAACACATGGCATGATTGGATGCATGGTATATGCATGATGCTGCGCCTGCTGATGATTCAAGGTCTAAGCATGGATTACACATGGTTACCTCATAAAGAGTATATATATCTGAATAAATCACCTAGAGACACTAGTCATGTTCTCTTCAGTTATCTGCCATACCCTGGTGTGACCGCTTGAGACTACTAGACTATTCCTTTTCCTTTTGTTGTTGTTTGTTTGTTGGGAGTCATCATCTTTGCCTTATGGTATTAGTGACATCCTAACATCCCCCACCTATTCCAGTCAGACTCCCCAGACTCTGGAAAGTCCAGGTGGATTCCAGTTATTCCGAGTGAGATTCATGGGGTCAAATGGACAAGAAGTTTGCAACACCAAGTTAAACTCAAAATAAGATGTCTTGAGCCAGGATTGAACCCTCAACCTCTAGATTACCATTTACAGATTTTCCAACAACTTAACAGGTACACCATGACACCTTTATTAGTATATAATATTATTGTTACTTTAATACCTATTTACAGAATAAAATACATTACATATAAAATCATTATTTGTAGGAGGAGGAATTTGTTGTGTCCTTGGGCATCGCATCACATTGCATTGGCTGTAATATATATATATATATATTACCTAGTTACAAAATATTCTAAGTAGATATATTACTAGTATATGGAGAGGGGGGGGGGGTGGGGTGCGTCATAGCCTCGGGTGTCACATCCCCTCCCTGCCCATCCCCCTCTCCTCCCCTCACGCCACTCGTTCTGCTGGTGCCACTAACATAGCACTCCTTTCCACCCCACATGGCTCATGGCAGTGGTTGTGGGTGCTGGCATGTGCACTCTGGCATCACCATCATTCCACCTGCTCCACCCCATGAGCAGTGGCCCATGGGGCTGGGCCAGGTGGTGCTGGTTGTGTCCCCTGTGGTCCCCTCGCTCATCTGGGTGCCCCCCCCTGATTGTCTGGGCTCCCCTCCACTCGCCTGAGCGTCCCCCCTCTGTTGGGTGTCCTCCTGGACATCCCCCCCTTGTCTGCTTGTGTTGCATGGTGGGCCATTGTGTCCCCTGTCATCTGGCATGTCCCCTGGGTCATCTGGTGTCACCCCCATCATCTGGTGCATCCCCAGTCCTTTGGCATCCCCCCTCCATCATCTGGTGCATCCCTGGTGGTATGGTGTCCCCCCTATCTAGCCCCATCCCCCTCCTGGTAGTCCAGGGCAATGCGGAGGTGGTGGTAACATGGCATCATCAGGGGTGTGGCTCATGACATGGCGGCCATGGTCTGGGGGCCATAGTACCCCCATCGAGCCCCCCACCTCCCAGCTGAGTGAAAAAAGGGGGCAGTGCATCAGGGGCTTGTTGAATGCACATAAAAAAACTGAAAAAATAAATGTATATTAGCAAAATACAATTACTGATAATAAAAAATACTTAGTGGGGGGCCCCAGGCCCCCCATACTGTCAGACTGGAGGTGGTGGCAGCATTGTTGATGGGTGAGGGACAGGGGGGGACAGTGGTGGAGTCATTGATGAGTGACAGAAGGGGGGGGGTGGCAGCGGCGATGGGTGATGGAAGTGGAGCAGTGGTGGTGGTAGTGGTGGTGGCAGTGTTAGTGGCGGCCTGTGAGCAGGGTGAGGCAGCAGCAGCAGCAGCATCAGATGGGGAGGGAGGAGGGCCTGTCAATGGTGGCCATGGTGGTGAGCTGTGAGCTGGCAGTCACTGTTACGATTCCATCGCATATGCTATATTTACTTTCTTACATGCGCTCACTTGACAGCTGGCGCATCTTTACTTATTAAACTGACTCACTATTGACTCATTAAAAGACCTGAGTAGATAACTACTATTCTTAACAGCCAATCGTTATATAGACCAGAGTAGCCAATAGTCTATATAAGCTGTACTAGATAGTCGGTCAAGGCCTCAGCTTGACCTAAAGATATAAACTCTTTAAACTGCTCACAGAGAACTCAACCTGAGGAAGTACCTCAGAGTCTAAACGACGAACTCAACACAAGGAAGTACCTTGTTGTCTCGAACTTACTGAGTAGTTAAGAGACAATCTTAACAAAAGGTCAAGCTGATCGAACCCGCCGACTTGTCACAAGTCTAGGCACACCCAACCAACACTGTGGCGCCCAAGCTCATGCACGCGCTCAAGAACAGACACTTCGCAGACAGACCACCCCGAACAGCAGTCCCCACTGCTACCTCTGAATTCTTCCGTTTAGACGGACGACAAATCAGGTACAGCAACAGCCTAAGAAGTTGGTACTTCGCAGATACCACAGGCTCGACAGAATACGTACCCGACCACTACTTTACTGAAGGTAGACCCGAAGACAGCAGACCGCCACAAAGACTTAGAAGAGAAGCATCCTCTTCTATTACAGACAAACGAACAGGGTATTCACAAACCCTCGAAGAATCTGAACCCGAAGACTCACTCGACCCCACTTACTTCGAAATGGCACAAAACAGAGATGCCCAAGTAAAGATCCGAGTCCCCTCCGACTTCTCTGGAGAAAGAGAAAAGATGACAAAGTTCTTACAAGAGGTAGAACTTTACATCCGGGTGAACCCGAACACCTACGACACCGATGAAAAGAAGATCGCATTCGCCCTCTCATTTATGATAGGGGGGGCGGCTGCAGGATGGAAAGAGGCTAAGATCAGAGAGTCTCTAGCCAACAACAACTTCGGCGGCTGGCAAGCGTTCAAGACAGCCGTCTCCGCCGCCTTCTCCCCTGTAGACGACGCAGGGACCGCACGAACCGAACTAAAGAATTTAGTTCAGACAGGAGATGTTCAAGACTACATCTCCGACTTCAGAATCCTTGCCGCGCGCACAGGAATAGTCGAGAACGTCGCCCTCATCGAATACTTCATGGACGGGCTGAAACCGAAACTTCTTGAGAAAGTATTTCTCAAAGAAACAATGCCTACCACCATTGACGGATGGTACGAAGCCGCTGCCAAGTACGAAGGACAGTGGAAACGAGCACAGGCAATCACGGGAAAAGCTAGAGGAAGCAAAGCGCCCTCTAAAGCTTACACTCCCTCCGCCGCTCCCGACGTCGACCCAAATGCCATGGAGATCGACAAGATGACACAACAAGATCGCGCCGAACATATGCGCAAAGGCATGTGCTTTGTCTGCCACCAGACAGGACATCGCGCCGCCGACCACAAGGACAAGAAGACAGGGAAATTCCTACCTGGACCTGTCAGAAGATTTATTGCCAGGAAACCAAGCGGAAAAGAAGCCTATGGAAAGATACGAGCCCTCCTAGGCGAACTCGACGAAGAAGAAAAAGAAGAAACCCTCAACCTCATGGAAGAGTCAGGTTTTTAAGAAAGTGGACTGCCCCGACGTCAGGACCCGCTGAAATTACGGTCTCAAGTGTACTAATAGCTAACATGGAAAAGCAATCTATGAGATTACCAATGCAGCTACTCGTTGAGAACAAAACCGTCGAAACCGATGCCCTCCTCGATTCAGGAGCAGGAGGGATGTTTATGGATAAAGGCTTTGCAAAAATGTACAACTTCCCGCTCACTCCCCTCCAGAAGCCGATCAGGGCTAGGAACGTTGATGGCACCCAAAACAAGCTAGGCACCATCAACCACTCCACCACAGCTTCGGTAGACATCGGAGGAAAGCAATCAAAGATACGGTTCATGGTCACGGGATTAGGAAAAGAATCAATCATCTTAGGACTCCCCTGGCTCCAAAAAGAGAACCCGTTGATCAACTGGGAAATCGGGACATTACAATACCGAAAGAACAGGTCACTGGAAGCCGCCCGACGGGCAGTAGCCAAAACCCGGCAGCTCATGAAGGAAACCCCTTTTGAGCAGAAACACACCACGGAACACACCCCAATCGCTAGATTGGAAGAAACCTCGATCCGAGCCAAGACATCGATCTCTCAACAATTAGCACATGACGAACAAAGAGATCAAAAGAAGGACAAAGCAAACGTACCGCCGGAATACCGGGAATACAACAGAGTCTTTGAAAAGACAGCCTCTGAAAGATTCCCCGAATCGAAACAATGGGACCACGCCATAGATCTAAAAGAGGACTTCATACCGAAAGACTGTAAAGTCTATCCTCTCACCCCGGTCGAACAACAGAAAATGGACGAATTCCTCGAGGAAAACTTGGCAAAAGGATACATACGACCGTCGAAATCACCTATGGCTTCGCCGTTCTTCTTTGTAGCAAAGAAGGACGCGGAAGCACTTCGACCCTGCCAAGACTACCGGTACCTGAATAACGGAACGATCAAGAATACCTACCCCTTACCCCTGATCGGAGACCTCCTTGACAAATTAAAAGGAGCACAGATCTTCACTAAACTCGACATCAGATGGGGATATCACAACATCAGGATAAAGGACAGAGACCAATGGAAAGCGGCCTTCAAGACGAACAAAGGACTGTTTGAACCAACAGTTATGTTCTTTGGCCTATGCAACTCTCCGGCCACATTCCAGGCAATGATGAACGAGATATTCAAAGATCTGATCGACGAAGGATGGGTAGTGATTTATATGGACGACATCTTGATTTTCTCTCAAGATCCCAGGAAACACGCCGACCGAACGAAAAAGATCCTCCAATGGCTTAGAGACCACGATCTCTATCTTAAACCCGAGAAGTGCAAATTCGACGTCAAAGAAGTCGAATTCCTCGGTTTGATAGTAAAACTGGATCAAATCCTGATGGACCCGACCAAACTCTCCGGCATCCGAGATTGGCCCGAGCCAACCAACGTCAAAGGAGTACGATCGTTCCTTGGATTTGGAAACTTTTACCGCAGATTCATCTGACGCTTCGCCGAATTAGCACGGCCACTCAACAGCCTGACAAGAAAGGACATCAAATTCGAATGGACGCCGGAATGTCAAGAATCATTTGACAAGTTAAAGGCTAAGTTTAGCGAGGCACCAACCTTGTTGATGCCAGATCCCAGCAAACCATTTACGATTGAATCTGATGCATCTAAATTCGCGACTGGTGCGGTACTCAGACAACAGGGACCCGACGGAGACTGGCACCCATGCGGGTACATCTCCCACTCTTTGACGCCTACGGAACGGAATTACGAGATATACGACAGAGAACTGCTTGGAATTATCCGAGCACTAGAAACGTGGAGGCACTACCTACAAGGAGCGCCACACCCGGTCACAATCCTATCCGACCACAAAAATTTGACATACTTCAGGGTCGCACAAAAGCTAAACAGGAGACAGGCACGATGGAGCCTTTTCCTATCGGAATTTGACATCAAGTTGATCCACGTACCTGGATCACAGATGGTCCAATCCGACGCTTTATCCCGAAGAGAAGATTTCGGAAAAGACACGGACAAGGATAACGAGAACCTGACAATGCTGCCAGAAACAGTATTCGTCAACACAATCGACACGGAAATGGAATCACTCTTGGTCACGGCGACCATGAGGGACGAACTAGTAGCCGATGCAATCAAGGCACTAAAGACTAACGGAACGCCACCGATCAAATCTGATCTCGCCGACTGGGAAGTAAAGGACGGACTCCTTTTCTTCAAAAACAGATGCTACGTCCCGCCGAACAACGAACTACGGAAAAGATTAATCGAACAATACCACAATTCTCTCACCGCAGGACACCCCGGACAATTCCAGACACTAGAATTGATCCGAAGAGATTATTGGTGGCCAGGAATGACGACATTAATCAAAAACTTCGTACAAGGATGCGGGCTATGCCAACAAATGAAGGTTAACACCCACCCGACGACACCACCCCTGACACCGATTAAATCAACTGCGACAAGACCGTTCGCATTGATTACAACAGATTTTATTACGGACTTGCCAGAGTCAGAAGGACATGATGCTCTAATGGTCGTGGTAGACCATGGTCTTACAAAGGGGGTAATTTTAATACCTTGTAACAAGACCATCGATGCCTTAGGAGCGGCAGACCTCTATCTGAAGAATGTATTCACTAGATTCGGACTCCCTGACAAGATCATATCCGATCGAGACCCAAGATTCGCATCAAGATTATTCCAAGAGCTAGGAAAACTCTTAGGAATCAAGTTGGCCATGAGCACAGCCTATCACCCGCAAACCGACGGACAAACCGAGTGAATGAACCAGGAAATCGAGGCTTACCTACGCATGTTCTGCACGAACCAACCCAAAACATGGGTAAAACTCCTATCTACCGCCGAATTCGCCCACAACCAACGAACCCACTCTACTGTGAAACACTCTCCATTCTACCTCATGATGGGGTATGAACCGCACGCGATACCCACGCCTTTCAAGAAGAGCGATGTACCTGCTGCAGAGAAGAGAATTGTCCAATTACAGAGAGCGCGAAACGAAGCTTTGGCCGCACACGAACTGGCCCGACAACTCATGGCAGAAAGGATTACCCGAAAGTTTACCCCATTCCTCCTCGGTCAGAAAGTATGGCTCGACTCCAGAAACTTGAAGATCTACCCCCATATGAAGAAACTCTCCCCGAAAAGAGAAGGACCATTCCTGATTAAGCGGGTGCTCTCACTGCTTTCTTACGAACTGAAACTGCCAACTCAATGGAAAATCCACCCGGTGTTTCACGCAGCACTCCTCACTCCATATTCGGAAACAGAAACACACGGCCCCAACTACCTGAAGCCTCCCCCCGACCTGATCGAGGGAGAAAACGAATATGAAGTAGAAACCATCACCGCCCACAAACCACGCGGATTGAAATATGTTTACCTCGTGAAATGGAAAGGCTATCCAACTTCGGAAAACACATGGGAACCAGAGTCACACCTGACACACGCCAAAGAAATCCTCGATGTATATAAAGAGAGGAAAAACCTCTAAAATGAAACATCGAACTCGCTCACACACCATGCACGCCAACAATGCAACTGCCACCTCCTCTGCCCAGAAAAACCTCCCACCTCTCGCCGAATTCGTCGAGAACTTCCTGATCGACCCCACCAATCGCGCCCGCCTCGCCCATTACCTAGTCGACCGTGACCAAGACGTTTTAAACAGCCTCCTCCACCACTATGACGCCATCCTCGACTTGACACGAGACCAAGAACGACTTGCAGATGAAACCCTCGCAACGATGATGAGCCAGGGCATCGAATTGGCTATCAATCGCCTCCAGAAACAACGGTTAGACAATGTCCGATCCCCCACTCCTTTCACCCAACCAATCGCCACCTCAGCGTCCCCCCACTACTCCTTCCAATCGACCCAAGTCAAAGACTCCCAACTTGGGTTACCGACCTCTTCACCCCGAAAGAAGACGGTCTCATACGAAACCTCCCAAACTGGAAAGGAGCGACGTTCGTCGACTACTACTCCCGGCATCATTAAGATCAAACCGACCCTGCCGCCAGTACCCGAGATCATTGATCTTACGACACCCTCTCCACAGCCACAACGCCCACTCACCCCAATGAATATCCGACCCAGAACCCTGACACCACCGCACATGAAAGCTGAGAAATGCTATAAATGCGGGAAGATCGGCCATTTCGCGACGTACTGTGACCAGTTCATCTGCAGTATATGCAAGAAAAGAAGACCCGGACACTACCCTGTCACTTGCCCCAAGCGACGACGCGCGTCAGCGCCACCTGTTTATGCTAGCCTAAATCGAGTCTTAATTGATCGCGTCTACGGACCTCCCCCTGAAAATGATTACGACGACGGTTGGGATGATGCAGCGTGGGCAAACATCACGGGAGAACCCTACGGAGACTTATAAGAAGTTGTCTCCCCTCCCTTCTTTTCTTTTCAACAACCACATCTCCTCAGAAAATGGACGGCAATATTATCTTCGCCACTGTCTTTTGCTCGCTCCTAGGTCTATGCTGGATCGTTATCTTTGTTTTCGTCATTTATTGGCATGTCCAGAATCGTCGACCCACACCCATTCTCACTCCATTCATCGACGTCGACGTCGAACTTCAACCACTCCCCCCTGTCGCGCGACCATTCCGACACTCACGTATCTGGATCTGGAGAGATCCCAAACAGCCTTGCGAAGAAGTGCTTATCTAGAAGAGTTATCGAAGCTGGAAACTTTGATTTTAGTGAGGGGGTAATGTTACGATTCCATCGCATATGCTATATTTACTTTCTTACATGCGCTCACTTGACAGCTGGCGCATCTTTACTTATTAAACTGACTCACTATTGACTCATTAAAAGACCTGAGTAGATAACTACTATTCTTAACAGCCAATCGTTATATAGACCAGAGTAGCCAATAGTCTATATAAGCTGTACTAGATAGTCGGTCAAGGCCTCAGCTTGACCTAAAGATATAAACTCTTTAAACTGCTCACAGAGAACTCGACCTGAGGAAGTACCTCAGAGTCTAAACGACGAACTCGACACAAGGAAGTACCTTGTTGTCTCGAACTTACTGAGTAGTTAAGAGACAATCTTAACAGTCACAATGGTCATGGGTGGTGTGCATGTGACCAGTGGTGAGGAATCCGGGTATTCCGGGTATTCCAGCTTTGTTTGAGTTTGGGTAGATTCTGGGGATTCCATAATAAAATTCAATAATATATTTACCAGAATTAACTGCTACAGTGGAATTACCATACAAAAAAAGTAGACCGGACTCTGGGGAATCTGACCGGAATCCAGTATTCCAACTGGATTCCAGCCAGAATAGGTGGGGGAGTGTAAAGGACTCAAAATTTGTTAGTGGCCCATTTCCTAGGTGTTCCCTAAATTGTATACCATGTGTAAAATCAACCAACACAGCCAGATTGACTTACATTTGTCACTTCCTGAATATCTGACCAGCAGGTCAAGTCACTTGTCTGCAGTATGACACAGTCAGGTGGTCCAAAACAGGAATGCATCCTTGCCCAGCTCCCTTTTATGCTTAGGTGGCCCACTTCCTGATCTTTGACAGTAGTAGTTCTGCACACAATTTCATGTAAGGGTGTCACTGCTTTCAAGACACTTCTACTCTTGGCTACCTCTGGCCTGCTTCCCTCCTCAAACAGGTGATTAGAGCATTTTTACCAGAGAAATAAGAAATTGGGGGAATTTTGGTCATGGGATTTCGGATGCACAAAATTGGTCGTGTTTGTACACCATAGTCAAGAGGAAGATATCTAACAACAAACAACAAGGCAGAAACTGGTACATAGTAAGCCATGCTTACATAAAGTCATATTAAAATGGTCCATCCTGAAATATCATTGGTAGCTGCTATGATTGTGTGCAACTATAGTCAGTGCGCCTCGAGTTGGGCATACCCTTATGGGAAGATGCTCCCAGTTCCTCGATTCAGATCTGTTCATCATCCGGGCCGGGCTCGATGTACACACGTCAAACAACCAGTGAAGGTAAGATCCCGATTTGATTTTGTATGGAAAAAGATCCAATCATCCGAGGATGACTCAGAGTATAGCCTCGGAACTTGCAGTCTAAGTAGCTCCACTCCACTCCACCAGCACTAAGTTAGCACACAACTAGCATTAACGTTATGCATCGGTTTGTGGCTCATGAGTTTGACAAGTCAAATCCACAAATAAATGAGAGCACAGCACACCTCACAGACTTCAGGTACCTCAGCTGCTCAGCTGCTCAGCATCTTTGCCCAGATCTGGAACAAGTTAACGGATATGTACAAGTATCCGGTAATCGATAATCAGGGTGGCAATCGCGGGGTCTTTCTGATTCAATTGGGCGTCTAGAAACTCCACAAAAGAAGCACGGAGAGACTTACAGTAGCCTGAGAGAATCTTAATCAACAGGTACGAAACAGGCCCAACAGGAGTTCAAACAAAAGTTAGGTACATAACCGCATGGGATACTACTGTTAACACATAACTCTCGGTCGCTTGGAGGCTCTATACAATCGCAGTTGATAATACACTATCAGATTGTAGATATCGACGACAATAGCAATATTGAATACGTAAGCGGATGCTGTTCAATGATGAAACTCAAAACACTCCGAGTTCACGGCGCTAATTTACGCTCATACTCAGAATGACATTCTCATAATGTGACTTTCGGACGAGAACTGGAGTGAGTCCGTCACCCTGACGCTACTGGTTCCCCTTTCCCACTCGAGGTTTACCATGCACTCGATAGAGCTCCCCTTGCCATCCGATATCGAGCTTCGAGACTCTCCTACTCACACCTTACTTCGAGGGAGAAAACTCGCACTCGTCTTCAGGCAAGTGATTTCTTTTCAATCGACGACCCGACTTGTCGAACAACCATTACTTTAGTGCATTTCTGGTCGCATTTTCTCTGGTGGCGCTTGACCAAACAATCCTCTCCACGGCGCTGCCGACCATCGCCTCGCACTTTCACGCCGTCTCTGACTTGTCATGGATAGCGAGCGCATATTTTTTGCCACAGGTATTTATCCGAGCACCTTAATTAGACAAGGTGGTTGACCGAATGGCGCGCGGGCTACATAGGCTGGCTTCATGTTGTTCTTCGGCAAAGTGCTTGTCATTGCGCCTCCGAAGCTTGTGTTCTTGGTTTCGATATCTATTTTTGAGCTCGGGAGTCTGCTCTGTGCCATATCCCCCTCTGTCAATTTCCTCATCTTTGGACGAGCGGTTGCTGGGTTTGGTGCTGCCGGCCTTTGGGTATCGATAATGTCGATAATCGCGAGGGTACGCAAAAACATCTTGTGTTTTTTTTTAGTCGGTTGTTTTCATGCGGTTTGCGTAGATTACGACTATGGCTCAACGGCCAATCTTGATGGGCCTTTTTGGCGCTGTCTTTGCTGTATCATCTGTCGTAGGACCTCTTCTTGGAGGTATTCTTTCAGGTATGTAATGCCTACTTCCGTTCCAGGCCTCGAGCTGATCCTTTTACCAGATCATGTTACTTGGCGGTATGCTGTTTCTTACATTTGATCTATCGTATAAAATTATTTATGAACTGGTGTTCACAAAGCTGGTGTTTTTGTACGTGTTTTTGTTCATGATTGTGCCAGATACTTGGTCTCAAATCTTTTATAGACATCAACCTTCCTGTATGTCATAAGCCCCGCTCCCTCGCTCGATATTCGTGACCTTTTTTTACTATAGATTGGGGCGGTCGCTGTCCTTGTTACATGTTTCTTCCTCCCCAACCATCCCCCCGTCGAAGATACCGAACCGCATCTCCAGCGATGGCTCAAACTTGACTGGATCGGAACATTCCTAAGCCTCGCAATGGTGACAATGCTGCTCCTTGCTTTACAATGGGGAGGAAACGTCAAGCCTTGGAATGATTCTGTGGTTGTGACGACGCTTGTGCTGGTAGGTCTTGAGGTACTCTTTTCTAGTTTCTTATGAATTTCGAGTGCTCGTGCAGTTTGCAGTCCTGCTCGTGGCCTTCCTCGTGTGGGAGCGCAGGATGCATTCGTCTGCGATTCTTCCTCTCGAAGTATTTTTCAAGAAAAGCATTCTGGGTGCCTGCCTAGAGTCAGTGAGTATACGCTTACGGTCGGTATGAATAGATTTTAATCTCACTGCCCCCCAGTTCTTTGTAAACCTATGTTTTATAGCTGGAAATGTGCGTTTCGGTGCATTCTTGAAATGGAGATACTAACAGTCATCCCGTAGTACTATCTGGTACACCAGTTCCATGTCGTAGATCTCCTTCCATCTATAACATATCATCGCAGCCGCTGTTCTTTCAAGTTAAAGGTCACTCGGCGACTCGATCTGGCATCGACATCCTTCCTTTCATGATGTGCGTATCCCTTTCGACCATCCACAAGCATCACCATCTGACGGGGAGCGTCTCGTGCACAGGGCTGGCGTCCTCGGTAAGCCTCGTCTCAGCGATGCCTCTGCCTCTGCTGATTCCTGGAACATCCCTTAAGCCGTTCTCGTCGCTGGCGGTGCCATAACGGTAACACCCTCCCATCCATCACTGTATACTGATTAACCCACCATCAGGCTTTGGGCTATCCATGGCCATTCCTGTTCTTCTGCCCCCTGATTGCTTCAGTGGGCTCTGGGCTTTTGTTCACGGTCAAAGCAGACACCAGCCTTGCGCAGTTGATCGGTTTCCAGATCCTTCTCGGAGCGGGGTTGGGCGCCGCCATACAAAACACGGTATGCGATCCCACTCATACCCCCCCCTTTTCCTCCTAGACCTGAACGAGACACACCCTATAGGTGGTGGTTGCGCAGGCAGAATACGCAGACGACGAGGCGCTCGTCCCGCAAGTGACGTCGCTGATTACGTTTATGCAACTCGTAGGAAGTTCAGTGGGCCTCGCGTGCGTGTTCCTTCTGTGCCCGCTCCCCCTGCTCGATTTATATACCGAATCCTTGTGCAGTGCTGCTGGGGCTGTGTTTTCGAACCAGCTGAAGACGCAGCTGCGTGCGGTGGGATCTGGTTTCCCGCCCGATGCAGCGCAGGCGGTGCTGTCCAGTGTGAAAGCCATTTTCGCGTTGCCTGCAGAGGACAAGGCGTTGGCCGCACGTGCATATGTCGTTGCGATAAACCATGTCTTCTTGATGGGTGTGCCGGCTGCTGCGTTGGCGTCGCTCTCCGCCATGCTCATTACCCGCCGGAAAATCACAGCTAGTGGGCAGGATTCGCCTAGCACACCAACCACCTTCAACTCGGATAAACCATAACAAACTGTTACATCAGTATATTCTCCCATAGCACCACTGTCCGCCATCCGAGTCCGCACCGTCAGAGCATTGCGGCACTACCCAGCGAATAGACCCCCCGAGGATCGAACTACAGGGGCACGATGAATAGCTCACCCGTGATGCTAGGAGGTGGCAATCATGGCATGATTGTACCAAACTACACCTCAGTATCCTAGTTCAAGTGTCCCGACCTTTGACTGATATTGACTGTGACTCATCGTTTTGTACAATCGGCCTTTCATCTCCCTGTGAGATCACCAGTAGTAGGTAGTGGTCGAATGTATTGGCTGTCGAAATCGTACAAGCAAGCCTGCTGGTAAAAGCTTGACCATGGCAAACAGGGAGGATCAGGCTATGCTTTCGAAATTCGGACAAGCTTCATCAACAGCAACTGTTTCCAAGTTACAAAAAACTAGAACGAGTTGCACACTTTTTGTTGTCAGAACCCTATTTTTCACAGCCACGATCTGCATGTTTATGTATGTAACAATAAAAAGAGCCATCTCGCCATTTTTCCGCAGTGCTGGCCACTTGATCAAGTTTCTACCCTTCTCTTAGGCTGGTCCTCTTTTCAACCATCTTTCACACAGAACAACCTCCTCGTCTTTCTTCACTGAATGCTCTTTACTGCCCAGCTCACAGCTTCCTTATTGCTTTTCATTGCAACTCTTGGAAGGACGTCGGGTGCTCAAATTTCAAGTGAAACGGGTGCTCCATTTTTAAGTGTATGTACCCGCAACCACTTACCCAGCATCACTGTAATAACACAACCCCATCGCAGGAGAGAGAGTGTTGCGAGCGATTCGATGACGCACGTGCCAATGGAGCAGACATTGCCCCCACGGCATTCTCTATGATTTCTTATGTTCGGAGTTGCATGGGAGGCTCGGTCACGGAAGATTCCATAAGAGCGAGTTTGGGGCTATCCACTGAGTTCCAATGCCCGTCTCAGATCGTAGCACCACATGCCAACTTGAGAAGGACCTGCCTCGCGTGTGTGAATGTCATCCTTGCTGTGGACAGGATGCGCCTTAAAGCACGTACCAGTCGAGCACAACTTCTTGCCCTCAGGCTTTCAGCGCGACTTCGACTTGCCCAGCAAGCGCAACTCCCTGCTCAGCAAGCGCAACCCCCTGCTCAGCAAGCGCAACCCCCTGCTCAGCAAGCGCAACCTCCTGCCCAGCAAGCGCAACCCCCTGCTCAGCAAGCGCAACCCCCTGCTCAGCAAGCGCAACCTCCTGCCCAGCAAGCGCAACTCCCTGCTCAGCAAGCGCAACCCCCTGCTCAGCAAGCGCAACCTCCTGCCCAGCAAGCGCAACTCCCTGCTCAGCAAGCGCAACCTCCTGCCCAGCAAGCGCAACTCCCTGCTCAGCAAGCGCAACCTCCTGCTCAGCAAGTGCAACCTCCTCCTGCTCAGCAAGCGCAACCCCCTGCTCAGCAAGTGCAACCTCCTGCCCAACGCACTCGCTCACGGTGGCGTCCAAAGCTTCCAGAATGGTTTCATACTGGAATATTTACAAAAAAAAAAAAAAGGCATAGCTCAAGGTCTCAGCTGCCCTCGGACTTTTTGTAACCAAGTTAATTTGTTAATTTATATTATGTATAGTATGTTGTGAGTTTTGCAAGACCCACAACCCCGTAGTACTGCGAAGTCGTAGAATACACGTTGTCTTACCTACACTTCTGAGTCAAACCTAAAAGGATTTGGCGATTCCGAAGCAGAAAAATTGAAATTCTGAGGCTGCGCTTTCATGGTGTCGTTCTACGGTTTACAGATCAAAAGACGCCAAGTACCAGATCGTCATTGCCCGAGCCCACCCGGTGACCTTTCTCAATGCATGCACGAACGAGATACGCCTTCAGGCGGTTTTTCAAGTTGTGCGTGTATCATCGTGTGTGCCAGCTATAGGGAAACCCACAAGTAGCGCAATCCACCTTCGCGGACTATCTGTATATGCTCACTGGCACCTCATAGCTTGTCCGTCCGCACTGCCGGGGGGATGTCCGACCTTATGGAGCAGAGTAGGAAGGGTTTCCCACAGCCATAGCCCCCCGCAGTAAACTTACGGGAACATGTGGGTTAGATGTTAGTATGTTTTTTTTCGTATCATATCAGTGTTAACTTGAACATTGTCATTAGGATGATGTCATTGTGGTCACTTTCATTATTCAAACTTAAAGTTGCCACTTTTCACCACTGCGGAATGGAAACCACATGGCTGTGCTTCGCAATTCAGTATTATATATATGAACTGTCAGTGCCTCGTTATTATGATATACCATCCCCCTCCGTCTACTCTGGCAAGCTAACTCCAACATGCTACACGTCCACAACCCCGCCGCCGCCTTCGCACTGACCTTTGCCCTCCTCCCCGCGCTGTCTTGTGCAGATCCGCTGCATCTTTCGCTCTCTAGCCGCGCGCCCGCGACTCCCGACAAGGACTATTACAGTGCAACTGCTGCTTACATGCGAGCCAAGTATGGGTTTGTAGGGTCGAGCAAACGGGCCACTTCTGCAAACATCAATATGACGAATCTGGTGAGAGCCTTTTTTTTTTGGTTGGCTTGTGGCCGTAACTCAGTCCTAGTACTTGGCCCTTAGAAAATCGATGCGACTTATTATACGACAGTGGGGATCGGAACACCGTGAGTTCCTTTCTTGTCGTGTTGTCACAACCAGCCAAATGGTCGTGAGATCACTTGAATCCTACTAGATCTTATCATTATTTTCGATTCATCACATTGACCCTACGTTATTTAGAGCACAATCGTTCGACCTCGTACTTGATACCGGCTCCTCCGATCTCTGGGTGGCAGACACCTCTTGTACCAGCTGTTCAAGTACCATACCCCAGTTCAACCCTTCAAAATCGACCTCGTTCACGGGATCAAATTCCGATGTAAGCGTCGAGTATGGCTCTGGCAAAGTGGGAGGGCAGATTGCGCAGGATGTTGTCAGCGTCGGTGGTTTCAGTGTTGCCAAGCAAGTATTTTGTATGTTCTCCCCCCAGTCTTCTAGTCAAGTCCACTGAAAAATACCGTCCATCAGTGGCGGCGGACAATCTATCTGATGGACTTGTCTCCGATCCCGTAGCTGGCATATTCGGTCTCGGGTTCGAGGCGCTCGCCCGGACAAACGGCAAGCCCTTCTGGCAGGCCCTGGTCGACGGAGGTGAACTGACGTCGCCGGAAATGTCCTTTTACCTTACCCGATTCAGAGGGACCGCGTCTGCCACCCAACAGGAGCCCGGTGGAACGTTCACCCTCGGCGGCACCGACTCTAGTCTGTATAAGGGTGACATAGAGTTTTTGGACCTAACTGGTACAGAGTCATTTTGGTTCCTGAATGTGGCAGGTAAATGAGTCATGGTCAAATGTCATCCGCTTTTGCATGCACTGATGAAACTCGTCTGGCAGCTATCACAGTTCAAGGAAAGTCGGTGTCCATCACCACAGGGAACTCGGCGCTGGCTGCTATCGACACTGGTTCGACCCTCATCGGCGGGCCAACTGCCGACGTCAAGGCGATCTGGGACGCTGTAGGAGGCGTGCCAGTTGGGGACCTGGATGGATTCTACGCGTTCCGTACGTATCACCATACTCTGCCTTCCTCTTACCCGCTAATCATCTATTCGTTGGTTTAGCGTGTAGCACGGAGGTGGACGTCTCCATCTCGTTCGGGGGCAAGGCGTGGCCGATCAATACTAAAGATATGAATCTCGGGCGTATCACCAGCGGAGGCACGCAGTGCTTGGGGGCCATCTTTGACCTCACCCAGGGCAGCAGCATCGTCAGCGGAGGCGGAAACCCAAACTGGGTCATTGGGGCGACGTTTCTGGTACGTTTGATGCTCATCCTTCCCTTTTCTATTTGGCTCAATGATGCATACGCTCGTGAAGAAAAACGTGTACTCCGTGTTCCGATCCAGTCCGGCGTCGGTTGGGTTTGCGCAATTGTCCGATACAGTTGGGGGATCAGGTATGTCCGAGTTGTATGTGTCATCTGCTGCTCGTTGTTTTGTTTATTGTGTCTGCCAACAGGAACTCCAGGTGCTGCACCGAGTGCGTATCTGAGTACATCCTCCTGACTTGCTCTTACCTCTCCCTCTCTCTAGGCTCAAGCTCTGCATACAAGGCCGCACCAACGAGCCTGCTAGTAATGTTGCCATTGCTTGCTGCATGCATACTATAACGTTGTTTTCCATGACACGGACGAATGATGAATGGCCTACGAATTGATTTAGACGTCGACTCTGGACTTGCTTCTTTAACGCTATTCCATGCCAAGAGCCGAGTCGGGAGCACGCTTGCTCGTTTTACGACCTTGGTATACTATGATCTGATGTTCTGCATATATTTCTAGCACATAGCCTAATCAGAGGTGTATCAATATCGGTGAAATCTATTTGGTTACGATCACGAACTCCCTGTGCGAAGCAACGTCGAACGTTGAACGTTGCTATGTAGCTATGTATTCACATGGTGCTCCGTGCCCTGGCCATGCTATATACTACTACGAACGTAGTACGAGCACAGTGCCCGACTGAGCTTCCCTCACTTCTCTATGCCCCTCTGCCTTCCCTTTCTCCACCCGGCTGCTTCGTTGCAGTTCTCGTACCTAAACCAACACAAGTCTTTCTCAATCTCTCTCCCTGAAAACGTGCCCTACCTCACACGGAGACCCCGCTCCCTGCGCAGGACCGAATCGCTCCCATCTTTCCGCACTGGTACCTCCGCAACAGCAGCAGCAGCAACAACACCACTTGAACCCCGTGCAGCTCCGAGTCCCTCCTCCGAGTCTGCCAAACGCACCCCCGCTGCATGCCCCCCGCCCACCGTGCACCACCCTCTTTCGCAGCAGCAGCAGCCATGTAAAGCCTCCCCCTGTGACGCCATGGTCACGATGGGCTTCAACGGACCTCAGGCTGGCACAGTAAAGCCCCAACCCGTGGCGGCGGCGGTGGCATCCCCTGCCACCATTAATCCCCGCAGGGCCGCCCCGTCGCTCCCCCCTCCCCGCCAATCCTCCCCACTCGCGCCGAAGCGGGCCTCCCGCCCCGGCCGTCCGGTGTTTCCGCGCTCGCGGCCACGCCAGGATCTCTACCGCCGAGCGCTGCTGTCGTGCTTCGAGAGGACCCCCGAAGGTCGGCAGTTCTTGCGCGTGAGGACGGAGGGACGATATGGTGTGGGGAGTCCGGGCCGGCTGCCGCCGCTGAGCGAGTGAGGGTAGTACGGAGTTCGGGCCCGGGTGCAGTTGGGGTCGGATAGGGGGAACCGGGGGTCGAACGGGGGGCGAATGGGGTAAACGGGGGTGAACGGGGTGAATAGGGGGGAACAGGCCTTCCTCTCTACCCGCTCAGAGGGACTCGGGGGAGATTCTGGAGGTGAGTAGCTGCATGCGAGTCAGTGCGGCGATTCTGAATCGGCTGGTTGGCCCTTTGATATACCCTTGGAGAATGAATGGTAGATTACTAGTGCTACTTCCATCATCGAGTCCGAGTCATCGTCTGCGACTTTTTGTACCGCTTAGTCGTAGTACTTGAAGTTGTAGTCGCTTCGTTGGTTCAAGGCCTCTAGCTTCTCTTTTTTTTCTGATTCTCCTACTATACTTGCGCGCAGGATTGTGATACTCTTGCCGTGGCCAGTGATGACTCGGATGTTCGAGTGGTAGTAACAGTAGTATTTTTGGGGCTTCATAGTACTTACTTCTGACTTGTACTGCGTTCCTTGTTTTTGAACTTTTGGGTGTGGCAAGCTCATTGGATTGAAAGTCTCGTCGGCTAATGTAAACACTCAACTCGAACATATCCCAGGCTGGTTTCGCTCTCTAGCGACAGCAGTCCCGCACTCTCGTACCTCTGTCAGTCGCCACCAAACTTGAAAGCCTTGCCATAACAACACCGTCGTCCGATGTCCCACTCATTCAAGTTACAACTCGGCTCCACGGTGTCTCTCTTACCCTCGGCAAGCGTTGACGCAACACTCAACACCCCAGAGGGCACATGCACACTAACGTACACGCCAATCCACACAGAAGGGGTTATCAATTCCGTTCGCGACGATGGCGCAGGGGCGACTGCAGTGTTCATAGGTAACCCGTTTTCAGCTCATCCCATTCCCTGGTCGCAAATTGTTATCTGATGACTTCTCCCCCTCCCTCTCTCTATATATAGGGACTACCCGCAACTCCTTTAAAGGTGTGTTTCTCCGTCGACGAATCGATAAAGACACTCTCATCTGGGGGGGGGGGGGGGGGGCAGGAAAAACCGTGACCCGCCTGGAATACCAAGCGTACTCGAAGCTCGCCGTGAAAACCATCGCTGGCATCGTCCGCGAGACAGCCGGCTCGATTTCTCGCTCCAACGGCCACCAAGCTGCTGCTGGTGGTGGTGGTGGTGGTGGCACCCCTCCCGATCCTGCTTCCGCCCTGATTCGCTGCGCTGTCCACCACCGTCTTGGAACGGTCCCCGTCGGAGAGCCATCTATCGGTAAATCCCCACACAATCACCCTTTGCTTGGACAATAATACAGGAAAACTGATGTGCCCTCCCCCCCTCCACCCTCGCTTTTTTTTTCTTTTTTTTCGTTTGCTTGCCTAGTCATTGCGGTGTCATCGCCGCATCGCAAGGAGGCGTTCGTGGCATGCGAGAGGATCTTGGAAGAGGTGAAAAGGAAGGCGCAGATTTGGAAAAGGGAGTACTATGAAGGCGAGGACGAGAGCACAGCCGAGTGGAAGGCGAATTCGTAAAATGTTTCTGCGGATTACTATTTGCTCTCGTTACACTGCTGAAAAAAGGGTGGTAAGTAAATTATTTCAAATTTAATCCTATTCGTTGTTGATGGACTGACAAACGCTTTCAGTCTTCTGGGGGAAGCACTTTTTTTTTGTGTGTGTGTGTGCACTTCTATTATGGAGACATGTTATTAATGTGGTTCTTGTCTTTGCTAGGATATTCTTCCTTCCTCACCACATGAAGCGTGCACGGGAAGTTGGTAGAGTCGGGAAAATGGGTATAGGAAGTGAGCAAGTGAGATGGTGGACTTGCTACGCTGCGGCCACGAGTCGAAGGTCGGATCCAAAGATGGGTCGCCGAACGGTTCGTTACCGGACCCCACGATATCCCTTTGCTATCGTAGGTATGATTGATACTTAATATGATATACCCGCTGCAAAGGATACGAATCACTTGACATCTGAACCGACAAAGACCTATGTAAATTCTAACAGGACGTTGTCACTTGATACCCAATCAGAGGATAACTCTCCTCACACCACACAATCTCTATTCATCCAAAGTGTGTATAATACTAAGTCTGTAATAAGGGTATAGTAGTATAGCCATACCCAGCCAGAGACAGTGACAGAGTAAAGAAAGAAATAGTCTATTAATAATAGGGCATGCATGACAGTGAGGAATAGAAGGGAGCGCTCTAACCAGATCCACCCGAGTAGACCTTGCCGAACATGATCGCCTGCAGCTGATCATACAGCGATAGCACACCAGCACCAGCAACACCACGCAGAATGTTGGCACCTGCACCCTTGAACAGAGACCTCGTGCCTTCCTTGGCAATGATCTGTGAACCAGCATCGAACATGGACTTGTAGTTGACGCCAGAGCCGGAGGTCATCATCATGCGACGGCTGTAGATCGTCGTTAGTAAATATCACGTGTTAAAAAGAAGAGGCGTACCGAATGGTATCTAGAGGGTATGAAGCGAGACCGGAACCAGTAGTAACAACCCAACCCAGAGCGAAAGAAGCCAGGAATGAACCCTCAAGACTGCCAACGAGAACAACAGGCTCTGCGAAGAAGAAATAAATCAGTATAAAGAAATAAACCAATGCTGAAAGTGATACGAACTGAGTGAATCGTAAAGACCAAAGTAGAGACCACGGTATACAACAATACCAGCTACTGAGGGTACGAAGCCACGGTAGAGGCCAGCAACACCATCAGATGCAAGTGTCTTCTTGTACACATCAACCAACCCGTTGAACTGACGGCTTCCTCCGCCCTTTGCGGATTTCGCATCGTTGGCCAGACGTGTACGAGCGTAGTCAAGCGAGTAGACGAAAAGTAATGATGAGGCACCGGCGGCACTACCAGATGCGATGTTACCAAAGATCCATTTCCAATAGCTTTCGCTCTTCTTGAAGCCGAAAAGCGTTTTGAAGTAATCCTCTGCAAACCCATTCAGAACAAGTAAGAGAGTGTAGGAGATTGATACGCACTGAAGGCAAAGTTAAGTGCCTGGGTGGGGAAGTACCGGATGACGTTGGCAGTGTTTCCTCTCCAAAGGGAGATAAGACCCTCCTCCCTATATGTGCGAGCGAAAGCATCGCCGATACCCTTGTAAGGGGTGGCAAGCCGGCCTTGCTTGATCTGAGGATGATGTGTCAGCGAGTGCTCTCCCCTTCAGTCGGCGATACCAACCATCTCGTCCTGGTTCTGCACGAGCAGCTTAATGCGCTCTATCGGTGCAGCACTAGTCTTCGATACAGCCTAGGAAATGATCGATAAGGATTGTACTGAGAACGCCTAGTAGAAAAACATACAGCAGAAACACCGCCCATCATGAAGTCGACTGAATAAAGACGAGTGAATATTGCACATTGAGCGCGATGATCCAAGTGAATACTAACCCGCGAAGTCTTTTGGGCTTTTGCCTTTCTTAGCTTCGGCCATTTTTTTTGGGAGGAAGGGATGGAGGGTGAGTGGAGGTTGAACGAGGTAAACGTTGGTGAAAGAGTTGGAAAAAAAAACTTTCGCGTGTCAAAAAGTTGGTCAAAAATACTTCGGAAACCACCGGATCAGTGCGAACTCCGCCTGCTCCCGACCCGGCTACTGAGTCTGCTCATTGCCCGGCTCAGCATCACACTAGTTTTTCTTGAATAAACAGACGCGCGACTGGCGCGTGGCGCATATGCAATGTACTCCTCAACTTGAGACGTATCCAATGCTAATCTAGGTACAGAGCAATTTCATTTTCATGCTGCTCACACAACTTTTTATATATGTGCCAGTCGATATAAGGTAGGGGCCATTCACTCCCAACCACATCACGTGGCTAAAGAGTGACAAATCGTGACAAAACTACCATTCTTCTAATAACTGCTTCAAATTCATTTTTTTCGCAAATCGAAAACCTAAGATCCCTGCAGAATTGCATTCCAAAGAGATCTTAGGTTCTCGATTCCTCGATTTCGAGGGAGGAGAAATGTTATTAGATGTACATCAAATATATGCCATTTTAGGCTTCGGCAATGCCCGTTTACGCGTCAAGGCACGTCGACGCGAAAAAAAAAATACTATATGCTCTGGCATGGCTTAGTATTTATGGGGCAACGTAACTGGCGACATCGAAACCTTGGGTATCATGCACATCTGGTAAAAAGAAAACTAAGCCCAGATCCTGATAAGGAAAATGTAACGGTTGTCATGCTTGATAAATATTTTACTGACACATCAAGGGAACAGACTAGGCCATCCAAAAATCCCAAGACAAAACAGGTGGACTTCCCAGCAGTCCCCCGCACCTTGTTGGAAGAGATTCAATGTACACTTTTACCAGAACTGGACTCACCAAATCCCATCTCTATAACCTGTCGATGGAGAAGCTCGAGGCCCTCCATGCATCGGCACACCGATATCCGCGTCTGGAACTGGGCATTGGCAAAAAAATCTGCCAAGCGTGTGTTCCTTCCAAGGAGAAGGCGAATGATGTGATGGCAACCATGACACTCCGGTGCACACTTGTCCGCAACATATGGCAACCCCTTTATAAGCATTTGAAATCCCCTCCCGAACCCCACCTTCTTTTCCTTCCCTTCTCTGTAAGTCAATCGTCTGTCTCGCATCCCCCCCCTCTCATTTTGTATTTTATTTTCACCCTTTAGTTTCTTTTTTCTGCTTCAGGCGTCTGGACGCCCTTCCCCTTCGTTTAATACACATCTCTTTCAATTTCACATCTACTTCGTCGACAATGTTCTCTAAGACAGTCATTCAAGTCTTTCTGGCTCTGTTCTTCGCTGGCCAGGCCTTCTCCTCGCCTTTGCGTTTCCCGTTGAAAGTAAGCATCGCCGCACTGTCCCTTCCTTCCTAAATACAGTCCTTAACTTTGCCCTATCACCAGCTTGTTTTAGCCGCTAGGCAACCCGAACCACTGCAGACCATCCCGATCTATGTTAAACGCCAAGGTGCTGTGAATCCGCATCTTGAGAAGGTATGCCCTCGTGCTCAGTTCAAATTCTGCTGCTTACCGCTTCCCTCCTCCCCCCCTTCACCCTTCTAAGCGTGTAGTTCCTGTAGAAGTCGCTAGCAAGGCTCCCGATGGCATAATCGTACCTTTCAAGCGGTCTGTTGCTGCCGGAGCGCCCCCCAGCAGACGTTTAATCCCTGCAGAAGTCGCGACCAAGTCTCCGGACGGCATAGTTGTTCCCTACAAACGCGAAGTCCCAGTCGAAGTTGCGACCAAGGCCCCGGATGGCATCATTGTTCCCTACAAACGCGAAGTCCCAGTCGAAGTTGCGACCAAGGCCCCGGATGGCATCATTGTTCCCTACAAACGCGAAGTCCCAGTCGAAGTTGCGACCAAGGCCCCGGATGGCATCATTGTTCCCTACAAACGCGAAGTCCCAGTCGAAGTTGCGACCAAGGCCCCCGACGGGGTGATAGTGCCTTATAAGCGCTCAACTGCGCCGGGGCAGTCATCTGTAGCCAAACGACGCGATATTCCCGCAGAAGTCCCTACCAAGGCTCCTGATGGTGTGATAGTACCTTATTGAAGTGAAAGAGTGCTGGGTGTTTTTCGAATTCAATGCTGGAAGGATATTCCTGGACACTAGTTCGTCATTTCCTGAAGTAACATCCTTTTTTTCTTTCGGCACTTTCGATAGCGTTGATCGTATGTATATGTTACAAGCTTGTCCCTGAATTTACATATCCAACGTGCGCCTTCTGATCATGCTCTGAGGATATTGAGAGGACAAGTTCCAGAGTTTCAGCAAAACTGTTATCAATCATTCGGTGTTCCTTCTACTCTTACATGAGTATCATCGTTCCTGTCATACCTAAAAGACAAGAATCTAATGGGCACTGGGGCCGTTGATCAATCGGTGTTGAACTTGTAGCTCCAAACGTATTGTTCTGTCATTGGTCTACAGTGATAGGCCATTCATCAGACTTCAGAAAAGTGCTGAATGTCTGTCTTCATGAGCTTTGACTTCAAGCTGCGATCGACATACTTAATCAGTGAAAAGATCGTCCCTTGCGTAAGTTCTTACACATGGCAAACCACGGGGGGAACACTGAACTCCGACTCGGAGCCGTGGGTTCACCGTCATGTGACAAACGCCATTCAAGAAGTTCAACTCGGAGTCGACAGTATCCAAGTTCTGGCGCTCATCTGAAGCACTCTCCCGCTGTTTCGGCTACTGACGTCTTGTGGACACTGCACAGTGATTTGGTGGAGCTCCGAGGCTACTTCATACCTTTGTAGGTTACTCGTTCGAGTAACCCAGATGAAGTGATGATGCTTTGTGATCAGGCCAATTAACACCCATCCAATCCTATTGCACACTCCGTTCTGTCAATGGCCAGAATGGTGGAGCTTCCATACGACGTATGGTCATACATCGCCAAATTCATTCTGGCCTCTACTTTGCGCAACCTATATATATTGTAAATTCGGCATTTCTTAAAGCTTGCGATGGATGAGTGCTACTGAGAAATATCTTGATCTAGTCGAGAATTTGTCCGAGATTCGGTGAGGTTGAATCTTGTGTGAGTGGTTCGGAACTAGTACTCACCCCTTTGAACTCAGAGATCACTATCGATATCCTCCGCACACTTGAATTACTTCCTGTCAGCCTGATGGAAGACTACCTTATTGGAATGCAAGGCGGCGAGGCCCGCCGTTTCGACCCTTACGAACTTTGCGCCCTCGGAGTTTACGCCACCACCGTCCCTTGGTCACCCGCTCATTCTGTAAATTAGCCCGTGCCTTACAGGCACCTGTACCATATGTTTCAGTACGTCTTACTTTCTCTTTTGATATTTCCCCTTTATTATTGCTCTCGTCGAGAGCCGTAGCCTTTGTTCTTACTCGTTGTAGTTTAGTTCATTCCCTTTTGCTTTTCTTATCTACGAAGACTTGTGCCGTCTCCCTCAGTGCTCGCGTTCTCGCACTGAGGTGAGGATACCTATCTGTTACCTATACTCTACATACTCACCTTGTATTTGTAGTCTTCGTGATTAGGTGAACTAATAATACTGAGTGCTCGCGTTCTCCCACTGAGTCTTCGTGATTAGCTATTCTTACATACCTACAGTCTGCTCAATGGAAGAGCCAAAACAAACCACAATTTTAGGCCAGAGTTTGCACTTCACAAGACTGAACAAGAGACCCAGGAAGCTGCCACAGTTCCCCCTCTTTGGGACTGAGCAAGAAGCAAAGAAGCTTGTGTGCAAGCTGAGCCTAAAAGAGGTTGTTCTTGATTATCATGGTCTTGACCAAACCAATATTCTGTGCGGTTCAAGTTGTCTCCTCCCACCGTTGCAGCTACGTGGGCGGCTGTGGGTCACAACCTGGTTGAGTTGACTTTACGGGCCCGTTTGGAAGTATTTGTCCCCTACCCGTGTTCGGGAGCATGAAAGCCTTGTCCATCTCATTATACCACTGTTGCACTCGCCTTCGCTTCTATTCCAACGGCCCCAACATGATCTCTTATAGTGTCTTGGTGTTGTTTGTCAAAAGCCACGGGCACGCCCTTCGGTTTTTGACATTACTCCACGTTGAAGACGACCACGGACCCGAACTCTCCTCCTTAATGCTGACTCTGGGATGTCTCCCCCACCTTACAAGACTTGAAGCATGTAGCGGTCAGCGAGGCGACTCATTACGCGCCTCCGGCCTCCTTGGCCTCCATCCACACCTCATTTTTACATCCGGGAGTACAACCCAGCTGATCTTGACTGTGAGATACGACTCCCATTGTTGAAGTCACTTCATTTGGAACCACGTAACAGATACCCAGTTTCAAGTTTGACACTACTTCAGTAACTCTGTCATTCATTTGGAGACCTTCACTCTGGGGTGGCATTACTATCTTTTCTATGATGAGCTTCTCGCCATTGTCCAACTCTTCACTCTAGTGCACTTGTTGAGCCCAAAAACTACCCAACCTCAGCGAACTGCGCCTTTCGGTCGAAGGTATACCTCAGATTTGTTGGCGATCCGCGATTGGGATTTTAACATGATACTGGAAGAAAGGGTGCGCAATATATTTTTCTGCCTTTTCGATACTGAACGCTCTGGTATAGGTTTATGAACAGCTTTCAATGTGAAGCTATACAGGCTGGGCCTTGCGTTATATGCGAGTGGGAAACACTGCCGGAATTCTTTCGGAAGGATGTAATCGTCATTCTTTCCGACAAGTTCTTTTTTTGGTGTTGTACCCTCCTGCCCTTGTTCACCCATTTCAGAGTTACTCTTCGTCACAACATCTATCCCTATGGCTTGGATTCTGTTACACTTTGGGTCCTTCGATTACGACGTGGCTCCGAGTAAAATTATAAAGTAAAAACAGTCAAGACACACGATTTATCTGAACTCCACGTACCTCAGGCTGCTCAGCGATCATATATTCTGGCCTGCTGCATCATTTATCGCTATGGCGACCGTGACAGCTATTTACAGAACGATAAGTAGGCCCTTCCGCAAAATGCTTGTTTATGTCCGAGCTTCGCCAATCATGCATGAGTGTCAAGATTGTCTGACAAGCCTCATCATATATGTATTATTGTTATTTTCATTTGGTGGTACTAAATGTTGACAGCAAGCAAGAGTGGTACCGGCGGGTCACTCACTGGCAGACTGGTATGCATGCCAATCATGCATGACAGATTCCATCTACATACGGACCAAACAACGCGAAAACCTTATCGTTCTGTAAATAGCTCGAATGATGTTCGTTCAACTTTCCTGGGCCACCTGGCCGTGTTCAAGTTGCCATCATGGATGTCAAAAATGCTAGTGTGAGAGGCGCTAGCACTGGTTAGAGTCAAATGGCCCGGGAGCACCGGATTTCGTGCTTGTCGGATATGGCAGTCGTATATCAGCCTTAGCTCACTCAACTTCACTGGCAGCCACAGTGCCACTCCCCGGACTGCGCTATGTCTGAAATCATATCTGCCAACCCCAGATTTATCGGTGTTCTTGCGAACGCCATACTGGGAAATAATTTCCATTGTATGTTGGGTGCTACTACTACTAGTAGTATCTGGCTTCAGGCTGGCCTCATTCGATGATTTAGTTGCAGGGACCGCTTTGCTTATTTATGATACCTGTATCACCTTCGACCAAGAGGTTAGTTTTGTGTCAAATTTCTTCCATATGCCTTGACGTTCCTTGAACACTGCAGGTCGAGCATATCTGGAGGCAAGCTATCCCTTACGTTCAAGCAACACATATTTTCTGATACAGTACCAGTGTACCTTGGTCTAGACCAAAGATCTTGTACATCATCGGGAGATACTTTGCCCTTTTTCATCAGATGTGAGTGCTTCCTGATCTTGCTCAGAGCCGTGCTTATCGTGATGTGCTACAACCAGTGTCACTCTCAGAGGTGTGTTATGATATGGTCATCAATACGACACCAGTCAACTCACGGCACCCTTTGTACCCAGTCGACACGCAAGATGGTCTTAATGCTAAGGTGAATATTCGTGGTATTTCTTGCCCGTTCCATGCTTCAATCCTTGTTTATCAGTTGTTCGTGAGAATATTCAATGGTGGAACACCACTTCTGACTTTCTTTGAATTTATAGCTGCAACCGATATGTCATCTTCTGGAATCTGTGGGTCAGCCATCCGACAACACTATTTTTGTTAACGAACTTGTTTACAGGGGCCCCGGCTTGTTGGCAATTGTACTGAGCATGATTTTTGCCCTAAGGATTCATGCTCTTTTCGGAGGAAGCACCGGAAGTACGCCGTTTCAACGTCCCCAAATCTGTAAATTTCATATTAAAGTTTGCATTAGTTCTGGCACTGCTAGTAGTCCTGCTGTCAAGTGAGTTGAGATATACCGTCTCATGGCTGGCCATTGAACTAAAACATGTGTATTGCCCAGTTGAATCTGGAGTAAGAATTTGTCTATCCCGTTTACTGGCTGCTTATAATGTCATCTCCCATGTTACAGGCTGTTATAGCTCTCACAGTCTTCGGTGTGAGGCTTATGCAAAGCAAAGTCATCGATTTTTCGAGTATGCACTTGAGTATGCCGGGTTGTCAAACACAACTGAGTTGCCTTGATCTGTTCAGTTGGTAAGCTATCAACCTATCATGATGGTTTACGTGACTCCTACCTCGAACCCAGGGTCCCCCTACTCCTTCTTTGTAGTAAGTGCACTCGTTTGGCTTCCGTGATACGTTTTCACCAGGCTTTTAGTCATTTTCTTCATCATGACTGTCGCAAAATTTCGCGAATTTGTTCAAACGGTGACCGGAAGCCCTCGACTGTTCAAATTGAAATACTTCTGGTCACACTCGTCGCTTGTCATATCCTTCCTTCGGGATGGAACCATCTTCTCGTTGTTGTAAGTGGATACCAAATTATCACTTCGTATGCGTTTTGAAGCTCTCCGTCAAATTTAGCATAATTTGTAAATATAGAAAACTACGATATGGCGGGGCACATACTGAACATGGTGCTATACAGTGGTACTACTTGGCTGCACGACGGTTAGCTTATTGGTTGCGGCGCCTCTTACGGCTGCTGCATTCCCGTACGTTTGATTCATTTTGATAGGGATCGGTTGACAGCTAAATGCGATTCCAGGACGCTCGTCACGATCTATTCATTCTCTGTACGCTGCTGGGTGTATGACCAATTCCTGTTTCTGATAAATTCCTTAGATAACTCGCCTTGTCCTCAATGTGAGGCTCGAAGCCCAAGCTATTAACGAGGAATCGAGACGTTTAACGGACATCGTGTTCAGGCGATCTCACATTCAACCTGCGTAGAACGCCTCGTCTCCTCAGGCCGTAACTTACCCCTCCGCTCTCCCAGTCTCTTGGCATGCCCACTCTGGAGTTCACTGGCGCTCAGTGGGCTAAAGTAAATACCGGGCTAGGGTTGACGCAAACGTTGTCTTGCGGTCTTATGCGTTCCAAGTGTCCGCAGACCAGCTGTCTATCGCCAACAATATTTGCACGACTATAGACGTTTGCCAACGCAAATCCTTTTTTTATTTTTATTTCTGTGCAACGGAGGGGGGTTATCGGCAAGTTATCGGTGTCATTTGTACAGCTCTGGCTCAAGTTAATGAAGTTTCAGTTCCCTTGTGACATCGCAAACAATCTTCCCGTTGGTAGTGGTAGATGTCCGAACAAGGACTTGGAGGCATTGGATATGTGTGGCCTCCGTTATATCCTATTATCAGTTACAAATTGTGTACTTTCAAGTTACAACCTCACACCGATATTGATATATATATATATATGGACAGCACTCGGGCCGGAGCAGAGAGCTGACACTGATAAGTTGTCCTCGTTGCAACCAATGCCAGATTGCTTGAACCTCCGTAGAGACCGTGGTAGTGCATTACATGAGCGTAGTTCACATCTGCGTGATATCTGCTTCAGCGCAGACTCTGCAATGTCAGCGATTGACTTCTAGGTACCTAATTAGGAAGCGAAGGCTAGATTTGGAGAAGGTTGTTTCTTGATGTGATGAGCTCGACGATGTAAGGCTCTTGTTCGATGTGCATCCCAAACACGAACTTGCTTGAGCTGAGGATTGAGCGCCGAGTGCGGGAGAGTCGATAGCGTATACAGGGTTCCGAAGATCGCCCTATCTCCCGGCGATATCCACGTCACGGCATCAGCAAGAACTCCACAACATTACATATTACCTTTCTAATGCAATCACCCAACTCCAACGTCATACGTAAAGTTTCGATGCGAGGACATGCAGTCGCGCCTCGAGTTCCTACTGATGCTTGTCGCCGCAGGCGGAAACGAGGGTAGCATCGGCTTTGAAGGTGTTGGTGATGAACCAACTCGGAGCTATGGGCGGGCATGTTAAATCATGCTTACAATCACAGGCACGCAAGCCAGAATTATGGATGCACCTCGGTCACCGACTGACAACTGTGTGCTGCCAACTTGAAGGACTCGGATGTGAACGAAATTTAGTATCGTGTGAGGGCACTTGGCTTTCTGCTAAGGATCGTTCCAGCTTGAGTCAATAGCTGAAGCAGTGCGCTCTCATAGAATTCGTTTGAATCTTCCCCTGTTGGAAAGCCGAGATCATAGTATTGCCACCGTACATCACGTGCTCTCGGAGGAGAGCAGAGTCAGCAATGATCATCGCCTGTGAACGCGCTACTACCACCTTCCCTCATCGATCTCCAGAACTAAGCCTGCTGGCAGGAATATAACCTTACGTACCAGTAACAATGAGTTCAGACTACGAGTTTGACGATGACGATGGCGATTACTATGACTCAGATGAGGACATGATAGATGGCACTCAGGATGGTCGGACGATCACCATATTTCTTCATTATTCAAGTACTGACGGTTCCCATGCAGAGCATTCCGAAGATGAGGACATGGAAGCCTTCGTGCCACCCAAGAGCAAACGAAAACCGTACGAAATCGATTACGAGTCTTTGGACCAGAGCGCTGTGGAGAAACTAATGCAAGAAGACATAGAGTATGTCTGTGGCGTACTAGGTGTTGACGTAGGTGACCTTCCTAACATATCTTCTTGCCGCTCAATACATGTGGAACACAGCCCAGCATCGCGAGCCTGTTACTGCGATATATGTCATGGAACAAGGAGCGGTTAATAGAGAAATACATGGACAAACCAACGACTGTGCTTGTTGCAGCTGGGATCACCATCCCAGAACCTCCAATGACACCAGCATCAATCCGTTCTCATAGCTCATCGAGTGGCACTCACTCATCCCGTCGCCCGACGCGCGCCACCAAACTCCTCGGACTCACATCCAAATCCTCTTCATCCAACAAATCCACATCCCCAACACAATCATTCCTAACGCCGAAATTTCCCAAACCCGCCAAAGGCGAGCCTTTCGTCTGCCCTATCTGCTTTGACGATGCCCCAGACCTCCGCTCCGTTTCCCTCGACTGCGCGCATTCCTTCTGTTCTGGTTGCTGGACTGCATACATAACCTCCAAAGTCCGCGATGAGGCGGAGCATTGTATTCGATGCATGGCCGAGGGCTGTGCGCTAGTTGCCCCAGACCCGTTCGTGAAGACTATCTTGGTTCCTGAGCCTGGTACGCCTGCTTCGGGCCCAACCGAAGCACAAGATAACACCGCTACCTGGGCGCGATTCCAGGAGCTTGTGCTGCGACATTTCGTTGGGTCGAACCCGAATCTAAAGTACTGCCCGTACCCCTCGTGTACTAACACGGTCTCGTGTCCCTCTGCGGCGTTCAAGTCCAGCCTGACTACGTTCGTCCCAACCGTGTCCTGCGGTGCCCGCGGATTGACTGGCCAGTCGGAGCCACAGACGCTGCTATCCCCACAGAGCAACTTCACTTTGGCGGGAAAGGAGCACAAATTCTGCTTCGGGTGTCCGATTGAGAGCGATCATCGTCCGACCGTGTGCTCGGTTGCGTGGATGTGGCTCAAGAAGTGCAGGGACGATAGTGAAACGGCCAATTGGATCAAGAGTAATACAAAGGAGTGCACTGCTTGTCACAGTACGATCGAGAAGAACGGTGGTTGCAAGTGCGTTGTGCTCTTCACTTTGCAATTCGGTATATATGACGTGTTGTGCCCAGTCATATGACATGCAAGAAATGCAAGCACGAATTCTGTTGGGTGTGCATGGGTTTGTCATCCTTGTAGAACTATCTCCGCTAGACCCACTTAACCACATTTAAGGCCCATGGTCGGAGCACGGTACCGCGTGGTACTCGTGCAACCGATATGATGAAAAGGGAGGTATCGACGCTCGCGATTCCCAGAGCAAGAGCCGGGCGTCGTTAGAGCGGTACCTACATGTGCATTTCTTCCTTCACCGATCAGTAGCAAGTGCTGACTGACACTCTTCACATCTAGTATTACAACCGTTGGGCGAACCATGAGCAGTCGGCCAAGCTCTCGCTGGATCTGTATGCCAAGACGGAGAAGAAGATGGAGGACATGCAGATTTCTTCGGCACTTACATGGATTGAGGTGGGTGTGCAGTGCCTGTTAGAGTGCTTGTTGGTCGATGATATGTTGGTGATGTAGGTGCAATTTATGAAGAAGGCTGTGGAGGAGGTAGATAAATGCAGAATGACGCTCAAGTGGACGTACGCGATGGCGTATTACCTTGCCAAGGGGAACGAGAAGGACCTATTTGAGGATAACCAGAGGTAGGAGCCACCGCTATGAGTATGAGTGTCATCATCAGTCGTATTGATGACCTATACAGAGACTTAGAAAGGGCCGTCGAGGACCTTTCGGAACTTTTGGAGTCGCCCATCGAGCCAGAGAATATCCCGATGTTGAGACAGAAGGTCACAGATAAGACTGTGCGTTCTTTGTTCCATTCCAGTTTCTCTTTCATTGTTGACTCGAATGTCCAATATAATTCAGGTTTACGTGCAGAAGCGGAATGAGATTGTACTCGAGGACACTGCGGCTGGGTTCCTGGAAGGCAGATGGAAATGGAATGTCACGGTTGAAGGGTTCGATGACCCGGAGAAGCTTGACTACTAGCTACTGTCGTTCTGCATTTGCATTCCCTTCCCAGGATCTCTCTTTCCTTTCTCTCTGGTCACAATTTACATACACCTTTGGAATACTCTGTCTTCCCCTTACGCTTTGTTAATTTTATTCTGCAATCTCCCTGTTAACCCGACATAAGAAGTTGCATTCGCCAAAGTGCTCGGAGTCACGTTTTGGAAATTGAGTACTGATGCACTGATGCGTCCATCGTCCGTTTCAGCGTGGCACTGTCTTGTCTAATGAAATCGTGCTTTTATATTCTTCGTAACGTGCCATAGCTAGTGCATTAGACAAAGCTAACTAGCTTTTCAGGGATCATTAGCCTAACTTCCAACACAAGAATTAACCTAGCAACCAAGAGAAATGAAGAGTTTATGCTTTCTTAACCTTGCCTCCATTCCACCCACGAGCTTAGACTGGTGCACAGTCGACACAGCTCCTTACTGAGACAGAGTAAAGGATAATAGACGAAATGTGTAGATAAGGGGTGACAATGCCTCTCATGTAGTAGACAGAATCAATAATACCATCCTCTGAGGTTGAGTCTCAGAGTTTCTGAATGTTATAGTAATGCATCTTCAGCGCTCGATCCAATCCATCTGAGCTTGGTCTCTGTGCGGACGACTGTTTACCGACTGAGATCGATCGATCAGTCAGTCAGGAGAGATGTAGGCGTTCAGCATTATGTTCAAAGATCATCTCGCATATGCGGTGAAGTTGGGAGAGGGTGTCTGTGTTAGCCATGTTGTAGATGCTCCGGATCACCAGGGAAACAGCCATGTGAAGAAGAAAAAAAAGACGAATCTCTCAAGGATTCGAAGAATGAATCATCAGAGAGAATGTAGAGAATGGGAGGTACCATCACATTCTGCTATCACCTGAGCAATTGCATTCTGACGTTCTTCGTCATTTCCTACTCTGGGCTTCATTTCGATGCATAGAATTACAATAGCACCAAATGCTTTGAAGACGTATTCGATGAATGTTTCTGGATCGTTCCTCAACATAAGGGTGAACTGCTTCACAAGATGGTTGAAAACCTGTTGGCTACAGTGAATTTTCGAGTCAAGAGAAAATCATAAAACCCTCCCCGGCAAGAAGAATCTTGATTTTTCCACTTGAGTCTAGTGAACATGGGGAGGACCATTGTGTACCATCGTGTCATCCCCTAAGTTTGGGTCGAGTCCGACATCAGAAGCAACTTGCTCACAAGTGACTTGGGAAAAGCGACGCCATTGAGTTTTTTTTTAATTTTTTTTACGAAACTAATTAGTTGAGAAAAAACAGATCGGATGGACTAGCAGGGACTTCCAATGGCGGTGGGTCATGTTGAACTGTGATATGAGATGCTGAATAAGAGCCTGAGCTGCGCTGTAGGACAGAATGTCTGGAGAATCGTCCGCCACAGGGTATGCTCCTTGGGCCTAGGCTGAATTTTGCTAGTCTCTCGTAGACAGACTATAAAATTCGTGTCTTTATGACGGGGAAGAGGACGACACTCATATATAGAATTTTGCTGATTCCGAGTCGGGGAGATTTGAGAAAGATCCTGGAAAGATCTACTTACGTAGTACGAACTCTCATGTGACAAGTTGCAAACTTGAAACTGACATGAAGTCAGCGTTCATGTTCATGGGTGCAAAATCTTTGCAATTCCTCTATTGAATATTGAATGTTTGATTGAGGTGCACGCGCGTGCAATGAATTCGAAATTAACGCGCAATAGGCTATTACTTGGACTGGGGGCAGTCGTATCGGTGAGTGTAAAACATCGTACAAATTCTGAACATTGATTTTATTACAATCTCGAATCTAACCTTGCTTTCATAGATTACCCTTTACTTCCTCGTCAGAGTCAACAGTTACCAGCGCAATATCCCTATGTCCACAAAACCTACTGAAACGACCGCGTCAGATGCCACCTGTCTCGCGCCACACCAACAAGAACAAATCCAACGACGACGCGCAAATGCCACTATCGTCATGCTCGTTCGGAACTCTGAGTTGGAAGGTGCCCTGACTAGTGTTCGCCAGATCGAGGATAGATTCAATCGGAAGCATGGGTATCCCTATGTGTTTCTGAATGATGTGCCGTTCACGGAGGGGTTTAAGACGTGAGCACACACACACTCTAATCTCCATGAGCTCTTCAATAACTTGGTAGTATAGGAGGATGACCAACATCATAGCAAACACTTCCGCTGTTGAATTTGGCGTCGTCCCGAAGGAACACTGGGCACAACCGGACTGGATCGACGAAGCGAAAGCGACAAGCGACCGGAATAGACTAGCTCTCGCTGGTGTGAAATATGGAGGCATCTGATATTTGTAATTCTTGCAAGTTTCGATGTCATTGATGCGTACCTATCCAGATAGTATCCCGTACGTTGTCTTTTCTATGCATACAGGGATGGGTATGAAATGCTGAAACCGATGACCCAGGTACCGGAATATGTGTCGGTTTAATTCTGGTGTACGTTCTATGCTTTCGACTTCTGTTCAAGATACTGGAGATGACAAGGGTCGGGAACAGTTTTTCTTCAAACATGAACTGCTTCAGAAGTATCGTTGGTACTGGCGGATCGAGCAAGCATTTCTTCAATATTTAAGCTTGCTCTTTGCTGAGCACTCGTAGGCCGAACGTTCGCTATCACTGCGACATAAATACGGATCCCTTCATCTTCATGCAGGACAACAATAAAGTATACTGCGAGTATAATCACGTTCCTTCTTGCCATCACCGCTGCTAATTTTGTCCTCAAAGCGTTTGTGCTAACTGTATACGAGATCAGTGCAACCGTCTCAAGCTTGTGGAAACACGTCCGAGGTAGCACCCTCCACAAATATTGTTGCTTTTGTCATCTGAATTTTCATTTCCTCCACCAGATTTTATCAAAGAACACCCTGAGCACGTCACGCCTGACAATTCCATGGGTTTTATCTCTGATTCCGGAGGTGCAACGTATAATTTATGTCATTGTGAATTTTGTCTTCTTGTCACATGGCTATACCCTAGTTAATTGCCACACCTAGATTGGAGTAACTTCGAAATCGCGGACATGAATTTCTGGCGCGGACCGGCCTACACTGCCTTTTTCCAGCATCTGGACGCTACGGGAGGCTTCTACTATGAAGTTCATTCGTCCGTTTCCTTGTTTTACGTGTTGCTGATGACTCGAACTAGCGATGGGGGGATGCGCCGGTCCACAGCATCGCTGCTTCGCTATTCGCGCAGAGGGACCAAATCCATTTCTTCGAGGACATTGGATATCAGCATGATGATTGGAGTCATTGCCCACTGAAAAAGGAGACGTGGGAGAAGGCTCGGTGTTCCTGCGATCGGGACAATGGTTTTGGTGAGTATGTTTTGATAGAAGAGCCTTCACAAATTGAATCACTTTTATTTAGATTATAATGTAGACTCCTGCAAGGCCAAATGGGATCACTTTATGTATACCTAGAGGTACACTCAATGTTGGTGTGCTGTACGAAACGATGCCGAAGCTTGATATAATTTTATTGGATCAGAATAGCTTCAGGAATTAATATTACGCAGCACAAAACTCACATGCACGATTGTCATCCTTGGCACCAACCCTCTTCTGTGCCCCGTGGACTCGAGTTCTAATCCTTTCCGCGGGAGATTCGCACGCGACTGAGGAGCTCGTATGACTACAGCCGGCCCCTACGAATCGGGGTAAAACGTTCTGATCTGCTCGCCTCGTCATACGGTCGTTATCAGGGGTTGTTGTCTGCCCCGTGTTTATACCGGCTACTGTCTTGTCGATCCCAGCGCGTCGCGGTGCATCGTACGAGCTTTGATAAATACTTGTTTCCAGCTGTTGGCTAACTACTTGATTGATTTAGTGGCGTATTTGTCATCACCCCTGCATAGGCTCAGATTCGTTATCGTAGAAACTTGATGCCCAAAGCAGGGGGTCAAGCGGCACCGACGTTGCGCCCCACCGGACGCGCTGTATCGGTCTTCACAACAAAGGACTTCATAAAAAGCCTTACTGGACCTTGAGATCGACTCCTCAGCCACTGCAGTTGAAAATTGCATTACTTTCATGCCGAAGACACAAGCGTACAATTTAAACCAGATAGTCTTGGATGCGAATCACACAGCGTCCCTCTCAGGTACGTAAAATGGTGATGCTTCCCCTCTATCTTACAGAGCTCGTCCGGGAAGTGGCTGCGTGGACCTTGATTGTGTGCATATTGCGTTCTCTGCGGAAATCGTCATGATTCTGAAAACCGTTATTGTTTAGATACGATCATTTCCTCACCATCCAGGACGAAGTGCGTGACTGAACATCTTATTAACATTTCAGGCTAACAGTTAATACCCAAGGTCGAACTCATATGGAACAAAGGTTCATGGAGTCTCGGCAAGGGAGTCTATGTGCGTTGCCTTCTTGGGTGCTGATGCCGATATTCACGCTTCACAGATTTGGGTACGGTAACAATATCGCTCTACCACGTGTTTTACACTTGAAAGTCAAATCGTCAAAATCATTCAGAACCGTTGTTTTACCTTTGCGACAATGACGTATGCCATCGATTTCGGAACGGACCTTCATTGGGTGTTGACTTGTTTTTCCAGTTTTAATATTTACAGTACGTTATTGGTTAGGAGTGCTCCTCGGTGTTATTGACGTGAGGAGCCAGTCCGACTACGTGAAATGAAGACAGATGCGGTATGCTCGCTGGGAATCTATCCGGATACCACTCAAAACTACAATATATGTATTCTTGCAGACGTGAGAGCAGTATTGGCCACACTCGCTTCTGCTACTGACGATAACGGTAGATGCAGCTTGTATTTGCAAGTAAGTCCTAGTCAATTTTATGGGTTGGTGTTGTGTAAGAGATCTGGTGATAGACATTCGAAGTAGCTGGTGCAATCATGCTCTGCACCGTTGACTTCGTCTCGATGTTGAGGTGAGTGCTGCTGATCGTTTTTTGCTACTTAACTGTAGACTTCAACTACCAGAGTATGGGTGCTGTTTGAACGCCCAAGGATTCTACTTTATGTAATTGTGTCTCTCATCATAGGTATCTTCCTGAACTTAGGAGGAATGCATGCATTTCTAACGTTCAATGACAGCTGAAGCCGGAACTACGTGCGTTTGCCCGGTATCTCTATCACTCTTATTTTTTCACATTTTTTCGACAGAATATATCTAAGCGCTAATTCAGTTGCATCCCCGCCATGTGAGTCAGCTCTTGCGACTTGAACATCTTGCTATTAACGCCCGGCACCGATAGCGTTTGTCCATGTAGGGTGAGACTGCCAGAATGTTCCTGCCAGTATATATTCACACTCGACCCCATACTTTTTTCAGACCTGTAGTAGCAGGCTGCTTCTCTCTGGGTAAGTCTAAAGTCCCATGGTCTCCCTGCTATCATCAGACCGACCCCGTCAGCCACTCCCGATCTGTGGGCATTCTACCCAATACCACTGCTTGTTGTTGTATGTGTTCCCTTCACGGTAAACCTATCCATGAAACTTTTGTCCTCAGACGTCGGTCATGTTCTCGCTGACAACATACAAGTGCGGACGAGCACTATTCGAGGCTCGGCATACACGAGCCAACATGCCCATTTTCTTCGGGATGGGATATTTTTGTTTCTAGCAGTCTTGAGTAAGTCTTTTTCACTAGCAATAGTCAGGTATTTATGTGACATGGAAGTGGGCGGGTTTCCGCAGATGATGATTTGCTCACTTGCAAGACCAACCTTCAACCAAGCTATAATCGGGTATGCCCCGACTCGTTGCCAGATTATCCCTGATCTTAATGGATCTTGCTTCGTGCAAAGACCATCTCTTGCGTAACTTCCTCCCCCCTCCCTCGTTGTCGTGCTTGTGCAAGACTGAGGTTTTCTGAAACAGAGTTTACTCTACCATTGCAGCTCGCACCCTGCTAAATATCAAGAAGATCATATCGCCCCATTTTGACGACTCACTATCATTGACGAGACTAACTACTCTCGAATTCGGAGAGCAGAACACAATTCACTCACCAGTAATGAATGATGCTCGAGAATAGCGATCATGCATAAAAGAATCTTCCCTGGACGGTCCGTGGCTGCCCCTTTTGCCTCTTGATGCTATCTAACAGATGCATTCAATAATAAGTGTATTGTATTTTTTACAAAAAAAACTAAGTGAGCGCTTCCGCTCGCCTTTTGTTATTTCAGCTGAGTATACCACGTCGTAAACAAAATACGTTAGGACGGCGTATTCAATATTACACATCTTCCATCCCCCAAAGAACGATCACCTGAATTTTTTTTTTTCTCCTGATATAAAGCGCAAAACACAAGCAGGAGTTGTTAGGAGTTGTCGTGTCAAGTCTGGCAACATGCTCGAAATAGAGCGTTACGTCAGGAGCCAAATTGTAAGTGTGGTGCCCCAGACTACGCAAATTTTATGACCCGTCGACATGCTGGGGGTGTGTCTTACGGACTTTTTTTAGACTTTGCGAGCTATTACGCCCTGAGTGTGGGATATTGGATGCGGCGGAGCCAGTACCCCGCCGCGTCCGCCGTGGTACTTGGGAATATACTACCCGGCTCGATGAACAGCCAGCCACATGCTGCCGCATCAACAACAAACCATTACCTCCGAGCCATTCAGGTTCGCCCTATTCTCATCCCGACCCTACGGAATCAGGCTACCAAAGACGGTTTGAAGTCTCAGGTGCGACACCAACATTTGATAATCGCTGCCCCCTTTTCAGTCCGTACCTCCATGCAGAAGACAAAATTGACGACCTGCATCGGATTTCATTAGTCGATGGATGCAAAACACAGAGCTTTTCTGAATATGCCGCAATTCAGGATCTGGGGCCTGGACGTCCCCATGCTCTTCGTATAGAAGGTCATCAATAGCGCATTGCTGGGATTCAGAGTTCAGAGTTTTATCAGGGTAGGGAGATCGTATGACCCGCCAAGACGGCCGAAATGAACTTCCGATGCGGCTCGAAACGTGCACTTCACGATAGGATACAACTAAGGAACGCCTTGATTTTCGGGCGTTTCTGGATGACTGACTGATTGATACCTACATTTGAAAAGCGCTTGCTGTGATACTTATCGTACCCTGTGAGTGGTTTTCTTCAATCTTTTCAGGCAAGCATTGGCTGCTTCGTCGACTTCCAATCTGTCATTGTGCACAGAGATGTTACCAGCGAGGGCACTTTCAGAGGTTTGAATCCCTCATACCCCTGGCAACGGAGACTCCAATACTTCGTCTCGTGGGAGATGCTCCACCGGGAAAGGAAAAAAAGGGTATACCGGAGAAGCGCGATATCATACCAGCTCATGCCAAGCCAAATCATGCCGAAGGTATTGTACAAGGGACACATGGTAATAAATTGAATAATGATTGTATACTATACGTTCTTGGAGCACTCATAGGGGGAGAGCCAATTCGATATTGTTACAGTACTTAAAAGCATTGGAACACTTGGAACAGCTTGGAACCCTTCATTATGATGACAAGGAGTGTGCCAAGGGCAAACTTGAATTCCCATGTGGAATTGATCTGATCTTCACATGCTCACCTCACGTGAGTAAGTTTTGCGTTGAGTGCCTGCTTCCGAGTGGTCGCATTCATCCGAACTTCTTAAAGTGTCCATGGGTCCCACCAATACCTTTATTGTAAACCGAATTAACATCCAATTCCAATCCATTCGACTCTCCCCTCACGAGCGCTTCAAGAACGGATAGAACTATCTACTTCATCTGGTTTTTAATGCCGGCGGCTTTTCTCTGGGTTCGCTATTGCGCAGTGAGACTATTAGGCGCTGCAGTACCCAAGGCTGCTGTCGAGTTCTGACAGGGTCGGAAGGCGTCGACATTTCCATGTCATCCACTCTACTAACTCCGAGTGAGGCAAATGCCATGTACGTAACAACCCATATTTCATATACCGTGACTCAAGTTGACAGGGGGATTTGTTGCAAATCAGAAACATTAACTATTACATTACTCTCGTTTCATTCAGTCAGCAGACTTTCACAGATCCTTTATATCAACTTGACTGACGATCGCACGGTTGCGAAAAGCGCTTCTTGTTTACGAATATCTCCTGACATACTCTCGTGAAGTAGAGCGATTTTGGAGTAGGAAACGACCAACATTGCCTGTCGTTTTCTTTTTCTTCAATCGATACTTCACGTTGTTCGGACACGTGCCCATCATGATCGAAACATTCTGGTATTCCAACTTGAATGTAGCCGATAAACTAGCAGTGAGTTGCCGCTATTAACATGTGTGCATCCGTTTGCTCACCACACTGAGTAGATGTCAGTCGTAGATTTTTCACCGTCACCAGGACGGACGAAACTGAAGTCATAATTCACCACTGCTAGATGTCGCTCTCTACAGTCATACAGTCAATATTTTGTTGTCGCTGTCCAAGTTATAGTCTCGGGTGAGTTGGGTGGGCAACAGAACGTCACATTGTTCTGATATTCTTCCAGCTTTAATGATCCTACGAGTGTATGCTCTTTATGAGCGTAGTCGGCGAGTGCTAGGTTTGCTTCTTGGTGTGGTCACTGCTGTTATGGTTGTGGCTGGTGTACGTTTTCCGCGGCCCGTGCCTGTCTCTCGACGATCTCAACGCCTTCTGCAGTGGTGTCTATTTTCCGGGAACGAGGATGATGTGACGAAGGAATACGTCCTTATCATCGGCTGTTCGGCACCGGTGCTTCGATCCACGTACGGCCGGTTCCCTTTACTACCGTATCATCATCTTCATTCATTCGAATTTATAGAGCGTTAAGTGCGTACAGTCCCCCCTCGCATCCACCTTTTGATTATTGATTTATGTGTAGGGTTCGGTGGTGCTTGGGGCGGAATGCTAGTATTTGATACTCTGATCTTTCTCATGACCGTCTATAAGTCTATGGCCCTACGTCAAAGGAATGGTCCGAGTTTGCTCTCATTAATGCTTCGGGATGGTAAGTCAGGTATTTGTCATGGTTACCACTCTTGTGCTGACGATCTCAGGCTCAATATACTTTGGGTGAGACGCTTAGACAATGCAAAGGCGAATTGATAGGTCATATTTCGGACAGCGTGATGTTGGCTACAAATATTGCCAATATTCTAACATTCGTGGTCAGTAACCCACTCGATCTTTTTTTTTTTAAAAGTTTTGACATGTCACATGTAGCACGGTGGTGTGAGTTTTATACATTTTGGAATCACCCACTGCTGACAGATCTATGGTTAGACCTTCACCAGAGGCATCGTCACGACTTTCATGAACGTGTTCGTCTATTTTCCAATATTAGTGAATCGCTTGCCGACCTGGAAATACAGTACCTCTTCGGTTCTAATCACTCGATTGATGCTCAACTTACGAGACCCGAAGTTTGCAGCAGTGGGCCGAGGTACTGCAACAACCGGAATCAACTTCCGTGCTTCGCAGAATGTTTCTACGCTTGTGAATTCAGATAATGAGATGCACTTCACAGGCCATGGGACTTCGGAGCTCAGTCCTGTAGAGGAGGATATCGAGCTAAGTACCATGGATCCTGCGCTTCAGCACCGACATCTCGAAGATCCAACTACTTCACGTTGAAATCATGTTGACGCATCTCCCCCTCAAATGATCTAGTCCAGTGGGCTACGGCAATTGGGTCCCTGCGTTCTCCGCTTCACCAGTCTTCACACCCATATCGCCCATCTCTGCCCTGCTTATTCTAATCGGACGAAAAATAATCGTGACGAGACATCGTCTCACTGTCCTCTGGTTTAAGACTGTCTGGAGAGGCAACCACGTTTCTTGGAACTATTGCACACGGAGGTGTGATTCGGCAGAGCTTCGGAATGAACAGCTGAACTCGAGCCAGTCGAGAAGCACGAGAAGTAACCGAGGAACTTGCCCTGGGACGGAGAACCTTTATGCATTGTTGGGATAGCACTTGCAGTAGATCACCTAGCGAGGTTAAGAGCCCAAGCCAAGGAGGGGTTGGAGTGGCCAGTATTCATCCTCCATATGATGATGGTGAGACCTCCAGGTTCAACGAGAGCATTTTGTAGATGACTATCACCGTGGATGATACCTGCCTGATGAATAGACGAGCTGTGAGCACGACATTGCTTGACAAACCATCAGATTCTAAGTTCAGTCTCGATCTTAGACAAGGACTGCACCAATGGATCCAGAGGGAGAACATACATAGGGGCGTCAGGTCGTCCACCAGCCTCCCGGGAAATCCCTGAGACCGATGTAATCTCGGTAGACTTCTTCTATATTGAGATCACAATAAATTTGTTGCTCTCTGTCGGGGATGAGGAAGACAGCTCGGAGAAGGCAGCAGCCAGGACATATGGCCAAACATTTGGAAATGTTGAAAACCAATACCTACCTCAACGACTCACTTATTGAGTCACGTGCTTGATTACATATACATGGTCCATGCGCATGTACTAAACGTATATAAGACGCTGTAAACCTCGTAGTAATACAAGCAGTTCTCTCCCTCTAACCACCACCAGCGTAAGATCATACATTAGCAACACACACAAGGTATGTAGAGCAAGAATGCCTTCCCCTGCGTGGACGCCTAGCGGCGACCTGCAGTCTCAACAGGTTATGGGCCCTGGTGCCTATCGCCGTCACTCTCTGCAGCGCCTAGCGCAGCAAAAAGAGTAAAATGTCAGCATTAATGCAGACACGACGACCGATAGCATTACCCCCTACACCTTAAGCGCTTTCACAAAGCTGCTGTGTGACTTAAGTCTAAAAATATGTTCTTACCAAACATGCTCTCAAGGAGTATGGGAACATTGTGTTTTGCCTTCGGCGTTAATCGCCTCATGGCAACGGAAATGAATTGAGGCTGATTCGTGTTTATCACGCAGCATCAATAATGTCGTCAACTCTGACTTCCATTCCCGTCCTTACCGGCTCCAACTACCTTTCATGGGCTGAGATGATGAAAGCCTACCTCCGATCCCAAGGGCTCTGGCAGATAACGTCAGGAGCCTTTCCTTGCCCGTCAGATCATACCATTCAAGTCTCAGAAAGACCAGACGGTACCTCGCGCTCTACGGCCAGCACTCTCACGAGCGCTGAAAGAAAAGAGCTGCAAAAGGACATTGCCGACTGGAATGATAAGAATGATAAGGCTGCTGGATCCATAGGGATGAGAATCTCTCCCTCCATGCGCCATCTGATCGCGGATGAGATGTCAGCCGAAGAGTGTTGGGACGAACTACTCAAGGCTTTTGGGAAAATCGGACCTTCCCAGATCTTTATGGACTTTAAGGCGGCAGTCTCCATGCGCCTGTCCGTAGCGAATCCGCAACTGGAGATCTCAAAAATGGCGGAATATTTTTCCCGCCTGACCTCTAACAAAGTTGTGATCCCCGAGATCGTCCAAGCGATGATCTTGATGAACGCTCTTCCCAAAGAGTATGATTCGCTGGCCTCCACAATCCTGCAGACGCACCCTGACACGACCAACTTGACATTCAATGCGGTCCAGGAGGCGATCACCGCTGAAAGCGGGAGGAGGAATCACTCCTCATCCTCTAAAACTCAATCGGCTCAAAAAATCTCCGCTGTCAAAAGAAAAGGTAACAACCCAAAGTGGCAACCTAAAGACAGGCGTGAGGATAAGCCCGAGGCTTCGGCCTCTAATGAGAAGAGGAAAAATCGCCGCGCAGGCAAACAGGTCAAAGACCGGAATGAGAAAAAGGCAAAGGCTGCAGCTTCACAGCTCGCCTCAGCAACTTATCAGCCGGCACCGCTTTTTACAACCATAACTGGTAGCGGCGCCATCATCCCTCCATCTTTCTACAAGCCTACTACGGCTCTCCCCATCATGACGAAAGACCCGAGAAAGCGGCCCGCCGCTCAGGCCTTCACGGGAACCCTCATCGGGACCCCGTCTGTATATGAGGACTACCAAATAGCCCGAGACACTCTCGAGGCTTTGGATCTGTCACGATCCCAAGGTAACATGAAGTCTCTCGAATCACGCCTTACTGATAGGCGAGACGGCAAACGCCGAAAAATTGAAGAAACTCAGTCCGAGCCTACAGCTCAAATCGAGGAAGTGTCTGATGAGGATCTAGTATCCCTCGGATCAACCCCCGAGCTTCCTAATGAGGAGCTCATTTGGGACTCAGTCGATGAGGAAATCCAAAATAGGATGGATAGCGACGATCAGCCCACGGGGCTTGATACTGGCGCTTTTGATGAAAGGTCAGTACTCTTTCCTAACGCACTCAGCGAGGCTCATTGCAGTTTTCCAGGATGCTTTTCTAGCTCCAGGACGGCGATCACATCGCCTATAAATTACTTGCATGTACCTGACTCGCGTGTCATTAAGACACAAATAAATACTATTTTGATGTGCAATGGACCTGAGTGCTCGAGTCACAAAGACTCACAAAACTTAGCTACCTGGATCATAGATTCAGGAGCTTCCCAACACTACACTGGCGAAATCTCAGATTACGCCTCCTATGAGAAGCTCGATGAACCTGAGAACATTCAAACCGCCAAGGGACCAGTCCCGATGGTAGGCAAAGGTGCAGTGTTCATCAAACATCTTGTGAATGACAGACAGCGAATTACTCGCTTGTACCCTGTTCATCACATCCCCGGCATGGATATGAGATTGATCTCCATGGGGGTTTTATTAAGATCTAAGATGACCGTGAAAGGTTCCATTCATGGCATCAACTTTTATGATCAATCAAATCGCATCACCGTTCAGAGTCTCCCTTCCGAAAGGATTGAATCAGCGTATGTGGTAATGTCGACAATTGAAAGAGGAATGGGCTTAACCAAAACCTCTGTCGCAACCATATATGCTGCAGACTACCGAACTTGGCACCGACGCTTAGGACATCCATCCGACGCAGCGTTGAAAAAGATGCCTTCCACATGCACCGGATTACCCAAGGAAATCTCGATTCCTAGGAACATCCCGATTTGTCCAGGTTGTGCCAAGGGTAAAATGATGTCAAAGTCTTTCCCTGAGTCGCACACCAGAGCAATGGAAACCTTTGAGCTAATCCATATGGATCTCAAGGAATTCTCCGTTCTGTCTTACCACAAATTCAAATATTTTATTGTTTTTGTAGATGACTATTCGTCAGCCTATTGGGCGTCCTGCTTAGCTAAAAAGTCAGGAGCGAGCTCTTCAATCAAAGAGTTCATCGCCATGGCTAAGACTCAACACAACAAACAGGTCAAACGAATTCGTATTGACGCTGGAGGAGAATTAAAAAGTACAGAGCTCACAAAGTTCTTGCTTGGTTTGGGAATAAAACTTGAACAAAGTGTCCCTTACCAACATCAACAGAATGGCCGTGCTGAACGTGCCATTCGGACAATCATGGAAAAAGCCCAGACATTACGCTTTACAGCGTGTCTACCGGCTTCCTGGTGGGAATTCTGTGTGCGGCATGCCATCCATCTCCACAACGTCACGCCAATAGCTAGACTAAAGTGGATAACCCCTTACGAGATGATTAACGGCTCTAAGCCTGATCTCACCAGGGACAGAGTTTTAGGATGTGCAGCCTATGTTTATCTGCCCAAAGAGAGACGTGCAAACAAACTTGCAGCGCGCTCTGAGCTAATGGTCTACCTAGGCTCGGCAGATGTGGACGGAATCAAGGGATATTACTTTATGCGCTCGGACAATTCAATGTTCATTGGCGCTACAGCAATATTTGATGAGGAATTATTCCCTCGTTGCCCTGGTGCCCACACCCCTGAAGTAACGCCTATCGGCGAGGACTTCAATCGTGATGACGAATCTCAGGAACAGAGAGATCACGACATTCTACATGGAAAGGTTGGCGACGATGACTATCCTCCGCCTGAAAACCGCCCCTTCTTACAGTCTGAACCACAGACTGACGTACCAAGAGAACAAGAGGCACATGACAATGCCGATGTTCCTCCTGCACCATCTACTCCAGTAACCCCCGCAGACTTTGCTCCGCGAAGGGAAGATCAACGCGAATGGAATGAACTTCCACGCAGATCTGGTAGATCCAGGAACGTCCCAAATCGTCCGGGAAACGTGTATGGTGAACAACGTTTACCAACGGATATTGAGCGAGATATCCGACGTGAGAATTATTGGAAGAAGACAGTTGGTCAGCCTTCTCAAGGCCTGAGAAGACCCCAACAAACTTCTCGAAGTGACATGGAACCTGGACCAAGCACTTCTACGGCACCACATGTTGATGTGCCTACCTCCAATAATAACAACCCTTCCACTGCAACTGATAACAATCAGAGGGTTGAAACTCAGCGCGAATATAACCCGATGGACGAGGACACATGGCTCGCTGCACGTGTCAAAGAAGGTGGAAATCCATTGATGAACTTTTTGCTTAACCAAGCAATACCATCGAGTTCTGACATGGAAATTCCAACACAATACAGTGACATTGCTCGCTTGAAAGATAAAAAGCAGCAAGTAGAATGGAAGGCTGCATGTCGTGGCGAGTTAGACGCCTTACACAAACGACAGGTCTTCGAACTCGTGGATCTTCCGCATGGTCGCAAAGCGATCAAAAACAGATGGGTTTTTGACATCAAATCAGATGATCGAAAACGTGCCAGACTCGTGGCCAAAGGCTTTTCACAAGTCGAAGGCGTTGACTATAACGAGATATTCTCTCCGGTAGTCCGCTACGAGACCGTCCACCTGATGTTTGCCCTGGCGAGTCTAGAAGGCATGTACATGACCGGATTAGACGTTAAAACTGCCTTCCTCTATGGCAAACTGGACGAGGAGATATACATGCTCCAACCTCAAGGCTTTGTAGTAAAAGGCCAAGAGAAGAAGGTCATGCGCCTTTTGCGCGCATTATATGGTCTTAAACAAGCTTCGCTTGCCTGGTGGCGCGAACTAGAGGCGTTCATGAAGACCATAGGTTTTCACCGCGCCAGTTCTGACGCTGGCATCTTCATTTACAGAAACAAGAAAGGCGTTATCGTAATCGCCATTGTGTACGTAGATGACGGTATCTTTATGTCGAAAGACAAGAAGTTAGCCGACAAAATGAAACAGGCGTGCTTGAAGCACTGGGAGTGTCGTGACACTGGCGATGTCACTTCCTTTTTGGGGATGTGCGTCGAAAAAACAGCGCAAGTCATTAAGCTTGATCAACAAAAGTACCTGAAAAAGGTCCTTGATCGCTTCAACATGACAAATGTTAAAATAGCTCAAACCCCATTACCCACTGGCTATATACCATCGGAAAATACCGAGCCGGTTGATGCCACCCGCCGTTCGAAGTTTCAGCAAGTCATTGGGTCTTTACTGTACCTAATGCTCGGAACGCGACCTGACATTGCATTCGCAGTCATTAAAATGTCGCAATTCTCGGCTAATCCAAGCCAAGAACACCTAGACAAAGCGATGTACATCATGCGCTATCTCGTAGGAACTCAAAACTACCAGATCGTCTATAATGGTGCAAAATCCGAGGGATTGATCGGATATACAGATTCCGACTGGGCGAGTGATCCTATCAAACGCCGATCCACTACTGGCTTCTTTGCCACACTTGCTAGCGGCATTGTATGCTGGCAATCGCGCCTCCAAAAAACGGTCGCACTTTCGTCCACAGAAGCCGAATACATGGCTCTCTCTGACTCTTGTCGGCAGATAACGTGGATACAGTCCTTATTTCAAGAACTAGGTTTTAATTTGAACCGCACTATGATTTGCGGAGATAATCAAGGATCCATCTTTATCGGATCAAACCCTGTTCAAGAAAGACAGACAAAACACATTGACATTCGCTATCATTACATACGCGAATGCATCGAGAACGACAAAGTCTCTGTCGTATTCCTCGAAGGAAAGGATAACCCGGCCGACATGTTTACAAAGAACCTACCCGCCGCCTTATTCCTAAAATGCAGAGAGCACCTAGGTATTGAATTTACCAAGGTCAAGTAAGCGCACACAGCGCCTTTTATGGCTGCAGATGCTGCACTACTTGTGGGGGGGTGTTGAAAACCAATACCTACCTCAACGACTCACTTATTGAGTCACGTGCTTGATTACATATACATGGTCCGTGCGCATGTACTAAACGTATATAAGACGCTGTAAACCTCGTAGTAATACAAGCAGTTCTCTCCCTCTAACCACCACCAGCGTAAGATCATACATTAGCAACACACACAAGGTATGTAGAGCAAGAATGCCTTCCCCTGCGTGGACGCCTAGCGGCGACCTGCAGTCTCAACAGGAAAGTGATGGATTCTAGTAGTACATAGTATGAAGCTACAGTTGTGACGCCATGGCAGTGGATTGAAGGTGAATGTGAATGAAGAAAGTCGGATTTCAGAGGGTGATCGACAGCAAAGCAGACCTGAAAAGGACCTCTAGCCAAGCTGGTTATCACCACAATGGTTCGATCCCACCGATAGATAAATACAATCGTAGCGTCTATGAGTACCGTGACTTCCAGAAGTTGTTCGTTTCCTCTAACAAAGGCCAGCTACGCGCCAGGGGTTGTATAGCGTCGGCTACATCGTTCTTAGTATCTCCCACAATCAAGGTCGAGCAATCTTGGACGACGAAAGCTGATGAAGGCAGGAAGGAATTCAAGGACGGTAGGATCGCCTCTACGGCATCGTCAACTAATTTTGCCAGATCTTGTAGCGCAGTAGGACAAGATTCTAACGCACAGTAGTTGATGCTCTTCATATTGGAGGCTTGGCCTGCGTGCCGCCATATGATATCATGATCGTGGATGGTCTCCAGCCTTGAACGAGCACCTGCGGGTTGTTCTGCGGGTTCCATGCGAAAATCTGCTGGAGCGGCCAGTAGACAGCTTCGGACGAGTATTCCAATACGACGCTGGTTTACTGTTCAGTGCCCTGCATGTAAGTAACTGGAACTTAGTTGTCATTCGTGTGCTAGTGATCACCTGCCAGAACATGAAACTACTTGTACCGAGCAGTCACGGCCCTGACATATCAATCTGCTAGTGAGTGGATGGGTGCTGCCACTGCCCACTGCGGCAGCCCGACGTGCATACCACCGCAATGCATTCGATTGCCTCGCCTTCAGCACCTCTGCCTCCGATCCCGTACGACCTCACTCTACCTCAGTTCATGTTCGACTACCAACATCCCTCGAGGCCCACCCGGAGTCCAAACATACCTTGGCTCATTGAAGATGACACAGGGCGAAAGATAGGAGGGGATGAGGTTTGTAGAGTCGTCAAATCTCCCCCATGTCTCCAAGTTCATGCGAATGTTCCTTCGTCAGCTGAGAAAACGTACATTCGGGCTTGCTATGAGCCTGAGATCCAAGTTTGGTGTTCGTAAGTCCTCTGCTGGCGTTCTTCTCCTTGTCCCAGACTCAGTGTAATCCTCGCATCCCAGGAGAAGATGGAGTTGGTGAGTAACTAATCTCAGAATCAGGACCTCGAATATCTATGTTCATACCTCGATTAGTACTGCTTTTTAGCCGGAACCATGTTGGTATGTTCAAAGCATTTGCTACGACACGCTTCCACTAAAAGAAACTGTGATAGATTATCTCGTCGCGATATGGGCTGTCCATAGACTCGGTGGTGTCATTTCGTACGTTCGAATCATGCGTTAGCTGTTGACATACTCCTCATATCCGTGCACAGGGGCGCCAACCCAGACTTCTCCAGCGACGAATTGCTGTACCAGTTGCAAGAAGCCAAGGCGTCAGCCATGATTGTAGGTCCTGAAAGTTTAGAGACGGCACTTTCTGCTGCACGCGCCTTCGGTCTCTCTCCCGAGCGCATCATACTTTTCGAGGGCAAATCTCCTTCAACCCATGGCATCAGCTGTCCTACTGTGGGTTATTTGATCGACCAAGGGCTCAGTGCGCCCGATCCTACTTTCGTCGAACGAAGGTTACAGCCCGGAGAAGCTAAGACTAAACTAGCTTTCCTAAGTTTCTCATCAGGCACGACAGGAAAACCCAAGGTATGCCACCTTCTGATTCGAGTATCGGACTGGGGGCTTAAGTTAAACTTGAAATAGGCAGTCGCTATTCCTCATTTTTCTCCGATTGCCAACGTCATTCAAGCCGCTGCTCATACCAAAGTCAACACGGATTATTGTGCATTTGAGGACCAAAGGTACAGACCCGGGGATGTTGCTATTGGAGGTATGAAAACGTATTCCCGACCCGCCACGCACTGATCCCTTTCGCAGTTCTGCCTCTCTATCGTAAGCTGCGAATCCCTTGTTCTGGATGCGTCTAACTGTAGAGCATTCTAGATATATATGGACTCGTGATTAACGTGCGCAATTTAGTTTGATGTTAATCGGTCTCGAACTTTCTGACCTGTCCATTAGCTTCATTTCATGTTGTTCAGCGCAGTGCGTCAAAGAGCATCGGTCGGGGTTCTTTGATTCCAATACATTCTAGATCTCAGTGGTGTTGGTTCCAAAGTTCAATTTCATCGGAATGCTGAAAAGCATCGTGCGTCATCGCATATCCCACTTATTGTAGGCTCTTCTTCCTGTTTATACGCACACATCCTCTCACATCCATAGCCTTGTCCCCCCGCAGATTGTTCTTCTCTGCAAAGTGCGGCATCATTCCGGCTTCCGCGGCAAGTGAATTAACGTACCACCCCCAGCATCAAGCAGTCAAAGATTATGAACTTCATCGCTACATCCGATCGATCATGTGTGGCGCAGCTCCACTCTCGTCTGAGCTCACTCATGCTTTATTCGACCTTCTCCCTGATGCCCACATCGGTCAGGCTTATGGTCAGCTTAATCGCATTATTTTGCTCTCGTGGAGATTCAGCTATAGAACAGGTATGACCGAGACATGTACGGCCACGACTATGTGGCCGGTAACAAGCAAACGAGGAATTCCAGGCAGTAAGCTGCATTTATGTGCGGATCGCAGTTGCCGTTCCAAGTCATATTTTAGGTTCGGGACAACTTTTGCCTGGCACTGTTGCTCGAGTAGTTAAAGCCGATGGCTCTTTGGCCGGTTATGACGAGGTGGGTGAATTGGTGATAAAGACTCCATCGGTGGCTCTGGGCTACGCGAATAATCCAACTGCGTTCGTCTGCTTTTTTTTTGTTTTGGTGTTTGCATTGACACTACCCTAACGTATCTATTACAGCACAAAAGAAACTTTTACTGATGGGTTTGTCTTGATTGCCATCCAAGTCCGTAAAGTCTTATGCAGTGCAACAGATGGGTCAGAACAGGTGATGAAGTGAAGATTGACAAGAATGGAGAAGTGTGGGTTCTCGATCGTCTAAAGGTACTTTTCCTTCCTCAGTTTTGCTTCCCGAGCCTACTCTGAAATTTGGTGCGCATGTGTGGTAGGAAATCATGAAGGTTGGTTGGCTGCTGCCCGGAATGATATTCAACCTGACCTCACTTTAAATTGTACATATAGGTCAGAGGGTTCCAAGTTGCCCCCGCAGAGATCGAGGGATGCCTGCTTACTCACACCGATGTTTCTAATGCTTGTGTGGTTGGCGTTCCCGACGAGTACAGTGCGCTACTACATTTGCTGTGTTTGACAACATCTCTGAAGTCTTTTTTTAAAAAATTTACACCAGGTGGCGAGATGCCCATGGCTTTCATTGTACTTACCCCAGGTGCTGCCCGACGAATTGAACGGGATCCCAGCTCCCCCCGAAAAATCAAAGCGTCGATTGTGAAGGTATTGGTCATTTGTCTATTCCTTGACATCAACTTTATTGAGCCCTCCTTTTTAAGCATGTCGCTAACAGCAAGGTGTATTACAAACATCTGACTGGCGGTGTAGAATTCATTGATGCCATCCCGACATCTCCGAGTGGTAAGCTACTTCGTCGTGTGCTACGCGACCAGGCAAAGGGTTTGATTCAGGCGAGGATCAAAGCTAAGTTGTAACTCCATCCCGTACTACCTGTACTTTCCCGCTATGCTATATTCTTTGCTGTGCCCCTACTGCTTTGTTGCTAGAGCACAAATCGTGAGTTTATTGAAACAACTACAAAAAAAGTTTCGAGTTCTATATAGTATGCCTCCCCAAATTATCGTTGTACAAGCTTACTAAAACTAAGTAGCACGCGTCTAATCTACATCCATCTCCGAAGGACCACGGGTAGGTGCTTCTCCGCCTGCAGCGGCATCTCCATCTGGCTTGGGTGGCGGCGGAGTACCCCCAGCAGTCGGATCCGGAGTGTCCGTCCTGCTCTTGGGAGTCTGCGTACCGCTCGGGACAGGAGGTTTTGGCTTGGGCTTCGTGAGGATGGGCGTCGCAAAGTAGATGACTTCATCCCTCTTCTTCTCGATCTCTGCACTCGTCAAAACAGGGTCGACATTCTTCGGGCGTTCCGCCTGCCGAACGGTCTGATCCTCGAGCCACTTCTGGATTGTGGCGACCTTCTCAACGACGGACTGCTTGTCCTTCTCGTCGATGTGAGTTAGCTTCTCTTCGGTGGAGGTTGCTTGCGCCATGTAGTTGTTCAGCGTTTCGCGCAGCTGGCTGGTCGCCCTCTGGCGTTCCTCGAACTCGCGGTAGCGGAAGGTGATGGGGTCGCCAAGAACCTTGAGCGCGTCGAGACGTGCAACGTACGCGGACTTGGTGGTGTCCTCGCCCTCTTCGCTGTACAGCCAGTCCTCAGCTTCTTGTAACGCGACAAGCAGCTTCTGCTTTTCAGCGGGCTGAACGTAGGGCGCATAGCGCTCGTCCAACTTGCCACGAGTGTCATAGACGTATTCCTCGAGGGCATTTTTACGGTCCTGGAAGGGGCACTCAAATTTCGTAACTAGGTGGAAAAGAACTGGCATGGGCTTACCTCGGTATCCATAACAAGCTTGTCGGCGGCATGCATCTGGTTCTCTTGCTCTCTCAACGCATCGATGGCAGTCTTGGGTAGGGAGGAGCTGCTCGCAGTGAAAGGAATTTCCTTCTTCTTGACGATTCTCTTCTTCTTGGGTGGGGGAGGAGGAGCACCCTCGGCAGGCGGGTCGACATCCATGGGCTGCGCTTCCTCCTTCTCTTCAACTTCTTCAACATAAGCAGTCTCAAGTGACATGATACTATGCAGATTCAATCTTGCTTTAAGCTTGACGCATGTCGCATCTCCTTTCGGATCAGCTGGGACCTGAGTCGCAGTGAACTTGCTGACCAACGGGTTAATTGCACCAGGAAGCAGAGTGGGCTCAGCATAGACAGCTTCAAGCTCAAAGGGATCCTTGCGATAGAAGGAGAGTACTTTGGTGGAAGGGAGGTTGTTACCTCGAGGGAATACGAGAAGCTCGGTGTCGTCATCAGGGTCCGAGGGGACTGGGGCCCACTGGACCTTGATGGGATAGTGAGCGATATCCTGGATGCTGAAGTCGCGAACACGGAAGACTGGAGAGAGCTGGGCACAACAAAAGGTTGCACCACGTGCAGCGGCCTCATCCTGGTTGAGAGTGAAGGAGAGCGACTTGCCACCGAAGGCTTGTTGGATGCGAGCGCGGATTGCTGGCATGCGCGTCGCTCCTCCAACAAGCTCGACGGAATCGAGCTGCTCGGCGGTCAGTCCAGCGTCCGCCAGAGCGCGCTGGATGGGCACAGGGATCCGATCGAGGACATCTGCGACTAGTTCTTCCATTTGGTCGCGTGAAAGGAAGGAGGAAGCATCAACATCATTCATGATGTTCTCGACGTTCAAGGGTGCTTCAGCATTGGCTGATAAGACTTTTTTGAGCTTCTCGCACCCTGTGGTCAGCCGGAACACGGCCTTGGGATTAGACATGACATCGATCTTGTATTTTGTTTGGAACTCGTGAGCGAAGTGCTGTACAAGTGCATAATCGATATCGCGACCACCTAGATTGCGATCGTAGGCAGTTGATTTGACACTGAGCTGGCCCTTGGAGAAGGCGATGATGGCAACAGACAGACTGGTGTGTCCGACATCGACGAAGGCAATGTAACGGGGATTTTCTGGCTCGGGGAGATCTGACTTTGTGATGCCGTACCCCAGGGCGACGGCCGTAGTGTCGTTGATCAGACGGAGGGTGGTAAGGCCAGCGATCGACGCGGCATCGAGCAGTGCCCTTCGTTGGATATCGGTATACCACCCTGGAACAGCGATTACGACATCCTGCACTCCAGTTTTCAGTTCTGCAGAAGCGATGTCGCGTAGTTTGCCAAGGTACATGGCCACGAGTTGCGTTGCAGAAAATGTGTGCCTCTCCCCAACATAATTCACCTAATTAAATCAATGCGTTGGACCAGAGAATTATCATGCTTGGGCATTTATAACACACCTCTGTTCCCACTGTTCCATTCACATCGACTAGGGAAGCGTTGATAAACTTTTTCTCAACGTCTTGAACTTCTGGATCCGACAGAGTGCGACCAATCAGACGTTTTAAAGATCCTATCGTATTCCTGAAGTTGGATGTTTCCTGGGTTTTTGCTGATTCGCCAATGGCTCGCTGTTTAGGGCCAAACGCAACTAGCGATCTATTGGACGGTAAGACCAGATCAATATTTCGATGAATGCCACTCACGGTGTCGTACGATTAGATACCTCATTCGCGATGATATCTATTCCTCGATGTCTGGCAACACCGATCTGTTAACAAAACGCAGTTTTAGGGTTATCGATATCGCAAGAAAAAAACGCACATACCAAACTATGCAAGGAACCGAAATCAATGCCGACGACGGCCATGAGAGCAGAAAGGTGGATATGAAGTACGCGGGTGGATTACAGGTGGATGAGAGAGAACGCGAGTAAGAGATATGCCACAAGTCTATGTAGAGGGTCAAATTTTGAGAAAGTTGCTTGGCTGGGTCTTCCGCTATAAACATGCACAGCGATTGTGGCTGATCCTTCTTCGACCTTCTCGATTCTTCCGAAAACCTCCAAAAAAAGCAGTTTCCCAGCACGAGGTGAATCATCCAAACTTGAATGAACCTGCATAAACTGAAGGTGCTGGCATTTCTCCTTTCTTTCTTGTACATAGGAGAGTCGACTCGGAAATGTCGAATGACAGGATTTTGATTTCTATCCACACCAAAAAGGGTTCCAGAGTATAGCTCTGGGCGTCAATGTCTACTTGAATGCGGGGGAGAGAAGGGGTTCCAAGTCCTCGACTCTTTAAATATTATGCTGTTAAGCTAAATCCGATCCGAGTCCGTTCCGATCCTCCCCAATCATTCCGTACGAACGGACATCCGAGCTGGGTCAACCACTTGCCACTGGCGAGGGACAGAGAACAGTCATTACTTGCATATCGATTTCAAGTTCAAGCGGCGCAGCGACTGCATCCTCAAGATCCTTCACAGTTTTCATTCCTCTCTACCGGCGCCTCCTGTGTCTTGGGCTTATGCAAGATGGAGAACAATGCCACCAGGGTTGCCAAGATTGGAAGTGGCCACCAACCGCCCTGCCAGCCCATGCATCCCACTGCTTTGGCCATCTTTCATAATGTATAAAGCTGCGCTTATTCCTTATATTTCTTCTAGACTGGGTCTCTCCAAGTTGCTTCCTTCTCTCTATATTCAACTTTTGTCTGCGACAAAGATTCCTGTCATTTCTCAACCGCCACTGGCAGACATTTGCTCGCTCCTTTATCTTCTTTTACCAATTTTTTGGGTTTTGAAACGATACACCATGCCTGTTGTACGACAACCCCTCCGCCAACGCTGCAATATTAAGCTTAATGTGTTCACGGCCATCCCCCCTGATGAGGCTCTTGAACCCTCTGCCAGTCACGCGCACGATGAAGATGTTCCTTCGCGGAGGCATCCTCGCAGACCCATTCGAGATGTCCGAGTCCCTTTCATCGGAGTGGCTGCGGGGAAGGCGGATCCCGCCATCCCACGGCTCCACCCCGTCACCACCTCGACTGCTCAACGACTGCAATCTCTTCACGAGCTCCTCCCCTACCTCTTCCTATCATTTCACACCGGCAGGCACCTTCCTGCAGAAGTCGTCACCGAAGATGGTGCCGCATTCACACACATAATCAAAATAACTCATGAGACGGCTAACAGATCGGCCGGGGCTGTCGATGTAGGGAGGGATGTCAAGCGTGGCTTGTACACACTTATCCTCGTGGTTCCCACATCTGCCCCACGACGCCGCAGGCACCGCAGAGTACGGAGAGTAGGAGAGAGGAACACTACTGTCCTCACGGAATATCAGTTACTCGCAGCCCGGGACTTTCTCTCCCTTGCTCTCCCGTACTACTCCGAGACACGCCCGAATAAGGATCTTGAAGGCCCTGTTGGGTCAGCAGACAGAGTACGCGTGTTGGTCACTGCCCCTGCTGGAAACGGAGCGGCGGCAGACGTCATGTCCGTGGCAGCGTGTTATATCACTTTTGTGTCGGAGGAGAGTGCACAGACTGTATTGGAATGCATCGAAAAGGAGGAGGATGTTCCTGCCATCTGGAAAGATATCATTGGGGAGGGAGAAGATGGAATTCGGCTGATTGACCGTGCGGCTATGATTGGGGAGTAAGCTTAAGCTCGAGGTCCGAGGAAGGTTTGCAATGAGGTATATATCCCCTACACATCATATGGCATTGGCAACATGGATCATTGCAATTGGATGTACCGCAAGGCTAGAGGGAAAAATACACATTGGCATATATCACCTGGAGCTTCAATGAACCTTCAGGCTCGTATAAAACTAAAAACGTCAAGTGCCTGCCATATTCACTGCAATATCAACCTATACATGTACTTAGGTCTTGACCCAGTGGTATTCTTCATCGGGTGCTCCCACGTTGGTGAACTCCCCCGTACGCCGCAATGATTTTCAACGAGGTACAGTATTGCAAGCCAAAATTAATACCACTCTGATCTTGTTGTATCGATGCGACTGCAAAATCGAAAGTGATGTTGTAGGATCTGTAATTTTGACCGAATTCAACTTTCAAGGGTAAGCTACGATGGCCAAATTTGCTTGTTGAGCATCACATCATTATGGAAAAATATGTACTATAAACGTATCAAAGTCGTAAACAACGATGGGAGGGGGTAATGCCTAAGTAGAACTCCTGACATATGCATGTTAAGTTAGGGTATAAAAATGAGCCCACGTCGATATCAGTTCGCGTCTGTGCCAATAAAAATAAACAAATAACATCATCCAGCAAGTAAACCGCCCAATACAGAGCAGTATCTCCACTGCAATCTCGCGCGCACAGCTTGGGCTTACGAGTCTGATGCCCACTCGGTGTCAGGGTGTTACAGTCAAGGTCGAGCTGAGGTAGAATAAGGGTCATGAGATACAGAAAAAAAGAAAAAGATACGGTCGTACCTGATCCCCAGGCTCCAGCGGACAATTGGGCAAACCCGACCGATGCTGGATTGGATCGGAACACAGTGTATACGTTTTTCTTGAGGGTAGATCGTTAGGTAAACAGGTAAAGTATTGGAACAAAAAGCGTAAGCATACCAAAAACACTGATCCAATGACCCAATTCGGTTTTCCACCGCCAACAACAAGACCGGTACTATCAACGATGCTTCCCAAGCATTGTGTGCCCCCGGTGCCAAGAGGCCCAAGGACGAGATCTTTAGGATTGATCGGCCACATCTTGCCTCCGAACGACATAGAGATGTTCACATCCGTGTCACATGCTACAAACGCATGCGTGATTAGGGAAGAGTGGAAGGCAGGAGGTCCTAATACATACGGAACCCATAGAACCCATCCATGCCAGGAACGGGCTTACCGCCGGCAGCGTCCCAGATCGCCTTGACGTCAGCAGCTGGCCCGGCGATGAGCGACGAACTAGTGTCAATGACAGCAAGCGCTGAATTCCCTGTAGTGATGGACACCGGATTCCCTTGAACCGTCACAGCTACCACCCCGGTCCATCAGTATGCAGGCAAATATTAACAACTCATTCACTCACCTGCCACACTCAGGAGCCAAAACGTCTCTGGACCAGCTATATCTAAGAATTCTACATCACCCGTGAACAGACTAGAGTCGGTGCCGCCAAGCGTGAAAGTTCCCCCGGGCTCCCTGTCAGTGGCGGACGCGTCCCCCCTGAATCGAGTAAGGTAGAACGACATTTCAGGTGACGTCAGTTCACCTCCGTCGACTAGGGCATGCCAGAAAGGCTTTCCGCCTGTCTGAGCCAGCGACTGAAACCCGAGCCCGAGTATGCCAGACAAAGGATTGGAGAGGAGTCCTGCAGGGAATTTGAGCGCCGTCACTGGGGACACCTGAGTGAACATGACTAAAAGAGAGGACAGGAAGTACATACAAAGCACTTGATTAGAAACATGGAAGCCACCAATGCCAACAACATCCTGCCCAATCTGCCCAGTAACCTTACTAGAGCCGTACTCGATGCTTGAAGTAGAGGTGGATCCCTGGAACGAAGTTGATTTCGCTGTATCGAACTTCGACGAGACACTCGGACAATCGGTGCAAGAGGCCCCTGCCACCCAGAGATCGGAGGATCCGGTGTCCAGCACGAGGTCGAACAATTGTCCTCTAAAATAAGGATAAGGTATGTAAGCGGTCGAAAAATTACGTGATGTCGGGATGTGCTGCAGCACCATCCTTGCTGCCAAAGTATTCAACCGCTATCCAGCCTAATCCAGCGACTCCCGTTTCCTAGTGATAAATGTGAACTTACGGTGTGCCGATTTCTACCTTCGCGGAATAACGCGCATCAATTTGCTGAGGAACAGAAGAAGTGAGTAACGCCATAGTTAAGAAGCTCCACTAGGACTCTCACCAGATTCGTGAGAGCCACATTTGCAGAAGTAGAGCGCTTTTTTGACCCGGTAAACCCATACTTCCCTCGCAACTGAGCAGCCGCAGCGTCGTAGTAGTTAGTGCTATTCCGATTCGGTGGAGCTCGAATTGAGAGTGAAAGGTGTAACGGTTCTGCGTATGATAGCGCGGGAAGGAGGGCGAATGTTACTGAGAAGGCAAAGAGCATCTTCGAGCTCGTCTATTTGGGATAGCGGTCAAAAAGCCGGGAACGGAGAACAGGCAGGCGGAAACCAGATAGATAAAATAAAGAGCGGAAAGAATGAATTATAAGGCGGTCCGAGGCAGTTCGGGTAATATAAGTAAAACGTCGAGGGGCAAGGGATCTGAGTGGGTGAGAAAAGCAGCTAAGCGCCAAGCCGCACTGCCCTGTTTCGTTTGGCGAACTAGCTACAATTGTCGATCCGTTGAGATCCCTTCAAGTCCTATAGAATGGCTTTATCAGTATTTTAATAAGAGCAAGCGCGATTCAGAAGGATTCAACTTGCCGTTGAAAGTACATATGTAAACGACTTGATGGAGCTTTGGTCCGTCTGGTAACCGTGACCAAAGACAAAAGCTTCCCTGAAAGAGAAAGTGATGGCCCCTGCTCCTTCAAACTGAAAGTTTCGTCCAGTGCAGTCCAGTGCGTCGCATCTGATGCTGCGGCCTGCTGCGGAATTCTTGGCTATACTAGGAGGGGCGGGCGTCGGTGGAAGGTTCCAGAGGTGCGCTTGTCGTTCATCCGGATACGCCTCCTGCCAGTGATGATGTTCAAGTTGATATCAGTCTCAGTACGGTATGGTATACTGCAGCTTACCTGGCGCACTGACAAATAATGCTGACATAACCCCAGTCTCAACAATTTCGCCAGGGATGGCACTGCAGAATTTGAAAATCAGGGTACAGTTGCAATTGCTGGCGAAGATACAAGTAGTATAGGGCAGATCATTTCGAAAAATTTTGGCTTTTGGTCACACTCACAACGACTTACATGTTGACAAATTGAGTGCGTTGGTACTATCGTGACAGTAATGTAAGCCTGGCTTACCACGTACCATATATACCTTGTTGTTTGTTGTTAGAGATTCCTTCTTCCTTCTTTCCTTTCGACTACGATCTCGTATTTTATACTACTCGCTCTAGGAATACTACGCCGTGTCTTATCACCTTGAGTGATCAGAAGTAAGTCATAGTATTCCCTCCTTACCTTCTTTGGTGTTTCCTGTCCCCACTCGTGGCCAGGTTTCCAAGTAACATAGTATTAGTAGGCAAGCCCGGCTTGCAGAAGATATTGACAATTTATAGATTGAACGACTATCACACCACGTTTTCAGCAACTTCAGAAGTTTTAGGAATTTTCCATTTCAGGTGCCCTGAAACTCTGAAAATTTTAACTAAAATCAATAGCCGATCCTGAAATCACGAAGTCCTCGACTCCTTGTTACCTGAAAAGGCAATTATCCCTGTGTATAAACTTTGAATGCATAATAGCAATACGCGACCGTCGTTGGCAATTTCATTCTTCAAAAATGTAATAAAATAAACGCATCAGGTCGTAAACAAGAAAGCGTGCAACCGTCGATGTTTACCGTATAAAAAAATAAGTCTAGCCGAGAAAATAAATAATTATAGTAGACACGCCACGCCCAATAGAGACATTATGAGGAGTGTCTCCGGTACAATCTTACGCGCAGAGCTTGGGCCTACAAACAGAGAAAAAGTCAGACGAAGTTAGGAGGATTTAGGCTGGTACGCACTCGGCGTCGCACTTGCGGTGCCTGTTACGGTCGCTAGGTAGAGTGAGCAAAGAGAGGAGCGTGAGGCACAAAATGTATTCGTACCTGATGCACCAGCTCCATCGGACAATTGAGCGAACCCAACCGATGCTGGGTTAGATCGGAACACAGTGTACACGTTTTTCTTGAGGGGGCATTTGAGTAAACAATGGGAAAGTATGGGAAAGAGTGTAAACATACTAAAAACACTGATCCAATGACCCAATTCGGATTTCCGCCGCCGCTCACAAGACCGCCTTGACTGATATCAACGATGCCTCCTAAACATTGCGTGCTTCCGTTGGTGAGAGGCCCAAGATTCATATCTTTAGGATTGATTGGCCACGGCTTGCCTCCGAACGACATAGAGATGTTCACATCCGTATTGCACGCTACAACGCATGCGTGATTAAGGGAGAGCGGAAGGCAGGAGGACCTAATACATACGGAACCCATAGAATCCATCCATGCCGTCAACGGGCTTACCGCCGGCAGCGTCCCAGATCGCCTTGACGTCGGCAGTTGGCCCGGCGATGATTGACGAACCAGTGTCGATAGCAGCGAGCGCTGACTTCCCTGTAGTAACGGACACCGGATTCCCTTGAACCGTCACAGCTACCACCCCGGTCCATCAGTATGCAAGTAAACATTAACAACTTATTCACTCACCTGCCACGCTCAGGAGCCAAAACGTCTCTGGACCAGCTATATCTAAGAATTCTACATCACCCGTGAACAGACTAGAGTCGGTGCCGCCAAGCGTGAAAGTTCCCCCGGGCTCCTTGTCAGTAGCGGACGTGTCCCCTCTGAATCGAGTGAGGTAGAACGACATTTCGGGTGACGTCAGTTCACCTCCGTCGACCAGGGCTTGCCAAAAGGGCTTTCCGTTTGTCTGGGCCAGCGACTGGAATCCGAGGCCTAAGATGCCAGATACAGGATTGGAGAGGAGCCCTGCAGGGAAATCGAGGGCCGTCACTGGGAATGCCTAAGTGAACATGACTAAAAGGGAGGATATGAAGTACATACAAAGCACTTGATTAGACACATTGAAGCCACCAATGCCAACAACATCCTGTCCAATTTGCCCGGTCACCTTACTAGAACCGTACTCGATGCTTGAATTAGAAGTGGATCCTTGGAACGAAGTTGATTTCGTTGAATTGAACTTCAACGAGATACTTGAACAGTTGGTGCAAGAGGCCCCTGCCACCCAGAGATCGGAGGATCCAGTTTCCAGTACGAGGTTGAACAATTGTCCTCTAAAATAAACACCATGAGGTTAACAATTTCAAAGAATAAGATTATGGGCTGTCGGGAGGTGTCTCACACCAGGAAAATAACCAACATGGTAATCCACCGACTCATGTTTCCCAGTGATAAATGTGAACTTACGGTGTGCCAATTTTCACCTTCGCGGAATAACGCGCATCGATTTCCTGAGAGGGAAGTTGGTAACGCCACCAAGAAACTCCACTAGGACCCTCACCAGATTTGTCAGATTGACACCTGCAGAAGTAGCACGTTTTTTTGACCCCGTAAACCCATACTTCCCTCGCAACTGAGCAGCTGCAGCGTTGTAATAGTCCCTGCCATTCGTAGGTAGAGCTCGAATTGAGAGCGGAAGATGCAGCGGCTCTGCATATGATAGCGCGGGAAGGAGGACGAATGTTAGTGAGAAGGCAAAAAGCATATTTGAGCTCGTCGATATAGGATAGCGGTCAGAAAGCCGGGAACAGAGAACAGGCAGGCGGAAACCAGACAGATAAAATAAAGAGTGGAGGGAAAGGATTATAAGGCCACCCGAGGCACTGTTCAGATAACAAAGGTAAAACGTCGAGGGGCAGGTGGGTGAGAAAAGCTAGCCAAAGCCGCACAGCCCTGTTTCGATTTTGTGTGAGCATGCATTTTGTGAACAAGCCTGCATGCTAAGCGTAGTGGGACCCGACGATATTACAGGTTGAAATTTCAACAAGAACGATCGCGATGTGATCGGGTTCACAATACCAAAATAACTTGACGCGACCTGCTATGGTAACCGCGAGTTTGCCACAACTGAAATTTGAAAGCCTTTGCAGTAGACTGCAGTAGATCAGAGTTCCAAACCAGAAGCTAATTAATAATTGCGCATCGCTCCCTTCAAACGTCCAGCGCTTCGCATCCTTGATGAGGCTGCGGACTGCGGATAGGAACAAACGTCGGTGGAAGGCGTTTGTGTTTGTCCTCCGTTCATGCGGTTTGCATCAGGAAATTGGTGAGACTCTGAGATAGCCTTATAAGGCTTTAAAATATATTTATTTTGTAAAATAAGTCCAATTCTGATAAATGGTCTTGTCAGGCTAGATATATATAGGATGGGTAGACAAATTCTTCAAAGTGCCCAAGAATGTCATATCTTGCCAAATATTGGCAGAATTATAGCAATTGACAAGCTCCATCTGAAGAATCTAGGAATATAAATGTCGGTAAGGTTGGTGGAAATAATCTAGAATGCCACCATGTCAGCAAGGGACAAGCTTCTGCCTTCAGTGTGGTGTTGGCTGAAATCCCCACTTTATAATGTTAAGAATAACAATATTTTCTTCAATTCTTGTGAACCACTTTATAAAGGCAGATATACATAGGTTTGGTTGGTGGAACAGCAGCAATTCGCCACCACTCTCATCAGTTGCCAGGATACGAATGCCGCCAAAACTATAAGAGCTGGTGCCAGTGCTCCATCTCACCATACCCCTAAAGCACTACAAAGTTAGATTATGGTAGGTAGCATTTTCCCAGTTCTCAAGATACATACTCCAGTTATCCCATCTCCCGAACTCAACTACTGACAATATTATTGCCATCATGAATTTCACAATGTATCTGAATTATACATACATTCTCATTACCAGCTACATATCCGGACATGTAGGCTTGGGACTCGTGGTACTGTGGATCATGGTAGTGCTTACTTCAAGGTTCGCCATCAACATCAGCATTGGTCAGATACTGCCATCTACAACTTCAGCAAATTCTGGTAGTCCACACAGTTTCTACAAGGAATACATTCATTCTTTGAAACCCAATGGACATCAAACGTGGAGCGCTGAGTAATAATTTATGGGCTACCAGCATTCAGATCCTGGCCAACTTCCCCTTGACAACCACTTTGACTGATACTCACCCTACACACAAGTCAGATGAAAGATTGCTTGAGCACTGAAGTAGAACAGACAGTGGGACATTGCCTCGCACTTCACAGGCATCAACCTTCAGGTTCCGGCAGTCTGCACAGTTTCTACAAGTAAAACATTCTTTTTTTGAAACCCAACAGACATCAAAAGTGGAGTGTTTGAGCAATAATTTATGGACTACCGGCATTCACGTCCTGGTCAACTTCCCCTTGACAACAACTGTGGCAGATCCTCGCCCTACACACAAGGCAGATGAAGGTTGCTCGAGCACCAAGGTAGAACAGACAGTGGGCCATTGCCTCCCACTTCACAAGCGTCAACCTTCAGGTTCTGACAGTTTGGACAATTTCTGCAGGACGTGCACATAATACCAGGAGAACACAGATTGGAAGTGTGGAAACCCAATGACACAAAGTGCGTATGTAATTCAGATAATTAGGTATGTTCGAAGTAAGGACTAATGGGGCTCAGGTATATTTCCATTCTGAGGCTTCATCGAAGCACACTTTGCTTTGATCTTGGCATAGATAGTATCGGTGTTGGCTCGATGTCAAGATGAGGAATAATATGTTGGAAAAATCTGCCTAAAGCTGATGTTGACAGTGACCATTAGTTTTAAAAAAAGAAGCTCATTATCGATTCCACCATGTAATGAGGTCATTGACTTCTTCCTTTTCTTCGGGGTCATCAAAAAGGTCGAGGACAGAATTGTAAAAGTGTTCTGAATCAGTAGCTAAATCCGTCCGAGAGAAAACAGGGGATGAGCTGAGGGCAAAGCGGACCTGGCATGTGCAACAATCGAGTGACTGAAACAGAATAATGAAGGTTTTGTACCTGTGTTGCAACATATGCAATTGATGTGAGGGTGATACAAGTCATCCCGTGAATGCGCGCATTCCCTGAACGAGTAGCTTTGGGCTCTTTCTCGACAGAACTAGGAGAGGTGAATATATGTTTGTAGGCCTGGGTATTTCAGATGAGCACAGCTGCACGACAAGTAGCTATAAACACACCTTCACAAGAAGGGAGCTACGAAAGAGTCCATTCCATGGGTCGTTGGGGTCACAGGAATAACCATGATAAAGGAAGACCGGCCAATCATCTCCATTTACAGTCAGCTCTCCTGACCTGAGCTTTTCTTTAATTCTAAATGCCATTAGTGTACATGTGTACTATTATAGATGGCATGACGTGCTTGTTGTCAGACCAATTCAAATTAGTGGGACAAAGCAAAGCTCCAGTTCAGTCATGGTGAAAACCACGATCGAATTTGATATTACGTGCCAGTTGTGGAACTAATGAACCACCTCTGGGCGTGATCCAGTCAAGAATTGCTCCCTTCAAGCTCTTCATGTCATCAGCCCTAGCATGGGAAGAGCCCTTTTGGACCTTGGCATTAAGTCAGATATATGTGATGCAGATCCAATGAATGTGAAAAAGACAAACTAAATCTGCAATATGAAGAATTTCCTCTTCAGAGCCATTAAACAAACGTTCCTCAAGGCCAGGGACCATCCTGACAAGTTGCTTGTACACCTGGTATTCCTTCCATTGCCTAAGGATATCAGATTGAGAGTGACGACAATGAGATAATGAAGGCTTACTCTTCTGTAAATGACTCCTGGGGTTCGTTCGTGTGTTCCACTTTGTGTATGATCCCATTGGTAAGAAGTGCATGCACACGACACAATGCATGAACGGTATGGCCAAAATGGCGGCCATGATGAACAAGGGGGTCGGTCACTGTGCTGAAATCTAGGTCAGCATCGCTGGATGAAACCATTGAGAAACAGCAGGGACTTGCGCTCTCTTCCGCAGCCCCAGTTGAAGCGCACTCTCGCGCTGACGATGACCAAGCAGTGAAGGAGGATCATTCTCATCAATATTTTGGGGCATTCGGAGACAAAGTGTAGGTAGACCTTGGTGGAGCAGGGGAAGCAGATGCCGTGCCATTTGGCCAGCCAAGTCCAGACTTTTAAACTTTGCGATGTTCCAAAAGGATCATCGGAATGCATGGATGAATGCGGATTCAGGGCTCAAACAGATCTCCGCAAGATCAGCTGTCAAATGCAGCACCACACTGCCAAATGTAGAGCAACAAGTTCTCTAGATGTGAGTAGCAGTCAAACAGATGCAAACATGTCCAAGCGAGCGCCCTCATCCAAAATCCCAATTCAATCTAAGCTGTCGCCATGTAAAGCGTACGAGAAAACCATCACAATACCAAAAAGTAAAGGCCATCCTCACCAGAATCCCCGTATTTGTCATGTCTGAATTCGTCCCAAGTGTTACGAACTGATCTCGTAGGCGGGGTTACTACGGAGTTCCGACGGAGATCCGTGGCGGCACTGGACTTGGCTTCAATCTAAAAGGGATTGCGCCCTTCTCTACGCCCAATGTCCAATTTACAAGGTGACGGTAATGAGAGCGGAGGTCCGGCGGAGTTCCGGAAGTTAAGAGAGAGCGAGGACTTTAGATGTGAGAGAGTTGTGGAGATAACAATACAATTATCAAACTGAAGTTACAAGTGACGTTATACTAAGTTTTATAGTAAGTAAGTAACTGGGGTAACTACGGCGGGATCAACGGAGTACCGAGTACGCAGTAAGTAAGATGATCAGCAATGATAGATATGTGATATAAACAAAACAGGAGTAATTTGAAATACAATTTGAAATAGTCTTTTGATATGATGGCGGCTCCGTCGGTGATCCGCCGGAGATCCGTCGCAGGCTTGCATGGGATATGACACCAAGCGCCATTGAACTCATCAATCGCTATCTGGACCGTATCAGGAGGCAGGAATGTTCACCCACGCCTCTCATCCTGGAGTATGAGGTGAAAACACGGGACCTTCGTCCTTGGGCATGGTATGTCATTGCGCATGTCGTCATTACCGACCATAGCTGAGTGCCTATATGAAAAAATAGGCCCCTCAGCGGCGAGATGAAGGAAAGGTTGATGGTGGACCAACTCGCTGAGCATCGAGAAACTCACCACTTTCGGGCGCCGTGCTGCTTATGTGTACTTCTGGATGGGGCTGTCAGTTACACAGAAGCAGCATTCTTTACAGATGCTGAGCATGGTTACATGATCCGGTGTGCAAAGAATAGATGCAGATACCAAGGTAAGGGTATTCTTTCTGTGTACGACCTGTGGTGCTGACTTTGCTAAACTAGTGTCGAACATCAAAAACATAAGGGGGGCCATGGGTCTGCCTACGAAGGAATATTGCCGTCAAGGTCAGCCCTTTCTTTGTCTTTGCAAGATCGTACAAAGGCTTACTAATTTGAAGTCAAAGAAACTCGGGAGAGTGTATCGGATGGGCATGGTAACACAGGTAAAGTTCCATTGTCTGATGCAAACCAAGGTATGGCTATCAGGCACAAGCGCCTGGAAACCCTGTGACTTTCACATACACTCTAGGCATTTGGGTTTTTGATCCCAAGTCAGCAACCATATTTTCCATGTTGACAAAGCTAGACGACATATTCTCCCCTGGATTGCCAGAGCATCTGTTCGTGAGTCTCTTCATGCAGTGTCACGTGTGTCACTACACCATGACCAAACACATCTTTCACCATCACGCCTGCCTGGGAGAAATGCCTGCCACTGCCAGTCTTGTCATTGACCTATCAGCAGGTGATGAAGCATCTGACATGGAGTCAGAAACAGGACCAGGGAAATAGTTTACTTTTAGTAGCGGAAAGTAGTGCAAATGTACATACCTGATAGATTATGAGTCGCCAAGGCGATAATTTGCTTGCAAGTATATGCAGGATAGAGATGACCTTGACCAACAAGTTGCAGTGAAGTATCCAGTGGTCATGGAGGAACCAGCAATGTTACATCGAGTATGGAGGTCAGAACTCAGGAGATTAGGGTTCAAGCCACACGGAAGTGGTCATCAGTGGTGGTCCACAGTGTAGAATGTGCAAGATTGAGCCCCCAACAAAGCCACGAACCCTGGGACCAAAGTCGTCCTTTGTGAAGTAAGAGAGGGCATGAAGGCAGAAATCGGGCGGGTCCGATGACTTTCTGGACACCCATACAACGAGATGCTGATAAACAAATCACTCCAGAATGAGTGCTAGATCATGAAGGACAGATTCAGTGATCTGGAAATTGCGTGAACCAGGTAAGTATTAATATTAAATATATAAGACCAAGTCTGGTTATTAACCAGTCTTAACTGGTCTTTACCAGTTACATAGTGTAGGTAAATATATTGTAACTGTAACCATAACCGCTGCATAACTGACTGTAACCAAGACCGATGGTCTGGTTACACTGGTTAAAGTCCGGTTACAGTCTCAGTTTTTTTCTGGTCCTAGTGACTGGACCTTGAAACACTCCCTGCAAGCAGTTGCTCACAGTGGTGGTGGGGGGTGCTGTCATTGTTGTTGACCCTCATTGGTCCCTTCCTGTCATCACCTGCACACACCAGCCTTCCTCCCTACAAGCAGGTGCTCATAGTGGAGGGGTCTGGTGCCATTGGTGTTGTTGTCTTCCCCTTGTCCCTGTCATTATCCTGTCCTGCATTGGCAGTGCTGGTGCTGGTGCCAGTGCTGTTGGTGTTGGTGTTGGTGATGTCATCATTGTTGTCTCTGCCCCCTCCCCCTTCTTGCTTGTCATTGGTGTGGAGATGGTGACAGGCCCATTAGCACCCAATCCACCCTGTGAGCAAGGGCTGGCAGTGGCAGGGGGTGGGTGCTGGGATGCCGTCTTATCCACCTTGTCTTCATCTGCATGGCATTGTACTTGAGCTGCACCCATGATCCACCCTATGAGCAGTTGCTTGTAGGCATGGGGTGGGTGCCATTTCCCTCATACTGTACCATTATGACCAAGTCTTCAGTCACAGGTCACAAGGTGCTCTGAATTGAAGAGATATAGGGCCTTGTCACACGTTGCAAAAGGTTTTGAAGACCGTGACGGAAATCGCTGAAAAATGTCCTTAAAAGGGAATTATCTAGGGATCTGCACGGGTAACCCGTGGGTACTTTTGAGCATACCCGTACCCGTACCCGCGTCTACCCATACCCGTCAACCCGCGGGTCACGAGGCGCGGGTCACGGCGGGTACGGGTTTCGTCAGGGGTTGTAGCAACAAAAATGCATTTATTTAATTATATATTTAACTACAATTATCAAACCACCCTACGAGCAGGTGCTCGTAGGCATGGGGTCGCCGGTGGGCCCAACAAAACAAAGAGGAAAAGAAAAAAAGAAAAAAAAGGAAAAGAAAAATAGAAAAAAAGAACGTCCGCTCGTCGCTGCATCACCCCACCCGCGCTCCACGCCACGAGCAGTGGCTCGTGAGGCTGGGCCGGGTGGTGTCAGTGGGGCTCCTGGGCCCGCCCGCCATGTCCCCTCGGCTGTCGGGACCTGCCTTCGCGTCCCCCCTGGGCTCCTGGTGCGCCCTGGTGCCCATTGGGGCCTCCCGTCGCATCCAAGGGGTGTCCCCAGGGCTCTGGGGGGCTCCCATCGTGTCCCCCTGGCTGGTGACGTGGCCTGGCACGTCCCCGTCGCGTTCCATCATTGCCCTTCACCCTGCTGTCGTCTGGGGCGGGTGCCGCGTGGCAGGTCGGATGGGAGTCCCCCGGTCGAAAACCAAGCCCCCCACCCACCCCGCGAGCAGGGGCTCGCAGGGCTGCATGAGGGGCTGTTTGGGGCTGCTAGAGGGAGAGGGGAAGGAGGGGGGAGCGCGGGGGGGGGGGGGCGTCAGTGATGTGGCAACAGGAGGGACGCGATTCGTGGCGCACCTCGCGGGTACCCCGCTCCTCGGGCCTCCCGGCACCTCCCTGGGGCCGTCCAATTCCCCTTCGGGGCCCTCACATCCCATTTGAGTGGGGAGGAGGGGCGGCACACCTGGCGTTCGTTGTTACAAATAGAAAAGCTGAAATTTCTTTTTTTGTTAGCTAAAAAAGAATTGACAAGGTAAAAAAAACCCACCACTTACCATAGGGCCACAGGCCCCATGGAGATGGAGAGGGAGGGAGGGAGGGAGGGAGGCGTTGTCGTCGTGGGTGGTGGTGGTCAATGGTGAGCTGGCAGTCACGACGCGTGGTGACGCGTGGTGACTGATGGTGACGCGAGTGTGAAAAAAAATAGTTTATTAGTTTAAAAGCATAGAAATGAAATGAAAATACTTAATATTGGGGCCCAGTGGCCCCATAATGATGGAGTGGACGAGGGAGGAGGGGAAAGGGAGGACGAATGAGGGAGGGGCAGGCGGTTGTGCAAGCGGCTGTGTAGTAAAAAAAACATAGGTAAATAACGCGTGAACAATCAACGAAAACGCGATTACTTTGTCCACACAAGGCCAAATGGCCCGTGCGCATCGCAGGGCTATATAAACCCTCACGTTTCAACCATCCACGCTGGGTTCGCCCCTCTTATTTAATTTTTAATATCTAGTTAAAATAAATTTACATAGATAGTAGTTAAAAATAATAGTTGCTATATATATATTGAGTCCTCGCCCCCTCTTGGTGACGGGTAAGGGCACGGGTCCAAGGGTACGCCAAGTGTGACCCGTACCCGTACCCTTGAGTACCCGTACCCGTAACCCGTGCGGGTACGCCAAACCCGTGCGGATCCCTAGAATTATCTACTTTTTAAAATTGAAAACCCTACTCCTCATCACTCCCGTCGTTCACGACCCAGAATGTTGATGAATAGCGGACATTCACTTGCTTCTTTCGCTTACCACATCCTTCCATCATTTGGATAGCCTGGGTTGCATCCAATACCTTGCCTTTCACAGACTCCACCAACATGCTCTCTGCATCAGCCGTAGACACGAGGCTGCCATCTTCCCCCGGTACGTACAACTCATCGTCGTCATCGCAACCCATAGAGTTGGTCGTAATGGTACAGTAGTAGGCACTGTTATCATCTTTCCACCCATGATTCATTCCATGAGCAGTTGCTCATGAGGCTGGGATGGGTGGTGCAGCTGTTGCATCATCCTCAGTTGGTTGCACTCATGATCCACCTTACAAGCAGTTGCTTGTAAGGCTGGAAGCAAGTACTGGGTCAATATTTCATGTTGAGGTGGGTGTTATTTATCAGTGACATGGCAGCAAGGAGGGGTTGGCTGGTGCTTACCTGATGGGTGTCCCCCTTCATGGGTCTCCCAGCACCCCTCCCTGATCTCCTAAGCCTAATCAAGACCCCTTACATCCTGTTTGGACAAGGAGGAGGGGTAGTGTGAATGGGTGTGGGCATGGATTGTGCCACATTGGCATCTGTCATTACAGATCCTAAAAATGGAAAGTACAGTTAGTTAGTTTATAAAAAGAAGAAACAAACAAAAAAAAATGTACCCTAGAGCCCAAACAATGGGTTGCCATCATTTGGGCTCACATTGCATCTGAAACGGGTTGTATGTGGTCACTTACAGTTCTTGCAGATGTGGGAGGGGGCATAGGAGTGGTGATAGCAGGTAGTGATGGAGTTGTAGTAGTGGTAGAGGCATAGAGGGGAGGGGTGTTGTTGTTGATGGTGGTCACTGCAAAGGATCAGGTGTCAGAGTGGAGTTTGAAAGAATCACAAAAATTGAATGTGAAAATGAAACCAAAAATGTCCATTTTTGTGAAAGGGAGGGAAGGGTTCCATTTTTCAAAAGATTTTCAGTTCATTTTTGTAAGCCTGGCCCCAGGCTCACGACGCCGAACACATGCACACCGCTGCACACTGACCGATGCACACCGCTGCACACTGACCGATGCACACCGCTGCACACTGACCGATGCACACCGCTGCACACTGACCGATGCACACCACTGCACACTGACCGATGCACACCGATGCATACAGGCGCACCGACGCCGAACCGATGCACACCGCTGCACACTGACTGGTGCACACCAATGCACACAGGCGCACCGACGCCGAACTGATGCATACCGATGGCACACCGCTGCCGATGCACACACATACCGATGCTCACTGCCAATCGGTAAGTGCACAGCCACGACCGCAGGCGACCGCAGGCATGACCACAGACGGCCACAGGCGACCACAGGCGACCACAGGTGACCGCATACCACTGCCAGTCAGTACCACTGTCGACGCACACTGCTGCACACACCGACCGACAGCTTCACCAATCGGTAACACCACCGACTGGTGCACCGCTACTGACACCACCCATGCATGTCGCATCACCGGCAACCCAATACCCATAGCTGGACATGCGTACAGATACCGGTGGCCCAACCACTTACCCGATATGAGAACTACGCTTGATGCGGCCATGGTTGAGATGCTGGATTTGGACACTTTCCAACACGGTCCAAACCCCTCATATATATACGATCTTTTCCCCTTTGTTGCCTCACTCTTACTACGTGCAACAAAGGTATAGTTACTATTGCTCACTCATGTATTCTACTGACTCTTACTACGTGCAACAAAGGATAACATTGTCCTGTCTGCCTGACTGAACTTAGTGAGGCGGCCTTTCCTGGCCTCCTTCCACTTTTTTTTTGACACCGACACTGTCTCGACAACCGTCGACTCCTACCCCCCTCCTCACAAGGAGAGCTCGACAACATCAGGCCGAGTTGGGGATCACCACAGACTTCCATATCCTTTCCACTGAACCCCATCGACGAGGACCTCACCGGCAGGACTTCACCCCCACTCCACCATCACCAACTCCGTCCACCGAGACAAGTGCTTCCACGGAATCCACTGTTGATTCCACCGCCCCTGTTAACCACCAGACAAACATGTCCCAACGCACGGGAACACACCACATGGCGGAAGTCAAGGTCACCAAAATGAAAGACTGCCCTATTGTATCGACCCTCTCATCATGCAAGCTTGGTCCCTTGCCTGCCGCCGGTACATGAAGCATGCTGGGAAGACTGCCACCAAGATTGTCAGCTTTGTTGCTGAAGGCATGTTCGAGCCCCGGCTCATTGGCTGGTACCAGGCCGACCAGACCCGGATAGATGCACTTACCCTGGATCAATACCTGGGCGAGCTTGCGGGGCTTGTCCTAGAAAAGAACTGGGTGCACCACATCCTGGAAAAAATACTGTCCTCCAAACAGGGGGGACAGGCCTTCATTGACTGGAAGATTGAGATGGAAAATCTGACCACTTCCTCCCCCACACACGCGCTCACCAAGGTGGCGCTGAAACTCCAGCTCCAGTCCAACCTCCACCCGGACCTCCGGCTCAGCCTCTGCAACAAGCCCACCCTTGCCACAGACCTTGCCGCATGGTCTGTAGAGGTCAAGGAACGGGATGACCGAATGCAGGCAGAAGATGCCCGCACCCAACGGCTGATCGATGCCCACAGCATCAGTAGGTCAGCCCGCCAAGGGGAAAAGAAGGATCTCCTCTCCCGGCTCACTAGGGTTTTTCACGGGTATACCGCGGGTACAAAATTCTATAACCGTAACCGTACCCGAGAACACCTTAACCTCTACGGGTACGGGTATAAACCCGTACCAAATATATACGGTATCACAAGATAACCGCGGTACCATGGGTACCCGCGGTGAAATGTCCAAACGAATCCTCGTACGTGGCTAAGCACTTCCAGTCACTAATCTTCACTCTCAGTTTCCACTCGTCTCCGCTTCTTTTGCCTTAATGCTGATAACAAATCCCCCATCAACAGAAGATCATGTCGGCTCCACGACCCAAGACACATGTAAGCACGAATTGATGATGGCGCGAGTCGGTTGCGTGTGAAATGGAGTAGTTGTCGACCTTGAGAAAACACCCGTTCCACTTCCGAGGATGCTCGAAGACGAAGCCGAACGGATGCTCCCAGCAATAGAAGAGACCTTGGAGGATAACGTCGAAAGTGAAGTCCGCGCTCGCTTGAGCGGCCGAACAACAGCAGTAACAGCCGCCGAGATTTTCTTGGTACCTTTCGTGGCAGAGGATTTGAGGGACTGGATAGATGAGGCGAGGATTTTATTGCGTGTCTTCGCCATGGCAGTTGAAGATGGGAGGTGGGTGTGCACCGATTGAACGGTTTAAGTACCCAGAGCGGACCTGTAAATCAATGATATATGAGCACGGCGGTTAAAATGGGGAAAGAAGAGGCAAACGTACCTGCATATGAACATAACGGCGCAGGAATGGTAAACGGCGTTGCAATAATAAGTGGCACAGGAACGGTAAACGGCGCAGGAACGGTAAACGGGTGCAGGAACGATAAACGGCTTGAAACGGTAAACGGGCGCAGGAACGATAAACGGCTTGAAACGATAAACGGCTTGAAACGACACAACTCTGCGGAGATCGGGAGAGTTGGCTGTATCCTTTTGAAGTTAGAATGAGCACGGAACAGGAGACGGCGGAAAGAATGCTAACCTGCTGCAGAAAGGAACGGAGGCTAGTGAAAGGACAAGGGGACTTTGCGGGCCCCTCGCCTATCGTGGCATACGCTATGCAGGAACGCCGTCCATCGATTGAAGATAATAGATATATTGTAATTAAAATCGGCCTGAAATAGAAATAAAATCTAGTGATCATTAGGTCGATGGTAAACATGAAGGATACTGACATTTACCATATGTCGAATGCCATCGTTAGGAGAGTAGGCGAAGGAATGCCGGCGAAAGTGATAGATGACGGAAACTTAAGCCATCGTGTCATCCAAACCCCAGAGAGCAGGGTTTGGGGGGGAGAAGCATGGCACGGACGGCTGTCTAGCGAGTTTGTGAAGGTAGACTTGAGGGGGGAGTCAGGATGAAACAGACGGCGAGAGACGCCAGACCTTGAGGTTGGTCACATGTCGGAGTTTCATCAGATGCTGTACTGTCGACAATGAAACTAAAAATAAAAATAAAACTCCAAACTCGGCCATAAATAGAAATACGGGGTGCCTGTAGTAACCCGTGGAATAACCGCAAACCGCGGGTACGGGTCAACGGTACTTCGCGGTGCGGCAGAATCCAACACCATACCCGTAACCGTCACACCCGTGACCAAAACACCGCGGGAATACCCGCACCCGTGAAATACCCTACGGCTCACAGACGCACCAAAGACACCCTCCGCCCCCTCTGGCAGCTGGTCCAACCCCAGGGGAAACAAAGGGAATGCCACTCGCGTTCCCCCCCTTACTTCGGCTGAGCAATCGCTCCTCTCTGAGCACAAAGGCTGTTACTGATGCTGCTGGTTCTACGTCAACCACCGCAAGGACACTTGTCCAATGAAGGCTAACGACACCTGGCCAGACCCCGCCACCTATGTCACACTCACCCCTGCCATGGCAACTGCCGCCACCCCACAGGAACGGGAACGGGAGCCAGCAGCAGCAATGGGAGCAGCACGTCTGGAGGATGTGGATACTGACTCGTACGTCCCTCCCCCTGATGAAATCCCTTTCACCGTCCCACACCTCTATGCGCGGTTGACTGCCACTGGACCACACATCACTGAGTTCCCAATATTGATCAGAGCGCTGATCGATGTCGGATGCCCCTCCACAGTGATTAGCTCTGATCTCGTCGAAAGACTAGGTCTTCGAAGATACCCCCTCCCTAAAAGCGAGGACAACCTCTCGTCCCTTTCGGACTTGCCGCTCCTCTGCAAAGAGTATGTGAAGCTGGAACTGCAGTCAGGCGCCGGTCAGTGGAAGTCAAGGGTGACGAGGATTAAAGTACATATCGGACTACCTGTTCCTCTCATTTTGGGAATGCCATTCCTTTCGGCCGAGCACAGTGTGATTGATAGCCATGCAAGGACAGCAATTGATAAGTGCACGGGGTACGATATAGTGAACCCGCTGCCGCGCATGCCCCGACCGATATCAAAATCAGGGATACCGGCGCCGCCTATGTCAAAGGCGGCTAGGAAACCCAGACAGGCCCTGGCCCAGACAGCTGTCCACCCTGCCCTGGCCGGCTGTCTACTCCCAGCACCGATAATGGCTGCTGTAAGGGACCAAATTGAATCACTTGCCTTCCAGGAACTCCTGGGGGAAAAAAATGAAGCAATGAAAGCAAACTATGCCGATTGATTCCCGGTGAGACTCCTAGACACAACCACGGGTCTACTAGACCACATCTACCATCACATCCGACTGAGGGACCCTTCTAAGGTCACCAGTGGCCGGGGATATGCAGCCCCGAAGAAATATCAAGAGGCCTGGAAGAGGCTCCTTGACGGACATCTGGCAGCGGGCAGAATGCGACCGTCAGCATCGGAATATGCCTCTCCTGCCTTTTGTGCCCCGAAGAGCCAAGGCGGGATACCTGACTTAACTGTCGACCCCCGTTGGGTAAATGATTACCGGGCACTCAACAGTAACACCATCCGGGACAATTTCCCCTTACCCCACATTGATGACATCCTTGCCGACTGTGGAAAAGGGAAGATCTTTGGGAAGATGGATATGACCAACTCCTTCTTTCAGACATGAGTCCACCCCGACAATATCCACCTCACAGCCATCCGAACACCCTGGGGCCTCTATGAATGGACAGTCATGCCTCAGGGCGGGTGTAATGCACCGGCAACACATCAGCGTCAAATGACCGATGCCCTCCGGGAACACATTGGTAAGATCTGCCATGTGTATCTAGACGATATCATCATCTGGTCACAAACCCTTGAGGAACACGAACGGAACTGCGAAACCGTGCTTAAGGCTCTCTGTGCATCCAGTATCTATTGCAACGCAAAGAAATCCAACCTGTTTGCCACCGAGCTATTATTCCTGGGTCACATTGTCTCGGCCACCGGGATCAAACCAGATCCTCTGAAGACTGACCGGATTGTGGAGTGGCCACAGCCCACCACTGCCACTAATGTCCAGGGATTCCTTGGGTTAACTAGGTATATCGCCACCTTCCTGCCTGCCCTCGCCGAATACACAAGCATTTTGACCCCGCTCACAAATAAAGAATGCGACAAGAAATTCCCAGACTGGACTGACGCACACCAGAGGGCATTCAAAGAGATTAAACGACTGGTTCTCTCTGCCGATCGCCTCACCATCATTGATTATGAGGACACCAATTCCTCCATCTATGTGACCACCGATGCCAGTGACCGCCGAACAGGAGCCATCCTGAGTTTCAGCAAGACATGGGAAACGGCTCGGCCGGTGGCATACGATTCCTGCCAGCTCAACGCAGCTGAAAAGAACTACCCCACGCATGAGAAGGAACTCCTTGCCATTGTCAAGGCACTGAAGAAATGGAGGTCACACCTCCTCGGTGCCCACTTCAAAGTGTACACCGACCACCGGACCTTGGAATATTTCCAATCACAGAAGGAGATGTCTCAGAGACAAATGAGATGGTCCATGTATATGGCCAACTTTGACTACAACATCACCTACATCCGTGGCAAAGACAACACTGCGGCTGATGCCCTATCCCGCATGGCAGACGATCCGCCCAACACTGGGTTTGCTGCTTGTGCACTTGCACACACCCGCTCTCCATGGCATCTGCCTGCGGCCGGCGTACTTAACATTGCAGCGGACGAGTCCCTCCTACACTCAATCACTGCTGGCTACCTCACTGATGAATTTGCGAAACAACTCACCAAAGACATCGCTGCCGGGAGCATTGACGGCGCAACCACCGACAACGGTCTGATTTATGTCGGTCGACGCCTTTTGATCCCACAAGATCTCAGGGTCCGGGAATTGTTATACAACCTGGCCCATGACACCCTCGGACATTTTGGGTTTGACAAAAGTTACGAAGCACTCTGAGGCTCATATTATTGGCCAAACATGCGCAGGGACCTCGAATCGGCATATATCCCATCCTGTACTGATTGTCAACAGAACAAAAACAGGACCACCAAACCAATCAGGCCGCTCCATCCACTCCCAATACCAGATGGCTGCTTTGACAGTGGCACTGGATTTTATCGGCCCACTGCCAGAGGAGGATGGAAAGGACACCATCCTGACCATGACTGACCTCCTCGGTGCCGACATACACATTGCTGGTACCCACTCCAGTTACACCGCCGCACAGGTTGCCGTGGTGTTATTCAATGAATGGTACTGTGAAAATGGGCTAATGTTACACCTCGTATCTGACCGAGATGCCCTATTCACCGCCGACCTCTGGACAGCGCTCCACAAGCTCTCTGGAGTCAAACTCAAGATGTCGACCTCCTACCACCCACAGACTGATGGCAGTAGTGAGCGGACTAAAAAGACCATGAACCAGTCCATCCGGTACCACGTTGACAACAACCAGAAGGGCTGGCTAGCCAAGCTACCACGCATCCGCTTTGCCATCATGAACACCGTGAACACATCCACCGGATTCTCAGGATTCCAACTGAAGACCAGCCGCTCACCACGTCTCATCCCACCGATAGCCGCCCTTCCTGCCGGCGCACCTGCCGACCAAGTCACAGCACACGACATCATCACCCAGGTTGAGCTCGACGTCAAGGAAGCGCAAGACAACCTCCTTGCGGCAAAAATCCGGCAGGCATACCATGCTAATGAACACCATGCCCCCGATGAGAAGTTTGCCATTGGCGATCAGGTTATGCTCTCCACGGACAACCGCCGCCGGAGCTACAAACGGAAAGGCAAGAAATGGGTGGCTAAATTTATGCCGCGCAATGACAGCCCCTACACAGTTGTCCATGCCTTCCCGGAACGGTCAGAATACACACTGAAACTCCCAAACAACTCCAACACCTTCCCTGGTTTTCATGCCAATTTATTGAAACGACACATCCCAAACAACCCCCTACTCTTCCCTGACCATGAACTGTCCCAGCCGCTCCCCATCATCACTGAGGATGGCATTGAGGAGTGGTTCATTGACAAAATTGTCGATGCCCGACGCCGCGGACGTGGTGTCCAATACCTTGTCCGATATGATGGATATGGACGTGAACATGATGAATGGCGCCCGGGATCTGAGATGCAGGACACCGACGCACTTGATGTCTGGGAGACTGAGAATGGCAGAGACGTTTAGGGGACACCAAAAGTTTACAAGTGGGGAGGGGTGTAAGCCTGGCCCCAGGCTCACGACGCCGAACACATGCACACCACTGCACACTGACCGATGCACACCGATGCATACAGGCGCACCGACGCTGAACTGATGCATACCGATGGCACACCGCTGCTGATGCACACACATACCGATGCTCACTGCCAATCGGTAAGTGCACAGCCACAACCGCAGGCGACCGCAGGCACGACCACAGACAACCACAGGTGACCACAGGCGACCGCATACCACTGCCAGTCAGTACCACTGTCGATGCACACTGCTGCACACACCGACTGACGGCTTCACCAATCGGTAACACCACCAACTGGTGCACCGCTACTGACACCACCCATGCATGTCGCATCACTGGCAACCCAATACCCATAGCTGGACATGCGTACAGATACCGGTGGCCCAACCACTTACCCGATATGAGAACTACGCTTGATGCGGCCATGGTTGAGATGCTGGATTTGGACACTTTCCAACACGGTCCAAACCCCTCATATATATACGATCTTTTCCCCTTTGTTGCCTCACTCTTACTACGTGCAACAAAGGTATAGTTACTATTGCTCACTCATGTATTCTACTGACTCTTACTACGTGCAACAAAGGATAACATTGTCCTGTCTGCCTGACTGAACTTAGTGAGGTGGCCTTTCCTGGCCTCCTTCCAATTTTCATCTCATTCTGAACTCCATTTTCGAAAAATGAGAATAAAAATGAAATTGAAAATGCGCCAAAAATAGCCTGAAAATAGGGTCGTTCACAGTGGTCATTTTCATGCCATTTTCAGCTGATTTTCAATTTCATTTTTCATCTCATTTTTCGAAAATGAGCTCGAGGATGAGATCAAGAATGAATCAAAAAATGATCATTTTCCAAAAATTGAACCATACCAATACTTCTACAAAAATGATCATTTCTCGCTCATTTTTGCTTCCCATTTTCTGAACCAGTTTTCAAGCTCTGCCAAGATGGAGGTGACATTCCCACATCAACACCCCAACACTCGATGTTCAACGTTCAACATTCACAATTCAACTATGGCACCAAAGGCAAAGAAAGGTGCTGCATCCAAACCCCAGGCTACATCGGCCTCAAAACAAACCCGAAAGCCTTCATCAAAAGTCCTAGACTCTGCTCCCATTGAGTCCTCTGATGAAGAGGATGCCACCTCACAACCAGCCAAGCTCCGGCGCATCTCCTGGACAACAGCCAGAACTGAGCAGCTTCTCGACTGGTTGGAGGAGAACCCTGTGGATTGGCAAAAACTTTTTCTGACTCTACAAAGGATGCCAAGGACGAGGGACGAAGAAAACGTGTTGCGAAAGGCACCAAATTGGAATTTCACAAGTTGATCACTATGTATGTCTTCTCTGTGGATGCCGACAAAGCAGTTCGGGAAGACTTTGCTGTGAATGTGGGCAACTATACGAAATCTGTCAATAACTATCTTGGGCGGTGGGTTTTTTGTTCATCTTGTTCGAGTTCATACTCATCGGCCTCTTCCAGGTTGCGGAAGGAGTATCGCATCTTCAACGAGAAGCTGGGGCAAACAGGCGCTGGTCTGTGATTCGAAGATGTTGAGGAGGGGAGTAACTTGATGAATCTTATTGGTTAGTTTTGCTTCTCCTTGCTGTGGCCCATGCTGACCTTTCTTTTCTCAGAACAACTAGAACAGGAGTTCCTGTTTTGGAAGCGTCTACACGGTTTTTGGGGAACACTCCCCAATTTCAACCCACATACCACTTCATCAGAGCTTGGACAGGATCTTGCTGCAAACGCGCTTGCCTTGATCCAGCGGAGGGGGCAGGGTGGTGACAACAATGACGATGAAGATGGAGATGATGCTTTTGGTGCTGGGGATGCCCAAAATAGCGCTGCCGACAATGAGACGGTGGATAGCTCCACACTGAGCAACGACCAGGTATGTTGCCAACCCCATCCCCCCTGCGTCAGTTACAATACCTATGATGGCCAGCCAGAAACTCCTAACAACTTCGGTTCACTTCCTACGAGCCTAATCAACACCCCTACTCCTATTAGCCAATGTCCGCCACCTCTTGTGTTCCAAGAAAGTCGGAACTTTGGCTCAGTGCCCACCTCCAAGTCATCTTCAACTTTGACTCCTCATTCTAAAGCCTCTACCCTTTCCACTTGTGCAACCTCCATGTCGCAAAAAGCACAGGGAAAGCATTCTTGCCAGGAGGCCTTTGCTGACAAAAACAGAGCTGAGGCAGAAATCCTTGCTTCCCTTGCAGGCGAGAAACATGCTCGAAAGATGGCAGAACATGCGCAACGGATGGTTGAGTTAGATATCAAGAAGCAGTGCATGGATCTAGAGGCAACCGACAAATGCCTGCAGGCTGAAGACCGCCGACTTGCCGCCCAGCACCAACGAGAGCATGAAAAGGAGGCCCACAATTTGCAAATGTTTCGCCTCTGCCTGCAGTATCAGGGAGCTGGCACCACAAGTACAGGGCCATTTGGTGCACAACAGTTTGGTGTGCAACAGTTTGGGGATTCTGATATGCTTGGAGGGGCAACAGGGAGTGGCGGGGCAAACCTTGCAGAGGGTTTATATCTTCCATTCTATAACAGCTAACTGTGTCGCTACCTTTTGTTGTTGATATACAATTTTACCATTGGACATTCCTTCTCATGCTCGCTTATCTTGAGGTCTTTACTGTCCCCCACCTAATCCGTGCGGACTCCACACGGAGTCCGAGTTGTCTGCTCGGACTTTACTAGGAATTTTTTTGACAGAAGGTCAGTCTGAGTTTTGTCTGAGTCTTGTCCGAGTTTTGTCCGTGCGGAATAACTCAGACTAGGAATTCCTAGCACAGATTCTGCACGGACTGTCCTAGCAAGTCACTATTTAAAAGGTAATGTAATGGAAGGGTTTGAACCCAGGACCTTGTGGCCACGTGAGTGTGACAGGTAAGTAATATAATGACTGTGCTACCAGGCTGTATGAGCCCAGGCAACATATGCCCATTTACTGGGTGCCGTCGTCACCATGTCACTATGCATCACCCCGTGACTGCCAACTCACTTACTCCTCACCACCACCACTCATGACGCCACCTCCCCTTTCCTCCCCCCCCTCCCCCCTCCCTCCTCCCTCCTTCACTTCATCAATATGGGGGCCTGTGTGGCCCCCATATTAAGTTTTTTTTTTCTCTAATCATTTTTTTTTCGGCTAATTATTATTTTCTTTCAGTGCTTGCCAATGACGGCTGCCCCTGCTCCCCCCTGCTCCCTGCTCCCTCCCTCCACCCCACTCCACCATTATGGGGGCCTGAGGCCCCCATAGTAAGTCTTTTATTTGTTCTAATAATTTTTTATTCAGCTAAAAAACTTTTTTTTTTCAGTCCTTCTACTGTATATGCAACAACAGCCCGCTGACTACGCGCCGGCCCTCCTCCCCACTCAGGTGGGATGTGAGGGGCCCAAAGGGGGATAGGACGGCCCCAGGGAGGTGCCAGGAGGCCCGTGAAGTGGGGCACCCGCTAGGTACGCACCACGATGCGGTTAAACCCGCCACGTCACCACTGACCCCCCACACCCCTCCACACAGGCAGAATGCCAGCTGCGACGGCGACAACTGACAACCGACACAGCACCCACCTTCACACCTACGAGCAACTGCTCATGGGGTGGATCGTGGGTGCAGCTATCGATGCTGACTAGCTGCCAGCGAACGCGATGGGGGGACACCATACGACAGTGCTCCTGATGACGGAGGAGCACCAGGCGAGGGGGGGGGGATGCCCCTGGAGCCCCAGGGATGCGAGGCAACACCCTGGACATGGCCAACACCCCCCAACCCAGCTTCATGAGCTACTGCTTGTGGGGTGGAGCGGGGGGGAGTGGTGGGGGGTACCAGAGAGGGCCAGGCGATGAGGTGGGATGCCAGACGAGCGGTGGACGCGACTAGCACCACCCGGCCCAGCCTCACGAGCCACTGCTCGTGAGGTGGAGTGTGGGTGGAGCGACAGCGACGGCAGAAGGGCCTACAGCCACCCACCCACCAATCCAGCACATGCCGCCACCACGTCACCGCCCACTGATCCAGCACCCTCCCCCAGCCCGGGACAACCCCCACCAACACACAATCTGCGCCCAGGCCCAGGAGCAACAGGGGGAGGTCCCTCAGAGCGAGGGGACACACCAGGGATGATGGGACACGCCGGGGGACAAGCAAACATGCCAGGACCAAAGGGGACGCGTGGGGGGACAGGGGGACGTGCCAGGACTGAGGGGGACGCGCTGGGGGACGGGGGGACGCCATAGGAGGGAGGGGCAATGCCAGGGGACAGGGGGATGCGCCCAACGCGACACCCAGCGCGACAGAGCACCCCCACCACCACTGCGAGCAACTGGTCGCAGGGCGGAGGCGGGGTGCAGTAGGCGAGGGTGACGGATGGGCATGGGGAAGGGGGGGAACAGGGAAGGGGGGCAATGAGAGGGCAATGCACCGCGCCCCACTCCTCCCCCCCTCCCCTTTAATTTTATTTCTTGTATATTTATTTTATTTGTACTCTATTTTAATTAATATAAATACCACTCTGTCATAGCGAGGGGACGTGCGACCACATGACACCAGGGCAACAGAGCACCCTCCACCACTGCTGCGGGCGACTGCTCGCAGGGTGGAGGGGGTGCAATAGGCGAGGGTGACGGAAGGGCATGGGGAAGGGGAGGGAATGGGGGACAGGGGGGCTGTTGCTCGATGTGAGCAACAGTAACTTTTTTTTATTGCTAGCATGTATTTGGAATAGGTAATAAATAGGAGTAATAATATCAATATTGTGTGCCCATTTGGCACAGTGGTTAATTGTGCCCAGTTTGTGTAATCTTGATCAAAGTGCCTTGGGTTCAAACCCTGCCAGGTACACCAATATTTTGATCTTACTCTGACGAAAAAATTCACCAAGTCTTTATCTACTTGGACATTACTCGGACCAGCTAGGACAACTCGGACATCATTAGGACTTCTTACAGTTCCAAGATGCTAGGACTCGAACCAATTCTTCAGTCCGCATGATGTCCAAGCTGTCTGTGCGGACTGCTCGGACTTTACTAGGACTCCACGCGGACAGCTGGGAGTCTGTGTGGACTAGGTGGGGGAGTGTAAAGTACAGCTTATCTTTCATCACCCTTTTATTATTTGAAACGTTGTTAAGAATCATCATGTACGACGTGCAGCCCCGCTCATTTTGCTATCAAACAACCTTTTCATCAGCATATATCGAAATCTTTGGCCGTCAGTCATGAGACGATGGCGAGCATGCTCTAGCTCTGTAAGATCATCATCCTCGCTTTGTGTCTCAGCTTCCTCCTGCCAGCGTCTGTGCTCAGTCCCCTCCCTTTGATCCCAGAGATTGTATAGTTCCTCTCACCACTCCCTATGGTTGTTCCCTGCCTCGATTTGCAATACGAGATTATGAAGGATGATGCAGCATCGAATCCACATGACAGCCCAAAGATGCTTCTCGTGTGTGTAGATTTGGATCTGGAGCTCAAACAATGACTGAAATCGGCCTTTAAGTAATCCAATGGCATGTTCGATGCAAATGCAGATCTATATACATGTGAGAACAATCTAGTTTCAATGGTAAACTAGACTTACCTTTGAAAGATGATAATTGAAAGTTTTCTGATCTGGACTGAGCTCATGCTTTGCCGGATTTTTGAATGGTGATACAGACCAGGTTTCGGATGGATAAGCTGAGTCCGCCCACATCCATTCATTTGGACCAAAGATACGCTCATGTTCCTTGCAGGTGCGTGTGCTCCAGAATGCCCACGAGTCATGTACACTACCAGTATGCCCCACAGAGTAATCCACAATCATCAAGTCATGAGGTGTGGTAACAAACTACCGTAGTTGTGAGAATCAGGATTACAGAGATGGTAGATGAGGTGCACCTGACAATCAATAGAGTATGCTCCATCTTTATCAAACCACGCATCACCATGCAGCCCTGGACATTGATAGAATGGGAATTTCGACCCATCAGCCAACAAAAAACCGCCATGCCACTTAGGACACACAGCTTCACCAACATACAATTTTGAGGTTTCCTTTTCTGTGGCATCAGGAAGATGGACTGCGTCATCATGGCATGAAAGGATGGCAACCATAACCCGGTCTGTACATTTCTCAACTCCACCAACAGAGATTTCTGCCCACTGAGCCGTATCCTTGGGAGAAGAAGCATTTCCGTAATGCCCAGCATGAAAGAGGAAGATAGATAGCTGGATATGTACTGCTAGCTGGCTGTTGTTAGAGTTGTTGTAAAAGATCAGGTGGCCTTCGATGCAGCTGACAAGATTGTTGAAGGTCTGTGGCTCAACGCAAAGTTTGCGGTGAAACCATTCAGGACTATGAATTCTCCAGTGATCGAGGAGATGGAGCTGGGAGGATTTTGGTACAGGTGGCACCGGGTGAAGAACACGGATGGTTACAATTTGATTCCACAACTCAAGGTAGCGTTGCTTCCAGTTCCTGTAGTATCCACCTCGAAATCAGATATTGAAAAGAGGCTATCGGTGTCAGAACCAGATGTAGGAAATGGATCATCGGGATGCATGGATCTGTCGGATGAAATGTTGATATCGGGTGTATCAATGGACATCAGAGATGCAAGGTCCGAGACTTCAGACATCGAATCAGGGGTTGACATTCCTGATGACGAGACATCTGACAGTGCAGAGGCAATGCGTTGCCGGAAGTGTTGTCACTGGCTTGTGCAGCGGTGTTCTGTAAGTTCCTGGAGCATGACGGTACGTATTGTTGGTGTTGGCATCTTGCTCACTAGCGACTGTGAGCATGACCATGTAACAGTCAAGAGGTGGGGTTTGAACATGCTGAGCATCTGCCTGCTTGCCGAACATCATGAAAAATGCATTTTGTTATCATTTTCAAGATGTTTGAGTTTTGGAGCATTCACAGTAGCCATTTTTCACTTCATTTTTTGCTTCATTTTTCGGTCCATTCTGATCATTCTTCTGCCAAACACCCGAAAATGATCTAAAAATGAAGCCAAAAATGAGCCAAAAATGGCCCAAAAATGGCTACTGTGAACAACCCTATTCAGAGGATGCTGAAAAGGAAAACAATCCAGTTTGTGTAACCTTCAAACAACTCATGCATCATTTTACTCATGAAGAAAAGGATGCAGCATCAGTATCCTTCTTGTCAATGAGAACCACAAAAAGTAATTACATGGACACTGTTTCAACCTCCACATCCAAGAACATGTTGGCATCACTCTGGGGTAGTGTTTGAAGGTCCAATTGGATGCAGTCACAGCCCCTTTTGGCTGCAACTGGAACTGTAACTAGTTGTCCCACTCACAGAAATGCCCCAACTGCAACTGCAACTGTGGCCAACCAGTTGGGACCAGTTGCAACTGGTCCTACCAGCTATATATTCTAATTTTATTCAAGAAGTATCTAAATATTAATTTAATGATTTAAGGGCCCACACAAGCAAGAGGGCATGGCAAGGCCAACGAGAACCATGGCAAGGCCGGCGAGAACCATGGCAAGGCCGGCGAGAACCATGGCAAGGCCAATGACCACACTGAGGAGGCCAACGACAACAGGGGGGCCATGAGCGACGACGGAAACAGCGCCAAGGGCTCAGTGAAGGCAACCGACAGCGAGAAGGGTGGTGCTGATGACTCTGCCAATGACAACAGGTAGGGCTTGAATAGGGCCAACAACCAGGGGAATGCCACTGACAAGAACCCCACTAGCACTGCCAGCATTGATAATGACGGGAAAAAGTCTGGTAAGCCCAACAAGGACTTGAGTCACACCCACAACGGAGGATGCACTACCAACAACCACCAGGCAGCTGCGACTAGCCCTGAAAAGGACCAAAGCTCCCTACAAAGCCCCAGCCATGGTTCGATCCTTTTTTTATTACGTTTTTTTTCCATTATTAAAGAAATATATAGATGTTCAGATGCAGAGTCCACCTTCTAGTCCATCTCATGACCTTCAGGGTGCATCACGCATTACAGGTGGCTTCACCCATGGACATGCTCAGGGAAATGTATTCAACTTCGCGGACGGTGTGGATCTCAAGTCAGACCCACATGCGATATATCAGAAAGGGAAAGTTCTCTTATATACCTCTAATGTTGATGTGAACGTGATCAAACCCAAGGTATCTCTGAAACATGAGGTCACATTCACTCTTGGTCCAATCCTCTTGATGCTCAAAGAGAAGTACCCTCGAATTTATGGTATGTTTCAATAATATATTCTTCTGATTTGTTTCTTATAAGGATTATTAGATTCAAAGGCTTGTGTTTGTGTCTATGAAGAAGATATGTGGGATCTCAAGGGTGAATTTGATATTGCCCTTGAGAATGATGAGGAAGTCGAATGGGAGTTTAAGAATGAGAAGTATATTTTACGTCTTTTGGTGGTAAGTCTGATGTAAATTAATATGATCTTGTTAACTGACAGTATTTAGGAAAATAACCAACAGATTTCTCAGGAAGTTGAAGGGGTTGCTGAAGCTACAAGTTTTCCTCCCCCATATTCTAATTCAGCCACTCCAGCTGTCTCCACCAATGAGGCCTCTTCTCGCATGGCATCCTCATCATTGAATCTGTTCAGGGATCACCTCATGACCCTTCTCAAAATACCCAGCCACTTGACCAACCGTGCAGAGCGAAACATTCATTTTGCATATGAGAAATACAAAGCTTATTTATGTGCCACTCAAACTCTCTTGACGCGCATCTCTGAAGGTACCTGGCCTGGAAAAAAACCATCGTCAACCGATCTTATTGAGATTTTCCTTTCAAAGTCAATGTGGTTCTCCCATTACAAGCCAGCATTTTCCAAGGTTTCAAACTATCCTTTGATGATAGAATGGTTGGAGAACAGAGATGACAAGCCATCTGATTTGGAAGTTTGGGGTGTTGAAAAGGCAACTTATTCACTGACAGATTTGCGGAAATTTGTGGAGCATGGAACTTTGGCTGAGAAGAAGACCAAAGGAAAGAAGAAAGCCAAAGATGTTTGTTTAGCAGAAGATTTTGGAAAAGGAGGTAAAGTGAGTCCCAACAAGAAGGTTGCCACTTCAAAGAAGAAGTTGCAAAAGTGAGCAACAGAGTTGTTTTTTTTTTTACAAGCTGGTAGAATTTATGACAATCATTAGCATGTGGTTTGATGTAGTGTTCATCTTCAAAATACTCTTGGCCACCATTTCAAGTCTTATCAAAATGCCCTTTATCATGGGAGTGCTATTTGCTATGTCCAACATTCCTGCTACTGTTGCACTTTCTGAAAAAAATCCTTTTCCTGATATCTCCTTCAATATATTCAGCAGCTTTGTTCAACAAACTTTTGGACCAACTGTGTCTCTGTCAACAGTGCTTCTTTTGATATTTACAGTGTTGGAAAATCCAGAGCTATTCAGTTTGCATGCACGACAACAGTGTCGCATATATGAAGGAGAAAATGCTTCTGCATCTTCAGGCTGGATCAAACATCTAGCACGTGCCATCCAAAGCAAACTAGGCCCCAGGACAGAGGAATTACACAGAATGCAAGATGTTAGCAGGGAAATGTCAGAAGCTCAAATTCTTACTGTTACTGGTACAAAGCTGGTTGCCCTGGTGTTACGAACTGATCTCGTAGGCGGGGTTACGACGGAGTTCCGACGGAGTTCCGTGGCGGCAAGGACTTGGCTTCAATCTAAAAGGGATTGCGCCCTTCTCTACACCCAATGTCCAATTTACAAGGTGACGGTAATGAGAGCGGAGGTCCGGCGGAGTTCCGGAAGTTTAAGAGAGAGCGAGGACTTTAGATGTGAGAGAGTTGTGGAGATAACAATACAATTATCAAACTGAAGTTACAAGTGACGTTATACTAAGTTTTATAGTAAGTAAGTAACCGGGGTAACTACGGCGGGATCAACGGAGTACCGAGTGCGCAGTAAGTAAGATGATCAGCAATGATAGATATGTGATATAAACAAAACAGGAGTAATTTGAAATACAATTTGAAATAGTCTTTTGATATGACGGCGGCTCCGTCGGTGATCCGCCGGAGATCCGTCGCAGGCTTGCATGGGATATGACACCTGGCACAAATCCTACAGTTTTATCCTTTGGATGATGATGAAAATTTTCTGGGAAAACTAAAGCCAGTTTCTCAAAAATCAGTCCAGCCAGTCTATGTTATTTGTCCCATGAGTGTACAATGCATGACCAGCACTTGCAATCCCCAGTCCTTGCTGCAAGCAACTAAAACAAGAGATATCCCAAAAGTTACTCTGATTAAAAACTTCAATATTTATGAAGATGTCCCTGTCCTTACTGGAAAATGTCCAGTTTGCCTCACATTATACCATGCTGATCATGAACTAGTACCTGTTCCAGCCAGACAAAATGCTTGGAACCGAGTCTACCTCAATTCTGCTAAGTATCTCAAAGTTGGACAAAGCATCTGGGTGGATCAAACTTTTTCAAATGCAGCATTGAATGGAATGTATAGCTTCCATGCCTCAACTGCTGCTTATACTGAATTCTGGAACAATACTTTTTGGAAAACACAAGATGTTTCATGTCAAAAAATCTCTCGGCATCATATTTGGCAGGCTTTTGTACAAGAATCCATTCGCACCATTAGTGCAGCTTCTGACATACATTTGGAGATTCAAGATGGACTGGCCATTGATGATGTCACAAAGGAAGCATTTGAAATCCTAGGAGAAAATGGTATTATAAGAGCTGCAGACCAACATGCTTGTTCTGAATGTACCCAAAACTATAAAAAAACAGCAGACAGAATCACTGGAGATGATCCAGCAGCCATGGTAAATAATGATGAGAATCGAATTGTACCTCCACTACTTGGAGAGGGGGCAGAGTTGGCAGCTAGAGATGCAGCTGTGGCTCAAGAAAATGCTCGCAATCAAGTTTTAACAGACACAGATAAGAATATGGATGTTGACCACCCACCAGTAAAGATGGTTGTTTTGGATGGCTTGTGTGTGGGTCCTCTTGTGTGTATTTTAACTAATCTATTATTAATATTGTACTAAATTACAATTTCTAGCATTGTGCATATGATAGCTGCACAGCAGATGTTTCAAATGCATGTGGTGGAGTTTTTTGCCTTTTCCATGAAAATGAATATGTGTCATATCCCATGCAAGCCTGCGACGGATCTCCGGCGGATCACCAACGGAGCCGCCGTCATATCAAAAAGACTATTTCAAATTGTATTTCAAATTACTCCTGTTTTGTTTATATCACATATCTATCATTGCTGATCATCTTACTTACTGCGTACTTGGTACTCCGTTGATCCTGCCGTAGTTACCCCGGTTACTTACTTACTATAAAACTTAGTATAACGTCACTTGTAACTTCAGTTTGATAATTGTATTGTTATCTCCACAACTCTCTCACTTCTAAGTCCTCGCTCTCTCTTAACTTCCGGAACTCCGCCGGACCTCCGCTCTCATTACCGTCACCTTGTAAATTGGACATTGGGCGTAGAAAAGGGCGCAATCCCTTTTAGATTGAAGCCAAGTCCAGTGCCGCCACGGAACTCTGTCGGAACTCCGTCATAACCCCGCCTACGAGATCAGTTCGTAACAGTATTATCAAACTCACACTTCTTACGCCCATTTTCACGAACCTATTAACATCTTATGTCAAGTTCACAAACAGTCACTATGCGTACACGCTCTACTACCAATTCGCAATGCACGGGTCTCCGCAGTGGATTGCAAGCAGTGCGCAGATCCCAACTTTCCTCACCAACCCTCCACCGACCTTTGTCAACCTTCGGTACTACACCGCAACCTTCGAACATCTTTCCTGGCCTGGGCGCAAACCCAGAAAACCCCGACAAACCACCTCCAACAACACCGCCGGTTCCCCGTGGTACTCCGGTCGACAACCAACCTAGTCATGGCTATCCTGATGGGCCTGATGACCCTGATGGTGACAACAATGACCCGGAAGGTGATGACCATCAATTCATTCCCGAGTCGGAGCCCCGCAACAACCGGTTATTCCTACACGTACTACAAGAGTTATCGGACAGCATCCGCTCCTCCCGCCAACCCTGTAATGAAAAGGTCAAAGTATGCGAACCTGACACGTTCGACGGAACGGACCCACGGAAGCTCCGTGATTTTCTAATTTCTTGTAACCTTCACTTCCGTGACCGTCCTACTCTTTTTGCATCTGATGAGAAAAAGATTCTATTCATTCTTTCTTATCTGAAGGGAGCAGCACTTGGTTGGTTTGAACCAGGGCTGATGGACAACACCAATAGTGCCAATTGGATTTGGGACTTTGAAGCCTTTATCAACGAGCTCGAGACCAACTTCGGCCTGCACGACCCCGTTGGAGATGCCGAAAAGTCTCTCTACACACTCAAAATGAAGGAATCAGCACACATTGTCAAGTACAATGTCGAATTTTGGAAGTTGGCAGCCCGAGTTGATTGGAACAACTCGGCACTCCGCGAAGCATACTTCCGCATACTCCCGCTACGGATCCGTGTTGAAGTCCTCCGAGGAGGCAAGCCTACAACATTACCAACATTACGTCTCAAGGCCCAAGAAGCCGATGAAGTCTACTGGATGCAGAAGGACGAGGCAGCGCTTGAAACCCGCCCCACCAAGTCTAACAACAACAACAAGACTGACGACGCTTCCACCTCCGGCGGTAAATCCGCAAACTCTGCCGGTAAATCCAAGAACTCTAACAAGTCCAACTCCGGTAACAACTCCAACACTTCCAACAATGCTAGCGGCTCCAGCAACAACAAAACAAAGCCCTCGATAGCCGACAAGTTAGGGAAGGATGGTAAGCTCACCAGAGATGAACGGGCCCGCCACTTGAAAGAAGGGTTATGCCTTTATTGCGGAATAGCGGGTCGCAAGGCAAAAGATTGTAGGAAGGCAGCTAATCCTAAAGGCAGAGCAGCGACAACGGAAACCACCACACTGGCGGCCCCCACGGCGACCTCCGCCGATTCAAAAAAATAGTCAGCAACCCTCTAGTTGCCTCCGCACGGGCTGGGGGTTGCGTTGACACCGACCGTGCACCAAAGGAGGTCTGCCTCAACGCCGCTGCTCTTTTCGACCCTAAATCTTTTCAAATTGCTTTAACATCTATTTATGACCCTACTATGATTACTCTTTTAGACAGCGGTTCAACTCATTGTTTCATAGATTCGTCGTTTGTATCAAGTCACAGTATTCAGACGACAACTATACCTAGGGAAGTGCACGGGTAACCCGCGGGTACTTTTGGGCGTACCTGTACCCGTACCCGCATCTACCCGTACCCACGTCTACCCGTACCCGCAACCCGCGGGTCACGAGTCACGGGTCACCGCGGGTATGGGTAGACCCCCGTCTCCTGTTGTGTAACACCTCCTGCATAGGCCCCGATGATGATGGCGATAACACTATGTTGTCGCCATCATTGTTGGGGCCTTGCATTTGTTACATACATTTAACTAATGGTTTCGGCACTCAGATGAGTGCCGACAACCTTTTGATTACTTATGTACTACATGTATGTACTAACTAACTTAATATATATATTATTTACGGGGGAAGCGCCGCCCCAGAGGAAGGGGAAGCTTGTGGAAGCAAGGTCTTATATACCGGATAATGTTTATCACTATTTGGTTCCAGTAAACGAACACGAACGCGACGCGTCGTTTGCTAAAACAAGTTGATATTTGCTATTGTTTGGTTTCAGTAAACGCGAACGCGACTTGTTTCTGTGTTTGCATTCATTTACTTCAACTATATAGTAGCATTAATTATCAACTAGTTGATATTTACTAGTACATAAGTATTGTTTGGTTTCACTGTGATGTGTGATTTACTGAAACAAGTTGATAATTAATACTACTATATACATAAACGAGTCGCGTTTACTGAAACCAAACAATAGCAAATATCAACTTGTTTTAGCAAATGACGCGTCGCGTTCGCGTTTGTTTACTGGAACCAAATAGTGATAAACATTATCCGGTATATAAGACCTTGCTTCCACAAGCTTCCCCTTCCTCTGGGGCGGCGCTTCCCCCGTAAATAATATATATATTAAGTTAGTTAGTACATACATGTAGTACATAAGTAATCAAAAGGTTGTCGGCACTCATCTGAGTGCCGAAACCTGTAAATACAAAACTGTACATAGACATTTGGTGACGGGTTGGGTGCGGGTCACGGGTACCTAAGCTGTGACCCGTACCCGTACCCGTGTCTACCCGTACCCGTAACCCGTGCTCTTCCCTAACTATACCACCGATACAGCTCCGCCTTTTTGATGGAACGTCCAATACATGGATAACACAACAAGTACAGTTGCTAGTTTCATTTCCTACTGGCGAGTCATTCAACATATTGTTTTACGTTACCCCGCTCGACTCTAGCAACTCCGCCGTACTTGGGCTAAATTGGCTTAGGCAAATCAATCCATTGATTGACTGGACCTATGGCCAAGTCACTTTCCGGATGGCTGGGTACAGAGGTCCTGCACCGTCAACATCCTCAGGTGAAGCAATTCCCTTGCCAGAACCTAACAAATCTCCCCTAGAACTGTGTCTACCCGGCGCGTTGGCGGATTCTCCGATATCCGCCGCTGTCACCAAACCCATCAAAATTTCGATCATCAATGCCGCCGCTTACGCTCGTGCTGTTCGCCTTCCTGGCTCCCAGACTTTCTCGGTCTCCCTCTCTGACGACGGAGTCTTCGGCAAAGCCGCCGCGCCTGTCGCGGAGGACGCGCCAGACTTATCCAAAGTCCCTGAGGAGTACCATGAGTTTGCGGACGTCTTCAGCAAAGGAAAGGCCGACACACTCCCACCACACCGACCTTACGACCTCAAAATTGAACTCGAGGAAGGGGCAGAACCTCCGCCGGGTCATATGTACTCCTTGTCCGCCTCAGAGCTTAACGCTCTCCGCGCGTTCATTGAGGAAAACGTCCGGATAGGTTTCATATGGCCATCTAAATCCCCGCACGGAGCCCCGATCCTTTTTGTTCGCAAGAAGGGTGGTGAACTCCGGTTATGCGTCGATTATCGTGGGCTTAACAAGCTCACAAGAAAATATCGCTATCCGCTACCCCTCATCTCTGACCTACTCGACACCCCGCGCAACACCCACGTCTACACCAAAATTGACCTATGACATGCTTATCATCTGGTACGTATCGCCGACGGTGAGGAATGGAAAACTACATTCCATACCCGTTATGGTTCCTTTGAATGGTGTGTAATGCCTTTCAGACTTACTAACGCTCCCGCCGCTTTCCAATGTTTTATGAATGACATTTTTAGTGACATGCTTGATGTCTCCATCATCGTTTACCTGGACGACATCCTGATCTACTCCGATGACATGTCTCAACACAAGAGGCACGTTAAGGAAGTATTATGACGACTCCGCAAACACAGCCTTTATGCGGCTCCGCAGAAATGCAAATTCCATGTCGACACCGTAGAATACCTCGGTTACATTCTCTCACTGGAGGGCCTACGGATGTCCGCCGACAAAGTCCAAACAATTATGGACTGGCCAGAGCCTCGCAAGATCAAGGACGTACAATCATTCCTAGGCTTTTGTAATTTCTATCGGCGGTTTGTTCACGGGTATTCTGATATCACCGTTCCCCTTACCAGACTAACTAGAAAGAACGTCCCCTGGACTTTCACTGACAAATGCCGACAAGCCTTCCAGAAACTCAAGGAAGAATTTACGCATGCCCCGGTCCTTGCACATTGGACTCTGGACAACACTATGATTGTCGAAACGGACGCTTCCGACTGCGCGCTCGCCGCTATACTGTCGACATACACCGCCGATGGTGAGCTGCACCCAGTCGCCTTCCACTCCCGTTCCTTCACACCTCCCGAACTCAATTACGACACACACGACAAGGAGCTACTAGCTATCTTTGAAGCCTTTAAACATTGGCGTCAATACCTTGAAGGTAGCGGAACTCCGGTCTCTGTCATTACTGATCATAAAAACTTAGAATATTTTTCCACCACGAAACTACTCACATGGCGGCAAGCCCGCTGGTCCGAGTACCTCTCCCAATTCAACCTCATTATTCGCTTCCGTCCTGGGAAACTTGGTATGAAGCCCAATGCTCTCACTAGACGATGGGACGTCTACCGCAAAGGGGGAAATAGCGATTCCATCATGGATAATCCGCATAACCTCCACCTGGTATTTTCCAAAGAACAACTCACTGCGTCATTACGAGCTACTTACCTCGCTGAACCAATATTACGCAGCGCTGTAGCCCTCGACATAGAAAGTTTGCACACGGACATCCGTGCAGCACTTCCATCGGACCCCGCTATAGCTTCGCACCTTACTACACCTTCCGCACCCTGGTCAATTGGGGATGACGGACTTCTTCGTCTCAATGATCGCATCTACGTCCCGGACTCCGCGGACCTCCGACTACGCATTCTCCAATACAAACACGATCATATCCTTTCAGGTCACTTCGGCCAAAATAAAACATTACAGCTGGTACACCAAGAATATGGCCTAAACTCAGAACATTTGTAAAGGATTATTGCAATACGTGCACTTCATGTAAACGTGCCAAGTCACCGCGGCATAAGCCGTACGGACTATTGAAGCAACTACCGATCCCGGAGAAGCTGTGGAACTCCATCTCTATGGATTTCATTGAACACTTACCCCCATCCCTCGGTTATACCTCCATTTTGGTCGTTGTTGACTGACTTTCTAAACAGGGCATATTCATTCCTACAGTTGACGAAATCGACTCCCCGGAGCTTGCCCGGCTCTTCATCCTTCACATATTTTCTAAACACGGAGTTCCGTCGCACGTCACTTGTGACCGCGGTTCTGAATTTGTCTCTAGGTTTTTCCAGTCACTAGGTAAAGCCCTCGACATGAAGATCCACTTCACTTCGGGTTACCACCCGGAGGCCGACGGACAAACCGAATGACTTAACCAGACACTAGAACAGTACCTGCGCATCTTTTGCAACTATCAGCAGGATAACTGGTCGGAACTCCTTCCCCTCGCCAAGTTCGCTTACAACAACGCGCCTAGCGCTACTACCGGTATATCACCGTTCTACGCTAACAAAGGCTATGACTCTAACATCACCGTCTACCCTGAATGCGAGCTGGCTTCCCAGAAGGCGAGGTCTTTCGTTGTGGACCTTGACAAACTACATACGGAACTCCGCCGGCAAATCAAACTTGCCCAAGAGCGTTATCAAGTTCCCGTGGACCGCCGCCGGCACCCCGCTCCGCCGTTTAAAGTTGGTGATCAGGTCTACCTTAATGCTGAAAACATTCGCACTACTAGGCCTTCAAAAAAGTTGTCAGAAAAGAACCTTGGTCCCTTTGAAATCATCGCCCAAGCTGGCACACACTCCTTCACCCTTCGCCTTCCGGACCACCTCCGTGCATTACATCCGGTCTTTCACGTATCACAAATTGAACCCGCACCCGTCAATACCATTCCTAACCGGATTCAGCCGCCGCCTCCGCCGATTACTATCGACGACGAAATTGAATACGAGATTGCAGAAATCTTGGACTCCAAACTCGATAAGCAGCGGCGGTGTCCGTTGTTATACTTGGTGCGCTGGTCAGGTTACAAGAATACTGACTTGGAACAGTCCTGGTTACTTGCCGAAGAACTCGAGCATGCCCAGGAAGCCGTCGCGGACTTCCACGCACGGTACCCCGACAAACCCAGTCCACAATAACTTCACCCTACATCAATAAAACAAAGTCACTTCAAAATTAATAAAGCCGTTTCATTTTTCCTTATACCGTACTATTACTTACTAAAAACAAAGCCATCAGATACCGTCACCCTACGTACAACAAAACAAACAAAGTCAACATTACCTACCGAACACCATCCTATTACTTACAAGAAAAACAAAGCCATTTCATTATAATTCAAAAAACCGTCATCTTACTTACAACATTACTTATCAGATCACTCCTTACTTACAAAACAAAAACAAAGTCAAAACAAAACATTACAAACCGATCTATCTACATACAAACCAAAGTATATACATTTTACAGTCCCCGTCGGACCTCCGTACGTACTATGTTACTTGTACTTTCTTTTTCTACTACTAGTCCTCCATTTCTAACTCCTCCTCCTCCTCGCTCCAGTTCGAGACCCCGTCGGTCTCTGTTGGCTCCTGCTCCGCTTGCCACGCCTTGAACACGGCGTAATCTTCTTCTTCCACCTCCAGTCGCTCCAACTCCTGCTCCACTTCCACCTCTTCTCCCGGGTACAGGAGCTCCTCCACCCAGTCCTCGTCCCCCTTCTCAGTCTCTCCGCCCCACTTCTGGAACTCGCTCAGTTCCATCATCACCGCCGTCAAGTCCGACAGCCCCTTCAATATCGTCGCGAGCCACCCCACTAGTTCCTTGAGGTGGTCTCATTGACCTACCTCCGCCGTTCCCGCCGTCCCCGCCCTCATCACCCTCGCCCCTCGTCACACCCCGCCCTTGCACTTCTGCTTCAGCTTGAAGCAGTAGTCGCAGGTGAGGCGTCGGGTCCCACCGGACCTCACGCACGCCTGACCCACATATCGACACCTAAAACAAATCAACTAAAAAAGAAATAAAGTGGTGACAAACACCACTTACCTGTTGCAACAGGCCTCCGTCGACGGCCCCGCGGTCTCTCCGCTACCAGCGGCCTCACTTGCCACCGCCTTGGTCTTCTTCTTCTTGGGTGGCTTTGTGACCACCCCTTCGTCGTCCTCGGTGGCGGACTCCGTGGCCTTCCACTTTTCTGCGCAGCGTGCCTTGCAACAACGCGCTTTCTCTTCCCTGTGCTGTCTCTTCTCTTCGGCGGCCTCCTTTTCCGCCTCCTCAGCGGCAGTTTTCTTCGCGGCCTCTTCCTGCGCGGCAAGTTCTTTGAGACGCGCCATCAGCTTCGCGCGTTCCTCAGCGGCGGACGACAGGGGGGCGGGTAGGGATGTGTTTTGTGAGCTGGACATGATGGTTGGATGTTGAAGAACTGCGGACATCAAAATTCCTAAATACGGAATCCGAACATCACATGACCTTGAAGGCTCGGTCCTAAGGGGGGGATACTGTCATATCCCATGCAAGCCTGTGACGGATCTCCGGCGGATCACCAACGGAGCTGCCGTCATATCAAAAAGACTATTTCAAATTGTATTTCAAATTACTCCTGTTTTGTTTATATCACATATCTATCATTGCTGATCATCTTACTTACTGCGTACTCGGTACTCCGTTGATCCTGCCGTAGTTACCCCGGTTACTTACTTACTATAAAACTTAGTATAACGTCACTTGTAACTTCAGTTTGATAATTGTATTGTTATCTCCACAACTCTCTCACTTCTAAGTCCTCACTCTCTCTTAACTTCCGGAACTCCGCCGGACCTCCGCTCTCATTACCGTCACCTTGTAAATTGGACATTGGGCGTAGAGAAGGGCGCAATCCCTTTTAGATTGAAGCCAAGTCCAGTGCCGCCACGGAACTCCGTCGTAACCCCGCCTACGAGATCAGTTGGTAACAATATGGTTCAAAGTGCCATGTTCATGATTGTAACAGTCAGAAACTTGTTGGCACTCAGGCTTGTGGGCTGCATCATGCACAGTGGAAAAAACATCAGCAAGAGCATAGCCGTCAAGCACTTGCTGGAGTCAGAAGAATACTTCGATATCCTGGGGAACAAATGCCATGGCAAGACACCCTTGCTACAAATACCCAGCATCATGATGATGAGCCTGCTGAGGACATTCAAAGAAGTCATTTCTTTTCTCCATCCCGCTACTATTGTATTGAAACAATTTGTGCACCCTGTGGAGTTGTGATTGCATGGGCCAAGTTTGCAAAATCAGAATCTCCCACCAATATCTTACATTTTTTGGAAACTGTCTATCCAACTGAGGAATCAAGACCTGATTATGTTTGTATTGACAAGGCTTGTAGGGTACTTAGCACCAGCATTGCTAATGGAAGCTGGAACACCTGGAAAAAGACCACTCGTTTTATAGTGGATACATACCACTATATTAATCATTGCATAACTGATTACTTATGCAGAAAGTGGTGCAATCCAGCACCCTTAAACAGATCAGCTCCCAATCTTGTCATCATTGCATATGATAAAAATGGGCAGCCATACATGAAACGTGCTTTCAATACACAGGCATGTGAGCAGCTGAATGCATGGCTTGGAGGATTTGAATCTATCATCAAGCGGATGACAACTGGAAACTTCAACTGGTTTTTACATACCATGCTATTTTATCATACAATGTTTGTTCTTAAAAAACAAGCTACGAAGGCAGATGAAATGGAAAATGACAATAATGATAGTGATAGTGATGATGATGGTATGTAATATTCTTGTCTATGTAGCAGATGAAATTGTACTAGTATTAGTTACTGTGAGACCAGGTTTTTGTTATCATTGTATACAGAGCTAGGTTCAGTGAAATATACAAATAAACCACCAATGTATAGCCAGATCCAATCAGATGTACCATTAAATAGTAATAAATGGCTTCATCCAACCAAATACATCAAATCAGTTCAAATAGTTCAATATATAGCCACATTCAACCAGAAGCCCTAATTATTTCCAATGTATAGCCTCTTTCAACCAGATGCATCATATCAGTCCAAAACAATTCAATACATAGCCACATTCATTCAAACACTGTAATCATTTCCAATGTACAGCCACATTCACTCAAACACCCTAATCATTTCCATTGTACAGCCACATTCACTCAAATACTCTAATCATTTCCAATGTACAGCCACATTCACTCAAACACCCTAATCATTTCCATTGTACAGCCACATCCACTCAAATACTCTAATCATTTCCAATGTACAGCCACATTCACTCAAACACCCTAATCATTTCCATTGTACAGCCACATTCACTCAAACACCCTAATCATTTCCAATGTACAGCCACATCTACCCAAACACCCTTATTGTTCCAATGTATAGCCTCTTCCAACCAGATGCACCAAATCAATCCAAACAATTCAATACATTATCACATTCAACTGCTGTATAATAAGTTGGACTTTACTCGGAATTTACTTGGACTATAGTCAAATCTCTCAAAAAACTACTAGGACTAGGAATCCGATAATAGTCCGATCAGACTCCTAAGACTTTCCTAGTACTCCAGTCGGACTGTTATTGGACTTCTAGTGGTCTAGTCGGAGTCCAGTTGGAGTCCAGTCGGAATTTAGTCAGACAACTCGGACTCCAGTCGGAATAGGTGGAGTGCAAAGTTCTGAGATCAGGGGGGATGCAAATGAGAGGGGGTAAACAATAGAGGAGGGGGATGTGAATTGTCAGGAGTATGCTTTTCACAAGATATTTTAAACTATTATTTTCATTGTTTGCTGATATGGACACTTTTATGTACACATGGTCAAGGGTAGGTATTGGGATCAAGGAGTTGAGCACAAGATGAGGACGAGGTTTTTAAAGTATTGAGTTAAAGTCAAAGGTAAGTGTATGAGGGAGTCTGCCACAGGGAGGAATGTTATTATCATCTCCTACAAGATGTGCAATATTTATACTACACAGTTAGGAGGTATAGTGTAATGCACTCCTGTAATATATAAAGGAGCTATACTGCAATGACTTCATAGTGACCTCATTTCCCCTATATAATTCTCCAGATAGACTTGTCTATCATTGTATATTATAGGGGTTTCCCTGGATAGCATAGGAGACAGTCTTGGCAGTCTTTGTAGTCTTGGCCAGTCTATTCCTGTATAGGAGACTGCCATTGCTCTAGGGTTAAGGGTAGCAGCTGCTAACCCTAACCCTAAGCTTAGGACTTGTATTCCATCTCCCTAGGCTTGTTAACTGCCTTGGCTTGCCTGTATACTCTTGTATACATAATCCCAACAGGGGTGGACAGGACAAGGGGGGCATGAATGAGAGGGGGGGAATGTGAGCAAGAGGGAGGGTGGACTAGAAGGGATGCAGACAATGAGAGGGAGGGCACAGTGAAAATGGGGGTGGTGGTCGTGGTTGTGGGACAAGGTCAAATGTTGAATACTGAATGTTGATGTTGTTGATGTTGATGTGTATGTAAGCAGATGCAAACATAAACATGTTGTGACACATCACCATTTACTTGCACAACATATGTGCAAACATGTGCAAATGAGTCAAAGGTATATAAAGCCTTGCCCTTTGACCCATTCTGAGTGGGCATGCCCCACAATTCTAAGTTTTTTAGATCATAAATAAATATTTTATATGAGTTACACTTGTAGTGGTTGCAACCAGTTGTGACCAGTTGCATAAGGTTTTACATCTGAGGGATTAGCTCTGACTGCAACTGCAACTGCAACCAACTTTCTGGTCTTTTCTGGTTGGGTTCAGTCCAGTTGCAGTCTTTTTTTGGTTGGTGCAACTGGACCTTCAGACACTACTCTGGGGCACACCAGTGGCTGGAGGCTCTCATCTTGAGATCCATTTCTCTTTTGGACAATATCATTCTGGTATTCCAGACTTGTCATTGGTGGTGCCAAAGTCCTACCTACACATATTCAATCTTGTGACTATCTAGGACATGGATGACAGTGTGTCAATACTGCATTCCTGGACAGATGCTGCTTTGAATCCACATAGTCAGCCTAAGATCCTAGATCCTGTGGAGGTAGTGGACAGGGAAGAATCAGTTATTGAAGAGCCTGAAGTTCAAGAGAACACCATGGATGATATCAATGACATTGAAAAAGAAGGTGAGAAATTGGACTACAACACTGAAGCAGGATGTAGCCCAGGCTTCCCATGTGACCCAAATGTGACCCCATGTAACCTGGACACAACCCCACACATTGAAACACAGGGTACAGCACCAGAGCAGGATGAGGTACAGCAGGACCAGACAACATGTGATAGAAAACTGTGAGAAATGCCATCTCAACAAACAGCCATTGATGCACTGAAGGATTTGAGGAAAAAGCTAAAACCTGCAAGAACAACTGGCCATAGATACAAGGGCCATGGAATTGATCCTTTTGTCAGGATACGAATGGACAGGATGCAAACAATGCTCAGCTTTTATACCAATCTGAAGTCAACTACATATGACAAGTGGGGGGCTTCTGCATGCCAGGCCATGATATCCATGGGAAGAGGTCATTACTGTTTGTGTCAACTCACAAAGCTCTCAAGGCAATTTATTATGGACCATGCAGTTCTTCCTGTGAATGCATATGGAGATTGGAATGATCCCATGCTGGTTGATGAAAATCTTGTATTAGATATCAATCTCTACCTGCAAGAGCTTGGAAAAGATATCACAGCACAGAAGGTTATTGAATTCCTGGCTTGCCCAGATTTAAAGGAGAAACATGGCATCAATTAATCAATCACAGAGTGCACAGCACATCACTACTTAAATACCCTGGGTTATCGAGGGGTGGCACCAAAGAAAGGGCAGTATGCAGATGGTCATGAGTGTGCTGATGTAGTATGGTATCATGAGCACAAATTCCTGCCAGCATGGAGAGAAATTCAGGACTGCATGTAGAGTTGGACAAAGGACAATTTACCTGAGATCAATGGTGGATTGTTGGGTTGGCAGCATGTTATAGTTTGGTTTCACAATGAATCAATATTCTATGCAAATGATCAACAGTGGAAAAGCTGGTATCACAAGGACACACCAGCAAAACCTTATGCTAAAGGTGAGGGAGCATTGCTCATGGTAGCAGACTTTGTCTCTGCTGATTTCAGATGGCTGCAATCCCCAGATGGAAAACACAGTGCACAGCACATAATGAAACCTGGTAAAAATAAAGATGGATATTTTACAGCAGAAGATATTGATGAACAGGTTTGTGAAGCAATGGACATTCTTACAGAATGTTATCCAGAATACAAACACACATTCATTTATGACAATGCACCAACTCATCTGAAACAGCCAGAAGATTTATTATCAGCATGTCAAATGCCAAAAAATCCTCCCAAAAAAATAACTTGGGAATCAAGGTTACTGCACACATCACAGCTGGAAATCCAGTTTATAATGCTGATGGATCACTTGCCAAGGTTAAAATCAAGATGGCTGATGGGCAATTTGCAGATGGTACACTGCAACTGTTGTATTTTCCTGAAGGACATCCACAGGCCAGGATTCTCAAAGGAATGGTGAAAATCCTTGAGGAGTGTGGCTATCAGAACATGTCACAGCTGCATGCAGTGTGGAAAGTCATTTCAGTATGTTGACCAAACAGCAGACTGCTGTTTATGTATACTATTCAACCAGCCAGACTTTGCACATATGGATGCTATTCTTGAAGAAACTTGCAAGGCCTGTGGATTCTGCATCATCTTCCTGCCAAAATTTCATTGCAAGCTCAACTTTATTGAGCAGTGCTAGGGCTATGCAAAATGTCTATATTGCCTGAATCCAGAATTGTCTCAAGAGGACCATCTGCAATGGAATACCTTGGCAGCACTCAATGAAATTCCCCTTGAATCTATGCACCAGTTTGTCTCTATTCATATCCACTGATTACATTATTTTGTTAATTTAATTACATGGGTAGCTTTGCAAACTGCTCCTGCCAGTTCATTGATGCATATGATAAAGGTCTGAATGGACAGCAAACTGCCCAGGCTGCAAGAAAATATTGAGGTCACCAAGTGCTTCCAGAAAGTTTGATGGATGATCTCAAGAAGGCTGGCCTGCCAGGACACAACTAGAGTCTTGCCTCTCCTTATTTCCTCCATTTACTAATAATTACACATCACTGTGGACCCCCCCATGCCAGAAATTTATACCCAAGTTCCCCCCTCATATATGTAAATTCATGCCATTATTAGTGTCTACAAGTACTGAATATAATACCTGGAGGGAATGAATGCATCCACAGAGGGAATAAATTTCATCCCAAAGTGGTATATCTATCAGCTGGTGATCACATGATGCCATGGTATCATTTTCATTTTTTAAAGGTACAAACCAAAGTGGTGAAATTCATGTCAGATATGGCACATTTCATACCCTGTCATTTTTACCATGTCATAGACAATTCATCCACTACAGATAGTGAATGGCAGGGGTAACCCATGGGTTTTTTTTGCTACCCTTACCCTTACCCTCCAAAACCCTTACCCTTGAGCAAGGGTAAGGGTTTTGGAGGGTAAGGGTAAGGGTAGTCAAGGGTATGAGGGTATGCAAAACCCTTGAGGAAATGATGCAAGAGCTCATTGAAAAGTATGTCTCTATGATTGCAAAAGATAATTTCCTACATTATTGATGTATATTTCTGCTTCTGGTATATTAAAAAACAGAAGGCAGTAGTGTAGTCAATCTAGTTTAGTGCTGGTATTAATAAGACAACTTGTAAAAAGCTGTTCAACAGACTGGGAGCATCATAGAAATGTTCCCAGTTCAATGATTAAGTCATCTATCCAATATTCAAGGGTTATTATGCTTTTCAGATTCTAACTCTGTATACCCTTATACCCTCCTCAGGGGTAAGGGTATATGGAGGGTATGGAAATTCATACCCTTACCCTTACCCTCACATACCCTTGGCCTATACCCCTAGGGGTTTGTAAACCCTTGCCATTCACTAACTACAGATGGATTTTCAAAATACTTTAAAGGGTTGAATTTCAGATCAAAAATTATTCATTATTTGATATATAAAATACAAAATAAATAAAGTAGCTTCCATCATCACTTGGCCTACACCTGCACCATTCTGTGCATCCTATCCCTGTCCCTGTTGCTTGGCTTAGCCTGGGCCTGGGCTGTGCTGGTGTATGTCATCCCCCTGCTCCTCCCACTCCCTTATCCTGCACCATGAGCAGGTGCTCACAGCAGTGGTTTGAGGTGTTGCTGTCATTATGGTCACTGTCCTGTCACCTGCACCATCACATCCTGGGGGGTTCCTAGCACATCCTTGCACATCCCATCACTGGGGCTGGGTCATGGGTTTGGGTCATCATCTCTGACATTGTCCATTGTTTGCCCTTCCCCACTGTCCCCCATTGGTCCAACTCCCACTCTCTTCATCATTGCACCCACACATCCACCCCATGAGCAGTCGCTTGTGGCAGTGGGGGCAGGTGCTGGGTCACATGGGAGTGGGTGGTGGTGGTGGTGGTGGTGGTGGTGGTGGTGGTCTGGGCTCTCATTTTTGTACAAGCCCCCCCTGTGAGCAGTGGCTCACAGGGGGAGTGGGTGCTGGTCATGCAGGGGGGTTGGTGGGCATAGGCTGTCATACATTTGGCATTGTTACTAGTAGGTTACAATCTAAAACAACTTCGCTAGTTGAATAAAACATGAAACAATGAAAAAAAAAAGATACCCAGGGCCCAAATGATGGCACTCATTGTTTGGGCCCATGTTGCACCTGAAATGGGCCATTTGCAGCCACTAACTAACTAATTAATTAGTTGAGAAAGAGAAAAGAATAAAAAACTACCTGCCAGTAGCACCAAATGACATCTGTTGTCATTTGGGCTAAATGTGGTTCATTTGCAGTTGTTTGTGGTGTTATCCGATGTGGGAGTGGGTATGGTAGTGGCAGTGGTAGTGGTTGATGGAGTGCAGGAGGTGGTGGTGGTGAGAGGGAGAGGGAGGTGCCAGTGTCAAGGTGCCACTGGTGGTTGATGTTGAACATTGATGTGATGTGATGTTGATGTTCAACATTCATCATGTGACATGTTGAGGGTGGGCTGAAATGACTTAACAATTACAACACTGGGTAACAAGATGAAATTCAGCCTGTTGTGGTATGAAATAGTATTATATTAATATCTGAGAGATTCCCTGCAAAAAAAACTCTTTAGCACTATGGGACCCCTGCAGTATGAAAATCATATTTTATTTCATCCACCTATGTGAGGGAAATAAGTTGAAAATAATATGAAGTTTAGGGGATAATTTTCATCTTTGATAACCCCCAGCAATGGGTTCAGGAGTTCAAATGAAAACCCCCCAGTTGGGGGGAGGTCTTTTCAGCCTCATAAGGGATGAGATAATTGGATGAATTTCAGCCATATTTTGTCCCAAGTCATGCCCCCCCAATTGATCCAGTATGGGATGATTTTCATCTTGTTATGGGTGAAATCAATAGGATGAAAAATCCATCTATTAGATGGTTGAAATCCAAACTGTCATTTTAGATGAGAGGCATCCCCTGCATTTCTTTCCTTTATGGAATGAAGTTTCATCCCATAAATTGTTGAAAGACTTGTTGTAACAAGGATGAAAATTCATCTATTAAATGGTTGAAATCCAAACTGTCATCTTAGATGAAAAAAATCCTCCACATTTCATTCCTTTATGGAATTAAATTTCATCCCATTAACCTATGAAAATTTTGTAAAATAACACATACAGATTTCACCCCTTGGATGGATGAAATAATATGGGATGAAAATTCATCCCAAATTCATCCCCCCTTAATTCAGCCACATATATTATGAAATCAGGGTTTCCTGAAACAAATGAAAAACAGGTGCTGCTGGGTTCAGTGTGCATAGTACTTACTCTGATTCACTTTTAGTACATAGATAGCTTCTCAGTGGTATAGCAACTGTCACAATGTAGATTACCAGCTCAGAATCCTATAGTTTTTCATATTTTTGCTCAAATTTGGCTTTGCTTGACAAACCATCAGGTATAGAGCTATATATTATATATTATAATAATCCTGTGCATGAAAATACATTATAGATGGGGTGTAAGGTTGAATACAGACCATCTTTCTACCCCACCACCAAATTTGGACTGTGATGTCACTCAAAAGTAACACCACATGATGTTGGCGGCTTGTGGATGTCATCTACCTTAGTTAAAACAAAATGAAAAAGTTGAAGAAAAAACTTTATCCATGTACAGCCTGGACAACCTCTGTCATTGTTTGGCCAATATGGTTGGTTTGCAGCAGTTGGTGGCATTAGTCAACATGGGAGTAGGGAATTGCATGGGTTTGGCAACCCATGCGGGTTACAGGTATGGGTAGGCATGGGTACAGGTATAGGTCATGACTTAGGTACCTGTGACCTGCACCCAACCCATCACCAAATGTCTATGTACTAACATCCAGTTTTGTATTTACAGGTTTTGGCACTCATCTGAGTGCCGACAACCTTTTAATTACTTATGTACTATGTGTATGTACTAACTAACTTATAATTTACAGGGGAAGCGATGTCCCAGAGGAAGGGGAAGCTTGTGGAAGCAAGGTCTTATATACCAGATAATGTTTATTACTATTTGGTTCTAGTAAATGAATGCAAATGTGACATGTTGTTTGCTGAAACAAGTTGATATTTACTAGTACATATTGTTTGGTTTCACTTTTCTGAATGTGATGTGTCATTTATTGAAACAAGTTGATAATTAATACTAGTATATAGTTGAATTAAATGAATGCAGCACATAAACGAGTCACATTCGCGTTTACTAAAACCAAACAATAGCAAACATCAACTTGTTTTAGCAAACGACATGTCACATTTGCATTTGTTTACTGGAACCAAATAGTAATAAACATTATCTGGTATATAAGACCTTGCTTCCACAAGCTTCCCCTTCCTCTGGGGTGTCACTTCCCCTGTAAATTATATATATATTAAGTTAGTTATGATGCACAACACCTAAACACTGCCACTTTCAAACAGCAGCCAAATTGGTTGTGGAAAAAAATCATTCCAAAACTCTTCTGAAAACGGCTCTGAGCAGCTCCGATGTGAACTTTCTAATACACTAAAAATGCCACTGATTTGATAGTATATTAGTTGGAGCTAGGAACAAGGATCCAACTGGTACATAGTCTGTAGAATTGAAAATTGCATCCTTGCATTCCACAAAAAGACTATGAAAAAGTACAAGAAGGAAGCTGCAGCCCATGCTCGATGAGGATGGCTTATTCAACAAGAATTATGTTCAGAATTCAATGAACTGGACTTTGAAGGCATTTAGAATGACACACTGGCACATAGTTCTTGAAATTCAGACAAAGAATGCGATTGGGATGGCACTGTCAATTATTACCTGTCCTCAGATAGTGACTCTGCATGGACTGCTTCAGAGGCTGATGATGAGGATGACTCTGAGGGGACAGAATACTCAGATTTGGAGGGAGACAGCCTGGTGGAAAGTTTGCAGAAGACACTGGAGGCAGAACTGGAGAGCCTGAGGAAGCCAACACTATATGAGGCCATCAAATGAGACCTCAGCACCAAGGATTGGAAAAAAGCAGAGCAGAACCGAGGGTTTGGTTACAGTGGGCATTCAAACTAGACAAAGTGGTGCCACAACAAACAAGCACACGACAAAGAAGAGGAGGATAAAAATCTGTGAAAATCATGAGTAAAGTGCAGCCTTGCAAGGAGAACTCAGCCATACTTACCCCGAGCCCATAGCAAGGGTGCTTCCTTGATGCAGTCTTATTTTTAGCCACCCACCACTGCCCCTACACCCTCTACAGTTCCCAAGCCACCTTCTGTACCCCATGGTTTGACACAGACCATAGATCTTGCAGCCATACCAACTGAATTGGTAGTTGTGAATCAATCCAGCAAGATATTCATGGGGTACTTATCTGACATCTCTGATGATGAATATATGCCTGAGGATGATGATGATTCAGATGGAGAGAAAGAGGATGAAAGAGTTGGGAACATACTGTCCACAAACGAACCCTTGGTGCCATCTTTTTCCATTTGGCCACCTCCTTCTCTTAAACAATGCCATCTTGAAGTTCCTGCACGCATCAAGATTCAGAAAGCTCAAGAGGAGTGCCAAGCAGATCTGGCTCTTGTACTTCAAGATATTGAGAAGCTGATCAGATCAAAAAGGGATATCTTTGAGGGTGGGCAAGAGGGTTTGCAGTCATATTGTGTGAGAGCAATATGAAGTCACTTGCAGATGGTGGTGCATAACAAACACAATGGCATGACTGCCTCACAAATTGCAGCAGAAAGTCAGGGATTTGCTGCCAATTGGGGTGCATGGATGGTTCGTAAATGTGTGCAACACTGGGTTAAAGATCGTCTTTTGCCAATCTCAACACGAGGACACCACACTAAATTCTTTTCACTGATCAGTGATCCTGCAATCTGGGCAGAACTACGATCATTCATTTGTTCAGATAAATGGGTTATGGACCCTGCTAAGTTAGCTGAATTCAGTCAGCAGAAGATGGTTCCTGAAGCAGCAAAGAAGTATCTCAAGAAAATTGTTACTGATGAAATGCCGAGGGGGCTTAGACAATACATGGAAGTTGAGCTGTTCCTGCAGATACACCTTAAGGTTGGGAAAGGTGTCAGCCTTCAGACTGCATGTTGATTCCTTCACAGAGAGGGCTTTTGATACACAGAACACAAGAAATCACTGTACTATGATGGCTACAAATGACCAGATGTGGTAGATTATCGTCAAAAGGAATTTCTTCCCACCATGAAGAAGTATCAGGAATGACTGGTGGAATATGTTGTTGGAAATGTGGAATGCAAAGTAACTAAGCCAACCAACTTTGTGGAACCTCAACTGGTCCTTGTTGCACATGATGAAATGACAGCACAAGCACATGATGGAAAGAAAAAGAGTTGGGTGATGGATGGCGAGCATGCTCTCAAGAAGAAAGGTGTTGGCCATGGGATGCATCATTCAGAGGTGATATGCTTGACTGTTGGCTGGTTGAAGGAAGCAGGACAAGACTTGTGGTATGGAAAGAATTATGATAAATATTGGACAGGTGAACTCTTTGTAAAACAGGTGGGTTGATATGTGAAGTCATTTGGAAGTGGCTGAAGAACCCTGACCAGCTCATCAAGAAAATCATCCCTGCATTTGGGAGAGCTCATGGTCCTGGGTATCAGGCTTTAATCATGGTCGACAACTTGCAGGGTCATTCTGCATATGCTGTTGATGCACTGCTTACATCTTGGATGAATCTCAGGCCTGGCAGCAAGCAGGCTTGACTTTGAGATGGATGGTTCATGTGTGGTGATCAGAAGATTACTCAACAAATGAACTTCCCATCTGATCATCCTGAATATCCTAATATGCCAAAGGGAATGAAGCAAGTTCTCACTGAGTGAGGACTTTGGAAGGAAAAGCTTCTCATGAAATGCAAGGACTCTTGTGACATTGAAGTGACCACTTGCTGTGTAACCCGCATCTTGGATCTCCAACCTGACTTCAAAGAACAATGATCACTGGTTCAAGAAGTCATTGAAGCTGCAGGACATTTGTGCATTTTTTTGCCCAAATTCCACTGTGAATTGAACTTCATTGAATTCTTCTGGGGCGCTGTGAAGAAATGGCTCTGGGAGAATTGTGATTATACCTTCCAGACACTTCAGGAGAATCTCCCTAAGGCACTTGCATTGGTGGAACTGACAATAATCCAAAAGTGGGAGCACAGAATGATTCAGTGGATGGATGCATACCGAGCATGTTTGACTGCCAAGGATGCTCAATTTCAAGTGAAGACTTTCAGCTCACGGCAATACAAGTCTCATTGATGTGTCCCAGAGCAACTAGCTCACTACTTTGATAAGTAGATAACACTTATCTACTTATGTAATTGTCCTGATATAGTAAGTGGCCAATCTGGCTGGCAAAAAAAAAAAAACTCCATCAGTTTTGAGTATTTTGAAAATCACTCTAGTAGATTTGATCCTCTCATCAATTAGAGCATTTCTACTAGATGAATAAGAAATTGGGTAAAATTTGAATGACCTATTTTGGTTGTTCGAAAGTGGTGGTGTTTAGGTGTTGTGCACCATAGCCCATGCACATTGTACATAAGTAATTAAAAAGGTTGTTGGCACTTGTCTGAGTGCTGAAACCATTAGTTAAATATATGTAACAAATGCAAGGCCCTGACAATGATGGCAACAACACCATGTTGTCACCATCATTGTTGGGGCCTATGCAGGAGGTGTTACACAACGGGAGACGGGGGTCTACCCATACCTGCTGTGACCTGTGACTTGTGACCCATGAGTTGCAGGTAGACATGGGTGATGAAGTTGTGGCAGCAGTGAGGGAGGGGCATCATTGTCAATGGCAAGGGATTGGGTGTCAGTAGGTGTCAGTGTAGAGTTTGAAAGACCAACAAAAATGAAGTGTGAAAATGAATGTGAAAATGGTCATTTTTGGAATAGCAATAGGGTCATTCACAGTAGCCATTTTTGGCTATCTTTTTGATCTCCTTTTTGGCTCGTTTTTGACAGTTTGGCAGAAGAATGATCAAAAAGTGACTGAAAAGGAGATTGAAAAGTAGCCCAAAAATGGCTATTGTGAAACCCCTGGAACATAAAAAGAACAAAAAGGAAGCCAAAATGCATTTTACCTTGTCTCAGGCAGGCCCTGGCAGGCCTCAGCACATTCAAACTCCCCCCAAATGACTTCATGAATTTTCTTTTTCACAAGTTCATCCAAAGCAGGTGGCTCATTTCATGTTTTTGAGTCTTTTTACAAGGGGATTCCATTGTTAAATATATATATTCTTTTATACCACTTACAAAATGAACTACGAAATATAAAAGGCTACTTGGGCACCTGGAAAAAAAAAATGAGAAAAAAAATGGCACAGGGCAGGTGTAGGCAGGCAATGTGCCCCATTAGCACCCAATCCACCCTGCAAGCAAGTGCTCACAGCAGTGGGTGTCAGGTGCTGGGCACTTGCCCTCCTCCCTTGCCCCCTCCCCTGTGTCTGGTGCCATGGACATCATGTCTCCCCCTGTCCCCATCGTTGTCCAAGCCTGCGTTGGTGCCAGCATCATGGCCCCCCCACCCTGTCGTCATGACAGGTTGCACCCACAATCCACCCTACAAGCAGCTGCTTGTAGGCATGGGGGCAGGTGCTGTGTCATCCATATTGGGTTGGTGTGGCCATGGACGGTGGTGGGGGTGCTGGTTTGCATTTTGTTGGGGTCATGCCCTGGCAGTGGGGGCATGGTCAGTGTGACGTGGTGGTGAACAAGAGGCGGTGTGTACCTTGCAGGTGCCCTGTTTCACAGGCCTCCCAGTGCCTCCTGCTCCTCCTTGCTGTCATCTGGTAATTGCCCCATTATCCACCCTGCAAGGAATGCTGGGCTGTCTTGATGCTGTGGGGGCCCTCTGGTCGTTCCTGGTGCTGCAGAAGTGTTGGGGCATGCGACAGGGGTTGGGTAGGGAAAACGGAGGGCACAGGGGGCAAACGGGGGGCAGTGGGAGGCCTGGAGGGACTGGGGGCAGTCAGCATCATTGAACATGATGCAGGAGGGGCAGCAGGGGGTGTGGGTCACAAATGACATCGATGTCAGCTGTCCACAGGTGAGCAGGGGTTGGGCAGGAAAAATGGGGGTAAAGGGGGCAAGCGTGGGGGCTTGGAGGGGCAGAAGCAGGTCATCATCGTCAAACACGATGTGTAGGAGGTATGTGGGGGGGCTGGGCGCCAAATGGGGGCTTGTGGAGTGAGCTGGGGGCCTGCACTCAGGGGGGGCTGTCAGAGGTCGGGTCCTATGTCTTGCTGGTGCAGGGGCTCACAGAGGTGGCGTAGAGGTGGGGTCAGTGGAGTGGATGCAGCCCATTGTGCATTCATGTCTGTCTGTTTGTGCCCCTACCTTCATTGTTAGTTGTTGCTGCCCCCTCATTGTTGCGGTCGTGATGACTCCATTAGCACCACTATCCCCCCCTGTGAGTAGTTGCTCGCAGTGGCAGGAGCAGGTGCTTGGATCCGTTCATCATCGGTTGTGGTTAGTAAAACAAACACACAAAAAGAAATAAAAAAAAGCTTAGCTATGGCCTTAACAACAATGAAATCATTGTTTGGGCTGTGTTTTGTTTGTTTCTGGGTGTTGTACATTGGGGTGTGAAGTGTAGAGCCTATACAATAGGTAATTAGTAAAAAAGAACGCGAAGAATAAACAAAAAACATATCTAGGGCCCAAATGACATTTGTCATCATTTGGGCTCATGTTGCATCCAAGATCCTTCATTTGCAGCACTTTGCTGGTGTAGGAGTGGGAGAGGTGGTGGTGGGTGGTGGCAGAGCAGGCAGTGGTGGTAGAAAGAAGGAGGGAAGGAATGAGGCAGCAGTGGGCTCCTTCATCATTGTTGTGGGTCAGTCAGAGCATCGCAGTGGAGTTTGAAAGATTGACAAAAAGTGAAAACAAAAATGAAGATGAAAAGGAACCTCGTTGCAAAATGGGGGGTATAGGCCCATTTTGCAAAAAGGCTCCTTTTTGACTTCATTTTCGAGTCATTTTCACATTTCATTTTTCAAAAAGGAACGAAAAAGTAAGTCAAAAAGTAGCCGAAAAGGAGCCGAAAATGGCTACTGTAAACGACCCTAATGGAAGGGTTCAATTTTTCAAAATGATCATTTTTAAGTTCATTAGGGTTGTTCATGGTAGCCATTCTTCGCTCATTTTCAGCTCATTTTCAAACTCATTTTTGGGCCATTTTCATGTATTTGGCAGAGAAAAGCACAAAAGGGAACCAAAAATGAAATGAAAAATGATGTGAAAAATGGTTACTGAATGATCATTTTTCGGTTCCCTTTTTGCAAAAGCGAGGGTAGGGTTCCATTTTACATTCATCTTTTATTCACTCTCAGTTTCATTTTTGAGAAAAATGGAATCAAAATGAAATAGAAAATGATGACAAAATGAGTCAAAAATGAATGAAAAATGGCAACTGTGAACAACCCTATTCTCGTCTGATTCTGAAGTCCATTCTTGAAAAATGAGATGAAAGATGGAATTGAAAATGAGCCGAATATGGCCCGAAAATGGCTACACCACTCGCCACCCCAATTTGGAAAATTTTGATCGCCACCTGGCACAACCTGGCGAGGCGAGGTGGCGAGGCTGTGCCAACAACACTAGCGGCGACCAACAGGGGGACAGCGGGGGTGTGGCATGACAGATGTCGGGGGCGGCGACGGGGGACGATGGCGAACGACGGGATTGGGGATGACGCACGATATGAGACGGTAGACCAGGGACCGGGACGCCAGCACCCAAACCACCGTGGCTGACAGGCAACCCAGCAGGTGACGGTGAGCGACGCCATACCGGGCGGGCGGCAGTGACAAACCTCACAAGGATCACATGGCATACCTACAACGAACAGACCCAGGGCCCCAGCGAGTAGTTCATACTCTTCAATTTACGCCGAACGGATAATGGCTGAAGATTCGGCAACTCCCCCCACGCACCACATAGCAAGCTAAAGGTAACTCTTACATATATATGTGTAGTAATGGGACATCATTTGACCATCACACCTCACGCTAGAGGTCATGTTTAGCAAAAGAAGCAACGCTGGAAGAGCGGTAGCGGACTTGATGACAAGAGTTTGGAGCACAACCGCTCGCTTTGGTCCTAGCGGAATGCTTTACAGTAGTAATACTAGTATTGGATGATGGTGCATCTGCGAAGCTCTATTTTGGACTGAATACAGTACCTGGACAGGGGGCTTTATAACAAAAATTTTCTGCTACTGTCACAGCGTTCGTCTACCACCAATACCATCCAACATCCCCTGGCCATAGTGGCCGGAAAGAGTGGTCCTCAGGAGACGAGGGCCAAGGGCAGGCAGTTGTGAAGGAGAGTAGGTTTCGTGTCCTTGGACACAGCAGACCACTATACTCGTGTCTTGCTCAATAAATTGTTGACTGAGGATCAATCGAATTCAATCTGATTCGCTGGTGTGCGGTATTGCAGAAAGGCATAGCAACAGTCATCCATGTTCATTGAGTGCACTAATACGTACATGAGTTAGAGGTAGAGAATGATGCCGAGCAATATAGGTGACACAAAGAGATCAGTTTCCATGCCCAAATCAAGATCTTTTATAAATAAATCCGAGGTGCTCATGGGTGACATCCGCTAATAGGCTGAGGGACAAGCATATAACCAAAATAGATATGTTGAACATTCTACAAGAGTGAACAGCATACATCATATCAGTCACGAAGCAAACCAGGCACTGAATAAACAAACCTCACACTGTAGTTGTTCAAGGCCGTCGCGGAGGGGGCAGGGGTGGGGGTGGAAGATATCGCCTGTCGTCCCTCGTATCAGCCCCACGGGTGAACCCACCTCTTTGATAAGTACCACCACTACGAGGGGGTGACCTAGGCCTATCATACGACGCAGGAGGGGGGGGAGGGTAATCCGGCCTATCTCTTGGTGGAGGATAATCTCTATCACCAACACCAATACTAGCGCCCGTCGTGCTTCCAGACGACGGTGGTGGTCCACCTCGATCGTAATAGCTGCTTCCGCTACTTGGGGGTGGAGGGCTTGGTCCGCGAGAGGGATACTCTGCTGGCCGCCGCGGAGGCGGATCCCTGGACTGCGGAGAGTAGTATCCAGGGTACGAATCATCTCTTGGTCTCTTCAAAGGTGGTCTTGCATCATCTACGGGCCTGGGCCTTGGGCTAGGACTGCGTGGTCGCACGCGCGAGAATGGAGGATCCCTGGGTGGCGGAGGGGGGTAAGACCGATCGGCACTTGCAGAATTGTTATAGCTATCTGTCAAACGGGAACTAAGTGGACGTGGAGGTCCATCGTAAGCACGTGGGGGAGATAGCGCCCTTGGGGGAGGTGGAAAGTTCTCTCTTCGGTCTCGCTCGTCACGAGTCTCCCATCGGGGAGGAGGGGGAACATCTCGATCGAAGCGATCCCTATCGGGTGGTGGGTTGTTCCTGTCCCACTGAGGCCGAGATTTCCAGTACTCTTCGTCAGCAGCACTCCAATCACGGCGCCTGTCGCTGTAAGGATATTGCCAGTCGCGTCCTCCTTGCGGTGGAAACCGATCGTCATACGGCTGAATGTCGACAGCAGCACGAGGTGGGGAAGGCGGGAATTGCATCCTCGCGCGATCACGAGCCAAGTCGGCAGCAGAAGGAGGCGAGAATGGCCGGAATGGGCCACGATTGTCACCGTACCGAGGAGTTTCAATATCCATAGCATCAGACCGTCTATCATCAGCATAACTCCTGTCGTCAGGGCGATACGTACTAGGCCTGACATCAATCCGCTCACGGGAAGACGGACGGCGATAATCACGATGAGGCGGTGAAAGTGGAGGCTTTGGAGGAGCACGTGGTTCATCGCGCACCACGGAGGCTGGACGGGGGGGAGGATAGGGAGCTAAACGATGAGGAGCACCTTCCGGTAGAGGAGGCGAAAGTGGTCGAACATATCTCTCTGCAGGGCGACCCTGACGATCGTCTAGGCGGACACGTTCGTCTTGAGTAGCTGGATGTGCAGGACGAGTAATGCTACGTTCATCGGGAGGTCCGGAGCGAGAGCTGACACGATCACGGTCGAGAACACCGCTGGGTCGGCTTGGGCGATCGTCTGACTGTGGGGGCCTTCCGCTGTGGTCCCCTACAGTAACAGGAGGATGAGAGAGACGTTCTTCTAGGCTGACCTGGCGAGTGAGAGACCTGGCGACCGGAGGCTGGCTAAGACGATCTTGGAGGGAGGGACGACTAATCCGTTCTTCAAGAGGTACCTGAGGTCGAGAACTACGATCTTCCCCTGGTGGAGAACGGACGGCGACGTGGTCGCCAGTACCAGCTCTGGTGACGCTGGGCTCTGCAGATCGTGGAGGGGGGGCAGAAGGACGTGCGCCTGCACGGTCGTCAACGGGAGAAGACTTCAAATGACGATCATCAAAAGAGGGCCCACGTGCAGAAGGTCGACTATCAACAGGTGGAGCTCTAGAATCAAGGGGAATCCGAGAGTCAGGGTGAACAAGATGAGGATCAGCAGGGGCGCGAGTATCGCTAGCTAGCGCTCGAGCAGAGGAAGAGAGACGATCATCAGCAGGAGGTTGACGCGTACCACGATCGTCAGTAGACGTTGGTGTAGGTGGTGCGCGAACGTCAGCAGGGCGACGGTTTTCAACAGGAGGGTCGTCTTTTTGATCATAACGACGAAGAGGAACTCGGTCATAATCCGGTTCATAATGTCGTTGTTCAGGGGGAGGCCTTCGGATATCAGTCAACCTACTATCTCGGAATCTGTCGTACGGCCGTCGTTCCCTTTCCCACTCCCTGCGGTCGCGATCTCTATCCCTGTCACGATCCCTGTCACGGTCATAATATCTATCATCTCTAACAGGTGGAAGAGGGCCACGATCCCCAGGCCCGCTTGACCGAATATCAGAGTTTTCGTTGACATTAGGACGGGAGTTCGGAGAAGGAAGGGGGCGTTCAACATCCCGGCGTCTATCCTCTCCGGGCGGTACGCCATCTCTAGTAGACCAGCTATTTTCACGAGAAGTGCGCAAAACATCATCCTTACGCTCATATGCAGTGCTCTTTTCGGGGGGAGGGTCGCCCGGTCCTCTTGGACCACCACTATACGCAGACTCACCATGGCCAATTCGATCACTTGAAGAGCGAGCTTGATCAGGCCCGTTACCGGTAGAGAGTGTCCCGCCAGCTGCGGAGTCGAATCTAGCCGAACGCTGGGTGGGAGATATGAGATCCGGACCGCTTGCAGTAGAGACAGTAGGAGTCGATGGTTTGACGTCCGATATGTGGTCGTCAATTGAAGACTTAACACCAGCAGAAGGGGGGCCTGACAAATGAGATTTTCCATTGCTGTTGAGATGGGCAGTATTGACAGTTGCGGGGCCTGCATTCTGGCTATATCGGACGCCGAGAAGTGCCTGGTTACTCTGCAAAAATTCAGACGGGTTAGCAAGGTGATAATTATCGGGACTTTGAGCGGATAGCACATTGTTAGTCGGCTGAGAGCCACCAGTTGTAGTTGCCCCGATGGCCTTTTTAGGCCCTGAAGGTTCCCAGCCCTCTTTACTTTGGATGCGTGGTGGTCGTCGGCCAAGATCTACTGGAGACGAAGGCCCTTCAGCTGCGCTGCCTTGCACTGGTGATTCAACTGGTGCAGGGCCAGGGTGGAAATCAGGAGCCTGCTCTGGATGATGGGCAACTTGAGGTTGTGAAGTGGCATTTGGACCCAGATAGATACTAGCGAGAGCCGCGGGCTGAGGAACAGCGCGATAGAACTCATGCTGGCCATTTTTTATCATTTCCTTGAGTTTTTCCAACACTTCAAGATCGTTCTGCCCCGGCGGTAGTGTTGGCTGTTGCTGCTGTTGTTGGGACGAGAAAAATGGTGGCTGGAGCGGCTGTTGCTGATGAGCGTTTCCGTGGATCGGCCCTTGAAAGTTGTTGTACCCAAACGCATAGTTGCCAGGCAGTTGATACGGGCCGTTGTTCGCGTTGCCAGCTGACGACGAAGCCACAGAGAACGGAGAGGACATGAGATTGGCACCGGCAGGTTCTTCGCTGGGTGTTGGGACGAGGTAAGGCGTATTTGGATCTTCAGTGAGAGTGGTGACTGTGCGCTCGCGATTGTTGGCGTTATTTCGCCCTTTGCGCTGCTTTTTGTTTTGCCTTGCTGACATTGGTGGGTGTGCAGCACGAGACCGTGGGTTGCTTTCCTACTTATCAGATCAGAGATGAGCGGGGAAAGAGGTCGCCATTGACGCACAACGGTGTCCGATAACACACAGAACCTTTCTCCTTAGGAGGGGAAGTGGGTAGACTTGCACGCTGGACGCCGGGGATGGTCGTGGTTAAGGTGAAAAAAGCAACGGAGGCAAAAAGCGCCAGGGGATCGATGGATCAGTGTACATCTGTTGATCCGAACCTTATGTGTGGATATACGCACGCCATTTCAGTTTTCTGCCAGCATCACTGCTGTATACTTGCTGGAATCTGATTCTCCTTACCCTTTTTCTCTTTCTCCGTCAAACCTGAACCTAATCTAGGTGGTGTGTTGGCCGTAGGGCGTTTACGCGGCGCGTCCAACGCCACTCAAAAGGAGCACCAGGTCAACATACGGAAAGTTCCACCCAGTGGAAAGTTTGCAAATGGTCAACCGGTGACTCAAAATTGACGACTTCTATGCCACGTTTCTACCCTTTCTCTATTTTATGTAGGCCCACGCGCAATAGATTCGCATACCAATCATGTCCGATTTATCGCATGCGCAAGTATATACTGACAACTGACGCTCGGTCCCCACTGCGATCTGCTGAGAAGCGTTATTCTCACGAACCCCGGTATACTATAACCCTGGATCCGCTGGACTCACCCTCTTACCACCTATACTTAGGGTCGGATGTCCGGAAACCAACCACCGCTATCCATATAAGCTTTTCTCTGGGTGGCGTACCCTGAACGAACATCTCGTCTGCTATTGCTCAAATTGTTACTATTCAACAGGTCATCGCGAAGCAAATCACTCCCACGCCAGTCAGCCTCTGCAGCCGGAGCCATTTCTGATCATCTTCGAGTACATAACTTCTATCTACTTTCGGCTGGATCGTTATCAGTTATCTTATCGTCTCATTAAGCCCAACCTCGTGGTCCTGTGATCCTATTCATCGGTCCTGCCTTTGAATAGTGACCCCATGATCCCGAGATTCATTGCCTGTGCAGGTAATGAATCAAACTCACAGGAATGCAGCTCTGGCACTAAGAAGTGTTATGCAAGCTGTCATGCCGCCAAGCAGTACCACTATGCACCCTATTCAGTATGGCTATCTAAAAAACATTGTAGCTGTGTTTGCAAATTATGCTAAATTTCATGGAGAGCTTCAAGGCATCAGGAATATCCAAAACTCACTTATTCTGCTTAAAGTGGAAATAAAGTAGGATTAAGCAGATTGCTGTTGAGGGGATGTTCCTCAAAATGAAGAAAATTCGTAGGGTATCTGCTTAATTTGCAATTTCTCCTTACATTTATTTTACTACTCAACTGCTTATCAATACTGACATGTCAATATAAGCAGGAGTTCAAGCAAAAAAAGTGAGGATCATAAAAAAACATATATTTGGCCATTGAAACAGAGTATAAGGTAGGCAACATTGAAACTAGTGTTTGAAAGTCCTGCCCTATAGTGGCAACTGGACTAGACTGGACCAAAAAAATAGACTGGAGGCAACTGGACTTTTGGTCCATTTGCCCTGAGTTATGATCAGTTGCAGTTGCAGTTGCCCAAAGATTGTGCATGAAGGACAACTTATAAGACAAACTGGTTGCAGTCAATAGGGCTATTTTGTGGCTACAAACTGTACTAACTGAATGTTTAGCAGAATAGATTGAGAATTGATGGACTAATACTCAGCTGGAGAAACAAGTGAGGAACAAATGAACCTATATACCTTGATTCCAACACAGCTAGAGGTAGGGTGGAAGTTGTTAGGATGATGCCATGCCACTAAGGCACAATGACAGCTCCCAAACAAAGAAACAACAACCAAAGGAGAAAGGAAATAGTCTTATAGTCAAAGGCATCATGCTTTGTATAGCAGATACCCAAGAGAACACAACTAGTGTCTCTGGGCAATATATATACTACTATACATGAGGTAGCCATGCCTAAATCATGAGTTGTCAATGGGTGGAGCACCATGCCTAAAGCATGAGGTGCACAGCTAGTGCACAGCTACATGTACCTACCATGAGTCTGATCATGCATTGTGTTGCCCATGTGTTTCTACCTACCCTTGACCATGCATTTGATCATAAGGATCTGGCACCTACCCTTAGCCTTGTGTACATAAAAGTGCCTGCATAACCAGGCAGCAAAAATAATAGATTAAAATGTCTTAGGAAAATCATACTCCTGACATCACCCTCTCTTTAAGGCTTGGATTCCAGATGGGATGTGGGTCCCTCCAGGGTTTTGGTGAAGTTTTCATACAGGTGGAATTGAAGATGCACCAATGATCTCAGGCAGCACAGGGCAGTGGGGTGTGAGCAGTGAAAGGACATGATTGCATCTGATGCATGCTCAAGGTTGCCAGCAGGCTCCCAGGTGTTATTCTCTTTGGTGTACCCTTGCCACTTAACCAAGTACTGCATCTGGAAATCAGCAGGGGTCTGGTATGACTAGATAGATCTGATCAACAATTAGCATTCTGCTATCTGTAGATAAGACTTGGCAAGGCCTTACAAGATGCTGAAATAAAGGTGACAAGGGATCATACACTGATGCTTTGACTGGCAGAACTGTGAGGCATGATAATATTTTACCATTATATACAGTTGTTCAAGTGCCAGAAATGACCACATATTAACATCTCCTTTAATATCATTCTTCTGTAGAATTTTCATGCACTGATAAAATATTCAAATCCTTGCAAAAAATGTTGAACTACTGATGTATTCAAGTCCAACAGAATTCTTGTTCCATGATGCTTTGACTGATGGAGTTTCAAGGTATGACATTATTCCACTGTATGTGACAAACCATAACAGTCATTTGAGCAAATAGAAAGATTTATACACTGGCAAGCCCTTCTTCATGACCACAAAATGGACAATGAACATGCACTCAATTCCAGTCTTGAATCTTCTTTGTGGATGGGGTGCCAAGAGAGTTCAGTGCATCCAACAAATGAAGAGTGTTAGATTGGACACTACACCTGCAGAAAGGGTAGTCAACTTCATGTTAATCATGGCTCAAATGCACCAGTGGGCCAGGAAACAACTGATAGACAATTGAGGTCAAAATACATGGATGGCATAGATGGGGAGGGGCATGGGGCTAAAGTAAACCAATGAGAACACATTGATGGTAGGAAGAAAGATAGAACAAAAAAAGACTCACAAGTATGTAATTCAGAGTAAGTGAGAGAGACTGCAGACTCTCGTTCTACTACTAGTTTTGTTAATGTTGGGTGTTTGACTTGAACTAAAAAGTAAGTTAAAGAAAATTGTACCCAAGCTGTCACCAAATGAAGACAATGAAATGAGAAAGAAGCTGACCATGTAATAGCAGGAGGCCAGGAAGGAGTGTTATATCAGCAGGAATGTCAGCAGAACACAGACTACAGAGCATATCCAGAATGATTTGTGCTACTGTCAATGGTCAGGAAGTGGGCCACCTAAGCATAAAAGGGAGCTGGGCAAGAATGCATTCCTGTTTTGGACTGCCTGACTGTGTCAAACTGCAGACAAGTGACTTGACCTGGTGGGCAGATATTCAGGAAGTGACAAATGTAAGTCAATCTGGCTGTGTTGGTTGATTTTACACATGGTATATAATTTTGGAAACACTTAGGAAATAGGCCACTAGCAAATTTCACAAACCATTAGACCTTCAATAATTGTCATTTACAGTGCTTCCATAATGTAATGAGATTGCGATTGGTTTTTTTTTTTTTTGTAATTTCCTTATTTGGATGCCATGCAAATTATCTGATTCTCATCTCTCACTACACCCACCATGTCCCTCAATGAAGAGATACAAGGAATCCAACAAGACCTCAAAGATATTGTTGCAGCTAAGCCCCATTGTGAGATATCCCTGCTTGCTTCTGATGAGGTGAAGCCCCTTTGACCTGGCTCAGTTGCTAAATGGTTTCGCTCAACCCCAGCAATTGAGGCTCAATGGCTGAAAGTACAGCAAAAGAAGAGGGCCAAGAAACAAGGTAAGGCGCAGGCAGGCAAGAAATCCACTGAGAAGAATGATGGCCATGATACAACCAACATTGATGAGCTCACTCCCTCCGAGAATGAAGATGGTGACACAAGTACAAGGCCAGCAAAGAAGGCCAAGGTGCCAATGAAGCTCACAGCATACATGGATATTATCAACCCCCCCCCATACTCTGAAATCAAAGCCGACCACTGATTCTAAAGGCCCATTCTTTTTCACAGTCGAGACCACCCATCAAGAGTTTCTGCAGCTTGTTGCAAATTGCAGTGTGGCAGCCAATTATGCCCCAACTATTGGATCTATCAACCAGAATCAGCTCACATGGAAGCAAAGCATGCCTGTGAGTGACAAGAAGAAGCCACTTTTGAATCTGGACGGTTATCAGGCCATGATCACAAAACTTCAACTTCTTCTTGAGAAGGGAAAGGACATGATGATCATACTCTCATCACCCCCACTAGCAAGAGTCGCAAAGAATGTAGGTCATGTTCATGCTCAGCAGGCTGCTGATGCTCATTGATACCCATTGCCAGCCTGACAACATTGCAGCTGGGCTTGGAGGTGTAGGTCAAGAAGTGGAAGAGTTTCAAGAAGGGCCTATTGGTTCAGCCATTTGGGAGCAGAAGGTACATCTTCATAACCCCACAACTATGCCTTCCCTTGCACTCACCCCCACTGCAGGAATGCCTCAACCGTACCAATGCCCCCACCATTGAACAGCTTTGTGAGCAGTATCCCATTGGTAATGATTCCCAGTTCCCTGATAAACGAGTCTACAGTGACAAGCACCAATCATGGGAGCTCAATGATATTCAGCTTCAGGTTTGGGCAGCTGCCATAGTGAGTATATGCATCAAATTCCTCATGACTATTGATAGTCTCACATCCATAGCCTCGTGGTGTGGCCACACTCAATATGCCTCCTACAAGCATCCATTTCTCAGACTCGAAGAAATTAAAGGGTCCCACAACAGCACCAAGCACAGCAGGGACCAGTAGCGCCATGGACCTGCCAATTGGACCTGCTGCTCTTCATCACAGTACTGTGCTGCATCCTCAACCCTCATTTAACATGTATCCTCCATTCTATCCTCACCCCTTCATGTTTCTGTTCATGCCCCAAAATGACCCTGGCAGTCACGACACGTTCCAGGCAATGCAACTTCAGGTGCAAGCTCCCAGGACTCTTTGACCTCACACCCTAGCCCAGACTCATGAAACTCCTGGCTCTATGCCATCATCCACTGCCAAGATGGTCTTGCCATGTCCTGTCTCACTGGATGAGTTTTGTGAGACTTATGAGATTGACAATGAAGACAAGGCACAGCTTTTGAAACTCAAGGTCCAACCTGGCAACTGCTGTAGCCGTGTAGCCAGCCACCCTGGCATACACGATCACGTGACCTTGGGTTCATGTTTGCGTAGCATAGACACACAATCTGTACACATCGTTAGACTACCGCTATACAGTCTTGCCCCGTGCTTTGGGCTTTCCGCTTCATGTCTCACCCTGCTTCTGTGAGACTGCACGTCTCCATCTGGTGACAACAGCTCGTTCGACTCTGCGCGCGCATTTTGGCATTTCTTCATTCATTCTTCTCGAGCTCTCGTAACTGATAAACCTGTCAAACCTGTCACTGATAATTCTGATAATCCTGATAATTCGGTCATCTGTCATTCCATCTACTGTCATCCAGCTTCCATTTTACTGTCACTCTGTCAACTGTCACCTGTCTACTGAGCCATGGGAAAGAAGAAGACAGCCGCGAAGCACACGGCACCATCAGCACAAGATTCATCTCTCAAAGATTTCCAAGCAGATATTGCTGCGACGCTCAACGAACAGAAGGTCAATCTACAGTACGATCTTTGGCACATCAAACAACACTATAGCACAGCCTACGACGCGATCGTGGCACTCGGCCACGATGACGTGCTTCTGACAGCCTGGGAAAAATTTGAGAGGTCAGTAAAAGCTGCGAGAACAGAGATACTAGAGGAAGGGAAGCAGGAGGGGTACAGGAAAGGTCTGAAAGAGGGCGAAGAACGAGGAAGAGCAGCCGAACAAGAGCTCTGGACAACAAAACTCGGGCCCGCAACCATCGAGACAGCCACCCAGACCGCCCCTACCCCCACTGTCGACGCCGCTACACAAGGGACACCCGACGAGCCGCCGTGTCCACTGAGCAACGCGGGGACGTCCACGGAACCGCCTTGCACCTGCGACGTGGCCTCCCAAGCCGACAACGGCCCCCAACACCCTGCTCCACCCCCTCCCGTGTCCCAGCGCCCTGCCACGTCACCCATGACAACGCTGGCACAGCCGCCATCAACATCGTCAATGTTGTCGACGACGTCCACCACCACCTGCCCCCAAGCTTTGGAACTGCCCCCACCACCTCTGAAACAACGGCACACCCTGCCCACCCGACTTACAGCCCCCCAGCTCACTGCACAGGCCGGCGTTCGGCCCCACAACCCAGCTCGAGCCTCAACAGGCTCCCAGACGGCCGCCACCTCTGATGCCCGCCCCCAGGGAACCTCTGGCAACCCCAGGACGACGGCGCACGCCTGCGCCACCCCCCAGCTCCTGTCCACAGCCCCTGCCCCATCTGTGAGGCCAACCACGACCGTCGCCACGTCACTGACGCCGTGGACGGTGTCCCCACAACCCCCGTTACCTGAAGGACGCCCCACAGCATCCAGCAACACCCAGGCCCCTTCCAGCACCCCCAGAACGGCCGGACACACCTGTGCCAGCCCCCAGGCTGCCCCTTCCGCCTCCCTAGAGCCTACCGCTGCCCCTGCCACATCACAGAGGACGACGCCCGTGCCCCCAGCCCTGCCACAGCCAACGCCACCCCCTGTGGCCTCTTTGGCACCCCAGCCAACCCCTCCACTGCCTCGGACGCGCCTACACCCACCCCGAGCACACAGAACAGCCGAACGGCCGCGCGTTCGACGCCGAACCCCCCCTGCCGCCCCCTCCACGTTGCGTTTGACGACGGCGACCTCCCCCCGTCTCCCCTACCTCCCTGTTGCCCCCCGTTCGCCCCCGGTACCCCCCGTCCCTGCTGCCTGACCCCCGTTCGCCCGCAGACGGCCAACGTCACCGCCGCACATGCCCCCGAGCCTTCCTGCATCACCACCGACCCCCCGCCGACTGTCCGCAACCCCTGCCGCCCCCTGTTCGCTGCCGTTGCCCCCCGTCTTCCCTCCCAGACCCCTGCCCACCCGTAGACAAGCTGTCTCGCCGCCGACCACGACCCCCATCTGCCCCGCGTCACTGCGAACCCCCCGCCCACTGCCCATGCCCCCATCCCTCCCCGTACCCCCGCGTTGATGATACTCAGTCCGAGGAGACACCTGGAAATGACACACCAAATGTACTCCAACTAGACTAGAGGAAGGTTGCGAGGTGGCTTTGGGTTGGTGTTTGTCACAAGGTAGAAGGATGGAAAGTTGAGGGAGAATATGATAAATGAGACTAGAACTGGGGTTGCTGAGATGAGATAATACGATAGGACGAAGCTAGAATTGAGCTCTGTGCTCTAAATGATAAGGTAGATGACATCCAAGTTCCACCTACATCACGTGCAGTGACATTACTGTGACAGTTACACCCAGAAGGGGTGAATATACATAGATAATGCTCTAGAAAATCGCAAACACCTTGCAAGCAAAATCTGGTCTATCAAATTGTCCAAATATATGTCGAGATCATGTACCCCAAAACAGCTTAATATTTGACAATGAAATGAATGAGAAGATACAGAAATACTTTCCAATTTAGTCTGTCCATTGCAAGGAGAGCTTGAAATAATTATCATTGGGTGCTACACTATATTAGATTCCTCTAAGTCATTCATTATTCCCTCTGGTAATACTCTATGACCTCTATACTTTCGTGCTGCCCAAGCTGCCTGCCTACCATTGAGACCAATCCTCATCCAGGCCATTCACCACTTGCTCCGTTTGTGCTGGTGGGACAACATGGAACTGGTAATGGAAAGATTTTGGAGCATTAACTGGGACTTCAGGTGTGCAAGATTGTAAAAAAAAGCCAGCAATGGAATTTAAAGGATTTTGTGATGGGATTGTCATCTCGCTGAAAACATCCTGGTCCCTGGAATCTAGGAGTTTTCCTGGTGGTGTTATTGCCCTCTCGTTACTGGATGTCGTGTCCTGTGCTACGTTCAGCAAAGGTGAGCCTGAACAGTAAGTTTACCACTCACATTTTCCTTTTCATTATAGTCCCCCCACTTCTGCCTTTTCCGAGGTGATAGCTTTCCAGAAAGCTTTTTAGTGCCCTCAAGAAGGTTGTTCCAACTGGTGAGAACGTGCCCCTTCATTTTGGGCATACACGAAGGCTAATTAAGAATGCGACGTGTTTGTGTGTGTATGTATATTTGAAAATTTTGTTTTTTTGCATCTCCTCTTTCAATACTTAATCTCGTACTAAAGTAAGGATATCAACTTGAAGGGATAACACTTTGCTGCAGTTTGATGGATCAAATTTTCTCTACAAGGCCTGCTGAATATTTGAGACAAAAATTTCGAGCTTTTCGACTACTTTAGGCCTTGTCACACTTGGCACGTGACATAGGTGGAACTTGGATGTCGTCTACCTTAGAGGGGAAATGATATATTGCTTTTCTTTTCTATCTACTAGATGTCTTATATAGATATTCTAAGTGGGGCCAGGAAATTGAAGTGGGTGAAGAGGACCCAAGTAAAATGAGAAGGAATCAGATGCCAATGAGAAAAAAGGGGGGGAGGGGTAATGGAATAAGGAGTGGGTAATGGAATAAAGAGTGGGTACTAGATCAAGAAATCTACCTGGTGTAAGAAATCTACCTGGTGTAATAGGACTTGTCTCCTATCCAAAAATGCGTTCAGTGGCTTGTCAGGCAGGTGATAGGGACTAGAGAGGATGATGATGTAATCCTGGGAACTTTCTCATGTGACCAAAATCATAGGACTGTTGATAATACCGTTCCTTGCACTAGAACCTTACACCATGATCTCTAACAACATCTCTCTTGTCCTTTTCTTCTTCATCATCCTCTTGATTATGTGCATCCTGATGGCCTACCAATGGAGACGCGCTATTGTGTGGGGACGATTCTCATCAGAGCTCAACACAGAAAATTTGCCTGTTGGAGGAGATGATCCCATTATCTTCTGTGACCCATTACGATGGAGCCTTGACTGGAGTGAGTGAGATATCTTCTTCCTTTGCCAACAATGAGTTGAACAATATCAAGTGCGACCAGAAGACAATGCGGTGGTGACCCAAGCCAGGAAAGAAGAGAGTGAGGTGGATGACAGAGTGGGCCAAGAGGTGGAGGTCGATATAACTGATGTGGGAGCTAAATATGAAGAGTTTTGAGGCTGCAAGTAGCACGAGTATTGGTAGTAATGCGTGTGAGATCCTATGATGATTGTAGAATGTGGCATGAGGAGGTGTCATTAAAAATGTGAAAATGGGATGGTTCAGAGCTTTGGACGCTCCTGATACCTATCAGGGTTTCGACTGGGCTGTTGACGCCGAGTCCCTGCCCACGACGGCTCCCTCTGCGAGAGCCTATGGCCCACGAGACCTCTCGAGCCTTCGCTCTGCTCAGCCTGCCCCCTTTGGCATGCTTCAAAGGCATGTCCGACGTCGATGTTCTCAACGTCAAGGACCTGGTGCTCCGAGCACACCACCTTGCACCCTCAACTGGGATGGTGACCCCCTACTGGCAAACCTCAGTCAGGCCCTCTGAGCTCTGGGATGGACTCCACCATGTTGAGCTTTTTTTGTTTTTTGTTTTGTTTTTTGTCTTTTTTTTTGTTACATATACCATTTGCTATTCTACTATACCCTTTCTATTTTGGTTCTGTTCTGTTTCCCTTTTCCTTGATTAGAGTTCCAGAGGCAACGCGGACGTTGCCTTTGAGGAGAGGCCCACATGTAGCCGTGTAACCAGCCACCCTGGCATACATGATCACGTGACCTTGGGTTCATGTTTGCGTAGCATAGACACAATCTGTACACATCGTTAGACTACCGCTATACAGTCTTGCCCCGTGCTTTGGGCTTTCCACTTCGTGTCTCACCCTGCTTCTGTGAGACTGCACGTCTCCACTGCTGAGCTGAGCGATTGGAATGTGAAGACTGGCAAGGACATGCAGGATTCTCAAAACTTTCTTGAGATGACTTCATTCAGAAGCACAAGCTGTTTGTTTGGGATGTCAAGGCTGGGAACTGGAACTGAGATGGTCATTTTGTTTTGGACTCCTGCGTTCATTGTTCGCACTGTACTACTTCTGAAAGTGCATGTATTACTAGTTAGAATTCAATTGTTGTTCCGCATGTACTCTGCATGGCAAAACCACCCCTGAGCCATCTCTGCTGTGACACAACTGCATGCTTCCATCAATGCCAACTCAGGGTTGTCATCTTCTCAAATTTGTACTCCATGCTGACAAAGGTAAGCTTTTACTGGATAGGTGAAATCGGGTTAGTACATGTGCTGGAGAGTAATGGATTGATGTACATGTTCTGAAAGACTCCTCAATGGGGTTCAAGTCTGGTGAGTATGCAGGCAGATACAACAAAAGAAATCCTTCAAAAGTTGCTATTAGTATTCAATAAGATTGGGAGGGTTGTACCAGTGGCATTCACAAGATCAACTAAATTGATGTTATGGTGAATTTGGCAGTTGTCAAGGACAAGAATGCTTTGGTGAGCAGGATAGGGATTCATCTCTGGGATCTGGGAAAAATGAGAATGAAAGAATGAACAGAATACCCATCAACCCACTACTTGTTCAGCAATGAAATCATAGAACTCAATTGCATCATATGATCCTGGAACAACTCAAGCAGCGACATATCCCTCAACAGTTATGGCAGCCACAAGAGAGTACCGATCACCATGAACAAAGTTGTCAATGAAGTTGGTGCATTCACCAGAGAGTGAAACACCATATCTGTGAGCCGTATCATGGTTGTTCTTGCTCATCTCATCAATGAAGATAAACTCTACCCCTTGGCCATTGGAATGGTCTCAAACCATGTCCATGAATTCTGATCGCATCACTATGTCACGTTCATGGGTGATCTTGTAGAGAAGTTTCCTTGTCAGCCCAGCATCCTGAAGGTTCTCGTGCAGTGTGCTTCATGTGATTGCGATGTCATGATGTATTGCAAGCCACCAGACAAGTTCATCCAAGTAAACATCAGCTTTGTTGTAGTAGACTTCTTTGATTGCAGTCATAACTGCACATACAATGATTTGGGGTCGTCCCATAAGAGGAGAAGGGGGTTGAACAACAGAGTTGAATTCTGAGAAGAGTGCTTGCCAATGATAGAGACTGGCATGCGAGATGCTGAGGCTTTCAATGATGAGCGCTTGATCCCACCCAAGTTCCCACATTTGGAGGGTGCATTCTTTGAGATCCATGCTGATTCTACAATTCACCATAGCTGAAAAGTAGTTGGAAGGTCAGATACTTGGTGGAGAGTGTGCAAGAACTGATAAATGAAAGATTCCGATTGAAGATGACTACATTCCATATATGGAAATTGCAATAAAAGAAAAACAATCACAGTCTCATTACATTATGGAAGCATTGTAATTACAATACATTTTTACATACCATCCAAAGCTGGAAAAATATTTTCAGAATTTTCCTTGACTTCTGTCATGTTGAACAGCCCTTGAAATGTGTGGCTCACCTGGATTAGCAAAGCTGACATTTCAGGGTCAATTTTGTTGATCAGGCATATTTTTAGAAACATCCACAGCATCCCTTCACATGAGCTCTTTAATGGACATGCATCTACCCTGAGGGTATCCTTGTATCTTGGTACCTTGGAAATATATACATTATTGCAATAGAAAAATGCAAAGTGGCCTATTAGTGAGGGTGGCCCACTTCCTGACCTTTGACAGTATGATGTCTACATCATGCCTCAATGTTGACTATTATTTGTCTGCTTGAAATCAGTTGTATACTTACTTGGAGTATAATCTCGAGTACATGGTTCATGAAACCTGTAAAATAACTGATGAAGACCAAATAAAGGAATCTGATGTCCACAGATGTCCAAATATCAGGATCCTGGATCATACCCTGGGCATCCTCAGCCAGATCAGAAACACTGCATGAGGTCAATTCTGACTGATGTGCATAGAAGTAGCCAATACCTAGCCCCCAGTGGTAGCACATGAGAAGATCCTGGTGTGGTAGGGTATGTGGAGCATTCATGGGTTCTAGTTCAGGTTGTCGATAGGTGGAGAATGGTAGAATGAGTGAGGGGGCGAGATTCCAAAGGGTCAGGCCCCAGGGTATGAATCTGTAGTCCAGGCTTCCTATATCTCAATTCTTGAGAGAACAGGGATGCAAAGAGTCAGCCTCCAAAACTATAGACACTAGTACTACACCTTATTGCATAGCGAACTCGAACCTCTCTTGTAGAGGTTATAACTTAGAGGAACAGGGTGAACAGAGGGGGAAAGAATCTAATGCTGCATTGGTGAGGTGGCAGGTCACCTAAATACAAAACAAGAGGAAAAACAGACTGACGTGCGTACTCTTGCATCGGTCTGACTGCGGATTGACAATCTAAACTAATGAAGTGCCCAAAAAGAGAAGCCAGAAGAGTCCAGGAAGGTCACATAAAAAATGCATACAAATGCATGCCGAAAACGAGGGGCTGAACAATGGCTCAGGGAGATGAACATCACCTGTAGGTCCTATTGACTTGTGTCACCTGCCCCAGTTCAAGCACAGGACCCTCCAGATGATGCCACTCGACCCTACATTCCAGACTCCCGAATCCAGGCAGACATGTGTACAGTAGAGAAGAGGCTCGAGAACAAGGGACATAGCACACTAGATGTCAATTTAACGATAGGGGCACAAATCAATTGCAGTCTGAGATCCTCCAGCACAGCCCATCAGATTGAGATTCCTTGGTTAGTCACTCCAAACTCGGTTAAGGAGGACAACCTGTGGATCTGATAATAAGAGACATGTAGGTCAATAATCTAGGGGCTCAGAGGTGGAAGGGTTATTAGCAAGGGTAATGGTATAGTGAAAAAGACACGAAATAGTAGCGAGATCAGTAAACCTAGCTTTGACGACACATCAGCTTCAGGATAAGCACCTGTCACAAACATATGTTAGTGAACAGATCTGAGGGAAATCAGTCTGAACTGTAAGGTCTATGAGCAGACCTCATAGCCCTACAACACCAGTCAGAGAACCTGGGAGGATATAATGAAATCAGAACTAGTAAGCAAGCATTGAACCCACCAGCAAACAAAGTATTGATTGTAATCATTACCATCCTTGGCACAGCATGAGATGCCAATCCCATCCTTCTGTCATTTTCCTTTTGCAAAGGCTGGTAAAATGTAGCACCCATGCATGACATCTTTTGGATCCACAAAACCAAAGAATAATTCTTGTTCATAGGAGGAAAGCAGACTGAGTCCAGCTTGGAAGTCCTCCACCCTGAAAAACCTGGGTAAACAACCTCAAACCATCACACCCACAAAAAATTGAAGTGGTGAACTTCAAAATCACTCATACTAGGCCCAGTATAAATGGCATTTATGTGGTATATGCTGAGGACCTGTGCATACAAGAAATGATGTGGATCCAAAGAATTAACAGAACTAGAACCTTCTGCATCATCAGTAAGAAGCATGACATCTGTACTTTACACTCCCGCACCTAGTCCGCGTGGACTCCTAGCTGTCCGCGCAGAGTCCTAGTAAAGTCCGAGCAGTCCACATGGACAGCTCGGACATCATGCGGACTGAAGAATTGGTCCGAGTTCTAGCATCTTGGAACTGTAAGAAGTCCTAATGATGTCCGAGTTGTCCTAGCTGGTCCAAGTAATGTCCGAGTAAATAAAGACTTGGTGAATTTTTTCGTGAGAGTAAGATCAAAATATTGGTGCATCTGGCAGGGTTTGAACCCAAGGCACTTTGATCAAGATTACACAAACTGGGCACAATTAACCACTGTGCCAAATGGGCACACAATATTGATATTATTACTACTATTTATTACCTATTCCAAATACATGCTAGCAATAAAAAAAAAGTTACTGTTGCTCACATTGAGCAACAGCACTCAAAAGGCATCGTTGCCCCCCCCCTGTCCCCCATTCCCTCCCCTTCCCCGTGCCCTTCCGTCACCCTCGCCTATTGCACCCCCTCCACCCTGCGAGCAGTCACCCGCAGCAGTGGTGGGGGGTGCTCTGTCGCCCTGGTGTCGTGTGGTCGCGTGTCCCCTCGCTATGACAGAGTGGTATCTATATTAATTAAAATAGAGTACAAATAAAATAAATATACAAGAAATAAAATTAAAGGGGAGGGGGGGAGGAGCGGGGCGCGGCGCGTCATCCTCTCGTTGCCCCCCTTCCCCATTGCCCCCTTCCCCATGCCCATCCGTCACCCTCGCCTACTGCACCCCGCCTCTGCCCTGCGAGCAGTTGCTCGCAGTGGTGGTGGGGGTGCTCTGTCACACTGGGTGTCACATCGGGCGCGTCCCCCTGTCCCCCGGCATCGCCCCTCCCTCCTATGGCGTCCCGCCATCCCTCGGTGCATCCCCCTTGGTCCTGGCACGTCCCCCTGTCCCCCCACACATCCCCTTCGGTCCTGGCGTGTTTGCTTGTCCCCTCACTCTGAGGGACCTCCCCCTGTCACTCCTGGGCCTGGGGGCAGATCGTGTGTCAGTGGGGGTTGTCCCGGGCAGGGGGAGGGTGCTGGATTGGTGGGCGGTGACGTGGCGGTGGCGGGTGCTGGATTGGTGGGTGGGTGGCTGTGGGCCCTTCTGCCATCACTGTTGCTCCACCCGTGCTCCACCTCATGAGCAGTGGCTCGTGAGACTGGGCCAGGTGGTGCTAGTTGCGTCTGCCGCTCATCTGGCGTCCCACCTCATCGCCTGGCCCTCTCTGGTACCCCCCGCCGCTCCCCCCCGCTCCACCCCACAAGCAGTATCTCATGAAGCTGGGTTGGGGGGTGTTGGCCATGTCCGGGGTGTCACCTCGCATCCCTGGGGCTCCAGGGGCGTCTTATCAGTCCTGGGGGGTGTCCTGTCATGTCCTGTGGGCACTGGTCACATCCCTTGCCTCCAGGTCACGTCCTCTCGGCTCTGGGCGCATCCCACCCTCCTGACAGGGCCCCAGTCATACGGGCATCCCCCCCCCCTTGCCTGGTGCTCCTCCGTCATTGGGAGCGTGTAGTCGGTGGGCCGTTGTTGCATATACAGTAGAAGGACTGAAAAAAAAAAGTTTTTTAGCTGAATAAAAAATTATTAGAACAAATAAAAGACTTACTATGGGGGCCTCAGGCCCCCATAATGGTGGAGTGGGGTGGAGGGATGGAGCAGGGAGCAGGGGGGAGCAGGGGCAGCCGTTGTTGGCAAGCACTGAAAGAAAATAATAATTAGCTGAAAAAAAATGATTAGAGAAAAAAAAAATTTAATATGGGGGCTTGATGAAGTGAAGGAGGGAGGAGGGAGGGGGGAGGAGGGGGAGGAAAGGGGAGGCGGCGTCGTGAGTGGTGGTGGTGAGGAGTAAGTGAGCTGGCAGTCACGGGGTGACACATAGTGACGTGGTGACGACGGCACCCAGTAAATGGGCATATGTTGCCTGGGCTCATACAGCCTGGTAGCACAGTCGTTATATTACTTACCTGTCACACTCACGTGGCCACAAGGTCCTGGGTTCAAACCCTTCCATTACATTACCTTTTAAATAGTGACTTGCTAGGACAGTCCATGCGGAATCTGTGCTAGGAATTCCTAGTCCGAGTTAGTCCGCATGGACAAAACTCGGACTAGGAATGGAGATTTGGCAGTGACCTTCTGCCAAAAAGATTTCTAGTAAAGTCCGAGCGGACAACTCGGACTCCGTGCAGACAGCTTGGATTCCGTGCGGAGTCCACACGGATTAGGTGGGGGACAGTAAAGACCTCCATGACATTGCAACGAGATGTCCCTGGGTTAACAATGTCAGTTCCATGCTGAACATCATAAGTGGTGAAGTGGAATCAAATAAGTTTGTGGTGGTACATGCAGTCATTCTTCAAGAACACATTGTTGCATGCATTTCCATCGGAGCTATGAAATGGTGCAGTATCCAAGCCTGTTCTGACACTGGAAGGCCCTGAAAGTGATTCAGCTTCCTGGAGAAGCACCATTTGGATTTGAGGAAGTAGATGCTCTCTCAACTTTGGTAGAAAATCCTGTATCAGAGGGGTTAGTGTAATTCAGTAGAAGAATACAAAGACTGCTCACCTTGATAGCAGGATCACCCTCATTCTTTTTCATGAAGGTTGGTATGTGCACAGGACATTTCTGTGACTTTCCTATGTTGTACTGTACTCCAAGATTGTGTGCAACATCCTCAGGTTCTGTTGTAGTCAGTGAGCTAAGTTGCAGATGATTCAGCCTCTTGCAGATCATGCTGATACAGTGCTCTCATCACTCAACCCTCAATATTTGCAGTGGTATTGACCAGCCACAAGTCTGAAGTTAATGAGTTTTGGATGTCCAGTGCTCAAGCTTGCTCTGATGGCCATCACAACAGTAAGCAAGACTTTACACTCCCCCACCTGTCCTATTGGACTCCGATTGGACTTCTCAGAGTCTGAGTCAGTCCAAGTGGATTAGTAGGCTTGGATGGGCTTGGACTCCACTTGGACTGAGGACTTGGGATTCAAACTTGTGTCTGAAAATGTAAAAGGCTTATATCTCCAAGGATTGAACCCTCAACCTTGTATATCCAGTTTAGATAAACAGTTTTTGAGGTGCTCTAGCCAACTGAGCTAAGTGCCTGATACATTTTTACCATGTTAAGGGTACAATATGCACTTTACAAAATTCACATTTACACTACATAGTCTGATCAGACTCTGAGTGGACTCCACTCAGACTCTAATCAAATTTTATAGAATAGTGAGTTTGTATTTGTATTTTTCATTGAAGTCACATAATTCTATTTAAATAGAGTCAATTGATGTAATACAAAATTATATATATACATATTTTTTTAAAATGCCTCTCTGGTGGGGGGTGCTCTGTTGTGCTGGGGGCCCTGCAGCTCTGACAGTGGTATTTATATTAATTAAAAGAGTCTAAATAACACAGGTGAAAGGGGGGGGGAAGGGGGATGTGTCATGCCGCTGTTGTTGCCCCCCTTCCCTATCTCCCCCCTTCCCTATCTCCCCCCTTCCCTGTGCCCATCCGTTGCCCTCACCTACTGCACCCTGCCTCTGCCCTGCAAGCAGTTGCTCGCAGCTGTGGTGGGGGGTGCTCTGTCATGTTGGGTCACATGTGGTGCATCTCCCTGTCCCCCGGCATGCCCCCCCCCCCCCTCCTGGTGCATCCCCCTCCTTCCTGGTGTGTCCCCCTTGGTCCTGATGCATCCCCCTTGGTCCTGATGCATCCCCCTTGGTCCTGACATGTCCCCCTTGGTCCCCTGGGTCCTGGCTTGGTGTTGGGTGCATTGGAGTCATCCCCATTGTTCCCTTGCCACTGTCGCCATCATCGCCCCTCCCCCCCCCCTCCCTGTCTCCCTGTCAGCCCCACCCAATCGCCCCCCATTTCCACCACTTGAGCAGTGGCTCACAATGTTAGTATGAGGTGCTGTGGTGGTGGTGGCTGTTGGCACATCCCCTGCTGCCCGTTCTCCCTGTCCACCTCACCGTCTGTTCCCCTATTGTCTGCCATCTGCCACTAGCACCCACTATCCACCCCACGAGCAGTGGCTCACAAGGCTGGGGTGGGTGCTACGCTGCTCATCGGGGCTCTGTCCTCATCATTGGGGGCGGTGGCGGTGTCTGCCTTTTCCTGCCCCTCCATTGTGGAAGGGAGAGCCAACACACCCATCGACTCTCCATTTCCGAGAATCTTCTGTGACAGCCTCCCCATTGCCCGATTTATCTGTGTTACTGCCTGACAACCCTTTTTCTTTTTTTTACTTCCTCTTTTTGGTATTGATAATTTATCATTGTCTTTACAGACCTTTCACAGAAAGCTGCAACACCTGCAACATGACCTATACATGTTTGCCTGCAATTCCACCTTTTCCCCTAGTGGCCAACATCCTTTCCTTGATGTGACTGACCTCTCTGAAGAAGGAGACTTGCATGGACTGGGTTTTATTTTTATTCTTTCCATATTATATTTTATTTTTCTGGATTTCTTTCAAGAACCAACTTGTCAACACATTCCCCCTTCTACAGCTAGTCAAATCTTACTTGATGGGCTGATCTGCCAGATGAGTAGGGCTGAGGGGGTGCATCAGATGGTACTTTGTGCCTGCTTAGGGCACAGGTGTTGTATTGTCAATAGAGGGCCTCGATGTTAGCCCCCTCCCTGAGCCATTCCTGGCAGTTGACTCCCCAAGAGGCAGGCCTGACTAAGCTGGACCAACAATTGTGCACTGACCAAAGGCTTCAAGATTTCTATTTTTACCTGGACTCTTTATTTTTCTATTTTGAACCTTTTTATTATTTTGTTTGTCATCCCCAACAGTTTGTTTGGCATGAGAGCATGCGCACAATTAAAGTGCATATAGCCCATACCTCTGGCTTGTATAAAAGGGGGCCTGGACCCTCTCGAACAAATCATCTTCGTACTCTTTGAATCCCATGTTCCCCGTCCGCAAGCCTCAAGTTACTTGTTTTCCTTACACTCAACAGTGTAACTTTTCAGCTAAGTCCTCGCTTCACCTGTCTCTGCCTGTTAGCCTCGACCTTCTCTCTCTGGAGTGTTCTCTGCACCCCAAGTCTCCTTCACTTGAGACTCCAGTATTTACTGTTACTGTTGCTCGATGCGCCCCCTCTTGTCTCCTCTCGATGAGTTGCCTAAAATGGAAATTCCCATGAGCTCCATTGATCGTTGCATACAGCGACTCCCATTCGACTCTTCATTATTCCCCTTCTCCTGTAGACGCACCTTGTCCTCCAGGACTACTCAAGGACTGCATACTCTTCCCTTCCACTCCTTCTAGAGCGCATTCTGATGCATTTTCTTTCTCTCTTCCCTTTTACACTCACTCAGAGGCTGTGACAGGACATGAAGGTTTCAAGAACTTTCAGAGGGTTGACTCACCTTCGACACTGTTCCCATCCTTTGGTTGTTCATTGGGTTGTTCATTTGTTTGTTGGGTTGGTCGCTGCCCTGCAAGGCAGCATGGGCGTCGTTCGGTTGCTCGTCACCCTGTGAGGAGGGACTTGCAGTGGTGACATGGCATGTCCCTTCCTTGCCCCCTGGCCATCATTGTCCCTGTCTGCATACCTGGTCCCCTCCCTGGCCATGGTGTGGTTGTGCTGTCTTACAGGAGCTGTCTTGTTGCAAGTTTGCAACATAGTTATAACCTAAAATAGATGAAAAAAAAGCATTAGTAATTTACTAAAAAGAAGATAACAAATATGAAAAAAAAAATTATGTAGGGCCCAGATGACAATGAACATCATTCGGGCCTGATGCAGTTTCCCTGGATGGTGGCTTAGCACAGTGGCATGCATGGGAATGGTGAGGTGTGTCTTGATGAGGGGGGAACAGTGGAGGGAGGAGGAAGAGAAGGAGGAGGAAGGGAGGGAGGAGGAAGGGAGGCAGCAATGGTGGTGGTAGTGGTGGTGGATGGAAGTGGTGATGAGCTGGCAGTCATGCAGCTGTGTGCTTTGTCACATGCAGCGTGGCAACAGTACATGGTGCCAGTAGATACAAAAATCAAAAGCCACTATTACTTAGTGGTTATGTTGTCTGTTGATTATGTAATATACACATTCAATGCTTTGGGTTCGATTCTTGCTTGCAACAATCTTTTTATATTAGTAATAGTGGTCATGTGCCAGTCCAAGCACTCCAAGTGCACTCCACTCAGACTCTCCTAGGAATTCCAAGGACTGGCTCAGACTCCACTTGGATTGGACTGGGACTGGGACTGAACATTGGCAGGGAGTTGGCTGATGGACCAGTCCAGGCCAGTCTGATCAGAGTCTGAGTGGAGTCCAAGTAGTCTGAGCAGAGTCTGAGCAGATGAAAGGCTGCCTGGTTAGGTAGCCTCACTAAGTCAGACGGTAAGACAGGATCACGTTATCTTTGTTGCACAAGGTAAAGAGTCAGTCTAAGATACATAAGAAGGTCGGTAAACTATACCTTTGTTGCACAAGGTAAAGAGTGAGGCAACAAAGGAAAAAAGGATGGTATATATATGAGATTTGAAACCGTGTTGGAAAGTGGCCGCATCGAGCGTAAGTTGATATATGAGTTCGCCGATGTTCAGGGTGGCTGTGTAGCCATTGTAAGCATCAATGTGTGCCGATGTTCACCGATGTTCGTGGTGGCTGTGCATGTTTGTGTCGTGAGTCTGGTCGCAGGCTTACAGCAGAGTCCAATAGGAAAGGTGGGGGAGTGTATAGACCTCACAATAAGCAATACTATGCAAGATGTCATGTAAAAGCATACTGGTTGAGTGGAATATGAGTTGGTTGTAGCTATGCATCAGATGGTGTCAATGTAGTTATCAAGTCTATGGTTTTTATAAGTCCTCAGATTGAGTTTCTTCTAGTGTTTGAAGGTCCAGTCTCAAAGACTGGAAAAGGCTGTGGACCGGACCAGACCATAACCAGTCTCACCAAGACCTATGGTCTTGGTTACACCAGATACAGAGCAGTCCCAGTCTTGGTCCAATGAGATTTCAACCTTACAAAAGACCAGCCTTAACCAGTTAAGACCAGTTAAGGACTGGATCACTGGTCTACTACTATCTAATAATATTTATTATATTATAACAGATTTGATTTTAATTTTACCTGACTACATTACATGGGACAAGCCCAGGGGATCAAAAAGAGCGAAATCTTGAGGGTTTATATACCCCTAGTAAGTTTGCACATGTTTATTTGATAGGGCTAGTGTTGCCACAGTGATTTTTTGATAGATGCCATCTTTTTTTATTTTATTTTTATTTTCTGATCCCACACAAATAATCAACAACACTGCCAACAACACATCAAGAAATGACACTAATCCCCTCATACTACCACCACCACTCCCCCCCTGGCCCAAATGACGTCCAGTGTTGTTTGGGCCCTGTAAGCCTTTTTTCTGTTGTTTTTCTTTATAATTGACTTACTATTTATTTTATAGGACAGAACTCACTATGAAATACCATGGCGCTACCTGGCCCCAGCCCCATGAGCCCCTGCTTGTGGGGTGGAGTCTTAGCGACACCATACCACTAGTGACCCTCCTGCACTGCCTTGTCACTAGCAACCCCCCCATGCTGCCTCATCACTAGCGACCCCCCTGTGCTGCCATGTCACTAGCAACACCCCACATCACCACGTCACTAGTGACCCCTGCGCTGCCTCATCACTAGTGACACCCTGCACCGCCACATCGTTAGTGACCCCCCATGCAAAATTATTTTATTTTATTTGTAGAGTATTCTAAACCCCCCTGACTTGTGCTGCCCCCCTCACTTGCAAATGTGAGGGGGGGTGACTTATTTAATTTGTTGAATACTTTAATTATAGTAGATTAATGTACAAAAGACTGGTTGAGACTGGTCCAAGACTGAGACCGGACTGTTTAGCACTGGTCTTGTGTGGACCGGTCTTGGTCCCTATGTATTTGAGTAAAAAATAGACCGGTCCTGGTCCCGTCCAAGCCCGAAAGGGGTGAAAGACCGGACTGGACTGGACCTTCAAGCACTAGTTTCTTCTGCTTCCATGAATTAGTGTTAGCTGCCATAGGTCTTCTTGATTTAGACACCACAGTAGTCACAGATTTCTCCTGATGCCATTGCTGAGCAGCCTGCTCATGTTCCAACTCTTGAGTCTCAAGTGTTGCACATGTCTTTTCCTCAAATGTGCATAGGCTGTTTCCTAGGGGTGTGGTGGCATGGGAAGGAATGTCCAGAGTCAGATCACTGTGCATGTGGAGTTTGGCAAGACCATGCCAATGGGCTAAATCAAATAAGAGCTTGAGAACACATGCATTATGGGGTTCAGGCAGAAGACCATCAAAAATGGATATAGCACACTGCATGAAAAATGAGATTGTTAGTCAAAGCTAAGAATACTGGCAACACCCACTTGTAACATATCCTCATAATCATGAGCAGTCATCTTCTTAAGCTCTGACTGGTTTGACCTGATTTTTCTTATCCCATCAACTCCAAAAGGAGGGATTTCTTGAAACCTAATGGACATATCAGCACCAAACATACTGAGGCTTTGAACAACTTGCCATCTATCCAATTCATGCTTGAGGCTTCCATTCTGACAATCTAGAATGGATAGAAGATGTATAAAAACCACTTTCCATATGCTGAGTTCAACCTCATGCATGAGATCCACAGTGAGCATGCCAAACATGTTGAAACCAAATGGTGCTAGCTTCCTTGAAAATGCATTCTGACAAAGGATGAGCATTAAAATTGATGATCATAGGGTAGAGAAGTCATATACTGCTATTGGAACAAGAGAATCTTCTTGTAGGAGATCTTCCACTGCCCTACTGTCAACCACATAGCCCTTCTCATATATCTTTTGGCACATTGTCTCAACACAAGTATGCCACTTCACATCATTAATCTGGGTGAGAGTTCTGTGCTGTGCCATATCTCAATGCATCCCCATGTTGGCAACATGATCTAATGGTATCAGACAATGGGGACAAGGGCACTGACCAAGATTACAAATGCTTGCTATAAGAATTCTGTGAAAATTTTGAGTTATACCAGACACCAACACTCAAAAAAATGTAGGCTTACTTCTCCTTGTCGTCCACAGAATATGTAAATATATGAGGGTAAAAATGATGCTGAATGCCATCACAACACTTGATCACAATTCTGTGCTCATATGCTTCTAGGAATTCATCATCAAGGATGATTGCCCACTGAGAGTGATATATTTTGTGATGACAATGGGCCATGAATGTGCTGTTTAGGCCCTTTCCACCAAGATGCTCCATTCCAAAGGCTTTAAATGAATCAGGGAGCTTTCATTCAAAAAGGAATGAGGGTCATATACTAGCACAAAGCTAAAGAGGTCTTACTCACCATCTCTAGGTAGGCAACATGCCCAAATGCTTGACAGGAGGGTTTTGATCTTCTGTCCTTTGACTCATTCCCCATCACAAGATAAATCAGTCATAGTTTAGTGGTGCTGAACACCGTGAGCTGAGTACCATCTGAGGCAAACATAAGACCCACTACAACCTTCTGAAGGCTGCATCCAGGCTCTCTGGGAGATTCCTGAAGGTCATGGTGAGCCTCAATGAATGCCTCTGAGGTATAGAGCTCTCCATGAACTTTGAGCAGTTTAGGAGCTTCAGTTGGTTGCCAAAATAACTCATATAGCTTGAAATGGAGGTGTGAATGGCTAGAGGGACACATAATTTTCTCCCTAATCACTGACACCAACTTGCAGTGATAAAGGGTTCCCATGTTAAACTCCTTTTGCCCTGGATGCAGTGACCTTTTGTGGAATGGAACATCAATCTTGATTGGGGTTTTGACCCAGTTGCCATTATCCTCCTTACCCTCCCAGTCATCCTCATCATTCAAGGGGTTGCATGGCTGATCTCCACTTAGCTGTGCATCAATAAGCCACCAGTTTGTCCCTGAAATGTCCTCTGGTCAAAAACTTGGATGTCTGACTATCTTAATAAGATCCTGAAAGCCTGACTGCATTTTATTTAACCCACTGTTCCAATACCATTCTCCTAGCAAAAATGATGACTGAGTAGGATATGGGTGGTAAGAGTCAGCTGCATAGCCAGAAAAGATATCTGAGGATGTATTCATCATGTCTTCATGTGTTGTATTCTCGTTGGGATCATGGTCTGGGAAGTGGGTTGTGTGAAACTGCTGGAAAAGGTAAAATCTATTCTGTGTCAATTTCAGCAGCTTACTAACAATAGTTGGGGGTTGCTCAGATGAGACTGATGCTGACATGGTATCCTGAGACATAGTTAGCTCACAATCTGACACCAGTTGGGATGCTGGGGGAAGGGCTGCTGGAGGTTTGGGTAGTATATCCTGATAGCACTTGGGCAGTATGGAGTTTTCTCCACAACCCCTGTGCTCCACCAGTGGCTGATCCAGGTCTTTTTTGTTCATAGAGGCACTCTGACAGGTATAATAGCAATCCAATGAGCAATAGGTTGCACCGCTAACATCAGAAGTCTCATCTCATGTTGCAAGGCAAGTGCAGTGTCATTTGATTCTTGCTCAACACTTACAGTTTGTTCCAGAAGATTTTCCACAGCTGGGGTTTGTATTACTTCCAATTTTTGATGCTTCTTGGACTGCCAGACCTCTTTAGCTTTGACCAGAGTACTAGAAAGCCATTTCTTTGTCTTCTGGCAACTACGTTTGTGGAAAGTATAGGCCTGTAGAACAGAGAATGTGCAGCCACAAACACAAACTTGACACCAAGCTGATGGCAGATCCATGATGCTGCAAGGAGGATTGGTCAGAACTCTGCCAACAACATGTTGTCCTGAAACCTCAGGGCTTAGCATGAGAAAAGAAAGGTCAAAAATTTGGATCAACCATTATAAAGGTTGAAATGATTATGCATGAGCACTGTATGGAGTCACTTGAGGAATTAACATTCTGATCATGATATTCAGTGATGAAAAAATAGTCTGCAAAGTTGGTAGCATGCTGTGGAGACATTATATTAGTTTTAAAACCATTTATTCCAAAGGATGGGCATGCTTGCCCTACCCATACCTTTTAAATTTCAACTTTGTGAGGTTTTGTAATTCAAAACAGCAGTGGAAATCAATAATGATCATTGTAGGACCATACCTTTGCTTTGACCAGATACTCAAATAACTGGAGGTTGGAACCATGTCAAGGCTAAAATATTGGGAGGATGTTCACAGATTTTACAAGATATACATGGATAACTACAGAAGTTGGGTAGGAACAATTGCGGCACAGCTGAATGAGCAATAGAAAGTTTGCATATAAAAATGAGCTATGTGATCCTCAAGTTGCTGGACATCTACTTTGGTATACATATCATGTGAGGGCAGATCAGGTAGCAAAAGAGGTGTCAGCTTCAGTCCATCCTGATCCCTCATTAATGCCCTCAGCGCCAGCAAAAATGGTAACATTTCTTGCCAGTCATGAGCTTGCGAACCAGAATTTGCCCACTGTACATCAACAGCAATGAGTGAAGCTACATCAAAGCACTTCAACACCATAGCCTGTTGCTCACTTTCATCTTGATGGGATGACAAGCCTGATGCATGTTTATCAAGTGCCAGAAGCTCAAAATGGAAATTCAGCTATGTTAATTCCAATAGGATTCTCTGTGCCTCACCAACTAGCACTCTTGGACAAATGTTGGACCATGGAGGACAAAGGTCAATGCAGAGTTCATCCAAAACATCTGCAAAGATGGCCCTGACTTGTTCATGCTGACAAACCACACTTGGCACATGGCTGTGTGCCAGAAGCCCATCAAGAAGAAAATTATGCCACTGTTGACCAGACAATGGAGATGCTAAGCTTTCTACTGAAAAAACTTGCAAGATGCAAGCAGGTCAAAACACATTTCATGTGGCAAAGAACTTTGCATGGTGAGCCTCATTGGTAGAAGCAAAAATTGCTGCCTCAGGAAATAAATATCGTATGCAATATGATTCTGGGGCTTCATCCCTTTTAACTGCCTTCAGTGCATTGCACCAGACAGAGATTGGGAGTGGCATGAGAGGGCTCTCATACACATCAAACTTGTCATGGCATGTTGGCAGATTCAAAGATTTCTGCTTGTTTCTGTTGTGGGAGTGAGATGATATATGAGAAAACAACTCTGGTCACTTACAAACAACGTCTCTTCCATATGGACCCCTACTCTTTTGGCATGGTGCTGATGGCTAATGCCCACAATGGCCCTGGGGTCTCTTCCATCTTTTGATACCCGAGATCTTGCTGAGGTTTCTACATGTACTGATGGCATAGTTGTTTTACTAGTATGGTGGGCAAACAAATCCAGATAGTGCAGGAAGTTCTGAGTGTACTGTAAGATTGCCTCATGCTTCTCAGTAGAACCAGCTGGTCCCTGATATATAACAGGATAATTGAAGCAGTGTGGCTCAAAGCAGATCCCATGATACTGTGATCCCAAAGGTGAGATGGCTGTGAGTATATTTGTTTGGCCAAAATCTGAGGCTGGCCATGTCAGCCAGAATGGAAGCCCTGCAAGAGAAAAATCCTGCACAATGCAAACATCATTGGTGAAAACACCAATGGTATTGGCAACTTTGAGTGATGGGGAGCCTGCTGCCAATCTGGCAGAGTCCATCTGGGGTTTGTACACCTCCATGTAATCCAACATTGCCATTACATCAAGCCAACACCTCTGCACATCCCTCACACCAAACGCCATCTGACAGAAGTTGGTCCATACTGACTCAAGGTGGATGAGACCATGCTCAATCATTTTAACCATTGGACTGAGGGAAGGCAGGCCCAAGATTTGAACAGATTTGACATGAATGCTTCCACCCAAGATAACAAAATTGACACTGAAGACTTCAGCTCACCCAACTTCAAATCTGAGAGCTTGCCAAGGCCCCAAATGGAGGATGTTGGGTTCTTCAAGAGAACAAAGTCCTCATGTGTAGGTTCCCACCATATAATCAAATGGGTAGAAAGCAATTTATGCTTAGGAACTGCACCATGATGACAGTTCAACATGTTATAAGGCTGTGGCTAGAGTATAGGGTCATCATCTGGATAGAGGCTATCAGCATGCATTACTACTTTACAGTCTCCAGCTGGTGGTTGAGGAATGAAGGATCAATTAAGAGTGGTGATGAAATATTCTCCACCAAAGAGGAGAGTGCCAACTTCACCATCCATCACACCAATTTGCCCTATAAGAGCATATTTAGAGGGCAAGCCATTGTAAACTCAAGATTCAACATACTCCAATCAACTCAAAATCTCAGCAAATTGACATCCACAAGCACAGCAGTCATTTCTATAAATTCCTATCAACTGTGAAAATATTAAAAGAGGTGCAGGCAACTTGAAAGCTTTACCAATGGTGCAAATATAGCATCCAGCCTTCACAAACAGCAAGCTGAGTTAGCAGGAGGAGTCTATAAGTCATTAAGGGTTTCAGGTTGAGCTGGTGATAGATCCTTGAAGGGAATGGATTGAGTGATGAACAGTCAGACTCAATCAATGCAGGTGACAAAAAGTCAGACCTGCCAGCAACAAAAAAACGAGCAGGAGACACACAGAGAATGGATGAGATGACAGCAAAGGAACCAGATATGAGTAGGGAACAATGGAGAGCAAGCGAGACTAGGAGAAATGATAAAATGAGGACCACTTTGAATGATCTTCATGTTGGGAATGGAGTGGTGAACAGTGACAGGAGGAGTTAAGGACAAGGTTAAGAAGATGAAGTTAATCTCAAAGGCTAGTGAGTGAGGGAGTCTGCAACAGGGAGGAATGTTATTATCATCTCCTACATGATGTGCAATATTTATACTACACAGTTAGGAGGTATAGTGTAATGCACTCCTTTAATATATAAAGGAGGTATTCTGTAATAGACCCCTGTACCAGTTAATAATGGAATAGCTATGTCATATCCCCTATAACAGTGTCAATAATAGTGACATATGATATCATGGCTTGGTAAGTCCTAGACTTCCTGCAGGGTGTGTCATAGACACTCTATCCATAGCTTTGTCTTGGATAGGCTATCATAGACATGGCTATATCTTGCCTATCCTATGATAGACATGCTGCAGGATGATTAATCCTGTAGCATGTGTTAACTGTGGATTCCCCTATATGTCTCTGCATGTGTTAACCTCTGTTAAACATGTGTTAATATGACTTAGCATATTCTGGCAATATTCCCTAGGCATGTTAACTGCCTTGGCTTGCCTGTATACTCTTGTATACATAATCCCAACACTTCAAGTTCAACAAGTTCAAGCCTGTGTGACTGTGACTGGCAGTTGATGTTACAGAAAAAGCATAGTAAGCAATTGATTAGTGGTTGTGTTCCATTCTGCTGCTGGTAGATCCTAACCCCATGCCACCACTCCCTCCCTCGGTGATGAAGTTGCGGTGGTGGTAGTGCCACTACCACCACTGCAACTTCATCACCACACGCCATCATCACTCCCATGCCAGCTACCATGCCTGCAGGAACTGTGAGTGGTCCCAAATGACCCATTTCAGATGCATCACAAGCCCAAATGACAGCAACTGTTGTTTGGGCTCTAGGATATTTTTTCTTCATTTGTTTCTTGTTTCTATAAGTTAACTAACTGTAATATTCATTTTTAATACCTATTCTACCAGTAACTTTAATAACATGCATGGACATGACACAACCCATGCCAACACCTGCCTGCACTCCCTCTCCTTGCCATCTAAACTGGATGTGAGGGGTCTTGGTTAGGCTCAGGACATCAGGGAGGGCACCAGGAGACCCGTGGAGAGGGACACCCACCAGGTAAGCACCCACAACCTCCCCTCTCAGTGCCACATCACTTATACACAGCATCCACTTCCCATGTGAGACCTTGATGCAGCACTGCTGACAACCCAGTGACCACAGGCATGATGATGACGAGGGCTTTACACTCCCCCACATGTATACATGGAGTCTACGTAGACTATATAGATTTTACTGGGAGTCTACATAGACTTTAGGTGGAGTGTGGGTTCACCAAACATGGGATTCATGTTGATGGCAAGTCTATGTAGCCTCCATGTAGACTCCCAGTAAACTCCATGTATTTACAAGGAGTAGTGGGACTCCCACTAAATACTATACATAGACTCCATGTAAAGTCCATGTAGACTCCATGTAGACTCCATGTAGACTCAACTCCATGTAGACTCCACATAGACTCCATGTAGACTCTACATAGACTCTACATAGACTCCATGTAGACTCCACATAGACTCTAAGCCTCATACTATTAAATATAAAAAAATTGCCATGTCAGAGATTTGAACCCATGACCACTGGATTGCATATCACATAAGTAGCCGCACATAACCGTTCAGCTATGCAACTTTGCCTAATGTAGAAACTTTGATCTCTAAGTGATATGTTCGTCACGTGTTCATTGAAACGCGTGGCCTTGTGTGACTGTTTGTTTATCAGTTACACATGACATGCTATCACCACCACCACCACCGACCTTGCCACCGCCACTGCTGCCGCCGCCTCGTGCCTTGACCACGACCACCCCCTTCGCCATCTCTCTCCACAGCCCCCAACCTTGCTCCCTCAGGCCGGCCAATGCGCAGCGACGGACCCCCAGTGCCCCCAGACATGCCCCCAGACATTATGCGGCCCCCTCCCCCCCTGTTCCCTGACGTGCCACGTCACTAACCACCCCCTCCGACTAGGTATCACCCCCGCGACCTGGGGCGGCGACCTCAGCACCCCCCGCGACCTGGTAAGCCCCCCTTCCCACCCACACGCGTGCCACGTCACTGACACCCGCGCCGTCCCCCCCGATCCCCCCCACACCTCCTGCCTGCCCCCCCCTCCCTTCCTCCTACACTACCCATCCATGGGGGCCTGTGGCCCTCATGTTGGGTATTTTTTTTCTTTATCTATTTTTTTTAAGCTTAATTTTTTTTTTCAGTTTTCTATAGTAACATCGGATAGCCAACGTGCCGCCCCTCCTCGCCACTCAGCTAGGAGTGTGAGGGGGATAGGGAGGTGCCGGGAGGCCCGAGCAGTGGGGTACCCACAAGGTGCGCACAGAACGGCCCACCCCGCCCGCCACGTCACTAACCGCCTTAGGAGCTGAGGGGGACACGACGCAACACACCGCCAGCCACGGGGATGCGACGAGAGGGCCCAGCACCCGAGGGACGCGACAGAAGGCCCCTAGAACGTGGGGGACACCTCTGGGAGGCGACGGGAGACACCCCCGGGACGCGACAGGTGGCTTCTCCAGCCCCGACCGCTGAGCATGACGCGATGAGCGAGCCCGGCACCTGAATGGACACCACCTGGCCCAGCCTCACAAGCCACTGCTCGTGGGGTGGAGCGCGGGTGGAGCAACGATGCTGTCGAGCGGGCCACAGCCCCCCACGTCAGCACCCCCAACCACTACCACAAGCCATTGCTCGTGGGGTGGAACGGGGCGCTATGAGAGGGGCAAGTTGCCGCGCCGCGTTGTGCCCCCCCCCTCCCCCGTCTCGTTCCAAGCGACGTGGGGGGGGGTTATTTTATTTCATATTATTTAGTCTTGTATTATATTAGTAAATACATGCCCCCCTTTGCCTCTAGCTCATTGGGGTGTTTTACATCTCCGCCAGTATTGATGTTTCCATAAATGGTAATAAATACGTTTAATATTTGAAGTAATGACTTACCTCTAGGAATGATGGCTAGGAATGGCCAAAGTCTATGTAGACTCCATGTAGACTCTATGTAGACTATATGTAGACTTTCTATAAACACCCTATAACATCTGTAATAGGTTTTACATTGACTAATAAGCAAACTCCCTGTAAACTCCATGTAGACTATATGTAGACTATATGTAGACTCTCTATAAACACCCTACAACATCTGTAATGGGCTTTACATTGACTAATAAGCAAACTCCCTGTAAACTCCATGTAGACTATATGTAGACTATATGTAGACTCTCTATAAACACCTTACAACATCTGTAATGGGCTTTACATTGACTAGTAAGCAAACTCCCTGTAAACTCCATGTAGACTATATGTAGACTATATGTAGACTCTCTATAAACACCCTACAACATCTGTAATGGGCTTTACATTGACTAATAAGCAAACTCCCTGTAAACTCCATGTAGACTATATGTAGACTATATGTAGACTCTCTATAAACACCTTACAACATCTGTAATGGGCTTTACATTGACTAGTAAGCAAACTCCCTGTAAACTCCATGTAGACTATATGTAGACTATATGTAGACTCTCTATAACATCTGTAATAGGCTTTACATTGACTAATAAGCAAACTCCCTGTAAACTCCATGTAGACTATATGTAGACTATATGTAGACTCTCTATAAACACCCTATAACATCTGTAATGGGTTTTACATTGACTAATAAGCAAACTCCCTGTAAACTCTATGTAAACTCCATGTAGACTCCATGTAGACTCCATGTAGACTCCATGTAGACTCCATGTAGACTCCATGTAGACTCCATGTAGACTCCATGTAGACTCCATGTAGACTCCATGTAGACTCCATGTAGACTCCATGTAGACTCCCTATAGTAGCTTTATTTCTTTGGAATTGCTATGTACACTATACATGGAGTCTACATAGACTTTAGTGGGAGTCTATGTATAGTCTATGTATAGTACATGGAGTCCAGTGGGAGTCTATGTATAGTCTACGTATAGTACATGGAGTCCAGTGGGAGTCTACGTAGACTTGTGGGGGAGTGTAAAGTACACATAATGACTCCCTCTGCAGCTGCAGGAATGACCAGGGATGCCAGGGCCTCCAACAACAGTGATCAGTGACACACCATCCACCTCCAGCCTCATAAGCAACTTCTTGTGGGGTGAATCATGGGTGGAATGATGACAAGTATTTACACTCCCCCCCCATTCCTTGTGGAATCCTGGTTCATTCCTGGTTCATTCCTCACATTCCTAGGAATCCTTGTCCATTCCTAGCCATTCCTAGACCATTCCTAGCCACCATTCCTGGAGGTACTAGGTCATTATTTTAAATAATAAATGCATTTATTACCATTATGGAAACATCAATACTAACAAAAAATACTAACAAAAAGTGTAAAAACCCTCTAACTTGCTACAAGGCAGGGGGGGGATATTATAATACATGACTAAATTAAACTAAATAAAATCCCCCCACATCTCTCAGATGGCAGGGGGGCTTAGCGATCACATTGTGTCGTGGTGACCTGCCCCTTGCATAGCACCCCATTCCACCCCACAAGCAATGGCTCGTGGTAGCAGATGGGGTGCTGGCATGGGGTGCTGGGGCCCACTCAGCGTTGCTGTTGCCCCACCCACACTCCACCCCATGAGCAGTGGCTCATGAGGCTGGGCCAGGTGGTGTTATTTGGGCTGCTGGGCCCTCCTGTTGTGTCCCCCTTGGCTGTCCTGGTCTGCCGTCGTGTCCTGCTGGGTCCTGGGCCCTTGCATCGTGTCCCCCTTGCCTCCAGTTGCATCCTGTGGCCTCCAGTCACATCCCTGGGCCCTCCCATTGTGTCCCCCTCAGCCATTGGGGCCTGCCATCACATCCTACTGGGTCCTGGGTCCTCGTGTTGCATCCCCCTCAGCTCATCTAGGTTAAGCTGATGGCTGGTCACGTCCCTTGGTCTTCAGGCACATCCCTGGGCATCCCTCCTGTCATCTGGCATCCCTCCTGTCATCTGGCATCCCTCCTGTCATCTGGCATCCCTCCTGTTGTCTGGTGTCCCCCCCAGCTGGCAGGCATGTCCCCCCTTCTGGGTTGGTCATGTCTGGGTGCCCCATCATGTTGAGATGTGTCCCCTGGGCACTGGAGGGCATCCTGTCTGGTGGTGATGTGGTGGGTCGCAGGTGGCCTTCCTCGGCCGAAGATCAAGCCCCCCACCCACCCCACAAGCAGGGGCTTGCTGGGCTGTTTGGGGGGCCATCGGGAGACTGTCAGAGGGAGGGGGGGCAGCTGTTAGTGACGTGGCAGCGGGGTGGGGTATATTCGGTGCATACCTTGCAGGTACCCTGCTCCACAGGCCTCCCAGCACCTCCCTCAGGCCATCCTATCAGACATCAAGCCCCTACCTCCCAGCTGAGTGGGGAGGAGGGGTGGTGCGTGGTGGGGAGCTCGTTGTTGATGTATAAATAGCAAAAACTGAATTAAAAAAATGATCTTAGCTTTAAAAAAAAAAGAATAAGAAAAAAAGATACTCCCTCACATCCCAGTTGAGTGGGGAGGAGGGGCAGCGCAAGGGGCGCCTGTTATTACAAGTAGAAAATAAATTTGTTAGCTTAAAATTTTATTCAATGATTAAAAATACTTAATATGGGGGCCTGAGGCCCCCATGGATGGGCAGTGGAGGAGGAAGGGAGGGGAGGCAGAGAGGGGGGGGAGGCAGAGAGGGGGGGGAGGCAGAGAGGGGGGGGAGGCAGAGAGGGGGGGGAGGCAGAGAGGGGGGGGAGGCAGAGAGGGGGGGGAGGCAGAGAGGGGGAGGCTGGGGGGAGGCAGCTGAGGGGGGAGGTGGTGTCAGTGACATGGCATGCGAGGTGGGGGGGGCAAGGGGCTTACCAGGCAGTGGCAGGTGCTGGGGTTGTTGTTCCAGGTTGCAGGGGCGTTGCCTGGTGGATGGGGAGGGTCAGTGACACAGTGCGTCGGGGTGGGGGGGGGCTTACCAGTGTGTCAGGATTGTCATCATGGTTGGGATTGTCATTGCACACTGGTCATCTTGGGCAAGTGGGGGTGGTGGTTGTGGACAGAGGTGGTGGCAGTTGAGGTATGAGGGAGGCAGAGGTGGCAGCGACGGTCAATGTTGGTGGTGGCAGCGCATGTCACCAACAAACAAAATGGTCACACACGACCACGCATTTCCAACCAACATGTGACCCTGTACTTTACACTCCCCCACCTAGTCTGTGCGGACTCCTAGCTGTCCGCGCGGATTCCTAGTAAAGTCCGAGTAGTCCGCATGGACAGCTCGGACATCATGCGGACTGAAGAATTGGGCCGAGTCCGAGCATCTTGAAACTGTAAGAAGTCCTAATGATGTCCGAGTTGTCCTAGCTGGTCTGAGTAATGTCCCAGTAAATAAAGACTTGGTGAATTTTTTTGTGAGAGTAAGATCAAAATATTGTTGTACCTGGCAGGGTTTGAACCCAAGGCACTTTGATCAAGATTACACAAACTGGGCACAATTAACCACTGTGCCAAATGGGCACACAATATTAATATTATTACTACTATTTATTACCTATTCCAAATCCATGCTAGCAATAAAAAAAAAAAGTTACCGTTGCTCACATCGAGCAACGGCACTCAAAGGGCGTCGTTGCCCCCCCCTGTCCCCCATTCCCACCCCTTCCCCGTGCCCTTCCGTCACCCTCACCTATTGCACCCCCTCCACCCTGCGAGCAGTCGCTCGCAGCAGTGGTGAGGGGTGCTCTGTCGCGCTGGCTGTCGTGTGGTCAGGCGTCTGGCGTGTCCCCTCGCTCTGACAGACTAGTACTTATATTGATTAAAATAGAGTATAAATAAAATAAATATGTACGAAATAAAATTAAAGGGGAGGGGGGGGAGTGGGGTGCAGCATGTCGCCATCATTGCCCCCCTTCCCTGCCCCCCCCTTCCCCATGCCTATCCCCCCGCAGTGGTGGTGGGGGTGCTCTATCGCGCTGGGTGTCACACCTGGCGCGTCCCCCCTCCCCCCTAGGGCGTCCCCCCATCCCCCGGCGCGTCCCCTCCCTCCCCTCCCTCCCATGGCATCCCCCCGTCCCCCCCATGCGTCCCCCCTCCCTCCTGGCGCATGACCCTCCGTCCTGGCTTGTCCCCCTCAGTCCTGGCTCATCCATCTCCCTCCCAGCGCGTCCCCCTCAGTCCCAGCGCGTCCCCCTCAGTCCCAGCGCGTCCCCCTCAGTCCCAGCGCGTCCCCCTCAGTCCCAGCGCGTCCCCCTCGGCCCTGGCGCATCCCCCTGTCCCCCAGTGTGTCCTGTCATCCCTGGCATGTCCTGTGCGTCGGTGGGGGTTGTCCCCGGCTGCTGGAGGCCGCTGGATTGGTGGGCGGTGACATGGCCGCACCGCTGTGGCGGGTGCTGGATCGGTGGGTGGTGGTGACGTGGCAGCAGCGGGTGCTGGGTTGGTGGGGGTTGTGGCTGGGGGAGGGTGCTGATTCAGTGGGCGGTGGGCAGTGACGTGGTGGTGGGTGTTGGGTTGGTGGGCGTGACGTGGCGGCGGTGGTAGGTGCTCAGTTGGAAGGGAGGTGGGGCTGGGGTGACGTGGCAGCGCTGGGCTAGGGACGGGGCGGCAGAGGGGAGGCAGCACTGGTCGTCGTCATTGTTGGGCGCATCTGGGAGGTCCCTGGCACCTTCCCTCACCCCATGAAGCCCCCCACCTCCCAGCTAAGTGGGGAGGAGGGGTGGCACATCGTTGCATACAGAAAGAAAAACTGAAAGAGAAAAAAACATTTTAATAGCTTTAAATAAGAATGAAATAGATTTTAAAATACTTAACATGGGGGCCTTAGGCCCCCATCTTGCGCTAGAGGGAGGGAGGGGGGACAGAGGGAGGGGTGGAGAGGAGAGGGAGGCCGTCGTCGTGATGGTGGGTGGCAACGTGTGAGTTGGCAGTCACAGGGTGACACATACCGATGTTGTGACGACGGTGCCCAGTAAATAGGCATATGTTGCCCAGGCTCATACAGCCTGGTAGCACAGTCGTTATATTACTTACCTGTCACACTCACGTGGCCACAAGGTCCTGGGTTCAAACTCTTCCATTACATTACCTTTTAAATAGTGACTTGCTAGGACAGTCCGTGCGGAATCCATGCTAGGAATTCCTAGTCCGAGTTAGTCCGCATGGACAAAACTCAGACAAGACTCAGACAAAACTCGGACTAGGAATGGAGATTTGGCAGTGACCTTCTGCCAAAAATCCTAGTAAAGTCCGAGTGGACAACTCGGACTCTGTGTGGATTAGGTGGGGGACAGTAAAGACCTCATGTGACCAAACATGTGCCAAGTGGCTGTGAGGCTTAGGACATAACATATTTGCTTAGCTTACCTAACAAATATCAGCTGTTTAGTATGACGGTTATATCACCACCCCTGTGCTGAGTAATCATCTTCTGAAACCTGGATTCAATCCTTGATGGTGCAATATAAATATTTAATATATATTAATACTAACAGCCCAGAATGGAATGGGACCATTCCTAAGGAATATTCCTGGCATTCCTGGCAGGACTAGGAATGAACTAGGAATGGATCAGGAATGGACTAGGACTAATGCAGGGAATTTCTATTCCATTTACACTATCTAGTATTCCTGGTTCATTCCTGGGATTCCTAGGAATCCTAGGAATGGACCAGGAAGCAGGGGGGGGAGAGTAAGGGCCCAATCGGGTCCCCGGTCTTGATGAAGCCGTACGCCTTGATCTGGGCCCTGAAGGTCCCAAAGCCAGATGTCACATATGGTCACAATATCTCGTAAGCTGTAGTCAGTCTTCACAATCAATTCTACACGCGCTCTGGCATGGCTCGCACTGGGTCAAGCGCTGCAGCAGCACTCAAAAAGGACAAGAGGAGGAAATCAAGCCTTCACAAAAAGAAGATTGTTGCATTTGTTGGTGCCACTGCTGCAGCTGCTGTGACATTAGCTGCCACAGATGTTGCAACCTCAGCCAAAGTGCACTTCTATTCTTACAGGCCAGCGTTGGATTGACGAACTTCTTGAGGGACATCCAGATAGATTCCATGAGCAGATTGGAATGAGCAAGCATGTCTTTAGGCTTCTTTTGAAGGAGCTCCAGCTGCACCACAGCCTGCAGGATAGCAAGCATGTTCGGGCAGAAGAACAGCTGGCTATTTTCCTGCATTTTGCACAAACTGGCGCACCTCTCGCATGCTCCAAGAGCGCTTTCAAAGAAGTCCTGATACAATCAGTGTGTATGTCACTCATCCATCACCAAATTGAAATTATTCGATGCAGATAGTTTTCCAGCTATATACACAGGGTGACAAAGATGCTCATTGGTGCATTTTACAAGAAATATGTCAAGCTGATGCCGAACAAGACACCTTCAGAGATAGCCTCCAACTCAAAGCTGTACCCCTATTTTAAGGAGTGCAGAGGAACTTTGGATGGCTCTCAATTCGACAGTCGGGTTTCTGAAGAAGCAACTGCACGATTTCGCAACCAAAAAGGAGGGATCTCCCAGAATGTCCTTGCAGGATCCGATTTCGACATCAAGTTTATCTATATACTCAGCGGATGGGAAGGCAGTGCGTCAGATTCCTGCATCTTTGAGTATGCACGTTGCGAGGATCTGAAGCTTCCAGAAGGTTGTTATCTTCTTGCCGACGCAGGATTCCCGCTTTGTGACATGCTTATGACTCCATATCATGGCAAGCGTTATCATCTGAAGGAGTGGGGTCGTGGAAATCAAAAGTATGTCAACACTATGCCCCTTCGTTCAATTGCCTCATGTAACAACTTTAGACCCCAGGATCATGAAGAACTTTTCAACCTTCATCATGCACAGGCACGCAATGTTGTTGAACGCATTTTTGGTGTGTTCAAGCACAGATTTGCACTGATGGAAGTGGCACCCGAATACTCTGAAAAAATACAGGCGATGTTTGTCCCTGCTCTCGGCAGCATCCACAATTTCATTCGCATCCACAATCCATCAGATGAAGATGTTTGACCATGGACAGCGGATGTACACACTTCAGGGGTGGGAGGCAATGGTATGCAGGCCATAGCAGAGCCTCATGGTGTCCCCGGACTTGGGTTGGATATCACAACGGAAGAGAGAGAGAGAGCAGGGAATAGACGCAATGAAATTGCAAGGCAAATGTGGATGGATTATTGAGAGGAACTGCAGCAGCGAGGTGAAGTGTAATTAGAATATGAATAATGAACGGACTTGAGGGTATCTAATTATCGCCATACATTTCTGCGCGAACAAAGGCAGTATGGACAGACTTGGACTTGATGCCCATATAAGTGTCAGCAATAGCGACGTCCCGTGCAAAAAGAACCATGACCTTGGCTTGCTCATCATTGGATAACTCCATGTCATCCTCAACCAATGCAATAGCTTTGGTATGGCGTTCAGGAGTCGGTGGCCCACCCTTCATAGCACTAGCAAGCTCCATGATTGCGGTTGACATGCCTGCAATAGAGTCTCCAGTCCGAGTGTGCCGAACACCACGAGCCTGCCACTTGGAGGATGATTTGGAACCACTTGGGGACTCAGAATCTGCACAAACACACTTATGGGGGGCAGATGTCTTGTACAACATGAAAATCAATTGAACGGAGCTACAAATATAAAAGTCACTCCGTACCTGCGAGGAGCCAATCTCCCAAGAGATATCATCATCAAGAATGGATGTGCCAGGAGTAGAACCCACAGCAGCTGCAGCAGGGGCACCAACAGTTGTTTTTTCGACAGGGGTACCAACAGCTGTGTTTTCGACAGCAGCGCTGTCATCATCACTGCGAGGAGTGATGTCATGATCTTGCAAGTGAATGTCCGAGGTAGACGATGGGGTGGATGGGGATGATGGTGGAGACTCGCCGGCATGGAAGGCTCCTGCACCAGTTGCAACGACACCCTTCACAAGATACTCTAATTGGTCGTACAATGGAAAGGGGGTATGACGCCATTGGGCTGCTTTCTTATGAGCCTTCAGCAATGTGAAGTTAGATTCACCTGTTGAAGAATGAATTGATGAATACCTTGATATAAGCATCCCAGACGGCGTTAGTTGCAACGACCCATTTGGATGCATCCTCCCACCCGAAGCCGGAAGCCTTGCGCAGCTGCTCGACCATGAGGAAGTTGCTTTTCAGCTAAAATCAAACTGTCAGTGACTGAAAACAGTGAGGACTCAGATGGTGCACATTCACCCAGTGATCACTGCACTTTACCGCTGTTTTCTTGCCACCTCTCCTGGAACCCTTCTCGGCCAAAATCTCTTGAACGGCAGTCCATACTTGTTTCTTCCAGCCAGCACCAGACTGGTTTCCGTTATCCTTCTCCTGCTTGAGACGCTCCACCATGAGATGGTCGTCAACATCAGTCCAGATGCAACGTCCACCACTTGTATCGGGATTGCTGTTCTCCTTGTTGGCATCAGAATTTTTGGTCTTCTTTTGCTTGGCCATGGAGAGATAGATGAAAAAGTAGTAAGGACAGTGGAGGGAGTAACAACAGTGTGCAGTACAAAAGAGTAGACTGGATTACAAGTGGGGGACAGGCATTGTCACGCTGGAGGCGAGGCTGAATGTTACCGAACACTCATTCAGCTCCACTTCAACCTTCCAAAGGCATGAGCTTTCGGCCCCCGCCCCAAAGCAATCATTTTTCGCAGACAGCCCTCGCTAGGACCGGGGACCCGATTGGGCCCTAAAGACCTCAATGATGACAGTACTCCTCCACAGCTGTGGGAACATTGGTAGATGCCAGGACCCCAACAACAGCAACTGACAATGCACCACCTGCCCCCAGCCCCATGAGCAACTGCTTGTGGGGTGGATCATGGGTGGAATGGTGACCATGATGAGGGACATGGCAGGCTTGTGGAGATGAGGAGACTGCACCCCAGTGCCCAGCTCCCACCACTGCAAGCCCTTGCTCACATGGTGGAATGGGTGCTAACAGGGCTGTCACCATCTCCACAACAATGATGAGCAAGAAGAGAGAGGGGAGGAGATGATGCCAATGCCAATGCCAATGGCACCAGCATGCTGGCAGCACCAACACCACCAATAGAGGACAGAATGACAACAGAGACAAGGGGGAGACAACAACACCTATGGCACCAGACCACTCTGCTACAAGCAACTGCTCATAGTGAGGAAGGCTGGTGCAAACAGGCAATGACAGGGAGAGGGGACCAACAATAAGGGTCAATGATGATGGTGTGATGGGGGGCTGACTCACAGCACAATGCAATGGGGGGACCATGACATGGTAAGGAGGGGGCTAGCATGGCAGGGCACCACCCACCTTCCTGTCATTTTTTTTTTCCTTTTGTACTTATTTTTGTCATAGTATAAAAGAACATTTACTACACACAATACCAAGTTTAAAAACTATGGGCACTCAGGAGATGCTACCAATTTTAGTGACCAGCTCATGAAAAACATTTGCAAAGTTGTTTGAGGGGGAGTTTGAATATGCCAAGCACTTACTAGCACTAAGGACTATGTAAAATGCATTTTTGCTTCATTTTTTTTAATTTTGCTTTCCTGAACATTCACAGTAGCCATTTTTCACATCATTTTTCATTTGGATCATTCTGACCATTCTTCTGCCAAGGAACCAAAAATGACCCAAAAATGAAGCCAAACTTGAAAATGAGCCAAGAATGGCTGAAGTTTTTTCAAAGCCTCCCAAAAACATGTCCATATCATCTCTTCTGAGTACATTGTCCAAGTCTGAGACCACCATCACTGCAATCTTGTTGCCATCTCCTGAGTCATTGCCCTGGTCCATGCTTTGTGTTGACAACAGTTCACATGCCAGCAAACTGTGAAGGTTGATTTCTGAGTCAATGGTTGAAATCAAAGTCCAGGGCTTGTAATCTAGCAACTTTTTTGCTTCTTGGCTCCCGTAGTTGCCATGGCTTTTCTTGTTGGAGATCACAACATTCAGGGGCCAAGCCCTGAGCCCTGAGCCCTGACTCAGAGCTCCTACTAGATTAGACAGCTCAGTCATATTCCACAATTTGGGGCAAACCAGTGCTGAGTGACAAAAAGTCAGACTCAACTTGAAACCACTGGCATACCATGGAGAACAAACATTCTCTCTGCACCTGGCACACTTGAGAAACTTAATTCAGTGCCTGAGCTGTCTGTAAGTTGATCTGTTCCAATATTTTATGCTGCCACTCAACATTCTACCAAGGCATGCTAACTATGGCACATGAGGAGGAAGAGGAGGGAAGTGATGGTGATGGTGGCAATGATGACAATGAGGTCATACACCTAGAAGGAGTGTGCAATGATAGCTGTTCCAACAAGGAAGGAGAGCTCCCCGGTCCAATGGACATCAATACAGATGGAGGCTGCATGGATGGCCCTCTGGAGCATGAAAATATAACTGTGAATGAGCGAGAGCATGGTCTGATGGATGTCAATGCAGACGGAGGTGGCAGGGATAGTTCTTTGGGGCATGACAGAAGTTCAGGTCAAGGAGCTGAAAAATCAGGCTTTGCTGAAAATGTGCCATCCACCAAGGAAAAGGAGGGTGATAACCCCCCAGTTGAAAGGTGGGAGGAGCACCCTGATCTGATGGATGTCAATGATGATGGAGGCTGTGGGGATAATTTATTGGGGCATGACTCGGACAGGAGTGTTTGTAATGTGCATGATAGGGGGTGCTTAAGAACCATGGGCAACAGAATATGACTTAGATATATTCAGGTGCCACATGGTGGTATAAGACTTGGGTTGCCAAATAGCCAACATTAGCTATAAGTCTGGGAGCCCTTGGTATAAACATCTACAGACACTACCTTAATGGTGTACTTTACACTCCCCCACAAGTCTATGTAGACTCCCACTGGACTCCATGCACTATACGTAGACTATACATAGACTCCCACTAAAGTCTATGTAGACTCCATGTATAGTGTACATAGCAATTCCAAAGAAATAAAGCTACCATAGGGAGTCTACATGGAGTTTACAGGGGGTTTGCTTATTAGTCAATGTAAAACCCATTCCAGATGTTAGAGGGTGTTTATAGAGAGTCTACATATAGTCTACATGGAGTTTGGCCATTTCTAGCCATTCCTGATGGTAAGTCATTACTTCAAATATTAAATGTATTTATTACTACTTATGGAAACATCAATACTAGCAGAGATGTAGAAACACCCCAACACACTAGAGGGGGGCATGTATTTACTAATATAATACAAGACTAAATAAGATGAAATAAAATAACCCCCCCCACATTGCTTGGAGTGAGATGGGGGAGGGGGGGGGCATGGTGCAGCAACTTGCCCCTCTCATAGCACCCTGTTCCACCCCATGAGCAATGGCTCATGGTAGTGGTTGGGGGTGCTGGCATGGGGGGCTGTGGCCCACTTGGTGGCATTGTTGAGGTCTTTACTCTCCCCCCCCGCTTCCTGGTCCATTCCTAGGATTCCAAGGAATGAACCAGGAATCCTAGATAGTGTAAATGGAATAGAAATTCCCTGTATCAGTCCTAGTCCATTCCTGATCCATTCCTAGTTCATTCCCAGTCCTGCCAGGAATATTCCTTAGGAATGGTCCCATTCCATTCCAGGCTGTTAGTATTAATATATTAAATATTTGTATTGCACCATCAAGGATTGAACCCAGGTTTCGGGAGATGATTACTCAGCACAAACATGGCAATATAACCATTAGACTAAACAGCTGATATTTGTTAGGTAAGCTAAGCAAATATGTTATGTCCCAACCCTCACAGCCACTTGGCACATGTTTGGTCACATGTTGGTTGGAAACATGTGGTTGTGTGTGACCATTTTGTTTATCAGTGACATGCGCTGCCACCACCACCAACACTGACCGTGCTGCTGCCACCTCTGCCTCCCTCACACTGCAACCGCCACCACCTCTGTCCACCACCACCACCTCTGTCCACAACCACCACCCCCACTCGCACTGGCCCCAGATGACCAACACATGATGACAACCCCAACCCCACTGGTAAGCCCCCCCCACCCCAATGTGCCACGTCACTGACCCCCCCCCATCCACCAGGCAACACTCCTGCCCCCTGGAACAATGACCCCAGCACCCGCCACCACCTGGTAGGCCCTTGCACCCCCCACCTTGCATGCCATGTCACTGACACTGCCACCTCCCCCCCAGCCTCCCCCCTGCTCTGCCTCCCCCCCCTCTCTGCCTCCCCTCCTCCCCTCCTCCACTACACATCCATGGGGGCCTGAGGCCCCCGTATTAAGTATTTTTAATCATTTAAATATATTTTTAGGCTAATACAGTCGAAATCCTTTTAACCCATACCCCTCAGTGAAGGCCTCAAGGTATGGGTTATTGGAGGTTATGGGCTACTAGAATAGGTCATAAATGGCTTCGAAAATTCATGAAAAAATGCATAAAAATGGGTAATATATATTTGTAGACTAAATAACATGAAATCTAGATAGTAGGTTCAAAATAATCAGTCATTACTGTAGGAACCATGTTTTGAGTGTCTTCTAACTTTTGTGCATAAGGCTCTTCAATCACACTAATATACCTCTCGAGAGTTGCTTTGGCCTCCAATGCAACTCTTCGTGACGGACGTGGCAGAATCTCAGCATCATCATCGTCGTCATCAGCTCCACCAACCAATTCCATATCTTCTTCAGCTGCACGGCTTGCCATAACCGCGTGAAAGATTTCCTCGTCTGTGGCGTGTTCCACAACTTGCCTTTCTGATTCTGGGTTTAGGAGATCATTGAGCTTCAGGCAATTTGTGTGCTGGAGCACACCAGTTTGTTTGAGTTCGTCAAGGGATGTCTTGACACTTCTTTCTGCTGACTTTATAGGGTCATCAGCACAAAGCAGAGAGGAGACCATGATGCGTGGAGGAGGAAAACTGTTGGTTGGAAAGGATGAATCAGGGAGGATACTGGCTTTAATCCAACAGTGGTGGATGGTTGATGCATCAACCTCATGCCAGGCAGTTTGAGCAATGCGCATGCCTTCAAGTTGGTTGATATTGTAGATTTTGGATGGGGTAATGCCACTATTGTATCGATCAATTGCTCGTTGAATGTACTGTGCACGATAATGTGCCTTGAAGTATCGGATAATGCCAGCATCCATAGGCTGGACATGAGGTGTCAAATTTGCCAAAAAATTTTCGACACGGATATTTGTCAAACCCTCAGGAACAATGTGACCGGTACAATTATCCTGTAACAGAAGAATCTTGCAACCCTCATGACAAAGCTCGTCATCCCAATTCTTGATCCACTCCCCATAGAGTACACCTGTCATCCAAGCCTTTGTGTTGCTTCGATAGTTAAACCCGAGCTGCTCACCAGACTTCCGGCCGAATGCACGAGGTTTTTTTGCTTTACCAATGATGAAAGCTTCCTTCTTTACAGATCCATCTGCATTTGAGGTCAACGCAAATGTGAGTCGAACTTTATTTCCTTTAACTCCAGAGTGTTTCTTGTCTGACAGACCATGATCAGGTGGCATCCTGTCTGTGAGTAAGTTTTATCACTCGATCCCAGAATTTTAATATCACGTACCCATAGAACAATCCTGTCTTTAGTGTTTGAGGGTCCAGTTGCTGCAACTGAAAAAAGACCAGGACCCAACTGGACTGAACTGGTCACGACCGGAATTTTCGGTTGCAGTTGTGACCAGCTGTCGATGGTCACGGTTGCAGTTGCCCCAAATCTGCTGGGCTTCCAACCGGGTTGCAACCGGTTGCAACCAGTTACAACCATCCTTAGTTAGGGCTTACTATTTCATATCTAATTTAATTTTCGTAAATAATGTGGGGCATGCCCAACTAAAAATGAGGTGGACAAGCAAGGCTTTATATACCTTTGACTAATTTGCATATGTTTGCACATGTATTGTGCAAGTAAACGGTGATGCATCATGACACGTTTATGTTTGCATGTGCTTACACATCAAAGATCAACATCAATGTTCAACTTTCAACATTCAACATTCGACGTTGTCCCACAACCACAACCACCCCCCCTGTGTGTGCCGTTCCCTGCCCCACCTGCATCCCCCTCTTGCCCTCTTGTTCCCTGCTCTCTGTCTGCATCTGCGTGTTCCCCCCTCTCATCCGCATTCCCCCCCTCTCAGTTGTAGTGCCCCCCTCTTGGTTGTAGTGCCCCCCTGTCGTCTGCGTTCCCCCCCACTTGTCCGCGTTCCCCCCCTCTCGGTTGTAGTGCCCCCCTGTTGTCCGCATTCCCCCCCACTCGTCTACGTTCCCCCCCCTCGTTTCCCTCCCCTCCCTCTCATCCGCATTCCCCTCCTCTTGGTTGTAGTGCCCCCCTGTTGTCCGTGTTCCCCCCCTGTTGTCTGCATTCCCCCCCTCTTGTCTGCATTCCCCCCCTCTTGTCTGCGTTCCCCCCCACTTGTCTACGTTCCCCCCCCCTCGTTTCCCTCCCCTCCCTCTCGTCCACGTTCCCCCCCACTCCATTGTAGTGTTCCACCTCTCGTTCCCCCCCCCTCTCGTCCGCACTTCCCCCCTCTCGGTTATAGTCCCCCCCTCTTTACATTCCCCTCCTGTTTGTGTTTTTTTAAGTAATTAAATTAATTGGTAGACTACTTTAGATAAAATTAATAACTACTAGTAGGATGGTTGCTACCAGTTTCGACCGAGGTGCAACTGGTAAGCAACTGGTCCCGACCGGTTGGCTGCAGTTGCAGTTCCGATCGGGAAGTTTTTGTGGGAGCGATGGAAGTCCTCGCGGCGCTGTGGCCCATGCCTCAGCTACTCCGACGTTTGGCCGACAGGAGCTGTCTCAGGACGGCATCTTTGACGCGCACTCACCCACTCAGAGCCATCCTGGAAGGGTCCCAGATGGGAGATGCCCCCCGGCACAGGTTGTGCCTGCAGGATCTCCCGCCTGTTATGAGACGGAAACTGGTATCCCCGGCGGTGGATGCAGTCACCGTGTGCGGTCCCGTCACGGAGACCTTCGAGGCCTACGGCCCTGAAAGTCAGCCTGGCGCTCGTTTCGTCGACCTCTTTAGAGATCGCGTTAACCTTCACCGCCCGCCCCCCAAAGGGACAGACGAATACAAAGAATACATCGGGCGACTGGACCGGGTGCTGGCGGAGGCCAGATCCGAACAGTCTACCCTCATTGTGAGCTGCGACGGGTCAGTTCCCAAGACAGCTCATCAGGCCGTGGCGGCTTCACTGGTTTTCAGAGGAGACCAGGAAGTACGCCGCGTCATCACGGCGGCGGGACGAACTTCTTCGTCCGACGTTGAGCACATGGCGCTCCAACTGGGTGTGGCCGCGGCGGTTGCCGTTGGCTGCACGAAGATGGTCATATTTACCGATTCCCTCTCTCTCCTCGAGACGTGGGCGGACTGCTCCCCTAAAGGGGGCCAACAGCACGCCATTAGGGCGTGCAGGCTCTTGCGACCTTGGCTCGGTCGAGTCCAGGATCGCTCAATCCACTTGTGGTTCGTCCCCTCCAAAGCGGAGTGGGCGGTCCACAAACTTGCACATGATGCGGCGGCATCGCTCAGGGTTCCGCTGGGGGCGTCCCCCCGTACTACCCGCAATTGGCTCATAGCCTCGTTCAACGAGACTGCCGACACGGACTGGAGATCCCGCTTTGCGGACCCCAAGTACCGTGGCCGGAACTTCCTGGACCTTAGGGCCCAGCGGAAGGGACCCCGGTAGAGGGCCTTGGCTCAAGGAAACTGCATACGACTGCAGCTTGACGGCCCGGCTTTGCCGGTGCATCACGGCGCACGCCCCCATTGGGAGCTACCGCGCGCGCTTCCACCCCAGCGAAGAAGATCGCTGCCCCTGCCCCCCGCGTCCCTTACAAGACCGGGACCATCTGCTACGCGTGTGCCCACACGTGAAGCGCAAGAAACCCCGCCAAGGGCCGCGATTCATCGCGGACTTGGTGGAGTTATTGGAGGCGAACCCTAGAGCGTTCGCCTTTGCCCCCCCGGAAGGGTGGGACCCAGGATGAGGGGTACGCGCAGGGCGTATGACCCCCGTCTGGTGTGTTGGGGCCCCTCTCGGGGCCGAACGGTTGCTCTGTCCTGCTGGACCGTTTAACTTCTTGGTTGGTAACGCCGAACCCTAGGTTCGTCGCTGGCAAGGTCAGGGGGCCCACCGTATGGTGGGTACCCTCCCGTTCGCGGGGGGGCTAAGCGGCGTGGGGTTGTACCCGGGCAACTGGGGGACCTCGGACCCCACTGGGCCTTATGGCTAGTGGGTTGGGCGACTCGCGGGGAGCCCTGTAATCGTCATTCCTGCACCGCCGCGCCGGTGGGCGCGCACAGGTAATAGGGGCCGCTGGGGGGTGGCGGACTGGGGGGCAGTCTGGCTTAGTAGGACCTGGGGGGAGTTCCGGCAGGGCTGGTTCGGGGAGGCGCCTGAGCGCTCTCTTTCTGTTGCTTGGCTTACAGGGTCGGGGCTGCGGCCGCCCACCCTAGCCTTCCCGCGCTCATGCGCATTCTTGGGGCTGTAGTTTCCCCTCAAACCTACGTCGTATACCCGTTACCTGCTTGTAGTAGATAGCCGTGGACTGCGCTCGTGCACCACGTTAAATATTGTTGAACAAAAAAAAAAAAAAAAAAAAAAAAAGGGAAGTTTTTGTGAGTGGCACAACCGGTCGCGGTTCCAGTTGCAGCCAAAAAGGGCCGCGACCGCAACTGGACCGGACCTTCAAACTCTACCTGTCTTGTCCATGTTGAAGATGTCCCGTAGCTTGTAGCCATATTTGTCAATGAGTTCTTGGACATGTTTGCGTTTGTCTTCAATTGTTTGGGCATCTGATAATGCAGCGTCTCCATGGCGCCGAAATTCCCTCAACCCATTCTGAATTTTGACTTTTTGCAACCATCCCTCACTCAATTTTAGATTATCTTCCTTCGGTACACCCACGAGATCTGCAAATGCTGTCCATTTCTGATGGAGAACTTCCCCTGTGACTGCAATTCTAGACCTCATTGCCTTGGATATCCAAAGATTAAGCATCTCAGTAACCTCTGGATGCTGAGTCTGTTGTACACGTTTGGCATTGTGCTCCACCGTCTGCTCAGCTTCCCATCTTGTTCGCCATTTCTGCTCATTCTTGACCCAATCAGACACTATTGGCTGCTTGATTTTGAGATTTGGATAGAGGGAATCAAAATGTCGAGCAGTCTTCGATTGGTTTTTGCTGTTGTTGTGAAACCAGTCAAGAATTTTGATACACTGGGCTAAGGTAGCATTTTCTTTTTTTGTAAACACAGGTGGTTTTGAGTGCTTAGGTTTTGGCCCAGGTTTACATTTGCCCTTGGACTGGGGCTTGGGATCAAGACTCGGACTCAGAGCAGTGGCAGCTGGATCCAGAGTAGGTTTTGGCTCCTGAGAGGTGTTCGAACCTGTCAAATAGCCATTGACAATTTGAATGAGTGTTCTAACATCAGTAAAGCTTATCCGCCTACATTTTCTTTTTTTGCTAACCTCTACTCCTGCAGCCTGTTGTAGTCGGGACAATGCAGCCTTTCCATTCTCGGAGAGTTGTTCCACACCTCGTTCATAGTCAGAAGCGGCATCTAGGGCTTCAATGACGCATTCTTTGTCAACCAGGTTGCCAGCATTGTCAAGCCATGTCTCGTCGGCCTCTGACAGCTTTTCCTTTTTGGCAAGACGGTCAAGAAGAGCTTGCCGATGCTTTTCAGTGGATCTCTTCAGCTTTGAAAGTGCATTTTTGAGGACATTCAGAGCCTTTTGAGGCTGACCCATTAGCAGAACGAGTGTAAAATAGGTTGGAAAGGGAGAAAATATTCAAATTGTTGCCACATCATCAGGATTTCGCTCCCAAATAAGCACCCCACCTATGGGTTTTTCATCAAGATGACTATGGATTATGGGGTATTAGAAATGTATGGGTTTTAGGTATTTTTCTCTGCTAACCAACTTGGAAAACTCACAAATGTATGGGTTATCTAAAATTATGGGTTATAGGAGGTATGGGTTAAGGGGATTTTGACTGTAGTCTGCTTTTCTACTTGTACCAGTGGAGACCCAGTGTGCCACCCCTCCTCCCCACTCAGCCAGGATGGGAGGGGCTCAGATGGGGATAGGGGAGTGCTGGGAGGCCCAAGCAGCGGGGTACCTGCGAGGTACACACAGAATGGCCCACCTGGCCACCACCTCACTAACCCCCCAGCCCTTTCACCCCCAGACACCCATGCTCGCCACAACAGCAGCATGGCACGCTTCTTGACTTGTTACCACCACAACGTCCCGTGGGAACTTTGCTCACAACGCCTGGCTCATCGCCTAGCAGTCTGTCCTCTGGCCTGATCTCTGATCAGACCTGACCTTTGGATCCCTGGAGGGATGTTTGGGAGCAGTCCTGAGCACCCCGCCGATCTGTCTGTCCGATCTCCTCGGATGTCTCCCGGATGACCGCCTCAGGGGTCATTTCTTTATCTCTCTCTTCTCCGCTCTGACTCGATGATCTGAGGTTCTGGGATGGGGCATCCTCCACCTAGGTGGGGGGGCTTGACGGTGAATTAACACTGCTGGCTTCGGCTGGGGGTCCTGCCCTGGGACTGAGGGGAGAACACGTTGGGGCGGGGGGGGAAACTCAGCGGGGCTATTGGATCCCTGGAGAGGATCTATGGCTCTAGGTGTGTACTGGGCACTTTAGCACATGCACTGACTACGGGGCCACCCTCCACAGGTGATCCGGCATTGAGGTATCACCAGCGATCCTCGCCTTCCTCGTCGACGGGGGGGCCCCCCACGGCCGCTCCCTGTCTAAACGAGATCTTTTCCCCTCCCTCTTGGCAGACCTGGTGTCCTGCTCCCCCTACAAGCGACCCCTGGGCAACTCCACCCCCTCGCCTTTTAGGCGCAGGACGTTTCTTTTTTCCCACACTAAGGTCTTGGTCTCATACCATCACCTTTCTACGTGCGCAAACCACCCTTTTCAATGGATTTCGATACTGACTACCCCGATCTTTACGATCCTGTTGACTCCCTCCTCCCTCGTGCTGGGGGTCCCCTCTACCCTCCCCGCTCTGCTAGGGGACGGCTAGATCGGTCAGATCGGGAGGATGAACCCTCCTGGACTGACGACTCGGATGACGAGGATGCGGTCAATCCTTGCGCGCACCACGTCATCTGCTCTCCGGTTCTGGACTTTGGGGCTAGGGCTAGTCTGATGCCCACCCACGATATCCGGTGGCAGCGCGAGGAGCGCCGTGCTGCCGCCACTCTCCACGGGCCGTTCACCCTGAACGACTCATTTATGGCAGAAGAGGGTCCCGATTCTGCCCCTCCTCCCTCTGCTCCCAGGCCGCAAGGCTGGGGAGATGAGGGGTATGTCCCTTCGGGTCGTGAGCGCGCTGCCATCGCCAACGACGCTCACGCCTTGGAACATTTGCTGGACGACGCCATCTACTGGGTAGGGCACGTTCCCCTGTCCTCCCTGTCTCTGGAGACGAGGGATTCTATACAGCAGCTGGCTTGGGAGCTCTTCGCTTTCACCACTGCTCGCTTCTCGGACTCACCTCTGGCCTCGGCCCTAGCGGAGTCCACCGACATCTCCTCCCCGGCTGCGTTCGTTAACGCGGCCCGCGGTTCTTCGGGACGATCAGGAGGCGGGCCTGCCGAGGCCGCCACTGAGAGTCCAACGGGGCCCCTTCCCCATCGCCGCCATCGTCCACGATGGCGGCATAACTGATCCTTCACTTCGAGGCTGGGGCTGGCCGCGGCTGTCCCCAGCCCGTGCGGTCAGGCATCCTCCCCTCTAAATAGGGGCGGGGCCCTTCACACACTCTGCCGCTACGGGTAGAGTGTTCCTGGGACTAGTCCCGGGCTTGTCCGGATGAGCAGAAGGAGTGGGTTGTTACCAACCACCCTCTTCCCCCTGCTTGCCCACCTTTACCGGCGTCGTTTGGGCCGTACACGGTCACAGCCAGGGGCCTTCATGGGACAGTGACAGCACTGGACCCATGGTCCGCTGCTCACGGGCAGCGGTCACCATTCTTTCTCCGGACGGGGAAACGGTTAACCTCCGGGCCCTTGTGGTCTGGGGGCTTACGGTGAATTAACACCGCTCACCGGCTTCGGCTGCGCGTGGGGGGACCGTGACAACCACTGGGGGGGGAGTTTTCTGGTTCACGGGCCGCATAGATGCGGCGGACCTTCACGCCCCTGTGGGCATTATCCGCGGTCTCACCTGTCCACCTGAGCGGCTACCAAAAGAGAAAGGGGTATCACACCGGCGGGGGTTAGAGTACGGTTGAATCGTAGTGTACTAGGTTGTATTTTACCTCAGGCCCGCGGACTGCGATCGTGCACCGCGTTATAAATTGTTGAACCAAAAAAAAAAAAAAAAAAAAAAAACAACAGCAGCATGGCACCACCAGGTCACACTGACAAGAGGGGGACATGATGGGACACCAAGGGACCCCCCACCAGCCAAGGGGACACAACGTGACGTGCCAGGACACACCAGGAGCTGAGGGGGAGGTGATGCAACATGCCACCACCCAGCAGGATGTGACAGAGGCCATGAGGGAGGCGACAGAAGGCCCCCCAATCCCGGGAGACACCCCCAGGCAGCAACAGGACACAACAGGAGCTGAAGGAATGCCACAGGATGTGCCAGGATGTGCCAGCAGGCCAGGGGGACGTGACGGGAGCTGAAGGGATGCCACAGGACATGCCAGTATGCCCCAGCAGACCAGGACAGCTGAGGGGGATGCAATGGGAGGGCCCAGCAGCCCAAGTAACACCACCCGGCCCAGCCTCACGAGCCACTGCTCATTGGGGTGGAGCATGGGTGGGGCAATGGCAGCACCAAGCAGGCGCCAACCCCCCACGCCAGCACCATGAACTGCTACCATGAGCCATCGCTTGTGGGGTGGAACAGGATGCTATGCGAGGGGCAGGTCACCATGACACGACGCAATCGCTAAGCCCCCCGCCACCTGAGAGATTCGGGGGGATTTTATTTAGTCATGTATTATATTAATAAATAATATCTCCCCCCTGCCTTATAGTGATTTGGGGGTTTTTACACTTTTTGTTAGTATTTTGTGTTAGTATTGATGTGTCCATAAATGGTAATAAATGCATTTAATATTTGAAATAATGACCTAGTACCTCCAGGAATGGTCTAGGAATGGTCTAGGAATGGCTAGGAATGGACCAGGATTCCTAGGAATGTGAGGAATGAACCAGGAATCCACAAGGAATGGGGGGGGAGTGTAAATACTTGGCATTGTTGCTCCACCCACGCTCCACCCCACAAGCAGTGGCTCATGAGGCTGGGCTAGGTGGTGTCCATTGGGGTACTGTGCATGCTCATCATGTCACCCTCAGTGGTTGGGGCTGGTGAAGCCTCCTGTTGCATCCCAGAGGTGTCCCCCATGTTCTAGGGGTCTCCCATCACATCCCAGAGATGTCTCCCATGTTCTAGGGACCTTCAGTCATGTCCCTCATGGCTACTGTTGTGTCCCTCAGGTGCTGGGCCCTCTTGTCACATCCCTGTGACTGGCAGCATGTTGCGTTGCATCCCCCTCAGCTTGGTTAGTGATGTGGTGGGCAGGGTGGGCCGTTCTGTGTGCACCTCGTGGGTACCCCACTGCTCAGGCCTCCTGGCACCTCCCTGTCCCCCTCATTCTCTCAGCTGAGTGGGGAGGAGGGGCAGTGTGTGTGCAATCAGATGTTATATATAGAAAACTGAAGAAAAAGAAAAGTGAGCTTAAAAAACATTAGATGAAGAAAAATCATACCTAACATGAGGGCCACAGGCCCCCATGGATGGGTAGTGGAGGAGGGAGGGAGGGGAGGCAGGCAGGAAGTGGGGGGTGGGGGGGATTGGAGAGGATGGTGCTGGTATCATGACGTGGCATGCATGTAGCTGGGAGGGGGGGGCTTACCAGGTTGCAGGGGGTGCTGGGGTCGCTGCCCCAGGTTGTGGGAGTGATGCCTAGTTGGAGGGGGTGGTTAGTGACATGGCACATCAGGCAACAGGGGGGGAGGGGGCCACTTAATGTCTGGGGGCACTGGGTGTCGTCACCACTCATTGGTCAGCTTGAGGGAATGAGGTGCATGTTCAACCAGGAGTGGCTACTTCTCGCGTCCTTCAAGGACACGGCGGAGAAAGACTGGGTGGCCCGCTTTGCGGACCCCAAGTATGGAGGGCGGAGCTTCCTGGACCTGAGGGCCCAACGGAAGACCCCCGCTATGCCCACCGCCTCTGGCTGCGGGCCTTGGCTCAAGGAGACTGCTTACGATAGCAGGTTGACGGCCCGACTATGTCGGTGCATCACGGCACATGCCCCTATTGGGAGCTACCGCGACCGCTTCTTTCCCAGTGAGGACACTCACTGCACTTGCCCCCCCCGGCCCCTCCAAGACCGGGACCATCTGCTTCGCGTGTGCCCACACGTGAAGCGCAAGAAACACCGGCAGGGTCCGTGATTCATCGCGGATCTTGTCGAACTTCTCGAGGCGAACCCACGTGCGTTCGCCTTTGCCCCCCCGGAAGGGTGGGACCCGGGATGAGGGTCACGCGCAGGGCGTATGACCCCCGTCTGGTGGCTTGGTGCGCCTGATGGCCGCCGAACGCGCGCTCGGTCTCTGAGCCTGTGATGTCTCTGTCGGTAACGCCGAACCTCGGGTTCGTTGCTGGCAAGGTTGGGGGGCCCGCCAGCTGGTGGGTACCGTCCCATGCGTGGGGCGGCTAAGCGAGGAGGGGCTGTACTCGGGCAACCGAGGGGCTCCGAACCCCGTCGGGCCTTATGGCTGGCGGGTTGGTCGACCTGCGGGAAGGCCTGTAATCCTCATTCCTGGCCGGCGCGTCAGTGGGCGCGCATGACTAATAGGGGCCGTACAGGGGCTTAGTGGGGGTAGGACACGGGGGGTGTTAGTACGCGCCGTCGGGAGTGCCGGCGAGCTGGTTCGGGGAGGCGCCCGAGCGCCCTCAGCCTGTAGTCCGGCCTTGCGCGCTGCCTTAGCAGGCGCCGTGCTGGTCTTCACGCACTCGTGTGCAGTATCGGGGCTGTAGCTTCCCCTTCAAACTTACGTCGTATACCCGCTGTCTCCTGTAGTAGATAGCCGTGGACTGCGCCTGTGCACCACGTTAATAATTGCTGAACAAAAAAAAAAAAAAAAAAAAAAAGGAGTGGCTACTTCATATACAGAACCAAGTAAGTGTTTCACTTCAGCTGAACTGCATCCTTTTGCACTGAAATTGAAGGCTGCAACATCTTCACCCTTGGAGCAACTGCATTCAACAAGGATTTTGTGCAACAATATGTGAATCTTCTAGAGTCTGATTCTGACTCTTCAGACTCTTCAGATGAAACTAGTGACCTGACTGATCTAGACGAAAGTGATGGTGAATCAAGTGATTGGGAGAATCAAGGTATGTCTTCATTTCTAGCTATTACCCTTCTCTGAGTCATCAGTGCCTAGTAGCTAGTCATCCACACAAACATGGTAGACATAGCTTGTAAGTGTGCAAACATTACTCAGTAAGTATGTGATGACAATGACTCAGGCTTATAATCATTGGTGTGACATAAAATGCTCAGTTGCATTGAATATAATATTAGTTCAATTACAACTTCCATGACTCATGTTCATGCAAACATGTGATTGGAGCTTGAAATTGAGCTATAAGTTGAAACATTTACTAATCAAGTTCAATTTGCAACTTCAAATTGAATTTGGACTCTGCTCTCCTTTGTCTGAGTCTGTCCTTAATTTTGTGGCTGCCTGCAGGTCTGACTTTCCATCACCTGCCTTGATTGAGTCTGACTTTTCATCACTCAATCTTCTGAAGTTTGGATCCTTCAAGTTCACCTTCAAGTTTGGGCTTTCAATGGCAGGGACTGTTTGGGGTCATTGACATCACTCAGCAACCTGAACTTCAACTTGTTCTCACTGTTGTCCTTCTTGTGCCCCAGGGTTCTGGTCCTTCAGTCCTGCATTTGGATTACTTTTCTTTGGCCCTTTCAACCTATCACTAGCTTGACCTGAAACTCTTGATTGGATATCTTCCTCCTGCTCACTGAGCTTGCTGTTTGGATGTCCTATGGTGCCCTGAAGTCTCAACAATTATATTTATACCATTGTTAAGTCCTTTCCTCATCTTATCTCTTTCAGCATTCTCATAGCTAATAGGAATCTATCAAATGACTACCATGGTTATTATTTGGTGGTAGTTTAAGCTTCAGATTGTGATGGATTCCCATCTGAGTGCCTTCATACAAAGGGCATTGAGCCCCCAATAGCCCTAGGTCGACTGGTGAAAATGATCAATCATGGTTTAGTCCCCCTTGAGTCAGTGTGAATTAACTTCCATCAATGGCGTTTTGTATGAGAATTATGCAGAGGTGTTGGCTTGATGTAGTAGTGATGATACACATCGGATGGCTCCTCCAGGTGAGAGCCTCCTTGCCTACTGCCCTATCAGCCATGCAATGCCTGTCCTTTACTCATGCCCAGGAAATCTATGGGGTGGCAGCCAATGAAAGATCAAGACCTGATGTGCTTCCTACTTCTGTTCATCCTGAATTCCATTCAGTTGTAAGAAAAGATTTTATGTCATACATGGTTTACTGAAATACTTGTTTTATATGCCCAGCGAAATGGCTTGGCAATGGCTCTTCCTCAACCCCCAACCAACCCTGAGGTTTGACCGTTCCTCACCTCATATGCCAAGTTTGACTTTTTGTCCCTCAATTTTGAGCAATGCTTAATGCATTTTAGCAGGGGAGAGAAAATCTTTATATCTAGGTAAGTAAGTGAAAATATTGAATGGACATTGACAGGCCATCTATGTGACCATGTTTGTTTTACTCTGGGTCACATGTCATCAGTTCTGAATCATCCACTTTTTTTTTTTTTTTTTTCAACAATGTTTAATGTGGTACATGGATGCAGTCCACAGCTATCTATGACACAAGGCAGTGGGTATACAATGTAAGTTGGAGGGGAAACTACAGCCCCAATAAAGCACAGAGGTGCATGAAGGCCTGCATGCCACTCGCTAGAGCTGCACACATGGCCGGACTACAGGCCAAGGGCGCTCGGGTGCCTCCCCGAACCAGCTCGCTGGCACTCCCAACAGCACATACTCCCTGACCCCCTACCCCTGTGGCCCCCTGCACAGCCCCTAGTAGTCATGCATGCCCACCGATGTGTTGGCCAGGAATGAGGATTACAGGCCTCCCCACAGGTCGGCCAACCCACCAGCCATAAGGCCCAGTGGGGTCCAGAGCCCCTCGGTCGCCCGAGTACAGCCCCACCTCGCTTAGCCACCTCATGTGTGAGGGCCACCAGACAGGGGTCATATGCCCTGCATGTGTCCCTCATCCTGGGTCCCACCCTCAGGGGGGACAAAGGCGAACATGTGTGGGCACACATGCAGCAGATGATTCCTATCTTGGAAAGGTTGGGGTGGGCACGTGCAGTGCATGTCCTCACTGGGGAAGAAGCGGTCACAGTAACTCCCAATGGGAGCATGTGCTGTGATGCACTGGCAGAGCCAGGCCATCAACCTGTAGTCATGTGCAGTTTCTTTGAGCCAAGGCCCACATCCCAAGGTCATGGGCATTGCAGGGGACTTTTGCTGGGCCCAAAGATCCAGGAAGTTCTGCCCTCTGTACTTGGGGTCTGCAAAGCGGGCCATCCAGTCTTTTTCCACTGCCTCCTTGAAGGAGGCAATCAGCCAATTGCGGGTGGCCTGGGGGGAGATCCCCAGGGGCAGCCATAATGACGTCACAATGTCATGGGCCTGCTTATGGACTGACCACTCCGCCTTGGAGGGGACAAACCACAGGTGAATGCATCTCTGAATTATCCACTGCCTGTGGATTTCAGTAGTGGAAGGTAAACATTTGACGTGTTGTAATGAGTGCACACACATCACACTTTACAAAGAGGCCAAGGAACTCACCCTCCATAAAACCTGGTTGGTCCATAGAATCCAGTTTAACAAATTTGTGCCAGTCCATTTGCTTGCTCTGACCAACATTCTCAGTGTGATCTTCCATGGCCATCAGATCTTGACAATTAACTATGATCAGCTTGTGTTCAAGTTTATCTTGGGGATTTTCTTCACTTACTGGCTTGCACATAGGTTCTTTGGAGAGGGTGCTGCATCTTCAACACCTCCTTCTCCTATTTATGAAGGACTGAGGGAGGGAAATGTGCACCAGCCTCTTCATATCTTTGAGTTCCTTTTTTTATTGAGAAATTCTGGGGACTAACCTCTGAAGGGGAAGGCCTTTGTTGGAACATCGCCCATGGCACCTGTCCTTTGTAGGGGCACTGAGTGGGCATGAGTCCTTGAATATGTCATCAGCAAGAATGGAGACTGATCTAAGTATCTGCAATGACTCTGCACACTCCGCAACATATTCTCCACCAAACTGACCAAATACTGGTATGTATATTTCAGCCTCTGTGAAGGCCAGCTCCTCTCTCAACCTTTGAAACAAGGGGCATAGGCAGCAGGGGCCAAGAAATTGGTGTTCTTTGTGATGCTGGTGTAATGTGTGTGGCTCCACATGCTTTTTTCCATTGGTCAGCCTAAGCAAATCATGAGCGATGGCATGGTAGCAGTCAAGGTCATGTACCAATATCAAGTTGTTAATTCTAATGTTTTTACATCCAGAGACAGGACAGAATGGGTTTCCTGTGCAAGCTGATGGAGTAGCAACTGTTGATAGGTGGCAACATATCCAGAAGTCAGTGGTTGTGGATTCCTGGGCATGGCAGAGGTTCCTTGAGGGAGTGGTTCTTTACAAGGGTACAGGGGCCAACTCAATACTGGAGGTCCAGTCTGATTAGCCTGGTTCAAAAATCTCACGTTTTATGTTAAGTTGCAAAGACCCTGACTGTGCCACAATGACTCAACCTAGCTCCAACTTCTGCACTAAATTTTGATTTTGACTCATTCAACATCATCCAGATGTTTTAAAAAAGCATGTAGCAGACAAAAGCTGGACCCCAACCCAAGTGTGTGCCTTCCCTGGCCTCCCCTTGTGCTCCCAATGTCAAATGAAAATGCCCCTTCTTTGAGCACTGATATTCGACCCAGTGGCCTGAAGCTTGGAAACTGAAAAAAACCATGAGTTGATTTCAACTGTGATACAAGACTTACAATGCCTGATTGCATTGGTGCTGCAGGCATGCTGGCAATCCTTTAATCCATCATGGATGACATATCAGCAGAACAGTGCATGCCATGTCCAATGTCCAGGTGCTTTTCACAAATGGTATACTGCATATGTGTGAAGGAGAAGTTGCAGAAGAGTTGCTCACTTCTGAGTCAATTCCAATCACTCCTATTCACTCTATCCTGTACTAACATACCCTTCTGCAATGCAGGGCCCAAATGGAGTACAGAGTGTTTCAGAAACTCTTGTCTATGGTGCCACATCTCATCAAGCATATCATGGACATGTCTGATGAAGAGTCTATGGTGGCTGCAGATAATTTTTCTAGTGATTTACGAAACCTTACCTCATTGAATGGAGATTCAAAAGGGCATATCTAGTGCAAGGTTGGATGATACCAAGAGTTTGAAGGGTGCTGTTCTTGACTGGATAACTCCCCGAGACACGCCCTTGCATCCTGTTAAGAACTGATCCTAATGCATGGGAAAACAGCAGAATCTGGCGGAGTTCTGAGGTGTGACAAGGACTTGGCTTCAACCTTTAAGAGGTTGTGCCCTTCTCTATGCTTGGTGTCCAATTTGTAAGGAACTGATAAGAAACAGAAGTCTGTGTGGAAGTCCGAGGTAAGGAAAAGGTGAAAAGCGGAGTTCCAATTAGGAAGTCCAGAGTAAGGGTCAGGAACAAAGCAGAGGTCCGGAGTTGCAAAGGTTAAGGCAAGTTCAAAATCTTTGAATTGACAAGTTCAAAGTCTTTGAATTGACAAGTTCAAAGTCTTTGAATTGACAAGTTCAAAGTTGATAACAACTAATATTTGAAGTGAGGAATACAAAGTGACTAAAGGGGTTTTATACTAAGGCTATTACTTGGTGTAACTGCAGCGGAGTTTTGTGGAGTTCCGCAGTACATAGTATGTGATCATATCTATGATGGAGAACAGACTTGAGTAAAAGATGTGATAAAAGTAAAACAGGAGAAGTAATTTGAAATAAGGAATTTGAAATACTCAGAGTTCCTACAGAGTTCTGTTGTATTTCTGTAGCAGAGGTCAGAGGGGTGCTTGCATGGGATATGACACATCCCCCCCTCTCCCAGAGTGTCAAGGCAAACTGAGGGTTCCATCATCCTGCCACTGGCACTCTTCTCTGTCCTGCTGGTCTAGACTGGAATGATGCAGAGTAAGTTCTTCTGATGTATATCATTGACTCCATTGATTTGCTGATTTAGGGTACACACCAAGCTTTCCAGTGGTGAAATAACTGTCTGTGGTGATCAATGGCCAATGTTAGTCTATGCCAATCAGGAGTATGATCCCAAAGAGCCTTGGGAGGGACTGTTCAGAAGCCAGCTCCTTGTCTGGATCAGCCCACATTTTCCTTCATTTGTTTTTGCTGACCAAGCTCTGTTGTGCACAGGCCTATAAGAACATCTTTACCTTGCCCAGTTTAGTAGAGAAGGAGGTGAAGGCAACAAGATCTGGCAATGTGTGTATCCACAGCATGACTCACGTCACCACTGCTTCTTTGGCCTATGTAGCTACACAGGTGCATCCAGTGTTGAGGCTTTGTCAACTGCTGCTTAACATTTGGCCAGCTTCACTTCACACTGTCATTGTCATCAACATTCTGTAGGTCTGACACTTTGATGGACTCTGAATGGTTTATGAGAGTGTATTGGACTTCTTGGAAGATCCAGAATAGAAGGGGGAAGTGAATGACCTCCTGAACTGGTGGAATTGGTAGGCATTTACCATTTTCTCTCTTGTTTTTGAATGCTGACACCCATATTCTTGACAGCCAGGTGTTTCCAAGCTATGTCACCCATGAGCATGGAGTGATGAAGCAGAGCATGCTGGCTAAATTGAAGGAGAAAAAAGCCCTGAAGCAGATACAGAATGCTGGGCTATTGTAAATACCTGCCATCTTTCTTTATAATTGTCAAGGTCCTGACAATCCAATATGAATTGTTCTTTCTATCATCAGCAAATGAATGAGAATACCTGATCAGGGAGCTGCCTGATTGTGCCCTGCTGTGATTTGTGGGGGCTTCTGGTGCCTGATGGCCACTCTTTTACTATCTTTGCAGACCTATCATTCTGGCACTTACATTCTGAAGCCAAATTTCTTACAGACCTGGTAGGTTTCCCTCACTCTTTCACTGCCTTGTATCCATTGGCAAGAGCTGCCTTTCTGGTATAGCTTATCAGAATTGCACATATTATTAATAATTTGCTTATTTTAAGACCTTATCTACCCTTAACCTTTTCAGCCCAAAACCCAGATGTGCAGCTGGTTACAATATAATATAGTACCTCTTCCCTGTGGTACTCCAACTCTCCATCTATCTCTACAGGTGGTGGTGCTTCAGCTTTCTGTCCCTGGACCATAGGTGCCTGATAAGGTCAGGTCCAAGAGACATTGACAACCAGATGAATCTTGATTGATTGGGGTAGTTTGATTCAGACAGCATTGTGTGATATCAAGTCTGTGATAGGAAATGGGCTGAGGTGTTTCTCTGCCAGCTTGCATGAAGGGCGATTCAACTGCAAGTCCTCAGCTTCCAACCAGACCTTTTGGCTGACTTGGTATTGCAGTGCACCACCTCTAACCTGATATGCATAGCACTTCATATCATCTCACACCTTGGTCAATGTGGCCTCTGCCTCCTCATGCACTCTCTTTGTTCACTCAGCAAAGTCATCTGCAGCTTCCACCTTTCCCTCCTGTCATGGCTCAGAGCCCATCCAGGGGTTGTAGCCATAATTAGGATAAAACAGTGAGGTTTGGAGGGCTGAGTGGATGCAGTTGTTGTTAGGCATTGGCATGAGTAATCCTGCAGGTACTCCAGCATCAACCCATACCCTCACCCACATGGGTTAGATATCCACCCTGACAGGTCAAATCCCCATGGGTCTACATGGGTCATGATGGGTCAGGGTACCCATGCAAGTATGTACATTCTGTTTAGGTTTTGGCACTCAGATGAGTGTTACAAACCATATATCTACCTGTAGACTAATTATGGGTACTAAAGAACTTAATTTACATATTATCTATGGGGAAAGCAATGCCCCAGAAGAGAGGGAAGCTTGGGGAGAAGGGTATTTATATACCAAATAATGTTTACTATTGTTTGGTTCCAGTAAATGAATGCAAACATGATGTGTTGTTTACTGGAACAAGTTGTTATTTACTATTGTTTGGTCCCAGTAAACAAACACAAACACAATATGCCATTTACTGAAACAAGCTGCTATCATAATTTATTACTATTCTGTTCCAGTAAATGAACATGCTCAGTTAGTAGAACAATTTGATCTGTAGTATTATTTGGTTCCAGTAAATGAGCATGAATGTGAAACATTCATTTACTGGAACCAAATAATAGTAAATAGCTACTTATTCCAGTAAACAATCCATCATGTTCGCATTTGTTTACTGGAACCAAACAATAGTAAACATTATTTTGGTATATAAATACCCTTCTCCCCAAGCTTCCCTCTCTGCTGGGCATTGCTTCCCCCATAAATAATATGTAAATTAAGTTCTTTAGTACCCATAATTAGTCTACAAGTAAATATATGGTTTGTGGCACTCATCTGAGTGCCACAATTTGTAAATAGAATGTTGGTTATTTGTAAATAGAAAAATGATGATGGATAACAGGTACAGGTTGCAGGTACCCAACTTGTGACCCACACCCACTCCTGTGCACACCCATACCCATGTCCCATATGGGTTACCCAAACCCATGCCAATGCATAGTTGTTGTATGCAAACTCCCTGAGTGCTATCCATTCTGGCTAGTCATCTTTAGGCAATAGCACGGGTACTCCCGCGGGTACCCAGAGCTCTACCCGTACCCGTACCCGCGTCTACCCGTACCCGCAACCCACGGGTCACGAGTCACGGGTCACAGCGGGTACGGGTAGACCCCCGTCTCCCATTGTGTAACACCTCCTGCATAGGCCCCAACAATGACGGTGACAACACCATGTTGTCGCCGTCATTGTTGGGGCCTTGGATTTGTTACATACATTTAACTAATGGTTTCGTCACTCAGATGAGTGTCGACAACCTTTTAATTATTTATGTACTATGTGTATGTACTAACTAACTTAATATATATATTATTTACGGGGGAAGCGACGCCCCAGAGGAAGGGGAAGCTTGTGGAAGCAAGGTCTTATATACCAGATAATGTTTATTACTATTTGGTTCCAGTAAACGAACGCGAACGCGACACGTCGTTTAAGTTGATGTTTGCCATTGTTTGGTTTCAGTAAATGCGAACGCGACTCGTTTATGTGCTGCATTCATTTACTTCAACTATATACTAGTATTAATTATCAACTTGTTTCAATAAATGACACATCACATTCAGAAAAGTTAAACCAAACAATATGTACTAGTAAATATCAACTTGTTTCAGCAAACAACGTGTCACGTTCGCGTTCGTTTACTGGAACCAAATAGTAATAAACATTATCTGGTATATAAGACCTTGCTTCCACAAGCTTCCCCTTCCTCTGGGGCGTCGCTTCCCCCGTAAATAATATATATATTAAGTTAGTTAGTACATACACATAGTACATAAGTAATTAAAAGGTTGTCGACACTCATCTGAGTGCCGAAACCTGTAAATACAAAACTGTATGTTAGTACATAGACATTTGGTGACGGGTTGGGTGCGGGTCACGGGTACCTAAATCATGACCCGTACCCGTACCCGTGCCTACCCGTACCCGTAACCCGCACGGGTTGGCCAAACCCGTGCTGTTCCCTAGTCATCTTGCCTATAATTTACGAAGAGCCTCAGGTACTGCTCTACATCCTTGTTGACTTGCTCAGTCTGTCCATCAGTCTGCAGGTGATAAGCTGTAGACATTTTTGTTTGTATTTTCAATAATTTATTCAATTCCCACATGAGCACATCTGAGAACTGTGGGCCCCAGTCTGATATGATTGAATCTGGCAGCCCATGGTACCACCACACATTGTCTCAATATAATTTAGCCAGTCCAAGCATGCTCTGCTTCTTTGCCTGATTGACCACTATCAAGAGTGTGTTGTATCCTTGTGCTTCTGGTAGTCCCATGATGAAGTACATGGAGATTGCTCCCCATGGCTCCACAGGTGTCCGGATCAGCATGAGCTTGTCCACCAGTGGTTTCAGCACATTCTTGTACCACTGGCATCTGTTGCACCCATTGACATAGGTGAACACAAATTTCATCATATTCAGCCACCAATGATTACATGCTAGTAACTCTAATGTTTTCCACTTCCCAGGGATCCCTGAATCACGATGGAGCTGGCCAATCTCGCATCACAGCTGCTCATCCTTTGGTACATAGACCTTTCCTCTAAAGAGCACCAGCTCTTGCTCCTGACTCCACTCTTCCATCCTTAGCTACTTTGTCAGTGATCTCTTCAATTCCTCCACAGCCTTCACCACCAACTTGTCCCACTCTTTTGCTTTTAGCTCCCTGCTCAATATCTTATCTTCTGCTCCCTTGATCAACAAGTGTCCATGCTGTGTTGCCTTGGTTGCAAAGAATTCCAGCTTCAGCAGTGTGATGCCCTCATTGTCATGTGCCACTCCTCCAGTCTGGTCTCCTTGATAGTGTGTATGCCTTCCCCATTGCTGTCCCAGGCTTATTTACCAACTTGAAATCAAATCTCAAGAGGTAGAGCACCCACCTTGCCTGTCTCTGGTTCAACTTCTTTGATGATATGAAGTATGAGGAGTGGCCAGTGACAACCTCAGTGAAGGACATTCAATGCTTCCTGATGCTTGCTAATTTCTACTGATACTTTGCAAAGGTAGCAGCACTGATGAATAAATTATTGAGGAAGGACAAGAAGTGGCAGTGGACAGAGAAAGAACAGGAAGCATTCAACAGACTCAAAGCATTGTTCACATGGTGTGAGATCCTGGCAACCATGGATCCAACCTGACCACTGAGAGTTGAGGCCAATGCTTTGGGAGTAGCAACAGGGGCAGTGTTGTCAATGAAGACAGAGGATGGAAAGTAGAGGCCATTTGCTTTTATCTCAAAGTCCTCAATGATATCCATGACTGCAAGATGCTTGTGATCATCTGGACCTTGGAAGCATGGCTGCACCATCTCCATCTTGAGGGTGACACATAATGTTGAGATTTGGATGGATCACTCCAATATCTATCACCTTATCTTCTCTCTGTCCATCTTGATCCCATCCTGGCCAATGTGCAGTCCCAAAAACTCCACTTCTTGGACTTCAAATTCGCACTTTTCTGGTTTCAGGAATAGATTGTTTTCCTCTAGTGGCTTCAACACCTCTTCTACTACTTTGTTATGTCCATTATGGTCTTTTGTAAATATTAGAGTATCATCTATGTAAACTACTACTGACCCTTGATTGATGAGGTTCCTCAGTACAGTATTCATCATGGTCTGGAATGTGGCTGGGCTATTGCATAATCCAAAATATGTAACTACTGGTTTGAACATGCCCCTGTGGGTCATGAACACTGCTTTCCACTTGTCTCCTTCTTTTATCCTGACATTATTGTATCCCCACCTTAAGTCCAGCTTTGTAAATACTTTTGTGTTTCCTACTCTATCTATTAAGTCACCAATAAGTGGCAACAGATAATTGTTATGGATTGTCCATCCGCTCAGATATCAATAGTCCTGCACCATCCTCTTTTTTTTGTCTATCTTTGGTATGAAGAACACAGCTGAAGTTTGAGGCAACTTGCTCTCCCTAATAGGGTTCCAAGGTCAGGTTACCCTAACTGAAAATAATCAAAACCAAACCAAACCCTGACTGATGCTGACCAGACTTCAGTCATGGTCAGAGACTCAGAACTGCATCATGTACTGATCAGGGGCAAAAATAGCCACCCAGAGCAACTGGTGTGGACAGGGTCTTGACCCTCTTGAGGTTGATTGGTTGGGTCATCATGTCAAGTTGTCAAAGGTAAGGCTGGATGGGTTAAATGCATGACAAAAGTGTCAAACACGTTGTGAGTGGGGAATGGAAAAGAGACAGAGAGTTCTTGTAAAGAATGAGAACCAGAGGACAAGAGTATAATACAGAAGGGATATGCATGTGGACAATGTGTCATGATTGGATCGATCAATGATTGGACTGCCTGAGAAAGGTACAAGAGATTGTAAACAAACAGAGAGATCAAGGCTAACAGCACTCAATCTGGGAATACATGTGTGGGCATGATATGGGAAACAAGTGAACTCATTGGTCCAGTCAGGAGTATCCAAGAAAAGGGCCATGTTGCCTAGTAACCATAGTAACTAGAACACTTAGCTTAGAAACTACACTGTTGTGTGTATTTGTCTTAAGGGGAGGCAGGTTGTTGAGCGGAGAACTTATGGAAACCAAGAAATATGAGGGAAAGAAGTGTGCTCCATTTGAAAGGTGGGAGGACACCATATATACAAAATGTGGGTACTGGCTATATGCACATGTGATTGTGTGCATACTCTTGCACCAATCGGAACACAAGAAAAGAATAACAAAGTAATGAAGTGGCAGAAATGCATGAAAATGGAAGTGTGAATAAAAATAGAACACTCAATAAAAATAAAGACCAGGTGATTGTCAGTCCATTGTCGTTGAGTCCCCATCTTGGGACCTCAGCATGTAGGGATGACTCAGGGAGCAGCCTACCTTTGGGGTGCTCTATTGATGGTATGCGACTTGGACCCAGAACAAGTGTGGAGCACTCCCAAAAATAAATTCTTGATCCTACCTTCTACAAGATTGGTCCATTGATTTGGATTTTGACTAGTTGTGGGAATGTGTTGAAGTGCCAATTCTTGAAATAAAAGTCCAAAGAATGATAAAAACATTTGAAAAATAGAAAATAAATCCAAATCCAAAATCTAACGCTTCAAGATGAGTGAGAATTTCAATAGAAATCTTGAAGGAGCATGGCATATGACAGGTTTGCAAGACTGGGATGTTGAGTAAATCCACAGAACTTAAGGGCAGTCTTGACAATCTATCTGAGGCTCAGAAAAGGAGAAGAGGTTTACTAGAAATACAAATAAATAATAAAAGAAAGAAAGAAGGGAATAATATGAGTGCTCAAGAATATCCAGCCATCTTGAGGATCCCATGGTAGAAGCCTCAGAAGTGGGAAGTCAACAGGTGTGTTGTCTTCTCCTTCCTAGTGTTTCAAGGTCCAGTTGGACCAACCAAAAAAAGACTGCAACTTGACCGAACCTGACTGGATGTAAGCCTGGCAGACCCAGTCTGACTCACCTTGGACTCGTTATATCTTGTTTCAACTTATTCTGATTGTTTTCAGACTCATGTTTACACAGGCCAAATCCAGACTCCTTTTGTTAGTCTTCCAGTTATAGATACTGACCAGTACCAAACATTTGTTTGAACCTTACTTATTTTTAGTACAGTAAGTAACCTGTAACCCGCCCTGATGTAGTGCTCCCAGCTCTGGAGAATACAGCATGATCCTGTCAACTGTGTGACCATGCCCAGTGAGCCTCTGATGACAGGAGGCTTCCACTGGAAAAGATCAGGAAGTTGGTTGCAGTTGCAGTTGTAGCTTGATCCCTCAGAAATAAAACCTTGTGCAACCGGTTGTGACCAGTTGCAACTACTACAACTGTACTTAATATATATGGTCTAATTTACTTTAAATTGTGGGGCATGCCCATTCAGAATGGGTTGAAGGGCAAGGCTTTGGCTCATTTGCATGTATTTGCACATGTGTTGTGCAAGTAAACAATGATGTTCGCAACATGCTTGTGTTTGCATGTGCTTGCACATCAACATCAAATCAATGCTCAACACTCAACATTCAACTTTGTCCCACAACCACAACCACCCCCCCTCTCATTGACATTCCCCCCCCTTGTCGTCTGTGTCCCCCCTGCCATCTGTGTTCCCCCCCCTGCCATCTGCATTCCCCTCCTCTAGTCAACATTCCCCCTCCTGTTGTCTGTGCCCCCCCTGCCATCCGCATTCCCCCCCTGCCATCCGCATTCCCCCCCCTGCCATCCGCATTCCCCCCCCTGCCATCCGCATTCCCCCCCCTGCCATCCACGTTCCACCCCTGGTCTGCATTCCCCCTTTAGTCCACATTCCCCCCCCCCCGCCAAATCGTTAAATTAATATTTAGATACTACTTAGATAAAATTAGATAAAATTAGAATTGTTAAATCAATAGTTAGATACTACTTAGATAAAATTAGAATATATAGCTAGTAGGACCAGTTGCAACTGGTCAAAACCGGTTACAATTGAATAAGCAACCGGTCCTGACTGGTCAGCTAAGGTTGTGGTTGCAGTTGGGGGAATTTCTTGAGTGGGACAACTGGTTGTGGTTCCAGTTGCACCCAAAAGGGGCTGCGACCACAACCCGACTGGGCTTTCAAACTCTACTCCTTCCACACCAGCCATGGCCAACTATGACTGGTCACAACCAATAAGCATATTCACACTCAACTATTGATTTATATTTATACTATCTACAGTTTTTAGTATTATATGAAGTAATTAAAATAACAAGTAAAACAAAATTAGAAATGGGGTAAACCCAAGTAAGAAAGATTGAAAGGCAAGGGTTTATATATGCCATTGAAGCTGCACACAGACCATTTGGTTGTGTTTGTGCACCCAAATGAAAAAAAATGATGCCATGTAACAACTATCAATAACTCCATTCCTCCACCACAACAACTGTCAACACCTGCCACCTCACATGATGCCATGAAAGACTGCAAATGTGGGGCCCAAACAATGTCATTTGGGTCCTGGGTAACTGTTAGGAGAGCCTTCCAAGATGCTTAGAGGAGACTTTAGGATGAAGGGGGGTGTCCCTCTGAGTGTCTCAGAGGTCAAGGAATTATTGTCTCATGTACACAATTACATGTAGTATATATATACTACAGAATGTTGAAGTCTCAGTAATTAATATTACTATTATTACTGTCTTGGATATAGCCTTAGGCTTGCTATCCTAATAGTAACTTGTTTTGTTCATTGTTTATTTTGTGTCATTAATCTGTCTTCTGTTCTTGTAATGGCATGACAGCCAACAATGAATGACCCAGCACCCACTCCAGCCCTGCAAGCCACTGCTTGCAGGGTGAGTCATGGGTGCTAGCAGCTGATGGCAGTGACAACAATGGCAACAAATGACAAGACAACGATGACAAGACACCAATGACAACAACATGATAACAATGACAATGTCAACAAGATGGTGACCACTATGACAACAGTGAAGCACCACATACACCCAGCCTCACATGCAACTGCTCATGGGGTGAAATACAGGTGGAACTACCTCAATGGTGATGGCAGTGGGGATGATGATGAGGACATGGCAGGGGTGCAAGCAATGCATGTCATTGCCAAGGCATGTTTTGTTCATTTCATTTCATTGTTTATCTATCTACTAACAATGCATTTTGTTTTATCAGCATGGAACCTCCCTTGTCACAATGTGAGATGCTCATGACCCACTTAGGACTTGCTCTTGCCCTCTCCACCCCCTTGCATGTCTTCTATGTAGGGGAGGTCATTTTAGTTGTAAATTTAATTAGAATTATTTTATTTTATTTTTTACACTGTAAAGATTGGTCAGAACTGGTCAGGACAAGGTTTGGTTACCTAAACTGACCTACCTGACCAGTTACCTTTAGTTTGGTTTGGTTAGTTCCAATTTTGAGGACAGTACAAACTGGTCACAGTTCAGTCAGCCCATTTTGGGATGGAAAACCAAACTTTGAAACACTACTCCCTAATGTACCCTTTCACTAGTTGATCATTCAAGAAGTCATCAACTTTGCCCTGTTCTTGTGGAGAGAGCCTGATGTTTTTGGCTTTCTTTGGCTCATACCCTGGTTTCATTTCAATTGCATGCTCCCAGGGCTTCCACTTTGGCATGCATTCCAATGCCTTCTTCTTGAACACCTTCATCCACCTCAGGAATCTCTGAGGGATCTTTGCCTCAAGTTCATGTTCTGTCATCTGGATCTCATGCTCCTCCTCATCTTCCAGACTCTCATTCCATTCCTGGGCAATTTCCTCCAGGATGCCATCACCACCTTCCATGACACCTCTGGCCATAATAAAGGCCTCTTCATCCTCTACTTCCTCAATTGTTGGATGCCATTTCTGTTGCTCAGCCAACTTCCACTTGCCTGCTCTCTCTTTGCTGATCTGATAAATACATTGCATTTGTGAGGACACCTCACCCTGGTTCAGTGTCCCATCAATGTTGTAGACCCTGATCAGCTGAATAAGGGTCTGGGTCTGAAGTCTGCTTTTGTGTATGAACTCCCTATCCACAAAGAGTCTGGTAGCTCTGCTATCCAACAATCCCTTGACTGTGCAAGTGTCATGTGTGTGTAAGGTTGTAATAGTAATTGGTATCATAATCTTGTTCTTTACTTTACTTGATCTTACAAAATGTTGTACCCCCTCTTTAGGCTTCTTGGTATTGGTGTGTATTTTCTTATCTACATATTTACAAGGAATTAAGCATGCTTCCAGAGTGCCAAGCCAACTTGTGTCAGACCCCTTGCTGTTGCTACATACTGAGAAATTTTCTAAACTATCTACAGCCATAGAGTCCATGTCCATATATAAGTCCATGTCCTATACTGTAAGTCCTTCAAACTTGTTCCTGGAAGCAAGCAAGGGGGGTTTCACTTGTTTCCTTCAGGAAAATCCCACTCCTCTTGCTGCTTCTTCTCTTCATCCAGCTTGCAGACCCAGTAGTCATGCAGCTCATTGTAGTTCATAGCCTGGATGTCCAGGCATGATCTGCAATCACAGGCCATGTGCCTGGGCTTCCTGCACTGATAGCAGACCAGGGGCAGGGATTGTGCTGACATGTCCACATCCATCACATTCAGGTCTCAAGGTGGCTGCTATCCTACCTGATGTTGTTGCTGGGGAGCTTGTCATCCCTGTGACTGTCCCTGCTGAGGCTGCTCCTGGGGATGCATGACAATTTGTGCCCTCTGCATGGACAGCTTCTGGGATCCTTGTGCCCCTCCACCAAACAGCTGTTCCTCAGTGCATGCCTGGCACCACTGTCTGTCCATGTGCATAGCCTGCACATGCCATTCAGCTATCGTTTCTGGTCACTGTTCCAGATTGTTGAGCCACTTGCCCAGCCCCTTTTTGAGTTATTGTTTGAGCTCATAAATCAATGGCATAGCCATGTACCTGGATTCATGAGCTGTGATTTGAAGTCCTGGACATGCTTGTCTGTAGTGTTTCAAGGTCCAGTCACTAGGACCAGAAAAAAACCGAGACCATAACTGGACTGTAACTAGTGTAACTGGACCATCGGTCTTGGTTACAGTTGGTTACATGCCAGTTACAGTTACATTTACAAGATATTTAATTATACTATATAACTGGTAAAGACCAGTTAAGACTGGTTAATAACTGGACTTGGTCTAATATACTTAGTGTCAGGATGTCACCTATTGTTAAGGCGAGAGCCTCAACTACTCAGTACAAGTATCGAGTTCGTTAACAACGAGGCTTTCGTTGCTAAGTTAAATCACGCTAAGTCAGAGGCTTTCTGACTTAGGTCGAGTCGCGCGTTCGAGAGCAGTGTAAGGCTGTTAATTGCCTAGGTCAAGCTGAGGAGCCTTGACCGTAAACTACTACAGTTTATATAGCTACAAGTATCTAGCTAATCGTCTAATAGTATGCGAACACGTACTATCTGCTGCGTGCGCAGCGATATAGCTGTTATACTACGGAAGGCTATGTCTACTGTACAGTAAGCGGCTGCGCTTGTTGCTGCGCTACAAACATAAGTATCTAATGGGTGCTGCCCGTCGAGTCAGTATCTGCTAAGTATCAGGAAAGGAAACGGAGAAAAGAGAATGAGCATAAGGAAATTGTAACATCACCCCCCCTCTATCATCGAAGTTTCCAACTTCGACCTTTTCAAAACTCCTCCATCGTCGATTGAGACGTGTCCGGCGTCCTGTATACCCAGAAATGTGCGTCTCTCGGTGGGTCGGTGGGAAGTGGCGGTGGAGAACGATTCGGGCGACGGGGAATGTACGCGTCTTCGGGGGGTGAGACTAGCTCCAGAGGGATGACGACGAGGTCTTCTTCGGCAATTGAGGTGGGGCGGGGTAAAGGTGTCAGATCACGGTCGAGGTTGACAAGGAGGAGATCTCTGTCGACGTGGATCGAACGCTCAGTGGAGCGGATGGATTGGAGGGCGAGGAAAAGGAAGATCAACCAGCAGGTAATAAAGAATAAGAAGATAGTTAAGACGAGGATGTTCGAAATCTGCATGGTGGGGTATTTGCGTTGTCGAGTCAGCTTCTTCTTCTGTTCTTTAATAGTGGCGAAAACTAGGGTCGGGTTCCCCTGTGACGTTAGCCCAAGCGTCTCCATCAAACGTCGCTAAGAATTCGGCGCCCGGTTCTTGATCGGATCTGTCATCGATGGGGACCTGTCGTGGTGGAGTGTTACGATATCTAGGGGGGGGTCGGTTCGGGTTTGATTCACAATCTCGGGAGTAATGACCCGGTCCTCTTTTTCTGCAATGGGAACACTGGTAGAGGTTGCAGTAGGAGGCGAAATGTCCTTGTCCCTTGCATTTGAAGCAATATTCTCCGCGCATATGCGGCGGTACTTCCGAGCTAGGTTGGGTGGTAGAGAGTCGCATTGATGGAACAATGAGAGGGGTGCAGCTTCGGGGCGGGCTACGCGAAGGCTGATACGCATTGCCAGATATTTCGCGGGCTGACAGTCTGTGAGCGGGAGAGGTCGCGGATCCAGGAGGGGATGGTTCGTTTCGAGAGCGCGATGGACCGGATCTCTTCGCTATTTTGGGTCGGGGGCGGCTGGTGGATGGAACAGGAGGGTCGTACCGGTTTCTGTAGCTGCTGACTGCGGATTCTAATCCTTTCTCCAGCATTTGGCATAACATGCTGTGGGCTAGACGATTCAAGCTGACGATGTTCTCGAGAAGAAGATCGTATTGTCGGAGAGGTTCTTCAAGGTTGTCGTTCAAGAGGTCACGGATGAGCGCAGCTCGGTTCGCGGGGTCGGAGAGGTAATCGTGGACGGATTGGGCGAAAGGGGGAGGAATGGGGAGAGGTCGGGCGCCGGCAGGGATCGAGGTAGACATAATAGACGGGCTGTTCGAGGTAATGGTTGCGGTTTGGTTTGCTGGTTGGTTTTCAGAGGTGTTTCTTCTCCTTATATGTTTTAAGGAGGTCCGCAGCATTTCCCAAATTGTCCGTAGGTTCCCAGGTGTTTTCCGAGGTGGGGTAACCTAACCACTTTACCAAGAACACATGTCCTTGTCCACGCTTCTTGTGCGCGATGATCGCTTCGACTTCGTGTTCCTCTTGTCCATCGATGAGGTCAGGTGGTGGCCTCAGGTAATTAGGTCCGTGAGCATCCGTCTCGCGATAAGGGGTCAGGAGGGCAGCATGGAACACCGGGTGGATTCTCCACTGATGAGGAAGCTTCAATTTGTAAGAGAGTGGTGACAGTACCTCCTTAATAGGAAAGGGTCCTTCTCTTTTTGGGGAGATCTTCCTTGTGATGTCTGTTAGTTTCAGGTTCCGTGAGTCCAGCCAGACCTTCTGTCCTTTCTCGAATGGGGAGAATTTTCTCATGACCCGTTCCGCCATGACTTGTCGAGCTAGTTCGTGCGCTGCCAACGCTTCCGTTCGTGCTTTTAATAACTGGATGAAACGTAGTTCAGCTGCGGGTACGTCACTCTTCTGATACGCCACCGGTATAGCCCTAGGTTCATAGCCCATCATTAGATAGAATGGGGAATGTTTCACCACCGAGTGTGTCCTCTGATTGTGCGCGAATTCTGCTGTGGATAGAAGTTGTCTCCACGTTTCAGGGTTGTTGGTGCAGAACATCCGAAGATAGACTTCGACCTCTTGGTTTACTCGTTCTGTTTCTCCATCAGTCTGAGGATGGAATGCGGTACTCATTGACAGTTTGATCCCAAGGAGTTTTCCGAGCTCTTGATAGAGTTTTGACGAGAATCGAGGGTCTCGATCGGAAATAATCCTGTCCGGTAGTCCGAATCTGGTGTAGATGTTTTTCAAATACGCATCCGCTGCCCCTAATGCATCAATTGTCTTGTTGCAAGGGATTAAAATTACCCCCTTCGTAAGACCATGGTCTACCACGACCATGATTGAATCGAATCCGTCCGAAATAGGTAGGTCTGTAATGAAGTCTGTTGTCACCAGCGCAAATGGGCGTGTCGCTGTGCTTTTGATTGGTGTCAAAGGCGGTGTCGTTGGGTGCGTGTTGACTTTCATCTGTTGGCATTTTGCACATCCTTCTACCCATTTCTTGATCAGTGTCGTCATTCCCGGCCACCAGTAGTCTCGTCGAATCAGTTCGATTGTCTGATATTGTCCTGGGTGTCCAGACGGTAGCGAGTTGTGGTACTGTTCGATGATCCGTTTTCGTAGATCAGCATTCGGTGGCACGTAACAACGGTTTGTTGAAAACCAATACCTACCTCAACGACTCACTTACTGAGTCACGTGCTTGATTACATATACATGGTCCGTGCGCATGTACTAAACGTATATAAGACGCTGTAAACCTCGTAGTAATACAAGCAGTTCTCTTCTTCTAACCACCACCAGAGTAAGATTGTATATTAGCAACACACACAAGGTATGTAGGACAAAATGCCTTCCTCTGCGTGGACGCCTAGCGGTGACCTGCAGCTTCAACAGGTTATGGGCCCTGGTGCCTATCGTTGTCACTCTCTGCAGCGCTCAGCGCAGCAAAATAGAGTAAAAATGTCAGCATTAATGCAGACATGACGACCGATAGCATTATCCCCTACACCTTAAGCGCTTTCACAGCTGCTGTGTGACTTAAGTCTAAATTTATGTTCTTATCAAACATGCTCTCAAGGAGTATGGGAACAATGTGTTTTGCCTTCGGCGTTATCGCCTCACGGCAACGGAAATGAATTGAGGCTGATTCGTGTTTATCACGCAGCATCAATTATGTCATCAACATTGACTTCCATTCCCGTCCTTACTGGCTCGAACTACCTTTCCTGGGCTGAAATGATGAAAGCCTATCTCCGATCCCAAGGTCTCTGGCAGATAACGTCAGGGGCTTATCCTTGCCCGTCGGATCATACCATTCAAGTCTCAGAGAGACCAGATGGCACCTCGCGCTCTACGGCCAGCACTCTCTCGAGCGCTGAAAGAAGAGAGCTGCAGAAGGACATTGCCGACTGGAACGACAAGAATGATAAGGCTGCTGGATCTATAGGGATGAGAATATCTCCCTCCATGCGCCATTTGATCGCGGATGAGATGACAGCCGAAGAGTGCTGGGACGAACTCCTCAAGGCTTTTGGGAAAATCGGTCCCTCACAGATCTTTATGGACTTTAAGGCGGCAGTCTCCATGCGCCTGTCCGTAGCGAATCCGCAACTGGAGATCTCAAAAATGGCGGAATACTTTTCCCGCCTGACCTCCAACAAAGTTGTGATCCCCGAGATCGTCCAAGCGATGATCTTGTTGAACGCTCTTCCAAAAGAGTACGATTCGCTGGCCTCAACAATCCTGCAAACGCATCCTGACACAACCACCTTGACATTCAACGTGGTCCAGGAGGCGATCACCGCTGAAAGTGGGAGGAGAAATCACTCCTCAACCTCTAAAACTCAATCGGCTCAGAAGATCTCTGCTGTCAAAAGAAAAGGTAACAACCCAAAGTGGCAACCTAAAGACAGACATGAGGATAAGCCCGAGGCTTCGGCCTCCAATGAGAAGAGGAAAAATCGCCGCGCAGGCAAACAGGTCAAAGACCGAAATGAGAAAAAGGCTAAGGCTGCAGCTTCACAGCTTGCCTCGGCTACTTATCAGCCGGCACCGCTCTTCACAACCATAACTGGTAGCGGAGCCATCATTCCACCATCCTTTTACAAGCCTACTACGGCTCTTCCCATCACAACAAAAGACCCGAGAAAGCGGCCCGCCGCTCAGGCCTTCACGGGAACCCTAATCGGGACCCCGTCTGTATACGAGGACTACCAGATAGCCCGAGACACTCTCGAGGCTTTGGATCTATCACGATCCCAAGGTAACATGAAGTCCCTCGAATCACGCCTTACTGATAGGCGAGACGGCAAACGCCGAAAACTCGAGGAGACTCAGTCCGAGCCTACAGCTCAAATCGAGGAAGTGACCGATGAGGATCTAGTATCCCTCGGATCAACTCCCGAGCTTCCCAACGAGGAGCTCATCTGGGACTCAGTAGATGAGGAAATCCAAAACAGGATGGATAGCGACGATCAGCCCATCGGGCTTGATACTGGCGCTTTTGACGAAAGGTCAGTACTCTTTCCTAATGCACTCAGCGAGGCTAATTGCAGTTTTCCAGGATGCTTTTCTAGCTCCAGGACGGCGATCTCATCGCCTATAAATTACATGCATGTACCTGACTCGCGTGTCATTAAGACACAAATAAATACTATTTTGATGTGCAACGGACCTGAGTGCTCGAGTCAGAAAGACTCACAAAACTTAGCTACCTGGATCATAGATTCAGGAGCTTCCCAACAATACACCGGCGAAATCTCAGATTACGCCTCCTATGAGAAGCTCGATGAACCTGAGAACATCCAAACCGCCAAGGGACCAGTCCCAATGGTGGGCAAGGGTGCAGTGTTTATCAAACATCTTGTGAATGACAGACAGCGAATCACTCGCTTGTATCCTGTTCATCACATCCCCGGCATGGATATGAGATTGATCTCCATGGGGGTTTTATTAAGATCTAAGATGACCGTGAAAGGTTCCATTCATGGCATCAATTTTTATGATCAATCAAATCGCATCACTGTTCAGAGTCTCCCTTCCGAAAGGATTGAATCAGCGTATGTGGTAACGTCGACAATTGAAAGAGGAATGGGCTTAACCAAAACCTCTGTCGCAACCATATATGCTGCAGACTACCGAACTTGGCACCGACGCTTAGGACATCCGTCCGACGCAGCGTTGAAAAAGATGCCTTCCACATGCACCGGATTACCCAAGGAAATCTCGATTCCTAGGAACATCCCAATTTGTCCAGGTTGTGCCAAGGGTAAAATGACGTCAAAGTCTTTCCCTGAGTCGCACACCAGAGCAATGGAATCCTTCGAGCTAATCCATATGGATCTCAAGGAATTCTCCGTGCTGTCTTATCACAAATTCAAGTACTTTATTGTTTTTGTGGATGACTATTCGTCAGCCTATTGGGCGTCCTGCTTAGCTAAAAAGTCAGGAGCGAGCTCTTCGATCAAAGAGTTCATCGCCATGGCCAAGACACAGCACAACAAACAGGTCAAACGAGTTCGTATTGACGCTGGGGGAGAATTAAAAAGTACAGAGCTCACAAAGTTCTTGCTTGGTTTGGGAATAAAACTTGAACAAAGTGTCCCTTACCAACATCAACAGAATGGCCGTGCCGAACGTGCCATTCGGACAATCACGGAAAAAGCCCAGACATTACGCTTCACAGCGTGTCTACCGGCTTCCTGGTGGGAATTCTGTGTGCGGCATGCCATCCATCTCCACAACGTCACGCCAATAGCGAGACTAAAGTGGATAACCCCTTACGAGATGATTAACGGCTCTAAGCCTGATCTCACCAGGGACAGAGTTTTAGGATGTGCAGCCTATGTTTATCTGCCCAAAGAGAGACGCGCAAACAAACTTGCAGCGCGCTCTGAGCTAATGGTCTACCTAGGCTCGGCAGACGTGGACGGAATCAAGGGATATTACTTTATGCGCTCGGACAATTCAATGTTCATTGGCGCTACAGCAATATTTGATGAGGAATTATTCCCTCGTTGCCCTGGTGCCCACACACCTGAAGTAACGCCTATCGGCGAAGACTTCAATCGTGATGACGAATCTCAGGAACAGAGAGATCACGACATTCTACATGGAAAGGTTGGCGACGATGATTATCCTCCGCCTGAAAACCGCCCCTTCTTACGGTCTGAACCACAGACTGACGTACCAAGAGAACAAGAGGCACATGACAATGCCGATGTTCCTCCTGCGAAATCTACTCCAGTAACCCCAGCAGACTTTGCTCCGCGAAGGGAAGATCAACGCGAATGGAATGAACTTCCACGCAGATCTGGTAGATCCAGGAACGTCCCAAATCGTCCGGGAAACGTGTATGGTGAACAACGTTTACCAACGGATATTGAGCGAGATATCCGACGTGAGAATTATTGGAAGAAGACAGTTGGTCAGCCTCCTCAAGGCCTGAGGAGACCCCAACAAACTTCTCGAAGTGACATGGAACCTGGACCAAGCACTTCTACGGCACCACATGTTGATGTGCCTACCTCCAATAATAACAACCCTTCTACTGCAACTGATAATAATCAGAGGGTTGGAACTCAGCGCGAATATGACCCGATGGACGAGGACACATGGCTCGCTGCACGTGTCAAAGAAGGTGGAACTTCATTGATGAACTATTTGCTTAACCAAGCAATACCATCGAGTTCTGATATGGAAATTCCTACACAATTTAGTGACATTGCTCGCTTGAAAGACAAAAAGCAGCAAGTAGAATGGAAGACTGCGTGTCGTGGCGAGTTAGACGCCTTATACAAACGACAGGTCTTCGAACTCGTGGATCTTCCGCACGGTCGCAAAGCGATCAAAAACAGATGGGTTTTTGACATCAAAGCTGATGATCGAAAACGTGCCAGACTCGTGGCCAAAGGCTTTTCACAAGTCGAAGGCGTTGACTATAACGAGATATTCTCTCCGGTAGTCTGCTACGAGACCGTCCACCTGATGTTCGCCCTGGCGAGTCTAGAAGGCATGTACATGACCGGATTAGACGTTAAAACCGCCTTTCTCTATGGCAAACTGGACGAGGAGATATACATGCTCCAACCTCAAGGCTTTGTAGTAAAAGGCCAAGAGAAGAAGGTCATGCGCCTTTTGCGCGCATTATATGGTCTTAAACAAGCTTCGCTTGCCTGGTGGCGCGAACTAGAGGCGTTCATGAAGACCATAGGTTTTCACCGCGCCAGTTCTGACGCTGGCATCTTCATTTACAAAAACAAAAAAGGCGTTATCGTAATCGCCATAGTGTACGTAGATGACGGTATCTTTATGTCGAAAGACAAGAAGTTAGCCGACAAAATGAAACAGGCGTGCTTGAAGCACTGGGAGTGTCGTGACACTGGCGATGTCACTTCCTTTTTGGGGATGCGCGTCGAAAAGACTGCGCAGGTGATTAAGCTTGATCAACAAAAGTACCTGAAAAAGGTCCTTGATCGCTTTAACATGACAAATGCTAAAATAGCTCAAACCCCATTACCCACTGGCTATATACCATCGGAAAATACCGAGCCGGTTGATGCCACCCGCCGTTCGAAGTTTCAGCAAGTCATTGGGTCTTTACTGTACCTGATGCTCGGAACGCGACCTGACATTGCATTTGCTGTCATTAAAATGTCGCAATTCTCGGCTAATCCAAGCCAAGAACACCTAGACAAAGCGATGTACATCATGCGCTATCTCGTAGGAACTCAAAACTACCAGATCGTCTATAATGGTGCAAAATCCGAGGGATTGATCGGATACACAGATTCCGACTGGGCAAGTGATCCTATCAAACGCCGATCCACTACTGGCTTCTTTGCCACACTTGCTAGCGGCATTGTATGCTGGCAATCGCGCCTCCAAAAGACGGTCGCACTCTCGTCCACAGAAGCCGAATACATGGCTCTCTCTGACTCTTGTCGGCAGATAACGTGGATACAGTCCTTATTTCAAGAACTAGGTTTTAATTTGAACCGCACTATGATTTGCGGAGATAATCAAGGATCCATCTTTATCGGATCAAACCCTGTTCAAGAAAGACGGACAAAACACATTGACATTCGCTATCATTACATACGCGAATGCATCGAGAACGACAAAGTCTCTGTCGTATTCCTCGAAGGAAAAGATAACCCGGCCGACATGTTCACAAAGAACCTACCTGCCGCCTTATTCCTAAAATGCAGAGAGCACCTAGGTATTGAATTTACCAAGGTCAAGTAAGCGCACACAGCGCCTTTTATGGCTGCAGATGCTGCACTACTTGTGGGGGGGTGTTGAAAACCAATACCTACCTCAACGACTCACTTACTGAGTCACGTGCTTGATTACATATACATGGTCCGTGCGCATGTACTAAACGTATATAAGACGCTGTAAACCTCGTAGTAATACAAGCAGTTCTCTTCTTCTAACCACCACCAGAGTAAGATTGTATATTAGCAACACACACAAGGTATGTAGGACAAAATGCCTTCCTCTGCGTGGACGCCTAGCGGCGACCTGCAGCTTCAACACGGTTTTTAAAGAATAGAACATTATCTTTTACTTCCCAATCTGCCAGATCGGATCTGATCGGGGGTGTTCCATTGGTTTTCAGTGCCTTGATCGCATCAGCAACTAGTTCGTCTTTCATAGTTGCTTGAACGAGCGCCGTTTGCATTTCTGTATTGATGACGTTGACAAAGACGTTCTTTGGGAGGAGAGTGATGTTTTCGTTATCGTTCTCTATTCCTTTGCCCCAGTCTTCTCGTCGAGAGAGGGCGTCGGACTGTATCATCTGTGATCCGGGGACATGCAGTAATTTTAGCTCGAATTCTGATAAGAACAGACTCCACCGGGCCTGTCTTCGGTTCAACTTTTGAGCAGTTCTGAAATACGTCAGGTTCTTATGATCAGACAGGATCGTGATGGGGTACGAGCTTCCTTGGAGGTAGTGTCTCCATGTTTCTAGTGCGCGTATAATTCCGAGGAGTTCTCGGTCGTAGATTTCGTAGTTTCGTTGTGTCGCGTCGAGGGAATGGGAAATGTAGCCACAAGGGTGCCATTCTCCATCTGTTCCCTGTTGTCGCAATACAGCGCCGGTAGCGAATTTCGAGGCGTCGGATTCAATGGTAAAGGGTCGTTCCGGGTTTGGCATCTGTAAGATCGGTGCCTGTGCAAATTTCGCTTTTAGCGCATTAAAGGATTGTTGACATGCCGTTGTCCATTCAAATTTGATGTCTTTTCGGGTCAGATCATTTAAGGGTCTCGCTAGTTCGGCAAATCTCCCAATGAATCTTCGATAGAAGTTTCCGAATCCTAGGAAGGATCGTACTCCTTTGACGTTAGTCGGTGCCGGCCAATCTTTGATTCCCGCTAGTTTCGTTGGATCCATTAATATTTGATCCGGTTTGACGATCAAGCCGAGGAATTCGACTTCTTGCACGTCGAACTTGCACTTTTCAGGTTTCAAGTACAAGTCGTGTTCTTCGAGTCGTTGTAGAACCCGTCTAGTCCGTTCTTGATGTTCTTTGAGATCTTTTGAGAAGATGAGGATGTCGTCCATGTAAATGACTATCCATCCTTCGTCAATCATGTCCTTGAAGATCTCGTTCATCATCGCTTGGAACGTAGCAGGAGAGTTGCATAATCCGAAGAACATCACCGTTGGTTCAAACAGCCCTTTATTTGTTTTAAAGGCTGCTTTCCATTGGTCGCCCTCTTTGATCCGAATGTTGTGGGATCCCCATCTAATGTCGAGTTTCGTGAACCATTGCGCTCCTTTGAGTTTGTCGAGAAGATCGCTGACTAGTGGGAGGGGATAAGTGTTCTTAACCGTTCCACCGTTCAGGTAGCGATAATCTTGACATGGTCGGAGGGCTTCTGAGTCTTTCTTTGCGACGAAGAAGAAGGGGGAGGCCATTGGGGATTTCGACGGGCGGATGTAGCCTTTCTTGAGATTTTCTTCAAGGAAGTCGTTCATTTTGGCTTGCTCGGTGGGTGACAGTGGGTAGACCTTGCAGTCTTTCGGTACGAAATCGTCTTTCAGATCGATGGCATGGTCCCATGGTTTGGATTCGGGGAATCGTTCGGAAGCGGTTTTCTCAAAGACCCGTTTGTAGTCTTGGTAATGTTCTGGTAGTAGATCGTCGAGGGTTTTGGCTTTCTCCGGGTTATCTGTCTGATCACCGTGAGCAAGTTTCTGTGAAATGGAGGTCTTCGCTCTTATCCAAATTCCTTGTCCGAAACAAAACCGCGGGGTAGTCAACGAAGAGACGATCCTTGATATCCTAGTTGTTTTTCTGGAATAGGAATATTTCGGTGTTTCGTATTCTCTGGTGAGGGGTGGTTCGGTGACGTTGTTGGGATCGAAGATTCCTAAGACCGGTTCTCCTTTGATGTAAGCGATGACGAGGTCTTTGTTTTCAGGTTGGGCTTCATCTCGGAGTGGAATGTCTTCTTTTGGAGGATCTGGGGTTTGTTCCATGATCGATTCTGGTTCGGGGGTGATGGAGGAAGTGATGACGTTTTCTTCTTCCTGTGCCTTATCTGTGATCCGTTGTCCAAATGCCGTTTTGCCCATCATTTCCCTAGTTTTGGCCACAATCTTTCTAATACGAGTGAGCCGTTCTTCGGGGAAGGTGAGGGTACCTTTCTTCCAGTCGATGTGAGGGTTTTCTTTCCGGAGCCAAGGTAGTCCTAGGATTACTGATTCTTTTCCTAGACCGGTTACCAAGTACTTCCCCTTTGTCTGCGTATCTCCGACGGTTAATCGGGTTGTGGTGGAGTGGGTCGTGCCTTCTTTGTTCAGGGTGCCGTCGGCATTCCAGGTTTTGATCGGTTTCGATAGGGGTGTCATTCGTAGTCCGCGGCTGCGCGCGAAGTCTCGATCAATAAATGTTTCTGCAGCTCCTGAGTCGAGGAGTGCTTCTGTTTCGACGATTCCGGTTTCCGTTCCTAGCTTAATAGGGATGCGTATAGATTGTTTGCCCATATTAGCTACTAGTACAGAGGAAACCGATAACTCAGCGGGGTCTGACGTCGTTCCAGTCCGCTTCTTTAAAAACCCTTGTCTTCAAGGATGGCGAGGGCCTTCTCTCTCTCTTCTTCGTCTAATTCTGCCATCATGGAGCGGAGATTCTTGTAGACCCCTTCACCAGTCTTCTTCTGCCAGGGTTTCGGAGTGGACGTGGTGGCGACGGTCCCGTCTTTTCTGTGGTCTCCGGAGCGGTGTCCGGGTTTGTGGCAGATGAAACATAACCCCTTTCTCATGTGCTCCATGCGTTCGGAGTTGGACAGGCGGTTAAGATTGAGGGTGGGCTCGCGTTTGACGATGGTGGTGGAAGACGTGGGGTAGGCGGCGCGTAATTTTCCCGTGATAGCGCATGCTCTCTTCCACTGCCCATCGTACTTTGTGGCGGCTTTCATCATGTTTTCGAGGGTGGTTGGGACTGTTTCCATGTTGTAGATTTTCTCTACGAGTTTGGGGTTTAGTCCATCAACGAAATATTCAATGAGGGAGATATCTTCGTTTATCCCAGTCCTTCCTTTCAAGATTCTGAACTGCGAGATGTAATCTTCGATATCCCCAGTCTGTTTCAGGGTTTTGAGCCCGTGTCGTGCGTCTCCGGCGTCATCGATCGGTGAGAACGCATTTCTGATTTCTGTTTTGAAGGCTTCCCAGGTCCCCCATGGGGTGGTCTGTACTCCCTTCGCTTCTGCCCATCCTGCTGCCGTTCCTCCATTCATAAAAGAAAGGGCAAAGATGATTTTCTTATCGTCGGTGTCATAGACGTCGGGGTTCGCCCTCAAATAGAGCGAGACTTGTGAGAGGAACTTGCCGGTTTTGGTTCGCTCTCCGTGGAAGTCAGTGGGCGCGCGAAGCTTAATTTCTTTAGGGTTCTGTGTGGCCATGTCGATAAATGGGTCGGGGTGTTCTTCGTCTGATTCTGAGTCGGACGATTCAAATTCTTCGTTCTCGAGGTAACGAGACGGTTCAGTGGCGGTTCTCTGGCTAAACCAGCGTTCTGTGGGTTCGGAGTAACGTACTAATCGTCCCTTGTGTCGATGCCACAAGGAGTCGGGTTCAGGGGTAGCACCACGAGGTGGGCGGTCAGGGGTTTGTCGGTTCGATCGTCGGGATAAAGCGTCTGCTCTTGAGGAAGAGGACGTTGTGGATCAGCTTGACCTTTTGTTAAGGCGAGAGCCTCAACTACTCAGTACAAGTATCGAGTTCGTTAACAACGAGGCTTTCGTTGCTAAGTTAAATCACGCTAAGTCAGAGGCTTTCTGACTTAGGTCGAGTGGCGCGTTCGAGAGCAGTGTAAGGCTGTTAATTGCCTAGGTCAAGCTGAGGAGCCTTGACCGTAAACTACTACAGTTTATATAGCTACAAGTATCTAGCTAATCGTCTAATAGTATGCGAACACGTACTATCTGCTGCGTGCGCAGCGATATAGCTGTTATACTACGGAAGGCTATGTCTACTGTACAGTAAGCGGCTGCGCTTGTTGCTGCGCTACAAACATAAGTATCTAATGGGCGCTGCCCGTCGAGTCAGTATCTGCTAAGTATCAGGAAAGGAAACGGAGAAAAGAGAATGAGCATAAGGAAATTGTAACACCTATACCCAAAGGCAAGATGATGGCTCCCTCAAGGCAAGCAACAACAAACAAAGAAAAGTCTAGTAGTCACAAGGCGGTCACACCAGTAATAGGTGGATAACATGAGAGAACACAACTAGTGTCTCTAGGCATTTTATTTGAATATATATACTACTATACATGAGGTAACCATGTGTTGGCTGTGGCCATGCTTAGGGCATGAGTTGTCAGCGGGCGCAGCATCCCATGCCTACAGCATGAGGTGTGCAGTTACATGTGCCTACCATGAGTTTGATTGTGCCATGTGTCAGCCATGTGTTGTACCATGTGTTGTACCATGTGTTGTACCTACCCTTAGCCATGTGCTCGATCATAAGGACCTTACACTTACTGCATGTACATAAAAGTGTCATCATCACCAAACAGTGAAAATAATAGTATTAATTGTCTTGGAAAATTGTACTCCTGACATCACCCCCTCTTTAAGGCTTGGATTCCAGACAAGAAATTAATCCCTCTGGGGTCTTGGTGAAGTTTTTGTATGGGCAGAATTGAAGATGCGCCAAGGATTGGAGGCAGCATGGGGCGGCGGGGTGTGAGCGGTGAAAGGACGCAATTACATCCGCTGCATGTTCCAGGTTGTCAGCTGGCTCCCAGGTGTTGTTTTCCTTGGTATAGCCCTGCCACTTAACCAGGTACTGCAACTGGTTATGATGCATCTGTGAATCCAGTACCTCTTCCATGTGGTACTCTAACTCTCCATCTATCTCTACTGGGGGCGGTGCTTTGGCTCATTGTTCTGGGACTGAGGAAGCCTGGTGAGGGCGTGTCTGTGAGACATTGATGACTGGATGAATCTTAATTGATCTCGGTAATTTGAGTTGGACAGCGTTCTGTGACATCAAGTCTGTGATGGGGAAGGGGCCGAGGTGTTTCTTTGCCAGCTTGCATGATGGTCTGTTCAACTGCAAGTCCTCAAGTTCTAACCAGACCTTTTGGCCAACTTGGTATTGTGGCGCATCTCCTCTAACCTGATCTTCATAGCGCTTCATATCATCTCATGCCTTTGTCAACGCGGCCTCTGCTTCCTTGTGTACTCTCTTCATTTGCTCAGCAAAGTCTTCCACCGCTTCCACTTTTCCTTCTTGTCAAGGCTCAAATCCCATCCGGGGGTTGTAGCCATAATTAGCATAGAATGGCGAGGTCTGGAGGGCCAAGTGAATGCAATTGTTGTACACAAACTCCCCAAGCACTATCCATTCCGGCCAATTGTCTTGTGTTACGATTTCCCTTATGTTCATTCTCTTTTACTCCGTTTCCTTTTTGATACTTAGCAAATACTGACTTGATGGGCAGCACCCATTAGATACCTTTGTTTGTAGCACAGCAACAAGCGCAGCCGCTTACTTTACAGTAGACATAGCCTTCCGTAGTATAACAGCTATATCGCTGCGCGCGCAGCAAGTAGTACGTGTTCACATACTATTAGACGATTAGCTAGATACCTGTAGCTATATAAACTGTAGTAGTTTACGGTCAAGGCTCCTTAGCTTGACCTAGGCAATCTTACCTTAACTGCTCATTGACGAACTTGACCTAAGCGGAAAGCCTCCGTCTTAGCGTGATTAAACTTAGCGACGAAAGCCTCGTCATTAACGAACTCGATAACTTGTACTTAGTAGTTGAGGCTCTGCCTTAACAAAAGGTCAAGCTAATCCACAACGTCCTCTTCCTCAAGAGCAGACACTTTATCTCAACGATCAAACCGACAAACCCCTGACCACCCACCTCGTGGTGCCACCCCTGAACTTGTGGCATCGACACAAGGGACAATTAGTACGTTACTCTGAACCCACAGAATGCTGGTTTAGCCAGAGAACCGCCACTGAACCTTCTCGATATCTTGAGAACGAAGAATTCGAATCATCCGACTCAGAACCGGATCTTGACAAAGAACACCCTGACCCATTTATCGACATGGCCACACAGAACCCTAAAGAAATTAAGCTTTGCGCGCCCACCGACTTCCACGGAGAACGAACCAAAACTGGCAAGTTCCTCTCACAAGTCTCGCTCTACTTGAGGGCGAACCCTGACATCTATGACACCGACAACAAGAAGATCATCTTCGCCCTCTCTTTTATGAATGGAGGAACTGCAGCAGGTTGGGCAGAAGCGAAGGGAGTACAGACCACCCCATGGGGGACCTGGGAAGCCTTCAAAACAGAAATCAGAAATGCGTTCTCACCAATCGACGACGCCGGAGATGCACGCCACGGGCTCAAAACCCTGAAACAGACTGGAGATGTTGAAGACTACATCTCGCAGTTTAGAATCCTGAAAGGGAGGGCTGGGATAAACGAAGATGTTTCTCTCATCGAATATTTCATTGATGGACTGAACCCCAAGCTCGTAGAGAAAATCTACAACATGGAGACAGTCCCAGTCACCCTCGAAAACATGATGAAAGCCACCGCGAAGTACGATGGGCAGTGGAAGAGAGCACGCGCCATCACGGGGAAATTACGTGCCACCTACCCCGCACCTTCCACCACCACCATCAAATGCGAACCCGGCTTCGATCTTAACCACCTGTCCAACTCCGAGCGCATGGAACACATGAGAAAGGGGTTATGCTTCATCTGTCACAAGCCCGGACACTGCTCCGGAGATCACAGAAAATATGGGACCGTCGCCACCACGTCCGCTCCGAAACCCTGGCAGAAGAAGACTGGCGAAGGGGTCTACAAGAATCTCCGCCCCATGATGGCAGAGTTAGACAAAGAAGAGAGGGAGAAGGCCCTCGCCATCCTTGAAGACAAGGGTTTTTAAAGAAGCGGACTGGAACAACGTCAGACCCTGCTGAGTTATTGGTTTCCTCTGTACTAGTAGCTAATATGGGCAAACAATCTATGCGTATCCCTGTTAAGCTAGGAACGGAAACCGGAATCGTCGAAACAGAAGCACTCCTTGACTCAGGAGCTGCAGAAACATTCATTGATCGAGACTTCGCGCACAGCCGCAGACTACGAATGACACCCTTACCGAAACCGATCAAAACCTGGAATGCCGACAGCACCCTGAATAAAGAAGGCATGACCCACTCCACTACGGCCCGATTAACCATCGGAGATACGCAGACAAAGGGGAAGTATTTGGTAACTGGTCTAGGGAAGGAATCAGTAATCCTCGGACTACCCTGGCTCCAGAAAGAGAACCCTCACATCGACTGGAAGAAAGGCACCCTCACCTTCCCCGAAGAACGGCTCACTCACATTAGAAGGATTGTGGCCAAAACCAGGGAAATAATGGGCAAAACGGCATTCGGACAACAGATCATGGACAAAGTACAGGAAGAAGAACATGTCATCACTTCCTGCATCACCCCTGAACCGGAAGAAAAACCGATCATGGAACAAACCCTAAACCCTCCTAAAGAAGACATCCCGCTCCGAGACGAGACTCTACCCAAAAACGAGGACCTCATCATCACTTATGTCAAAGGAGAACCGGTCTTAGGAATCTTCGATCCCAACAACGTCACCGAACCACCCCTCACCAAAGAGTACGAAACACCAAGATACTCCTACTCCAGAAAAACGACTAGGATATCAAGGATCATCTCTTCGTTGACTACCCCAAGATTTTGCTTCGGACAAGGGATTTGGATAAGAGCGAAGACTACAAACGGGTCTTCGAGAAAGCCGCTTCCGAACAATTCCCTGAATCCAAACCATGGGACCATGCCATTGATCTGAAAGACGATTTTGTACCAAAAGACTGCAAGGTCTACCCACTGTCACCCACCGAACAAACCAAGATGGACAACTTTCTTGAAGAAAACCTCAAGAAAGGCTACATCCGCCTGTCGAAATCCCCAATGGCCTCCCCCTTTTTCTTTCGTCGCGAAGAAGGACTCAGAAACCCTCTGACCATGTCAAGATTATTGCTACCTGAACAATGGAATGGTTAAGAACACTTACCCCCTTCCACTAGTCAGCGATCTTCTCGACAAACTCAAAGGAGCGTGATGGTTCACGAAACTCGACATTAGATGGGGATACCACAACATTCGGATTAAAGAGGGTGACCAATGGAAAGCAGCCTTCAAAACGAATAAAGGGTTATTCGAACCAACGGTGATGTTCTTCGGATTATGCAACTCCCCCGCTACGTTCCAAGCAATGATGAACAAGATTTTCAAGGACATGATTGACAAAGGATGGATAGTCATTTACATGGATGACATCCTCATCTTCTCAAAAGATCTCAAAGAACATCAGGAACGGACTAGACGGGTTCTGCAACGACTTGAAGAACACGACTTGTACTTGAAATCGGAAAAGTGCAAGTTCGACGTGCAAGAAGTCGAATTCCTTGGCTTGATTGTCAAACCGGATCAAATATTAATGGATCTGACAAAACTAGCAGGAATCAAAGACTGGCCGGCACCGACTAACATCAAAGGAGTATGATCCTTTTTAGGCTTCGGAAACTTTTATTGAAGATTCATTGGGAGATTCGCAGTCTTTTGACGTGCTAAAAGCCAAATTTGCACAGGCACCAATCTTACAGATGCCAAACCCGGAGCGACCCTTCACCATTGAATCCGACGCCTCGAAATTCGCTACCGGCGCTGTATTACGACAACAGGGAACAGATGGAGAATGGCACCCTTGTGGTTACATTTCCCATTCCCTCGACACGACACAGCAGAACTACGAGATCTATGATCGAGAACTCCTCAGGATCATACGTGCCCTAGAAACGTGGAGACACTACCTCCAAGGAAGCCCACACCCCATCACGATCTTGTCCGATCACAAGAACCTGACTTTCTTCAGGACCGCTCAGAAGCTGAACCGAAGACAGGCCCGGTGGAGTCTGTTCTTATCAGAATTTGAGCTAAAATTACTACACATTCCTGGATCGCAGATGATGCAGTCCAATGCCCTTTCTCGACAAGAAGACTGGGGCAAAGGAATAGAAAACGACAATGAAAACATCACACTCCTCCCAGAGAACGTCTTTGTCAATGTCATCGATACAGAAATGCAAACGGCCCTCATTCAAGCAACTATGAAAGACGAACTAGTTGCCAATGCGATCAAGGCACTGAAAACCAACGGAACACCCCCGATCAGGTCCGATCTGGCTGATTGGGAAGTAAAAGATAATATCCTATTCTTTAAAAACCGTTGCTACGTGCCGCCGAACGCTGATCTATGGAAACGAATCATTGAACAGTATCACAACTCGTTACCTTCCGGACATCCAGGACAGTACCAAACAATCGAACTCAATCCATGAGACTACTGGTGGCCGGGAATGACAACGCTAATCAAGAAATGGGTAGAAGGCTGCGCAAAATGTCAACAGATGAAGGTCAACACACATCCAACGACACCGCCTCTGACGCCAATCAAAAGCACGGTGACACAACCATTTACGCTAGTCACAACCAACTTTATCACGGATTTACCCATTTCGAACGGATTCGATTCAATCATGGTTGTGGTAGACCATGGTCTTATGAAGGGGGTAATTTTAATCCCTTGCAACAAGACGATTGATGCATTAGGGGCAGCGGATGCGTATTTGAAAAACGTCTACACCAGATTCAGACTACTGGACAGGATTATTTCCGATCAAGACCCTCGATTCTCATCGAAGCTCTATCAAGAGCTCGGAAAACTCCTTGGGATCAAACTGTCGATGAGTACCGCATTTTATCCTCAGACTGATGGAGAAACAGAACGGGTAAACCAAGAGGTCGAGGTCTATCTTCGAATGTTCTGCACCAACAACCCTGAAACGTGGAGGCAACTCCTGTCCACAGCAGAATTCACACACAATCAAAGGACGCACTCAGCGGTGAAACATTCCCCATTCTATCTAATGATGGGCTATGAACCTAGGGCTATACCGGTGGCATATCAGAAGAGTGACGTGCCCGCAGCTGAACTACGTTTCATTCAGTTATTAAAAGCACGAACAGAAGCGTTGGCAGCACACGAACTGGCTCGACAAGTCATGGCGGAACGGGTCATGAGAAAGTTCTCCCCATTTGAGAAAGGACAGAAGGTCTGGTTGGACTTGCGGAACCTAAAACTGACAGACGTCACAAGGAAGATCTCCCCAAAAAGAGAAGGACCCTTCCCTATTAAGGAGGTACTGTCGCCACTCTCTTACAAACTGAAGCTTCCTCATCAGTGGAGAATCCACCCGGTGTTCCATGCCGCCCTCCTGACCCCTTATCGCGAGACGGACGCTCATGGGCCTAATTACCTGAGGCCACCACCTGACCTCATCGGCGGACAAGAGGAACACGAAGTCGAGGCGATCATTGCGCATAGGAAGCGTGGACGAGGACATGTGTTCTTGGTGAAGTGGCTAGGTTACCCCACCTCAGAAAACACTTGGGAACTTACAGACAATTTGGGAAATGCTGCAGACCTCCTTAAGGCATATAAGGAGAAGAAACACCTCTGAAAACCGACCAGCAAACCAAACCGCAACCATCACCTTGAACAACCTGTCTATTATGTCTACCTCGATCCCTGCCGGCGCTCGACCTCTCCCCATTCCTCCCCCTCTTGCCCAGTCCATTCACGACTACCTCTCTGACCCCGCAAACCGGGCTACACTCATCCGTGACCTTTTGAACGATGACCTCGAAGAACCCCTCCGACAATACGACCTTCTTCTCAAGAATATCGTTAACCTGAATTGCTTAGCCCACAGCATGTTGTGCCAGATGCTAGAGAAAGGATTAGAATCCGCAGTCAGCGACTACAGAAATCGGTAGGACCCTCCTGTTCCATCCACCAGCCGCCCCCGACCCAGAATAGGAAAGAAATCCGCCAGTCACTCCGCCGGTTCATCCCGCTCTCGAAACGAACCATTCCCTTCTGGATCTGTGACCTCTCCCGCTCACAGACTGTCAGCCCGCGAAGTGTCTGGCAGTGCGTATCAGCCTTCACATAGCCCGCCCCGAAACCGCACCCCTCTCGTCTGTCCATTGATGCGACTCTCTGCCACCCAGCCTAGCTCGGAAGTGCCGCCGCATATGCGTGGAGAATATTGCTTCAAATGCAAGGGACAGGGGCATTTTGCCTCTTATTGCAACCTCTACCAATGTTCTCACTGCAGGAAGAGAGGACCGGGTCATTACTCACGAGACTGTGAATCGAACCCAAACCGACCCCCTCCCAGAAAGGTTGGGGGGCCCACCAGCTGGTGGGTACCGTCCCATGCGTGGGGCGGCTAAGTGAGGAGGGGCTGTACTCGGGCAACCAAGGGGCTCCGAACCCCATCAGGCCTTATGGCTGGCGGGTTGGTCGACCTGCGGGAAGGCCTGCAATCCTCATTCCTGGCTGGCATGTCAGTGGGCGCGCACGAGTAATAGGGGCCGTGCGGGGGCCGCGCAGGGGTAGGGGGCTGGGTGGGTTAGTATGTGCCGTTGGGAGTACCGGCGAGCTGGTTCAGGGAGGCGCCTGAGCGCCCTCGGCCTGTAGTCCGGCCATGTGCGCTACCCGGGCAGGCAGCACATGGGCCTTCACGCACTCAAGTGCAAATCGGGGCTGTAGTCTCCCCTCAAACTTACATTGTATACCCGCCATCTCATGTAGTAGATAGCCGTGGACTGCGTCCATGCACCACGTTAAATATTGTTGAACAAAAAAAAAAAAAAAAAAAGCATCTTGCTCAGGCTGGGTTCTGGAGCATCCTCGAGCCTCAGGTCATCTAAGTCTTGGAGGTCGCTCATGGTGATTGGTGTAGGGAGTGGTAAGGATGAAAGGGGTGTTGGGGGCGGAGAGCGTGTTGTGATGGTGGGATCGGAAAAGACAATAGTCTCTTGCTATGGGTGCACAACCCTGTCTTGCAGCTTAGAGGTTTGAGGAGCGTGTAAGGTCGAACTCTCTTGCATGATGGTAGTGCTGTGGTCAACCATGCTATGTACGCACACTCAGAACAGTCAGGTGGGGTCCCATGACAGTCTGTGTCAAGTGGAGTTCAGTCCGCTTGAGGGGTGGTTCAATGGTGCTAACACCAGAGGAACAGCACTAAGACTGTTCAATGGGTAAACCCAGAAGAACGGGGAGTGAGGGGTTGGGGGAGAATGTTTGTTTAGTGAGGCAAACAGGGAATTGGGATCATACCTTGACAATGGCAGCACGATTGTGCACATTGTCTCAAGCAAACCCGAAGGTAAAAAGATGTTGAGAATGAGAGAGGGAGGAGAGGGAGGGGTCATCAAAGAGAGTTGTGTTCTTCTGTCAGGATGTCACCTATACCCAAAGGCAAGATGATGGCTCCCTCAAGGCAAACAATAACAAACAAAGAAAAGTCTAGTAGTCACAAGGCGGTCACACCAGTAATAGGTGGATAACATGAGAGAACACAACTAGTGTCTCTAGGCATTTTATTTGAATATATATACTACTATACATGAGGTAACCATGTGTTGGCTGTGGCCATGCTTAGGGCATGAGTTGTCAGCGGGCGCAGCATCCCATGCCTACAGCATGAGGTGTGCAGTTACATGTGCCTACCATGAATTCGATCGTGCCGCGTGTCGGCCATGTGTTGTACCATGTGTTGTACCTACCCTTAGCCATGTGCTTGATCATAAGGACCTTATGCTTACTTCATGTACATAAAAGTGTCATCATCACCAAACAGTGAAAATAATAGTATTAATTGTCTTGGAAAATTGTACTCCTGACACTTAGTATTAATATTTACTATAATAATTTTATAATTCTACATTTTTGACAAGAGGGGACAAGCCCAGGGAATCAAAAGCCCGAAATATAGAGGCCTTGTATACCCCTAGTGAGTTTGCACCAATTTGCTTGCTAGGGCCATCTTTTCAGGGCCATTTTTGGCAGTTTGATAGATGCCATCTTTTTTTTTTTTTTTTGACAGTTTCCATCTTTTTTTGATGAATTATTTTCCACTACTAAACACACAATGATGTTGTAGACTTCAAACCCCCCACATCCCTCACACCACCACCACTGTTAACGATCAGATCTCTTCTTGACTTGTTACCGCCACCTTGTACCGTGGGAACGCTCCTCACACTGCCTGGCACAGCGCCCAGCAGTCCATCCCCTGGCCTGATCTTTGATCAGACCAGCCTATCTCACTCTCCAGGGGTCGTTTGGGAGCTATCCCAACCCCCCTGATGATTGGCTTTACCGATCTCCACGGATCGTCCGCGGATGTCCACTGGGTGGGCATTCTACTGTCCGCCACTTTACTCTACCTGGGCTCGAGGATCCTGGGCTCTGGGGTGGGGCACCTTCCACCATCGGTGGGGGGGTTCGACGGTGAATCAACACTGCCGGCTTAGGCTGGGGGTCCCGCTCTGGGGTTGGGGGGAGAACGCTTGGGTAGGGGGGGCGCTCATTTTGAGGTTTTCAGATCCCTGGAGAGGATCTAGGGATTTGGTGCATTTGCTACATCTTCCTTTCGATGTTTAAGCTACTCTACGGCTACAGGATACTGCTCACCTCTTCTGGGTGGGTCCTCGCTCCGCACTTGGGGTATGCACGCCGGCGCGGCCCTCCTCCTTCTCCCTTTTGGGCGCTTACACTCTATGTGTGCGCTCATGGGATTTACCTGCTCACTAGGACTGCGGCGGGGCTGGCGCTCCCCGCTGCCGACAGGAGATCGAGCATCTCCCACTGCCCGCCTGTGGTCAGGGGGCAGCGGATTATCTACGATCGCCAAGATCGGACAGTGGAGGGCAGGGGGAATCGCTCCTCCAGCACCACTATTACTGGGCCCATGACGCATAGCGCCAGGGGCCGCACTACACAGCAATGGGCGCGTACCGCGCACCAGCCGTTTTCTGGGCTGCCATCCCTCCGCGATGGCCCCCTAAGTGGCCCCTTCCACTACAGCCCCGCCCTCTGTTTTTATGAGGGCCGTGCCATGTCTGAGGTGCGCCATCGTCCACGATGGCGGCACAACTGATCCTTCACTTCGAGGCTGGGGCTGGCTGCGGCTGTCCCCAGTCCGTGCGGTCAGGCATCCCGCCCTCTAAATAGGGGCGGGACCCTTCACACACTCTGCCGCTATGGGTAGAGTGTTCCTGGGACTCGTCCCGGGCTTGTTTGGATGAGCAGGAGAAGTGGGTCGTTACCAACCACCACCCTCTTCCCCCTGCTTGCCCACCTTTACCGGCGTCGTTTGGGCCGTACACGGTCACAGCCAGGTGCTTTCATGGGACAGTGACAGCACTGCACCCATGGTCCGCTGCTCACGGGCAGCGGTCACCATTCCTTCTCCGGACGGGGAAACGGTTAACCTCCGGGCCCTTGTGGTCTGGGGGCTTACGGTGAATTAACACCGCTCACCGGCTTCGGCTGCGCGTGGGGGGACCGTGGCAACCACTGGGGGGGGAGTTTTCTGGTTCACGGGCCGCATAGATGCGGCGGACCTTCACGCCCCTGTGGGCATTATCCGTGGTCTCACCTGTCCACCTTAGCGGCTACCAAAAGAGAAAGGGGTTTCACACTGGCGGGGGTTAGAGTACGGTTGAATCGTAGTGTACTAGATTGTATTTTACCTCAGGCCCGCGGACTGCGATCGTGCACCGCGTTATAAATTGTTGAACCAAAAAAAAAAAAAAAAAAAAAAAAAAAAAACCACTGTTAACGATGCCACTGCCCCCTTGATGCCATGGCCAACTGACCTCATGGCCTCTCCCCTCCCACTCTGGCAACCCCCCCCTCAACGCTGGACGCTCTCTTGACCTCGCAACCCCCCTCCCACTTTGGCAACCCCCCCTCAATGCCAGATGCTTTCTTGACCTTGCAACCTCCCCCCTCCCACTTTGGCAACCCCCCCTCAATGCCGGATGTTCTCTTGACCTCGTGACCTCCCCCCTCCCACTTTGGCAACCCCCCCTCAACCCTGGACCCCCTTTGACCTCATGGCCTCCCCCCATGTCGCATGATCATGCCCAGATGATGCTTTTGTTATTTTTTTTTGTCTTGTCAACAACACCAGTGCTGCCCCCCTGTCTTGCATGTGGGCATGCAGAATTATATATCTACTTAGAATACATAGACCTGTAAATGGCCGGTCCCAACTGCAAGGTGACTGGTTATAACTGGTCACAAACTGGTCCTCTTAGTGACCAGTTGTGACTGGTCCATAAACTGATGTATAACCAACTGTAACCAGTCCTGCAAGGTCCGGTTACAGTCCCTTTGTAAAATAGAAATTTTATAACTGGTTACAGTCCTGGTTACTGCCAGAAAAAGGCAAAAAATCGGACCGGACCTTGAAACACTACTTGTCTGCTGTCTTCTCTCCTTGCACCATGGTCATTATTTGAAGCACCTTGGTGTCCTGCATGTTGGGGTCCCCAAATGGTGTTTAAAAGTCTGGTCTGGTCCTATAATATTCAATATTTTTGAGAACCACAACCAGTTTTGACCAGTCTTACAACTAATATACCAACTATTTATGTAACTAAAATATATACAGAAAAATAAAGCAGACAAAAAAGGAAGTCCACCCATGAGCAGTGGCTTGCAGGGCTGGACATAGCCATCATCATCTCAGGCCATCATCATCATCATCATTGTTGTTGTTGTCATTGTGGTGTCATTGTCATTGTCCTTGTTGTCCTTGTTGTCTCAAGGTGTCATTGTTGTCATTGTGGTGTTGTTATCATTGTCATCATTGCAGTGTCATGGTCATTCCAGTCACATTGTTGTCATCATCCCCAGCTGTCATCATCCATCACCATGTATCATTGTCATCCACCATTGTCAGCACTGCCATCTAACATAACCACCCTGTGAGCAGAGGCTCGCAGTGGCAATTGTTGGCATAAATATAGTACCTAATAACAAAAACAAAAGCATTAGTTAAAACTTGCTAAAATAAATTTAGAACATCAGTTAAAGAATACAAAAGTGAAAGAAAAAAATACCAGAGGGCCCCAATGACAGATGCATCATTGGGGCCCATGGGTGACATGGTGGTGGTGTTGTGAGGGAAGCCATGTTGAGGGGGGAAGAACAACCAGTTGTTGTGGGATGTTTGTATGGGATCAAAAGTTGGTGTTCTATCAGAAAAACAAAAAAAAGGATGGCATCTGTCAAAAATTACCATGCACTATGGGATCCACATGGTAGGAAAACCATCTCATTTCATACCTTTAAATAGTGTAAAATGATATATTTATACCATAGTTTTCATGTATTGATAACCCCAAAGAGTACATTACACTCCCCCACATATTCCAGCTGGAATTTCTGGAATTTGTCCAGAATTTCCAGATTCCGGGTGTACTTTTTTTTAGTGATCTTCTCACTGTAGAGGATAATTCTGGGTCAATTATTTGAACTGGAATTTCTGGAATTTAGCTGAACCAGGAAAAACTGAACTAACCAAACTAACTGGACACATGTCACATGGTCACAATTGCCACCATGATGCATCATGACTGCCAGCTCAAATGTTGCCACCCACCATAATGATGACAGCTAGTGCTTGAAGATCCAGTCATGCAGACCGGAAAATAACCAAGACTGAACTGAACCATAACTGATGGAATGGGACCTGCAGTCACAGTCCTGGTGGTTACAGCACCAGTTTGGTCTGCAGTTCACTGGTCTTGGGACAAACAGCAAAACCAGCTGAGACCAGTTAGAACTGGTCTTGAACTGAACCCTTAGTGCTAATGCTATCTACAGGCCCCAGTGCCCAGACAAGTGCTGCAGACCATTTTATATACTCATTTACTACTATGGATAGGTACCAATAGATAAGGTTATTTTACACTTAAATTAGGGGGGAAGAACACCCCAAAGAAAGAGGGGCTTGTGGAAGCAGCATATTATATACTGTCTGATGTTTACTACTATTTGGTGTCAGTAAATGAATAACGCATCATGTTGTGTTCATGTTCATTTGCTGACACCAAATAGTAGTGAACATCAACCAGTATATAATATGCTGCTTCCACAAGCCCCTCTTTCTTTGGGGTGTCGGTTCCCCCCTGATTTAAGTGTAAAATAACTTTAAATAAGTCTATTAGTACCTATCAATAGTAGTAAATAAGTATATAAGATGGTCTGTGGTGCTTGTCTGGGCACTGGGGCCTGTACTTATATATTACACTGGTAACTTGTAAGTAGAAAATATATTAGTTACATAAAATAGCTAGTATACAGTCATAGAACCGGTCAAAACCAGTCAAGAACCACAACCGAACTGCTCTGAACCTGTTCTGAGCAGTTCAATTGTGGTTCTGTCAAATAATGGAAATTATGGGACCAGTTTTGGTCCTGGTCCTGCCTTGAGGAGGGCAAAAACAGGGACTGGACTGGACTTTTAAGCACTAATGATGGCCTCCCCCCTGCCCCCCCTCCCCCTCCCCCTCCCTCCCTCTAGCACAACATGGGGGCCTATATTTTAATTTAAGTTCTATTTCATCTTGATTTAAAGCTAATCAAATATATATTTTTTCTCTTTCAGTTTTGTGTATGCAACAATGTGCCACCCCTCCCCCCCACTTAGCTGGGAGGTGGGGGGCTTCATAGGGACCTGCCATGTCACACCAGTGCCACCTCCCTTCTGACCAAGCACCCACTGCTGCCACCATGACAGGACTGAGGGGGATGCACTAGGAGGGAGGGGGACATGCTGGGAGGGAGGGGGATGGGTGGGGGGAAGGGACACATTGAGGTACAGGGGGACATGCCAGACATGACACCCAGCATCACAGAGCACCCCCACCACCAGGCATGGGGAAGGGGGGGACAGGGAAGGGGGGGACAGGGAAGGGGGGCAATGATGGCAATGCATGCCCCCCTCCACCCCTCCCCCCCTCCCTTTAATTTTATTTTGTATATATATTTTTTATTTATACTCTACTTTAATTATTATAGATACTACTCTGTCAGAGTGAGGGGATGCCCCAGATGCACGACCCCAAAGACGGAGCACCCCCCACCACTGCTGTGAGTGACTGCTTGCAGGGTGGAGGGGGGTGCAAGAGGCAAGGGTGACTCCTCAAAAATGAGTCTGGAATTTCTGGACTTGAGCAGAATTTCCAGACTCGATTGTAATTTCTGGAATATGTGGAGGAGTGTAAATTATAGCCCCAAAAATGGAATAAGTTTCATCAGGAGTTGGAATGAAAATCTACCTCTAAGAGAAGTGAAACAGAGGTTTTAATCTACATGTAAGGGATGAGTCAATTGGATGAATTCCTCCCACAGTTTTTCCTCAGTTCATCCCACACCAAATTCTTCCCATGGGATGGGTTTCATCTTTATATGGGCAAAAATAACACCCCTTTACCCAGGTTGAATTTCACCCCTTTTTTGAACTGGATTTCAGATAGATTTTCATCCATTTATAGAGTACTTTTCACAATGTTATTAGACTCCTAATAGTTGATTTTTCAAACCACTGAAGTACAAAATCTACTTGAAATAAGCAAAGAAAAAATACATACAGTCCAGCTTGGCACCCTTCATCCCCATCATGTCACATCACTTGGCCTGTACCTGCACTGTCCCATCCATGTCCCTTCCCATTGTGTCCCTGTTGCCTCCCTGCCTCTTGGCTTAGCCTTGTAGTCATGGTCATGGTCACTGTCCCATCTCCTGCACCATTGCTTCCCATCACTCATTGTGTCCTCCTCCCTTCATCACAAAGGGCCTCCTGTCATGTCCTAGGGGTTCCTAGCACACCCTTGTGTGTCCCATTGCTAGGACTGGGTCATGGGTTTGCAGTTGTTCATCATCTGCCCTTTCCCACTGACCCCTGTCTGTGAGACTCCCCCTCTCTTTGTCATTGCACCCACACTTCCACCCTGTGAGCAGTCACTTGTGGTAGTGGGGCAGGTGCTGGGTCCCATGCAAGTGGGCAGCAGCAGTGGTGGTAGTATTCTGTGGGCTCTTGTCATTGTCATCATTGTGGGGGCACCAGGGGTTGTATTAGCACCCACAAGCCCCCCCTGCAAGCAGTGGCTCACAGTGGCAGGGAGTGGGTGCTCATTGTGTGAGGGGTTGGTTGGCATAGACTGTCATGTGTTCAGCACCCATTGTTAATAGTAAGTTACAATCTAAAACAACTTTGTTAGTTGATCAAAACATGAAAAAATCAAAAAAAAAAAAAGAAGATACCCAGGGCCCAAACAACAGGTGCATCATTTGAACCCATGCCCAAAATGGGCTATTTGCAGTCACTAACTAATTAATGAATTAGTTGAGAAAAAGAAAAAAAAACTACCTGGAGCCCAGATGACATCTGTTTTTTTTGTTTTTTTTTTTTGTTCAACAATATTTAACGTGGTGCACGGACGCAGTCCACAGCTATCTACTACATGAGACGGTGGGTATATGATGTAAGTTGAGGGGGAAACTACAGCCCCGATAGTGCGCAGAGGTGCGTGAAGGCCGGCGCACCCTAGGGTTAGGGTTGTTGTGCCTGGCCAGACTACAGGCCGAGGGCACTCGGGCGCCTCCCCAAACCAGCTCGCCGGTACTCCCAACAGTGTGTACTAACACTCTCAGTGTCCTACCCCCGCTAAGCCCCTGCACAGCCCCTATTAGTCGTGCGCGCTCACCGATGCACCGGCCAGGAATGAGGATTATAGGCCTTCCCGCAGGTCGACCAACCCGCCAGCCATAAGGCCCGATGGGGTCTGGAGCCCCTCAGTTGCCCGAGTACAGCCCCTCCTCGCTTAGCCGCCCCACGCATGGGATGGTACCCACCAGCTGGTGGGCCCCCCAACCTTGCCAGCGGCGAACCCGAGGTTCGGCATTACCGACAGAGACGTTGCAGGCTCAGAGACCAAGTGTGCGTTCGGCGGGCCATCAGGCTCACCAGGCCACCAGACGGGGGTCATACGCCCTGCGCGTAACCCTCATCCCAGGTCCCACCCTTCCGGCGGGGCAAAGGCGAACACACGCGGGTTTGCCTCGAGGAGCTCGACAAGGTCCACGATGAAACGCGGGCCTTGCTGGGGTTTCTTGCACTTCACGTGGGGGCACACGCGGAGCAGGTGATCTTGGTCCTGGAAGGGCCGGGGGGGGGCATGTGCAGTGAGTGTCCTCACTGGGAAAGAAGCGGTCGCGGTAGCTCCCAATGGGGGCATGCGCCGTGATGCACCGACAAAGTCGGGCCATCAATCTGCAGTCGTATGCAGTTTCTTTGAGCCAAGGCCCACAGCCAGAGGCGGTGGGCATTGCGGGGGTCTTCCGCTGGGCCCTTAGGTCCAGGAAGCTCCTCCCTCGATACTTGGGGTCCGTGAAGCAGGCCACCCAGTCTTTCTCTGCCATCTCCTTGAAGGAGGCAATCAGCCAGTTGCGAGTGGCTTTGGGGGAGATCCCCAGAGGCAGTCGAAGTGACGTTGCGACATCATGTGCTTGCTTGTGAACCGCCCACTCCGCCTTGGAGGGAACGAACCACAGGTGGATTCGGCGGTCCTGGCCTAAAGTGAACCAGGGACGTAGAAGACGGCACAGCCGAAGGGTGTGCTGTTGACCCCCCGTTGGGGAGCAGTCTACCCACGCATCAGCCAGTGCAAGGGCGTCCAAAAATACCACTACCTTTTTGCATCCAGCAGCCACAGCTGCGGACACTCCAAGGTGGAGGGCGCGATGTTCGGAGTTGGTCGCTGAGGCGCGGCCGAGGAACGTGGTAGCACGGCAGACCTCTTGGTTCCCGCGGAACACAAGGGTGGCCGCCGCAGCCTGGTGGGCTGTCTTGGGTACAGACCCGTCACACCCTACAATGAGACACTCCGGATCGTTTCTGGCCTCAGCCAGAACGCGGTCCAGACGGTCGGGGTATTCTTTGCGTTCGTCCGTCCCTTTAGGGGGCAGGCGGTGGAGGGAGATTCTGTCCAAAAACAGATCAATCAGACGATCTCCGGGTTGGCTCTCAGGGCCGTAGGCCTCGAAAGGTTCATCGGAGAGTGAACAGATGGTCATCGCATCCGCTGCAGGGGACACGATCTTCCGGCGGGCGCTGGGCGGGAGGGCCTGAAGTCCCGGCAGATGCCGGGGGGCGTCTCCCACCAGGTCCCCTTCCAAGATGGCTCGGATGGGGTGGGTACGCGTCAAAGTAGCCGTCCGAAGACAGCTCTTGTCCGCCAAGTGGCGTAACACCTGCAGCATCGGCAACAGGGCTGCGAGACATTCCATCGCCCCCACGGGGGTCATACGGAAACAACCCGTGATCCAGCGGGCAGCGGTGTGCTGCATCTGGGACAGGGCCTTGACCATGCCTTTGGTACGGGTACCTCGGTAAAACCAGAGATGGAGCCCGTACGTCGCCACTGGGATGACGCAGGACCTGTAAAGAAGGCACTTATTCGCCGGGGAGAGTCCCCTGGACGAGTTGCCAAGCATGCGCATGGCGCTCACAGTTGTGAACGCCTTCGTCATGTAAAACCGGACGTGTTCCTTGAAGGACAGCTTCCGGTCAAAGAAAAAGCCCAAATATCGCCAAATCGGCTTGGGCTTGAGGGGGGTGGCCCCAGTGAAGGGGGCGACACCGAGGTCAATGGGGGGGTTGGGCGCCACCCGTGCTCTGGAGAAGTGGAAGACCTCGGATTTGGCGTGTTCCAACACTAGTCCGAGGGCCGTGAAAAGGCGGAACACTTCATTGTAAGCGTCCACAAGTTTGGGGAGGTTATCCTCTACCCGTTTAGATTGCGCGATGAGGGTGCCATTGTCGACGTACGAGATCAGGTCTGCCAGCGGCCGGGGGACGTGGGCGAAGAAGAGGCGCATTACAGGTGCAAATGTACAGCGCCGAGCAGACGGGGGACAAGGCCAAGCCCTGCCCCACCCCGACGTCGGCAGAGAACCTGCCCGAACTGTCGGTGTTCCATTTGTAGGTCGTGAAGCAGCCTACCAGGTAAGAGCGGAAGAAGTTCACCACGCATGGTGGGAACCCCGACTTCTCGATAATTGCCAGCAAAACCTGATGGTTTAGTGACGGGAAGAACTGAGCGATGTCGAAAGCGACAACACTTGTCTGTAGACCCTTTGTCCACCCCGCGTGGACGAGGTGGGTAAGATATATGCCAGCGTCCTCAGTGGAACGTTGGGCAACGCCTCCAAACTGGTTGGGGTGGAAGACGCCGTGTGCCACGCTGTCGAATTGGAGCCATCTAGACAGCAGCTTTTCGACCAATTTCCCGAGGGTGTTCAACAGCACAATAGGCCTGAACGATTTCGGGGTGGAGTAGTTCGGTTTTCCAGGCTTCGGTATGATGACCGAGGTGGATTCCTTAAAATGAGAGGGCCAGTGGCCCAGCATGACGCATGCTTCTGCGATGCGGACAAAAAGCTCGGCAATTTCGACGTTGCCGGCCCAGCGTTTAAGGAAGGACCACATAACGTGGTCCGGCCCCGGAGCAGAGCACGATGAACACGCCTTGAGGGCCTCCCGCAGTTCCAGCAGGGAGAAGGGAACCCATTCCTGGGGAGGGAGGGGGTTGTAGTCGTCAAGCACCGAGAGGTCTACTGGGCGGTCATTGGCCGCGTTGTAGGTACCATCCAGCACCGTCCAAAGCGTCTCCAGTGTGTTACAAGGGGCACCTCCATAGGAGATGGCCTCGCACAACGGGAGGTTGACCCAGGGCATCAAGTCCCAGGGTTGCTGATTGGTGAACGAGACTTCTTTGATGCACGCATCAAAGAACTCCCGCTTGGCGGCTTTGACAGCCTGCTTAAACATACTCCAGTCCTCAGGGTCCCGGGATTCCCGGTACTCCTCAAGGGCTGTGTGGCATTCGTCCGACCACCACTCCTTGGAGCAGCTGCAGATATCCTTAGACCGGGCATGGGTACGCCACGCCGCTGCAAACGCTTCTGAGATGGCTTGCACCACCTTGTCCACCTCTGCCAGTGAGTGGCCCATCCAGTTGGACAGGGCCGAAAGCCGGGTGGAGACGTCCTGTAAATAGGCCGTCTCCTTGTCAGAATCTGGAGCAATACCTTTCGTCCGCAGCGGCACACGGTAGAAGGGGGTCCGAAGATTAACCAGGAGGGGCGCGTGATCCGAGGATCCGCGGTGCTCCGGGAAGATTGTGTGCTCAGTGACTGCTTCGTCTACTGAGTTGATAAATAACAAGTCAATCACAGTGGGATTGAGCTCGTTGTTATAAGGGTAGTGGGTGGGCTTAGCCTCATCAGGACGGCAAAGCGACAACCCGAGGCGAGTGGTGGCCGCTAAGAGGCGGTCAGCATGGATGTTTGCCTGCGGCCCCTGGGGGTCCCAGAGGCGGTGACGGCAGTTAAAATCCCCTCCGATGAGGTGGAAGCGATGAGGCCAGGTTTCCGCCCCCTCAGAGAGGAGCCGAATTCCGGTGTGGTTTCTGTCTGAATAGACATTGGCGAGGAAAATGAGGTTGTTGCCCGCCCCTAGGGTAAAGACGATGACGTCACGATGATCGACAAGGTCCCGGCAGTAGCTGGGCCTCAAGGCTTGCAGCCGCTTGTCAAAGTAGACAGTGACTCGCGGAAATTCCCCGCGATCGTTCCTGGGGAACGGGGCGGCATCATTAGGAGCCGGGGCAGTATCTGTCCCAGCCTGTCGGACCATGCAGCCCCAGTTGGGGTGCATAGGGGCACCAATCACCGCCTCCCCATCCCTGGTTGCGGATGAGGGCGCATGCCTTATTAGGTTCCACGGTGGTTCCTGGATGAGCAAAATGTGAAACTCATCACTTTGCGACTCAAGTATCGTGTCAAGGAGTCCGTAATTTCTATTTACGTTTTGGCACATGACTTTTAAATACGTAATATCCCAGATATTACTCATTTACGTTCGCCCACCGCGTCCTGCGGGGAAGGGGTTAGACAAGAGGGTGCGGGCGGCGCGGTGCTCACGTACCTCGGCATACCGTTTCTTGATCCAGTCACCGTCGAAATGGTACTTCCAGAAATTGCAGCGACGGTCGTCGGCTGCATGTTCCTTGCGGCAATTGGGGCAGCGAGGTGGATGGGGGCATGGGGAGTTCTCCGGCGTGGGGGGGATCGGGGGCGTCGCCTTAGCATTGCCCTTGCAACAACCCGCCAAGGTGCGATGATGCTCCTTGCAGTGAGGGCCGCTGCAGATGGGGCAGCGGATTTGAGGGGCGCGGCAAGCGTTGGTCGGGTGACCCCACTTCCAGCACCGTTGGCATAGGGAGACGCCGGGATTGGCCCAGGCCTCACGGATAGGGCAAATGTACGGTCCAAACTGGACCGCCCGCTTGGAGAGCGCTTTCGCGCGTGCGCCGCTGACCGAGTCAGAGACATTCATATAAACCGAAGCAGTGTCGGACTGCTTGGAGTTTCGGACAATCCAGAGGGGAGTGTTAAGAACAACCAAGTCTTTGAGGCCAGACTTGGCGATGAAATTGAGCACCGACTCCACGGTGGTAGGGCGGTGGTCTTGGAAGAACGGCACGTCAATTATCTTCATATATGACATGGAGGATGGGAGTTCCGCAGTGACGCGGAGGTGGTCCCCGACGAACGCTGCAGCGATCGCCTGTCGGACAATGCAGAGGTCCTCAGCGGAGGCCACAGTGTCGGTGGCAATAGAGTACCCTCCATAGGCCAGAGAAACGATTCTGCCCGAAGGGTGGACCGGTGAAGGGATAGGGCCAGGCGGACCCGTTCGAGGATCTCATGGCTCTTGACAAGTACGACCGGGGGGGGGGGGCATGCCGCCCTCTCCCGGAATCACATGGACAATGGCAATGACCTGTCGTCGTGACGGGCCATGGACGGTGGACAAAGCTTTGGGCTTTGCCGCGGTGGGTTTGGCCTGCTGGTGCATCGCAGCCAGCCTGGCGGTGGGAAGCTCAGGGAACGCCTTGGCCATATGGACCAGGCCGTCCACTGACAAAGTAGGGACATGGCCGCCTTTAAAACGGGCGGCCTGAGCAAATGTGGGAGCCTGGGCAGGGCCAGGTCTAGCCGGGGGTGCTCTCTGCTGGGGGATAGCAGGGAGCGGATGCCCACCCTTAGGGCGGGAAGCGCGGGGGAGGCGATTGGCCAGCCCTCCTCTGCGCAGTGGTGGGGGAGCAGGACGCGCTGGAGCCACGAGGGGCATAGGCACGTCCTGGTTGGGAGCAGGGGTCGTCTCTCGGTCAAACGAGTCGACAAAGGAGTCGAAGGACATGGACTGGAGGGGGTCCATGACCGGGGCCAAGGGTACTCCAAAGTTGTCGGCCGCCCGAAGGAGGCCCGACAACATGGAGATGAGATCAGGAGTGCTGCCCTGCAGCAACTCCTCAGAAGCGCCCCAGGAGGTGAGGGAACCAAGGGTATTGGCCCCCTGGATAATCGATTCGACCAGGACCCTCACTTCGAGTTGGGAATGGAGTGGTGAACAGTGACAGGAAGAGTTAAGGACAAGGTTAGAGGATGAAGTTAATCTCAAAGGCTAGTGAGTGAGGGAGTCTGCTACAGGGAGGAAAATTATTATCATCTCCTACAAGATGTGCAATATTTATACTACACAGTTAGGAGGTATAGTGTAATGCACTCCTTTAATATATAAAGGAGGTATTCTGTAATAGACCCCTGTACCAATTAATAATGGAATAACTATGTCATATCCCCTATAACAGTGTCAATAATAGTGACATATGATATCATGGCTTGGTAAGTCCTAGACTTCCTGCAGGGTGTGTCATAGACACTCTATCCAAGGCTCTGTCTCTGATAGCCTATGATAGACATGGCTATATCTTGCCTATCCTATGATAGACATGCTGCAGGATGATTAATCCTGTAGCATGTGTTAACTGTGGATTCCCCTATATGTCTCTGCATGTGTTAACCTCTGTTAAACATGTGTTAATATGACTTAGCATATTCTGGCAATATTCCCTAGGCATGTTAACTGCCTTGGCTTGCCTGTATACTCTTGTATACATAATCCCAACACTCCCCCTCAAGCCTAGGCAGTGTAGGACAATGAGTGGAATGGTTCTGTGAATGTCATCACTCCCCCTGGAGTGGTTAATAATTTTCTTTCAGGTGCGTCAAAACCTCTGTGGATGGAAAACCCATTGGGAAAAACCAATCTCACCAAGGAAAGCTACTGAGTTATTTTTGACTGAATTCCCATCTCTTCCCTATGCCGTGAAAACTTAGGCTTTGGTAAAGCCTTTGTTAATATGTCCGCTGTTTGTTCCGGATCACGACAGTTTTGAATATCAATAATTTTATTGGTGACTAAATCTCGGACCCAGTGATGCCATATAGCGATATGTTTCGACCTCTGGTGAAATTGAGGGTTATGGGTTAAAATTACTGACCCTTCATTATTGCCTTGAATAATTGTCAGATTTTCTTGGGTGTATCCGAGTTCACCATACAAATTTCTTAGCCAAGTGGCCTCGCGTCCAGCCTCAGATAGCGCCACATATTCGGCTTCCGTTGAGGATAGTGCAATAATTGTTTGTTTCTTTGATTTCCAAGTTATTGCTCCCCCTGCTGTCAGGAAAACATATCCTGTGGTGGACTTGAGGCCCTCAGAATTTGCAAATGATGCATTGGCAAATCCATGGAAAAGGTTATTGTTTTCAGTCTCATCCTGGGATTTTTTGTAAATAATTCCAAGAGTTTTCGTACCTGCTAAGTACCGTAGTATCCGCTTTATTGCACCGTGGTGTTGTAAGCCCGGGTTTGCGGTATATGCTGCCAATTTATTAACAGCGAAGCTAATGTCAGGTCGCGTGGAGTTTGCAATGAATTGTAGACATCCCAGTAATTTGGCGTTGTGGTAGGACAAGTTGCCTTACTCGTCAACTTGCCCGTCCAGAGCATATTCGTCCCGACCCCATTGTCAGGTGCCAGCACAGAGGGAGAGCAGTATATTCCTGCCTTTATTTAATTTTCTTGTTATTTTGTGCTGCTAACCTTGCCTTATTATTTTCTAACCTATTGTTAGGTTTCCTCTTGCTAGATAAGTGTATCCTCTTGGCACGACGCGTCAATCGCGCGCTTCGCGATGATCACCGCTTCCTCGGGTTTCTCACCTGACAGCCCCACTTTCGGTGTGACGGAGCGGTGCCGGTTTTCATTTAACTTTCAGTGTTCTCTTTCTTGATATGGCAACAATGAGTTTTCACATCAATCTGCCACTCGGTCCGATTCCCCTTCCACGGCTAGTCATTATCCAGATCAAAGGGCCGAACGGTTGGACGGTAGGGTTGAGAGGCGTCGTTTGGTGACTCTCCGCACTTGCTGGGGGCCCAAGTTGCGTTACGTCAATAGAGAGTCCCATCGACAGACCTTTCCCCGAGCAATTCCCAGTCTGCGAAACCCTGCGACGAGGATCTGACAGTCCCGCCTCGACATTACTGGTGTTACGGTCCGATCGGTTCCTTAGTATTTCATTACCATACCTCATGACGAACAATCCGTCTTCTTTTTTACTTTATCTTTCTGGTTGATTGATCTCGTCGGCGCAAGAGAACGCGCGCGGTCCGGGTTTTCTCGTACTTACTGCGAAATGTATAAAGGTGTCTCCCCACCTTTCGAATGGGACAAGGCTACTTCAGACTCACGTTCGACGTTCCCTCGCCTAAGCTCCTCAAGTTCTCAAGTCAACTACACATGAAGGTGTAGTTTATAAGTTAAGTTCTCAAGTTCACAAGTCAATTTGTTCTCGAAGACCTTTTCCTTCGTAATTTCCGACTACCAAGTTTAACACCCAACGAGGTAGTTTTTCCTCGAAGGCATAAAACTTGATTTTACCTACTCATACGTTTACGGGTCATCTGACCACACACGACGCGTCGTTCTCGTGATCCCCGTTGATCGCGTTTTCGATTGACCATCGATTACTCTGCTGATCATCAACTTACATTGACCGTGTTCTCTTTCACCGTCGTACCTTCATTTTTCAATAAACGAGCCAAAGACTCGTTGGTCTCGTTTACCCCCCACTTCCGACTAACTACGCTTACCTCACACTCCGCGACAAGACGAACTCGTCGTTGGTTCTTCAATAGGACCAAAGACCCTGCCACAGCGTATGAATTGCTCCGATTCGGCTCATTATAATCTGGGTTTTCAATTAATTTAATATTTGGGTCCATTGGCATTCCAACAGGGTTTGCATCAATCATGCCTTCTTTACGAAGGACATTCTCGATATATTTTTCTTGAGATATTTTGATGCTATCATTGGTGCACGTAATTTCTATGCCCACAATTTTGCTAGGCTCTCCAAGGTCGGTGACGTCCCATTCTGATGTTAACACATTTTTCATATGCTTCATCATTTTATCTGCTGATGCAAAAAGCAGGGTGTCATCTACCCATACCGTTATGATGCCTATATTTTCTTCATCCCATCGAATATATGTGCAAGGATCTGCCATTAATCGTCCATAATCATGAATTTTAAGTTTACCATCAAATTCGTTATTCCACTCTCGACCTGCCTGCTTTAATCCATAAAGTGGTTTAAATAGCTTGCATACTTGGCCTGTTCCATCATTACATCCTTCAGGTTGTTCCATGTATATAGTCTCTTGTAGCGTGCCATTGAGGTATGCGCCCTTTACGTCCATCTGTTGTATTTTTAGACCTTTCTCTGATGCGAGTGCTAAAATCTCCCGGAGTGTGTCCATTCGTACAACTGGTGAAAAAGTTTCCGTGAAATCATAACTGGGTCTTTGTGCATACCCTTTTGCAACTAGCCGCGCTCTGTATCGTACAATTTCCCCTTCTTTATTTCGTTTCCGAATAAATACCCATTTATTTGAGATTGGAACGGCATCTGGAGGTTTTTCGACAAGTTCCCAAGTACCCTTTTCTTTGAGCAAGTCTAATTCAATTTGCATTGAATCTTTCCATTCCGTCCATTCCAGGGATTGTTTTGCGTCTTTGAGACTGTTTATTTCGTCTCCGGCTATTATTGCATAGGCTTCTTCTATATTTAGAAAGGTTTCGTCATCTTCCTCTTCCGCAAGGTGGTAAAGATGTTTGTAGTCGGTACGAATTCCATGAGTTTTCCGTGGTTCATTATCACTTGCACGCGTCTTCCGTGGTCTAGTGATATCTATGTTTCCCTCATTTTCATTCCGTTTACGCTTCTGAGGCTGCCTTGCCGGTTCTGTGATCCGTTGATCGGAGTTACCCGTCGGCGGCACATTCGGTGTTTCCCCACCAGACTCCCCCTCCGTCGAGGGTGTAACATCAGTGTCTTTGGGAGGCTCAGGTTCATCTGTAGCGTCTATAAGTCGGAAGTTCCGAGAGGTGAGAACATTTCTTGTTTCGGCAATGTAATATTTTATCACTCCCGCGCCGTCGTCATAGCCGACATATGCACGGCGCTTTGATTTAGGTAGCATTTTTCTTTCTTCTTTCTGGCCTTGTAATAATACCCATACTGGGGCTCCGAATTCACGTAAATTTGATATGTCCGGTTTTTTATTGTGCCAGCCTTCATAAGGTGTTGTTTCCCGAAGATGTTTGGTAAATGATTGGTTCCGGATATAGGCAGCGTGTAAGACTGCAAATTCCCATAAAAATTCTGGAAGCTGGTTAGCAGCCAGCATTGCTCGGGATAGTTCGACCAGGGTTCTGTTCATCCTTTCCGCAACTCCATTCTGTGATGGTGAGTATGGTGCGGTAAGTCGATTTTTATACCTCTTTCTTTGCAATATTTTTCCAGTTTTTCGTTAACAAATTCTTTTCCACAATCAATTTGTATACCCTTCGGCTTCTTGCCTTGTGTTTCCAAATGGGCAAGGTAATTTATTACCCCCTGTGCTGCATCACTTTTCTCTTTGAGGCATTCAATTGTGACGAACCTTTTAGCATCATCCACAAATAGGAGATAATAATATTTGCCATTAATAGATTTGATGGTGTATTTTCCCCACAAGTCTATGTGGGTTAATTCTCCTGGTTTCGTGTTTCTTTTTGTCGACTTCGGAAAAGGCTCCTTATTTTGCTTTGCACTGATGCAAGCTTCACAATCCGGTTTAGGACTATTTTCGTCGACATTGAAACCAATCACCAATTTTCGGCTCAATAATTGTTGAAGTCCAGAATATCCTACATGTCCAAATCGTCGGTGCCAAGTTTCCCAACTAAGTGGTTTTACGTTTCCGACGAATGTTTGATTAACGGCAGGAGTTTTAGATGGCTTGCTTGTATTTTTTAATACCATTTTCATCTTGTATAAATGGTTATTAATTTTCTTTCCTTCTGCAAGTTGTTGTCCGTCTTTTGTTGTGAGGATTAGTTTTCCTTGTCCTCCAATATATTTTCCGCCGGCCGCATCCCATTGTCCCAACGAAATTAAATTGTTTCGTGTTCCAGGCACATGTAGGACGTCTTCCAGATGAATATTAAAATTTTGATTATTGCATGTTGAAATTATTTCAACAGTTCCTTTGCCTGCAATTTTAGCTTCCAATCCACCTACCCCAGTTACAGAATTATTTTTCATTGGAGTGTATGTTTTGAAGGCTTCTCTTTGATGCGTGACATGCAATGTTGTTGCTGAGTCAGCCAACCAGTCGTAATAGATCAAACGCTCGTCCATTACGGCATCATTACAAGCATCATAGGAATCAAAATTATAATGTTCTTCTTGAGCTGAAAATGCAATAAATTCCTCCACAGCATTGGACTGTTCCACAGGTTTTATTTTCCCTTTTTCCTTATCTTTCTCCTTTTTCTTCCCCCAACAATTTTTTGCCTGATGTCCGATTTTTCCACAATTATGGCATTTATTGCCTTGGAATTTTCGGCATTTACTGGACCAATGTCCAGGGCACTTGCAATGATCACAATATGGCTTCAGGGATTTTTTACGATTGGTAAGACGGTTTTCAAGGGTTTTCTCCTTTTGGGCGGTCGTCTGGATTTTAGCCAGGTTTACAATTCCGCCGGAGTTATTATTCCCGTTATTCCTATTTTGCTGAAGTTTATATTCTTCCCTTAATAATCCAATAAATGTGTCCGAAGTTAGGCGACGCTTTGTATCTAAGTCATTTGGATCATTTGCGTTTCCGTTGTAGGGCTCGACATATGTTTGCCAAGAGTTTGGTAAGGATGCCGAAATGATCGATTTAAATCGGGTATCTGAGATATGGAATTCTATATTTGGAAACCTGTTGATCCGGTCTCGGTAAGACTTCAAGACGTCCAAATGCTTTAGGAGGTCGTCGGAATTATCAGCCTTTGTCTCATATAATAAACACTGCAGTTGATTAACTGTTTGATGTGCCTTGTTTTCATGAGTGACCGATAATGCGGTATACATAGCTTCTGCGCTTTGTTTTGATCCGACGTGATTTATTTGCGAGGAAGTAACGTTGTGGATAATGACTTGTTGTGCCCAAGTATCGTTTTTGTCCCAGTTGTAAGCACTCTCCAGATCTATATTTGAATCCGGTCGGTTTGTCTGCCCAAAAACATATCCCATTATGTCACAATTAATAAAAACATGCAACATTCTCTCTTTCCATTCGTGCTAGTTTTCATCCGTCAAATGATCGCGATCAGCGATCTTGTTTACATTTGAGTATTCTTTGGTCCGAATTAAGGAAATAGGTATTCTTATAACCGGATCAATCTCTGGTGTATTAATCCGTTGTCTGCGCTTTTCTTGCGCTCTGGAAGTATATACTCTTCCTGATTGTTTAGGGGTTTCTTGTGCTGGGGGTTCCCCAAATAATGATAAATGGTCGTCTTCTTGGTCCCCTTCATAATCCATGTCTAGTTCAGGGTCAGGGCCCATAACCTGTTGGGAATGGAGTGGTGAACAGTGACAGGAAGAGTTAAGGACAAGGTTAGAGGATGAAGTTAATCTCAAAGGCTAGTGAGTGAGGGAGTCTGCCACAGGGAGGAAAATTATTATCATCTCCTACAAGATATGCAATATTTATACTATACAGTTAGGAGGTATAGTGTAATGCACTCCTTTAATATATAAAGGAGGTATTCTGTAATAGACCCCTGTACCAGTTAATAATGGAATAACTATGTCATATCCCCTATAACAGTGTCAATAATAGTGACATATGATATCATGGCTTGGTAAGTCCTAGACTTCCTGCAGGGTGTGTCATAGACACTCTATCCAAGGCTCTGTCTCTGATAGCCTATGATAGACATGGCTATATCTTGCCTATCCTATGATAGACATGCTGCAGGATGATTAATCCTGTAGCATGCGTTAACTGTGGATTCCCCTATATGTCTCTGCATGTGTTAACCTCTGTTAAACATGTGTTAATATGACTTAGCATATTCTGGCAATATTCCCTAGGCATGTTAACTGCCTTGGCTTGCCTGTATACTCTTGTATACATAATCCCAACACTTCGAGCTCGGTCACTGGTTCGACATCATACATGTCCCCGTCCTCTTCGTCGGACAAGGGGGTGGTGCTGGGGGGACCGCCTGTGACGACGGTCAAAGCCCTAGAGGCTGCTTGCAAGGCACTGGAGATGCGCCGCACACGGGGGGTGTCCTGGCTGTGGCTGTACGGCGACGGCGAGGGAGACAATCGAGGCGTGCGGACTGGGCCGGCCTGCGAGGGGACTGGGGGCCTCCCAGTGGGCCTGGAGGCTACTGGCGAGGCGTTGGAGGGGGGGGGAGCTCTGCTGGGAGTGGGGGGCTCGACACACGGGTTGCCCCGGATCGCGCCGCCTGATCCACGTGTGGGTTGAGAGGGCGTTGACATGCACTGCTAGCAGTGTGGAGAGTACCAGATCAAGGAGATCAGAGACAAGCGAAAGGCCACAGAACGGATGGGACGATGAGTAGCTGTAGAGGTGTGGCTGTGCACATCGTGGTTACAGATCAAGAAGCAATGGCTGGCATGGGGGTTAGCATTGGCATCTGGGATGCCACATTCAATGGGGAAGGGCAGAAGGGGGCCTGGGAGTAGCAGGGTGTACAGAGAGTGGGTGAGGGGCTGGTGGTGACATGGGGCAGCCATGGAATGTGAGTGGCAGCAACACTGGCCATCTACAGGTGGGTAGGGGTTGGGCTGGCCAAACATGGGGCATAGGGGGAAAATGTGGGGTTGTGGGTGGTCTGGGGAAGCAGGGGGGAGCTGGTGTCATGAAAAAACACAATGTGGGAGGAGTGGCAGGGGGCATGAGGTGTTGAATGCATCTCTCAGGTGGCAGGGGGCTTAGTGATCGTGTCACGTCATGGTGACCTGCCCCTTGCATAGCACCCTGTTCCACCCCACAAGTGATGGCTTGTGGTAGCGGTTCATGGTGCTGGCATGGGGGGTTGGCGCCCGCTTGGCGCTGCCGTCGCCCCACCCGCACTCCACCCCAACAAGCAGTGGCTCATGAGGCTGGGCTGGGTGGTGTTATTTGGGCTGCCAGGCCCTCCCGTCGCGTCCCCCTTGGCTATCCTGGTCTGCTGGTGCATCCTGGCGAGTCCTGTGGCATCCCTTTGGCTCCCGTCACATCCTGTTGCTGCCTGGGGGTGTCTCCTGGGATCCAGGGGCCTTCTGTTGCCTCCCTTGTGGCCCCTGTCACATCCTGCTGGGTGGTGGCATGTTGTGTCACCTCCCCCTCAGCTCCTGGTGTGTCCTGGTGTGTCGTGTTGTGTCCCCTTGGCTGGTGGGGGGTCCCTTGGCATCCTGTCATGTCCCCCTCTCGTCAGTGTGACCTGGTGGTGCTGTCCTGCTGTTGTGGTGAGCATGGGTGTCTGCAGGTGAAAGGGGTGGGGGGTTAGTGAGGTGGTTGCCTGGTGGGCTGTTCTGTGTGCACCTCATGGGTACCCTGCTGCTTGGGCCTCCTGGCACCCCCCTATCCCCATCTGAGCCCCTCCCATCCCGGCTGAGTGGGGAGGAGGGGCGGCACACTGGGTCTCCACTGGTACAAGTAGAAAAGAAGATTGTTAGCTTAAAAATATATTTAAATGATTAAAAATACTTAATATGGGTAGTGGAGGATGGGAGGAGGGGAGGCAGAGAGAGGGGGGAGGCAGAGAGGGGGGGGGGAGGCTGGGGGGGAGGCAGCAGTGTCAGTGATGTGGCATGCGAGGTGGGGGGTGCAAGGGCCTACCAGGTGGTGGGGGGTGCTGGGGTCGTCGTTCCAGGGGGCAGGGGTGTTGCCTGGTGGATGGGGGGGGGGTCAGTGATGTGGTGCATCGGGGTGGGGGGGGCTTACCAGTGGGGTTGGGGTCATCATCGCATGTTGGTCATCTGGGGCCAGTGCGAGTGGGGGTGGCAGTTGTGGACAGAGGTGGTCACAGTGGTGGACAGAGGTGGTGGTGGTTGTGGTGTGAGAGAGGCAGAGGTGGCAGCAGCGCGGTCAGTGTTGGTGGTGGTGGCAGCACGTGTTACTGATAAACAAAATGGTCACACACAACCACACGTTTCCAACCAACACATGACCAAACATGTGCCAAGTGGCTGTGAAGGTTGGGACATAACATATTTACTTAGCTTACCTAACAAATATCAGCTGTTTAGTCTAATGGTTATATTGCCATGTTTGTGCTGAGTAATCATCTCCCGAAACCTGGGTTCAATCCTTGATGGTGCAATACAAATATTTAATATATTAATACTAACAGCCTGGAATTGACTGGGACCATTCCTAAGGAATATTCCTGGCATTCCTGGCAGGACTAGGAATGAACTAGGAATGGATCAGGAATGTACTAGGACTGATACAGGGAATTTCTATTCCATTTACACTATGTAGGATTTCTGGTTCATTCCTGGGATTCCTAGGAATCCTAGGAATGGACCAGGAAGCAGGGGGGGTAGAGTAAAGACCTCTATTTAGGGCATGATTTTGATCTTTAATCACACCCAGAAATGGGTTGAATTCCATCAGGGGTTCAAGTGAAAACCCCCCACTTGGGGGGAGGTCTTTTCAGCCTTATAAGGGATGAGATAATTGGATGAACTTCAGCCATATTTTGTCCAAAATCATACCCCTCAATTCATCCAGTACAGGATGATTTTCATCTTGTTATGGCTGAATTAATAGGATGAAAAATCCCTCTATTAGATGGTTGAAATCTAAACTGTCATTTTAGATGAAAAACATCCCCTGCATTTCTTTCCTTTATGGAATGAAATTTCATCCCATAAATTGTCAAAAGGCCTGTTGTAACAAGGATGAAAATTCATCTATTAAATGGCTGAAATCCAAACTGCCATCTTAGATGAAAAACATCCCCCACATTTCATTCCTTTATGGAATGAAATTTCATCCCAAATTCATCCAACATTAATTCAGCCACTTATTGTGGGAAATTCACATTTCAGCACTTAAATGGCTGAAATCACTACCATGCTAGGTCCACAGTGTTCATATATAAGTTGCAATGGCATCTCATTGGAAATTCAGGAGAACACCACAGTCCAGATCTACATTGATGGTAGCCACTTAGTGAACCCAGTCTTCAACATAAATTTTCAAAGAGTAAAGAAGCAAGGAAGAAGGCAAGGGTATGAAAAAAAGAAAGAGAATGGTAGGAAGAATAAGTGGCAGAAAGTAACAGGCATGTAGGAGAAATTGTAGAGTATTGGAATTATTGTAAAAACTTAAGTTCAGTACTATTGTCTATTTGCACAAGTCTTCCTTGCTTTCTCACAAAGACCAGACATCAGTCCATCATTTGTTGTTTTTCCTCCTTTGTCTCATGGCTGGCACATAGCTCATTGGAACTGAACTCCAAACATTCTCCTGCATGACTTGACCATCATCCATCTTATGGATAACAGCCACCATCATAACTTGTTGACCATCTTCATCTTGATGGTGGATTTGGCAAACATATTTGCCACAGTGATCACCCTTAATCACAACAAGCAGCCCATTGTCATGTGCTGGGTTAGGGTGCTTGGGAGAAACCTGTTCTGCAGGCAAGAATCCTGATGTCTTGTAGTGCAAGAACCAGATTGATAGCTGCCCATTCACTTGTGCAACTGCAATGACCATTTCCTTATCTCCACCAGCAACTAATACCTTTATTGTGGTGCCAACAAGTTGCAAGTATAATAGAGGGTAAGCTGGACCATGCTGCTGCAGGGGAATAGGCAGATGATGAGAACAGGAAGCCTCCTCAGTCTCTGGGAAATGAGGAACAGGAGTCTGTGATGATGAATTCCAGACAGGTGATGGGAGGGAGTAGTGATGAGGATAGGAAGCCTCCTTGGTCTCTGGGAAATGAGGAACAGGAGTCTGTGATGAGGGATTCCAAGTGGGCAATGAGAGAACATAATCTGGCATGGGGGTGCTACTACCACCAGGTGGGGTTTACTGGGGTAGAGATCTGGCAGGATGACTCAGAAGAGGTTTGAAGAGTTTACTTATTGGCTGGGCAAAATCATATAACTGGAGACCAGAACTCAAAGGAAATTAGTCACAATACCTACTGACAGAAATAGAGTCACATATGATGCTTCCACAACATTGTCATAGACCTAAATCTCAGTCTTGAATGGATGGACTGGGTTGATATGGGTGAACTGAGCACTTATTCTGAGGCTGCTTGGAGTGCTCTGCAGAGGCAGAGCATCCTTGATGGTTGTATGATAGCCCTTCATTGGATGCCCAACCTTGCAGACTATAACTTCTGTTTTAATCCATGGCAGTTGCCTGTAATTTACACTCTTCTACATATTCCAGAAACTCCAGAAATTCTGGTCCATTCTGGCCAGAATTTCTGGAATATGGCTAAAGGACTTAAAAATGAGTCCAGAAATTCCAGGAGAGTTCAGAAATTCTGGAAATTCTGGACAGAATTTTGTATAAAATAAATACAACAAAAAAAAAAAGGGGAGGGTGAGGGAGTGTGGCATGTCACTGGCCCCCCTCCCATGCCCATCCCCCTCACCTATTGCACCAGACCCCTGCCCTGCAAGTAGTTGCTTGCAGCAGTGGTGGGGGGTGCTCAGTCACATTGGTTGTCCTGTGGTCACACTTCTGGCATGTCCTTCACTCTGACAGAGTGATGTTTTTTTATTTAAAATAGAGCACTAATAATATAAATATATACAAGAAGGGAGAGGGGAGAGGGGAGGGGAGTGGGGTGTGTTGTGTTGGCATTGTTGCCCCCCATTCCCTGTCCCCCTCCCCTTCCATCACCCTCACCTATTGTGCCACCCTCCACCCTGTGAGCGGTCACTTGCAGCAGTGGTGAGGGGTGCTCTGTCATGCTGGGTGTTGTGTGGTCAGGCATCTGGCACATCCCCTCTCTCTGACAGAGTAGTACTTATATTAATTAAAATAGAGTATAAATAAAATAAATACGTACAAAATAAACTTAAAGGTGAGGGGGGGAGTGGGGCATGGTGCATTGCCATCGTTGCCCCCCTTCCCTGCCCCCCCCCTTCCCCATGCCCATCTCCCCCCCTCTGCCCTGCAAGCAGTTGCTCACAGTGGTGGTGGTGGTGTTCTGTCATGCTGGGTGTCATGCCTGGTGTGTCCCCCCTCCCCCCTAGGGCATCCCCCCATCCCCTGGCACATCCCCTCCCTCCTAGTCATGCTGGGTGTTGCATCTGGCCCACCCCCCATCCTCCAGTGCATCCCCTCCCTCCTATGGCATCCACTCATCCCCCCACAGGTCCACCCACCCTCCCAGTGTGTCCCCCTTGGTTCTGGCACATCCCCCTTGGTTCTGGCATGCCCCCCTTGGTTCTGGCACATCCCCCTCAGTCCTGGGGCATCCCCTTGTCCCCCAGCGTGTCTAAGGTATGACATGGGTACAGGTAACACCATGGATATCTGGTCACAGGTACACTCAGGTACAGGTATGGGTTCCAGATTGCTGTACCCACACAACACCATACCCTTTTCCATGGTGTCATGGGTATGCCGGCACTGGCATTCCAGTCATGTGACTCTGTTGGTAGGTTACATTCTTGTCTACAATGACATATGTGGCCCATCCAACCCCCCTCCCTTGCCTCAAAAGCAAGATGGAGGTCTCTGCTTCTCTGGTGCCAGCCCCTCCCTCACTTTAAGGAGGTGAGACAATGAGGCCCAAACAACAGAATCATCATTTGGGCCATGGTAATTTTTTTCCATTCATTTCTTGTTTTATAAACCTACTAATATTTCTTTGTTTTTCAGGTTCTTATCTACTGGGTAACAAGGGACAGACAGATGGACTGGCCCAAATGATGCAATCTGTGTTGTTTGGGCCCTAGGTAACTTTTTCATTTCATTATATAAGCTAACTAATCCCTTTCTTTCATATGCTAAGTCCTAAGCTACTGAGAGGATGCCCACCCAAATGGTGCCAGGTGACAGATGACACACCACCTGCCCGCAGCCTCACAAGCCACTGCTCATGGGATGGATCACAGGCGGAATGGGGCCAATGATGACAGGGCATGGTTGGGGGTTGAGGAGGGGGTTGAAACAACAAACAAGGGTGGACAAGGGGGAGGTGAGATGACAAGGGCAGATTATGGTGAATGAAATGACAAGGGGAACAAAGGCAGACAAGGGTATTTAAAAGTGCATTGATTCCCTTTGCTTTTTTTCTTTTTTTTTGCCTAAATGCTAGTTTTGTGTCACCACCACCACCCTCAACCACCTTTGGACAACCACCACCACCACCAACCCCTCCCTCACCCCAAGAGTGAGATGGAGGGGTCTCATTTCTGTATCTACAGCACCACCCCCCTCCCTCTCCCCAAGAGCAAGCTGGAGGGGTTCATCTATGTTTGTACATCACCACCAACCCCTCCCTCACCACAAGAGTGAGACAGAGGGGTCTTGTTTCTGTTTCTACAGCACCATCCCCCTCCCTTGCCCCAAGAGCAAGGGAGTGGGGTTATCTCTATTTACATGCACATGGCCACCCCTCCCTCATTTGAAACACAAGCAGAGGGGTTTTTTTAGGTGTATTTAATTATAATTAGATGTATATTAGATGTATAATATATTATTGTATAGCATACCCCTCGAAACCCATGAGTAGCCATGGGTTTTTGAGTGAACCCCACGAAAACTGTGGGTAACACCATACCCTTACCCAAATGGGTACAGCATTCACAGGCATGGGTATGGGTACAGCAAAATGTACCCGGGGGTTATCCATGTCACTCCCTAGGTGTGTCCCATGTGTCAGTGGGGGTTGTTTATGGTCGGGGGAGGGTGCTGGATCAGTAGGTGGTGACATGGCTGTGGTGCTGTAGTGGTTGGTGGATCGGTGGGTGGTGGTGACATGGTGGCGGTGGGTGCTGGGTTGTGGCTGGGGGAGGGTGCTGGGTTGGTGGGCAGTGACATGGTGGCAGGTGGGGGGAGGCTGTTGTCATGGCAACATGTGAGCTGGCAGTCACAATGCATCATGGTGATGATTGTGGCCATGTGACACATGTCCAGTAAGTTCAGTTAGTTCAGTTTTTCCTGGTTCAGGTAAGTTCTGGAAATTCCAGTTCAAATAATTGAACTGGAATTATCCTCTACAGTGAGAAATACACTAAAAAAAAGGACACCTGGAATCTGGAAATTCCGGAAATTCTGGCTGGAATATGTGGGGGAGTGTAATGTACTCACAGTTGCTCATGCTTTTGTAAATCTACTGGTGTACTGCTTGATGTAGACTGTTGTGCCACAAATGGAGGGCTTTACACTCCTGCACATGTATACATGGAGTCTACATAGACTACATAAACTTTACTGGCAGTCTACATAGACTTTAGGTGGAGTGTGGGTTCACAAAACATGGGATTCATGTTGATGGCAAGTCTATGTAGCCTCCATATAGACTCCCAGTAAACTCCATGTATTTACAAGGAGTAGTGGGACTCCCACTAAATACTATACATAGACTCCATGTAGACTCTATGTATACAAGCCTCATACTATTAAATAGCCATCTTAGAGAATTGAACCCACAACCATTGGATTACATATTACATAAGTAGCTATACATAACCGTTCAGCTACAGAACTTCACTTGTTATAGAAACTTTGATCTATAAGTGATATGTTCATCATGTGTTGGTTGGAAACATGTGGCCTAGTGTGACTGTTTGTTTATCAGTTACACATGACATACTACCACCACCACCACCACCAACCTCAATGCTGCTGCCTGCTGCTGCTGCCTCCCTTGTGCCTTGACCACCACCACCCCCCATCACCATCTCTGTCCACAGCCCCCAACCTCACTCCCTCAAGCCTCCTAACATGTGGCAATGACCCCTAGTGCCCCCAGATGGTAAGCAGCCCCCTCCCCCCCTGTTGCCTGGCGTGCCACATCACTAAAACTAGGCATCACCCCCATGACCTGGGGCAGCAACCGGGAGTATGAGGGGGACAGGGAGGTGCCAGGAGGCCTGAGCAGTGGGGTACCCATAAGGTGCACACAGAATGGCCCACCCCACCTGCCACGTCACTAACCACCTCAGGAGCCAAGGAGGATGCGATGCAACATGCTGCCAGCCACAGGGATGCGACAAGAGGGCCCAGCACCTGAGGGATATGACAGGAGCCATGAGGGATGCAACAGAAGGCCCCTAGAATGTGGGAGACACCTCTGGGACACAACAGGAGACCCCTAGAAGGCAGGAGACACCTCTGGGACATGACAGGAGGCTTCACCAGCCCTGGCCGCTGAGGGTGATGTGATGAGCAAGCCTGGCACCCCAATGGACACCACCCAGCCCAGCCTCACAAGCCACTGCTCATGGGGTGGAGTGTGGGTGGAGCGATGATGCCATCAAATGGGCCACAGCCCCCCATGCCAGCACCCACTACCACTACCATGAGCCATTGCTTGTGGGGTGGAACAGGGTGCTATGAGAGGGGCAAGTTGCCACACCATGCCATGCTCCCCTCCCTCCCCTGTCTTGCTCCAAGCGATGTGGGGGGGTTATTTTATTTCATATTATTTAGTCTTGTATTATATTAGTAAATACATGCCCCCCCCTCTAGTGTGTTGGGGTGTTTTTACATCTCCACTAGTATTGATATTCCATAAATAGTAATGAATACATTTAATATTTGCCACAAATGAGACTGGCATTTATAAAAGACTTAGTTTTCTTTTAGTATTATCATTCAATTGGTATATACTATCTATCTACTTTACTGACTAACAAAATGAATCCAAATGAAGTTGAGGAGGGCAATGAGGAGGATGGTGGGAGTGCCAACACAAGTTCAAGATGGTGGTCAGGATGAGAGCAATATCAGCATTTTTTTTCATCTTTTGCATGCTTTCTTGCTCTCATCCTGACCACCACCTTGAACTTGTGTTGACGCTCCCACCATCCTCCTCATTGCCCTCCTCAAGTTAAGTTCATTTTGATTCATTTTGTTAGTCAGTAAAGTGATAGATAGTATATACCAATTAAATGATAATACAAAAAATTCTAAGTCTTCAATAAAATCAATACAAAAAGCTAATATCTGCTCATAGGAAACTTAGGAACATTGCTGAAGGCATGATGAATGGTGTTCCACTGTTTCATTGATATTGAGGCTCAAGTTGACAACAAGGAGAACAATAATGGGTGGATTCTGGTGAGCTGATTCCTGTGTCCCTATGAGCATGCCCACTGATATCTGTTTCTCAGTCATGGCCGCTAAATGTGTGCATGTAACTGTGGCAAGTTGGTCACCCAAAAGACTGAAAGGCAGCATGAGGCTGGGCAAGGTCCTTCATGTTTGATGTCGAGTATTCTTGCACAGAACCAGTCCTTGATACAGTCATATGGAAGACCAGCTGCAAGAAATTTTCTTGCCCTTCCCCAAAGCAACAGGTCACTGGAGGCTGTGCTCCTGTTTGATGAGCCCTTTTGTTAGCAGAGGACCCTGCACATGACAACTTTGCTTCACTTTCCATCAATCACCAATTGACTCCCTAAAGAATACAGAAAAAAGTGTTCAGTTTCTCTCTGGTTTCTGGCCTGTGCACTATCACCATTGCCCCTCATGCATCTGCTATACTGGCCCATACAAAACCTTCATGAAATGCCCAAAATGCAACACTGACCACTATAAAGCTGATGGGACAACACTACAGACAATTTTCAAGTATCTTCCCATGGTTTTCCATCTCTACACAATGCTTGCAAGTACTTCCTATGCAATGTAAATGCAGTACAAGTCTGAACACAAAGCAGGCCCCACAAAAATAACTGATATTTTCAATGGCACTTATTGCTGTTTACTGAAAGAGATGTTCATCATCGCTTCTTGATCTGTAACCACGACATGCACAGCCACACCTCTACAGCTACTCATCGTCCCATCCGTTCTGTGGCCTTTCGCTCGTCTCTGATCTCCTCGATCTGGTACTCTCCACACTGCTAGCAGTGCATGTCAACGCCCTCTCAACCCACACGTGGATTGGGCGGCGCGATCCGGGGCAACCCGCGTGTCGAGCCCCCCACTCCAGCAGAGCTCCCCCCCCCTCCAACACCTTGCCGGTAGCCTCCAGGCCCACTGGGAGGCCCCCAGTCCCCTCGCAGGCCGGCCCAGTCTGCACGCCTCGATTGTCTCCCTTGCCGTCGCCGTACAGCCACAGCCAGGACACCCCCCGTGTGCGGCGCATCTCCAGTGCCTCGCAAGCAGCCTCTAGAGCTTCGACCGTCGTCACAGGCGGTCCCCCCAGCACCACCCCCTCGTCCGACAAAGAGGACGGGGACATGTATGATGTCGAACCAGTGACCGAGCTCGAAGTGAGGGTCCTGGTCGAATCAATTATCCAGGGGGCCAATACCCTTGGTTCCCTCGCCTCCTGGGGCGCTTCTGAGGAGTTGCTGCAGGGCAGCACTCCTGATCTCATCTCCGCGTTGTCGGGCCTCCTTCGGGCGGCCGACAACTTTGGAGTACCCTTGGCCCCGGTCATGGACCCCCTCCAGTCCATGTCCTTCGACTCCTTTGTCGACTCGTTTGACCGAGAGACGACCCCTGCTCCCAACCAGGACGTGCCTATGCCCCTCGTGGCTCCAGCGCGTCCTGCTCCCCCACCACTGCGCAGAGGAGGGCTGGCCAATCGCCTCCCCCGCGCTTCCCGCCCTAAGGGTGGGCATCCGCTCCCTGCTATCCCCCAGCAGAGAGCACCCCCGGCTAGACCTGGCCCTGCCCAGGCTCCCACATTTGCTCAGGCCGCCCGTTTTAAAGGCGGCCATGTCCCTACTTTGTCGGTGGACGGCCTGGTCCGTATGGCCAAGGCGTTCCCTGAGCTTCCCACCGCCAGGCTGGCTGCGATGCACCAGCAGGCCAAACCCACCGCGGCAAAGCCCAAAGCTTTGTCCACCGTCCATGGCCCGTCACGACGACAGGTCATTGCCATTGTCCATGTGATTCCGGGAGAGGGCGGCATGCCCCCCCCCCCGGTCGTACTTGTCAAGAGCCATGAGATCCTCGAACGGGTCCGCCTGGCCCTATCCCTTCACCGGTCCACCCTTCGGGCAGAATCGTTTCTCTGGCCTATGGAGGGTACTCTATTGCCACCGACACTGTGGCCTCCGCTGAGGACCTCCGCATTGTCCGACAGGCGATCGCTGCAGCGTTCGTCGGGGACCACCTCCGCGTCACTGCGGAACTCCCATCCTCCATGTCATATATGAAGATAATTGACGTGCCGTTCTTCCAAGACCACCGCCCCACCACCGTGGAGTCGGTGCTCAATTTCATCGCCAAGTCTGGCCTCAAAGACTTGGTTGTTCTTAACGCTCCCCTCTGGATTGTCCGAAACTCCAAGCAGTCCGACACTGCTTCGGTTTATATGAATGTCTCTGACTCGGTCAGTGGCGCACGCGCGAAAGCGCTCTCCAAGCGGGCGGTCCAGTTTGGACCGTACATTTGCCCTATCCGTGAGGCCTGGGCCAATCCCGGCGTCTCCCTATGCCAACGGTGCTGGAAGTGGGGTCACCCGACCAACGCTTGCCGCGCCCCTCAAATCCGCTGCCCCATCTGCAGCGGCCCTCACTGCAAGGAGCATCATCGCACCTTGGCGGGTTGTTGCAAGGGCAATGCTAAGGCGACGCCCCCGATCCCCCCCACGCCGGAGAACTCCCCATGCCCCCATCCACCTCGCTGCCCCAATTGCCGCAAGGAACATGCAGCCGACGACCGTCGCTGCAATTTCTGGAAGTACCATTTCGACGGTGACTGGATCAAGAAACGGTATGCCGAGGTACGTGAGCACCGCGCCGCCCGCACCCTCTTGTCTAACCCCTTCCCCGCAGGACGCGGTGGGCGAACGTAAATGAGTAATATCTGGGATATTACGTATTTAAAAGTCATGTGCCAAAACGTAAATAGAAATTACGGACTCCTTGACACGATACTTGAGTCGCAAAGTGATGAGTTTCACATTTTGCTCATCCAGGAACCACCGTGGAACCTAATAAGGCATGCGCCCTCATCCGCAACCAGGGATGGGGAGGCGGTGATTGGTGCCCCTATGCACCCCAACTGGGGCTGCATGGTCCGACAGGCTGGGACAGATACTGCCCCGGCTCCTAATGATGCCGCCCCGTTCCCCAGGAACGATCGCGGGGAATTTCCGCGAGTCACTGTCTACTTTGACAAGCGGCTGCAAGCCTTGAGGCCCAGCTACTGCCGGGACCTTGTCGATCATCGTGACGTCATCGTCTTTACCCTAGGGGCGGGCAACAACCTCATTTTCCTCGCCAATGTCTATTCAGACAGAAACCACACCGGAATTCGGCTCCTCTCTGAGGGGGCGGAAACCTGGCCTCATCGCTTCCACCTCATCGGAGGGGATTTTAACTGCCGTCACCGCCTCTGGGACCCCCAGGGGCCGCAGGCAAACATCCATGCTGACCGCCTCTTAGCGGCCACCACTCGCCTCGGGTTGTCGCTTTGCCGTCCTGATGAGGCTAAGCCCACCCACTACCCTTATAACAACGAGCTCAATCCCACTGTGATTGACTTGTTATTTATCAACTCAGTAGACGAAGCAGTCACTGAGCACACAATCTTCCCGGAGCACCGCGGATCCTCGGATCACGCGCCCCTCCTGGTTAATCTTCGGACCCCCTTCTACCGTGTGCCGCTGCGGACGAAAGGTATTGCTCCAGATTCTGACAAGGAGACGGCCTATTTACAGGACGTCTCCACCCGGCTTTCGGCCCTGTCCAACTGGATGGGCCACTCACTGGCAGAGGTGGACAAGGTGGTGCAAGCCATCTCAGAAGCGTTTGCAGCGGCGTGGCGTACCCATGCCCGGTCTAAGGATATCTGCAGCTGCTCCAAGGAGTGGTGGTCGGACGAATGCCACACAGCCCTTGAGGAGTACCGGGAATCCCGGGACCCTGAGGACTGGAGTATGTTTAAGCAGGCTGTCAAAGCCGCCAAGCGGGAGTTCTTTGATGCGTGCATCAAAGAAGTCTCGTTCACCAATCAGCAACCCTGGGACTTGATGCCCTGGGTCAACCTCCCGTTGTGCGAGGCCATCTCCTATGGAGGTGCCCCTTGTAACACACTGGAGACGCTTTGGACGGTGCTGGATGGTACCTACAACGCGGCCAATGACCGCCCAGTAGACCTCTCGGTGCTTGACGACTACGACCCCCTCCCTCCCCAGGAATGGGTTCCCTTCTCCCTGCTGGAACTGCGGGAGGCCCTCAAGGCGTGTTCATCGTGCTCTGCTCCGGGGCCGGACCACGTTATGTGGTCCTTCCTTAAACGCTGGGCCGGCAACGTCGAAATTGCCGAGCTTTTTGTCCGCATCGCAGAAGCATGCGTCATGCTGGGCCACTGGCCCTCTCATTTTAAGGAATCCACCTCGGTCATCATACCGAAGCCTGGAAAACCGAACTACTCCACCCCGAAATCGTTCAGGCCTATTGTGCTGTTGAACACCCTCGGGAAATTGGTCGAAAAGCTGCTGTCTAGATGGCTCCAATTCGACAGCGTGGCACACGGCGTCTTCCACCCCAACCAGTTTGGAGGCGTTGCCCAACGTTCCACTGAGGACGCTGGCATATATCTTACCCACCTCGTCCACGCGGGGTGGACAAAGGGTCTACAGACAAGTGTTGTCGCTTTCGACATCGCTCAGTTCTTCCCGTCACTAAACCATCAGGTTTTGCTGGCAATTATCGAGAAGTCGGGGTTCCCACCATGCGTGGTGAACTTCTTCCGCTCTTACCTGGTAGGCTGCTTCACGACCTACAAATGGAACACCGACAGTTCGGGCAGGTTCTCTGCCGACGTCGGGGTGGGGCAGGGCTTGGCCTTGTCCCCCGTCTGCTCGGCGCTGTACATTTGCACCTGTAATGCGCCTCTTCTTCGCCCACGTCCCCCGGCCGCTGGCAGACCTGATCTCGTACGTCGACAATGGCACCCTCATCGCGCAATCTAAACGGGTAGAGGATAACCTCCCCAAACTTGTGGACGCTTACAATGAAGTGTTCCGCCTTTTCACGGCCCTCGGACTAGTGTTGGAACACGCCAAATCCGAGGTCTTCCACTTCTCCAGAGCACGGGTGGCGCCCAACCCCCCCATTGACCTCGGTGTCGCCCCCTTCACTGGGGCCACCCCCCTCAAGCCCAAGCCGATTTGGCGATATTTGGGCTTTTTCTTTGACCGGAAGCTGTCCTTCAAGGAACACGTCCGGTTTTACATGACGAAGGCGTTCACAACTGTGAGCGCCATGCGCATGCTTGGCAACTCGTCCAGGGGACTCTCCCCGGCGAATAAGTGCCTTCTTTACAGGTCCTGCGTCATCCCAGTGGCGACGTACGGGCTCCATCTCTGGTTTTACCGAGGTACCCGTACCAAAGGCATGGTCAAGGCCCTGTCCCAGATGCAGCACACCGCTGCCCGCTGGATCACGGGTTGTTTCCGTATGACCCCCGTGGGGGCGATGGAATGTCTCGCAGCCCTGTTGCCGATGCTGCAGGTGTTACGCCACTTGGCGGACAAGAGCTGTCTTCGGACGGCTACTTTGACGCGTACCCACCCCATCCGAGCCATCTTGGAAGGGGACCTGGTGGGAGACGCCCCCCGGCATCTGCCGGGACTTCAGGCCCTCCCGCCCAGCGCCCGCCGGAAGATCGTGTCCCCTGCAGCGGATGCGATGACCATCTGTTCACTCTCCGATGAACCTTTCGAGGCCTACGGCCCTGAGAGCCAACCCGGAGATCGTCTGATTGATCTGTTTTTGGACAGAATCTCCCTCCACCGCCTGCCCCCTAAAGGGACGGACGAACGCAAAGAATACCCCGACCGTCTGGACCGCGTTCTGGCTGAGGCCAGAAACGATCCGGAGTGTCTCATTGTAGGGTGTGACGGGTCTGTACCCAAGACAGCCCACCAGGCTGCGGCGGCCACCCTTGTGTTCCGCGGGAACCAAGAGGTCTGCCGTGCTACCACGTTCCTCGGCCGCGCCTCAGCGACCAACTCCGAACATCGCGCCCTCCACCTTGGAGTGTCCGCAGCTGTGGCTGCTGGATGCAAAAAGGTAGTGGTATTTTTGGACGCCCTTGCACTGGCTGATGCGTGGGTAGACTGCTCCCCAACGGGGGGTCAACAGCACACCCTTCGGCTGTGCCGTCTTCTACGTCCCTGGTTCACTTTAGGCCAGGACCGCCGAATCCACCTGTGGTTCGTTCCCTCCAAGGCGGAGTGGGCGGTTCACAAGCAAGCACATGATGTCGCAACGTCACTTCGACTGCCTCTGGGGATCTCCCCCAAAGCCACTCGCAACTGGCTGATTGCCTCCTTCAAGGAGATGGCAGAGAAAGACTGGGTGGCCTGCTTCACGGACCCCAAGTATCGAGGGAGGAGCTTCCTGGACCTAAGGGCCCAGCGGAAGACCCCCGCAATGCCCACCGCCTCTGGCTGTGGGCCTTGGCTCAAAGAAACTGCATACGACTGCAGATTGATGGCCCGACTTTGTCGGTGCATCACGGCGCATGCCCCCATTGGGAGCTACCGCGACCGCTTCTTTCCCAGTGAGGACACTCACTGCACATGCCCCCCCCCGGCCCTTCCAGGACCAAGATCACCTGCTCCGCGTGTGCCCCCACGTGAAGTGCAAGAAACCCCAGCAAGGCCCGCGTTTCATCGTGGACCTTGTCGAGCTCCTCGAGGCAAACCCGCGTGTGTTCGCCTTTGCCCCGCCGGAAGGGTGGGACCTGGGATGAGGGTTACGCGCAGGGCGTATGACCCCCGTCTGGTGGCCTGGTGAGCCTGATGGCCCGCCGAACGCACACTTGGTCTCTGAGCCTGCAACGTCTCTGTCGGTAATGCCGAACCTCGGGTTCGCCGCTGGCAAGGTTGGGGGGCCCACCAGCTGGTGGGTACCATCCCATGCGTGGGGCGGCTAAGCAAGGAGGGGCTGTACTCGGGCAACTGAGGGGCTCCAGACCCCGTCGGGCCTTATGGCTGGCGGGTTGGTCGACCTGCGGGAAGGCCTATAATCCTCATTCCTGGCCGGTGCATCGGTGAGCGTGCACGACTAATAGGGGCTGTGCAGGGGCTTAGCGGGGGTAGGACACTGAGAGTGTTAGTACACACTGTTGGGAGTACCGGCGAGCTGGTTTGGGGAGGCGCCCGAGTGCCCTCGGCCTGTAGTCTGGCCAGGCACAACAACCCTAACCCTAGGGTGCGCCGGCCTTCACGCACCTCTGCGCACTATCGGGGCTGTAGTTTCCCCCTCAACTTACATCATATACCCGCCGTCTCATGTAGTAGATAGCCGTGGCCTGCGTCCGTGCACCACATTAAATATTGTTGAACAAAAAAAAAAAAAAAAAAAGAGATGTTCATCATGATTGGCACTGAAGAGCTCCCAACATGGTTCTTTTCTGATCCTTGTGACATTGCACTTGGATTATCTGCAGATAGCTTTGGTCCCTTCAAGCTCTGTACCATGGCTGCATAACCAATCATTCTATTCAATTATAACCTCCCTCCTGAAGAACATTGAAGCAGAACATTATTTTGATTGGAGTGATCCCTGGACCAAAGAAACCCTGCAATTTTGATTCATTTTTATGGCCCCTAGTCCAGGAACTTCTGCAGCTTGAGATTGGTGTTTCTGCTTTTGATGTGATCACCAAGAATGTCTGCCTCTTACATGCATATCTGATTATTGTCTTTGGCAATATACTGGCTGTTGCAATGATTATGTCCATGAAGGGCCACAACACAATCTCTCCATGCCACATGTGTACAATCAAAGGAGTCTGCATTCCATCCTCATGGGTGATGACACACTACATTCCTCTATGCTGAAATGGCTTCCACGACTCACAGGAACAATATGACCCATGTGCACTTCCACTACAAAATCACATGTCATTCATGGAGCAAGCAAAGGAAGTCCAGTATGTGTCAACTGATGTGGATTATGAAGGCCTTGCAACCAAGTACAGTGTCAAAGGTTTGCCACTGCTCAGCACCTTAAGCTCCCTCTCTTTTTCTGTGTCCTTCCCTTATAATTGCATGCATCTAATATGGACTAATCTCATTCCCAACCTGATTTGCTTCTGGACTGGAAAGTTTAAAGATATTTCCCATCATGACAAAGGCTATGTGTTGGCACCAACAGTATAGGAGGCTATTGGAAAGGCCACTGTGAATGCAGGAAAAACTATTCCTGCAGAATTCATTTCTAGAGTTCTGAATATAGCATCAGAGAAGGTGCAGATGATTGCCAAAACTAATTCAATCTGAGTCCTTTACACTCCCCCACCTATTCTGGCTGGATTCCGGTCAGATTCCCCAGAGTCCGGTGGACTTTTTTTGTATGGTACTTCCACTGTAGCAGATAATTCTGGTAAATATATTATTAAATTCTATTACGGAATCCCCGGAATCCACCCGAACTCAAACAAAGCTGGAATACCCAGAATACCCGGATTCCTCACCACCTGTGACCATCGTGACCGCCAGCTCACAGCTCACCACCACCACCACCACCATCAATGCGGCCCCCCTCCCTCACCATCCGACGCCTCGGCCATCCCCCCCTTATCCAACTCACAGGCCACCACCACCCCCACCACCATTCCCACCACTGCCACCATCATTCCCACCACCACCGCAACCCCCCCTGCTACCACCACCACCACCGCCACTGATGCCACCGCCTTTCCTCACCCATCGCCGCTGCCACCGGCGCCACCCCTCTCCACCACATTGCACACCATGGGGCCTTTGGGCCCCACATAAGTTTTGCTTTGTTTTTTTGTTTTTGTTTTTGTTTTTGTTTTTGTTTTTGTTTTTGTTTTGTGTTTTTTCTCTAGGATGCTGCCTCTGCCTCCCTCCCCATATTCCCCCTGCTCTCCCCCATCCTCTAGTCCAACAGTATGGGGCCCCAGGTCCCCAATAAGTATTTTTTATTATCTCTAATTATATTTTGCTAATAAACTATTTATTTTCAGTTTTCTCTGTGTGCATTCAACGAGCCCCTGGCGTGCTGCCCCTCCTCCCCACTCAGCTGGGAGGTGGGGTGCCATTGAGGGATATCATGGCCCTAAGCCCCAGGATCGATGCACCTGCCAGGGTGCACAAAACCCCATCAACCACCATGTCATGAGCTGCCAGTGCCACGTCACCACTGACCATGTGGCGTCATGACGACCAGGGGGGGGGGGCACAGGGGAGGATGGGGGATGCCAGGCAACTCACAGGACGAGGGGGGGATGCTAGATGATGACAAAGGGATACCAAATGATGGGGGGGGAATGCCAGATGATGGGGAGGGACGCTAGATGGCGGGTGGACATGCCAGGCGACGCCCCACTTTCATCACCTGTTGGCGCTGCCACTGCCCCCCCTTCCCTTTCCCATCAATGCCGCCGCTGCCACCTTCAGTCCAATGGTATGGGGGCCCCAGGCCCCCCACTAAGTATTTTGTATTATATTTTACTAATTCACTATTTTTTTCAGTTTTGTTGTGTGCATTCAACGAGCCCCCAACGCACTGCCCCCCTTCCCCACTAGGGAATAGCACGGGTTTCGTAACCCGTGCGGGTTATGGGTACGGGTCGTGGAGTGGTTACCCGCTACCCGTGCCTACCCGTCACCAAGAGGGAGGCGACGGGGGGTGGGGAACACAATACATAAATAATTTACATAAAGTCACATAACTACATATTAAAAAATAAATAGGTGGGGCGAGCCCAGCTGAAAACTTCGAAATGGGAGGGTTTATATACTCCTGGCATGTGCACGGGCCATTTGGCCTTGTGTGGACAAAGTAATCGCGTTTTTGTTGATTGTTCACGCGTTATTTACCTATGTTTTTTTTACTACACAGCCGCTTGCACAACCTCCTGCCTCCCTCATTCGTCCTCCCTTTCCCCTCCTCCCTCGTCCACTCCATCATTATGGGGCCCCAATATTAAGTATTTTCATTTCATTTCTATGTTTTTAAACTAATAAACTATTTTTTTCACACTCGCATCACCATCAGTCACCATTCACCACCACCACCACTCACGACGACGACGCCACCTCCCTCCCTCCCTCCCTCCCTCCCTCCCCCTCCATCCTGTGGCCCTATGGTAAGGATTTTTATTTAACTTATCAATTTTGTTTCAAAAGTAATAAATTTTATTTTTCAGTTTCTCATTTTCAACAACGACGGCCGCCCCCCTCACAGTGCCCCCTCCCCCTCCTATATCCTTCCCCCCCTCTTGTACTCCAACTCTATGGGAGCCACAGGCCCCATTGTAAGTTGTTTTTACGTTATCAATTCTTTTTTAGCTAACAAAAAAGAAATTCAGCCTTTCTATTTGTAACTACTAACGCCAGGCATGCCGCCCCTCCTCCCCACTTAAATGAGATGTGAGGGGCCCGAAGGGGAACTGGACGGCCCCAGGGAGGTGCCGGGAGGCCCGAGAGCGGGGTACCCGCGAGGTGCGCCCCGAATCGCAGCCCTCCTGTTGCCACGTCACTGACGCCCCCCCCCCCGCGCTCCCCCCTCCTTCCCCCCTCCCTCTAGCAGCCTCAAACAGCCCCTCACGCAGCCCTGCGAGCCCCTGCTCGCGGGGTGGTCGGGGGGCTTGGTTTTCGACCGAGGGGACTCCCACCCGACCTGCCACGCGGCACCCGGCCCAGACGACAGCGGGGTGAAGGACGACGATGGGACGCGACGGGGACGTGCCGGGCCACGTCACCAGCCAAGGGGACGCGACTGGACGTGACGGGAGGCCCCAATGGGCGCCAGGGCGCACCAGGAATCCAGGGGATGCGAAGGCAGGTCCCAACAGCCGAGGGGACATGGCGGGAGGGCCCAGGAGCCCCACTGACACCACCCAGCCCAGCCTCACGAGCCACTGCTTGTGGGGTGGAGCGCGGGTGGGGTGACGCAGCGACAAGCGGGCCACATTCTTTTTTCCGTTTTTCTTCTCCTTTCTTCTTTTCTTTTCTTCTTTTCCTTTTTTCTTTTCTTTTTTTGTTTCATTGGGCCCACCGGCGCCCCATGCCTACGAGCACCTGCTCGTAAATTGTAGTTAAATATATAATTAGATAAATGTATTTTTGTTACTGCAACCCCTGATGAAACCCGTACCCGCCGTGACCTATGCCTCGTGACCTGCGGGTTGCGGGTACGGGTAGACGCGGGTACAGGTAGACGCGGGTACGGGTAGACGCGGGTACGGGTAGACGCGGGTACGGGTAGACGCGGGTACGGGTAGACGCGGGTACGGGTAGACGCGGGTACGGGTAGACGCGGGTACGGGTAGACGCGGGTACGGGTAGACGCGGGTACGGGTAGACGCGGGTACGGGTAGACGCGGGTACGGGTAGACGCGGGTACGGGTAGACGCGGGTACGGGTCAGCAAAAAATGACCCGCGGGTTACCCGTGCCAATGCCTATTCCCCACTCAGCTGGGAGGTGGGGGGGCTCAATGGGGATACTATGACCCCAAGACCACACCCACCACATCACCAGCTGCACCCCCTCCAATGCCACATCATCACTGCCTGCAGACAGGGGACACAATGGGCCACCATACAACACCACCAGATGAGTGGGAAGGGGGGGGGGATGCCCAGGAGGACACCCAACAGAGGGGGGATGCCCAGACAAGTGGGAAAATGCCCAGACAAGTGGGAAGAGGCCCAGACAAGCGGGGGGATGCCCAAAGCAGAGGAGGGGCACCCAGACCACAGGGGACACAACCAGCATGCTGCACCATCCGGCCCAGCCCCACAAGCCACTACTCGTGGGGTGGAGTGTGGGTGGAACGACAGCAACGCCGGAGCGCACACGCCAGCACCCACAACCACTGCCACGAGCCATCGCTCATGGGGTGGAAAGGGGTGCTACATTAGTGGCACTGGCAGGACAAGTGACGCAAGGGGAGGGGAGGGATGGGCACGGAGGGGATGCAACACCTGAGGCTGCGACGCACCCCACTCTCCCCCCTCTATACTACTATTATATATATTTGGAACATTTTGTAAGTAGGTAATATATATATATTACAGCCAAAGTGATGCAACACAATGCGCAAGGACACAACCACTTCCCCCCTCCTACATATATTGATTTTATATGTAATGTATTTTATTCTGTAAATAGGTATTAAAGTAACAATAATATTGTATACTAATAAAGGTGTCATGGTGTACCTGTTAAGTTGTTGGAAAATCTGTAAATGGTAATCTAGAGGTGGAGGGTTCAATCCTGGCTCAAGACATCTTATTTTGAGTTTAACTTGATGTTGCAAACTTCTTGTCCATTTGACCCCACAAATCTCACTTGGAATAACCGGAATCCAGTTGAAAAAACCGGAATCCACCTGGACTTTCCGGAGTCTGGGGAGTCCGGCCAGAATAGGTAGGGGACTGTAAAACACTGTTCAATCTGGACATTATACATCACCCCTACTCTCCTCAAAGGCCGATTTGTGCATCCACAATACTACAAACACTTCATGGAATTAATTCAACTGCTAACACTGTGCCTTGAATTTGAAATCACCCAAGATCAAGTTGATGACCTTGAGAGAGGTTTCCAGAGTTGGGTACAGAAGCATGAATGGTATGTGTTTCTTGTTGCCAGCAGGATGCCATCTGATAGATTAACCATCTATACTACCAATATAATCCACTGTGTGTAGTTTGTTGTCCCATTACTGTCCATGTGCTGCTTCACATTGTGCCATCTATCAGGGCTGTGGGTCCAGTCTGGGCTTATTGGGCATTTCCAATGGGGTGCTATTGTGGCAACATCCTCCAGAATGTCAGGAGCCAACAGTTTCCCTATGCAAACATCAACAAGTATGTTACCTCCTGTGCACAGTTGATGCACACAACCCTCCTCTATGGCTTGCATGAAAAACTTAGTCTCTTACCTCTTGTCTGTCATGATACAGATGTCAAATTGCCATCATGTAAGTCTTCAGTCATGTTGATGAACCCACTTGCTTATCATAGTGAGCTAGACCCATTATCTGTTCTTACCCCCCCCAAGGGACCTGTGGAAACCCTCTCCACTCCTCTGAGGATGAAGCTCATTGCCACCTTAGCTACTTGCCCTGACAAGCCCCCATCAATTATTCAGGAGCTTACACCCCAGAATACTTGATTTGCCCAATATGGCCATGTGTGCCAGCTGGAGGGTGGCAATGTCATGCATGCTTGTGACTTTGTTCCACTCAGATCTGACAGTCAAGATATGTCATTTGTTTGGGTAAACCTCCCACTAAATTTTTCATACATATTAACTTACTTGTTGTGGTAGGGTCAGCTGCCCTATTTTTCAACTAACCCTTTCCAGAGAATTTAGTCCAGTTTTATGCCCAGCTCCAACACTCAAGAGTTATTGTATACCTTTTCATTTATTATACTTTTAGAGTTGCTAATTCCATTTAGTCATTTTGTAGTTTATAGGTTGATTCCCCTTCCCTCAAGGACAACACTACACCCACACAACACATCAATCACTCATGTCATCATCATTTCCACTCCCTCAGGTCTTTTACTTGACAGCTTGACTAAGGAAGTGAATGGTTGGTACCAGGTTTAAATTAATTCTTTTTCTAGGTACAAAGTTTACTCATCTTAGTGATGATCCAGGCCTCAGGCCAATTTCCTTTCTTGTGACTAGTCAACATCTGAATCAACAAGCCTAACAGCTGGATGGTAGGGTCAAGAGGCATCAATTGGGTACTTTCCACACTTGCTGGGGGCACAGGTTGCATAAAGTAAATAGAGACTCCCATTGACAAGCCTCTCCCTGAGACATTCCCAGCCTGTGAAGCCCTCAGACAAGGACTCAACAACCTCACCCTGATGCCACAAAGCCTTTTATATTATTAATTCTTTTCTTATCTCTTGAAACAGACAAAGTAGCTTCCTTTTACTTTATCTTTTGGACTTTTTGGGCTTTCCAGCATGAGAGGATGTGCACACTCATTTCTATCTTGTAGCTATGAGCCGTTTGTATAAAAGGTGTCTCCCCACCTTTTAAAGGGGACCATCATACTTTTGACCTGCACTCTACACTTTGCATAAGCCTGCCTCATGACTCATATCCTCATGCGATCTTGTCAATCATGTTTCTGATTGTTGATGATCACACAGCTCGAGTTCCTGGGCATCGTTACATGCCCTCTCTTAGTCTAACAAGCTCAAGGCTTGACTGACCTCTATTTTCCCCCCTTTTGTTTACTCTCACTTACCCCACTCCTTGCAACATGATGACCTCATCAACATTTTACCAGCAGACTGTTGACCCTGCCACATTGTACTCCAGTATCAACTTGCTGTTGACAAGTTGCAAGATTTTTTTGGGAAAATCCTCCACTTTGTCATTGTTGATATCCCTCACTTCCCTGTTCATAACATTGAGGCCAATTCTTTCATCTATGCATTCATCAATCAGGTCAAAATTTGGGAGCCAGTCACTAATCAATGTGGGATCAACTACTATAAAGACTTGGGGCCTATGGAATTTGTTGATCTCAATCAGATAAAATGTGTAGTTGGGTGCATTAAGGACCATGGCAAGTGGTCCATTATTGGCTGAATTAGATTACTAGCACAGACTGTAGCTGAATGCAATTAAATTTCTGTTCCATCTTGAGAGTGGTGAGAGTGCACAGAGAAGGCCATTTAAATAGTTGTAAGGTGGTGCATTGTAAAGTATGAAAAGCTGACTTTGGAAACATCCTTTAAAGTTGTGAAAAAACCAACCCCACCCATCCCCTAGATGTCAGAAAATCACAAGCAGAAACATTCCATCTTTTGAATGAAGTTAATACTCCCCTTTAAGATTAAAAACATCCCCTACATTTCATTATTTTATGAGATGAAATTTCATCCCATTGACATATGGAACTTTTGTAAAATAATATACACAAGAATTCCATACCCTAAATTGCTTAAATATATGGCATGGAAATTCATCCCAAATTCAGCCATTTAAATTAGAAAATTCACATTTCAGCACTTAGGTGGCTGAAATTGCTACCATGCTAGGTCCACAGTGGTAGCAACACTAGCCCTATCAGACAAATAGGTGCAAACTCACTAAGGGTATATAAATAGAGTTTAAAAGTCTGGTCCAATCTGGTCTTTTGCCTCTTTAGGGGTGGACTGAGGACCGGACTGGACCATTTATTTTCAATATCTACTCAAAGTCGGACCAGACACTATCAGACCAGTCCATGTCAGTTCATGGCCAGTCCGTAAACCAGTCTCAACTGGTCTACATGTGGACCTAGTCTCAACCAGTCCAACTGACTAATTACAAGTATATACTGACTACTAGACTGAAATAAATAAATAAACTAAGTAAATCCACATGTGAGCAGTGGCTCACAAGGCTGGATGCAAAAATAAAAATAAAATAAAAAAATACATAAGAATGCAGGTGGTGTGTCATCACATCATGAGAGGGAGGGGGCTGCTGGGAAGATGGGGTGGCAGAGGGGAGGCAGCACATGTGTTGTTCAGCAGTGCAGGTGGTGACACGCATTGTTCAGCGGCACATGGTGGTGGTGGTGAGGTGGCAGCTGAGTCATTGTCAGGTAGCATGTGGAGGTGCTGGTGGTGATGTGGCAGCCATGCAGTGTGTCATTAAGTGGCATGTGGTGGCAGTGGTGAGGTGGGAGCCGTGTTGTTGTTGGGTGGTATGTGGAGGTGCTGGTGGTGATGTGGCAGCTGCGTGGTGTGTTGGTGACATGGCAGCTGCCTCCACCCCATGAGCAGAGGCTCATAGGGCTGGAGCCAGGTGTGTCATTGTATTGTGGGGGCTGTCAGATGAAGTTGGGCCCTAATAAAGACAGTGTGTTAGCAGGTAGTTTGAAAAAACAAGGGAAAAAAACTTACATAGGGCCCAAATGATGCTGGATGTCATTTGGGCTGGGGGGGTGGTGGTGGTGGTAGTATGAGGGGATTAGCATTGTTTCTTGATGTGGTTGTTTCCAGTGTTGTTAATTGTTTGTTTGGGATCAGGAAAAAAAAAAAAGGGATCAAAGAAAGAAAAAAAAGATGGCATCTATCAAAAATCACCATGGCAACATTGGCCCTATCAAATAAACATGTGCAAACTCACTAGGGGTATATAAACCCTCGAGATTTCGCTCTTTTGATCTCCTGGGCTTGTCCCACGTAATGTAGTTAGACATAATTAAATTAAATTTGTTATAATATAGTAAATACTATTAGATAGTCTGGTGCAATGTATATATTGTAATATAAAATTAGCATAGTCATGTTGGGCTGAGGGTTTGGTCCCAGACCAGTCCAAACCGGTCTGCCACCGGTTCGCTGGGATTGAGAAGTTAGTCAGACTGTTAAGGCAAGAGCCTCAACTACTAAGTACAAGTTATCGAGTTTGTTAACGATGAGGCTTTTGTTGTTAAGTTATATCATGCTAAGTCAGAGGCTTTCTGCTTAGGTCGAGTCACATGTTCTGGAGCAGTTAAGGCTGTTAATTGCCTAAGGTCAAGCTGAGGAGCCTTGACCACTGTCTACTACAGTTTATATAGCTACGCCTATGACTAGGTGTCTGTACGTGTTGACACATATTGTAAGAGTCAGTAAGCTATCTAATGCTATGCGAAGCTGTAGAACATGAGGTAAGTGAACAGCTATCTACTCAGTATCTAACAGAAAAAAGGAGATTTGGGTGCTGCCCCAATAAGAGTTGTAGTAATGAGTCAGAGATAAGAAAGTGATCAGGTAAGCACTGCCACAACAAAGGAAGAAACAGATGTAAAAGGAAATTGTAACACAGACTGTAGACTGGGGTGTTCTGGGACTACTCCAAACTGGAACTGATAGTCCTATCGGACCAGTTCAATTTTGGTCTGGTCCATGGTCTTTTCCGGTTTGGTGGACTGGACTTTAAAACTCTATATATAAACCCTCTATATTTTGCTCTTTTGTTCCCTTGGGCTTCTGCCCTCTTGTATTTTAGTAGAATAATATAAGTAATATAAGTAATAAATAATATTAATATCAAGGACCATAGGACCAGTTTGAGACTGGTTATGACTGGTCTTGAGGAGTTCTAGTTATTATCTTGAGATCAGGGACCAAGGACTGGACTGGTACTATAACAAGACCACTGGAGACATGCAGTCTCTAGCAGAACATTGATATGTCTTCACTGGGTATGAGCAAAGAAAACACTTTTTGCATAGTTCTAGGGTCACAGGGCAATCCCTTCCTTCTTCCATTTTCTTCCATTTTCCATCCAAAGACATGCAAACACCCACCACTAACTACAAATGCCTTTAAGTTGCCATCTACTGACTTTGTGGACTTTGCAAAGTGCCCCACTTCAGAATTACCTGGGTTACCCATAAATAGTTAGTGTAGGCAGTCCATTGGTGATGAACATGGACATTTTCCTTATTTCACATAGTATCCACTTTCCTTTATTTTGTATAGAAGGCCCATGTAAAATGAAACAGAGATCCCTTCTCCCCCTCTCTCTAGGCATAGGATTTCAAATCTTGTCTCCTCTCATGTTTAACTGCAAAGTCAATTTGCGACTTATTTGATTATTGTCACTGTGACTGGAACTAGAACAAATCTAGTTCATTGGTTAAGTACTCTTTTGTGTTATTAGATTGCAAATTCTTGATTACTTTATTATGACATTTTGCTGACCTTGTCAACTGACTTCACATTCTTTGCACTTTGTATAGACCTTGCATTGTTGTTAACAGATATCGCAGACCTCTTCCCATTTATTAGAAGGATGGTTCTGGGACCCTTTGAAGCTAACTCCTCCTTTATTCTTTTCTAGTGTTTCTTTGCAGTTAGGAACACTAGGAATACATCAACGTGCACAGGGGAGACCATGGAACCCTCAGACATGATCAAACACATCAAATGGCAAGGATGGAATGGTGTGCTACAGTGTCTACCACAAATGGATGTCAATATGGTCATGTGATGTGTAGGTGTAGCCCATGGCTACACCAGTCTTATCAGTTATGGTCCAGTTCAGTCTCAGTCATTTTTTGGTCTGCATGACTGGACCTTCAAGCACTATCCCAAAAGGACTCCTGGATTGCCTGCATCAACTCCTGCACTGACACAAAGGGCAGGTCCCCATCATCTCTTTGATGGCCACCTCATGCCATTTGGCTGTGGTGCCTTCTTGTAGATACGACAGGATCCAAACAATCTGCACATCCTTGTTTCTAAACTCATCAGGGCATCCCCACATGTACATGTAGATGGCTGTCTTGAAAGAGTCCAGATCATCAGCCCTTCCTGAAAAGGGCAACAGGCATGCTACCTTTGGCATGTGTTGTCCCCTGCTCTCTTCTGCTGTTTGTTCAGCCAGTCTGTCTTACTAGTGCTTCTCTTCCATCAAGGCCTCAAGTAGAGTATCATGCTCCTCTTCTGCCTCCGCAAGTAACTCTTCCAGTGACTTGACTGGACTGGGTTCTGGCATGTCCTTGAGTCTCAAGGCATCTAGGTCTCAGAGGTTGCCCATGGTGATGGTAAAGAAGATAAGGGTGTCAGGGGCGGAGAGCATGTGGTAATGGTGGGATTGGAAAAGACAATAGTTCCTTGCTGCAGGCACATGACCCTGCCTTGCAGCTTAGGTGTTTGAGGGAGAGCCCTGTTGCATGACAATAGCGCTGGTGTCAACCACTCTACACATGCACACTCAGGACAGATGGGTGGCATCCTACGTTGGCCTGTGTCAAGTGAGGCTCAGTCTGCTTGAGGGGTTGTTCAATGGGATACTCCCAAAAGAACAGTTGCTATGACTGTTTGATGGAGCAAGCTCCAGAAGAATGAGGAAAGATGGTGGGGGGAGAGGGAATTGTGAGTAAGAGAAATTGGGTCAGGACTTTGTGCCTTGACAAGGCAGCACTGGTGTGTGCATCATCTCAGGTGAGGCCTGAGGGTATAAAGTTGAGAGTGAATGAGATTAAGAGGGGGGGGGTTGTCAAGAGGAGTCATGTTCTTCTGTTAGGACAATACTATACCACTAAAAGGCACAATGACAGCTCCCAAACAAAACAACAACAAAGGAAATAATCTTATAAGGTAGAATTCATTCACACACAACTAATGTCACATGACCAGTGTGACAATGTCCTAAACAAGTAATTTTTCACAAAATTCAAATTGCAGTTGCACATAGAAACAATATAGAGAAAGTGCTTTCAGGGAAACATTTTAAATTAGTTAGGCTAGGGTCTGAGATAGTCAATTTCAAGTATGAGCACATCATGAAGTCAGTTTAATCAAAATCATGGGTGAACATGTTAATTTCAACATGTCACATCTCAAAACGGTGTGGCTGGCTCTGAATGTGCAGACTGCATGGGATCTAAGCATCAATTGATGCTGTCAAGGATTGCCAATCTTGCAAAGGGCATCCCAGACTTGCTAGAGTCTCAAAAGTGGATGAAATATGACCCTTGTCATGAGAAAGAAAACACTTTTGCTGTAAGTCATATGCTGTGATTGCTGTACCAATTAACAATTTAACAATTTACATGCCTGGTATCAGATCAGGCCTTCTGTGGAGCAGGCATTCACATCTGAAAATAGTTCAGATCAGAATCACAATGCGTCAATGCATTATTCAGCACAGGACACAGCTCCACTAAGAAATGTCATGCTGACTTCTTCCTTCTATGGAAAATATCAAGTGAAGGCATCAGGATGCCTCCCATCTAGTGCTCTCCAGCAATACATGCATATCTATGCATTGCTGACACCACTGGGGCCAGGTTCTTTTTTGAAGGAAGCACAGCCATGTGATGGTGATCCAGTTGATGATGTAGTGATGGCTCCATTGGTCGAGGATCTTGAACCCAAAGAAGAACCAGACAACATGCCAATGGAGGACTTCAAGGACAATGACCTGGATGTCATCAAGGACGTTGATGTGATGCCGATGGCTGCACACAATGGCCAGGACTGCGGCCTGCCAGGCACCAACACAGGCTGAAGCAGTCAAGGCTTTGGCAGATTTGAAGGCCACCTTGCATCCCACCCAGAAGAAAGGTGACAGATACACAGACTCTAAGATTGATCCATTTGCATGGATCTGGATGGAAGGGATGCAGACCATGCTAAATCTCTTCACCAATCCAAAGTCAAATACCTATGACAAATGGGGTGCATCAGCATGTCAGGCTGCTGTCTCTTTGGGACGATGTGCATACTGTGCACATCAGCTTACCAGACTCTTGAGGCAATTCATCAGAGATCATGTGGTCTTGCCACTCAATCCTTATGGAAGCTGGAACGAGTCTTTACTGGTGGACAAAGATCTTTCAATGGATATCAACCTTCACCTTCAAGAGCTTGGAAAGGAAATATCTGCAAAGAAGGTGGTTGAGTTCCTTGCTCGCACAGATGTCAAGGAGAAACATGGAATTACTAGAAATATCTCAGAGTCAACAGCACAATGTTACCTCAAAACACTTGGTTACCATTTCATGGCACCAAAAAAAGGTTAGTATGCTGATGGTCATGAGCGGGACAATGTTGTGTGGTATCGCAATCACAAATTTCTACCTGCATGGCACAAGATTCAAAATTGGATGTACACCTGGACAAAGGATAACCTACCTGAGGTGAACAGCATAGATGGCAAGTGAGTCATTCCATGGTTTCATGATGACCTAGCCATCTCAAATGTCCTGAGGGTTCTGTCACTGCACAAAATATGCCAAAGAATATTCTGAAACCAGGGACAAACTGGGGTATCAAGGTATTGAAACATGATGCAGATGGTAACCTGGAGTATAACACTGATGGATCAATCAAGAAGCATAAGATCTGTATGCAAGACAGTGTCCTGATGGATGGGACAGTGCAACCCCTGTACTCTCCCAAAGGCCATGAATGAGCTGGCATTTTCAAAGGCATGGCCGTAATTTTAGAAGAGCATGGCTTTGCAAATGTGCGAAATTTACATGCCGAGTGTAAAAACTTCAAATGTGCTCCACCCACATTGGACTGTTGTTGCCATTGACTTCTTTTCAACCAAGCATATTTCCAGGATGTTGACACCATTCTTGGAGCTTCCTGTGAGGCTCATGGCTATCAACTCATTTTCTTGCTGAAGTTTCACTGTGAACTCAATTTCATAGAGCAGTGTTGGGGCTATGCAAAGTGACTCTACCGACTAAACCCAGAGTCATCAAGGGAAGATCATCTTATGAGGAATGCATTGGCCACCCTTGATGCAGTTCCTCGTGCATCAATGTGCCAGTACATTTGCTCTATTTACAGCACCTGCTTATTTACTGATGCCTTACCAGGTTTGCAAATCATTCATGGCACTTCATTGATGCATATGATAAAGGTCTCAATGGCCAACAGGCAGCCTGGGCAGCATGGAAGTACCATGGTCATTGTGTCCTTCCACAGACTTTGATGGATGACCTCAAGAAAGCGCAACTAATTTAAGTCAAACACACACAGTCCCATCAAACTCTTCATATTTTAATCTGCTCATATTACTTACTCATTTTATAATGATCTTTGACAGTTTATAGTTCTGCCTCACCTTGCAATCATCCTAGTTGATCTGTAGATAATCTTACTCTTGGTATTCCAGACCCACTACTTACTATTAATTCAAACCACTTGGTATATAGCAACTCAATACATATTAGAAGAATTCCTTGAAAGCAGATTTTTGAATTAAAAGGATGGAATGAGTATAGGAGACATTTTATGGCACTTTTTCTATTTTAGACGAGCATGTCACAGGAAAGTAACACCACGTGATGTTAGTTGTGTATGGATGAATTCTACCTTAGTCAAGGGCATCATGCTTTGTATAGTGGATACCCAAAGAACATAACTAGTGTCTCTGGGCAATATATTTCAATTTATATACTACTATACATTCACCTACCATGAGTCTGATCATGCATTGTGTTGCCCATGTGTTTCTACCTACCATTGACCATGAATTCAATCATAAGGATCTGGTGCCTACCCTTAGCCTTGTGTGCATAAAAGTGTCTATATAACCAAACAGCAAAAATAATAGATTAAAGTGTCTTAGGAAATTCATACTCCTGATACAAGGTGGTCCTGAGGTTGACACAAGGTTGCAAAGGGTCTAGGGCTCAAGTAGAATGTGTCTGAATAGGGTGTGGCCTTGCAGACAGCCATCCAACTGAAATATCTGGAAAAGTGACTGAACATGCAATCACATGACTAGGAATAAATAGGAGAGGAAGGGAAAGGTCAGAGGGTGTGATAGAAGAAGTCAGAGCAATGCTGGAAAGCAATGCATGATATGATATGAGGGAAAGACTAGGGCTGTGCGGTGTATAATGGATAGAGGAACAACAATATGACTTCATTAGTCACAATTGAGGTCAAATACAATAAAACTTCAATGGGATATAATGGATGAGATGCATCAGGAGTACAATTTTTAGAACCAAGGGTGTGGCAGAACAGCAAAAACTAACATCCACTCAGAATTTTTTTTTCTACCTCCCCATGGCTCCCTCCCCCCTCTTTCCATATATGGTATGTTCAATTCATGTGCTCACAAAGTTAAAGAAAAAATAATTCAAAAAGTTCTGTAACCAATGTCCAAACCCAATTTCTACATATGCCAATGTGCTTATGCTACTCATGGAAGTATATATGAAGGTAGTGGACACAGAGGATGTGTCCTCAGCCTATAGCTATGGCTGGGATCACATAGTGATACGATTTCCTTAGTATGTACAGTGTGACTGTCTAGCTGTCTACTGGTCATGTGATCATGTGGATGCCCACATCCACTACTCCAGTAGTATCTCCAAACTGCTGGGATTTTTGCTGACACAGGGGACAATTGATTGGGACATTTGAGCAAGGAGACCTCTCTGATAGTTGGGCAGCAGTAGCATATTTAAAACAAATCAGATTGATGCAAGTAGAGCCTTCAATGTCAAGCTGAGGGCTTGCATTTGCCTCCTGTCCTTTTTTAACAATCAGCCAGGATGTTGGGGAAGGATGGAGACATACAGTCGAAGCTGTCTTAACCCATAGTTGTGGTAACCCATAATCTGTAGTAACCCATACATTTTGGGCATCCACTGACTTGGTTTGCAGGAAAAACCCATAACTCGGCAACACCTCATAGTCCATACCATTTGGGGTTGACCATAACCCATACCTCGTAAACTTTAGAGATATATTGAGGAATAATTAAATTTTTTGTAACCTCCCAAAGCAATTGCTGAGTTTAGTTAGTTGTGGTGGCTGGGTGATTGTGGTTCTGTCTGCAATTTTTTGGGGGGAATAAGAATTTTTTTCATCGTTTTCTCACTGACCTGTGCTGAAATGAGCATCAATGTCCTGAAAAAGGGCCTTGCCTCACTCCAAAATCGCATAAAGTCACATAAAGACAACATACTTGCCTGCCTACAAAGGAAAGAAAGGATTTCGGATGAGGATGAACACTGGTTGGACAATGATGCCAACCATGTTGAGGAAGAAGCCATAATCAATGCCCCTGAGACCGCCTCAGATTATGACCATGGACTGAAACGTCTGGACTCGCAACAAAAAACTCTGGTGGAGAAACTGAAGGAACTTGGTGGTGGAATTACAAGAGTTGTGGGGAACAAGCAAAAAAGTGAGTTTTCTTCCTGTTGTAACCTATGACACAGCCGTTCAAGTTCCATACAGGACCCACAGAATGAAAACCAAGGCCCCAAGAAAAGGAGAAGGACAAGACCCCAGTTTTCACCAAGAAAGAAAATGCCACATTGAAGCAGCACATTGAGATTCTAGATTGGCATCACAAAAATGCGGAGAGGAACCAAACAAAGACAGCTGGACATTGGGATTGTATTTATCCAAACCTTCGTGTTAAGCAACCAATCATATCAGCATGGCTCAAGGACAAGAAGAAGTGGCAAGACCGATGGGCTGAGGTGCAGACTAAAGGGAAGGCAGGGACAGAAAAACAAACAAAGCAGGTTGAGTTTCCTGAGGTTGACAAGATGCTGGAACTTCGGGTTGCCAAAGCAATGGCAGATCATGTCCACCTTAGTGGTGAGATAATCAGGCAGAAATGGACATAGTTTGCAGATCTTGTGGGGATTCCACAGGATGAATGGTTGGGCTTGAGTGATGGGTGGCTGGCTTCCTTCAAGAAGCACTGTGGTTTGAAGGAGTTTAAGTGGCATGGCAAGGCAGGATCTGTTGGCCTGGCAGATGTCAAACGCAAACGCGAGCGGATTCAGCACCTCATTGTCAAATCCAAATATTGACTAAAGGATATTTTCAATATGGATGAATCAGGGTTATTCTGGGCCCACGCAGTCTTTTTATTTTGTGCTTGTCAAATTCTGTCTCATTCTATGTTGGGATACAAGCCTAGGGAGATGGAATACAAGTCCTAAGCTTGGGGTTAGGGCTAGCAGCTGCTACCCTTAACCCTAGAGCAATGGCAGTCCCCTATACAGGAATAGACTGGCCAAGACTACAAAGACTGCCAAGACTGTCTCCTATGCTATCCAGAGAACCCCCTATAATATACAATGATAGACAAGTCTATCTGGAGAATTATATAGGGGAAATAAGGTCACTATAAAGTCATTGCAGTATAGCTCCTTTATATATTATAGGAGTACATTACACTATACCTCCTAACTGTGTAGTATAAATATTGCACACTTTGTAGGAGATGATAATAACATTTCTCCCTGTGGCAGACTCCCTCATACACTTACCTTTGACATAAACTCAATACCTCAAAAACCTCATCCTCATCTTGTGCTCAACTTCCTGATCCCAATATTCTATTTTTGAGCAGAATGCCACCAGATTGGGGTCTAATGGATAAACAGATGTTGGGTGTGAAAGGGAACAAACAGCGACTCACTTATGCATTTACAATGAATGCTGATGGAAGTCATTATTGGAAAGGCAGAACGGCCCTGGGCATTCCAGAAGAAGTCTAGTGCACAACTTGGCTTTTACTACTGCAACAATGCAAAAGCGTGGATGACAGCCAAGCTATACCAGGAGTGTCAAAAACTTCAAGCCCAACCTCACCTCACACATCCAACCTGCTGACGCTGGCATCATCCATTGTTTCAAAGCTCATTATCACCAACTTTTTATGAGCCATGCCATCAACTGCTACAATCATGACATAACCCCTGCTCTTATCTATACCATCAACCAGCTCAAAGCCATGCGACTTGCTAACCTTACGTAGCATGAAGTTGACACTTCAACTATTCAGCATTATTGGAGGAAAACTGGTATCCTTCCAAACTCCCTGTTTGAAACTGTGACATCCACACCTGCCATCCCGATTTCCTCTCTTGTAAAGGCTGAGGACTCAGACCCTGTCGATTGTGCTGAAAAGGATGTTTCCAACACATTGGACCAACTCCAGAACATTGGTATCTTGCAGCCAAGGAATTGGCTAGGCATTGAAGAGCTCCTTAACCCAGAATCTGAAGAGGCCCTTCTAGATGATGATTCAGATGATGATATCTGTGAATCAGTGAAGCAGATGTTTGGGGCTCAGCAGATGGAGGAGATAAATGGAGGGGATGACAACAATGACAACAACAAAGGTGATGTGGACAAACCTACACAGAAAGAAGCACTCCATGCCATTTCAACAATTCAGAAATACATTGCAGACATCAATGACCCCGTTGCACGCAAGCTGGAGTCAATCCTCATTGGATTTGGGTATCAGACTCGCTTGGACAAGGCTCAATCCCTGAAAGACACACCATCACTGATTATTTTACTCATACATAACATATAATGACCCTTTGGTACCAAATACACATGTTTTCAGTTGATTTTGGATCCTCAAACCTACCTCTGGCAGAACCCATACATTGTAATAACCCATACTTGGGCACGTCCACTGAGAGGTATGGGTTAAGACAGCTTTGACTGTAGCTTGCAATGTTCTTCTGAGTGGTCAACACTATTGTTGAAAAGAATATGTGCACCCATATGTTTCAAGACACATTGTCCTTTAGGCCAATTTAGCTGCAGACCACAAAACATGCAGTCAGAGCCTCATTACTGATGGGACCATTTGATTCATCTTCTTCACAAACAAAGCAGGCCTTTCCTTCACTTCAATAATGAAAGTATTCAGAGTGTTTGATGGTTGGAACTCCACAGATCTTGTGGTTGCAGCTCCTCATGCAAACTTGAAGACAGGAAAACCAAGAATGAGCTTTCAAAAAGGTATGTTGGCTGTTCCAGGCTTACAAACCAACATTGTGGGGTTGATTGGATGAACAAAGCAACCTGGAACATTTGTCAGGTAGTCTCTTGAGGATTGGATGGCACTAATCTTTACCTTTTATTTTCAGCATTCTGTAGGATGCTAGATTGTGAACAATTTAGAGGGGGGGGAATCATTATTAGGTGTCAACTGACTACAGATGCTTTGGACAGTGTTTAACTGCTTCTGAGCATCAATTATGTCATGCAAGGGCTGCCTCCAGCCTTGGTTTTACAAAAGACAGAAAAAGATTTTGGCCTCCAGCCATCCCCCCCCTATCTGCAGTTCAGGATTCCTGTTCTGCCACCCCCTTGTTTAGGACTAAGAAATATCTATTATCTTATCTGTTTGGTATTGTTGACACTTTTATTATCAGTAGTATACACATGGCTAAGGGTAGTTGATCAGTACATGGTAGGTACACAGCACCTGTGCCACACACTGTATACATGGTCAAGTGCAGCCACAGCAACCATGGCTAATGCATAGACTACACACAGTTACCTCATGTAGAGTAGTATGTATACATTGAATATCATGCTGAGGAACTCCATTTGAGTTCTCTCAGATCATCCACCTATACTGATGTGAGTGTCTGTGACTATTAGATTCTTTCCTTTTCTTTGTTTGTGTCATATCCCATGCAAGATCTCGACAGATCTCCAGTGGATCACTGACAGAGCTACCATCATTTCAAATAACCATTTCCAATAACCATTTCAAATTCATCTCCTGTTTTGTTTATATCACATATCATTGATTGATTATCTTACTTGTTGCATACTCAGTACTACACAGTACTCTACCATAGCTATCCTGATTACTCACTTACTTACTATAAAACTTAGTATATAGTCACTTGTAACTTCAGTTTGATTATTGCATTGTTATCTCTCATTCTAAGTCTTCTTCCCTTCTTCCCTTCTGGACCTCCACTGGACTTCTGCTCTTATCATTGTCTCTTTGTAAATTGGACATAGGGTGTAGAGACGGGCACAATCCCTTTTAGACTGAAGCCAAGTCCAGTGTTGCATTGGACTTCCATCAGAACACTGCCATAACCTATTGGGAGTGAGGCCGGTGTGGAAAACAAGGTGAAGATAATGGAGTTATCTTAGAAGCAAGTGAGGGAATGGAGTCTGCAACAGGGAGGAATATTATGTTCATCTCCTACAAAGTGTGCAATATTTATACTACACTGTTAGAAGGTATAGTGTAATGCACTCCTATAATATAAAAAGGAGGTATGAAGTCATAGACTCCTGTACTACTTAATGTCACTATAGTTATACCTTTTCCCCTATAATTATGGTGTCATAGTACCTCCTATGATATCACGGCTTGGTAAGTTACTGTGCATTCTCATAATTGCCCTTGCATGTGTTAACTCCTGTTAAACATGTGTTAATATGACTTAGCATATTCTGGCATTATTCCATGGCCATGCTAACTGCCTTGGCTTGCCTGTATACTGTTGTATACTCTAACCCAACACTCCCCCTCAAGCCTAGGCAGCCTAGGATAATGAGTGGGATGGTTTTGTAATTTCTGTGTTTGTCATCACTCCTCCTGGAGTGGTTAATGATTTTCTTTCAGGTGCATCAAAACCTCTGTGGATGGAAAACCCATTGGGAAAAACCAATCTCACCAAAGAAAGCTACTGAGCTATTTTTGACTAAATTCCCATCTCTTCTCTATGTCATGTGAATTTAGGCCTTGGGAAGGCTTTTGTCAATACATCCACTGTTTGTTCCAGATCACAACAGTTTTGAATATCAATTAATTTGTTTGGGACAAGATCCCGGACCCAATGATGGTGTATTGCAATGTGTTTTGATCGCTGATGAAATTGAGGGTTATGTGTTAGAATTACTGACCCTTCATTATCACCTTTAAATATTCTTGGGTGTATCCAAGTTCACTAAACAAATTTCTTAGCCATGTGGCCTTGTGTCCAGCTTTGGATAATGTCACATATCTGGCTTCCATCAAGGATAATGCAATTATTGTTTCTTTCTTTGATTTCCAAGTAATTGCTCCCCCTGCTGTCAGGAAAACAGAGTCCTTTACACTCCCCCACCTATTCTAGCTGGAATCCAGTTGGAATACTGGACACCGGTCAGATTCCCCAGAGTCCAGTGGATTTTTTTGTATGGTACTTCCACTGTAGCAGTTAATTCTGGTAAATAAATTATTGAATTTATTACTAGAATCCCCAGAATCTACCCAAACTCAAACAAAGCTGGAATAAGTGGGATACCCAGATTCCTCACCCAGTCACATGCCTGCCTAGGACCTGTGACTCACCTGTGACCCATCTGTGACTGCCAGCTCACACTCACAGGCTCATGGCCACCAACCATGACCACCATCGATTAGTGTTTGAAGGTCCAGTCTCAAAGACTGGAAAAGACCATGGACTGGACTGGACCATAACCAGTCTCACCAAGACCATAGGTCTTGGTTACACCAGGTACAGAGCAGTCCCAGTCTTGGTCCAATGATATTTCAACCTTATAAAAGACCGGTTAAGGACTGGACCACTGGCCTACTACTATCTAATAATATTCATTATATTATACTGAATTTAATTTAATTATATATAACTACATTACATGGGACAAGCCCAGGGGATCAAAAGAGCGAAATCTCGAGGGTTTATATACTCCTAGTGAGTTTGCACATGTTTATTTGATAGGGCTAGTGTTGCTATGGTGATTTTTTGATAGATGCCATCTTTTTTTTCTTTCTTTCTGATCCCACACAAATAATTAACAACACTGCCAACAACACATCAAGAAATGACACTAATCCCCTTGTACTACCACTAGGGAGTGGCACAGGTAACCCATGGGTAGATTTGGGCATAGCTGTACCTGTACCTGCATCTACCCATACCCACAACCCACAGGTCATGAGACATGGGTCAGATGGGTATGGGTAGGCCTACTGTCTGCTGTTGTGGCACTGCATCTGCATCCAATGACTCCACCCTGTGAGCAGTTGCTTGTGGCAGTGTTGTCGTCTTTCTATATACAAGTTATTATGTTGTAATTATAGGTTTTGTCACTCAGACGAGTGCTGCAAACCTCCTATTTACTTATAAACTATGTAATAGACCAGTCTAATATCTTATACATCTTACTTAAGAGAGAAGTGACACCCCAGAGGAAAGGGGAGCTTGTGGAAGCCAGGATATATATACCAGTTGATATTTGTCACTATTTGGTTCCAGTAAATGAACACAAACATGTCGCATCAACACAATGCGATGCATCACATTCATATTCGTTTACTGGAACCAAAGGGTGACAAATATCAACTGGTATATATATCCTGGCTTCTACAAGCTCCCCTCCTTCTGGGGCATCACTTCCCCCTGTTGTAGGGGAAATAGTCTGTTGGTAGTTCGTTGACTTGAGTAGTCACGTCGCGAGAGTTATGGTAAGCGAGATCACAGGGAGGGGGAGGAATTTAGAGCAAATGAGAGAGAGAAAGATAAATGGCTGGTGCTACCCTTGTAGTTAAAGCCGTTGATAATCAATCGAGGACCTATCAACAATAAGGGAAACGCGATTGTGTTACGATCAACGGAGTCACATGACGTTCGCATCGAAATAACTAGCAAAGTCCCATACAATGGGATTGGAAGATCATAGGCTGTCTGACTCGAGAATAATGGCCGAGAGTACCTGTAAACTTTGTAATTTGGAAACTTAACTTGTAGTCCTGCACCTTGGTGTGCAGGTAACTTAGAGATACTTGAAACTTGAGGTACGAGAGGGGACTCAGAATCGCGCAATGTAAGGACGAGTGATCTGAAAGGGGTGCTCCATTCGAGAGGTGGGAGGTCACCTTATATACAAATGACGAGTAGTTACGGACCGAAAACTGATCGCACACATTCTCTCGCGTCGACCAGTTCAGACAACCAATAGAGTATGGTAGAATAGGCAAAGAAAAAGCTCGTTACAAGAAATTAACAGAAATCCTATTGGACAAGAATCTTCAGGTGTCGAGATGTTGATGTACAGGTATTCTTGAGTCCTCGTCTAGGAGTTTCCTCTGCTAGCAATGGCTCAGGGAGTAATCCATCATCAAGGCCTTCTATTGACGTTACGTCGCCTGTCCCCCATCAAGCGCGGAGGGCACCCAAATAGGACCGCTCAACCCTATGTCTAGCAGATTGACCCGTCGATTTGGATGTGAAAGTACCTAGGAGTATCGGTGATTCTTGATGTGGCGGATCGTCGATGTGAAGGAATATAAATAGAACAATTAATCAATAAAAGGGAAATTGAATTGAAGATGCCCCTGTCCAATCCTTCCTGGGGCCTGGCACTGTCGACGCGGATGCTGAGGGAGTGGGGGAAATTGTGCCGAGCACGTCACATCGCAATGTTTGTATGAAAAGCCTATGAAGTAAAAATAAAATGAGAAGGGTTAGCAACACAAAATACATGGGAAACGTGTGAAATTCAAGTAAATATGTCGACAAGGCATTGCTACCACAAAATATTAGAGCTTGAAGAAGACTGGCGAAAAGGTGGGGTTGACGAGTGGGGCTCATTACCCTACCACACCCCTTAAGTAAGATGTATAAGATATTAGACTGGTCTATTACATAATAAGTAAATAGGAGGTTTGTGGCACTCATCTGAGTGCTGAAACCTATAAATACAACATAAACACCTTGTATATAGAAATTCAGCGACAGGTTGGGTACAGGTCATGGGTACTCAATGTGTGACCTGTACCTGTACCTATGTCTACCTGTACCTGTTGCAACCGTACAGCATGGCTGCAGCAGATGATGCACTGACTGGGTTAGGATAGAAACCACATGACCATGTTGACATCCATTTGTGGTAGACACTGTAGCACAGCATTCTAGTCTGATTGTGTCTAAGCATTCCGTGGTCTCCTCTGTGCATGTCTGCTAGAGACTGGATGTCTCCACCGTGACCCCCATGGGTTGGCAAACCCATGCTATTCCCTAACTACCACCACCACCACCCCCCCAGCCCAAACAACATCCAGTGTCATTTGGGCCCTCTAAGCTTTTTTTTTCTGCTATTTTTTTTTATAATTGACTTACTATTTTTTTTATAGGATAGAACTCACTGTAAAATACCACAGTGCTACCTGACCCCAGCCCCATGAGCCCCTGCTCATGGGGTGGAGTCTTAGCAACACCATAGCACTCTTGACCCCCCTGCACTGCCTTGTCACTGTTGACCCCCCTGCGCCGCCATGTCACTAGCGCCAATTTCTTATTTTATCTGTAGAGTACTCTAAGGCCCCCTGACTCATGCTGCCCCCCTTGCTTGTAAATGTGAGGGGGGGTGACTTATTTAATTTAATTAATGGGTTGAATACTTTAATTATAGTAGATTAATGTAGGGGAGACTGGACTAGTCCAAGACCAAGACCAGACCATTTAGGTCCATTCTTGTGCAGTCTGGTCTTGGTCCTTATGTAGTTGAGTAAAAAATAGACCAGTCCTGGTCCTGGTCCAAGCCTGAAAGGGGTGAAAGACTGGACCAGACCAGACCTTCAAACACTACTTATAGCCTACCAGCAGAGTCCAAGCAGAGTCCACTCAGACTCTGCTCAGACTAGGGGGGGGGGTAAAGTACTGTGTCCCCCTCTCATCCTCTCTTGTTGTCTGGGTGTCCCCCATGGTATCTGGTTGTGGTAGGGGTTATAGTAGATGGTTGTGACATGGTGCTAGATGGAGGCCTTGACCTGGGTCAACATATGGCCTCCCACCCACCCCATGAGCAGGGGCTTGCAGGGCTGGGGGGGGGGTGGTTGGTGGAGCATTATCAGCCATTGTTATAGCAAATGCAGAACACTGAAAAAATTAGTTTATTAATTTAGATAACCATGATAATGATAAAAGAATACTTAACATGGGGGCCTGTGGCCCCATATTGTTGAAGTAGAGGAGGGGAGGAAGCAGCATCAGGGGTAGTGGTGGTGGGAGAGAAAGGTGGTGAGCTGGCCCAATTGGGTATATGTAACTCATAAACAAACAGCCCCAACCACATATTTCCAACCAACACTGGATGCATAACCAGATATTTCAGGGCAAAGTATTAAAAAATATTGAAAAAGTATTCCAGTCAAAATTGAAATATTTTCAGGATACTTTGACAAAAAGGTTTCTGAAAAGATCAAAGTACTTCTTTACAATATTGAAAGCAACATTACTTTGATGAAATTTTTGAAAAATATCATGATGCTTCTCAGATATGTTTTGAATATCTGTATCAATTTTTTCTGAATACTTCAAGTGGCAATGCCAAAAACATATTTTGATAATTGAATTGAATATTTAGGTTGGAAGTATATTGCCAAACATATGAAAAACACACACAAGGATACTTTCAAGATGCATTCTACATATCTTTCATGATATTGTTTTCATTTTGCAAATTAAAATATGTTGAAGATATTGGAAATATGGAGCATTCCAGTTTGAATATGTCTTCAATACCTTTTCAATCCTAATGTCAATATTTATTCAATATTGAGAAGCAAAAGAAGTTAAGATAATGTAATATAGAAATGAATAATGTTTTGATATGTGCTTAATGACATAAGAATATGTTTAAAAATACAAGTTAACAATGTAAAAATATTGAAAACAAAGTGTCACATTACTTTCAAAATATTTCAATATGAGGTATGTAGAAAGTATACTGAATGTCCAGTAATGGTCATATAATAAAGAATAAATGGCACAAAATAAGGTGATTAAATAGTTGTATTCAACATCAAAAAGGGTGCTAGATTCAGAGAGTAGATGATAAGAATGCACAATGAATACAAGGTTTCCAATTCATCCAAGTCATGTGAGTCTTTACTACAAGTCTTTGAAATATTTCAGCCATTGCTGCAAGTTGTGAGGGCAAGTCTTACAAGTCTCTGGTACAAGCCTTGCAAGTCTTCAGTACAAGTCTTGCCAGTACTTTACTGTCCCCCACAGGATCCAACTAGTTCTGAGTGGAGTTCAACCAGATCTGAGTGGAGTCTGAGCAGATCCACCCAGATTCTGACCAGCTTTTATATCAACATGAAACATAACACCACTATGTGACCCATTACCCAGTGGCACACAGTACATAATTTAAATACATCAAAGAAAAAAAAGAAACCCCCCCCCCTTAAGGGGGCATTCAGCCTTGTGGTAGGAGACAAGAAGGGGGGGGGAGGCACATTCAGTCTTGTGGCAGCAGGTGAGAGGGGCAGCATTCAATCTTGTGGCAGGAGGTGAGGGGGGGGGGGTGTTCAGTATTGAGGCAGGAGACAAGAGGGGTGGCATTTGGTCTTGTGGCAGGGGACAGGAGATGAGAGGGGGGTGTGTGCATTAGACAAGAAGGGGGGGGATGGCAGATGAGAGGGGGGGACAGCAGACAAGAGAGGGGACAGCAGGTGAGAGGGGGATGGCAGATGAGACAGTGGCCAGAAGACAATGACATGTGTCATGTCATTGAATCATTGTTTACTTCTGTGCAAATAAATGCAAATGTGTCACACAATGTTGTGATGCATCATTGTTTACTTGCACATGACATGTGCAAACATGTGTAAATGTGCCAAAGGTATATAAACCCTTGCACATCTGTCTATTATTTTTTGGGCATGCCCCACTTTGTAAAATAAAAAGTAAATAAAATATATTTTGTACTTAGGATAGGCTACATGCAAGGTAACTGGTTGTGACTGGTTGTGACTGGTTGTGACTGGTTGTGACCAGTTGGCAACCAGTTGCAGTAACTGGCCTAAACAGGCCAACTGCAACTGAAAGTCCAGTTGCTTCCAGTTGTGGTCTGGTTGGGTTCTGGTTTTTTGCTGTTCCTGCAACTGGACCTGAGACCTCTAGGCATTCCCAACATGCCACTGCCTTATATCCATTGACAAGAACTGCCTTTCTAGTATGGATTGTGATATATGCCACTGCTATACTGTCTTTTATAATCATTGATACTTTGGCTAGCTTTCCTTCACTCTTTTACCAACTGTTCTGATCCATTATGCTTGAATTTTCAAGTCATTGAATTATACAGATGTGTACCATCTGGTCTTAATTGTGGAAAAGCACAATTCTGGTGGTGTTTGCAAAATTTTGCCAACCCTACCATCTTTTAAATAGCATTTCCAGACTACATATTAGAATTGCATGTATTTGCTTGTTTTAAGGTGTTACTGTATCCGAAATCTTTTCAGCATGACAACCAGAGGGGCCACAATATACACGATATGCACGCCAGCCCTCTTCATTATCACTGGCTCTACACACATCAGTGCAGACATCCTTTAGGGCCTCTTGTGATGCTCCACTGTCAGAGTGGTGATCAATGCAACTTTTTATACACCTTTCAATGTATTCTGCTGTTGTGGGTACTTGTCGGCCACTGTTGGAAAGGCAGAGTAGTATTTGGATGTCATCATATTGCAGTTGGAAGTATGCTTACAGTTGTTTCTGTGCTATGCGGGGACTGTTGCAAAGGTAGAGTAGTATTTGGACATCATCATATTGCAGTTGGAAATATGCTTACGATCGTCGAGGTGGTTTTGTCTGTGACTGGCCACTGTTGCAAAGGCAGAGTAGTATTTGGATGTCATCATATTGCAGTTGGAAGTATGCTTACGATTGTTGAGGTTGTTTCTGTACTAAGCGGGAACTGTTGCAAAGGTAGAGTAGTATTTGGATGTCATCATATTGCAGTTGGAAATATGCTTACGATCGTCGAGGTGGTTTTGTCTGTGACTGGCCACTGTTGCAAAGGCAGAGTAGTATTTGGATGTCATCATGTTGTGGTTGGAAATATGCTTACGATTGTGGAGTCTGTTGTTCTGTCTGTGGGTGGCCACTGTTGTAAAGGTGGAGTAGTATTTGGATGTCATCATGCTGTGGTTAAAAATATACTTACGATTGTGGAGTCTGTTGTTCTGTCTGTGGGTGTCCACTGTTGCAAAGGTGGAGTAGTATTCGGATGGTTGGAAATATGCTTACGATCGTGGAGGAGATGCGGTTGTAAGAGCCGCATGAGAAAGAAGCACGAAAGCCGTTATTGGGAGGGAGAAGTGCATTGATGAATAAGTGTTTTCGGAGCGAAGATATTACCAAGAAAGAGGCCTGCTCTTTCTTGGGGACGTGATATTATATACTCCGAGTACTTTACTAGTTTTTATGCGTAGAATAGTTAATGTGTCATACACAGCATGATCAACACCAACATCATGATGATACATCAAACGACAACTGTGGCGACAACAACAACAGCAACGGAAACAGCAACAAAACAGAAACGACGGCAACAGCAACAGCAACCTCGAGCCGCATTTCCGTCTCGAGCCCAGGTATCTTTGGTAACTTGCGAACCTACGCAGGGGAGGTTCAACGACGACACCTCCCTCCCTCATCCCTCATCCCTCGACCACCACCACCCCTTCGTCAACACTCACGCTCACCACACCCAGGCCTGCCGCCACCCCTTACAACGACCTAGGGGAGCCGCATCGCACAGAAAACGGGCCCAAACGACGTTTGTTGTCATCTGGACCCAGGGCATCGTTTTTCTTCACGTTTCTTCTTACTAACTACCGATATTTTAGGCTCTAAACATCCTGTATCGACGCGGTGCCCTAGCACCGCCTCCCATGCATCCCATGGCCATTCACGGGCCACGTCAGGGTGGCATCGTCGTTTCGGCTCTAGGTAAGTATTTTTTATACTACTTTTTTTATTTTCACTACAAATCAACTGTTTTATTACGCTCTGAACTACTTCCAACACCGGCAAATGACACGAAGCGAACGAAACAGGGCCCAAATGACGTTTATCGTCGTTTGGGCCTAGGTATCCTTTTTTCTTTTTTCTTTCTCGTTTTTTGTTGAACTGACTCGTAATAATTTTTAAACCTTAATTTTCCTATAACGACGACAAGGATCTTTCCCCCATGCAACGGCGAGATGATGGAGACGATCCGCGAGCACCTGCTCGCGGGGGGGAAACGGGGAGCAGCGAGGGATGACTGGGATGACGGGCACCGCAATCACCAACCCCTGTACAACCAAGTACCCCAGCTACTGCTCGCAGAGTGGGTAAGGGGAGCTGGGGACTGAATTGATGGGAACGGGGCCCAGCAGATGTCGATACGTCTCCTGGGATGTAAGTAAATGTCTTTTTTCTCTTCATTTTTTGTAGCTAACTGAATGTTATTGATGTGGGTAGGTCCCAGCACCAGGATGAGACAATGCCCGCAACACCCACATCACCCAGTGCGACCACCGCTGCAAGCAGGTGGATACAAGGTGCGAGGAGAAGGGGATGAGGACAGCAACAATGGGGATGAGATGACATGTGCAACCCAGTACCCCCCACCGCATGATGTTAGTAATGGGCAAGGGTTTTACTGGGGTTGGTCAGGGTCATCTTTTAGTTCAGAAAAAAATGTAATATAACTCCCAAATACAAAAATTACTTTTTATTAACTCAACTTTTATACTATCTGAGCTACTTTTTTGCCTCTCACATCTATGTACTGACTTCAAAAAATAAATTATGCACTGCAATTTCATTTAACAGGACCCTCAACTCCAACCCTCAAGAATTTTTAACCCTTGAAACCCTGCACTTACCCTTACCCTTATCCCACAAATACCCTGACCCTAGAGTTACCCCTGTTCATCACTATGTAATGTGATGATGATGACAGGATGGATGACACACTGTGGGCAACTGTGTGTGGGGTGGATTAGTTTAATATATATAAAATGTTGTCTCCCTTGTATTTGCCTGAGGTATGGTAAGTTATTAAATACATCCATTTTTGTGTCAATGATCTTAGCCCCTCTGATCCTGTTTAACTTTGAACCAAGTTTGATGTAAGTAAAATACTGAGTCCCTTCTTTTTTGAATGTAATGGTATCATGTACATAAGCCACAAACATACATGACATGATGCATGTGAATGTTTAATTTTACATCATGTGGTTGCATCACCAACTTGCTGTGGGAATAGTGTTCACTTGCACAACTCACCTATTGGGTGATCCTAATTATATCTAATTTGCTTGCAAAACCACCATACAATAGGGTTGTTCACAGTAGCCATTTTTGGGGTATTTTTGACTCATTTTTGATTTCATTTTTAATCTCATTTTTCAAAAATGGACTTGAGAATGAGATGAAAATAAACCTAAAAATGAACATTTTGAAAAATTGAACCCTTCCATTGCTATTCCAAAAATGACCATTTTCATATTCATTTTCACTTTTCATTTCCATTGTTCTTTCAAACTCCACACTGATGCCCAATCCCTTGCCATCAACAATGATGCCCCTCCCTCACCCCCCTCCCTCACTGCTGCCACAACTCCATCACCACATGCCATCACCATTGCCACACCCACTCCCATGTCAACTAACACCACCAACTGCTGTGGAAGGGTCAATGGTCTGCTGGCAAATTGTTGACGAGGTTGTCACATTGCAAGAAATGGGGTAAGCAAGAGCAAAAGAAAAGAGGGAAAAGAGAAGGGACAGACAAGCCTTAAGCTGAGGGCTTTACACTCCCCCACATGTATACATGGAGTCTACATAGACTTTAGGTGGAGTATGGGTTCACCAAACATGGGATTCATGTTGATGGCAAGTCTATGTAGCTGCCATGTAGACTCCCAGTAAACTCCATGTAGACTCTATGTAGACTCAACTCAATGTAGACTCCACATAGACTCTAAGTCTCATACTATTAAATATAAAAAAATTGCCATGTTAGAGAATTGAACCCACAACCATTGGATTACATATTACATAAGTAGCCACACATAACCATTCAGCTATGCAACTTTGCTTATTATGGAAACTTTGATCTATAGGTGATATGTTCATCACATGTTGGTTGGAAACATGTGGCCTAGTGTGACTGTTTGTTTATCAGTTACACATGACATACTACCACCACCACCACCACCACCAACCATGCTGCTGCCTGCTGCTGCTGCCTCCCTTGCACCTTGACCACTACCACCCCTTGTCACCATCTCTGTCCATGGCCCCCAACCTTGCTCCCTCAAGCCAGCCAACGCATGGTGACAACCCAGTGCCCCCAGACAGTAAGCAGCCCCCCCCCCTGTCGCCTGATGTGCCACGTCACTAACCACCCCCTCCAACTAGGCATCAACCCCATGACCTGGGGAAGTGACCCCAGCACCCCCTGCGACCTGGTAAGCCCCCCCTCCCACCTACATGCATGCCATGTCACTGACATCAGCACTGTCCCCCCCCTCCCCCCTCCCACCTCCTGCCTGCCCTGCCTCTCCCCCTCCTCCACTACCCATCCATGGGGGCCTGTGGCCCTCATATTGGGTATGATTTTTCTTTATCTATTTTTTTTAAAGCTCACTTTTTTGTTTCTTCAGTTTTCTATATATAATGTCTGATTGCAGACACACTGCCCCTCCTCCCCACTCAGCTGAAAGTATGAGGGGCACAGAGGGGGACTGGGAGGTGCTGGGAGGCCCAAGCAATGGGGTACCCATGAGGTGCACACAGAACGGCCCACCCCACCTGTTAAGACAAGGGCTTTACTCTTGTCAACTAAAGGTTGATTGTTGTCTGCAGCTTGAGGCTTTCAAGCAGCTGTCTGGTCTACTAGCTCCAGAGGCTTTCTGGGCTAGTTCAAGTTCGAGTTAAGGTGGTAGATTGCTTAGGTCAAGCTGGGGAGCTTAGACCTTTGTACTACTGTTTATATACATAGAGGACAAGGCTGTTCTAAGTGTTGTACAATGCCAAGGGGTCCAAAGAAAAGGATAGAAGAGTAGTAGAACAATAAAAGAGAAGTATTTCAGATACATCAGGATAGAAGAGTGGTGGAACAATAGAAAAGAAGTGAGAAGGTGATGTTGAAAAAGAAGAGAAGGCAGAACAAAGGAAAATTGATGTGTACCCCTGACAATGATCAGATAATTGTAACATCACCCCTCTCCCACTCAGAAAGTCACCAACTTTCCTCAACAATACTCTCGCAACTTCCCTGATCCAAGGGCCACTTGATGACAGGGAGCAGGGGGTATGGTCATATGGGTGGAGGATCCGCTGTTCCTCTGACTCGGTGAGGGAGGGAGTGGAGAACCAGCTAGTGGCCAGGGGTGATGGTGGACATGTGGTGGGAGTGGGCGGGATGGAGATTTTGAGGGAGTGGGGCACTCACCTGGACCGAGTGCAGGCACACTGAGGGAGCATGGGGATGTCATTGTCTTGGCAGTCAAACACCACCAGGCTTTCCAACCGATGTTGTGGGGTGTGCGTAGGATGTTGCGTGGGGCATCATCTGTTCTGTCGTAAGGCGACTTGTGCCAGGAAGAAGGTTGTCCCCAGGACGACAAAGGAGGTGAGGGCAGCAATGAGGAGGACAAAAAGATTGTTCATGATATAGGGGGAAGAAGGAGGTGTAGTAGTTTTTTTTGTGTAAGGAGGGTTGGTTGAGCCGAATAAATATCACTCTTGTTTTCGTGTGTTTGTTCAGTGGTCCCCATAAGGTTCTCCCATGATGTTCGCCCATGCCACATCATCAAACGTGTCAGAGTAGTCATTGTCATCCAATGGGGGTCTGTCAGGGCAGTCGTTAGAGTAGTGACCTGGGTTATTTTTTCCACAAGTAAAACATTTAAATTTTGGGCAAAAGGGGCGGATGTGGCCTTTTCCCTACAACAGAAGCATGTCTTCTCTCTGGGAGAAGGGTCAGTTTGAGAATGGATTGGGGTCCAAGTCCTGGGGGTTGATTCCCTGGTCAGGTCAATAACTACGTGGTCAGTGGGTGGTGGGATCAGTTTTGGAGAGGAGATTTCAATAGAAGGAGAGGGTGTTACATAATCAGAGAGGGAATCTTGCTTGGGAGGTGGTGGCGGAGGAGTCTTTATTGGGGTCATTTTATTTGCGAGGAAGGTGGGGTAGGGAGTCGGTCTTCTCTCGGGTCAGGAGGTGGATCGACAAGCAGGGTTTCTTTGCTGACAGAGGGGCGCTACTATGTCTTCTATTCCCTCCAATAGTAAGGAGGAGAGAAGCGCTTCTTCTTGTTGCTGAGCAGTGTGGAGCAGGCGCTGGTTGTATCCCCAGGTGGCGAAGAGAGGCCTTAGATGCATGTTTCCGTCGACGAGTTGTTGGATATCTTTTTCATGTTGTTGGTTGGAAAGGAAAAGTCGGGTGGCAACAGCGTTGGGAGAGGGGCAGTACATTTTTGTTGATCTATTTTCTGTTTCTGTTCTTCTTTTATATTGTTGTTGTTGTTTTTTTTTGTTAGATGTTCTTTTTCTTCTTGTAACTACTTAGCGTGTTTTTGGCATGTTTGAGGTGGGCTTCTGGTTCCCATGAGTTTTCTGATGAGGGGTAGCCCATCCACTTGATTAGGTAGTGAAACCCTCGGCCTCTTTGTCTGTGGGCGAGGATTGCTTTGACTTTGTGAAGATGTTGTGCATTTTGGTGTCAATAAAGTTGATGAACAGTGTTTCAGGGAGCATGGTCATATCCTCGTTGTCTGTGTCTTCTTCCAGGATATGGTCTGCTCTTCGTGATAGGGCATCGCTTTGTACCATTTTGGATCCTGGGACATGCGTCAGTTGCAAGTCAAATTCAGATAGGAACAAGCTCCATCTGGCTTGTCTTCTGTTTAGCTGCGGTCCAGAAGTAGGTTAGATTTTTGTGATTGGAGAGGATTGTCACAGGGTGTCCCAAGCCCAGCAGGTAGTGTTGCCATGTTTCCAGGGCTCGGACTATGCCTAGGAGCTCTCTGTCATATATCTTGTAGTTCCATTCTGTTGGGGTGAAAGAGTGTGAGATGTATCTGCAGGGGTGCCAATCTCTGTTGGCATCCCTTTGCTGGAGGATGGCCCCTGTTGCATGTTTTGAAGTGTTGGCTTCTACCACAAATGGCTTTGTGGGGTCAGGCATTAGTAAGACTGGACTCTCTGCAAATTTGGCCTTCAGGGCATTGAAGGCCTGTTGGCATTCTGGTGACCATTCAAATATTTTGGTTTTCTTGGTGAGTTTGTTTAGTGGTCATGCCAACTCCATGAAATGCCTGATGAATTGTCGGTAGAAGTTGCCAAAGCCTAAAAAGGAATGGACCACTTTTACGTTAGTAGGTGCTGGCCAGTCCCTGATTCCTGCCAATTTTGTCTGATCGATGCCTATCTCATCCGGTTTGATTATTAGCCCCAGGAATTCTACCTCTTGGACATCAAATTTGCACTTTTCTATCTTTAGGTAGAGGTCGTGCTCCTGAAGCTGCTGCAGGACCCATTTTGTTTGTTCTTGGTGTTCTGTTTTCCCTTTGGAAAAGATTAGAATGTCATCCATGTATATCACAATCCATCCTTCATCTATCATGTCCCTAAATATCTTGTTCATCATGGCTTGAAAGGTTGCTGGGGAATTGCAGAGGCCGAAAAACATGACAGTTGGTTCAAAAAGTCCTTTGTTAGTTTTGAAGGCCGCTTTCCACTGGTTGCCATCTTTGATTCTGACATTGTGATATCCCCACAGGATGTCCATTTTTGTAAACCAGTTGGCCCCTTTAAGTTTATTGAGTAGGTCTCCTACCAATGGTAGTGGGTAGGTGTTTTTGATCGTTCCATTGTTTAGATACCAGTAGTCTTGGCAGGGGCGGAGGGCGTCAGTGTCTTTCTTTGCAATGAAAAAAATGGGGGATGCCATTGGGGATTTAGATGGCCTGATATACCCTTTTTCCAGGTTTTCATCGAGGAATTTGGCGAGTTTCTTTTGTTCATTGGGGAACAAAGGGTAGACTTTGCAGTCTTTTGGGAGGAAATCCGGTTTTAGATTGATGGCATGATCCCAGGGGCATGAATGGGGGAACCGTTCTGATGCTTCCTTTTTGAAGACACATCAGTATTCCTGATATTCTTTTGGCAGCGATTCATCCAGGGTCTTCTTCAGCTGTTCTCCTTGACCCTTTTCCAAGTTGTGGGCGAGCTGTTGGGAGACCGAGATTTTGGCCCTAATCCAGACGTTTTGACTGAAGGAGTACCAGGGGGATGTCCGTGATGTTGTGAGTCGAGATATAGTGGCTGTTTTCTGAGAGTAAGAGTAGATCAGGTTGGTATATTCCTGGGTGAGGGGGGTCTTTCCAGGTTCAAATATTCCTATAACAGGTTCTCCTCTGGCATAGGCAATGAGTAGTTTGTTGTTCTGTCCGGTTTCATTTCCTTTGGCAGGGGTTGGGGTAGGGTCTTCCTCTTGTGGTCCAATAGGTTCTGCATTGGTTAGTTTTATTATCTTGGGTTCTTCCTCAGGTATCTCTTTGATTGAAGGTTGGGGATGTTTGGTTTGTCCGAGGTTTCCCCAGGTTGCTTTTGTCTTCTGTACTATCCTCCTTACTTGGGCAAGCCTGAGGTCTTCCTTGAATTCTAGTGTTCCTTCTTTCCAATCTATGATTGGATTTGTCTTCTGCAGCCAGGGGAGTCCTAGGATAACAGACTCATCTCCTAGTCCAGTGATGAGGAAGCTTGTGGTGAGCTCCTTTCCATTGATCTGGAGTTGCCCCATGATGTAATGGGTGATGGTGCCTTTCTTGTTTGGGGTTCCATCTGCATTTCTAACTGGGATCTGTTTCTTCAAGGGGATGGGTTCCAGACCTAGTTGTTCTGCAAATTTGTGAGTCATGAATACTCCTCCTGCTCCTGAGTCCAGGAGTGCTTTAGTTCTGATGGCTTTTCCTCCTTCCATTTTTGCTATGGAAATCAATAAGTGCATAGAATTATTTCTAATAGTGGCTAGCATTGTGGAACGGACAGAAATCTCAGCGGTACCTGGTGTCGTCTCAGGCCGCTTCTTTAAAAACCCAAGTCTTCTAAAAGGCTCAGGGCCTTTCCTTTTTCTTCTTCGTCTAATTCAGCCATCATGGCCCGGATCAAAGCATGCACGTCGGCCCCTTTCCTTTTCTGGAATGGTCTAGGGGTAGTGTAGGAGGGGGGGGCATTACCTCCTTTGTGGTCTGAGGAGCGGTGTCCTGGTTTGTGGCATAGGAAGCATAGTCCTTTTTTCATGTGCTCCATCCTCTCTTGATTGGTAAGCCTGTTAATCTCCAGGCTGGGTTCTTTCTTGACAGGAGGGGGTGTCTTCTTTTCTGGCCAGTAGCTTCCTCATGTTTTTCCAATGATAGCTTTGGCTCTCTTCCATTGCCCATCATACTTGGCGGCTGCCTCCATCATGTCGTCCAAATTTTCTGGGACTTTTTCCATATTGAATATCTTTTCTAGAATTTTCAGATTCAGCCCGTCCATGAATATGTCCATAAGAGCTGTGTCTTCTTTGATTCCTGATCTTCCTTTCAGGATCCAGAATTGGGTGAGGTAATCTTCTAGATCACCGTCCTGTTTCAGGTTCTTCATCTCTGTTCTAGCGGGTCCTGCATCATCTGTGGGGGTGAAGGCTTTGTCTATGGCTTCCTTGAAGTCTTTCCATGTTCCCAGATTGGCTTTTGATGCCCAATCTTGTGCCCATGCTCTGGCTGTGCCAGAGTTCATGAATGAAAGGGTGAACGCAATCATGTTTTTGTCTGTGTCATAGATGTCTTTGTTGATCCTGAGGTACAGGGATACCTCTTGTAGGAACTTTGCTGTCCTCGTTCTTTTCCCATCAAAGTTGGCGGGGGTTCTGAGTTTGATTTCTTTTGTTGCCATGTCTGGCTCATCTGGTTCACTGTTGTTGTTGAAGGAGAAGGGGTGTGGAGTGGGGGAAGGGTGTTCGAAGTCTTCTTCTTCCAAATATCGAGCCTGTTCATTTGGGGTGGTTTTGCTAGTCCACCTTTCTGCAGACGCTGAGTAGCATACTAGTCTGTCTCCTTGTCTGTACCACACAGAGTGTGGGATCGGGTGTGCCACTCTAGGCAGGCATTCTGGGGTCTGTCTGGTGTCTCGTCTGGAAGATGTCTTGTCTACTCCTTGGTAGGAGGACCTTCTGGGTTCAGCTTTCCCTATCCCTCACTCCTCCCTATTATCCGTATGACTGAATCACTCTCCCCACTGCTTGTCTCACCTCACTCCTCACCTCCACATCCCCCTTCCCATCCCACCACTCCTCACCTCCACATCCCCCTTCCCATCCCACCACTCCTCACCTCCACATCCCCCTCCACCCTCCCCCCCTCCCCCCCTCTCCCTCCCCCCTTCCTCCCTTTTCTTCTCTTCCCCTGTCTCCCCTCCCACATCCCCTCAGGCTTATAATTGCTTACATTGAGCAGGTGACCATTGTCTATTAGGGCTGAGTCAGAAATGCCCACAACTGCTCCACATGACCATTCTCTATTACTTAATGATACTACAGAATGTTAAAGTCTCAGTAATTAATATTATTATTAATACTGTCTTGGATATAGCCTTAGGCTTGCTATCCCAATAGAAACCCAACATGATGTGTTAGATGCAGTAAGTACTTATCCTGGAGCACAGTATATCTATATTCACTAATGAAAAACCAAGCTCATGACTCTTGACCATTGTGGTAGGGTCAGCTGCCCTACTGGTCAACCTACCCATTCCAGGGATTATGTGCTGATTCTATTGCCAAGCTCTAACTGTACTTTACACTCCCCCACCTAGTCCGTGGGGACTCCCAGCTGTCCGCGGGGACTCCTAGCTGTCCGCGCGGAGTCCTAGTAAAGTCCAAGCAGTCCGCACGGACAGCTCAGACATCATGCGGACTGAAGAATTGGTCCAAGTCCTAGCATCTTGGAACTGTAAGAAGTCCTAATGATGTCCGAGTTGTCCTAGCTGGTCTGAGTAATGTCCGAGTAAATAAAGACTTGGTGAATTTTTTTGTGAGAGTAAGATCAAAATATTGGTGTACCTGGCAGGGTTTGAACCCAAGGCACTTTGATTGGGATTACACAAACTGGGCACAATTAACCACTGTGCCAAATGGGCACACAATATTGATATTATTACTACTATTTATTACCTATTCCAAATACATGCTAGCAATAAAAAAAAAGTTACTGTTGCTCACATCGAGCAACAGCACTCAAAAGGCATCATTGCCCCCCCCCTGTCCCCCATTCCCTCCCCTTCCCTGTGCCCTTCCGTTACCCTCGCCTATTGCACCCCCTCCACCCTGCGAGCAGTCGCCCACAGCAGTGGTGGGGGGTGCTCTGTCACCCTGGTGTCGTGTGGTCGCACGTCCCCTCGCTATGACAGAGTGGTATTTATATTAATTAAAATAGAGTACAAATAAAATAAATATACAAGAAAGAAAATTAAAGGGGAGGGGGGGAGGAGTGGGGCGCGGCGCGTCGCCCTCTCATTGCCCCCCTTCTGGAAGGAGGCCAGGAAAGGCCGCCTCACTAAGTTCAGTCAGGCAGACAGGACAATGTTATCCTTTGTTGCACGTAGTAAGAGTCAGTAAAATACATGAGTGAGTAGTAGTAACTATACCTTTGTTGCATGTAGTAAGAGTGAGGCAACAAAGGGGAAAAGATCGTATATATGTGAGGGGTTCGGACCGTGTTGGAAAGTATCCGGATCCAGCATTTCAAACATGGCCGCATCAGGCGTAGTTCTCATATCGGGTAATCGGGCCATCGGTACCTGTGCACATGTCCAGCCATGGGTATTGGGTTACCGGTGATGCGACGTGCATTGGTCTGGCAGTGGCGTTCCTGTCAGTGGTGTTGCCGATGGGTGATGCCGTCGGTCGGTGTGTCCAACAATGTACGTCGGCAGTGACATGCCCATCGGTGGTGGTACCGTTCGGTTCGTGTGCAAGGGCACCAGTCAGTGTGCAGTGGTGTGCATTGGCAGCGGTGTGCTCATCAGTAGTGGTACCGACCGGCAGTGTCATTGGTAGTGTTACCGATCGGTACTGCCGTTGTGGCTGTGCACTTACCGCTCGGCAGTGGGCGTTGGTCTGTGTGCATCGGCAGTGGTGTGCCATCAGTATGCATCGGTTTGGCATCAGTGCGCCTGTGTGCATCGGTGTGCACCAGGCAGTGTGGAGCGGCATGCATTGGCAGTGGTGTGCCCATCGGTAGTGGTACCGACCGGCAGTGTCATCGGTAGTGTTACTGATCGGTACTGCCATTGTGGCTGTGCACTTACTGCTCGGCGGTGGGCGTCGGTCTGTGTGCATCGGCAGCGGTGTGTCATCGGTATGCATCGGTTTGGCGTCGGTGCGCCTGTATATGTTTGGTGTCGTGAGTCTGGGGCCAGGCTTACACCCCTCCTGTCATATCCCATGCAACCCTGCGATGGATCTCCAGCGGATCATCGACAGAGCTGCCGTCATATCAAAAGACTATTTCAAATTGTATTTCAAATTACTCCTGTTTTGTTTATATCACATATCTATCATTGCTGATCTTACTTACTGCGTACTCGGTACTCCGTTGATCCCGCCGTAGTTACCCCGGTTACTTTCTTACTATAAAACTTAGTATAACATCACTTGTAACTTCAGTTTGATAATTGTATTGTTATCTCCACAACTCTCTCACTTCTAAGTCCTCGCTCTCTCTTAACTTCCGGAACTCTGCCGGACCTCCGCTCTCATTACCGTCACCTTGTAAATTGGACATTGGGCGTAGAGAAGGGCGCAATCTCTTTTAGATTGAAGCCAAGTCCAGTGCCGCCAGGGAACTCCGTCGTAACCCCGCCTACGAGATCAGTTCGTAACAGTATTATCAAACTCACACTTCTTACGCCCATTTTCACAAACCTATTAACATCTTATGTCAAGTTCACAAACAGTCACTATGCATACACGCTCTACTACCAATTCGCAACGCGCGGGTCTCCACAGCGGATTGCAAGCAGTGCGCAGATCCCGACTTTCCTCACCAACCCTCCACCAACCTTTGTCAACCTTCAGTACTACACCATGACCTTCGAACATCTTTCCTGGCCTGGGCGCAAACCCAGAAAACCCCGACGAACCACCTCCAACAACACTGCCGGTTCCCCGTGGTACTCCGGTCGACAACCAACCTAGTCATGGCTATCCTGATGGGCCTGATGACCCTGATGGTGACGACAATGACCCGGAAGGTGATGACCATCAATCCATTCCCGAGTCGGAGCCCTGCAACGACTGGTTATTCCTACACGTACTACAAGAGTTATCGGACAGCATCCGCTCCTCCCGCCAACCCCGTAATGAAAAGGTCAAAGTACGCGAACCTGACACATTTGACGGAACGGACCCGCGGAAGCTCTGTGATTTTCTAATCTCTTGTAACCTTCACTTCCGTGACCGTCCTACTCTTTTTGCATCTGATGAGAAAAAGATTCTATTCATTCTTTCTTATCTGAAGGGAGCAGCACTTGGTTGGTTTGAACCAGGGCTGATGGACAACACCAATAGTGCCAATTGGATTTGGGACTTTGAAGCCTTTATCAACGAGCTCGAGACCAACTTCGGCCCACACGACGCCGTCGGAGATGCCGAAAAGTCTCTCTACACACTCAAAATGAAGGAATCAGCACACATTGTCAAGTACAATGTCGAATTTTGGAAGTTGGCAGCCCAAGTTGATTGGAACGACTTGGCACTCCACAAAGCGTACTTCCGCAGACTCCCGCTACAGATCCGTGTTGAAGTCCTCCGAGGAGGCAAGCCTACAACATTACCAACATTACGTCTCAAGGCCCAAGAAGCTGATGAAGTCTACTGGATGCAGAAGGACGAGGCAGCGCTTGAAACCCGCCCCGCCAAGTCTAACAACAACAACAACAAAACTGACGACACTTCCACCTCCGGCGGTAAATCCGCAAACTCCACCGGTAAATCCAAGAACTCTAACAAGTCCAACTCCGGTAACAACTCCAACACTTCCAACAATGCTAGCGGCTCCAGCAACAACAAAACAAAGCCCTCGATAGCCGACAAGTTAGGGAAGGATGGTAAGCTCACCGGAGATGAACGGGCCTGCCGCTTGAAAGAAGGGTTATGCCTTTATTGCGGAATAGCGGGTCACGAGGCAAAGGATTGTAGGAAGGCAGCTAATCCTAAAGGCAGAGCAGCGACAACGGAAACCGCCACACCGGCGGCCCCCATGGCGACCTCCGCCGATTCAAAAAAATAGTCAGCAACCCTCTAGTTGCCTCCGCACGGGCTGGGGGTTGCGTTGACACCGATCGTGCACCAAAGGAGGTCCGCCTCAACGCCGCCGCTCTTTTCGACCCTAAATCTTTTCAAATCGCTTTAACATCTATTTATGACCCTACTATGATTACTCTTTTAGACAGCGGTTCAACTCATTGTTTCATAGATTCGTCATTTGTATCAAGTCACAGTATTCAGATGACAACTATACCACCGATACGGCTCCGCCTTTTTGATGGAACGTCCAATACATGGATAACGCAACAAGTACAGTTGCTAGTTTCATTTCCTACTGGCGAGTCATTCGACATATTGTTTTACGTTACCCCACTCGACTCTAGCAACTCCGCCGTACTTGGACTAAATTGGCTTAGGCAAATCAATCCGTTGATTGACTGGACCTATGGCCAAGTCGCTTTCCGGACAGCTGGGTACAGAGGTCCTGCACCGTCGACATCCTCAGGTGAAGCAATTCCCTTGCCAGAACCTAACAAATCTCCCCTAGAACCGTGTCTACCCGATGCGTTGGCGGAGTCTCTGATATCCGCCGCCGTCACCAAACCCATCAACATTTCGATCATCAATGCTGCCGCTTACGCTCGTGCTGTTTGCCTTCCTGGCTCCCAGACTTTCTCGGTCTCCCTCTCTGACGACGGAGTCTTCGGCAAAGCCGCCGCGCCTGTCACGGGGGATGCGCCAGACTTATCCAAAGTCCCTGAGGAGTACCATGAGTTTGCGGACGTCTTCAGCAAAGGAAAGGCCAACACACTCCCACCACACCGACCTTACAACCTCAAAATTGAACTCGAGGAAGGGGCGGAACCTTTGCCGGGTCGTATGTACTCCTTGTCCGCCTCAGAGCTTAACGCTCTCCACGTGTTCATTGAGGAAAATGTCCGGATAGGTTTCATACGGCCATCTAAATCCCCGCACGGAGCCCCGATCCTTTTTGTTCGCAAGAAGGGCGGTGAACTCCGGTTATGCGTCGATTATCATGGGCTTAACAAGCTTACAAGAAAAGATCGCTATCCGCTACCCCTCATTTCCAACCTACTCGACACCCCGCGCAATGCCCGCGTCTACACCAAAATTGACCTACGACATGCTTATCATCTGGTACGTATCGCCGACGGCAAGGAATGGAAAACTACATTCCGTACCCGTTATGGTTCCTTTGAATGGTGTGTAATGCCTTTCGGACTTACTAACGCTCCCGCCGCTTTCCAACGTTTTATGAATGACATTTTTAGTGATATGCTTGACGTCTCTGTCATTGTTTATCTGGACGACATCCTAATCTACTCCAATGACATGTCTCAACACAAGAGGCACGTTAAGGAAGTATTACGACGACTCCACAAACACGGCCTTTACGCGGCTCTGCAGAAATGCGAATTCCATGTCGACACTGTAGAATACCTCGGTTACATTCTCTCGCCGGAGGGCCTACGGATGTCCGCCGACAAAGTCCAAACAATTATGGACTGGCCAGAGCCTCGCAAGATCAAGGACGTACAATCGTTCCTAGGCTTTTGTAATTTCTATCGGCGGTTTATTCACGGGTATTCTGATATCACCGTTCCCCTTACCAGACTAACTAGAAAGAACGTCCCCTGGACTTTCACTGACAAATGCCGACAAGCCTTCCAGAAACTCAAGGAAGAATTTACGCATGCCCCGGTCCTTGCACATTGGACTCCGGACAACACTATGATCGTCGAAACGGACGCTTCTGACTGCGCGCTCGCCGCTATACTGTCGATGTACACCGCTGACGGTGAGCTGCACCCGGTCACCTTCCACTCCTGTTCCTTCACACCTCCCGAACTCAATTACGACACACATGACAAGGAGCTACTAGCTATCTTTGAAGCCTTTAAACATTGGCGTCAATACCTTGAAGGTAGCGGAACCCCGGTCTCCGTCGTTACTGATCATAAAAACTTAGAATATTTTTCCACCACAAAACTACTCACATGGCGGCAAGCCCGCTGGTCCGAGTACCTCTCCCAATTCAACCTCATTATTCGCTTCCATCCTGGGAAACTTGGTACGAAGCCTGACGCTCTCACTAGACGATGGGACGTCTACCGCAAAGGGGGAAATAGTGATTCCATCACGGATAATCCGCATAACCTCCGCCCGGTATTTTCCAAAGAACAACTCACTGCGTCATTACGAGCTACTTACCTCGCTGAACCAATATTACGCAGCGCTGTAGCCCTCGACATAGAAAGCTTGCACACGGACATCCGTGCGGCTCTTCCGTTGGACCCTGCCATAGCTTCGCACCTTACTACACCTTCCGCACCCTGGTCAATTGGGGATGACAGACTTCTTCGTCTCAATGATCGCATCTACGTCCCGGATTCCGCGGACCTCCGACTACGCGTTCTCCAATACAAACACAATCATATCCTTTCAGGCCACTTCGGCCAAAATAAAACATTACAACTGGTACGCCGAGAATATGTTTGGCCTAAACTCAGAACATTTGTAAAGGATTATTGCAATACGTGCACTTTGTGTAAACGCGCCAAGTCACCGCGGCATAAGCCGTACGGACTATTGAAGCAACTACCGATCCCAGAGAAGCCGTGGAACTCCATCTCTATGGATTTCATTGAACACTTACCCCCATCCCTCGGTTATACCTCCGTTTTGGTCGTTGTTGACCGACTTTCTAAACAGGGCATATTCATTCCTACAGTTGACGAAATCGACTCCCCGGAGCTCACCCGGCTCTTCATCCTTCACGTATTTTCTAAACACAGAATTCCGTCGCACGTCACTTGTGACCGCGGTTCTGAATTCATCTCTAGGTTTTTCCAGTCACTAGGTAAAGCCCTCAACATGAAGATCCACTTCACTTTGGGTTACCACCCGGAGGCCGACGGACAAACCGAATGACTTAACCAGACACTAGAACAGTACCTGCGCATCTTTTGCAACTATCAGCAGGACAACTGGTCGGAACTCCTTCCCCTCGCCGAGTTCACTTACAACAACGCGCCTAGCGCTACTACCAGTATATCACCGTTCTACGCTAACAAAGGCTACGACCCTAACATCACCATCTACCCTGAACGTGAGCTGGCTTCCCAGAAGGCTAGGTCTTTCGTCGTGGACTTTGACGAACTACATACGGAACTCCGCCGGCAAATCAAACTTGCCCAAGAGCGTTATCAAGTTCCCGCGGACCGCCGCCGGCACCCCGCTCCACCGTTTAAAGTTGGTGATCAGGTCTACCTTAATGCTGAAAACATCCGCACTACTAGGCCTTCAAAAAAGTTGTCAGAAAAGAACCTTGGTCCCTTTGAAATCATCGCCCAAGCTGGCACACACTCCTTCACCCTTCGCCTTCCGGACCACCTCCGCGCATTACATCCGGTCTTTCACGTATCACAAATTGAACCCGCACCCATCAATACCATTCCTAACCGGATTCAGCCGCTGCCTCCACCAATTACTATCGACGACGAAATTGAATACAAGATTGCAGAAATCTTGGACTCCAAACTCGATAAGCGGCGGCGGTGTCCGTTGTTATACCTGGTGCGCTGGTCAGGTTACGAGAATACTGACTTGGAACAGTCCTGGTTACTTGCCGAAGAACTCGAGCATGCCCAGGAAGCCGTCGCGGACTTCCACGCACGGTACCCCGACAAGCCCGGTCCACAATAACTTCACCCTACATCAATAAAACAAAGTCACTTCAAAATTAATAAAGCCATTTCATTTTTTCCTTATACCGTACTATTACTTACTAAAAACAAAGCCATCAGATACCGTCACCCTACGTACAACAAAACAAACAAAGTCAACATTACCTATCGAACACCGTCATTACTTACAAGAAAAACAAAGCCATTTCATTATGATTCAAAAAACCGTCATCTTACTTACAACATTACTTATCAGATCACTCCTTACTTACAAAACAAAAACAAAGTCAAAACAAAAACATTACAAACCGATCTATCTACATACAAACCAAAGTATATACATTTTACGGTCCCCGCCGGACCTCCGTACGTACTATGTTACTTGTACTTTCTTTTTCTACTACTACTCCTCCATTTCTAACTCCTCTTCCTCCTCGCTCCAGTTCGAGACCTTGTCGGTCTCCGTCGGCTCCCGCTCCACTTGCCACGCCTTGAACGCGGCATAATCCTCTTCTTCCACCTCCAGCCGCTCCAACTCCCGCTCCACTTCCACCTCTTCGCCCGGGTACAGGAGTTCCTCCACCCAGTCCTCGTCTCCCTTCTCAGTTTCTCCGCCCCACTTCTGGAACTCGCTCAGTTCCGTCATCACCGCCGTCAAGTCCGACAGCCCCTTCGATATCGACGCAAGCCACCCCACTAGTTCCTTGAGGTGGTCTCGTTGACCTACCTCCACCGTCCCCGCCGTCGTTGCCCTCGCCCCTCGTCGCACCCCGCCCTGGCACTTCTGCTTCAGCTTGAAGCAGTAGTCGCAGGCGAGGCGTCAGGTCCCGCCGGACCTCACGCATGCCTGACCCGCATATCGACACCTAAAACAAATCAACTAAAAAAGAAATCAAAGTGGTGACAAACACCACTTACCTGTTGCAACGGGCTTCCGTCGATGGCCCCACGGTCTCTCCGCTACCAGCGGCCTCACTTGCCACCGCCTTGGTCTTCTTCTTCTTGGGCAGCTTCGTGACCACCCCTTCGTCGTCCTCGGCGGCGGACTCCGTGGCCTTCCGCTTTTCTGCGCGGCGTGCCTTGCGACGACATGCTTTCTCTTCCCTGCGCTGTCTCTTCTCTTCGGCGGCCTCCTTTTCCGCCTCCTCCGCGGCAGTTTTCTTCGCGGCCTCTTCCTGCGCGGCGAGTTCTTTGAGACGCGCCATCAGCTTTGCGCGTTCCTCCGCGGCGGACGACAGGGGGCCGGGTAGGGATGTGTTTTGTGAGCTGGACATGATGGTTGGATGTTGAAGAACTGCGGACGTCAAAATTCCTAAATACAGAATCCAAACATCACATGACCTCGAAGGCTCGGTCCTAAGGGGGGGATACTGTCATATCCCATGCAAGCCTGCGACAGATCTCCGGCGGATCATCGACGGAGCCGCCGTCATATCAAAAGACTATTTCAAATTGTATTTCAAATTACTCCTGTTTTGTTTATATCACATATCTATCATTGCTGATCATCTTACTTACTGCATACTCGGTACTCCGTTGATCCAGCTGTAGTTACCCCGGTTACTTTCTTACTATAAAACTTAGTATAACGTCACTTGTAACTTCAGTTTGATAATTGTATTGTTATCTCCACAACTCTTGTTGGGATTATGTATACAAGAGTATACAGGCAAGCCAAGGCAGTTAACAAGCCTAGGGAGATGGAATACAAGTCCTAAGCTTAGGGTTAGGGTTACCAGCAGTCTAGGGTTAGGATCTGCCACTGGTAGAATCCAACACAGCCACAGGGAATAATATTAATTCCCGAGCTGCTACCCTTAACCCTAGAGCAATGGCAGTCTCCTATACAGGAATAGACTGGCCAAGACTACAAAGACTGTCAAGACTGTCTCCTATGCTATCCAGGGAACCCCCTATAATATACAATGATAGACAAGTCTATCTGGAGAATTATATAGGGGATATGACATAGTTATTCCATTATTAACTGGTACAGGGGTCTATTACAGAATATCTCCTTTATATATTAAAGGAGTGCATTACACTATACCTCCTAACTGTGTAGTATAAATATTGCACATCTTGAAGGAGATGATAATAACATTCCTCCCTGTGGCAGACTCCCTCATACACTTACCTTTGACTTAAACTCAATACCTCAAAAACCTCGTCCTCATCTTGTGCTTAACTTCCTGATCCCAATAACTCTTTCACTTCTAAGTCCTCGCTCTCTCTTAACTTCCGGAACTCCGCCGGACCTCCGCTCTCATTACCGTCACCTTGTAAATTGGACATTGGGCATAGAGAAGGGCACAATCCCTTTTAGATTGAAGCCAAGTCCAGTGCCGCCACGGAACTCCGTCGGAACTCCGTCGTAACCCCGCCTACGAGATCAGTTTGTAACACCTCCCCACTTGAAAACTTTTGGTGTTCCCTAAACGTCTGTGCCATTCTCAGCCTCCCAGACATCAAGTGTATCGGTGTCTTGCATCTCAGATCCTGGGCGCCATTCATCATGTTCACGTCCATATCCATCATATCGGACAAGGTATTGGACACCACGTCTGCGGCGTCGGGCATCGACAATCTTGTCAATGAACCACTCCTCAATGCCGTCCTCAGCGATGATGGGAAGCGGCCAGGACAGTTCGCAGTCAGGGAAGAGTAGGGGGTTGTTTGGGATGTGTCGTTTCAATAAGTTGGCATGAAAGCCAGGGAAGGTGTTGGGGTTGTTCGGGAGTTTCAGTGTGTATTCTGACCGTTCCGGGAAGGCATGGACAACTGTGTAGGGGCCGTCATTGCGCGGCATAAATTTAGCCACCCGTTTCTTGCCTTTCCGTTTGTAGCTCCGGCGGCGGTTGTCTGTGGAGAGCATAATCTGATCGCCAACAGCAAACTTTTCATCAGGGGCGCGGTGTTCATTAGCATGGTATGCCTGCCAGATTTTGGCTGTGAGGAGGTTGTCCTGCGCCTCCTTGACGTCAAGTTCCACCTGGGCAATGATATCCCGGGCTGTGAGTTGGTCGGTGGATGCGCCGGCAGGGAGGGGCACTATAGGTGGGATGAGCCGTGGTGAGCGGCCAGTCTTCAGTTGGAATCCTGAAAATCCGGTGGATGCATTCACCGTGTTCATGATGGCGAAATGGATGCGTGGTAGCTTGGCCAGCCAGCCCTTCTGGTTGTGGTCGTGTTGGTCTGTTCACTACGATGTTGACATTTTCAGTTTAACTCCGGAGAGCTTGTGGAGCGCCGTCCAGAGGTCAGCGGTGAATAGGGCATCTCGGTCAGATACGAGATTCAACATTAGCCCATTCTTGCAGTACCATTCATCAAATAGCACCACGGCAACCTGTGCGGCAGTGTAACTGGAGTGGGTACCAGCAATTCGTATGTCGGCGCCGAGGAGGTCGGTCATGGTCAGAATGGTGTCCTTTCCATCCTCCTCTGGTAGGGGGCCAATAAAATCCAGTGCCACTGTGTCGAAGTGGCCATCTGGTATGGGTAGTGGATGGAGCGGCCCGATTGGTTTGGTGGTCCTGTTTTTGTTCCATTGGCAATCGATACAGGATGGGATATATGCCGATTCGAGGTCTCTGCGCATGTTTGGCCAATAATATGAGTCTCGGAGTGCTTCGTAACTTTTGTCAAACCCGAAATGTCTGAGGGTGTTGTGGGCCAGGTTGTATAACAATTCCCGGACCCTGAGATCTTGTGGGATCAAAAGGCGTCGACCGACATAAATCAGACCGTTGTCGGTGGTTGCGCTGTCAATGCTCCCGGCAGCGATGTCTTTGGTGAGTTGTTTCGCAAATTCATCAGTGAGGTAGCCGGCAGTGATTGAGTGTAGGAGGGACTCATCCGCTGCAATGTTAAGTACGCCGGCCGCAGGCAGATGCTGTGGAGAGCGGGTGTGTGCAAGTGCACAAGCAGCAAACCCAGTGTTGGGTGGATCGTCTGCCATGCGGGATAGGGCATCGGCCGCAGTGTTGTCTTCGCCACGGATGTAGGTGATGTTGTAGTCAAAGTCGGCCATATACATGGACCATCTCATCTGTCTCCGAGACATCTCCTTCTGTGATTGGAAATATTCCAAGGTCCGGTGGTCCGTGTACACTTTGAAGTGGGCACCGAGGAGGTGTGACCTCCATTTCTTCAGTGCCTTGACAATGGCAAGGAGTTCCTTCTCATGTGTGGGGTAGTTCTTTTCAGCTGCATTGAGCTGGCAGGAATCGTATGCCACTGGCCGGGCCATTTCCCATGTCTTGCCGAAACTCAGGACGGCTCCCGTTCGGCGGTCACTGGCATCGGTGGTCACATAGATGGAGGAATCGGTGTCCTCATAATCAATGACGGTGAGGCAATCAGCAGAGAGAACCAGTCGTTTAATCTCTTTGAATGCCCTCTGGTGTGTGTCGGTCCAGTCTGGGAACTTCTTGTCGCATTCTTTATTTGTGAGCAGGGTCAAAATGCTTGTGTATTTGGCGAGGGCAGGCAGGAAGGTGGCGATATACCTAGTTAACCCAAGGAATCCCCGGACATTAGTGGCAGTGGTGGGCTGTGGCCACTCCACGATCCGGTCAGTCTTCAGAGGATCTGGTTTGATCCCGGTGGCCGAGACAATGTGACCGAGGAATAATAGCTCGGTAGCAAACAGGTTGGATTTCTTTGCGTTGCAATAGATACTGGATGCCCTGAGAGCCTTAAGCACAGTTTCGCAGTTTCGTTCATGTTCCTCAAGGGTTTGTGACCAGATGATGATATCATCTAGATACACATGGCAGATCTTACTGATGTGTTCCCAGAGGGCATCAGTCATTCGACGCTGATGTGTTGCCGGTGCATTACACCCGCCCTGAGGCATGACCGTCCATTCGTAGAGGCCCCAGGGTGTTCGGATGGCTGTGAGGTGGATATTGTCGGGGTGGACTCGCGTCTGGAAGAAGGAGTTGGTCATATCCATCTTCCCAAAGATCTTCCCTTTTCCACAGTCGGCAAGGATGTCATCGATGCGGGGTAAGGGGAAATTGTCCCGGACGGTGTTGCTGTTGAGCGCCTGGTGTGGAAGGGGATTCTGCCCTCTGAAGGTCAGTGTTGTCGGGTCGTCACGTCGCGCTGTAAAAGGTAAGGCTAAATGGAGAAAACGCGTGATGAAAGTGTCAAACGCGTCGTCGGTGTAAAATGGGAACAGAACGAGGAGTTCTCGAAAAGATTGAAGACTCGAGAATGGAGGAGTAGAGAAAAAGCATGTCCGTGAACAACGTGTCGCGATCGACTTGATCGTTGAGCAAAGCTCGTGGGAAAAAGAACGGGAAACGGTCAACAGAAATGTAATTCAAGTCTTAAGAGACTTGAGTAGACAACTCGCGCGTTGTCGAGGAGTAAATGTGAATGAGTTCGTTGACTCAAACAGCAACAGAAACAGAACGAGCCTTTTTGAGGCTATCAAACACAAAACTTAGTCACTTAACAAAATTCTACACCGAAATGTGTAGTCGACTTGAAGAACTCTTGAGTCGTTGAGAGGAGATTTTTACAGAGAGTGAGAAAACTGGAGAGGAGAGCTATCCCATTCGATAGGTGGGGAGACACCTTAAATACAAAATGCAAGTACTGCCTATAGAATCATGTGAAAGCGCGCGTACTCTTGCGCCAATCAGTCCGTTGGGGATGCTCAACAAAGTAAAGAAAAGTCCAAAAAGGGAAATTCGGGATCTCGTACCAAAATCGGCTATGTCATGATGTCTAAAGATAAACGGTTGTCGGTCCGGTGTCGTCACGTCCGCCTCTCAGAACGTTACTTGCCAGGAATTGCTCGGGGAGAGAACTAACGTCGAAGGGCTCTATTGACGATATGTCGCTCGGGTCCCCAACAAGCGCGGAGCACCTTCAAACGCGTCCTCTCGACCCTACTCGTCTGACAGTTCCGTCCGTCGAATTGTAAGCGACTAGCCGTGGAAAGGGGTAAGCGTCGGTCCATCAATTAACTACAGAAATTTGAGAAAAGTGATGAAAATAAGAAAATAAAAGAAAAAATGGCCTTCTCCCATAAAGATCCATCGAGGTGAGGTCGTCTTCTCCAAGGGGAATCAAGGAAAAAGCATGAAATAGTAAGAACACTTGAGTTGAACACGTCGAATGATAATTTTGAGTTCAGGGCTGTCTTAATTGATTCTGTGAAGATCTAATAAATTGTCAATGGTCAGCTGTCAAGCTAAAGGACATGGAAATCAGGGGAAAAGGGCAGGAGGGAATATCATGGCTCGCAATGGGGTTACTAAATAAAAAGACCTGGAAGGGGAGAGTCGACGGGCATGTCACCCTTCCCTTCCACACCGGTAATCATTTACCCAACGGGGGTCGACAGTTAAGTCGGGTATCCCGCCTTGGCTCTTCGGGATACAAAAGGCGGGAGAGGCATATTCCGATGCCGACAGTCTCATTCTGCCCGCTGCCAGATGTCCGTCAAGGAGCCTCTTCCAGGCCTCTTGATATTTCTTTGGGGCGGCATATCCCCGGCCGCTGGTGACCTTGGATGGGTCCCTCAGTCGGATACGATGGTAGATGTGATCTGGTAGACCTGTGGTTGTGTCCGGGAGTCTCACTGGGAAGCGGTCAGCATATTTTTCTTTCATGGCTTCATTTTTCTTGGCCAGTAACTCCTGGAAGGCCAGTGATTCAATGTGATCCCTTACGGCAGCCATGATAGGCGCAGGGAACACACAACCAGCGAGGGCTGGACAGATGTCTGTCTGGGCTGTCGGTAGCTTGGATCTCCTGACCGCCCTTTGTATTGGTGGTACCAGTTCCCGTGGCACAAACAATGGTCGGGGCACATGTGGTGGAGGGTTCACTAGGTCATACCCCATGCGTTTGTCAATTGCTGTCCGGGCCTGGCTATCGATCACAATGTGTTCAGCCGAAAGAAATGGCATTCCCAAAATGAGAGGGACAGGTAATCCGCTGTGTACTTTTATTCTCGTCACTCTCGATTTCCACTGGCCGGCACCTGACTGTAGCTCCAACTTCACGTACTCCTTGCAGAGGAGTGGCGAGTCCGAGAGGGATGAGAGGTTGTCCTCCCTTTTTGGGAGGGGGTACCTTCGAAGAGTTCCCATTACCGATCAGAGCGCTAATTGATGTGGGATGCCCCTCCACAGTGATTAGCTCAGACCTTGCCAACTCAGTGATGTGTGGCCCAATGGCAGTCAGCCACGCATAGAGATGTGGGACAGTGAACGGGATTTCATTGGGGGGAGGGACGTACGAGTCAGTATCCACATCCTCGAGATGTCCAGTTTCTGTGGCCGCTGCTGGCTCACGTGGCTGCTCCTGTTCTCGTTCCTGCAGGGCAGCGGCAGTTGCCATGGCTGAGGTGAGCGTGACATAGGTGGCAGGATCCGGCCAGGTGTCGCTGACCTTCATTGGGCAGGTGTCTTTGCGGTGGTTTACATAGAACCGACGACACCGGTAGCAGCCCTTGTGCTCAAAGAGGAGTGACCATTCAGCCGATGTAAGGGGGGGAACGCGAGCGGCATTCCCTTTGTTTCCCCTGGAGTTGGACCAGCTGCCAGAGTAGAGTTTGAAGGTCCAGTCCAGTTGCGGTCGCGGCCCTTTTTGGCTGCAACTGGAACCACGACCAGTTGTGCCACTCACAAAAACTTCCCGACCGGAACCGCAACTGCGGCCAACCGGTCGGGACCAGTTGCTTACCAGTTGCACCTCGGTCGAAACCGGTTGCAACCATCCTACTAGTAGTTATTAATTTTATCTAAAGTAGTCTACCAATTAATTTAATTACTTAAAAAAACACAAACGGGAGGGGAACGTAAAGAGGGGGGGACTATAACCGAGAGGGGGGAAGTGCGGACGAGAGGGGGGGGGGAACGAGAGGTGGAACACTACAATGGAGTGGGGGGGAACGTGGACGAGAGGGAGGGGAGGGAAACGAGGGGGGGGAACGTAGACAAGTGGGGGGGAACGCAGACGAGAGAGGGGGAATGCAGACGAGAGAGGGGGAATGCAGATGAGAGGGGGGGAACGCAGACAACAGGGGGGCACTACAACCGAGAGGGGGGGAACGCGGACAAGTGGGGGGGAATGCAGACGACAGGGGGGCACTACAACCAAGAGGGGGGCACTACAACTGAGAGGGGGGGAATGTGGACGAGAGGGGGGAACATGCAGATGCAGACAGAGAGCAGGGAACAAGAGGGCAAGAGGGGGATGCAGGTGGGGCAGGGAACGGCACACACAGGGGGGGTGGTTGTGGTTGTGGGACAACGTCGAATGTTGAATGTTGAAAGTTGAACATTGATGTTGATCTTTGATGTGTAAGCACATGCAAACATAAACGTGTCATGACGCATCACCGTTTACTTGCACAATACATGTGCAAACATATGCAAATTAGTCAAAGGTATATAAAGCCTTGCTTGTCCACCTCATTTTTAGTTGGGCATGCCCCACATTATTTACAAAAATTAAATTAGATATGAAATAGTAAGCCCTAACTAAGGATGGTTGTAACTGGTTGTGACCGGTTGCAACCCGGTTGGAAGCCCAGCAGATTTGGGGCAACTGCAACCGCGACCGTCGACAGCTGGTCACAACTGCAACTGAAAATTCCGGTCGTGACTGGTTCAGTCCAGTTGGGTCCTGGTCTTTTTTCGGTTGCAGCAACTGGACCCTCAAACACTATGCCAGAGGGGGCAGAGGGCATCTTGGGTGCATCTGTTAGCCGGGAGAGGAGGTCTTTCTTCTCCCCATGGCAGGTTGACCGGCTGATACCGTGGGCATCAATCAGCCATTGGGTGCGGGCATCTTCTGCCTGCATTTGGTCATCCCGTTCCTTGACCTCTACAGACCATGCGGCAAGGTCTGTGGCAAGGGTGGGCTCGTTGCAGAGGCTGAGCCGCAGGTCCGGGTGGAGGTTGGACTGGAGCTGGAGTTTCAGCGCCGCCTTGGTGAGTGCGTGTGTGGGGGAGGAAGTGGTGAGGATGGCGTTCAGATTTTCCATCTCAATCTTCCAGTCAATGAAGGCCTGTCCCCCCTGTTTGGAGGACAGTATCTTCTCCAGTACGTAATGTGCCCAGTTCTTTTCAAGGACAAGCCCCGCAAGCTCAGCCAGGTATTGGTCAAGGGTGAGGGCATCTATCCGGGTCTGGTCGGCCTGGTACCAGCCAATGAGCCGAGGCTCGAACATGCCTTCAGCGACAAAGCTGACAATCTCGGCTGCAGTCTTCCCAGCATGCTTCATGTACCGGCGGCAGGCAAGGGACCAGGCTTGCATGATGAGAGGGTCGATACGACCGGCAGTGAGCATAGGGCAGTCTTTCATTTTGGTGACCTTGACTTCAGCCATGTGGTGTGTTCCTGTGCGTTGGGACATGTTTGTTGGGCAGTTAACAGGGGCGGTGGAATCAACGGTGGATTCCATGGAAGCACTTGTCTCGGTGGACAGAATTGGTGATGGTGGAGTGGGGGTGAAGTCCTGCTGGTGAGGTCCTCGTCAACGGGGTCCAGTGGAAAGGGTATGGAATTCTGTGGCAATCCCCAACTCGGCCTGATGTTGTCGAGCTCTCCTTGTGAGGAGGGGGGTAGGAGTCGACGGTCGTTGAGACAGTGTTGATGTCAAAAAAAAGTGGAAGGAGGCCGGGAAAGGCCGCCTCACTAAGTTCAGTCAGGCAGACAGGACAATGTTATCCTTTGTTGCATGTAGTAAGAGTCAGTAAAATACATGAGTGAGTAGTAGTAACTATACCTTTGTTGCACGTAGTAAGAGTGAGGCAACAAAGGGGAAAAGATCGTATATATGTGAGGGGTTTGGACTGTGTTGGAAAGTGTCTGGATCCAGCATTTCAAACATGGCCGCATCAGGCGTAGTTCTCATATCGGGTAATCGGGCCATCGGTACCTGTGCACATGTCCAGCCATGGGTATTGGGTTGCCGGTGATGCGACGTGCATTGGTCTGGCAGTGGCGTTCCTGTCGGTGGTGTTGCCGATGGGTGATGCCGTCGGTCGGTGTGTCCAACAATGTACGTCGGCAGTGACATGCCCATCGGTGGTGGTACCGTTCAGTTCTTGTGCAAGGGCACCAGTCAGTGTGCAGTGGTGTGCATTGGCAGCGGTGTGCTCATCAGTAGTGGTACCGACCGGCAGTGTCATTGGTAGTGTTACCGATCGGTACTGCCGTTGTGGCTGTGCACTTACCGCTCGGCAGTGGGCATTGGTCTGTGTGCATCGGCAGCGGTGTGCCATCAGTATGCATCGGTTTGGCATCAGTGCGCCTGTGTGCATTGGTGTGCACCAGTCAGTGTGGAGCGGCATGCATTGGCAGCAATGTGCCCATCGGTAGTGGTACCAACCGGCAGTGTCATCGGTAGTGTTACCGATTGGTACTGCCGTTGTGGCTGTGCACTTACTGCTCGGCAGTGGGTGTCGGTCTGTGTGCATCAGCAGCGGTGTGCCATCGGTATGCATCGGTTCGGCGTCGGTGCACCTGTATATATTCAGTGTCGTGAGTCTGGGGCCAGGCTTACACCTTCCCTGTTCCCCCCCTTCCCCGTGCCTATCTGTCACCCTCGCCGACTGCACCCTGCCTCTGCCCTGCAAGCAGTCGCTCGCAGTGGTGGTGGGGGTGCTCTGTCACGCTGGGTGTCGCGTCAGGTGCGTCCCCCTGTCCCCCGGCATCGCCCCTCCCTCCTGTGGCGTCCCCCTGTCCCCCGGCATCCCCCTCAGTCCTGGCACATCCCCCTTGGTCCTGGAGCGTCCCCCTTGGTCCTGGCGTGTTCACTTGTCCCCCGGCGCATCCCCTTGCTCTGAGGGACCTCCCCCTGTCGCTCCTGGGCCTGGGGGCAGATCAGGGGGAGGTCCCTCAGAGCAAGGGGATGCGCCGGGGGACAAGTGAACACGCCAGGACCAAGGGGGACGCTCCAGGACCAAGGGGGATGTGCCAGGACCGAGGGGGATGCGCCGGGGGACAGGGGGACGCCACAGGAGGGAGGGGCGATGCCGGGGGACAGGGGGACGCACCTGACGCGACACCCAGCGCGACAGAGCACCCCCACCACTACTGCGAGCGACTGCTTGCAGGGCAGAGGCAGGGTGCAGTCGGCGAGGGTGACAGATAGGCACGGGGAAGGGGGGGAACAGGGAAGGGGGGCAATGAGAGGGCGACGCGCCGTGCCCCACTCCTCCCCCCCTCCCCTTTAATTTTCTTTCTTGTATATTTATTTTATTTGTACTCTATTTTAATAAATACCACTCTGTCATAGCGAGGGGACGCGTGACCACACGACACCAGGGTGACAGAGCACCCCCCACCACTGCTGCGGGCGACTGTTCGCAGGGTGGAGGGCGTGCAATAGGCGAGGGTAACGGAAGGGCACAGGGAAGGGGAGGGAATGGGGGACAGGGGGGGGGCAATGACACCTTTTGAGTGCTGTTGCTCGATGTGAGCAACAGTAACTTTTTTTTTATTGCTAGCATGTATTTGGAATAGGTAATAAATAGTAGTAATAATATCAATATTGTGTGCCCATTTGGCACAGTGGTTAATTGTGCCCAGTTTGTGTAATCCCAATCAAAGTGCCTTGGGTTCAAACCCTGCCAGGTACACCAATATTTTGATCTTACTCTCATGAAAAAATTCACCAAGTCTTTATTTACTCGGACATTACTCAGACCAGCTAGGACAACTCGGACATCATTAGGACTTCTTACAGTTCCAAGATGCTAGGACTCGGACCAATTCTTCAGTCCGCATGATGTCTGAGCTGTCCGTGCGGACTGTTTGGACTTTACTAGGACTCCACGCGGACAGCTGGGAGTCCCCACGGACAGCTGGGAGTCCCCACGGACAGCTGGGAGTCCCCACGGACTAGGTGGGGGAGTGTAAAGTACAGTTAGAGCTTGGCAATAGAATCAGCACATAATCCCTGGAATGGGTAGGTTGACCAGTAGGGCAGCTGACCCTACCACAATGGTCAAGAGTCATGAGCTTGGTTTTTCATTAGTGAATATAGATATACTGTGCTCCAGGATAAGTACTTACTGCATCTAACACATCATGTTGGGTTTCTATTGGGATAGCAAGCCTAAGGCTATATCCAAGACAGTATTAATAATAATATTAATTACTGAGACTTTAACATTCTGTAGTATCATTAAGTAATAGAGAATGGTCATGTGGAGCAGTTGTGGGCATTTCTGACTCAGCCCTAATAGACAATGGTCACCTGCTCCTTCGTGGGCAAAAGCTTGGTATTATGACTGAGCATGACAAACCATCCTCTAATACTTAGAGTGTACAGCCACAACCCTCTGAACATCATGACCCTAGCACATGACCACTACAAGTCAGTCTGAAATCAGCAATGTAAGCAATTATAAGCCTGAGGGGATGTGGGAGGGGAGACAGGGGAAGAGAAGAAAAGGGGGGGAGGGCCCGGAGGGGGGAGGGAGAGGGGGGGAGGGGTGGGATGGGAAGGGGGATGTGGAGGTGAGGGGAGGGGGATAGGTATTAAATGGCTAATACTAAGAAAGGGCTGTATGAGATTAGAGGCATTAAGGTAGATGGCCTGACTCTGCTTTGTACATCTGTTTCCTCCATTGAGCTGATCTCCTTAGGAGTATGCTATGTCACACAGGGCAACTGGACTGGCCTGGGAAATGCCTTCCCCTCTCAGCCACAGGCAGGGGTGTTTGGTTGCTGACAGTGATGATAAGATGTATATGGGGATGTATCAATAGTTTTTGATATAGATAAACAAGTAAGGTACTACATAGCTATTAACTTACTATCTTACTATAGCATCTCCACAGTCAGAGGCTGAAGGTTCCTGTTTGTATTGTGGGGCAGCTACTGAATACTGATTTGCAATAACACCTCCTACACACAGGCAGGGGCTGAAGGTCCCTGACTGTGTTGTCAAGATGAGTAAAAGATAGCCACAGGGGGTTCAGGGGCACAGCCCCCTGACAAGCTGATGAAGTGGGCTGCAGGAGTGATGTGAGCAAAGCAAGCAGAGCGCTGGAGGTGCACTTCAGAAGCTTGTATATACTACATGTAATTGTGTAGATGAGACAATCACTCCTTGACCTCTGAGACACTCAGAGGAACACCCCCCTTCATCCTAAGGTCTTCTCTAAGCTTCCTGCAACACTCTCCTAACATAAACCCCAAAAGGAGAAAGTCTCATCTGAAAGTAAGAAGCCTACTGCACCTGTTCTTACCAAGAAGGAAAATGCTATGCTTGCCCACCAGATTGAGATCCTTGATTGGTATCATGCAAATGGCAAGAACTAGTCAAGAACTGTGAATAGTGTTTCAAGGTCTGGTCTGGTCTGGTTTTCTGCCTTTTTCAGGCAGTAACTGAGACCATAACCGGTTATAAAATTTTTACTTTTTGAAGGGACCATAACTGGACCATACAGGACTGGTCACAGTCAGTTATACATCGGTTTACAGACCAGTCACAACTGGTCACTGAGCAGACCAGTTAGTGACCAGTTGTAATTGGTCCCCCTACAGTTGAGACCAGTAGTTTACATATATGTGTAATTACAATCCCCCCACATGCTCACATGTGAGGGGCACCATCAGTAAATGAAAATGAAAGCATAGAACTATATACATATCTAAAAGAAAACAAACCAGGGAGGGGCATTGGCAGTGGGGTCACAAGAGGAGGGGGAGGCAGCATTGGGACATTGATAAAAATAAAAACTAAGACAATGATGGCATCTGTCAAAAAAAAATCAAAAAAAGATGGGAACTGTCAAACTGTCAAAAATGACCCTAGAAAAGATGGCCCTAGCAAACAAATAGGTGCAAACTCACTGGGGGTATATATAAGTCCTCTAGATTTGGAGCTCTTGATGCCTGGGGCAAGTCCCTCCTGGTGTCAAACAAAGTAAAATAGTAAAATAATTGTAGTAGATATTAATACTAAGTATATAAGACCCAAGTCCAGTTGTTAACCAGTCATAACTGGTCCTTACCAGTTACATAGTTTAATTAAATATGTTGTAACCATAACTGTAACTGAGACTGATGGTCCAGTCACACCAGTTACAGTCTGATTATGGTCTCAGTCTTTTTCCAGTCCTAGTGACCAGACCTTGAAGCACTTACCATGAAACATTTTGATCCAAACCTAATGATCAACCAACCACTAGTTTCCACCTGGGTAAAGGGGGAAGCAAAGTGGCAAAAGGAGTGGGCCAATAGAAGCCACTGTGGGGCACCTGTGGCAAAACAGGTTTGTCAAACACAGCATCCCAAGGTCACAGAAATGAAAGTTTGCAGATCTGGCTGGTGTCCCAGATGATGAATTCCTTAATTTGAGTGAAGGTTGGTTGACTCACTTTAAGACTAGTAATGGCTTGAAGGAGTTTAAGCATCATGGTGAGACTGGATTGGCAGACAAAGAGAGAGTTGAGAAAGAGAAGCAATGAATTCAGGAGCCTATTGAGAAGTATGGTTATGAGCTGAGGGAAATGTTCAATATGGATGAGACTGGATTATTCTATGGGTGAATATTTGTGTTTTTCACCTGCTTCAAAATGCTCATGCAAAAACAGGTTGGTTCCAGATTGAGGCTTAGCAGACAAGAAAACATCAGGTGTTAAGGGCAACAAAACTAGAATAACCTATGCACTCACATCAAATGTGACAGGTTCTGAGAAGTTACCACTATTCATAATTGGGAAGGCAATGAAGCCACAAGCATTTGGAAACAAGACAGGCACACAGCTTGGATTTTACTACCAGAACAACACAAAAGCCTGGATGACATCACACCTGTATTAAGAATGGCTTCAGCAATGGGATCAGGAACTTGGCACACAAAAATGCAAGATTCTTCTTCTGCAAGATAAGTTTTTGGCCCACATTGTCCCAGAAGGCCTTCAAAATATTTGCATCAAGAACATTGAGCCAAATCTCATAGCACATGTTCAACCAATGGATCAGGGAATCATTTGATGCTTTAAGGCTCAGTATTGGGCAAGATTTATTGAACATGTGATTGCCAATTATGACAGTGGGGTAACTCCCTCCAAGATCTACAATATCAACCAACTTCAGGCCATGTGACTTGCCAATTCTGCTTGGCATGAGGTGGACACAACCACTATTCAGCACTGCTGGCACAAAGCAGGTATCTTGCCTAGCATGTCTCCTGCTTCAGTAGCACAGCCCACAGTACCAATTGCTTTGCTCTTCAATACTACACCCTGCAGCACTGATAGCCAAGCTGATCCAATAGTCCATGCTGAGAGATAGGCTGAGAGAGCTCTCAATCAGCTAGTCACAACTGGGGCACTCCAACAAAGCAACAGAATGGACATCAAGGAACTTCTCAACCCTGCTGATGAGTCACATCTACTCAACAAGACAACAGATGATGAAATTTGCCAGGATGTATTGGATGCACAGAAAGTACAGCAGGAATCTGGAGATCATGGTTTTGATGATGACTTGGATGAGTCTGTGTTGGGAGAGTGTTTCAGGAAGCTCAGAGGGGACCTTAGGACAATGGGGGGCGCTTCTGGGGGTGTCTCAGAAGCCCAGATATTATTGTCTTAGTTAAACCCATACAAGTAGTATATATACTACAGAATGTTAAAGTCTCGGGAATTAATATTATTCCCTGTGGCTGTGTTCAATTATACCAGCGGCAGATCCTAACCCTAGAATGGGTCTTTGGCCTTGGCTTGCCTATATCCCAACACTCCCCCTCAAGCTGAGGCTGTTTGGGAAATATTTGGATAAATCTTCATTCCCCTTTCCATAAGGTAGAATGGTTCAATAAATAAATCATTACTCCCCCTGAAGTCCAGGGTGGGATAGTTATTTTTGTCATCCAGGTGCATTAAAACCTCTGTGCTGGAAACCCCAGTGGGATAAAACCATATCACACGTGAGGAAAGCTGCTGGATAAATGTCCCCCTTTGCCTCATTAGGCCTTTGGAGCAATATCCTATAAAGTTGGCTTTTCTTCAACTTTATTTTTTTTATTTTCACAATCTCCATATTGTCTTTGACTGTGTGGACAAGCTTCTCCTTCTCTTCCTGATTTCTTCTTTAAGCTATCGCATTTTTGGTTATTTTATTTTTCATGCCCAATTGACTGTGTGCTTCCATCTGACTCCCCCTCAGACATTTTGGGTCTGGAAAGGTGCCCTCTAAGTGATGGTAAGAAATGAGAGATTTGGAGATTATAAGGGATACTCAGTCTGTCATGTGACTGGTAATCGTTTGGATAGACCACAAATCCTTTTCATGGCAAGAGGTTATTAATTCCTTTCATGATGTCCATTGGCCGGTCATGTAATTGGTAGCCCTTTGGATTGCCTGTTGTTTTAATTTTCACTGCCCATTTTCCTCTATAGAGCATTATGCCCCCATTAGACATCTACCTTGCATGGTAATTGGGAGCGACCACAATTCTCTCTGCAGGTGTGCCCATCCTTGGAATGGCAGGAAATATCAGGTTGTTTAATAATAAATGTTTCCCTTTGCCTTTGAAGTGATATCTGGTGTTGTTGTAGTTGGCATATCTTTGACAAGATCTCCCAGATAAATGCCTTCTCCACCATGGGTGCCTTTGGAATTTAATTGCACATAGTTGACCTGTCATCAATGCAATTTTATTAAATAAAATCAGCATATCATCGATTTTAATATATCTTCATTTGCCTCTATTTTAGGCCTTTGAATTTTAATTTCATAATGTCAGCATATCTTTGACATAAAATATTTCATGGTGTTGTGATGATGGATAAATATCCCCTTTTGCCTTTTGCCTTTGGAGTGATATCCTCATCTATCAATGAAAATATATATCAGTTATTGATTAAAAGACATCTCGTTCCATAGCCATATTATTAATCTCTTTTGTCCTCACCCTTTTGTTTTGCTGTTCATCTTTATTATTATCATCCGATGTTGCCTTGCATTTGCCCCAGCAGTCAGCGCTCTCATGACCGAACTTGTCACATGTTCCACATTTGGACATTCCAAGCCAGCGGCAGCTGTCAGTGACATGGCCGGGCTTCCTGCAATGCTTGCAATACATGCTGTTAGGTTTGTTTGATGATATACGGCTTGCCAGATTTTTCTTGTATGGCTTGGGCTTTGGCATTTTCCATGAGGTCGATAATGTTGTTTGATTTAATTTATTTCCGTTATCTCCATTTTGAGTACGGTTTTGCCACCTAAGATATTTTTCTTTAAGAATTTTCCCTATAAACTCCTGAGATCCCATCATTTTCTTCAGGTCCATCTTGGTAACTCCTTTTCTCTCGCCAATGTATGATTCTGTGAAAACATCCCAGGATAGGGGTAGTGACAACAAAATAATGACTTTGAAAAATATATCTGAAATTTTAAAGTCTTTATCGCCCATTAAATTAATGTGCTCCCAGTAGGATTTGAGTTTATTGAGATGTAGGCTTATATTTGTTTCATCATCAGCTGAGGTGTGGAATAAATTCTGTATGACAGAGACAATTGTTTGATGCCCCTTTGATTCATGCACAGCCTTGAGACTGTCCCACATGGCCTTTGCAGTAGTACATTGTCTGGCGTGAACCATTTCTGTAGAAGTAACATTGCTGAGAATAAGAGTTTGGGCATAATTATCATTAAAATCCCAGGCTAGCTGCTCTTCAGCATCCTCGGGGTATTTGACTGTTCCTTGGGTGTATTGTTCGACATTGCATAGCCGGAGTACTCTCTTCATGAGTTCCCTCCATACCACCCAATTTGTATCGTTTAGGGGCTCCCTCAATTTCATTATTGAAGAGCTGTCCCTTGCCCTAACTTGTGTAATAGGGGCTTGGTCTTCATCAGCCTCTTTTTGCTGTTGCTTCTGCTTCTGGGTTCCCTTGGAGCTGTATACTCTTGCAGCCCATTTATGAGACTGGCAGTGGTGAGTGACTTCTAGGAGGTTGTTCAAACTGTTCTTCTTTGTCTTCTTCATGGTCTAATCCATGGTCCATGTCCATGATATGCAGGGCCCATAACCTGTTGGGAGAGCGTTTCAGGAAGCTCAGAGGGGACCTTAGGATGAAGGGGGGCGCTTCTGGGAGTGTCTCAGAGGTCAAGGAGTAATTGTCCTAGTTAGACCCATACACGTAGTATATATCCTATGGAATGTTAAAGTCCTGTGAATTAATATTATTCCCTGTGGCTGTGTTCAATTATACCAGCGGCAGATCCTAACCCTAGAATGGGTCTTTGGCCTTGGCTTGCCTATATCCCAACAGTCTGTTGCTGCCATCCCTACATGTTGTGAGGTCCTTCAAGCTGTGTCAGTTATTAATGGCTATGTTGACTCCCAAGGTGGCACCTTGCCTCACAAGGTAGAGGGGATTTTGGCTTCATTAACATGTCAAATGCATTTAGACAAGTCTCGAGGTATGACTGCTACTTATATTAATGACTACTTTTCCCAAAAATAGTGCCAATATCATAGAAACTAACAACAATGTAATATAGAAACTTCATAGACAGTACTTCATTATCATATAATTTTTATTGAATTTTAATCGAATTTTTTAAACCTATTTTTCATGACTTCCCCATATCCCATACCCATACCCTGGGTCCATGACTGAGGGGCATGGGTTAGGAGGGAGTTAACTTTATCCTCTCCAAATGTAGATGATAGTGAAGATGGAGGTTTGATCTACTTTTCCCCTCATTGTACCTTTATTGATGTATACATTTTCTGTGAAGACTCTCAAATGCCCTCTTTAATGGCCAGCCAAAAATACAATTAAGCTGCTCTAGCTGACATCTCCAGTACACATGTCACCAAACACATTTCCATCTATGACACTGATCACAAGCTAGTTCAACCTTCTAATTACCAAAAGAAACTCCAGTGCCATTGTTGAAGTCCACTTCACTATTATCTACTATTGTATCAAACAAAATAAATGCTCAGTCTTTACAGCCATCCTTCATGAAATGATCATCCTCAGACCACCAATCACTATTTTGTGCAGTCCCATCAAACACAAAATGGGCTCTGGTCCTTCTACAGAAGAAAGTCCCATGAAATGGAAGAAAGGTGTCTGAAGGACTGGCTACTCTTATTCTCTTCCAAGTCTCTACTTATCCAGTCAACTTATATTGTAAAAATAAAGGGGGGGTTCAGTGGAGAAATTTGAGATATCAAATGTCAAGCTAAACCTACCTGATTGGTGCATGGGGTCCCAAGACTTATCTAGCTTAGTAATTTTGTACACTACTATGACTATTGATGAGATTTCTTCTTTGTAGGGGGCTGTGTAACATTGGATTCTGCTCTGCCCTGACTCATTACCTCTACATTCTCACTAGGGGGCATGTCATGCCATGTTCTCCAAGCAGATGTAGCATGTATTGAGATACCCATGAGTGGTTCTTTCTTAGAAGCAATGAAACTATCAATCAGGAACTCAGAATGTTCCTTTGGCAGTGCACCACCTTCTGGAACATGGTTCAGAAAGGAAGTGATTTATGGCATTACACTCCCATATAGTTCCAGGTTGTCCAGAGGCTGACAGTGGACAAACTGGGGGGTAGGTAGGAACATTGGTACAAGGGATGATTGCTCTTCCACACCATCTTTCCATAGTGATATTCACAACTAAATGTTATCTGTTACGATTTCCCTTATGTCCAGTCTCTTTTACTCTGTTTCCTTTTTGATACTTAGCAGATACTGATTCGACGGGCAGCGCCCATTAGATACTTTTGTTTGTAGCGCAGCAACAAGCGCAGCTGCTTACATTACAGTGGACATAGCCTTCCGTAGTATAACAGCTATATCGCTGCGCGCGCAGTAAGTAGTACGTGTTTACATACTATTTGATGATTAGCTAGGTACCTGTAGCTATATAAACTGTAGTAGTTTACGGTCAAGGCTCTTTAGCTTGACCTAGGCTATCTTACCTTAACTGCTCATTGACAAACTTGACCTAAGCAGAAAGCCTCTGTCTTAGCGTGATTGAACTTAGCGATGAAAGCCTCGTCGTTAACGAACTAGATAACTTGGACTTAGTAGTTGAGGCTCTGCCTTAACAAAAGGTCAAGCTAAATCCACAACGTCCTCTTCCTCAAGAGCAGATGCTTTATCTCGACGATCAAATTGACAAACCCCTGACCGCCCACCTCGTGGTGCCACCCCTGAACCCGACTCCTTGTGGCATCGACACAAGGGACGATTAGTACGTTACTCTGAACCCACAGAATGCTGGTTTAGCCAGAAAACCGCCACTGAACCTTCTCGTTATCTTGAGAACGAAGAATTCGAATCATCCGACTCAGAACCAGACAAAGAACACCCCGACCCATTTATCAACATGGCCGCACAGAACCCTAAAGAAATTAAGCTTCGCGCGCCCACCGACTTCCACGGAGAGCGAACCAAAACCGGCAAGTTCCTCTCACAAGTCTCGCTCTACTTAAGGGCGAACCCCAATGTCTATGACACCGATGATAAGAAGATCATCTTTGCCCTCTCCTTTATGAATGAAGGAACTGCAGCAGGATGGGCAGAAGCGAAGGGAGAACAGACCACCCCATGGGGGACCTGGGAAGCCTTCAAAACAGAAATCAAGAATGCGTTCTCACCAATCGACGACGCCGGAGACGCACAACATGGGCTCAAAACCCTGAAACAGACTGGAGATATCGAAGACTACATCTCGCAGTTCAGAATCTTGAAAGGGAGGACTGGGATAAACGAAGATATTTCCCTCATTGAATATTTCGTTGATGGGCTAAACCCCAAACTCGTAGAGAAATTCTACAACATGGAGACAGTCCCAACCACCCTCGAAAACATGATGAAAGCCGCCGCAAAGTACGATGGGCAGTGGAAGAGAGCACGCGCTATCATGGGAAAGTTATGCGCCACCTACCCCACGTCTTCCACCCCACCATCAAACGCGAACCCGCCCTCGATCTTAACCGCCTATCCAACTCCGAACACATGGAACACATGAGAAAGGGGCTATGCTTCATCTGTCACAAACCCGGACACCGCTCTGGAGATCACAGAAAAGACGGGACCGTTGCCACCACGTCTGCTCCGAAACCCTGGCAGAAGAAGACTGGCAAAGGAGTCTACAAGAATCTCCGCTCCATGATGGCAGAGTTAGACAAAGAAGAGAGGGAGAAGGCCCTCGCCATCCTTGAAGACAAGGGTTTTTAAAGAAGCGGACTGGAACGACGTCAGACCCCGCTGAGTTATCGGTCTCCTCTGTACTAGTAGCTAATATGGGCAAACAATCTATACGCATCCCTATTAAGCTAGGAACGGAAACCGGAATCGTCAAAACAGAAGCACTCCTCGACTCAGGAGCTGCAGAAACATTTATTGATCGAGACTTTGCGCGCAGCCGCGGACTACGAATGACACCCCTATCGAAACCGATCGAAACCTGGAATGCCGACGGCACCCTGAACAAAGAAGGCACAACCCACTCCACCACGACCTGATTAAATGTCGGAGATACGCAGACAAAGGGGAAGTACTTGGTAACTGGTCTAGGGAAAGAATCAGTAATCCTCGGACTACCCTGGCTCTGGAAAGAAAACCCTCACATCAATTGGAAGAAAGGTACCCTTACCTTCCCCGAAGAATGGCTCACTCGTATTAGAAAGATTGTAGCCAAAACCAGAGAAATGATGGGCAAAACGGCATTCGGGCAACAAATTACAAATGAGGCACAGAAAGAAGAAGACGTCATCACTCCCTGCACCACCCCTGAATTGGAAGAGAAACCGATCACGGAACAAACCCCAGACCCTCCGAAAGAAGACATCCCACTCCGAGATGAAGTCCAACCTGAAAACAAGGACCTCGTCATCGCTTATGTGAAAGGAGAACCGGTCTTAGGAATCTTCGATCCCAACAACGTCACCGAACCACCCCTCACCAAAGAATACAAAACATCGAGATACTCCTACTCCAGGAAAACAAATAGGATATCGAGGATCGTCTCTTCATTGACTACCCCGCGGTTTTGTTTCAGACAAGGAATTTGGATAAGAGCGAAGACTTCTATTTCACAGAAACTCGCTCACGGTAATCAGACAGATAACCCGGAAAAAGCCAAAACTCTCGACAATCTACTACCAGAACGTTACCAAGACTACAAACGGGTCTTCGAGAAAGCCGCTTCCAAACGATTCCCTGAATCCAAACCATGGGACCATGCCATCGATCTGAAAGACGATTTCGTACCAAAAGACTGCAAGGTCTACCCACTGTCACCCACCGAACAAGCCAAAATGGACGACTTTCTTGAGGAAAATCTCAAGAAAGGCTACATCCGTCTGTCGAAATCCCCAATGGCCTCCCCCTTTTTCTTTGTCACAAAGAAGGACTCAGAAGCCCTCCGACCATGTCAAGACTATTGCTACCTGAATGGTGGAACGGTTAAGAACACTTACCCCCTTCCACTAGTCAGCGCTCTTCTCAACAAACTCAAAGGAGCGCAATGGTTCATGAAACTCGACATTAGATGGGGATACCACAACATCCGGATTAAAGAGGGTGACCAATGGAAAGCAGCCTTTAAAACGAATAAAGGACTGTTTGAACCAACGGTGATGTTCTTTGGATTATGCAACTCTCCCGCTACGTTCCAAGCGATGATGAATGAGATTTTCAAAGACATGATTGACGAAGGATGGATAGTCATTTACATGGACGACATCCTCATCTTCTCAAAAGATCTCAAAGAACATCAAGAACGGACTAGACGGGTTCTGCAACGACTCGAAGAACACGACTTGTACTTGAAACCTGAAAAGTGCAAGTTCGACGTGCAAGAAGTCGAATTCCTCGGCCTGATTGTCAAACCAGATCAGATATTAATGGACCCGACGAAACTAGCAGGAATCAAAGATTGGCCAGCACTGACTAACGTCAAAGGAGTACGATCCTTCTTAGGATTCGGAAACTTCTATCGAAGATTCATCGGGAGATTCGCCGAACTAGCAAGACCCTTAAATGATCTGACCCGAAAAGACGTCAAGTTTGAATGGACAACGGCATGTCAACAATCTTTTGATGCGCTAAAAGCGAATTTGCACAGGCACCGATCTTGCAGATGCCAAACCTGGAGCGACCCTTTACCATTGAATCTGACGCCTCGAAATTCGCTACCGGCGCTGTATTACGACAACAGGGAACAGATGGAGAATGGCACCCTTGTGGTTACATTTCCCATTCCCTCGACGCAACACAGCGAAATTACGAGATCTACGATCGAGAACTCCTCAGAATTATACGTGCACTAGAAACATGGAGACACTACCTCCAAGGAAGCCCACACCCTGTAACGATCCTATCTGATCACAAGAACCTGACGTATTTCAGGACCGCTCAAAAGCTGAACCGAAGACAGGCCCGGTGGAGTCTGTTCTTATCAGAATTTGAGCTAAAATTACTGCACGTCCCCAGATCACAGATGATACAGTCCGATGCCCTCTCTCGACAAGAAGACTGGGGTAAAGGAACAGAAAACGACAACGAAAACATCACCCTCCTCCCAGAGAATGTCTTTGTCAACGTCATCGATACAGAAATGCAAACGGCACTTGTTCAAGCAACTATGAAAGACGAACTAGTTGCTGATGCGATCAAGGCACTAAAGACCAACGGAACACCCCCAATCAGATCCGATCTGGCTGATTGGGAAGTAAAAGATAATGTCCTATTCTTTAAAAACCGTTGCTACGTGCCGCCGAACGCTGATCTACGAAAACGGATTATTGAGCAGTATCACAACTCACTCCTGTCCAGACACCCAGGACAATACCAAACGATTGAACTCATTTGACGAGACTACTGGTGGCCGGGAATGATGACACTGATCAAGAAATGGGTAGAAGGCTGTGCAAAATGTCAACAGATGAAGGTCAACACACATCCAATGACACCGCCTCTGACGCCAATCAAAAGCACAGCGACACGACCATTTACGCTAGTCACAACCGACTTTATCACGGATTTACCCACTTCGGACGGATTCAATTCAATCATGGTCGTGGTAGACCATGGTCTTACGAAGGGGGTAATTTTAATCCCTTGCAACAAGACGATTGATGCATTAGGGGCAGCGGATGCATATTTGAAAAATGTCTACACCAGATTCGGGCTACCGGACAGGATTATTTCTGATCGAGACCCTCGATTCTCGTCAAAACTCTATCAAGAGCTTGGAAAACTCCTTGGGATCAAACTGTCAATGAGTACCGCATTTCATCCTCAGACTGATGGAGAAACAGAACAGGTAAACCAAGAGGTCGAGGTCTATCTTCGGATGTTCTGCACCAACAACCCTGAAACGTGGAGGCAACTCCTGTCCACAGCAGAATTTGCGCACAATCAAAGGACGCACTCAGCGGTGAAACATTCCCCATTCTATCTTATGATGGGCTATGAACCTAAGGCTATACCGGTGGCGTATCAGAAGAGTGACGTGCCCGCAGCTGAACTACGTTTCATTCAGTTATTAAAAGCACGAACAGAAGCGTTGGCAGCGCACAAACTGGCTCGACAAGTCATGGCGGAACGGGTCATGAGAAAGTTCTCCCTATTCGAGAAAGGACAGAAGGTCTGGTTGGACTCACGGAACCTGAAACTGACAGACGTCACAAGGAAGATCTCCCCAAAAAGAGAAGGACCCTTCCCTATTAAAGAGGTACTGTCGCCACTCTCGTACAAGCTGAAGCTTCCCCATCAGTGGAGAATCCACCCGGTGTTCCATGCCGCCCTCCTGACCCCTTATCGCGAGACGGACGCCCACAGACCTAATTACCTGAGGCCACCACCTGACCTCATCGGCGGACAAGAAGAACACGAAGTCGAGGCGATCATCGCGCATAAGAAACGCGGGCGAGGACATGTGTTCTTGGTGAAGTGGCTAGGCTACCCTACCTCAGAAAACCCCTGGGAACCTACGGACAATTTGGGAAATGCTGCGGACCTCCTTAAAGCATATAAGGAGAAAAAACACCTCTGAAAACCGACCAGCAAACCAAACCGCAACCATCACCTCGAACAACCCGTCTATCATGTCTACCTCAATCCCCGCCGGCGCCCGACCTCTCCCCATTCCTCCCCCTCTCGCCCAATCCGTTCATGACTACCTCTCTGACCCCGCGAACCGAGCCACGCTCATCCGTGACCTCTTGAACGACGACCTTGAGGAACCCCTCCGGCAATACGACCTCCTTCTCGAAAACATCGTCAGCCTAAACCGCTTAGCCCACAGCATGTTATGCCAGATGCTGGAGAGAGGATTAGAATCCGCAGTCAGCAGCTACAGAAATCGGTACGACCCTCCTGTTCCATCCACCAGCCGCCCCCGACCCAGAATAGCGAAGAGATCTGGTCCATCTCGCTCTCGAAACGAGCCATCCCCTCCTGGATCAGCGACCTCTCCCACTCACAGACTGTCAGCCCGCGAAGTATCTGGCAATGCGTTTCAGCCTTCGCGTAGCCCACCCCGAAGCCGCACCCCTCTCATTGTTCCATCAATGCGACTCTCTACCACCCAGCCTAGCTCGGAAGTACCACCGCATATGCGCGGAGAATACTGCTTCAAATGCAAGGGACAGGGGCATTTCGCCTCCTACTGCAACCTCTACCAGTGTTCCCACTGCAGAAAGAGAGGACCGGGTCATTACTCACGAGATTGCAAATCGAACCCGAACCGACCCCCTCCCAGATACCGTAATACTCCTCCGCGACAGGTCCCTGTTGATGACAGATCTGATCAAGAACCGGGCGCCGAGTACTTAGCGACATTTGATGGAGACGCTTGGGCTAACGTCACAGGAGAACCCGACCCTGGTTTTCGCCAATATTAAAGAAGAGAAGAAGAAGCTGACTCGACAACGCAAACACCCCATTATGCAGATCTCGAACATCCTCGTCCTGACAATCTTTTTATTCTTTATTACTTGCTGGTTGATCTTCCTCTTCCTCGCCCTCCAATCCATCCGCTCTACCGAACGCTCAATCCACGTCGACAGAGACCTCCTCCTTGTCAACCTCGATCGCAATCTGACACCTCTACCCCGTCCAACCTCGATCGTCGAAGAAGACCTCGTTGTCGTCCCCCTAGAGCTGGTCTCACCCCCCGAAGATGCGTACATTCCCCGTCACCCGAACCATTCTCCTCCACCACCTCCTATCAATCCACCAGGAGGCACATTTCTGGGTTTACAGAACACCGAACACATCTCGATCGACGGTAGATGAGTTCTGAAAAGATCGAAGTCAGAAACTTCGATGATAGAAGGGGGGTGATGTTACGATTTCCCTTATGTCCAGTCTCTTTTACTCTGTTTCCTTTTTGATACTTAGCAGATACTGATTCGACGGGCAGCGCCCATTAGATACTTTTGTTTGTAGCACAGCAACAAGCGCAGCTGCTTACATTACAGTAGACATAGCCTTCCGTAGTATAACAGCTATATGGCTGCGCGCGCAGTAAGTAGTACGTGTTTACATACTATTTGACGATTAGCTAGGTACCTGTAGCTATATAAACTGTAGTAGTTTACGGTCAAGGCTCTTTAGCTTGACCTAGGCAATCTTACCTTAACTGCTCATTGACAAACTTGACCTAAGCAGAAAGCCTCTGTCTTAGCATGATTGAACTTAGCAATGAAAGCCTCGTCGTTAACAAACTAGATAACTTGGACTTAGTAGTTGAGGCTCTGCCTTAACATTATCCATCTCTTCCACACCATCCACAAGGATGAGGACCAGTGGCAACCTCCTGGCTTATGAGCTAAGAACTGTGGAAGACTTCTGAACTCTAATAGTATATGTTTTCATAACATGGTTCATCATGTCCTTGAGCTTGAACAACTTCTTTGAAGTTTGAAGCTTCTTTCAGGTCATTCACAGTAGCCATTTTTGGCTACTCTCTTTTTTGGCTCATTTTTGACAGTTTGGCAGAAGAATGATCAAAAAGTGACTGAAAAGGAGATTGAAAAGTAGCCCAAAAATGGCTACCGTGAAACCCCTGGAATGTAAAAAGAACAAAAAGGAAGCCAAAATGCATTTTACCTTGTTGACGGGCCCTGGCAGGCCTCAGCACATTCAAACTCCCCCCAAATGACTTCATGAATTTTTTTTTCATAAGTTAATCACTCATTGCATGTTTTTGAGTCTTTTTTACAAAGGGATTTCATTGTTAAATATATATATTCTCTTATACTACTTATAAAATGAACTATGAGACAAAAAAGACTACTTGGGCATCCGGAAAAAAAAAAAGAGAAAAAAAAAGACAGTGAAATAGGCATGGGGAGGGTGTAGCCAGGTGATGTGCCCCATTAGCACCCAATCCACCCTGCGAGCAAGTGCTCACAGCAGTGGGTGTTGGGTGCTTGGTGCTCTCTCCTCGCTCCCCTGTTCTCCACCCTCACCCCATCCCCTGTTTTCATGGCTGAGCCACAGTGCACAAGTGTTCCTCCCTACAAGCGGTAGCTCATAATGGAGGAGTCTGGTGCTGTGGGCATCTGTTATGAACTGATCTCATAGGGCAGAGTTATGGCAGCATTCTGATGGAGTTCTGATGTGACAATGGACTTGGCTTCAATCTATAAGAGATTGCACCCTTCTCTACACCCAATGTCCAATTTACAAGAAGACAATAATGAGAGCAGAGGTCCAGTGGAGTTCCAGGGGTAAGAGACAAAGGGGACTTAGAGTTGAGAGAGTTGGAGAGGTAACAATGCAATAATCAAACTGAAGTTACAAGTGATGGTATCTAGGTTTTATAGTAACTAAGTAACCAAGGTAAACTACAGTGGAGCCTGCAGAGTACCAAGTATGCAGTAAGTAAGATAATCAATCAATGATATGTGATACAAAAAAAAACAGGAGAAGTATATGAAATAGAATTTGAAATGGTTATTTGAAATGGTACAGCAGCGGCTCCGTCAGCAATCCACCGGAGCTCCATCACAGGTTTGCATGGGATATGACAGTATTTCCCCTTTAGGACCGTGCCTTTGAGGTCATGTGGTGTTCAGATTCCATATTTAGGAATTTCATCATCTGCAGTTCTTCAATATAAACCACCATGTTGAGCTCGCGAAACACATCCCTCCCCGTTCCATTGTCCTCTGCCACAGAGGAATGCACAAAGCTCATGGCACAATTGGAAGAGCTTGCCACACAAGAGAAGGCAGCTGCTGAGGAGGCCAAGAAGAAGGCCGCAGAGGAAAAGTGTCTGCACAGAGAAGAGAAAGTGCATCATCGAGAGGAACACCGCACCCAAAAACGGAAAGCTATGGAGTCTGCCGCCGAGGATGACAAGGAGGTTGTCAAAGAGCCCCCCCACAAGAAGAAGAAGATGAAGATGGTGACAAGTGAGGCCACCAGTAGAGGCAAAGACACAGGGCCATTGATGGAGGCTGCATGTGTTAGGTGCATGATGTTTGTCATCACATTTTTGTTGTAGTTGATTTTGTTTTTTAGATGTCATACTGCAGGCACAGCATGCATGAGGTCTGGTGCGACCTGCCGCTTGGCCTGCAACAACTGCTTCAGGCTGAAGCAGAAGTGTGAGGGTGGCGTGAGATGGGAAGTGGTGGCAACAGTGACGACATTGGATAAGGCAATGGAGAAGGGACTGGTGGAGTACATGAGGGAGATGTTGGCAGGCATGGCAAGGCTCCATCAGGAGTTTGCAGAGATGACAGTGGTGCTCCGTGACCTTGTGGAGCATGTCAAGTGGGGCAGGGAGCAGACAAATGAGGGGGAAACAGAGGAGTTAGAGTTTGATGGCAATGAGGAGGAGGTCCGATGAGACCTGGAGCATCTGGAGGAGGAAGAGGAGGACTATGCCATGTACAAGGCATGGCAAGCAGAATGGTGACTGGCAGAGTCCGACAAGGGGTCGGAATGGGATGGAGAGGGAATGGAGATGGAGGAGTAATAGTAAGGAGGGATAAGTAAGTAGAAGAGAAAAGTAATATAGTATGCACAGGGGTCCACAGAGGACCATTAAAATGTAAATACCAGGTTTGTAAGTAGATAGAATGGGTTTGTAATGATTTTGTTTTTGGCTTTGTTTTTCTTGTAGGTAATGACGGTGTTTGATAGGTAATGTTGACTTTGTTTGTTTTGTTGTATGTAAGGTGACGGTATCTGATGACTTTGTTTTTTTGTAAGTAATAGTAATGGAATATATAAAAATGAATGGCTCTATTTTGTTTTGAATTGATCTTGTTCTTTGTTTAAGGGTAGGGAATGATGGAGTTATTGTGGACTTGGTTTGCCAGGGTACTGTGTGTGGAAGTCTGTGATGGCTTCCTGGGCATGCTCAAGTTCTTCAGCAAGTGGCCAGGACTGTTTCAAGTCAGTGTTTTCATAACCTGACCAGCACACCAGGTATAACAATGGACAAGTCGAAGATTTCTGCAATCTCATATTCAATTTTGTCATTGATAGTGATTGGCGGAGGCAGTGGCTGAATCTGGTTAGGAATTGTGTTGACGGGCACTGGTTCAATTTGGGATACATGAAAGACCAGGTGTGAGGTGCAGAGGTGGTCTGGAAGATGGAGGGTGAAGGAATGTGTGCCAGCTTGGGCAATGATTTCAAAGGGGCCAAGATTCTCTTCTGATAGCTTTTTTGAAGGCCTAGTAGTGTGAATATTTTCAGCATGAAGGTAGACTTGGTCACCAACTTTGTGAGGCAGAGTGAGGTGCTGGCGGCGATCTGTGGGAACTTGATAATGCTCTTGGGCAAGTTTGATTTGCCAGCAGAGCTCTGTGTGTAGTTCATCAAGATCCACAACATAGGATCTAGCCTTTTGGGAAGCCAGCTCGTGCTCAGGGTAGACGGTGAAGTTAGGGTTGTAACCTTTGTTGGCATAGAATGGTGATATGCCGGTGGTAGCACTAGGTGTGTTGTTGTAAGCGAACTCAGCAAGGGGAAGGAGTTCCAACCAGTTGTCCTGCTGGTAATTGCAAAAGATGCACAGGTACTGTTCTAGTTTCTGATTAAGTCATTTGGTTTGTCTGTCAGCCTCTGGGTGATAACCCAAAGTGAAGTGAATCTTCATGTCAAGGGCTTTACCTAATGACTGGAAAAACCTAGAGACAAATTCAGAGCCACAGTCACAAGTGATGTGTGATGGAACTCAGTGCTTAGAAAATACATGAAGTATGAAGAGCCGGGCAAGCTCCAGGGAGTCAATCTCATCAACTGTAGGAATGAATGGGCCCTGTTTAGAAAGTCAATCAACAACAACCAAAATGGAAGTATAACCAAGGGATGGGGGTAAGTGTTCAATGAAATCCATAGAGATGGAATTCCACAGCTTCTCCGGGACCAGTAATTGCTTCAGTAGTCCGTACAGCTTATGCCGCTGATAGGCGTCCACCAAGTATGGGCAGCAAAATTGTGTTTTGCCATATTCAAAGATCACGAGGCAATCTTCCTCTTTGCTCTGTTTCTCTCCATTTCCTTCTGAAGACATGTGATCACCCATTGCTAACTATACTTACTTATATTTCACTCTTTATGGACTTCACACACTTTGCAGCTACTTCACAGAGTTCGCAAACAGACCCACTTTGTACTTACCTGGGTTACCCTTAATTAGTTAGTATAGACAGTCCGTTAGCGATGGACATGGACAGTATCCACAGTTTGCAGAGTATCCACTTTACTCTATTCTGTATAAAAAGCCTATGTAAAATATTAGAAACAGAGATCTCTTCTCCCCCTTTCTCAGTTCTAAGGTTTCAACTCTTGTTTCCTCTCATGTTCAACTGCAAAGTTGACTCACAACTTATTTGAATGTTGTCACTGCATTATTGTGACCAGGAACAGGGACCATCCTAGTTCATTGGTAAAGTACTTTTCATCAAACTGCATTATTAGACTGTGAACTACTGACTATCTTTATTGTGATGTTTCACTAACCTTTGCTACTAACTTTGCATCCCCCGCACTTTGTTTAGGCTGTACATCGTTAATAGCAGGCATCACAGACTTCCACCCTTGTAGAAGAATGCCGGTTCTGGGACCCTTTAAGACTAACTCTTCCCTCTTCTAGTTTTCCAGTGCTTCTTCACAGCTAGGAACACTAGGAACACATCAAATTTGGAGCCCACCGCGAGGGGTTTTCTTTAAAGATTTCATCAGAACGACCTTCAACAAACGAGGGATTTTCATCCGATCCACTTGATTCAGTCTGCCACACCTTCAAATCCACATACCACTGCCAATTTCTGACCAACCCACTTTGACCATCACAAGCATTTAGTGCGATATTCAACCCAACATTTCTACTACAACCAGCAACCTTCGAAGAACAAATGCCAAACACATCAGACTCACAAGAATCATCTCCAAACACTTTGCCACTCACTTTGCAACCACTGAAACCAGTTACATTACCAACAATGGCTACACCGGTACCCAATATGCCAACTAGAGGACATTTCAGTGCACCAAAGTTTACGCAAGACAAACCTCACAAACTTGGATGATACTTCACAGAACTAGAACTGTTGTTCAGGTCATGCCAGATAACAGTCGATGATCAGAAGAAACTACATGCATGTCGCTACATCGCGATTGAGATCACAGAACTCTGGGAAGCTTTACCAGAATACGATGCAACAGTCACTTATGCTCTCTGGAAGACTGCAATCTTAAAGTTGTACCCCGGAACTAGCAGCACCGACCATTGGACAGAAGCAGATTTAGACAAAGTAGTTGGCGAGCAATCGCGTCTAGGAATAAAGATGCTTGAAGACCTCGCGGACTACTACAGCCAATTCTACACCATTTCAAAGTTCCTTATAGATCAAGCTAGGATCTCAGCGAACGAGCAAAGTCGCACATTCATTTGAGGAATACCTCATCACCTTTGGGAAAGGATGTTGATGAGGTTGATGATTATGCATCAAAACCAAGTGGTAAATCAAGGCTATACCCTCGCACAGTTATACAATGCAGCGGTGTACATTCTAACTGCAGAATCACCCAATTTGCACAGCAGTTATTCCCCAGCTCATGATCTAACTTCACAACAATCTTCAACATCTTACAATCCTTTGATGACTCCTCCTCCAGCAACAGGTATAAAGATCGAAGATCTGAATAGTATCTTTGAAAAGCTCGCACAGACAATAATCATAGCAGTCAATGCGAAGACAGGAGAAAAGCCTTCACAGGACAATTGCCCGCCGAATTCAGGCAATTGCAGCTTCTGTGGCAAACAAGGTCACTTCATTTTGCAGTGTCCAAAATTGACATTGTACACTTCATCGGGAAAATGCAAGCAAAATGCAGAAGGCAAAGTTGTTCTCCCTTCAGGATCATTCCTTCCCCACACGATCATTGGGAAGTTCTTAGCGGATAGACTGGACAAATACCACAGGTTGAATCCTGGACAAGTAATGGTCACATCGCTCTCTACATCCCCAGCAGCATCCACAATGATTTATGACCTTATCCCCTCTTCACCTGAACCCGAAGTAGTGGTTACAGAAACTACTACATGAATGTATCAATGCGCTTGAATGCAAACTCCTTGTGCTTCGCACGAAACCCATATTTGATGGGGTCAAAGTACCATGGGTTTGCAGAGGACCTCCAAATCACACTACAGAGAATGACAACACAGCAACATCATCCAAACCATCAACCACTTCCCAGCCTCCTTCCCAGCCCTCACAGACAAATGCTCGACCTTCAACTACAGCTGCACAACCTGTACCAGCTATAGCAAAACCACCTGTACACCCATTTGCAAACATTCCAGAAGCACAGTTAGGGAAGTGCACGGGTAACCCGCGGGTACTTTTGGGCGTACCCGTACCCGTACCCGCGTCTACCCATACCCGCGTCTACCCGTACCCGCAACCCGCGGGTCACGAGTCACGGGTCACCGCGGGTACGGGTAGACCCCTGTCTCCTGTTGTGTAACACCTCCTGCATAGGCCCCGATGATGATGGCGACAACACTATGTTGTCGCCATCATTGTCGGGGCCTTGCATTTGTTACATACATTTAACTAATGGTTTCGGCACTCAGATGAGTGCCGACAACCTTTTGATTACTTATGTACTACATGTATGTACTAACTAACTTAATATATATATTATTTACGGGGGAAGCGCTGCCCCAGAGGAAGGGGATGCTTGTGGAAGCAAGGTCTTATATACCGGATAATGTTTATCACTATTTGGTTCCAGTAAACGAACGCGAACGCGACGCGTAGTTTGCTAAAACAAGTTGATATTTGCTATTGTTTGGTTTCAGTAAACGCGAACGCGACTTGTTTCTGTGTTTGCATTCATTTACTTCAACTATATAGTAGTATTAATTATCAACTAGTTGATATTTACTAGTACATAAGTATTGTTTGGTTTCACTGTGATGTGTGATTTACTGAAACAAGTTGATAATTAATACTACTATATACATAAACGAGTCGCGTTTACTGAAACCAAACAATAGCAAATATGAACTTGTTTTAGCAAACGACGCGTCGTGTTCGCGTTCGTTTACTGGAACCAAATAGTGATAAACATTATCCGGTATATAAGACCTTGCTTCCACAAGCTTCCCCTTCCTCTGGGGCGGCGCTTCCCCTGTAAATAATATATATATTAAGTTAGTTAGTACATACATGTAGTACATAAGTAATCAAAAGGTTGTTGGCACTCATCTGAGTGCCGAAACCTGTAAATACAAAACTGTACATAGACATTTGGTGACGGGTTGGGTGCGGGTCACGGGTACCTAAGCCGTGACCCGTACCCGTACCCGTGTCTACCCGTACCCGTGCTCTTCCCTAAGTGCAGTATACCCCACCAACTTCACAAACTGTCGCCACACCTGAGAAAGAGAAACAGTCTAGAGAACCAGCCTATAGGACTGTCGCACCCATCTACAACTCAAAATTCGCTGATGAAGTATACACCTGAACAATGAAAGCACCATTTGTTACTCTATTACCAGAGGAACTACTATCCATTTTGCCCAAATATCACCATAAGATCCACGATGCAGTCACCCCCAAACATGTATATCCAACAGCAATAGAGAAAGTTTCAGATACAGTTGCCATACACTTCCAAGACAAATTGCTACAGCTAGAACCTGACAAAGAATCCAGTTCACATGGCACCAACGGAATACCCCTCCCATCTGATGCACTTGTAATTCAGGATGCATACAACACTTACTTGAGCAACCTACAACCTGTAAGCCTGGGGCTTACTACACATTGTACGTATTTGGACCTGGTGACTAACACTCACATATACCACGAGAACTGATCGATATCCTTCCTATCCTTATCCCCCATCATCCCTCCATACCTCATTCTCTCCTACGTTTTCTGTATCTTTCCCTTACTGTTGGACAATAGACGCTGGTCCTATTCTGTTGCACTGTCCGTCTGAGAAGCTTACTATTGTAAGCTTACATTTTTTTTTGAATATCAACCAGAAACCCCACCGTACTGAACATGCCATTAAACGTAGCCATCCCTGCTGTTTTCACTGCTGTTTTTGCACTGTTCCGTCTGTTACCTAAAACCGCCAAACTGTCAAACGCGGAATTACCAAGGCGTTCATCTGCACGACTCCGTGTCGGCACCGTCTCTGCACCTGCCACACCTGCCAGGTCGTGAACTGTTCCCACTGCCACCCAACAACGCTGGGGATTATCAACAGCACCCTGTTTACCAGCTGTACAAGAATTGCCATTGACATCCCCGCCACAGAGTCCCGTAACCGCGCATACATCCACCTTCCCAAAAACTGTTAGTCCAGATTCCACATCTTCCTTGGACTTGAGTTCTTCCGCCGCTCCAACACCAACATGTCCTGGACCAAGAGTCATCACTTCCATGTCATACCTCACTGCCACCGCCACCTATGTTGACCAGAGCTTGCCATCGAAGGCTCCAATTTTGAACGCTGGCAATATCATGCCCACCATGATGCAAGATTTCGAACAGGGATGCAAATATTACTTTGATCATAAGAAAGTCGACGACAAGGACCAAGTCCACAAGATTTTGGGCTGTTTCCGAGACGAGAGGATCCGCGACTGGATCCATGGCGACCGTGAACATTTGTTGGGGCTATCCTTTGCCGAATTCACTGCTGAACTGTGAAAGAACTACTTGGAGCCTGATTGGGAGGATTGCATTAGGCGAGAGATCCTCGCTGCAATGTTGAAAGACGAGGGCGTCTTTTGGGACTGGTTTTCACATCTTCAGGCGCAAAACGCACCCCTACATGGGACGACCTCTCATTTGACGGACAAGGTGTTGCGGGACAAGCTTGAGGCATCCTTACCTAGCGAGTTGACGCGTAGATGCCGAGATGAAAAGGTGAACAAGGAGAACAACCTGCGAGTGTGGGCCCGGGAGGTCAAATGTATAGATGAAGGGCGCTGTGCCGAGCTGAAGCATACTATGGACGTGACAGAGGCATACATCAATAAACGTCGCTGACAATTGGGTCCAGCTTCCTGCAACGATTTCACTCGCTCCGGGTCTAACACAAACAACACAAACGCCAGCTCGAATAGGTGCACCATCAACTCCAGCCAGAATACCTTGAGAGTGACCTTGCCACTGCTGACTGATGCTGAACGTAATGAACTGAACGCAAAAGACGGTTGTAGAAAGTGCCGCCGCCTGAATGTCGGTCACATCTCGACAAACTGCCCTTACCATTTCCCTAATGCCACGACTTATACTGGTCTCATCGATCACAATGATCCTAAAGCTCCTGTACCTGTTCCTCTCACTGCCCCTCTTTCTTCTTCAAACATTGTAAATAGTGGATCATCGTCAAATAACCGAGGGGATGCCAAGAACAAGAGTGCTAGCCGTCCAGTGGCCGCGATAGGTTCATGGGCTGAGGAGCCTGCTGCGGGGTTCTCAGCCATGGCGTTGTCAGCCCTAGGTGATGGATCCGATACGGACAATGATGACAGTGATGAGGTGAGCAAATCCTTCCGTTCTTGCCACTTGTGGTGGAAGCCGTAGATGGACCTGCTGTGGACGCTCCACTTGTTATTTCGATGCTGATGGACTGTGGATCCCACTTGGTTCTTATTTCTCCAGAATTAGTGGACTGTCTGGGTTGCCGCCGCTGCCGTTTGCACAGTCCCAAAGCTGTTGATGTTGCTGTTGACCAGTCAGGTTCCCGAAAGAAGACATTGTTGACCGAATACGTGAAGCTGGTTGTGTCGTCTGTGGATGCTCAATGGACATCTCGTTCTATGTACACTCTCATAGCTCCTGGACTCTGTACTGCGATTATCCTTGGTATGCCACAAACAAACAAAAATTAAAATATTTAATATTTAAAAGCAGAGTTATTTTTACTTTTTTTGATAGAATATATGAAAAAAATGATTTTTTGGAACCAAAAAAAGGATAAAATTAGTAACAAGAATAGCAAAATTAATATCTATTATAAATTTGGATCAGGTTCTATTTTGACTGGTACAAGAGTTAAAAATTATAAATTTGGGATGGGCTGATAGCCGACGAGAGTACACATTGTCTCGCTCATATTTTTTTTAACTCTTTTCTATTATTTATATTTAATATTTAATATTATAGTTAGAATCTATAATGTCTTTTTTAGAATGGTCGCTAATTTAATTTATGATTTCCCTTTATTAAATGATAACATCATGATAGACTGTAATGCCCGTACCTGTGTTGATAAATTGACAAATTATGACCTGCTGAATGCAACTACTGTTACTGCTAGGAGGCCAAAACTGAAGCCAAAAGAGGCGAGAGAACGATTGAAGCAATATAGAAGATTGATGATAAGTGAGCTAAAAGAGGTGCTGGCTCGACGACTGAAACAGCTGGAATTTGAAGGAGTGAAGCCTGTTGATGTATTGGCAGCTGTTAAAACACGAGTCGGGCAACTGGAAGGCGTGGCAGAACTGTTACATTGTGAGGACATGTTGAAGGCTGAGTTCCACGAGATTTTCGAGCCTATACCTCATGTGAACGAGTTACCTACCAATGTAGTTGCCCGTATTAAGCTCAAAGATGCGGAGCAGACTGTTAAAACACGTTCTTATCAATGCCCGAGGAAGTACCGTGAAGCTTGGCATACACTACTACAGAAACACTTGGATGCTGGGCGCATCAGACCATCGAATTCTCCATATGCGTCACCAGCATTTATCATCCCTAAGGTGGACAGGACGGTGCTTCCACGATGGGTTAACGATTATAGACAGTTGAATGCTAATACTGTACGTGACTCGCACCCGCTTGCTCGGGTGGACAACATTCTGAGCGACTGTGCTAAAGGTATAGTGTGGTCAGTAATAGACATGACGGACAGCTTCTTCCAAACGAGGATGCACCCTGACGACATCGCATTGACGGCGGTGTCAACTCCGTTTGGGTTATACAAGTGGGTCGTAATGCCGATGGGTTTGTGAAATGCTCCCACGATCCACCAACGACGGGTGGTATCAGCATTGCGTAACCACATCGGGCGTATTTGCCATGTGTACCTCGATGATATTGTGATATATTCGAGTTCCCTAGAGGAACACGACCATAACGTGCGAACAATTCTAGAAGCCCTACACGCAGCTAAGTTGTACTGCAACCCGCGGAAGACGAAACTGTACTGTACCAAGATCGACTTCCTCGGTCACCGTATTTCGGCCAAAGGAATTGAGGCAGACAATCAAAAGGTTGAAAAGATTCTGAGCTGGCCCCATCCAAAATTGTCTACTGAAGTTCATCGTTTCCTCGGCCTGGTGCGCTACCTAACTGCGTTCTTGCTGAAATTGGCTGATCATACAGCCGTTTTGACAGAGCTGACGACAGCGGATGCTGATGCAGAATTCCCAAGGTGGTGTAGGAGATATCAGGCAGCATTCAAAGGCATAAAGGAGATTGTGGTGAGCAGGGAATGCTTGACCACAATTGATCACAGTGACTCATTGGGCCGCATCTTCGTGACAACTGACATGAGTGATTTGAGGTCGGGTGCAGTGCTGTCATTTGGATGTGACTGGGAAAGCGCGCGGCCGGTGGCGTTCGAAAGCATGACCTTTAAAGGTGCTGAGTTGAACTATCCGGTGCATGAAAAAGAGCTGCTAGCAATTATCCGAGCGTTACAGAAGTGGCGTGCTGACCTGCTTGGGTCTGAGTTCACGATCTTAACAGATCATCAAACATTGGAGAACTTTGACCAGCAAAAGGACTTGTCGCGTCGGCAGGCTTGCTGGATGGAGTTCATGTCCCAGTTCAAGTGTAAGATCGTTTATATAAAGGGTGAAGACAACTGCATGGCAGATGCGTTGCCATGGCTACCGGTGGAGATTACGGATCATAGCAAATCTGCGGTCGAGGTGGCTAAATCGTCTTACGAATTTTGTGGTGAAGAGGAAGACAAGTGTCGTGTGGTCAATGTGGTTCTAATGGCCGGTGACGATAGTCCATGGGCAGCTGCAAATGCGTTGGCGGAAACAGATACATTTGATGGGAGCTTGGTGGCAGCTGTACTTTTGGTGTCATCGGATCCTGAACTGCTTGAGGATATTGTGAAGGGTTACACTGAGGACGCTTGGTACCAAAAACTGAAAAAGGCGGCTGTTGGGATGCCCAATGTGCATACGGTTAACAGGTTGATGCTGATTGGGGACCGTGTGGTTATTCCGTCGGTGAACAAAGTGGGAGAGAGTCTGTTCAGACTGGCACACGACACCCTGGGACATTTCAGTTTTGAGAAGTCGTATGGCGCCTTGCGGGAGTCATACTACTGGCCGAACATGCGGCGAGATCTTGAACATGCGTATGTGCCGGCCTGTCCAGATTGTCAATGGAATAAGTCTCCAACACAATGACCAGCTGGGCCGTTACACCCGCTGGCAGTTCCTGACGGACGTGGGGACTCAGTTGCCTTGGACTTCATTGGCCCACTGCCAGAAGACGATGGATTCAACTGCATATTGACAATGACAGACAGGCTCGGAGCAGATGTCCAGCTGGTGGCGACTAGGACTGACTTGACCGCGGAGCGATTGGCCGGTTTGTTCTTTGATCAGTGGTACTGTGAAAATGGGTTGCTGTTGGAGATCATATCCAACCGCGATAAGTTGTTCATGTCGAAATTTTGGAAAGCCTTGCACAGGTTGAGTGGAGTTAAGGTTAAGATGTCTACTGCTTATCATCCGGAAACAGATGGTTCGAGTGAATGGACTAACAAGACTGTTAACCAGGCCTTATGGTATCATGTGGCATGGAACCAGAAGGGGTGGGTACGTGCACTGCCACGCGTGAGGTTTATGATCATGAACACTGTTAACAAATCGACGGGGTTCTCGCCCTTTCAGTTGAGATTGGGACAGAGCCCTCAGTTGGTTCCTCCACTGTTTGCTCTGGTACAGGTGGAAAAACCTGAGGAGGTGCTTGCGAGGGATCTGATCGAACGTTTGGATAACGACGTGAAGGAGGCGCATGATAACTTACTGCGGGCAAAAGTGGCCCAAGCGGCTGCTGTAAACGGACACAGGAACGAGAACCTTGACATTAAAGAAGGGGATTGTGTTATGCTGGACACCAAGAACCAACAACAGGAATACATATCTAAAGGTGATAACAGAGTAGCAAAGTTCATGCCGAGGTTTGATGGACCTTATCATGTTACGGCTGTGGACAACGACACGTCGACTGTTACATTGGATCTGCTGGCTAGTTCGAATGTGTACCCAAAGTTCGCGATGTCGGGGGTAAAGCATCATCACGAGAATGACGCATCACTGTTCCCGAGCCGTGAGTATGCTCGCCCGGGGCCGATTGTGATGAGCAATGGTGAAGAGGAATATTTTGTGGACAAGATTATCGACAAGCATTGTCGAGGATGGGGGACCCAGTACCTCGTGAGGTGGCTGGGTTATGGACCAGAAGAAGACCTCTGGCTCCCGGGATCGGCACTAAAGGACAACTCAGCACTCAAAGCGTGGTTGGCGGGAGGGAAGGTTTAGGCCTTATGTTCTGTTTTCCTTCTTCATGTCCCTGCCACCGGTAGCTTTTCCCATTTGGGTTTTTGACGCACCCGTGCTGAGCAGTTTTGGTAATTAGTTTTTTTTTCTCTTCTTCTCTGGTTGTCAGTGGTGTCAAATTGTTCTGGGGGGGGAGGATGTAAGCCTGGGGCTTACTACACATTGTACGTATTTGGACCTGCTGACTAACACTCACATATACCACGAGAACTGATCGATATCCTTCCTATCCTTATCCCCCATCATCCCTCCATACCTCATTCTCTCCTACGTTTTCTGTATCTTTCCCTTACTGTTGGACAATAGACGCTGGTCCTATTCTGTTGCACTGCCCATCTGAGAAGCTTACTATTGTAAGCTTACACAACCCAGCGAAGAACAAAAGACTATAACCGTCGCAAAGAAATCACATGCCCTTTGCTCAATCATGATGCTAGTAGATAACCAGGAGCATATTGAGGCAATTATCGATCCTGGTTCGCAAATCATCACAATGTCAGAAGCTGTCTGTTACAACCTTGGTCTACATTTCAACCCAATGATACAACTCAATATGCAATCCACGAATGGCAAAATAGATCGTTCATTGGATTAGCAAGAAACATTTCATGTACCTTCAGTGAAGTCACCCTGTATTTTCAGATTCATGTTATTCACAACCCAGCCTATGACATCCTCATTGGATGACCATTTGATGTGTTAACCAAAAGCACAGTCAAGAATTACAAGAACGAAGACCAGACAATTACCATCATAGATCCAAATTTGGGACAAGTCAGCACCATTCCTATGATCCCTAGAGGAAAGCCTAGACACATTGAGTTTCAACAGAAAGGCCCAGATGGAAATTTTCACGTACTTTTGAGGAATTGATTGATGATCAAGGAGAAACTGCGTTCCTTATAGATTTCAATTCGCTTCAAGATTCAGCCTCTATTTATGCTTATGCCCTTCTTCCTCATTTGACTTCACTGACTCTCACAGATTCAATTGTTTCCAGGTCCTATTTATCAGCTTGTAATCGCCCAAATGGCATAGAACCAAGCCTCGATCCATTATTCTCACCTATACCTTCCTCCAACACTTCACAAATATCACACCCCTATTACAAAACCTCAACAACCTTAATTCCACCACTATTGACTTTTATAGATGCTATTCTCAAGAAGAAAGGAGTTGTGATGAAGAAGAAGTACAAGCCAGTTGCACAGAAAGTTCACTCCGTTGTGGCCAAACTACCAGAATGATATCGCATAGTGCGAAACATCTTAGGCGATCCATTGTCCGATATGCCAACACTTGACCCAAATCCACCTCCATTTATTCCCACAGGACATTATACAGAAGATCGTCACAAAGCCCTAGATGCAAAACATGAAGATTTCTTATGGCCTCGCAAGCAAGATTTAATGCATGACTTCATGTGTAAACAGAGCGAAGCCTTCACATGGGACGACTCTGAACGAGGAAGCTTTTGCTCTGACTTCTTTCCCCCAATCAACATCCCAACCATCCCCCATGTACCATTCATCGAGAAGAACATCCCCATACCACCAGGAATATATGATGAAGTCTGTGGTATTATTTGCAAACAAATCGCAGCTGGTGTCTACGAACCTTCAAACTCATCTTATCGCACGAGATGGTTCTGCATCTTGAAGAAGGATGGCAAAGGACTAAGACTAGTCCATAGTCTAGAACTGCTCAATCACATTACCATCAGACACTCTGGAGTCCCACCCATTCCTGACCATTTAGCAGAGCAATTCGCTGGTAGGGCATGCAGCGCGATGTTGGATCTATATGTTGGATACGACAAGCAACTCATCACAGAGAGTTCGCACAATTACACCACCTTCCAGACACCTTTTGGTGCACTTCACTTGGTTACCCTGCCCATGGGATGGACAAACTTGGTCCCTATATTTCACAATGATGTTACATTTATCCTACAACCAGAAATCCCTGATCTCACAATCCCTTATATCGATAATGTTCCAGTCAAAGGTCCAGCTTCACGATACATCCTTGAAGACGAATTGTTCAAGACTATTCAAGAGAATCCTCAAATTGGGAGATTTGTATGGGAACACTTTAACAATGTCAACAGGATCGTACAATGCATGAAGTACTGCAGAGGAACATTCTCTGGCACAAAGCTCTTAACATGTATTCCAAAGTTTTGGGTCGTTGGTCACTGCTGCACGTACGAAGGATGTAGGGAGGTAAAGCTGGAAGCTGACTAGAGGCTTTTGGACGAAGGGGGGCATTCCTCTGAATGTCTCAGAGGTCAGGAATAATTGTCTCAGTATATAGTATACATATAGTATATATAGTATATAATGCTGAAGTAATACTGAAGTAATGCTGAAGTAATACTGAAGTAATGCTGAAGTAACAGTAATTACTCCCCCTGAAGTCAAGGGTGGAATAAGTTTCTCCAGTTGCATTAAAAAAAATTATCCCGAGAGTTTTCGTACCAGCCAAGTACCTGAGTATTCACTTTATTGCACTGTGGTGTTGTAAACCTGGGTTAGCGGTGTAGGTGGCCAACTTGTTAATGGCAAAGCTGATATTGGGTCATGTGGAATTTGATAGGAATTGTAGACATCCTAATAATTTTGCATATGAATTACTCCTGTTGGGTTCATTATAATCCGGATTTGCCAATAATTTAATATTGGGATCCATTGGCATTCCGACTGGATTCGCATCAAGCATTCCCTCCTTGTGGAGAATATTTTCAATGTATTTCTCCTGAGATATCTTGATCACGTCGTCTTGGCATGTAATTTCTATGCCGACGATTTTGCTCGGCTCTCCGAGGTTGGTTACTTCCCATTCCGTACTGAGCGTATTTTTCATATGCTTCATCATAGAATCGGAAGACGCAAAGAGTAATGTGTCGTTGACCCAGACTGTTATTATTCCCAAGTCATCGTCGACCCTTCGAATATACACGCATGGATCTGCAAATAAGCGTCCGTATTCGTGAATTTTGAGTTTACCATCAAATTCATTATTCCACTCTCGCCCTGCCTGCTTTAGTCCATAAAGCGGTTTCACTAACCTACATACCCGGCCTGTTCCATCTTCTTGTCCTTCAGGTTGCTTCATATATATTTCTTCTTTTAATGTGCCATTGAGGTATGCGCCCTTTACATCCATCTGTTGTATTTTTAGACCCTTCTTTGATGTGAGCACTAATACTGCTCGGAGCGTGTCCATCTGGACTATGGGTGAGAAGGTATCCATATAATCATAGCCTGGTTGTTGTGCACATCCTTTTGCAACTAATCGCGCTCGGAATCTTATAATTTCCCCTTGTTTATTTCTTTTCCGGACAAAGACCCATTTGTTTGTGATCGGTATCGCGTCAGGAGGTTTCTGGACCAATTCCCATGTCCCCTTCTCCTCTAATAGGTTCAATTCATTTTGTATGGCTATTTGCCATTCCGGCCAATCAAGGGAGATCCGCGTGTCTTTGAGCGTGTTTATTTTGTCTCCAGCAATTATTGCATAGGCTTCATCATTATCTAGGAAGGTATTCGCTTCTTCCTCTTCTGTAAGGTGTAACAAGGGTTTATAGTCAGTACGAACTCCATGCGTTTGTTGCGGTTCATTTCTCTGCATTGCACGCGTCTTGCGCGGTTCATCAATATCAATGTGATCATTATTATCAACTCGTTTCCGCTTCCGGGATTGCTTCTCCGGGTTACGAGGTTCTATTTCCAGTATATCTGGTTCTTCTCCGATCGGTGATGCGGCTCTGATCAGAGATTCATCATTTGTGATCGGCAGTTGTGGGGGTGGCTGTGCCTCAATCTGCCTACGTTCGGGTTCTATAATTGGAATTCTTGGCGGTGCGCCTCCATCAGACTCCCCCTCGCGCGTCAAGGGTTCCATTGTATTGTCTTCAGAAGGTTTAGATTTTGGAGTACCAGTCAATAGCTCGAAATTCCGCGAAGTTAATACATTACGCATTGATAGGTATCAAGAGTGATCTATGCTCTGAACCAGTCATTTTTCGATTTTCCATCAAATCCTCTGCTCAGCACACAGATCATTTCACATCCTCACAAAACATTGCTATTGCGAATCTGGTGCTACATCCTATTCTCAAATGAATCTCCATCTTCGTCATCAACCACATCTGTTATGTCGACTTCAAAAACTCCGTTCGCTCTTGCTGCAGCTTCATTCTCTTCCTTCCTCGCTTGAGCCACTACCGCGTTGTCCTCTGGTCGCACTTGGAGACATTCACCTCCTATCTGATCAAAGAAGAGATGTCACTTACTCCAGTCAAGACTCCACTGTAATGGATCATGGAATACAACAGGTTCATCATCAATGTGGAGATTCTCCATCTCGAGATCCGCTGTATATTGTCCCCAGATTTTGGCCCTTCTCTGTTGGTATCCCATTAGAATGCAAAGGATCAAGAGAATGATGCAGAGGAATAAGGCAAGAGAAGCGTTGCTGGATAACATGGTTTAGTGGGAGTTATAGTGAAAAAGAACAGTATTGTCAACAGTCTTATGATTGGGTCACATGATATAGTTCCCAGGGTCACATCATCACCTCCTCCACTCCCTCTCATATATCTGATGGACAGTGGGCGCATTTCTTGACAGGAAACAAGTCTCTTACACCAGGTAGAATTTTCATTATTTGGTATCCACACATACTCCACATCTCCATTCCTTATTCCATCACCCACATGATATTCCATTACCTCTCCCCATTCCTTTGACATTTGATTCCTTCATTTTTACTTGGGTTCCTTACCCACTTCTTACCCCTTAGCCCCACATTAAAAATCTATATAAGACATGTAGTAGTTAGAAACAAAAACAACAAGTCAAGTTATCATTCCCTCTATCGTTTAGAGCACAGAGCTCAATTCTAGCTTCGTCCTATCGTATTATCTCATCTCAGCAACCCCAGTTCTAGTCTCATTTATCGTATTCTCCCTCAACCTTTCATCCTTCTACCTTGTGACAAACACCAACCCAAAGCCACCTTGCAACCTTCCTCTAGTCTAGTTGGAGTACATTTGGTGTGTCTTTTCCAGGTGTCTCCTCAGACTGAGTATTATCAGCGTTTCAGCATTGTAATATTTGACTGCTCCGGCACCATCGTCGTATCCAAGATATGCGCAGCGCTTTGATTTAGGAAGCATTTTTCTTTCCTTTTTCTGACCTTGTAATAAGATCCATACTGGTGCGCCAAATTCGCGTAAGTGTGAAACATCCGGTTGTTCATTGTGCCATCCCTCGTAAGGAGTTAATTTCCGAAGATGCTTTGTATACGATCGGTTGCGGAGATAGGCAGCGTGCATGACGGCATATTCCCAGAGGTATTCTGGGAGCTCGCTCGCGGATAGCATTGCACGCGATAATTTGACAAGTGTCCTATTCATTCTTTCTGCAATGCCATTTTGCGATGCAGAGTACGGCACGGTTAATTGTATTTGTATCCCGCGTTCCTTAGAATAGTTTTCCAATTTTTCATTGACGAATTCTTTTCCGCAATCAATTTGAATCCCCTTGGGTGTTCGGCCTTGTGTTTTTATATAGGCCAAATAATTTATTACTCCCTGTGCTGCATCACTCTTTTCTTTTAGACATTCGACAGTGACATACCTCTTGGCGTCATCAATGAATAATAAATAATAGTGTTTTCCATTGATGGACTTGACGGCATATTTTCCCCATAAATCTATATGCGTCAATTCTCCGGTTTCAGTATTCCGTTTGACTGATTTTGGGAATGGTTTAATGTGTTGTTTTGCGGCTATACATGTCTTGCATTCTGGTTTTGGGGTGGCCAGATCAACATTAAATCCTTTTACCATATTTTATTGGGATCAGGAAGTTAAGCACAAGATGAGGACGAGGTTTTTGAGGTATTGAGTTTAAGTCAAAGGTAAGTGTATGAGGGAGTCTGCCACAGGGAGGAATGTTATTATCATCTCCTACAAGATGTGCAATATTTATACTACACAGTTAGGAGGTATAGTGTAATGCACTCCTTTAATATATAAAGGAGGTATTCTGTAATAGACCCCTGTACCAGTTAATAATGGAATAACTATGTCATATCCCCTATATAATTCTCCAGATAGACTTGTCTATCATTGTATATTATAGGGGGTTCCCTGGATAGCATAGGAGACAGTCTTGGCAGTCTTTGTAGTCTTGGCCAGTCTATTCCTGTATAGGAGACTGCCATTGCTCTAGGGTTAAGGGTAGCAGCTCGGGAATTAATATTATTCCCTGTGGCTGTGTTGGATTCTACCAGTGGCAGATCCTAACCCTAGACTGCTGGTAACCCTAACCCTAAGCTTAGGACTTGTATTCCATCTCCCTAGGCTTGTTAACTGCCTTGGCTTGCCTGTATACTCTTGTATACATAATCCCAACATATTTCCATCGAGTAGTAATTGTAGCCCAGTATATCCAATATGTCCAAATCGTCGATGCCATGTTTCCCAACTGAGTGATTTTTCATTTCCACTGAAAGTTATATTATTTTCAGCGTTGTTGGCAGTGTCGCTTGGGTTTCTAATAATCATTTCCATTTTGTAGAAATGATTATTGATTTTATTCCCGTGTGCAATGGCTTTACCATTTTTATTGATGAGGGTTATTTCTCCTTGTCCCCCTTTGTATTATATTTTTCTCCATTACATGTCGCAATTAGATCGACATTTCCTTGTCCTTCTATTTTTGCCTCTTTCCCTCCTACACCTGTTACGGAAATATTTTTCATAGGCTGATAGGAGGTAAATGCTTCTTTTTGATGTGTTACATGTGAAGTGGTTGCCGAGTCGGCCAGCCAATCATAATAGATCAGATGCTCATCAATTATGGCATCGTTATTACATGCATCAAAATTATGCCCTTCCTCGTCTGCTGAGAAAGTAATATGTTCTTCTACTATCATTGAAGTATCCCCGGGCTTCTTCTCTTTCGCTTTCTCTTTCTTCTTTCCCCAACAATTCTTTGCATAATGTCCAAATTTCCCGCAGTTACGGCATTTGTTCCCATCAAATTTTTGGCATTTGCTCGTCCAATGCCCCGCGTGCTTGCAATGATCGCAATAAGATTTGATGGAGGTTTTCTTTTTGGTAATACAGTTTTCCAGGGATTTACTGGGACCGGTAGCTTTCTGGGTTCACACCAGATTTACACTCCCGCTGGTTCCGTTATTATTCCCGTTCCGATTTAGCCAAAGTTTATATTCCTCTCATAATAATCCTATAAACGCGTCTGATGATAAGCGGCGCTTGGGGTCCAAGTCATTGGGATCATTTGCGTTGCCATTGTATGGCTCCACATAAGTTTGCCAAGACGACGGTAGAGATGCCGATATGATAGATTTGAATCGGGTGTCGGAGATATGAAATTCCTTATTGGGTAATTTATTGATGCGGTCGCGGTAAGATTTCAGGGTGTCCATATGCTTTAGAAGATCATCGGTAGCGTCAGCCTTTGTCTCATACAGTAGGCACTGAATATGATTTACGGTTTGATGCGCCTTGTTTTCGTGAGTAACGGATAGTGCGGAGTACATTGCTTCTGCCGTAGTTTTTGATCCAACGTGATTCATTTGCAAAGAGGTAACATTATGTATTATAACTTGCTGTGCCCAGGTGTCGTTCTTGTCCCAGTTGCGCGCCCCCTCAGCATCCCTGGATTCTTTTGGGCATTTTACGGCCCTGTTAATATATCCAGTGATGTCACAATTAATAAATACCTGTTTCATCCTTTCTCTCCATTCGTGCCAATTCTCATCAGTAAGGTGATCCCGATCAGAGATCTTGTTTACGTTAGAATATTCTTTGGTACAAATTAGAAGGATCGTGGGCTTCTTTTGTTTCGGTGGGATTCCCGCCTTGGGCACAGCTGGCGGCGCTCCCGCTGTAGCGTGTTGGGAAGTGGCTGGTGACGGCCCAAATAATTCCATATGGTCAGCTAAGTCCTGATCATACTCCTGGACGTATTCTTGAGGGTTTTCTTTGTCACTGTCCGGGACATATTGCTTGGGGCTCTTGACATGTTGTAGAAGGTTTTGTAAATAGATTTTTGGGTTGTTTAAAATAAGCCAGGGCCCATAACCTATAGGGAGGTAAAGCTGGAAGCTGACTAGAGGCTTTTGGACGAAGGGGGGGATTCCTCTGATTGTCTCAGAGGTCAAGAAATAATTGTCACAGTATATACTATACATATAGTATATATAGTATATAATGCTGAAGTAATGCTGAAGTAACAGTAATTAGTAATGTCATAATTACCGCTCTGGATATAGCAATTATAGGCTCATTTTGGAAGTTTGCACTTTACTAGGGACTGTAGGAGTCCTTCGCAACTTTATTCGCACCTTCACACAATGTGCACACCCATTGGTGAAACTCATGCACAAGGACATTCCCTTCAAATTTGGCGAAGAACAAATCAAGGCCCAAGAGAACCTCAAGACAGCTTTACTTTCATCCCCTGCATTACTACCAATCAACTACAATTCGGAATCTCCAGTCATTCTAGCAGTTGACACTTCATACATCGCAATAGGCTATTTTCTATGCCAATGTGCTCCAGACAAACTGAAGATTCGATACTACAATCGCTTTGGATCAATCACCCTCAATGACAGAGAAGCTAGGTTTTCGCAACCAAAGCTGGAGATCTATGGCTTATTTCTTGCATTTCATGCCCTCCAACTCTGGCTTATTGGGGTTCACAAACTAGTTGTAGAGATGGACACCTGCTATGTTATATGCATGACTGCACCATTGAGTTTGCAAGCGATGTAGGCTCCTCCTTTGTTCCTGGAGATAATGATTAGAGGACCTAAGTAGCGAGGTTTGAATTTGCAATCCAGTGAATATTTGATTCTTGTATTTTGCATCAGTACAAGGTCACCATATTTGAAGTTGAAGTCGTGAATGGTGCAAAGATGTTTCTGTTCAAATTGTATTGTGGCTTGTTTTCATGTGGAATAGACTCTTGAATGTATCTTTGCTAAGTCACTCTTGTGCTTTTGCAGTGCAATCACTCGTCTGGTAATGAGATCGGTAGTAGACAGAACAGAGTCTGGAGGTGGTTGGAGGTAGGTGGCTTCAATGATGTCTAGAGGGATCAGTGGATGTGTGCCAGTTGCTGTGAAGTATGGGAAACAACCCATCATCTTCTTTGTCATAATTTGCTCTGCCCAGAAGACTGAACAAGAGCTTTGGGACCATTTTGCTTCATCTCCATTCACTGCTTTGAACAATGCCTGTCTGACATCAAAGTGGACTTGCTCTACCAGGCTGTTTGCCTTGGAGTTGTAGCCGCTAATTTGAATGTGATGGATCTTGTACCTGTGTCCTAAGACTGCAAGAGCTTTGAGGAAGATGGGTGTGTTGTCTGTCACTATTTCACAAAGTGCTCCCCATCTGCAAATAATATCTTGAGATATTCAATTGGCTAGCAAAGTTGTGTTCTTGTTTGCGAGCATGCGAAACTCTGGCCAATGAACAAGCAAACAATGTCCTTGAACAAGATACTTGAAGTTCCCTGATTTTGGCATATGCATCATGAATAACAAGCTTGTGAGCTCCATGGGAGTCTCTCTTCCAAAGGTGGTCTTGATTGCAGAAGAATCTAGTTGCATATTGGATAAAAGTGGCATATTGCGAATCATTCAATTTGCTAGGTCTCTGTAAATCTTTGTGCCAAGCCTGTACTGCTTTGAGCTTCAAATTGTCTTGTTTTGTGTTTTTAGAGCATGGAACTATAGCATAGCTCTCCTCCTCCTGACTTGAGATTTGAGTGGTAGCGAGAATCGATATAAATGAAGGAGTGGTTTTGGTGCAGTGCGAAGTTGGAGGTGGGGAGAGGTCATGGATAATATGAATGAATCCTTGCAGTCAGTCAACCCAATCTTTGAAGTCGTCTTCCTCTAGTTCTTCATTGTCTGGTTCTCTTGGTTGCCTTGAAAGTCCATCAGGTCCATGAAGAGTACCTTTGACATGTACTAGTGTAAAATGGAAGGTTAATATAGTGATAATCCAGTGATTAATGCTTGTGGAAGGATTAATGTCTGGGTGTGCAAGCATTCCTCTAACATAGCAGGTGTCCATCTCTACAACTAGTTTGTGAACCCCAATAAGCCAGAGTTGGAGGGCATGAAATGCAAGAAATAAGCCATAGATCTCCAGCTTTGGTTGCGAAAACCTAGCTTCTCTGTCATTGAGGGTGATTGATCCAAAGCGATTGTAGTATCGAATCTTCAGTTTGTCTGGAGCACATTGGCATAGAAAATAGCCTATTGCGATGTATGAAGTGTCAACTGCTAGAATGACTGGAGATTCCGAATTGTAGTTGATTGGTAGTAATGCAGGGGATGAAAGTAAAGCTGTCTTGAGGTTCTCTTGGGCCTTGATTTGTTCTTCGCCAAATTTGAAGGGAATGTCCTTGTGCATGAGTTTCACCAATGGGTGTGCACATTGTGTGAAGGTGCGAATAAAGTTGCGAAGGACTCCTACAGTCCCTAGTAAAGTGCAAACTTCCAAAATGAGCCTATAATTGCTATATCCAGAGCGGTAATTATGACATTACTAATTACTGTTACTTCAGCATTACTTCAGCATTATATACTATATATACTATATGTATAGTATATACTGTGACAATTATTTCTTGACCTCTGAGACAATCAGAGGAATCCCCCCCTTCGTCCAAAAGCCTCTAGTCAGCTTCCAGCTTTACCTCCCTATAGGTTATGGGCCCTGGCTTATTTTAAACAACCCAAAAATCTATTTACAAAACCTTCTACAACATGTCAAGAGCCCCAAGCAATATGTCCCGGACAGTGACAAAGAAAACCCTCAAGAATACGTCCAGGAGTATGATCAGGACTTAGCTGACCATATGGAATTATTTGGGCCGTCACCAGCCACTTCCCAACACGCTACAGCGGGAGCGCCGCCAGCTGTGCCCAAGGCGGGAATCCCACCGAAACAAAAGAAGCCCACGATCCTTCTAATTTGTACCAAAGAATATTCTAACGTAAACAAGATCTCTGATCGGGATCACCTTACTGATGAGAATTGGCACGAATGGAGAGAAAGGATGAAACAGGTATTTATTAATTGTGACATCACTGGATATATTAACAGGGCCGTAAAATGCCCAAAAGAATCCAGGGATGCTGAGGGGGCGCGCAACTGGGACAAGAACGACACCTGGGCACAGCAAGTTATAATACATAATGTTACCTCTTTGCAAATGAATCACGTTGGATCAAAAACTACGGCAGAAGCAATGTACTCCGCACTATCCGTTACTCACGAAAACAAGGCGCATCAAACCGTAAATCATATTCAGTGCCTACTGTATGAGACAAAGGCTGACGCTACCGATGATCTTCTAAAGCATATGGACACCCTGAAATCTTACCGCGACCGCATCAATAAATTACCCAATAAGGAATTTCATATCTCCGACACCCGATTCAAATCTATCATATCGGCATCTCTACCGTCGTCTTGGCAAACTTATGTGGAGCCATACAATGGCAACGCAAATGATCCCAATGACTTGGACCCCAAGCGCCGCTTATCATCAGACGCGTTTATAGGATTATTATGAGAGGAATATAAACTTTGGCTAAATCGGAACGGGAATAATAACGGAACCAGCGGGAGTGTAAATCTGGTGTGAACCCAGAAAGCTACCGGTCCCAGTAAATCCCTGGAAAACTGTATTACCAAAAAGAAAACCTCCATCAAATCTTATTGCGATCATTGCAAGCACGCGGGGCATTGGACGAGCAAATGCCAAAAATTTGATGGGAACAAATGCCGTAACTGCGGGAAATTTGGACATTATGCAAAGAATTGTTGGGGAAAGAAGAAAGAGAAAGCGAAAGAGAAGAAGCCCGGGGATACTTCAATGATAGTAGAAGAACATATTACTTTCTCAGCAGACGAGGAAGGGCATAATTTTGATGCATGTAATAACGATGCCATAATTGATGAGCATCTGATCTATTATGATTGGCTGGCCGACTCGGCAACCACTTCACATGTAACACATCAAAAAGAAGCATTTACCTCCTATCAGCCTATGAAAAATATTTCCGTAACAGGTGTAGGAGGGAAAGAGGCAAAAATAGAAGGACAAGGAAATGTCGATCTAATTGCGACATGTAATGGAGAAAAATATAATACAAAGGGGGACAAGGAGAAATAACCCTCATCAATAAAAATGGTAAAGCCATTGCACACGGGAATAAAATCAATAATCATTTCTACAAAATGGAAATGATTATTAGAAACCCAAGCGACACTGCCAACAACGCTGAAAATAATATAACTTTCAGTGGAAATGAAAAATCACTCAGTTGGGAAACATGGCATCGACGATTTGGACATATTGGATATACTGGGCTACAATTACTACTCGATGGAAATATGTTGGGATTATGTATACAAGAGTATACAGGCAAGCCAAGGCAGTTAACAAGCCTAGGGAGATGGAATACAAGTCCTAAGCTTAGGGTTAGGGTTACCAGCAGTCTAGGGTTAGGATCTGCCACTGGTAGAATCCAACACAGCCACAGGGAATAATATTAATTCCCGAGCTGCTACCCTTAACCCTAGAGCAATGGCAGTCTCCTATACAGGAATAGACTGGCCAAGACTACAAAGACTGCCAAGACTGTCTCCTATGCTATCCAGGGAACCCCCTATAATATACAATGATAGACAAGTCTATCTGGAGAATTATATAGGGGATATGACATAGTTATTCCATTATTAACTGGTACAGGGGTCTATTACAGAATACCTCCTTTATATATTAAAGGAGTGCATTACACTATACCTCCTAACTGTGTAGTATAAATATTGCACATCTTGTAGGAGATGATAATAACATTCCTCCCTGTGGCAGACTCCCTCATACACTTACCTTTGACTTAAACTCAATACCTCAAAAACCTCGTCCTCATCTTGTGCTTAACTTCCTGATCCCAATAAAATATGGTAAAAGGATTTAATGTTGATCTGGCCACCCCAAAACCAGAATGCAAGACATGTATAGCCGCAAAACAACACATTAAACCATTCCCAAAATCAGTCAAACGGAATACTGAAACCGGAGAATTGACGCATATAGATTTATGGGGAAAATATGCCGTCAAGTCCATCAATGGAAAACACTATTATTTATTATTCATTGATGACGCCAAGAGGTATGTCACTGTCGAATGTCTAAAAGAAAAGAGTGATGCAGCACAGGGAGTAATAAATTATTTGGCCTATATAAAAACACAAGGCCGAACACCCAAGGGGATTCAAATTGATTGCGGAAAAGAATTCGTCAATGAAAAATTGGAAAACTATTCTAAGGAACGCGGGATACAAATACAATTAACCGTGCCGTACTCTGCATCGCAAAATGGCATTGCAGAAAGAATGAATAGGACACTTGTCAAATTATCGCGTGCAATGCTATCCGCGAGCGAGCTCCCAGAATACCTCTGGGAATATGCCGTCATGCACGCTGCCTATCTCCGCAACCGATCGTATACAAAGCATCTTCGGAAATTAACTCCTTACGAGGGATGGCACAATGAACAACCGGATGTTTCACACTTACGCGAATTTGGCGCACCAGTATGGATCTTATTACAAGGTCAGAAAAAGGAAAGAAAAATGCTTCCTAAATCAAAGCGCTGCGCATATCTTGGATACGACGATGGTGCCGGAGCAGTCAAATATTACAATGCTGAAACGCTGATAATACTCAGTCTGAGGAGACACCTGGAAAAGACACACCAAATGTACTCCAACTAGACTAGAGGAAGGTTGCAAGGTGGCTTTGGGTTGGTGTTTGTCACAAGGTAGAAGGATGAAAGGTTGAGGGAGAATACGATAAATGAGACTAGAACTGGGGTTGCTGAGATGAGATAATACGATAGGACGAAGCTAGAATTGAGCTCTGTGCTCTAAACGATAGAGGGAATGATAACTTGACTTGTTGTTTTTGTTTCTAACTACTACATGTCTTATATAGATTTTTAATGTGGGGCTAAGGGGTAAGAAGTGGGTAAGGAACCCAAGTAAAAATGAAGGAATCAAATGTCAAAGGAATGGGGAGAGGTAATGGAATATCATGTGGGTGATGGAATAAGGAATGGAGATGTGGAGTATGTGTGGATACCAAATAATGAAAATTCTACCTGGTGTAAGAGACTTGTTTCCTGTCAAGAAATGCGCCCACTGTCCATCAGATATATGAGAGGGAGTGGAGGAGGTGATGATGTGACCCTGGGAACTATATCATGTGACCCAATCATAAGACTGTTGACAATACTGTTCTTTTTCACTATAACTCCCACTAAACCATGTTATCCAGCAACGCTTCTCTTGCCTTATTCCTCTGCATCATTCTCTTGATCCTTTGCATTCTAATGGGATACCAACAGAGAAGGGCCAAAATCTGGGGACAATATACAGCGGATCTCGAGATGGAGAATCTCCACATTGATGATGAACCTGTTGTATTCCATGATCCATTACAGTGGAGTCTTGACTGGAGTAAGTGACATCTCTTCTTTGATCAGATAGGAGGTGAATGTCTCCAAGTGCGACCAGAGGACAACGCGGTAGTGGCTCAAGCGAGGAAGGAAGAGAATGAAGCTGCAGCAAGAGCGAACGGAGTTTTTGAAGTCGACATAACAGATGTGGTTGATGACGAAGATGGAGATTCATTTGAGAATAGGATGTAGCACCAGATTCGCAATAGCAATGTTTTGTGAGGATGTGAAATGATCTGTGTGCTGAGCAGAGGATTTGATGGAAAATCGAAAAATGACTGGTTCAGAGCATAGATCACTCTTGATACCTATCAATGCGTAATGTATTAACTTCGCGGAATTTCGAGCTATTGACTGGTACTCCAAAATCTAAACCTTCTGAAGACAATACAATGGAACCCTTGACGCGCGAGGGGGAGTCTGATGGAGGCGCACCGCCAAGAATTCCAATTATAGAACCCGAACGTAGGCAGATTGAGGCACAGCCACCCCCACAACTGCCGATCACAAATGATGAATCTCTGATCAGAGCCGCATCACCGATCGGAGAAGAACCAGATATACTGGAAATAGAACCTCGTAACCCGGAGAAGCAATCCCGGAAGCGGAAACGAGTTGATAATAATGATCACATTGATATTGATGAACCGCGCAAGACGCGTGCAATGCAGAGAAATGAACCGCAACAAACGCATGGAGTTCGTACTGACTATAAACCCTTGTTACACCTTACAGAAGAGGAAGAAGCGAATACCTTCCTAGATAATGATGAAGCCTATGCAATAATTGCTGGAGACAAAATAAACACGCTCAAAGACACGCGGATCTCCCTTGATTGGCCGGAATGGCAAATAGCCATACAAAATGAATTGAACCTATTAGAGGAGAAGGGGACATGGGAATTGGTCCAGAAACCTCCTGACGCGATACCGATCACAAACAAATGGGTCTTTGTCCGGAAAAGAAATAAACAAGGGGAAATTATAAGATTCCGAGCGCGATTAGTTGCAAAAGGATGTGCACAACAACCAGGCTATGATTATATGGATACCTTCTCACCCATAGTCCAGATGGACACGCTCCGAGCAGTATTAGTGCTCACATCAAAGAAGGGTCTAAAAATACAACAGATGGATGTAAAGGGCGCATACCTCAATGGCACATTAAAAGAAGAAATATATATGAAGCAACCTGAAGGACAAGAAGATGGAACAGGCCGGGTATGTAGGTTAGTGAAACCGCTTTATGGACTAAAGCAGGCAGGGCGAGAGTGGAATAATGAATTTGATGGTAAACTCAAAATTCACGAATACGGACGCTTATTTGCAGATCCATGCGTGTATATTCGAAGGGTCGACGATGACTTGGGAATAATAACAGTCTGGGTCAACGACACATTACTCTTTGCGTCTTCCGATTCTATGATGAAGCATATGAAAAATACGCTCAGTACGGAATGGGAAGTAACCAACCTCGGAGAGCCGAGCAAAATCGTCGGCATAGAAATTACATGCCAAGACGACGTGATCAAGATATCTCAGGAGAAATACATTGAAAATATTCTCCACAAGGAGGGAATGCTTGATGCGAATCCAGTCGGAATGCCAATGGATCCCAATATTAAATTATTGGCAAATCCGGATTATAATGAACCCAACAGGAGTAATTCATATGCAAAATTATTAGGATGTCTACAATTCCTATCAAATTCCACATGACCCAATATCAGCTTTGCCATTAACAAGTTGGCCACCTACACCGCTAACCCAGGACGGTGCAATAAAGTGAATACTCAGGTACTTGGCTGGTACGAAAACTCTCGGGATAATTTTTTTTAATGCAACTGGAGAAACTTATTCCACCCTTGACTTCAGGGGGAGTAATGACAAAATATTTAACCATTTCACCCAGCCGTTCTAGGCTTGAGGGGGAGTGTTGGGATACAAGCCTATAATTGCTATGTCCAGAGTGGTAATTATGACATTACTAATTACTGTTACTTCAGCATTACTTCAGCATTATATACTATATATACTATATGTATAGTATATACTGTGACAATTATTTCTTGACCTCTGAGACAATCAGAGGAATCCCCCCCTTCGTCCAAAAGCCTCTAGTCAGCTTCCAGCTTTACCTCCCTACATTTTGTTTTTCTTCTGTCTTGAAAGAAGAGCCTTATCATCTTTTAGGGTCCTGACTCCTCACAATACTCCCCAACATGTCCAAACTGCTGCACAGCAAGATGAACATGACAGATGTGTACTGGACAGTCCCAATCATCACTGGACTCCACATCATGTCCATATGATGCACATGGCCCAGCCACCACTTCTACTGCCTCCCCCTGTTCATCCTAGCCCTATGAATGATGATCCTTTTGCTCCACCTGCACCTGCACCTGTATACAACCATCTTCCTCCTCATTTGGCACAGTAGTTAGCTGCACTCCCTCCTTTTCCAGCCCAGCCAACACGCCATGGTTGTGGTCATGGTCATGGTCATGGTCATGCTCCTGCCCTAGCTCCTGCCCCTGCTCCAGCTCCAGCCCCTGCTCTGGGCCCTGCTCCTGGCCCAGCTCCTGCTCCTGCTGCTCCTTTACTACAGCCTGTTATCAATCCACTGGCTGCTGCATATAACCATTTGCCTGTACAGTTGGCACAACAATTAGCTGCATTGCCCCCTTTTACATTTCTGGCTGCACCTCCTGTTTTTAACCCTCCTGCTCTTGCTCCTGCTCCTTTTATTCCTGCTCCACCTATTCCTGTTATCAATGCTCTTCCTCCATCTGTAGGTCAAACTACTTTGTTATAGACTTATCTAATTTCACTCTTTCAGCCTGCCCCTCCTGCCCCTCCTCCTTTTGATCCCCCTGTTCCTGCTGCTCCTATTCCTGCTCCCCCTGTTCCTGTGGCCAATAATTTCCCTCCTCCAGTATGCCAAAGTTGATACTATTTTATTACTGACTAATCTAATTCTTACCAAGTCAGAGTTCTACCATTATCGCCTGCATCCTTGACCTCCTGCTATTGAGCCTCAGCACCTCTTCCTCAGTGGAAAGCTCTTCCAGGAGTTTATTTGCAATCAGTGGGCAATGGCAGAGCAGGAAAGGCTTTGCTTCATCAAAGTGAACCAGAACACTATTCAGGGCAAGGTCTATGCTGGATTGGCAGATGCTATTGTGGCAAATGTGGATGCCAATGCTGAGTCTCTGGGTCAAAGAATCATTTTACCTTCTTCTTTTTCTGGAAGTACATGTCACATGCAGCAGCTTCTCCAGGATGCAATGGCCATCAATTGGTACTTCAAAGGAGGTGATCTCTTCATGACCATCACAGCAAATCCTAAATGGCCAGAGATTGTAAATGAGCTTGGTCCAGGCCAGACAGCATCTGATCGCCCTGATGTGGTTGTTCATGCATTCTTTGCAAAGCAGAAGCAGATAATAAAGGACATAGAGGCTGGCATCTTTGAAAAGGCCCTTGGATATGTGTTTACCATTGAGTACCAGAAGCATGGCCTCCCTCATATGCACTGCATCATCTTTCTCCATCCTGATTTCAAGCTCTGCACTCCTGAGCAGATAGACAGCCTTCTCTCTTCAGAGTTTCCTGAGGACAATCCTGAGCTGTTGGAGAAGATCAAGAAGTTCATGGTTCATAGTCCCTGTGGTGCTGATAATCCAAATGCTCCATGCATGCAGAATGGCAGGTGCTTCAAGAATTTCCCCAAGCCTTTCAGAGATCAGACCTCAGTTTCTGAGGATTCCTATGCTTCTACTAGGCATCAGGACACTGGCCACACACATAACATTCGGGGGAAGCAGGTTGACAATCGCTGGGTCATCACTTTCTGTGCCTATCTCATCTGGAAGTATGACTGCCACATCAACATAGAGTCCATTGCCTCCATCAAGGCTCTTAAGTATATCTCCAAGTATGTGTACAAGGGCCATGACTGCACCACCATGCAATTTGGAACCTGCAATAATAAAGTCAGGCAGTATTTGGATGCTTGCTACATCTCATCCTGTGAGGGCATCTGGCGTCTTTTCCAGTTCCCCATGCATGGTATTTCCTCCAATATTGTCAGGCTTCAGGTGCACCTTCCAGGTCAGCAGTATGTCACTTGGAATCAGAATGGCACATGGACCATCCAGGATGTTGTAGAACAGGCTTCAACACATGATACCACTCTCACAGCCTATTTCAAGGCAAATGTGCAGTTTCCAGAGGTTGCTCAGGATGTGCTCTATCAGGACTTTCCCTCAAAGTTTGTGTGGGACCAGAGAAACTGCAAGTGGAAGCCCAGGCAGCAAGGGTTTGCAGTGGGGAGGATGTACTATGCTCAGCCCACTGCCAGTGAGCAGTTCTATCTCTGGCTTCTTCTTACTGCTGTCAAGGGAGCAATTTCCTATGAGGACCTTTGCACTTTCCAGGGCACTACTGCTCCCTCATTCAGAGAGGCATGCTTGGCACGGGGTCTTTTGGAGGATGATCAGGAGTGGGCGCAGTGTTTGGAGGAAGCAAAGTCCATGGCAACAGGTTGTCAGCTCCATAGTCTTTTTGCCACCATCCTTCATGAATGTGCTCCCTCTGATCCTGTCCATCTTTGGAACACATACTGGCCCAACATCTGTGATGATCTGCACTACCAGCTTCAACACAACAACATCTGCATCAACCCCACAGATGATGATGTCCAGGATTATGGTCTCTTTCTCATTAATGAAATCCTCAAGTCCTCAAACAGATCCCTTCAGAAGGATTGGCTGCACATGCCTCACTCTACTCAGAACTGGGAAGTCAACTTGGAAAACAGGCTTATCATGGAGCAGCACAGATATGATGTGAAGGAGCAGGCAGTGTTGGCAGCAGAGAATGAGCAAAACCTCAATGCAGACCAGCGAACAGCTTATCAGGAAATCCTCCATGCAGTCCATGAAAAGACTGGCCAGACATTCTTCCTTCATAGCCCAGGTGGCACTGGCAAAACCTATGTCTACAACACCCTCTGCCATCGACTTCGTTCTGAGGGAAAGATTGTTCTCTGTGTTGCATCTTCTAGGATTGCTGCATTATTACTCTCAGGTGGCCGCACTGTCCATTCCTCCTTCAACATTGTTCCATCAAACATCAATGAGTCCACCACCTGTTCTATCTCCAGAGGTACACTCAAAGCTGGCCTCCTGAAGCAAACTGATCTAATCATCTGGGATGAAGCCATCATGCAGCATTGTCACATTTCTGAAGCTGTTGACCATACTCTGAGGGACATTTGTGAGGTTGATCAGCCATTTGGTGGAACCACTGTGGTTTTTGGAGGAGACTTTCATCAGATCCTGCCTGTGATTGAGAGGGGTTCTTGACCTCAGATAGTAGGGGCACCCTTGCACTGGTGCTCTGTTCTCTGGCACCACATCAAGGTCCTCCATCTGAAAATCAACATGCACCTCAACACAGCCAATGCTCAGGAGCAAGATTTTGCACAGTGGCAGCTGGAGGTAGGAGAGGGTAGCCATACAGATGAGAACTGCAACATCACTCTTCCTGAGCATTTCAAGTGTGCTGAGAACACTGTGTCATCACTCATTGACACCATCTATCCTGGGATCTCCAACCCTCATCAGCATCCAGATGAATACTTCTCACAGAGGGTGATTCTGGCCTGCTGCAATGATGATGTGGATGACTTGAACCATACTGTGCTTCAGAAGTTTCCTGGATGGGAGTGAGTGTTTCACAGTGTGGATTCCATTGTCAATGATGGGGATGAACTGTTGTACCCTACAGAATACCTCAACTCTCTGAATTGCTCAGGCCTACCATTGGCACACTTGGCTCTAAAGGTGGGCTTCCCTGTGATGGTGTTGCAGAACCTGAATTTGGAGGGAGGAGTATGCAATGGGACTTGAGGAATTGTGACAAGAATGAGGAACAGGGTATTGTAGGTACAGATGATCACTGGAGATCATGCTGGAGAGAAGATATTCATCCCTCGGATGCAACTTCAGCTGATGGAGGGACAGCTGCCTTTTAGAATAAATTGGTTCCAGTTTGCAGTTTGACTCCACTTCTCTACGTCAATCAACAAATCACAGGGACAGTCAGTATGGCATGTAGGATTGGACTTTCGGAGTGCAGTGTTTACACATGGGCAGTTTTATGTGGCAGTGTCTCAGGTGAAGTCTGTGCATAACATTAAGGCAATATGGGGGAGTGAAAGTGAAAATGGCATGACAAAGAATATTGTACATAGCTACTAATTTTGTATTAATTTACTATTTACTATTTACTATGACACCTCCTACACACAGCCAGGGGCCAAAGGTCCCTGACTGTGTTGACAAGATGAGTAAAAGACACGAGCAGGGGGTTCAGGGGGCGCAGCCCCCTGACAAGCTGAAGAAGCAGCCGCAGGAGTGATGCGAGCGAAGCGAGCAGAGTGCCGGAGGCGCACTTCTGAAGCTTGTATCCACATATGCAGTAGTTCTGAAATAGTTAATTATTCATGCCTCTTACCTGTGTGATCACGCGCAGTCCTCGCCTACCCGTTCCAATACATAATAATCCATGCGTTACATATGAATGTATGTCGTACACATCTCCTAAAACCATACATGAGTATACAACATCAAATGGGGGAGAAAGAGGAATGTAGCAGAGCCAAGCAGAAAGAATGACTCGGAGCAAAAAGATGCCAGCAGGATTAAAAATAAAAAGAATGCAGAAGATTCTTAGTCCTGCACTGCGCCATGAAAGGCGTCTGCAATGGACTTCCCCATCTCCCTTTCAAGAGCCCTCAGGTCTCGCCCTAGCCGTGTCCTTTCTTTTTCCCAAATTGTCCTCACCTCCTCTGCTCTCGTATCCTTGCTCACATGCGAGTCGTCAATCCCCAGGCCTCTCAAAACTTCTTCCCCCCTGACTCCCTTCGCCAGCCTCAGCTCGCCAGCACCCTTGCCTTTACCTTTCCCGACACCACCAAACCCAGCACCACCGCCAAACGACGTGGACCTGCCAAACGTTCGCCTAGCTCCTCCACTGACGCTAGCCTCTGCACCACCAGCAAGACAGATCAAGCCTGCACCTTCCAGTATGCCCACGAGGTCCCCAAACTCGCTCCTCGACACGGGCTCAAATACACTGCCGTCGCTGCGCCCGAGCACAGCACCATAGTATGAGTGCAGGTGGTTCGGGTCAATGCCTATGCCATTGGCGTTGGCACTAGGATTAGGCGTAGACACAGAGCGCTTGATGGGAGATGTAGGGGATTTTTTCTTCGGCGAGGCAGAAATGGAGGGTGTGGTGGAGGAGAGCGGGAGACCTGCCTCAAGACGCTTGGAAGCGAGGAGAATGCTAAGGAGTACAAGCCGTGCTTGAAGGCCAAGGTTGCAGACCTTGGCGACGATTTCGCTATTACTGGTTGACGAGATGGCTGGGGTACTGGGAGTAGGTGCGGTAGGTTTAGTGGCAGTTGAGGTGGATGATGGGCTGTAGGCCTTAAGTGCCGCTAAGATGTGTGTGGGAGTAACACTAGGAGAGGGTGTGCTGAAGGGATTCTCATCGGCTGTGGGTGAGGGGGTCGTCGGGAAAGAAGCGACAACAGCAAGGTCAATGGCTCCTCTGAGTACTTCAAAGAGGCTTCTGACGTCCCCTGTTAGAGCAGCGATCTTCTTAGTAAGTAGCATAAGGGTTGGAGGTGGAAGGAATTTTTTAGCATCCGAGGCGCTCCCGACACTGTCGCTGCCTTCAGATTCATAAAGATCCTTCATACGTGATTGAAGGATGTTCTGGAGCTGTGTAGGAGTGTATGATGTGAAATGAAGGGTGCGGACATTGCTTGTAGCTGTGATGGCTGCCATTGAGGAGGAAGAGGCCGTCAGGGTATGAGTGTTTGCGATTCCAATGAGGCGAAGAGTAGATGGAGTTGCGTTGGGTAGGGAGAAGATTGACGACAGTGATTGTGTATTAGGTGTAATATGATCGAGCTCATCTAAAAGTACAACACTGTTAAGGTAGTCAGTAACCTGCGTATTCATAGAAGTGAAAGCGCACCATTTTGTCACGCGATTTGAGAGTAGAGTTTCTACTGCATCTCGGCCGCTGATTTTCTTGGCTCTACCAGCAATTTTGCGCTTTGAGCCATCTTCGAGTTCTTCTAGTAATCTCTCCCAAAGTGAATCAACGCTGTTGAGCGCCATGCAATTAATGGAAATCACTTTCGCGTCATTGGTTACTGAGCGTAGGATTGAGTTCACCAATGCAGTCTTCCCAGACCCCGGTGAGCCTGAGATATAAAGGCTAGTTGACTGTTCATCCTCTACAGCTGAACTGTCTAGAAAAGAGGTAATAAATTGTTGAACGACAGCGCGCTCCACGTCGCGTCCGGCGACCTCAGCGGTATCGTTGTTGCATGTAGATCGAAGCAGAGCTCGTGCACGAGCATGCAGAGAGAGAAGTGATGTTGGTGGTGTTGGTGGTGGAGTCGCGATGGCAAGGTGAGATATATCGGATGTAGGTGTTGCAGGCGACGACACCACGGACGCGCGTCTTCTACTGTATGGTGGTACGTTCTCCTTATTCGAGTCCCCATCTGTTGAGGTTATTAGGGTGCGTATACGTTTTGGATTCGGAGTCGGGTCTGGGGTCTGAAGTTGTGGATCGCAAGGGCTAATGACTGGCAGTGTCGACGAGAAGCTTTCTTGCTGCCGATGCGACCTCTTCCCAAGGACAGAACTGCGCGTCGAACGGGTGGTCTGCATGGTGAGTGTATCGAGGACCGCGATGAGCTCGATGCAGGAGGACAACGGAGGATGTGGTGGTCCAGGTCAAGGACTGAGTGCGGTGGCTGAGTTGAAAATAAACTGCCCGTGTTTAGAACTCCGATCACATTGAACGCGTAAACGCGTCGCGAGGCACGTGCCACGCGTTTTTCTGAAACGCGTCCTCATGTGACTTGGCTCGACGACTCGCAAGGTGACCACAACCAACCTGAAGGTGATTGCTGCTCCATGCTACGTATTACTGATGGAAATGTAGAAGATATGTCCCAAAGTTAGACACTTGGAGACTTTGCTACCGATGAGTCGCTCATTGTTCCTAACTGGCTGTGGAGCTTCGAATACTTGCGACCATCCTACAATGATGATCATATTGGAAAAACCAGTGGTATTGCCTATTACGGAACGGTAAGAGTGGCCCACCTGGTCTAGATAAGTGGACCAATCCAATGCAGAAAACTGAGAGACAATGGCAAAATCCAACTGCTACCAGTGGCCATCCACATTCGCGTTTCCACTTGGGTCATCATATAAACCGGGTCCAAACGTGGACGTTCTCTTCATAGTGACACCCTCTCTTGAACATTACATTCACCGTGCAAGTATTCCTCATCGCGTGTACTAACTATCGACCCTCCGACCGCTAACCATGGATCAAATCAAAAAGATTCGCTCCAAATTTTCAAAGAAGTACGCTGTTTAATCAGTCCTCTCTACTCTTGAATTCATTTCCGCTTCATCTCACCCAGGGTTTCGGCGAGCCCGAAACCTCGGAGGGACCCCAAGCTGCGCCACTCCAGGTCGATGCCCATGCGCAACTCGAGTGACACGGAAACCTCCTACGAGCGTTCCCAGGCAGTCTATAGAGGAGAACATCCCCTCAAAGTTTCAGACGTCCACAATGTGATCGATATCAGCCGTAAGGCAATTGCAGACTATGAAAACCCTCAGCACGGCTGGCCGCGCCCTCAAGCAGATGACGGCGACTTCAGCGACACCGACGGCAGCTGCCGATCTCGTCGCCCTCTTATTGATAAGAAGATCGTCGACAAGTTCCCCGCTCCTCCTACGAATATCCCTACTCCTCATGCTAAGACTCGTACAGCAAAACCCATTCGGCCACTTGATCGTCCACCGACTATGAACATGGAAGAATACAATTTCGCAAACGACCTCCTTCCAGAGTTAAGCCCAACTCTGAAGGCAAAGATGGATGCTACTTTCCGTTACCGCCAGGAAGAATTGCGTAGGGAAAATCAAGCTCTCGAAAGGCGTCAGCAAGCAATGAATCAACATGCAGCGACTAAAGCGTCTGTTGGTCGGAGCGCATCTAGCGCATCTGCGTACATCCGTGCACCCTCCGCCTTCCCGTCCCAAAAGTCCTCTCTCGACCGTAAAAATGCCATTCGCTCCCCTTCATCCTCTTCGATTGTCTCCAACGCCATGTCCACCCCAACACTCTACCGTAACCCCATCTCCAGCCTCTCTACGCAATCTCTCGCGCCAAACGCTCGTCTTCGTGGGCACCAAAACCCGAGTCCCTCCGTCAAGACCATCTCCGGCCCTCAGCCTCTCGCCTCAGGTAGACGCAGGAACCCCTCCACCGCTTCCTCTGCTTCTACTCTCTCTACCCGACGACACGGTGGGCCCGCCCCACCCCCTCTCCCTTGTGGTTCCTCTGTCGGCCAATACCAAGGGCAGCAGAATCTGGACTTGTACCACCCAAGTGTGATGCGCGTCCTACGCGGTCCGCATGGCGCTACCCTGCAGTGCCCGAAGCCTGCCAGGCCAGGGAAGGTTGATGTGTCAACATTGGAGGTCAATGATGCCGAAGAAGGACAAGAGTGGGGCGTTGGCCACGGTCGTGGTGCGGGAGCGAAGTACTATCCTGGCCACGCCATGAAGCCCATGGCTGCTACCGTTGCAGGGTATGGAAGGGCTGCTATGCGCCGTTGACCTTCTTTGGCCCTCCCCAGAATTTTCTTAGGTTTGTTCACCCCTGCCCGTTCTTTTCCGCTTTTTCTTGTCTGGACCGTCTCTGTCTCGATATATCTTCTGCGTCACTGGGTTATCCCCCCATTAGGCTGTGTACCTTGGTTCTCTTCACACTCCACACTCCTTTCCATCGACTTATCTCGAGTCTCTCTTTCGCTTTGCAGTGGTATCCATTACAGCACACTCCTTACCCAACGTTCTCTACCTAACACTCATTTACTTTCGGTCTTCCTCCCGCTTCGCGATTTTCACGATACTCACGCTCCTTCTCTGTCCTCGCGTTAGAATGCTCTCGTTTTTGTATATATATAGGTAACAATGTAGTCAATTGTACGCAGCAGTAGTACGTAGTCCTTTCACCTACACGCAATATAAATTGCTCTATGCCATGTTTTTGGAGAAGTCCCCCGCTACAAATCATAACCGAATGGTGCGCTGATTGCGCATCGGTACGTATGGCATAGTTTGGTGAGTATATTCTTATTCTGATCCTGCAGCCTGCCGGAATCTCATAACGAAGAACCTCAGAAGGAAGTAACTTGCACAAAGAAAAATTTGGTAAAAGAAGCCACAGCCTAGGGTATATTCTATAGCGCCAGTGGTACGATTCCGGATTCCCTGATTACTCTAACTATTATTATATTCGACATAACAAAGATCTATAATTGCGACTGGGATTCAGTAGCATACGCAAGGAACGAGATAAGACGCTCCCACCTCTTCAAACTACCAAATCCGCTTTACCATAGTATACCGTGTCAATTCCTCCAGCGGCACACGCCCCCTCTTCCCTCCTCCCTGCCCAGGCTTATTCTCTCCCATCTCCGCCGCTCGCGGCGTGTCGTCCCGTTCATTGTCAAGGAGTGTTTTGAGCTCCTTGTTATACACCTACGATTCAAGAATTGTTAAACCCCCGGCTGCAGGAATAACAATTTTTTGAAAGCGAAACAAACCTGTTCTTCCTTCCCTTCCCCGATTGGATCCCTCCCAAAATCGTTAACCACATCCGCAGTGGCACGCGCTTCCATCCCGGCGCGCCTTTGCGTCGCATAACTCACAAGGTTCACGCCTAACATTACCTTGACCACCAAAAAGCTGACAATTCACCCAACAATCAGCACAATCGCGGACATAATGACAGGGGTACGGACCAAAGCCAGAATAATACTCCCATAGCCGCCCAAGTTGCGTAATGCACTGTCTCGTGTGAAATTGTGGGAAGGGTCCACATCCTCGGTAGCGTCATGGTTTGTAGGTCTGATAGATTCAGGCTCGCTACTGAGGTGAAGAGCAAGGACGGGAAAGAGAATAGTGATAGTGGCGACGTGGAGTTGGCGGGTGGGAATGAGGGAGGTACCAATGAGGTATCAGAATGGATAACAATAAGTAACTTTAGAGACTGTGAGCCTATGAGGATAGCGAGTATTGCTAGGGGAAGTGACGCGAATCCCAAACGACGTGCAACGAGGGGGGACTGGTCGACGTACGAGTGCTGAGCGGACACAATAAAAGTTCAGTGGGCGGTACAATTTGTATCATAGCGAGTTCACCTTGCGTGCACCCCGGCGGCCGACCGCACTTCCACTGGCGAGGTCGCGACATAGGACGTCCGTATATCGCTCATAGACTGACGGTCGGATGTGGTTGAATTTGGTGATGAAGGCATGCTTGAGCCAGTCTACTAGCATCTCGGAGAGTATTACTGTTAGTACGGGCTATATTGTATTGGTTGAGTAACATCATCAATGATGGAGCGAACGACCGGGATCCGCACATAAGATATTGTCCACAAAACATTATTGCCTCTGAACCACCCGAAACTCTTTGGGAGGACGAATCCTTCTGATAAAGGAAATTCGGACCAGGAGAGTTCAATGAGGTTGCGGAAAGCGACAACGATCAGCATAAGTGTGAGTTGGAAGCGTTCCACGATGTCTAATACAGGGTTAGTATTTTTTTGTGTGGCTTCATTGCGTGGGCAGAACGAAGGACGAAGGAATACCTGCGCAGGTTATCTGGAACAAGTTGTCTTTTTCGAATTTCTTGAACACGCTTCCTTTGATCTCGACGAACTGGTTAGAGACGAGAAGAGTCAGGAGGGCGTGGTCGAATGAATTAATAGCGACATTTAGTGAGATTAGTTGGTAAACCATTACGAGTGCATGTGCCACTGACAATCTATCATGTGAGTTACGAGTGAATGAGTATTTCATTTCAGGGAACAGACCATTGTACAGCGCTGCGAGAGTGAAAAAAAGGAATGGGCGGAAAGTATCTGAGGTCACCTTCTTCCGATGTGAAAGGGGTTCGAGAGTTGACCTCGAAAAAAGACAGTCGAGGATATCCTGTCCGATGGATGCACACATCCTATCCCCAATCTATGTGGCAAGTACAGATTTAGTTCCTTGTATTAGTGAAGACGAGAAGAAGAATGCGTACTTCAAGTGCATTGAAAATAACATACAACTTGATAGTGTCCTGCCCTCGAATCGAATGGTAGATCTTGCTCGCGTCCGTGAGAGGGTAGAGCAACAGCACAGAGACGACAAGGAGGAGCATACGGAGGATGTCGGCCTTCTGAGATGGGGGAAGGGGCGGTGCGGAAGAACGGAATATATTGGATGCGAACCGCAGAAACGCGAGAGCGAACCGTATGGGAAGGATGGTGAATGTATACAGGAAAGAATCAAGGCACAGGACGAAACCAAAGCCTATTATCTATTAATATGGTCGCTGAGGTTAAGTTGAATGCCACTTAGGATATAGGATGTACCTTCTCCATCGCCAGTGGAATACTTAGGAAATTGCTCACGCGTTCCCACTTCAGTTCCTGGTGAGAATCAAAATCCGTTGCCAGCAGCTCTTCACGCAGGTAATCCCATAGTGAGAATGGAAGTGTCGGTACCTCTTGGGACTGTAGCTCTGGCGGGAATGTCGGAGATAAGGGGGACTCGGGGGTGAGGGCGTGTGGTGGTGGAGAGATTGAAATGGGCGACGGAGGTAATGATGAATACACCAGGGGTATCCGAGTTTCCTCATCCTCTTCTCGTTGATACACGTGCCGATGCGAAGGGACGGTACGAATCGATTCCCGGGGGTAAAATGAATCTTCCTCCACATCGAACGCGTCACGGCCCAGAACTGGCCGATCAATTGGTCTCCTCTTCGATCTCGTCGACGGTGGACTCAAAGACGATTGTCTGTCACGTCCTCTGGATATCACTGGAGGGGAAGGCAGGGAATTCCATCTACTAGAGACTGGAGAAGCAGATGAGAAACGCCTGCGAAGCTTTCGACGACGGCTTGGTGGCGGTGGCGGGGACGGGGTGGTTACAGCCATTGTGGTTGAGTCCATAGAAAACAGATAAGGAGTCGGAGCTATTTGCAACTCAAGGCTACTGCAGACTGCCTCATGTTCCGAGTCTTCAACAGTTGAGACATTTCCATAATTACCGTGACTATGTTTGCCATCGCCATTATCTACAAACACATATCCATATATCAGAGTCATGTCATGACAGTCAACTTGAAGCACATGGATGTATACGTATGTCGTGTAGCTCGTCGAGTTCTTACTTTATTCAATGACAGACAGACCAAGTCGATAGCGTGTGGCGTCAGGTCCAGGTCGGGGGAGGGCGGGCAATTCGGCCCAACAGATATATTTGCTGTTGAGCACTGCTCATCGATCTTATTCTCTCTTGCATCTGCGCCCATATCCCCGAGCCCGACGTTTACCTTCAGCTAGCGCGGTGGGCATCCCCGACTCCCCGTGGCCGAGGTAGGCCCAAAACTGACTGGTTGCTGGGCGCAAATTGGACCAACTTGTCGCGTTGTCGAGATGTTCAGCGTCGCCGGTCCGGGGTCGGGCATGAGTCGGGTTCGGGTTCGGCTACAACCCACTATACGAAAGGTGGGCTCAGCGCCATTTCAGACAACTTACAAAAGGGAGGGAACGAGACTTGATGACTTACCATCCAACCTCGAAATACCACTGCGACCCGTTGAAGCACACACCTCCTTCAAAATGGAACTTACTGCACTCGACGCGCCGGCACTGTTGTGCTTCGTTTACCTCGCGTATCATTATGTCTCCCGCCCGTCCCGCTCCCCCGTCCAAGATAATCTACAGCCCGCACCTTCCTCCCAACAACCACTCAAATCCATCATGTCAGCTCCGAGAGACGACCTCGACCCTCCAAAGGAGGATCCCTTCACCACCGAGCAGCTGAAGATGTATGACGGATCGAATCCAGACCTGCCGATTTATGTCGCTATCAAAGGTAAGCTCTCTACTAGTCTCGGTGCTACGCAGATGCTCATTACCTTTTCATCACCAGGCACTATATTTGACGTGACACGCAAAGCAGAGATGTATGGCCCGGGGAGGTCCTACAATGTCTTTGCGGGGAAGGACGGGTCCCGTGGTCTGGCAATGCCCAGCCTGAAACCCGAGCACGCGGTTGCAGATTACAGTGATCTAAGTGAGAGACAATGCAAGGTGCTCGATGACTGGCATGACTTCTTCACGTATGTTCAATCACCTGGCTTGCTTAACACAATTTTTGACGTCACGGCTATAGCAAAAGATATAACATTGTCGGAAACGTCGTCGCTACTCCCGCGACCGAAGAGCTTTCCGATACCTTTCCTTGACCACCAATACAGGACACGAGACCGCACAACACCCACATCTCAGTCTTCTCCATTTCCATCCTGACGACAACTGCTCGTCAAGGATGACGCTTTATGGCTCCGCCCATGTTGAGGCGTAGAAGTCGCCCGAAGGGGAGATCTACAACGAGAGATCGGGGAGGAGACAACAGACAGAGACCAGCCCACATTGCATACGGATGATTGGTCTGCGAACCAACCCGGACGGGGGACACCATTGATCACCATCTCTCCCTTGTCAATCCTCACGAGCCAGGAGAACTTCGCATCCTTTGCTGTACCCCATTCGGACCAAGTATTATCCGCTGTAACCGTTAGCGAGGAAGATCTACATATGCCGTAATAGTACGCTCAGGCTGTTATCTTGGGTAGCACGTAAATTCTTGTCTGGAATAAATTTCTCTATCCAGTTCATGGCCTGAGCATTGAAGAGATGGGCACAACACCGTCTTCTGTTGAGAGTTTCAAGGATTCCACTGGTAGTATTTGAGAGGGCAAAAACTGATTAGCCCGAGCAGCTTTGACATACGAGGTGGTGGTCGCTGTGCAGGTGCTGTGCTATTTGCAGAACCTCTCCCGGACCCCCCTTATCCGAGACCAAATACCTTCAACCCGTTTACCCTTCCTTACCCTTTGATATTCCACGTACGCGTGTACAAGTATGTTTATTACCTTAAGTTTTGACAGTCCAGCTATTCACTTATACCATCCACCTATCATAGAAGCGTAATGTCGTCTGCCTGTCCCCCATCCGCCCCCAACCTCAACGCCAGCACCTGCGTGCTCAAGCTTGAGAATCCGTTACCCACAAACACTTCCGCCCGCCTTGCCAGCTCCACATCCACGCTCACTGCCCAATCCGCTTCGCCCCACTCCAACGGAATATTCCCTGAATGTGTCACACTCTTCATCGGACCATTCACCCACCCCGACGTCTGGGCGCGCCGCGCACTTTTCAGCGCCGCTTCGAGCTTGTAATGCTGCACGTATACGAGAGGGTGGTCCCACGCGCCGTCGTGCAGGATGTGGACCGTCCGTAAATGGGGCCTGGCGCGTGCGTGCACATCGATGGCGGAGAGGATGCGCTCTAGGGTGGGATAGCAGTGGTCGAGAATGGAGGTACTGTTAGTGGAGTCGAGAGTTGGGGGCAAAATGGAGGGACGTAGTGAAGGTAGCGTGGCCCAGGTGGTAAACCCCATGTGGTCATCAGCGAGGCTGTGGCAGTGATCTTCAAAGTCCCCGCGTCTTAGGTGAAGGGCTAAGTAAGGTTCGCCGGGTTCATTGGAAGTGAATGGGATTGAGTTGGGGCGCAGGTTGAGGGTGGTGTAGGCACGGGTGGCTATTGTGCGGATTGGGAGGGACCACTCGAAGTGTTTGGATAAATAAGTTCGGAAGGCCGGCCAGATAGAATGGAGGGCTGAAGAAGCGAGATAACTGTGTATCTATCAGAAGAATGTTGAATCAACACAAAAAAAAACACGCACCGCCAGTCAAACATCCAATCATCAACGACGATACACTTTTCCTTCCCGCTCAACGCTTCCTGAGCAACCCTCCAACGATCATTGTGATTTATTTGCAACCTTACATGCTTAGTCTCCTCCGAAGGACAAGCCAGGTCAAAAACAGCAGCATGGATGCTGGTTCTCGTCACACCTTCCAGAAAGGCTGACAGCGGGACAACAGAGTGGTGTCCCCGGGGTCGCCAGACAACGGGCTGGTGCATGTACACCCGAGAAGTGAGGAGGGCCAGGTGGTGGAATAGCAGGATTTCCTGCGCCTAGCGAATACGACATTTAAGCCCGTAACAGGACGAGTACAAGCAAGCAGAACCGACTTGGTTGTTGAAACCCGCGCCGCCAAGCTGTTTGAACAACACATACTTGCTCTCTCTATTACTTTTGATAAATTGCTTGGAGAGTTCTATTTCCTGTTCAGTGAGAGCATTGTACAGCCCATAAGATGGTCGGGATTTGGCAAATAGATATGAAATGAATATTGATATCAATAAAATGGAGGCCACAAGAAAGCGCCAGCGGGTAAGGACTTGGTTACGCATGCATAGCCTGAGGATGGTGGGTGTCGTCACACGGCGTCACACGGCGTCTTCTGATAACTTGAAGTTGATAAGATGGAATTAAAACATTCAGTAATCCCAAGTTATCATGGTAGTTACTGCTAAGTACGTATGTACTGTACGCATCTAGGCTTTCCGACATTCATGCATTTGCCGGTGGGTCTTCCACCCCTCCCTCAAACAATCCAGATCACAGAAAAAGGCGCGTCCTTTACAAGACCCTGAGATGAAAGAAGCCATTGGTGTCCCCAGGATAACTTGAGCGAGCAGGGAAACTCACCGCCACACTTCCGCCATTTCCCCACCGCCCCACATGCAAAGCACCTCTGCCACGGACCGACCTTTGCCGACCTTGCCTCGTCTTTCATATCCACATCCCCCTTCTCAAAGCCTCCGCCAGGCATGTTGATCCTCAACTCCCACAGATCCGCAAACGTGCGGGAAATGTAATCTGTCCTCGACGGCACCGCGTCCGTGTTCTTCGTGTAACCCCCGAAAAGGTACGTCTTTCCTGTGACGGGGTCGCTCAACAGCTGGGACTGTGCACGGTAAGTCGGGAAGCCCTGCGTGAGGATCTGCTGCCATTTGGAGGTAGATGGCGAGAAGAGGAAGGTGTCGGCATAGTAGGAGAAGCGGAAATTTCCTTGCTCGGTCTTGCTGGGCAAAGCGGGATTGTACCCACCAAATATAATCGTTTTATCGAGTTTCGTATTCTGGGGATGAGAGATAAGAAAATTTGAATGAGGAAGGAATTGAATTCGGGTACATACGTAAGTACAGGCAGCCTCTGACCGAGGACAGGGTACGTTCCCCGCAAACCTCTCCATCCTCCACTCCTCTTCCTTGATTCCGTAGCTCCAGAAATCCTCATAAGCAAACCCAACCATCGCGGCATTCGGATCACCTGTGCCCTGCGCCGCCTCTCGGTCACTCTCCCCAAACATCACATAGATCCTATCCTGGTCTTTGTTCACCCAGCTGGAAGGCGTCTTTCTCGGGCCTGGGCACGAATAGTCCGCCTTGACGGGCAGAAGGGCTCCGCTCAGCCTTCGCCATTCCATTGTCCCCAGATCAAGCTCCATGAACAGGCTACACCCTAGTCGTGTCAAGCCGTGTCTTCCTCCGAATACATAAAGCTTATTTCCGACCACTTCCTGCGCAGACTCGCAACAGTTCATCTCGGGGTACGGCCACACGCCTACTATGTATCCCTCAGTCTTGTCGCCTTGGGTAGGCTTGAACGTCGTAATGACGGAGCTCCAGGTTTCCGTCCTCAGATTGAAGAAGTCGAGCCGAGGGCTGCCTGTAAAGAGGTATGCTCTGTCGTGGTGCACTGTGAGATGCCAGCACATCCACCGCCCAGTGAACTTTTCAGAGACAGGGTAAGAAGGTAGAGGGCGCCAGGCATCGAGCTTTTGGAGGTCGAGACACCAGAGATCTCGCAACCATGGCCCTCTGGTTTCGACTCCGCCGCCGGCTATGTATATATGGCCTGATAAAGAAAAATTAAAGACATGCCTATGTAATTAGCCAATGAAAACATACTGTCCCAGATGAAACTCGTGAATCCCATTCTCGGCTTCACTTCGTTCTTTTTCTTCAGGACGAGCTTCTTCCATGAACCCAACACATGCAATCCCGGGACCTTGACTTTCATTTTTGGAGTGAGCAACGGATCCGGGTGCCGGAGCGACGCGAGGGGGTATAATATGTTAGTTGGGTGAAGTCCTCTGAGCTCTGTAGTGTGATGACTCTCTGGGATGTTTTCGTTGTAGGTGTTCCAGCGCCTGTCAACAGCTGTTCCTGTGTTACCAAGGAGCTTGAAGAGGTCGGAGGAGACTGCGAGGGCGAGGTTGCGTTGGAAGGTCAGTTTGGGGAAGTCGAGATGCCATCTGATCCATTCTATACCCACTGAGGAAAGGAAAAGTGAGGATGGGGGACAGCTCACCGAACAGCGGTGTTTCTAGCGAATACCGCGAGTTGAGGTGCAATATTCGTACCTCCTCGAGCCAGTCCAGCGCCTGTCCATCGTGAGCTTACAGTGGACCTAAACGCATATTTACGCGTACCTGCTCAACTTGGACCAACGCTAGACATGATTTTGCAAGACCATTGTAGCATTCCATCAGGAGTTCCTGAACTTGCCCATCCATCTCGATATAAGGCTGCCATCGTACGCCAGTGTCCGAACCAGCAATTCTGGGCAACCAACATCGTTGCCCGATGAGCTCGAACGCGGCAAGTATATATAGTCTCTTAGCCTCCTCATGTTGACGCGCTGCAACAGCTTTATCAGCCTGATCGCGGTGTTTTCTGGGGTAGAAAAATGGTTTCTAGTCTCGATATTTTGAAAATTGAAATACTTAAACTGACCGATGAGCTGTTATCTTTCGCAGTGGCTCTTCTACGTGCTTCAAATCTCTTGATTCGGCCATGATCTGTGGTGATTTTGAATCGATGGCTGTAGAGGAGAAGACTTGCAGACGAGCATTGTCACCATATGGGACAAAATATTTGGGCACGAGCACAGTGGGCGTCTATTTCTGGTTGCCGTTTCTACTCTATTTTCAATTTAGACGCTTGTGACGCGATGATGATAGTTCACTAAATACTGTACTACCATCGGTCTAATGCATGAAAGTGACAATTCACACAGTTTCTAGCCCCAGGCCATTCATTCGTGTTTTGTAAATTGTCGAACTATTTGACCGGTACAGTAACGATGAAGTTGAACTCTACGTTGTCTATAGAGATAAGTTATAACCAAGGTATGGCTGCTTCAAACACAACTATTAGTGCCTGTTTCAGAGTGGACGAATGATGCGCTTAGAACTTACTCGAATTCGAGAACGCGGTTGTCACAAAACGCGTGACCGCGCGTGAAATTTGTTTTTCCGTTGGTTTGCGATTGTCGACCATGTCAAAACTAATTACGAGTTCATCTCATGGACCCGGCCATACATCCTTGACATTCTCCAAAGACGGGTCGTACGTGGTTATCTATCGTCTTAGCTTGTCCTTCATGCCACCGCCCTAGACGAGCTTTCACCGGCGGACAAGATTGCATCGTTCGCATATGGAAGGTCGACGAAGGAGCAGAGCAAGAACCAGAAACTGCGGCCGAGGCAGACGGTGCAGTCTCATCGGTATCGACTACGGTATGTCGCCCTTAGTCACCCTGAGGAACCAACGATGATACGCGTCCATAGGACGATTGTTGGCTTTCTGGTAGTGATGACGCTGAGGTGCGACGCTATGCGAGGAACAAAGGCGAGATGGTAGGGTTGGTGACGAGTGCCAATGCAGTACCAATTAGATGCGTGGCCATCGATCCGAAGGGAAAGCGGGTGGCCGTTGCCTCTGAGTGAGTCTGTCATTACCCCAGTCGCATATAGCTGATGCGGATGCTCAGCGAATTTTCCGTAAAAATAGTAGAATTGGAGGATATTTTGAAGGTTTGCGTGCTGAGAGGGCACGAGGGAGGCGTTAGGAGGGTATCATGGCATCCATCTGCCCCATTCGTGGTGCGTCTCATGCTACGATTTTCTTTGCCATGCCGATTGATCGACCCTGTCAGACAACATCTGGTACAGACGGCAAGATCATGGTCTGGGATGTCTCAAGAGACGAGCCGAAGATCGAAACCACCATCGAAGGCATAATACCTACCGTTGCTGATACAGAGTGAGCACTAGGCTCACTGAATCCAGAAACGAGCGATACTCATGTTCGTAGATCTCCCGAATTTGCATATGACTGCTCTGCTGTATGGCATACCTCTGGCCAATATTTTTTTGTTGCGTCACGAGCCCACGGTCAGCTATTGCGTTCCGTCTTTGCTTCAATCCAGATTTTTACCATCCATTTCACAGAGATAATCACCATATCTAAATCAGACTGGTCAAAAACATCTACCTTATCTGACAAAGATGTCACAGGGGCCATCACAGCACTCGCACTTTCCACGAATGGTGTCTACCTCGCCTCCGCCTGCAGTTCTAAGGTCAACGTCTGGTCCACCCAAACACGCAGGATAATCGCTAGGTACGCCCCGCTTCAATAAAGCTCTCACAGCACTAAGCCCATGTACATTCAGTCATGCAGGAACCCCTGGAAGTACGATAACCCAACTTGCTTTCTCTCCACGCGAAAATCTCCTTGCATGGGTAGATATGGAGGGAATATTCAGCCGATGGATCAACCCCGTCCCCAATAACTTTCCGGACCCCGTGAAGGCTTCTATTGCGACAAACGCAGCGGCACCGGTGGCGGGAAAGCTGAAGACGGGCCTCAATTTGTTCGGGGATGACCTCTTGGCCGACGGAGGGGCCGGTATAGGATTAGACATCGGTGGAGGGGACGTGGACTTGGATGCAGATCTCGATGGTGATACAGGACTGCTTGGTGATATGAACGATGATTGGATCATTGACGATATCGGCCATGGAGTACTGGACGATGGCGGGAGTAGGACTGGGGAGGGAAAGAGTGCATATGTCAAGGAGATGGGTGAGTGAATTCCATTGTGAGGCGAAACCGATTGCTAAATCACCTGATTATTCGTCTGGTCGGTTTCAGTCAGTATCACGAAGGCACAACCGCCATTTCAGCCTGGCTCAACGCCGATGGAAAACCGGAAGCGGTATCTTGGTGTGTGCATATTTTGTCATTGTAATGTGAAAGCCAACTGACCGTAGTGCAGCACACAATATGCTTGGCGTAATCGAGGTGACAGACCAGGACACGCACCACATCGTCAATGTAGAATTCTTCGATCGTTCAACACGGAAAGGATATCACTTTACCGATCGATACAAATATAATCTTGGTTATCTTGGTATGGCATTCATCATTTGACCTCCATGTTGACCCTACAATCACAATTCACTAAACTGGGAGTCTAGGTGAACGTGGAGCTGTCTTCGCATGCCCCCCTGAATCTGACCACCCTGCACATGTCTCCTATCGGCCCTACACCTCTTGGGGGCCGTCGATCGAGTGGACTTATACACTCTCGCGGAAGGGCAGCACTGTCCTTGGTGTTGCTGCCGGTGGACTCCCCCTCCAGCGCTCGTCGGAGGATAACAGCTTGCAGGGGTATGGGAATGTGGTGGTGGCAACAAGCGAGGGCGACCTGACATTCTTGAGTGGGACGGGGCGGGAGAGGCGGCTTGTAGGCCTAGGCGCGGATTTCGTGTCGATGGTGGCAGCACCAGAATGGGTGTTTGTGGTGCACAGAGCTGGGGCGACAACTATTGATGGTATGTGGGCTTTGGTGTCTGTACGAGAGTGGTTTTGTATTCTTAATGGGGGTTGGACAGGTTCGCAGAATCTGACATACACAATGTTCAATTTTGAGGATTTCAGTGTGCGACAGAGAGATGTGTTACCGGTTCTGAAGGGGCATGTATTGAAGTGGGTTGGCTTGACAGATCAAGGTGTAAGTGTCGTCTTGCACATGATCTATGGATTCTCACATTCCTTTCTTTCAGGCTCCAGTAATCTATGATAGTGCTGGTTATGTCCATGTCTTGACGAAATTCCGGGTACCCCACCATGCGTCATGGGCTCGTGTTATGGACACAAACCTCCTAGAGCGCCGACAAGGCAAAGACGAGTCATATTGGCCTGTTGGGATCACAGAGAGCACGTTCATGTGTTTAATTCTAAAGGCACTTAATTTCCTTCACTTGAGTAACTGATATTTAAAGAAATGTGTTATGAAAGGGAAGGCAAGAGCACCCTGCGTTTCCACGGCCCCTTATCCAAGAGCTGCCAATGCGGATGCCGTTCCGCAATGAAGAGGCAAGGGAGGAACAGTGCGTATACTGTCTTGATTTGGCAGCCGCTTCAGAACATCTAAATTGACACAACTTTTAGCGTCGAGCGCGAACTTCTATACATCCAGTCAGCCCTTGACCTCCTTGATGAAGAGCTCACCACAGACTCTATTGTCGCACGCGAACGTGCGATGGACAAGGAATTCATCATCCTCATCCAAGGCGCATGCAAATCTGACAATATCCCACGAGCACTTGAGCTCACTAAACTCCTGCACCAGCTTTCTTCATTGGACGCCACCATGAAGATTGCGGACTTCTACCACCTCCCTGGGTTTCGGGAAAAGGTGGAGGTGCTGAAAGCGGAGCGTGAGGAGAATGATGATCGGTTAGTGGTGATGAGGAATAAGCGGAGGAGGTGGATGAAGCCTGATCCACCACTGCGCCAGGTGCAGGGGCAAGGTTATGGGGGTGGGAGGGTGGATCCCTTGGGCGATGTGCGCCCACCGCCTGTGATTGAAAGGCCAGGTATGACGCGGGTGACAGTCCCGGTTATTGAGACTACGAAGTATAGTTCGGCAGCCCCGATTATCCCCCTTCAGCTGACCCAGACTGAAACGCAACTAACGGATTCTCTGCTTCCTACATCTGGGGAGGGTAAGAGGAAAAGAGTGGATGTAGATGACGGCGATATTTTCAGTTCGAGCTCCAGCTTGCCAATGGTGCCTCCATTGAAGCAGAGTCAGTGATGAATGTTTACTATTTCGCATTTTTTTTTTGACAGTCTTATCAACAGAAACTAATCCTTTTGCACGTAAAGTGGGCACTGAAAATGCGCGAAATCCGTTCGCGAGGAAAGCGGAGCCCAATAAGACGATCCAGAAGAGTGAGAGCTTTTTCGAGAAAATCGACACTCTGGATGAGGATGGGGGGGCCAAATCCAAACGTTCGTTCGTCTCTCCTCCTAGTTTCCGACATCTGATTGGTAGTTAATTATCTAGGAACGCTCGCCAAGTCCAATGGTAAGGAAAAGGAAAAGGCTAGTACTGGATCGCGTCAGGCGACACTTTTCGGGATGTTGCCCCCTCAGCCAAAAGACAAAAATAAGCGAAAGAATGCATTTGGCAAGAAGGATGGTGGCAACAACAGCACTGAGTCCCAGGTCGACACAACGCTAGATTTGGATTTACAAACGACCGAAGTGATGATGTCGGATTCCCCCATGCTCATGGAGAAGAGCCAGAGTCTGCCTCTGGATGATTCTGGCTGTGAAGAAACGCAGATGGTTGAGACGGAGGTGTTGGGGGATGTCGATGGAACGCAGGTATGTATATGACTTTTGTATGTTTACACTGTCATGACTGAACAGATGGTCTTAGGAAACGCTAATAGACTAACCTTACCGCATTTTTCTCATTGATTATACACATACTGCCGTGCCTCACGTCGCATGCCCTGGCGCGATCAAGCAACCCATGAGTGGTGTTTCCTATGCCGGCGCTTGCACTGACGGCACAGGCTCGGTGGCATACCAAGTGCAACAGTGGAGTCTATGATTGGAAGTTGGAGATTAGAGTATATTTGCAACCCAAATATTTCTTCACCTCGGTTAGCTAGAATTTTACTTCAGGGTCAAGTCTGATGAGATTTTGATGAGATCACATCCCAATTTGGGTGAAGGTGACTGTCACAATGACCAAACGTGTACATCCTTCTAATTGATGGCCTGAGATGTGTTAACTGGGATGTTCAACGGATCTGACAACTTCCAAGGCTTTCCATATCTGCCTGACATATCTGGGATGTGTCAGCCCCCTCAACACCTCTCGAGTACCCAATCCAACTTCAACACGCTCTCTAACACTCCTACCTCTGATGATGATGATGAACTGCCACCTGTTGCAGTCGCGTTCCGTGCTATACGGGGCAGTGAAAGGCAACCTCTTCCATACCCAGCTAGAGCGGCTACACTAAACCATCATGCCACATATCCATATCTGCCTATGCACGATCCATATGGCTGGAATTTCATGCATCAAACTCCCCCTCCTCCATACTTGGCAACACCTCTCGATGCAAGAGGACCTCCTACAGCTCTCCCTCCCATACCACGCCTGCATGTTGCCTCTATTCCTGCCAATTTACCGGAAACGCCATAGGCAATCCCTTGTCTTCAGGAAGCGTAACCATTCTTCTGTAATATGTTGTCCACCTTGATTGGGACGTGGAGGCTGTTCACGTTGAGCAGCGCGTCTCTCAGCCGTAAATATTTGGAAGGCTTGCAATGTTTTCGGAGGTGGTAAAGTTGCAAGACTAGCCTGGAAGAATGGCCGTGACAGGGGGGGGGGGTAATGAAGCACATAGGAATGGAAAGCTTGCTGCAAGAAGCGTTCACGCAACGTTGTTTTCCATGTACACAATCCGGCACGCGTTTCTGGAAGCACCTAAATTGGATGGTGACAGTTGTGACAAGCCGGCACATCGGCATCAGGTACCAACATTTCACCTTGGCTAACTCAGATTTCACCTGGAAACTCATCAAAACCGGGTTGCAAATATACTCTATTGATTGTTGAATTTTTGTACCCAAACACATTTTTAAAACGATGTTGGACTGCTGGCAAACGCTATAAGTTCAACTCTAACAGTGAAATAGGATCATGAGTCTTTTAATCTTGCTATATGTGTCAAGCTTGTCACGTACCAATTCTCGAGTGAGTTGGCATCTCCACCATAGCTATCATTAGAGAAACTACAGTATGTACTTAGATTATACGAGCGAATGGCACGACGGTAGCGGTGAGAAAGCGATGGGGTTGAACGATCAATGCACTGGCGTTGACTTCGGTGGTCTCTTGGCAGGCTAGAGAGACCTTGCTCATTTAATGCATGATCGCCCTAACGACTGATTCAAAATTAATAACTCCATTCTCGACAGCCTGTTGAGTCTGGCCTTCTTTCTCAATCAAGACAAAATACATAGAGTAACCTTGCCTATATAGTATATCCACGTATCTCATTACAAGCAAAGGTTCAGTTGCCTATGGAGAAGCCGACACTTGAAGTTCTCCAGTCGTTAATTGCAAACAATATAAAGACATTTCCAACCAAAACCACCACCACCAAGATTCTGGTTACTTGCCAGTTTGGTACCTTTGCTCGGTCCACAATTGAAGTTACCTAAATACCCGTCTTGGCCATCACCATGCCAGCTCCATTGACTGTCAGGTTGTATATCACTATGTCCACAACCACATTTACATCCGTTTCTTGGAGAACAGAAACACGATGCATAGGCTTGTTCCAGAGCCATGCTCATTATAAACAACTTGAGTATCCCTTTGACACGCATCCTGCTGCATGATTAATACCATAGTGGCGACTTCCAGATGAGATACTACTACACACCTGATTCAGCAGCAAGAAAATAAGTTGAGACGATTGATAAACTTCAAATTGAAAGGCAAGAGCGTCTAACAACAAATCTCAATCAGTCCAACCTCCCCATTGGTTGTAAAGAGAGTGACTCACCTAAACGTAGAAGCAAAACTTGGGGGCCTAGCGTCCATGGTTGCCTTTTGCCCTCATATTTATACCCTTCCTGTGGGAAAAGTGCAGGATCATATGTGATCACTTCAAAATTAATGCGTTCCCTATTCAAAATTTTCCTTTCTGCAGATGACAGTCTAGAACAATTCTAAACAGAAAAATATAGTACGTTGGTTGTGTGATCTAGCACTAGTAATCGTGGTGTTCATCAGGTTTTTGATTAATAACTTGAATTTGATCGAGAGGATGAAGCTAGTTTCATTCCAAAGAGTTCCAGGACGGGTGTACTGCTAGTCTGCTACTACACTATAATATATATGGAAAAAATGGAATGTTGGATATGGCAAGTACAGAGCTCTTCAGCAGACCCTCTCAAACTTTATCCTTCGGTCGTTTGAACAAATATCGGTCGAAATTCCCAACTGAATTAGGTCCCGGTTTGTGGCTTGAGTCACTCCAGCTTGCTGGAGGTTGTTTTCTCACGCACGTACTGTGCAATGTGAACCCATGATGTTAACCACTGTGCGGAATGCAATACTCAGCCTTGTACACCCTATTCTGTACCAGAGCATGCTCTGTGATACGCTGCAGTTGATGAACATTGAGACAACTATCAGACCAGGCTAGAAGAGTGGTGCAAAGTTACGATGACAACGAGCTCCGCTTTATGGCTGGGTACTGGTTTGGGCTTGCTGCAACATCCATGGGGTGTGGTGGGCAACATTTTATCACCTTGAAGGTAGCTGCAATAGGTGGAAGGGCTAACGTCGCATTGACAATTGAACGACGCAGCCGCACATTGTAGCCACGTTCACGCTTCACGATCACATGTAACGGTGGCTCACGTAGCGTGATTGCGAACCGCTGTTGGTTTGTAGTGGGGCTTGAGTGGAGCAAGTTCCTTTCGCTCAAAAGTTTCCAAGTTTCGGTCATTTTTGATTAATTTGACAGGGAGTTGCTGAAGAGCTCTAATTGGTGATATATTATCCTGCCAGTAGTGTTGCTAAAGCTTGGCTTGGCTCGGCTCCGGCTTGGCTACCTGATTAGAGCCGCTAAAGATAGACCAGCTCGGCTCTAGAGCAGCTTCAGAGCGGCTAAGCCACCCCAGACAAGGGGGGGTGCTGTGTATCAGGGAAAAACTAGTGCCAATTGTAAGATTATATGCATAAATTGATATTAGGCTATTTTTTTACTACTAAAACAACTGTTTAGCTCTGGTTTAGCTTTGTGAGGAGCAATTTCATTGTGGGAGCTGTGAATTTGCTAATGTTGCTGCAACATTAGGGGTGCTGAATTATTACTGTGTGCCACCGAGTAATGGGTCACACATAGTAATGGGTCATCTGCGTTTTTCTCAACAACTATGTTGCAGCTTTCCTCACAGTTCCTTTTTAAGGCTCAAGGCTTGATGCTATACAATGTCCTCAAGGTGTACAATCTGGTGAATCATTACGTTGGGACTGGGAATCCTCAAGATGCTGTGTGGGATAGTGGAGTTTTTGGCATGCAAAATTTGCCTTGGGGTGTTGTGTGCACTGGTATTGGGTTCCCTGGATAAGATACGTGTGCTAAATCCTCAGTGTATTCCATGTCCTCATAATGATAACCCTTAAGACCCCACATCCACCCCCAAAGCAACTCTAGGACTGCCCTCAACACCAATCAGACCCTAATCTGCTAGAAAGGCTTAAAATTTTGATGTTCTGTCTTCATGCATACAGGCTTCAGCACGCCCAGCCCCTTTTCCAACTAACGGCATACCATGCTGGGTCTCTGTTTCCAGTGTCATTAGCCAGTTGCTCAACATCTCTGTTCGTGAACAAGCCCTGACCTGTTACTATGCCTTTGACAAATTTGGACTGCCTGACATGCAAAATTGATTGAATTTTTTCTACCACATTCTTATTGAATATATAGAACACTAGTTTACATCCTATATTCCATGTAATAAAAGACTTGAGGTGGATTCATTGAGCTCTCACCTCACAAGTTGAATTTCGGCTTAAAGTGACCCATTACCTGGTGACACACAGTAAGTTCACTGAAACCAAACAACCCGTCCATCAATAAATTACCATTTTTGGAAGGGAATTTTGATCTCCGAAACACAATGTTTTGTAAGTTCAACACCTGAACATCTTGTGGATGAACATCTTGTGGCTAGCTAAAACAAGCTGGTATATAGTAAATGTGGACATACAGAACATTGGTAGTGCTCAAATGCGAGACAAATATCTTACCTTACATCTGATAGACCCTCCCAATTTTTGTGAAATGATGTTGCTGGGTTACAAATATTTTGATGCAGTGGGTGCCAATTTGGGCAAATTCAGGTACCCAGCCACCTGTGGGAATTAAGGCAGTTCAGTGTCAAATATGATGAAAAATGGCTTGTTGAGCTCATGTAATGTTATCATAGGATGAGATACTATAGATTGTATAGTCATACATGTATTCTATGAGTGTTAATCCAAGAGGCCACCTGAAACTGCCCCTGGAATGATCTTCAAACCCTCCCAATCCATTTCCTGCACACTGCCTCTAATTGTCCCCCAGACTGTCCTGGAAGTGAGAGCATATGGTGATCTTGAGTATAATAATAAATTAAGATTAATATGAGCTTTCTAGATATTGATTTGAGCATGTGAGTTACCTTGAATTAATGCAGGATTTAGGTGAGATGTGACTCAGGAAGAGGGGTGACTCATTTGATGGGTTCACCTGAGCAAATATGATTTGAACTAACCAGAAGATATCAGGAATGTTCACAGACATAATCATTTGTCCAAGGAGATCAAGATGGTGATTTTGGTGATGTGGTCATGTGACCACACACAATCAACACACAATCAATGCATGTGCAATAGAACATGGGGGTCAATGCATGATCTTTGTGATAGATGCCTAATTTACCATTTTAATTGAGTGAATAGAATCAAATTGGTCAATGGTGGACTTTATGTACATTTTGGACCACATCCCAGAAGCACTGGAACACCACCCAGTGTACAAACTGCAGGGGATCAGGCTAATACAGAAGGTCACTATGTATCAAGATATTATCTCTAGAGGCTAACTGACTTGCTGATAATTAAAACTAGCCATTGTCATGGGTATTCATTGAGATCTTGTTTCAATGATCTTTGGCATCAAAAACCAGCAAAATAAAGCAAGCAGGCTGTAGAGGGCTGGAATAAATTGGTAAAAATAAATTTCAGTTGTTTTAGGATACCTTCACACCTATCTATTCAGATGCCACAACAAGTTTATACTGGTGGCTGAAGTGTTGGCTGTTTATCATGCTGCAATTGCAGGTGCCAAGAGTGCATGTGAGACAGACAATCAGACAGAAATATGTGCTACATTCGAAATCTGTGTGTTTGTGGTATATTGTGGGGTGCCATGCAACAGAAGTAATGGCCATTAACAGCCCTGAAATGTTGCTAGGCAGTAGAATGCGATTCACAGTTGAGAATCGCGCTGCCCAAAATAGCATCACTCTGGCTGGTTAATAAAATGCTGGTGATGTCACAAATTCTGTGTTTGTTTTGTGTGTCATTCTCTTACTATGGCACATCTGGCCTTTGTACTTGGTGAACATCTAGTATAAGATGTTTACTTTAGAGCAGTAATAACAGTTTTGGAGAAAATCTATAGGGGGGTTGAAAAAACAAAGGTGACCAAGTACCTGGTATGGCCAAGTACCTGACCAGGCACAGTAGTGATTCAGGGCTTTCAAAGATGTTAAAAAGAAATCTTTTGACTTTGGAAGTTGATTGTAAGGACCACACATTCCATCCAACATCAAAATCATGATCCTCGTCAACTCAAATGTGGTGAGCTCCAGTATGTTGCTGATGTCATCCTCACTGGAATTCTCATCATCATCAGAGATCCATTCATTGTCACCAAAGCTTAGGGCTAGAGGGGCCTCAAACAGGGCTTCAGAAACAATCAATTCCCAAAGTCAAGAGGTTTCTTTTTAACATCTTTGAAAGCCCTGAATCACTATCTTTGCAAGATGTTCAGGTGTCGAACTTATGAAACGTTGTGTTTCAGAGATCAAAATTCCCTTCCAAAAACAGTAATTTATTGATGAACAAGTTGTTTGATTTTGGTAAACTTAATAATTGAGCACCCCTATTGATGCATTGATGTGTTGATGCTAGGTTTGGTGGTCTATGGAGATTGAACCTTTTGAGCTGGGACTTAGGCAGTTTCACCCTTGCAAAGGGGCTCATCAGAGTGCTTAACCACTGCCCTAACTGCTCTGATATAGATTGTCTGGGACGATCTATTTGATCAGATGTCTCTACCCTGTGTAGGTTGCTGAGGGAGATTCTATCACATGTGAGGCTGTGCACATGCCAGGTACCAGACTCTGGGATCACCAGATCTGGGCCTGCCCAGACCAATTGTTGATGATCAGCAGATGTGACTCTGAACAGGAGGGTGATCAATTTGGGTTACATCTCATATGGGATCTGGTTGCCACCTCCGGTGTTCACATGACATTGGACAAAAGCATGTAGGTTGTAGCTGATGCACTGCCAGTGAAGACTGGACTTGATGAGAGCTGATCTGTTTGTACACTAGACCAACTGTAGAAATCAGTTGGCAGTCTCCTAAGATAGTGCCAAAACATTTGCTAAGTCAATCACTTTTGAAAAAATTGAGATATAGCTTAAAATAAAATAGGTAAAATTCTGTAATTATTTGAGTGTATGGATCCCCCTGAATGCCAATGGAACTTCTGCCAATACTAAAAATTTGGGTAGCCAATGAAGTTATATTCAATCAGCTACAAAACAGTTTAAAAATTGAGCTGTTTTATAGCTGGTCAATTATCTCTACAAAATCTAACTTTTGCTTTTAGTGTTGGCAGAAGATCTGTCAGTGTTCGTGGGGACCTATATGCTCAAATATCTACAGAATCTTCTGAATTTCATTTGAAGGTATATCTCAATACCTCCAAAAGTGATCACTATGACTTAGCTGTTTGCACACTAATTTTTGATCTCAAAAAACATGCATGATATAGGCTCTTATGTGGTTTCCAAATAGTGAAAATAGTAGATCTACGCCTAAGGAGCATATATAGCCATTTTTATCTATCCCTATCCTCTGAACAAATTTTGGTTTAGGGAGCCAGCTTGAGCAGCTTGGAGCTGTGAGCCAGCAGCTCAGTGTAGCTCAGCTAATTATAGCTAATTATTCAGCCCAGCTCATCAGCTCATTGGCTCTGAGCTGAGCTGTTAGCAACACTACCTGCCAGGGTCTGGTACTGGTGTTATGTACAGTCGACTCTCATATAAGGCATATACCATGAAAGGGCATACTCTATGATATGGCATACCATTTCATGATTCCCAAGTTTGTTTTCAGGGAAATTGAGGGCATAAGGAATAACTTCCTCATAGGGGATAGGGCATAGCCAAAAGGGCATACTATATATGTTGAATTTACATAGTCAAATTTACATAGTTATTATATTTTATGGTACATCTTCACAATAAAAAATCTTTGCTTCCTTTGCAATGGCTCCAAAGCCTCTGGAGATCCTTAGGAAGGGTCTGGACAACCTTCAGAAAAAAATCTCAGCTAAATGAGACCATCTGCTTGCCCAACTTGCTGATAAGAAATCCATCTCTTCTTTGGATGAGCACTAGCTGGATAATGATGTGAACATTGCTAAGGAACAGCACCTCTTGGATACTCTGGACAAGGAATCTGATTATGAGAGAGGCATTGAAAACCTGGACAACAAAGGGAAGGCCATCATGATGAAGCTGAGGGAGCTTGCTGGGGATTTGTTGCCAAAAATGACAAACAAAAGGAAATGTTGGGATATGGCATACACGCAAGCCAAGGCAGTAACCATGGCTAGGACATATTCCCCAATATGCTAAGTCATTAACACATGTTTAACAGGAGTTAACACATGTAAGGACTATTAGGGGGATGCACAGTTAACACATGCTGCACAGTGAAACAGATATAGCATGTCTATGATAGGCTATCCAAGACAGAACCTTGGATAGAGTGTCTAAGACCCATACTGTAGGAAGTCTCAGACTTACCAAGCCATGATATCATAGGAGGTACTATGACACTATTGTTATAGGGGAAATGACATAGTTACTCCAAGATTAACTGATACAGGGGTCTATGACAGAATACCTCCTTAATATATTATAGGAGTATATTACACTATACCTCCTAACAGTGTTGTATAAATATTCCACACTTTGTAGGAGATGAATAGACATTCCCTGCCTGTTCCACACACTCACTACTTTGTCTGAGTGATCCCCCACTTGCTCTCAAAGACCTAATCCCAATAGGAAATGTGAGTTTATTGTCATTTTTATGCATGTGAAAGGTGTAAGAACAGTGAAACCACAGGTGGCAATGATGATGATTCCAGCCCAGCTAAACCTTGCCCAACCCCTGCCAAGGCTCTCCAGGCAATCTTGTTGATCACCAATTACATCAATGTGATCAGCGACCCAATCGCCCACAAACTGGAAGGAGTTCTTGGGTATTTCCAATGTCAGATTTGCCTAGAAAAGTCCAGGGCTATGTAGGACATGACCATAACTAACTACTTTCATTCTTTATAGACTAGATTACTACTCAATTATTATATAGATATTTTTTACAGAGTCACACTGATTCTATGTCTACATAGCTGCCATTAGGTGCACTTATTATTAGAGCTTGTTCAGATACAGTGTGCAAAGCACCACACCTGCCTGCCTGCATGAGTGCATCCAGTAGTAGAACCATGGTTGTGGAGGATAGCAGATCATGTGAGCTTGTTGATAGCAGATCATGTGAGCTTGTTGATAGCAGATCATGTGAGCTTGTTGATAGCAGATCATGTGAGCTTGTTGATAGCAGATCATGTCATTTTAACAGCATGTCAAATAGTGAATTTCACACTCTGCACCTTCTACAACAACCTACCACTGATTGTAAGTCATCTATGGCATCTAACCCTGCATCTCCAATTGATAGTCACTGGTTGACAGCCTCTGATAGCCCAGATAGACAGGTAGGATCTATTCTACAGCAAAAAAACAGAAGTCCTTGACTGAAAATTTGAATGACTTGTAAGTTCACCTCAGATTGAGTTGAGCTTCACTAAATCAGACAGAATAGAACAGGACCAGAATCTATAACAAGAAGGAGACAGATGCAATAATATGATGGTAGGGAGCAAGGTGAACATAAGGGGAGAAAAAGGAAGGTGATCAAAGTGATGCATCTGTCAGTATATATGGGCAAATCAGCCAGTGTGTAAATATGAGTAATTAATGAGTCAGCTCCAGGATTACACCCCCCCTCTGAAAATTTTCAACACATCAGCATCCAACCAGAGTCAAGAAAAAGTGATCAGTGTGGTGTAGGAACAAACTGCTCAATAGGTGCATCAAAAACCCCATGGGGAAAAGCTACTGTTGGCAGGGACATGAAGAAGGTGAACTGTACATGACCCTCACCATGTTTCTGCCAACCAGTCATCGAGTGCAGCATTGTCTGCAAGGTTGGCACCCATGAGCCATTGATCTTCTTCAGGGCTATATCCTTGCCATCAAACAAGGTATTGCATCCCATGGCTGTGTTTGCACACATTGATGATCTTTTCCACATAGTATTCTTGCATGCCATCCTCTGTGATGATGGTGCCAGGTCGAGCAAGTTCTCATGATGGGAAGAGGGTCCAGTCATTCTCATTGAACAGGGTCATGTCAGGAGTATGATTTTTACTAAGACACTACTAATTATTATTTCCATTGTATGGCTTTGAGGACACTATTATGTACATGAGGCTAAGGGTATGTGTCAGATCCTTATGATCAAACACATGGTCAAGGGTAGGTAGTACACATGGCTGACACATGGCATGATTGGACACACAGTAGACACATGGCAGCTGTGCACATGAGGGTAAAGCATGCTGCAATGCCTCATGCTTCAAGCATGGACTACACAATTGTTAACACATATATTGTTGAGGTAACAATGTTACGATTGCACTGTTATACATGCCAACTAGTGATACGAGTAGAATAATAATTGAGGATGAATTTAATAAAATAGTTTTTCATATCGCTTCTTAGAATCACGTGGATTATTATCAACCCCAATCAGGTGCACATGCCTGACCACTCAACATGTATAAACCATAATATAATGACCAGAGACACTGTCATGTTCTCTTGGGTTATCCACTACCACTAGCATGGCTGCTTAAGACTACTAGACTATCTTTTGTTCTTTTGTATGTTGTTGTTGTTTTGGGAGGCCTTGTCAATCCTTGTAGTTAGCATTGTTCTAACAGAAGAACACAACTACCTTTGATGACCCTTCCCTCTCAACTCTTACTTGCTCTCATTTCCTTACCTTCAGGCTTCACTTGAGTTGACATGCACAATCATGTGGCCTCAACAAGGTATGAACCCCAACCCCATTTATCCTACTCACCGTTCCTCTCTCCCCCACCATCATTCCAGTTCATTGGGAGTATTCCTGTTGAATCATCCTCAGCTCTGCAAGACACCCTGTGGGTTATCTGTCCCCACCACCAACACCACTTTCATCTTTACCCCTTCTCACCCTGATTATAATGGGCAATCTCTGAGACCTGGACAACCTGAACCTTGAGGATGCGCCTGAGCCAGGACCAGTGCACTTGCTTGAAGAGCTACCAGCAGAGGTATGACAGGAGTGCAACACTCTACTTGAAGCCCTGATGGAGGAGAAGCATAACAATAGGGTTGTTCACAGTAAACATTTTTGGGCCATTTTTGGCTCATTTTTGGCTTTCATTTTTCTTCCATTTTTCAAAAATGAACTTCACAATGAGTCAAGAATGACCCAAAAAATGACCATTTTTGCAAAATGGAGTACACCCCTCCATTTTGCAAAGATGGCCATTTTCACTTTCATTTTTCACATTCCATTTTTGTTGTTATTTCAAACTCCCCTCTGATGCCTATGTGCGATTAACATCACTCCCTCACGACTGTCCCCCCCCATGATACCACCACTCCCACTACCACCACTGCAACTTTGTCACCACCCACCGTCATCACTCCCATGCCCACTACCATGCCTGCAGGAGCCATGAGTGGCCACAAGCAACCATTTCAGATGCAATGCAAGCCCAAACAATGACAACTGTTGTTTGTGCTCTAGGTATACTTTTTTTTTGTTTGTTTCTTCTTTTTATAAGCTAACTAATTGTAATCTTTCAGTTTTAGGATCTATACTACTGATAACGACAGGCGCTGACCTGGCACAACCCACACCCACACCCACCCACATTACCCCTCCTCCCCATCCAAATGGGATGTGAGGGGTGTCAGTTACTCTTGCAAGATCAGGGAGGGGACACCCGTCAGGTAAGCAAAAACATGCCTGTCAGTGCCACATCACTGATGCATGGTGCCCACCCCTAATGCAAAACATCAACACAGTACCAAATGATGACCCCAACTGCTCATGGGTTGGATCACAGGTAGGACGATGGCGACACCCCTCAACAGCTGGGGGACCTACAGTTGATGCCAGCACTATCAACACTAGTGACAGACAACACACCTAGGGTGTAGCACGGGTATGGGTAAACCCGCGGTAACCGGCCCACAGGTTTGATGGGTACAGGTATGGTTGGTGAAATGCCGGACCCATGACATACCGTACCCATTTTGGCGGTGTCATGGGTATTGACAGGTTTGTATCCAGCTGTTGCCGGACACTGATTAATTCTCTTCCATGGGCTCGACTTTGTGTTGCCCAGTGTAATAGTAAACTTTTTGTTTCTTTCAACTAACTAAAACTTGTCTAGATTACTGTCCCAATGTTACAATGGTAAGTTTTCTGTTTCTTTCATTTGCTTAATGTTTTTTTTCTAGGTTACATAACATGTTATTCTACTTGATAACAACGGAGATGGCAGATGAAACCAACAACAGGGCCCAAACGACGTTTATCGCCATTTGGACCCCAGGTAAGCTTATCTTTGTTTATGTCTTGTTTGTTTTTTAGTCAACTAACTTTATTACAGGTACTCACTCACAACGACACCACTACCCAACCAACACACCTACACCCGCCGACTGAGGAAGACCTGCCTGCCTATCAGCAACAACACCCATCACCAATGAGTGCCCACCACCACCACTGCGAGCAACTGCTCGTGGGGTGGATGGGGGGGTGCTAACAGACAGGGACACCAGGGGAGGGGACGAGATCACATCAGCAAAATCCTAAAAAAACTTAGTGGGCTTAGGTTGCTTATTTCGCAAATAAGCCCAGTAAGCCTCGTAAGCCACTTATTTTGTACTTAGTGAGATATTCAATAAGCAATAATGAAGATCCCTAAGTGCATCATAAGTATGTTAAGTTGGTTCAAGCGGGCCAAGCAGTGTAAGATAGATAAGTAATAAAATGTACCATGTAAGACAGGTAAGTAGCAGAATATGGCAAGTAGCAGAATGTGTAACAATAGAGAATAAAGAAGTAAAAGTGACACATACTTAGGGTACAACTGCATCGACTCCAAGTTAGCTCAATTTCTTCTAGTTCGAAGCTGTTGGTCCAAGTGCAGGGCTTTGTGTTATGCATTGTGGCTGTCCATCCCACCTACGATTCTTCCTCCCTCTCCCGTCTCTCCCCTCCCCAATACGAGATTGAGGACAACCAAGAACTTGACATTGATGCCTAAATTGACTATGAAGATAGGAGGCTCGGGATAAAAAGAAGGGTGGCAGGAAATGGGGTTGGTGTGCATGCAACATAATGTTGGTGAGGACATGGCCATCACTCATCTGGACATGGCCAATGCAACACCCAAGCAGAGAACCTTCTTCGGCTGGAACTTGATTGTCGAGCAAACCTCGGTGAGTTTGCTGCTCAGGTCTTCTGAGTGTCCAATGGTCATAGGGAACTTTCCAGCTGAATGGAAAGGGCGATGAAGGTCAGTACTTAGGCACTATGACCAAAATGGGAAAAGGGATACTTACCCTTTGAGAGACTGGGGCCCAGGAGACAAGAGTTTTGTTTGATGAGTGTCTCAGAGATACAGAAGATGTGGTATTTCTTGGTGAGCTTCTGAACAAGCTTTTTGTTCCTGTTTAATCTATGCACAAGATAGCATGTCATTTGTTAGGTTACAGTTCGGACAACAATGGCATGCACTTTTTTACATCATCAACGGACATGTACTCGAGCTCGATCTGCTTCGTGTGATCAATATCGGCCATATTTGCGAGTATGCAGATCGACATGTGAGGTCGAGGGAGGTTGAGGAGTCTATGATATATAGCTGTTAGGAATGGAAGTAATATAGGTAATACAGGGAAGACGCACTTGACAGTTCCAGAGAAATGCCTGTCTCTCTGGGGCTTGTAGTTCTTCAAACCAATCTGGAGTTCGATGGTTTCCACAATTTGCCCTTTTGCTTGCCATCAGCCACAGGCTCTTTGATGGATTTTGTTTCCACTGTTCAAGTTAGACGTGTGATCTGTGGTGAGTATGATTCGCTGCAGATGAGGAATATGAACCTTATGCTTGATCTGAGCGTCTCGGAGGTAAGGGAGGTGTTGGATTTCTTGGTGAGCTTCTGAACAAGCTTGCCGCCCTTGTTTAACCTGCACAAGATAACATGTCATTTGTTATGTTACTGTTCAGACAACAATGACACACACTTTTTAAATCATCAATGGACATGTACTCGAGCTCGATCTGCTTGGCGTGATCGATATTGGCTGTATCAGCGAGGATGCAGATTGACATGCGAGGTCGAGGGACGACTCTCTAGGGGTCGTAGTTCTTCAAACCAATCTGAAGTTCAATGGTTTCCACAAGTTGTGCTTTTGTTCGCTGTCAGCCAGAGGCTCTTTGATGGAGTTTGCCTCTGCTGCTAGACGTGTGATCTGTGGTGAGTGCAATTCACTGTAGACAACAAGGGACACATCAATCCAAGGGGTGCAGGAGCAAGTTGTGTATCAGTCAAGTGACGTTATCACTGAGTCACTGTGGCTGAAGGTGCTGTATAGTTGTGACACATGCACCACAATAATACTGTTGTAGTAATAGACTATTTTATTAAAAGGCAATCTTGAATGCATGGTGATCAGCAAAGTTGTTGACATAGAATCTCGTAAATGTATCCAGTGTGTCTGTAAATGAAAGAATCCTCGAAACACATTCTGGGACAAAAACTGGAAGAAGATGTGCTGCACGAACAACAGCATCAAGGTGGATGATGGAGGGGGGGCTTTTGTAATTGTCTCGTTCAACTACCCACATCCTGATGTGGTCATCTGGTGAATCACCCATGCGCGAGAACCAATGGACTAGTGTGCAAGGATATTCAACGCCACCATGAGAAAATGAAAAAAAGAGTTGCACACGAGCAACATTGAGACCTCGCATGCCCTCCATGGATGGGTCGGTGTTGACAAAGATTGTGTCATAATGACCGGGTCCGTTTCTCCAAGATTTTGTTGCACGGATACGTTCGCGACGCATGCCACCAATTCCCGAGATGTCGCTAGGTGCATGGAATGTTGCAACAGCAGAAGAGTAGGTAGTTATCTTGCCATAAAACATAGGGAGGTCCGATATACTGGCATTGGAGATGTTGTTGGAATCCTGCTGGTTGCGGATGAATTGCCAGATGAGATCAGGAAACTCAGGTCATCCAATTTCAGTAGTGATATCTTCAGGGTAAACCTTACGCACTGTAAATGCAGGTAAGTATGGATAATGGACAGTTTCTTGTCCAACAAATACTTACATGCTGTCTTTGCAAGGTCAACATAGGCTTCAACAGTGGGACCATCAACTGCATCCCCATCATTGTCGTTGTCGCCGTTGTTGCTATCTTTGTCTTTGGTATTGCTGATGGTGTTGCCATTAAGACTGTTGCTGCAATAATCGACATAAAACGAAATACACACTCAGAATTTGTTCCCAAATAGCTGTTAAACACATGCCTTGCAGCATCCCATGGTCAGCAAAGTTGACCCGAGCAGCCGCAAGCTTATCAAGACACTGATTAGTGACAAGCATTTGGCTAAGCGCTTCAAAACAACTTGAGCGCTGCCACAGCTCCTTCACTGCCTTGATATGTTTTGATTCTGTAATGGAGGAACAAAGGCCGTTTGGAGCCCCAAATGCCTGAATGAGTTTGACATAATGAATAAGTGAGTGTTGCCTCGGAAGATTAAAGCCATCAGGACGAATACCACAGGTACGAAAAATTTCATGATGGTGGTGAAATTGCTCAAGGGCATCATCTAATGCTGCAAGACTGTGTGTATCATGTACATCATGCCAGGCTATGTAGCAAAACTCTAGGAATGCGCACATTGTCTGCACCATCTCATCTGGCACATGACATTGAATTGCTGGTAGATAAACCTGTACAATATCATCAGACAGTTGCTTAGCAGCACGGACAAAAGAAAAACAATACCTTCATAAGCGCCTTAGAGTCATCGCCAGTCCACTGCTTAAAGTCCCTGCCATCAGGAAAGCGTCGGAGCCCTGTGAAAGATGGAGACAGTGCTATGCTATAATTAATTCAGTGATTACTCATATTGTAACAAAGAACAAACACTTACCGCCGATCAATGTCATCAATTATCCTCTGCGCTTCCGCTGCTGGGTGTTCTGCCTTGATGTATTTGTTCACCCACATAACGAGATGGTCCTTGAAGCAGCCTTTGATCAGCTGATGTAAGAGGTCGGGTGCCAGTAGCTCGTGAATATCCACTCGGGGGAAAGCATTAGTGAACAGCTAGAGATAATTATCAGATCTAGAAAAGGGATATCGAGGGAGAACACTTACCACAATGTCTCCAACAAGTCTGTACTCATTCCATAGAACACCGAGCTCAAACACCTCAACTAGAAGTTTGGTGTGTGCCTGAGAGTGGCGCACATGTTGATCAGAGTCAAGATTAGTTGCAGGTGCAGTACATCTGAAAAGGTTCATCGGCAAGGTATCTTGCATCTCATGAGCAGGAACTCATACCTTGGGCACCAGCCTTGCACAATGCAGGCCAGCAGTCCCTGTTCGGGATAATCTGCAATGTATGGCCCAAGCCCGTAGATGACCTTTCTGAAATGACTGTCTGGAAAACAGACAACCTCGGGTGTCGTCATGCCCAGTTTGAGAGGCTCCAGGATTTTGGCAAGTGATGAATGTAGGAGTTGACGACGAAATTTACAAAATTTAGCATCATCACAATATTCACAAGTTGCTAAAAGAGACCCATATGTTAATGAATATAATGTGATACGATGTGACACTTACATTTCGGGATAGCGAAGAAACCAAGGAGCATGACACCATTGCGATGTGCTCACTGGATGCTGTTATGTATGTTACCAATAGATAGATAGATTGGCCAGTACTTGTTGTGTCCTGTAGCAACAGATACAGTAGTTTTATCACTACTGAGGATGATAGGGCAAAAGATGGAGCCATGGGTTCATGGATCCTCAGCAATTATATCCTAACATTATGAGTATCAATACCAGGCCATGTATGCTGTACTGAAGACTTACCACTTGGTTCCAAGCCCAATTCCCAGACATGAAGTCTTGGAAGCGATGAACACTGTTGGTTGTGCATTCTTGATACAGCACATAATCAAAACCGGACTTGAAGTCAGGATTGGACAGGAGGTTGTGGACCAATGTGCAAGGATTCCGAAACCAAATGTCGTACTCTGCTTCCATCCAAGGTGGGGTGTTTTCTATAGGCCGGGGTCCATTATTGTTGGGATTATGTATACAAGAGTATACAGGCAAGCCAAGGCAGTTAACATGCCTAGGGAATATTGCCAGAATATGCTAAGTCATATTAACACATGTTTAACAGAGGTTAACACATGCATAGACATATAGGGGAATCCACAGTTAACACATGCTACAGGATTAAACATCCTGCAGCATGTCTATCATAGGATAGGCAAGATATAGCCATGTCTATCATAGGCTATCAGAGACAGAGCCTTGGATAGAGTGTCTAAGACACACCCTGCAGGAAGTGTAAGACTTCCAAGCTATGACAGCATATCTATAGGGGAAATGACATAGTTAATAAAACATTAACTATTACAGGAGTCTATGACTTCATCCCTCCTTTATATATTATAGGAGTACATTACAATATACCTCCTAACTGTGTAGTATAAATATTGCACATCTTGTAGGAGATGATAATAACATTCCTCCCTGTGGCAGACTCCCTCATACACTTATCTTTGACTTAAAACTCAATACCTCAAAAACCTCGTCCTCATCTTGTGCTCAACTTCCTGATCCCAATAATTATACTGTAAGGCAAATGATTCCCATGTCACATCGCCAAGAGGAGTCGAGTCGATAGTGTCATAGAGCTGTGTAGCCTTTGAGAATGGTGGTTCATCATTATGGATGGCCAGAGATGCAGCCCAGAGGTTGAGAAGGAAGTTGATGTGCCCAGCAGACATCTGATTTCGGCAGAATAGAAAATCAGCAACCTCAAATTGTAGGTGGTTGTTGTACAGTGTCCAGTCATCTGATTCCTTATCTGAGTTGCGTGGTGGTGGTGTGTCAAGCAGTACGATGTTGCCATCTTCATCACAAATCTGTCCTGTTGTAAAGTTAGTATGGTGCATACACAGTTGAATATTGACTTACCGTCCAACTTGGAATGATAAGCGCGTGTAATGGATGGAGTGTTAGGAAGTTCAGGGTTGCTTGCATGACCTGGGGCATTTTCAGGATCCAAATCTGGGGCGGCAAAGTCAATGCGTCCATGCAAAGGTGGTGGCATATACTCAGAAAGAGGTGATGATACAAAATCAGCATGTGAAGGCACATAGTTAGAAGGAGGTTATGGTATTTGATTGGGAGGTGATGGTGTGTAATTGGACAGAGGCGGCATGTAGTTGGAAGGAGGCGGTATGTAGTTGGAAGGAATAGGACTTGGAGGATGGGGTGATGAGTGCAGATTGGGTGATGCCGGCACAGATGGATTGGGCTCCTGGGGTTTGAATTTGTTGACCTGGTGGTGTGCTTTTATGTGTCTGATACGTCCACCCCTGCTGCGAAAGTGTCGGGGACAGTATGGACACGCGATGGTTGGTAGTGGAGACCCAAGGCTGTGTGCATGGCGAATTCGAAGATTTCAATTAGATACCATTAAGGGAATATAAGATAATATGAAGGCTGAAAAACAGGTTATCAGTCAAGTGGAAAATCATGAAAAACGAAGCTTACCTCGAGGATTTGTGCGGGGCAACTGGTAGGAGCATGGTAAAGTCTGTGCCACGTTAAAATTTCCCTAAGTTGAAAATCGTACATTTGTCACAGCTTTTCTGGCAATTTTCTGGCACATACCTTTCTCAAACCTGCCCTTCTCGACACTTCCTAGCCACAATGCCTCCTAAAAAAATCACTATACCTCCACCTTCATCCAACATCAAAACTCACTCAAAGAACAAGCAGATTCACCCAGGAGTTCCTGACAAGCCTGCAACACATCGAACCTCAGCTGAGGTACAACAAGAGCATGAAGCAAAAGCATGGGTGAAAGTGGCTAAGAATGAGGCCAAGCAAAAAAATATCAAATGGGCAGCCAAGTTCGAGCATGCTGACATGACCAACAAAGACATTGCTGATGCTACCCCCTGCCCGCCCTTCACACCAAAGGCATGGCCGCCACCCAGGAATCACAAAAAAAGCATCCTCACCCCTGTCGTGGAGGCAAGTGACATTGAGGCCACTGATACCATCAGCACCAAGTCTTTTGAGCCGCTACAGTCCAAAGGATCAGTGACCAAGGAAGGATCAGAAGTTGATAGCGACCCACCACCTCTTGTGAGAAAACTGAAGGCCCAACCAACTGGAAAGGCGATAATGAATCCAGTCCACAAGAAAGAAGCAGAAAAAAGATAAAAGACCCCCTTGCATGCCAAAGTCTCTGATGACGAGATTGTGCCAGCCTCTGATGAAGAACCTCTTCAGCTGAAGCCAAAGAAAGTGAAGGTGATAATGCAAGACCAGATCAACAAGGTGGCAAAGAAAATAGAGGAAAGTAAGATCCAAACGAATGACTGCAATGTAGCAAAGCTGACATCTAAGCAAGGAAAAGAGAGATTGGGTGGAAGGCCAGCTTCCAAAGCCCCATTGCAGGGAAGGTGGAGGCCGTTGAAGAGAGAGGGGGTGATAGCAGATATCAATGCCTCGTATCAACAAGATACCTGGGTTCCAGATCAGTCATCCAAACGTTCACAACAAAAGGATGACAACAAACTGATGAGGTAATGGACTTATAAAGCTCCCACCAGTGTTTTCATGCTGACACTTGATCATTCAATGCTTTTCTATTGGACTCTCAGCAATGGTGTACAAAATAAGAGGAAATGTGGCGATGCAATTAAGGAATGGGCTTTGGCATTTCCCAAGGGTAAACCCACATCCTGCGCTGCTAATTCTGTTACCAGCCATGCTCAGTCAGCCACACCCTCACTGACGAGCAGCGCTAGTTGCTCATCTGCTCCCTCCGTTCTTACTGCTGATGTCAAGATAATCAGTCGCAGCAGATCTGAGTCAAACAAAGTAAAACCTGAACCGACATCCCCAATCTTTGTGGATGACAATGGCGGTCTCTCTGACAATGATGAGGTGAGAGGAGAGGAATGGGAGGTGGTGATTATCAGTCCTCCCAAGGGTAAGAAGTGAGTTACAAGTGAGGTAAGCGAACCCCCTGATGTACTACAATGATCTGACCGTCTCAAACAGCAACTCATTGTCCAAAAGACCTCAAAACCCACCGAACCCACTGCTAAAAGACCTCGAAACAAAGAGCTTCCAAATTGGGTCGGTTAGCAGTGGTTCCAGCATACGTTCATCACAATGTATATGGTCTTTGTCGGCCAAACCACTGACCCTTGGGATGTGCTGGTCAAGCAGTCGCTCTTGGTGATGCAAAAGATCTGGGATGCGACAAGCAAGTACAAGTTCAAGATAACAGCATCCTCCGCCATCTACAAGGTACACAATCACCTCACCTAAAAAATGAATGACACACTGACACACATCAGACTGTTCAATGCCTTGCAGACTCGTGGCGCAATGCAATTGGATCCACCGGCATTGCGGTGGTCTTGGCATTTTGTGATTCCCAAGCAGGATTAGCAAAATCTGATGAAGAACACATGGAATTTGCAAACCATTACCTCGAGGACCTTCGCTTCTTGTACCGAGATGCCAATGATGACAACAAAAAGGTCTGTTATCATTCTTTTGGTGGCACATGTATCTAATGATTCTCAGAACTGGAGGGGCCTCTTTTGTGGGCCCTTCATTCTCCAGGCTTTTGCTGCCCATCTCTCTGCTATCGACGGCGCTGTGTGGGTTTCTGGTCTCCATGATACTCCTTCTCCCCATGCAGTTGGTGCGTTAGTCTTGGCTGCTGCCTCAGTAAGTGCATTTGATTGAGTTCCCACTGCCCTCACGAGATTTTTCTTATCGCTGATAGGTGGAGTGGGCCCTAATGTTAATCACTACTGGGACATTGACAATCACAATTGCCCAATCTAGCAAGGGCAAAACAGTGACATTCCCTCGCACTCTCAATTTATTCACTGGTAAGGAGTCAATGCGTCAAACAGGTTTCAATGATGTTGCATGGGGCAAGGCCACCCGTGCTTACACCATGTTGGTACACGCGCTCATGAAGGTCAAGTTCAATGACATTATTCAAGGAGCCCAACCATTCATCAACCCGAAGTCAAATTGTGCTCGCCATATGACTACCAATGCTATTGAAGTTATCGAGATCAACAACAATGACAAACAGGCTTGTCTCATTGATATCTCTGATGATGAAGACATTTGTAAGTTGTTTTACCCCTTTGCGACCTGACTAACATAATCATTTAGAGTCCAGGATGCCACCTTCACCTGTTGCCATACATACTGTGTAGAAACATCCCATACTGCTCTCATTTTGTTGTGCCCCGCCTGCCCCTTTCTTTTATCTCATGATGCCAGATTCAACTCCGGCTTTTCATACTTGTGCTGCTTATTGCTCCTCCTTAGACTGCTTATGCTTACTTAGTATGCTTAGCATGTCTTATACCCACACCAAATTATTGGCTGAATGCAGATTTTTTGTTCACATTTAGAATGCTTATTAAGCTTATCATGCTTATTTTACTTAGAAACTTTACTTAAAGACCCTGTCAGATATTCTAGGATCACATTAAGCCAAAGACCAAGCCAGCCAAGTTGCGCATTAAGCATGGTAAGCCAAATGATAAGCCAAATCATGGGAGAACTTGCCTTAGGCTAAGCCAAGGTTTGCTTAGCAACCTCCAGCTTAGCATTGCTTAGAAACGCCATTAAGTAGCATTAAGCCACGCTAAGTACAGCTAAGTACTGGTAAGTAAAATTTGGATTTTCCTGATGCAATGGCTGGATGACGATGGCGATGATGATGGGGATGATTGGGACAACAACAACCAACCACCACTGCCACAACTACCACAGCAGCACCCCAATCCACTGCCATGAGCAACTGCTTGCGGGGTGGAAACAGGGAGCAACAGGGAGGGGGAGGGTCACTGGTAGCTGACGGTGACAAGGATGCGAAGGAAACAAGCAGGTACCATGACATGGGGGAGGACTGCCGCCACAGGAGGGGATGGCACAATGGAGATGAGACCAAAGGGAACAAGCAGGTACCATGACATGGGGGAGAACTGCCACCATGGGAGGGGATGGCACAACGGAGACGAGAGACAGCTGTGGGATGGGGAACGACAAACGATGAAAAGGAGACAGTGATGCAAGGGACAGTGGTGACAATGGACAACAAGATGGGGAATGACGCACGACAAACAGGAGACAGGAGACGGGGACACAAGGGATGACAATGATGACAGACCACCACTACCACCACAGCACCCCCAACCGCCGCCACAGGCGACTGCTCACGGGGTGGAAATGGGGAGCAATGAGATGGGATGGTAATGCCAGGCAACAGGGACGGAGAGGGGACAAACAACAATACGGGCGCCAACAGTGACGACGCCCACATCACAACCCCCTCCCCTGCGTTTTGCGTGGGGGGCAGGTTTCTCCCTTTTTAGTATTGTATATAATTATTAAATAAAAAAATCCTTCCATCGCTTGTCTTGAGCGGAGGTGTCTTTTTTGCACATAAGTTTAAATTTTTTTTAAAAAAAAGTATGTATATGGGGTGTAGTTATGTTGGTCAAGGGGACAATACAGATACAGAATCGAATACATTGTCAAAACCACACTGTATATACATGTGGTGTCATACCTGCAGTATTTTGCAATGGACCACAGTAAAAACCTGTCACTGCAGTTGTGGTGTTACAACGGGTGCAGTGTTGACAGGTGTGGGTGTGGTGTGTGAAACTTTACTTGCAGTGTGACCCGTGACAAACCCTAACGGTGACTACCTAGCCCAGCAGAGAACAGTGAAGGACACTGGGAGACCTGTGTGTCACTGATGCACAACACCTACCCCCAACGCCAAACATTGACCCAGCTGACGATGACACCACCAGTCCCAGCCTCGTGAGGGACAACTGGGGACAGGGAAAGAGCCCAGCACCCAACACCCACCACTGAGCATTTGCTCACAGAGTGGATCAGGTGCTAACAGCTGCGTTGAAGAGGGGAACGACGACACCCACCTCCACCGTGAGCAGGGTGGATATGGGGTGCTAAGGAGACAACATGATGAGGGACCGCTGCGACTCGATGAGGAGGGGTGGTCGTGATGAGGGGGTTACTGCAACGTGACGAGCATTACCATGACATGACAAGAGGGGGCTACCATGACATGGTGTGGAGGGGTTACTAGCACAGGGCCACCCACTTTCCATGCATGGTTGTTTACTTTACTTTTGTCTTTCATAGTTTATACTGAGTATTATTAGCTTCAATAAGTGAAGAAAAAATGAATTTCTCTCTAATGTTAGCTTCAATAAGTTCGAAAGGGCCAAAAACATGCCAGCTATGAATTACTAAGTACATGTTTTGGTGATGAACTTGCAACAATAATATCACCAAGTCGTTTGAGGTGGCATTTGAATGTGCCGAGCACTGCCAGAGGTAGGTAAAATGCATTTTTACTTCATTTTCAGGATGTTTGGGTTTCAGAGTGTTCACAGTAGCCATTTTTCGCTTCATTCTTCACATCTTTTTTCGGTGCATTCTGATCATTCTTCTGCCAAACATGCGAAAATGATCCAAAAATGAAGCCAAAAATGAGCTGAAAATGGCCCAAAAATGTTTACTGTGAACAACCCTAATAGGGTTATGATGGTCACAGGTGGTGTGCATGTGACCGGTGGTGAGTCCAGTTAGTCTGGTTCTGTGTCATGCCATGTGTCCGGCAGATTCCTGTTAATCCAGTTGATTATGAGTCCAGTGAGATTCCATGGATTCCAGATATAAATTTGATCATTAGTCTGTCCGGAATGCTTCCACAAAGGGAACCTACATACAAACAAAAGTAACTCGGAATCCGACCGGAATAGGTAATGTACTCCTGTTTTGGCCACTGTTTTGGCCAATTCATTACATAAGCGTCCAAATCCGGCTGACGCGGCTATAGCCCCACACCCAACCATATGTAAGTCGCAGCCACATCCCTCAGCTGTCATCTCCCATCTTCCCTAGCGTCTTGGTTGTCATCAGTCACTTCATGAATGGTTTTGCCATCTGAACAAGGGTATTAAATGACATCACGGGGGCACTTGGAAGCATCCTGACAGAGTGAATGGTTCGAAAAGGAAGACTCGCTAAGAAAAGTTGGGCAAGATCGTCTTCCTGGAGATTTCATATCACCATTATCTGCTCTAAATAAGGTAAATGAAATGTGCCATTCACGCATTGAACACAGCGAATAATTTCCGAATTCCATCAGAATTTCCAGGGAGTCCCCTTTTCCTGAATCCTTTACAATATTATGTGACGCTCTTGTGTCGCAATCGTCACAAATTGCCATCCAGAAGAAATAAAAAGGAAGTGTTCAAGAGTTGCCAAACCATCAACTTTGCACACCGTATTCGTCTGACCTCACACCTATACAATAATGGACCCCAAAGACAAACTCCACGACGACGTCTACGTCTTGAAATCTGCAGCAAGACCTTGGTTGGCTATTCAAATTGGAGATATTATTGATCCCGTCACTAAATCCAGAAAGGGTTGAGTAAATAACCCGCTCACAGAATCCTACCCCTCATTGTGTTCGTCTCTCATAGTCACTGTTGAGCAGATCGATGAGGATAATACATCCCAACATGTATGTTCTTCTTCTCCTGTGTTCCATTCATACTACATTTCAAATAGTGGAGGTCGACTTACCAAGACAATGGCGATTTCGGTTATGGTCACTACACTCTCCAATCACAGGGCGAGGGGCTTACCGGCTATTACCTTAATAGCGCTCATGAAATTGAGGCTGGGCCAGTGTTGGCTGAACTCAGCGAGGGGCAGAACCTGAAGTGGTGGTCCGGATGTCATCGCAGTGACGAGCTAAGAGCGTGAGATACCAACCATTCTGATCTATTCATCTACTATATATCCACCTTTAGTTTCTTCGTTGGCGGCGTCCCTACTAACAACGCCCTTTCGTATGAGGGCTTTGCTGGCACTGAACTCCGCATCGACACACTTCCTCCACCTTCCGCCGGTTCACCAGGAGGAAATTGGGGCGCGACTTGGAACCTTTGGACCCCTGTCAAGGTCCGTAAATTGCATAAACTATAATACACTGTGATGTAGCTCTGACACTGTTGGCATTCATCCTTGTCTTTATTCAGGTCAATTGATGAGGGGCTAGATGGGCTCAGTACTACCAATAGCTTGCTCGACGCAGGTACTAGGACTCAGATGAAATTTTTCCTACGCTGTCTCCAGAAAATCCTTAAAAAGAGGTGTATGAATGTTTTGTACTTTTATCCCATGAATCACTATTGTTTCCTGTCCCGTAACTGCTTAAATAGTGAGATTTGGAAGGCCGGGGACATCCAGTCATCTTGCCAATATCTTGAATAGTACCAAGTAAGAAAAGCATTTGGAAAAGCCCCGAGATTTGTACTTATGTTGAAAGCAATGCACTCGAATTCAGCATTCGCTGCGTCCTTAAATCAAGTCGGGTATAGGTATTTCCTTAAATCTCCTTATTTTTTGCAGTCGAGTAGCCTTTAAGCAGCAATTACAAAAGGAGAATAAGATTTTCCTGATGAGCCTGAGTGCAAGGCCCGTGTATGGTAAGCAACATCCGAGTCGTGACAGCGACGGGGCGATACAACGTCACGGTGTTGCATGAAGCACGGTCACGGTATATATAAAACCTGAAGGATCCACTCATTTTCGCCTACTTGTCTGCTTGCCTTGGCTACCATGGTCAGCATGAAGCGTATCGATGCAGCTGCTGATGCTATTGTATCCTTAGTCGACGGTACCGCTCGCCCTCTCCTGGTTTCCTTCCACGAGAATATCCTAGTCAGCATGAGGCGTGCCGATGCCGCCACCAATGCTATCGCATCCTTAATCGATGGCACTGCTCACCCTCTCCTCGTTTCTCTCCACCATACCTTGGTCCAATGCCTCCAAGGCTTGACGGAATCAATTCAATTTGCCACCTACTGCATTGGCATTATCACCGCCATAGTAATTACTTTCTACGGAGTCACGCTGATTCTAGCTGCCAGGAAGTGTACTTATGATGCTAGTATCTCACGGACTTCACTTGGCACTTCAGTCAGTCAAACAAATCCATCGCGATATATGGATACTGTGCGGGACATAATAGGTGGACTCCACTTAGCGCGTCTGCTATACCAGTAACTTCGAAACTCATTAGTCATTTTCTCTTGCAGAGTTGTCTACCTATGTGCTCGATTTTGCTGAACTCACCGCTTTGAAAGGATACAAAACCGTCTTCGTATATTATCCTAGCAATAGGTGGCATGGTGCAGTCCACCGTGCCATAAAGGATTCGTCCCATATTAAGTGGCATTCGATTCAGACGGATGCATGTACACTTTACTTTTGTAATAGCTCCCGTCAACTCGTTGACAAAGTACGAGCCGTCCAGCGAGTCGCTGATGAAAAGGATGTCATTGGCAAGAACGCTATTGCCGTAATTTTTCCAGCAAGTTACCCTTCTTTCATCCGCAATTTCTGTGATATCCCGCCCGACCTCGGCCTTGTGCATTTCTTTGGCCAGACAGATAGCACCGGAGTACCGCTCACCTGGCTTCCCAGTGAGATGAGGATAAACAATACTCCCCTGTCATCCCAGTCGGCCACCATCTTTAGCCTTGGGGTTAGACCGTTGAAAGACAAAGCAGGCGAGGTTGCACCCCTCATATTTGACAGTGATGGAGTAAGTTTCTCACCACCACAGGCTAATCTCGACTTGTTTCTAACCCCACTCTTCATCGTAAGCAGCATATCGTGACTGAGAACCCCGACAATGTCGACATCCGTGTAATCTGACTGACGGTGCTTGAACTTTTCCTATACTCAATTATATATACTTTTACTAGTGCGCACTTCAAACCCTCCAAGGATTCCTGCCACGAGACATTACACGACCAGTGTCAAGGATTTTCTATGGATGCCGCGGTCCGCCTGCGTCACTGATTTTTCGTCCTGACTATGAATCCGCACATTTACCAGGAAAAATAAAATCGTAAGTAGTGGACGCTATCGATGTACAGTTAAGTATACAAAGTAATTATCTTGGAAATGTTATAGCGAGCATATATCATGTAAATAGTACACAACGTAGGTTCCGTCAGAATTAGAAAGCGGCTGTTCATACATTCGCTCGTTTAGGCCAAAGAGGAATGCTAACTCTCTGTGCACTTGTCACCTGCAGCAACTGTTTCTCTCGCTTTCTTTCTTTCTTTTTCTCCCGCTTCTCTTTCTCTTCGGGTGTCTCGTCCCGCCACCTGTGATCACCATACAAACCAGTGCTGAATATCTGCCGAATATTAAGAGTGCCTAATATGGCACTCACGATCCACTCAGGGAGTATATGTAGAGTGTAAAAAGTAGCTTTTGCACCAGCCGAGTTATACGACCCTCGGTCGAAGGATTCGTAGGAGGTGGTGGTCCTGTACATGACTGCTAGGCGGTAAACAGCTGGGATGGCCTAACAGCATGCCGGTGTCAGATTTTTTTTTGATAAAAGGGGGTGAAAAGACTAGCCAAAAGTAGACTGAGGAAGACAAGATACGATGCAGCCGACTTGTTAACTCGGGGAAGCGTTCGTCCAGCCCAGGTCGCCATACTACACACGACGAGGGCGAGCGATAGCCCAATAGTTGAGCTTGTGTATCTAGCCAGAATGAGCCTTGATGTGTACAGTTGATAATATGAAACGGATCAAATTTACCGGAGGACCTGATTGGCGTGGTTTTTCTTCGGGTCGTCGTGTTGCTGGATCAAGAGGGTATTCCCAATAATCCCCGTCACGAACCCAGCAACATAGAAGACCGTCATGACCTCAGTCACACGCCGGAACCAGAATCGGCGACGGGGTTGGTCTGGAAGTTGTCCAACCAGACCTTCCGGATTATTTTCCCTGGGAAGCGATTCCTCCGAGCTGTATGTTCCCTTCCGAAAGATTTTATATTCGGTAACCAGTTGAGGCATGTTCGGTTTTAATTCAAGTTGATTCGTGTCATCAACGGGGTATGTCGAATTTACTAATACACAGCGTAATAAGTTGGTGAGATCCAGGGTCATCACCAAAAATCCGAGCGCCAGTGTAGATTGCATGTATTCCATCAGTCCAGCAGATTGCTCATCATGCGACTGTAGGGCAACAGTAGTGCGTAGGGAGAGCATGATCGTTCTAAGGACAGGTGTGATTGCTATAGATTTGTAGTATATATATTTGATCAATGGAGTCACCTTTCAACCGCGAAGCTCATTGCTCCTGATAACAGCGTCGTCCTGGATCGTTTGTGACAAATACGATAGATCAAGAGAGGAACGAGGAGCAAATGGAGTGAGGCAAACACGGTCGAGGGGACGAGATCGTACTGGCGCAGGGAAAAGCCTCCTACGAGTGAGGGAAATTCCATGGCTTTTGGGAGCAGGAATGCTAGTGTGCCCCAATCAAAAGTGGGGTCTTCAAGTAGGCGTCCCACTGCGGCGGCCACAGCCTCGATAGCTACACCTGTCGTGTTTGCTGCGCTGCAGGATCATCCTAACGTCATCTGATAAGTACTGTATGTCCTGATCATGACATGCCAAGCAAACTCAACCTTCAAGTCTTTCCAAGGGGCGTCACTCACCGGAGAAGTCCGCGACGCGTGTAAGATCTCCTGGCCCGATATTCATGTTAGAAGATGTTTATCAGCAAAATAAATTATAATGTTATCTTTCGTATATCTCGTCTGATTCTATCCTTTTCATTTCTCAACTAATCCTTCAATTCAGTGACGGTTGAGTGACGCGATCGATTACACACTAACTGACCGTGTTCGCGCAAATTGAACTTCAAGTTGTCCTGCGTACTGGTCGAACATAATCAAATTCAGGACACAAACTCGAGACTCGGAGGCCCTATCCGATGAGCTACTATGTACATACTTAAGCTTGGAGACAGTATCTTGCAAGATAACCAAAGCGGAGATCATTGGATCAAGCACTCTGTGCCACCGCCACCAACACCTTGACCCGTTGTTGTCCCTGAAACCTGAAGATCTGCAAGCAAACCACGAAGATCCCAACAATTCCAACAATTTAATTTTCGACATGTTTCGACGACCCCAGTGACTTAAGGGCGCAAAGATCTCACTGGCAGAGTGCTCACTGATATGATACATATGTAGGCGGTCTCCATCAGCTTTCCATACCCTGCTCACCATCATGATACTCTATCCGCAATCCTTTATTTATATCTCTTCGAGCGCTAGTTTGAACCCCTCCCGCACACAGCCTATTACAGGTGTCTTCCCGCACCCGCTCTTCCTCCTGATATGCTTATCCCTCTGCATCTCAACGACTACAGTGGTCTTCGGCGTACTCATAATAGGCACCTCACCACTCCTCTGGGTCTTTCCGCCCGTGTTCTCCCTAACCATTATTTGTCACGCTGTCATCATCATCATCTCTAACGTCGAGTCGCCCGATTCCTTGCGCCTCTTCTCGCGTCCCAATGTCATAACCTCTTATGCACTCAGCGGGCTTTGGATTGCTGCAGCAGGGGTCGCTGTCGCTGTCAATGTCCTCATAGAGACGGGGAAACTGGAAACAACGAAAGGATTGCGGAGCGCAATCATTCCGTGCATCTGCTCTTTCATGGAGGCTGTGATAACTGGCTTGATCGGGCTTCTCCTGTACAAAGAGCGCAAGCGGATCCTGTGCACAGAAAAGTGGAAGTTGCAGGCTGGCGAAGGGGCAGCTGCATCTTCACAATCATGGAGGTGTGCAATCCCTTTTTTTTTCTTTCTTTTTTCTGTGGCTGGTCCTGAATAATCGCGTAATGCCATTAGCACTATCTCCAACTAATTCCGCCTTCGGCTACAGACCAGCGGAATCATTTTCTGTACGCATTCTCCTTAGCATGGCCACATTATGTCTGATATTTGTATACTTTTCAGGCGCACTGTACAGTTCAACATTCCTTGGCTCGGGCAAAACCTACTTATTTACTACAAGTGCTATTGCTGTATCATGATCATGTGGACCCGTGCCACCCCATGTAATGGCCTCGCTCAGTCTTCGCTGCATCCTGTTGAAGGTTGGAATAAATATTTGCTAAATTTCCCTTGGGACTCGAAAGAGGCTATGACAGGTTCCTTTACCCATATTACTCACTGAAAGCCCCACTGTTGCACCTGATCTTACTACATGGGTCCATTTCTCTCTATCATAATCTTTGTCACGAGAAGCAAGTAGGACAGGATACGGCGATCGCTTAACTCCAACTCCGTCTGCCTCCGCTTGCTTCTTTCTCTTCAACTTCCATTTCTACTTCGTCATGAAGTGTATTGGAAATTTGTGCTGGCCCAGCCCCCGGTGCAATCTCGTCAGGTCTATGGTGTCTCCAAGGCTTCGGGCCATTTTGACTTTTCCAACGCATTTCTGATGGCTCGCGGCAGCTTGCTAGTGCTACCATGCTAAACGCGGTCTCGTGGTTGTGGACATTATTAGGATGCCTCTCACCCTCCTCGACCCTGTACTTCTTCAAGAATGGATAACTACGCGTGGCTATACAGGCTGGGCAACGTCACCTGTCATTGATCCATTTTCGAGGTCGATAGCCGTTTCTGGCATGGTTGTGCTTTACTTCACGGATCGTCTGAGATTGCTACCCAACGACTGAAATTAATCGTGGAGTCAGGAAAGTTCTGCTGCTTCTTATCTTTGGGTAGTGGATTTCCCCTTAAAAATATCTCTAGGCAGTGTAGGACATTGACTTTCATGCAAACCAGTCCTCTCTATCCATAGATGTCTCGCAAACAGCAAGGTTCACAAGCTCCCTACTCTCTCCCTTTTCAATCGCTCGAGACTCTAGTTTCTCTTTCAGGAAAATCAGAATCTTCTCCTGGTGCTTCCGCCGATCTATCCTACCTATATTCCGCATGTTTGGTGCTGCGCAGTGGGATAGTGATGGCTCCGATGTATATGATATAAAATACCATGACCTGTCTTGTTGTACTGACACATATTCGTAGATGACTTGGAATACCGTTCTTGATGAAAACGTTTACGAATGCATGCCCGAACCGTTGAGAGAGAAGAGCCAATAGCTGATGGCCAGAGTCATGTCCATTCATTGTACAGTAATCTTGTGGTAGCAATTCAGATGAAATCATTGTCGTAACGCCGGGAAGAATACCAGCCGGACGAGCACAAGAGGCATAAAACAGTCACAATGGTCTCCCAAGCTTGGAAATAGTGTGATCCACGGTGTTCATCTAAGTCCTCCAGCTGTGGGGCTGCCAGTGGTCAATACCAAATTCAGTGAATAGCCGGAACAAGACTTCGCCTCCTTGTGTTGGGACAATAATCCGAGTCAGTACCAAGATATAAACTTGCATAGAACCACATACGGGTGTGGCTACTAGAAGGCGCACCAAAACTTGACACGGATACAAATCCCATACAATGGAGACAGTAGCAAGTCTTCTGTTGGTGCCACTGGCATTTTGGACTCTTCTGAGAGGTTCAACGTTGGTAGCTGGAGGAGTATTTATTCCAACAAAGAAAGACGTCTTGGATCGATTGTCTTTTCCTTGAGACATTTCATGAGCTATACATACCTTGCGGTAATATTTGAGTACTTTTGCAAAGCATCTAGGTCTGCCAGTTACACCTCGCTTTCCATAGAGGTCGTGCAGGAGTCAAAATGCTGCTTGGTTGCGCTCCCCGGCGCTTCCAACATTTCACCAAATAGCTCGAAATAGTGTTGCGAAGAAAGCGCTGCGCCTCACCTCCGAATACTATTCTTTGCGACCAATATAAACATTTACATAAACACTCACTGGCAGTACTCACCTGTCAGACTTCCCTGTCCCCGAGCTTTGGACAACAGCACAATCCGTCCTAGGTTTTCCCTGTCGTTGGATGTGAAATATTCACTCTTTGGTGGCAGGTTTAGCAACAAGCTGCTGTAGCGCAAAAATTCAGCATGATAGTCTGCCAGTGACTGGTGCGCGGAACAAAATAAATGAAACATCTTGTCCACATATGCCTTTCGCGATCGGATGATCTTGGGAACGTCTGGGTTTTCTTCTAGTAGCTACTTACATTCCTCTCTCTTGCGAAACTTCGGGTTGGGCCTGAGCAACCAAAGAATTAAAGGGTTCTCAGGCTACAACTCAAATGTGTTAAAAATTGCATGTTCAGGTTGAGCTTCAGTAAAAACAGATATAATAGCAGTGGCGGGGATCAATTGATGTGCATTAACGACAACGGTGGTTCAAAGACAGGTAACGAGTCACCTGCCTACACGACTGAATGACTATCTTCACGAATACTTACGAGTCGAGCTTGCCAAACTATTATCAATCAATCATGAACCTGCAGCACACCAAACTCATCCTCCTCGCCGTCACTTTCTGCGTTGCCGTTTGACATCTCGACAACCTTTAGCAATCCAGACCCACTGTCATTTCTATTTCCCCCCACTATAACACTGTCATTTCCGCTTTCTCTTTCTTTCTCTTTCTCTTTCTCCTTGACTACACCCGCCTCATCCACCAGTAGCACGGGCACGCCCGAGGTAAATGACTCTGTCAGCGAGCTGACAGTCGTGACAGCCATGTCTAGTACCGTCTCGACCCTTTTCTTCAGCGCCTCGTGCGAACTTGACACAACCTGTAAGACAGAAATAATAATTGAATCTTGGATTGCGACACAGAAGAAGAAAAAAGAGAATGAAAATATCCATGATGGTGAGACAGGGCATACCATCGACAAGAGATTGATCGTTGCATCTGCCTCATCCAACCTCACGACCAACGAAGGATGATGCTGCTCATCCTCGCCCTGCTCGAGCTCTTGTACATCTCCCTCCGGCATGTGCAGCTCGACCTCCCCGAAATGCGCCTCAAAGAACATCGCAAGCCGCTGTATGCGCATCACTGAGGATCCCGCGCTTTCCGTGTCTGCGTGTGGGTGCGCATGGCTGTGAGAGTGTGAGTGGTGTTGCGTGGTGACTGTACATACACCATTAGTAAAAGTAATAAATGAAAAAACAAATAACGATGAAGTTGGGGATGGATGGAGAACGAACGTTTGACAGAGGCAGGGCTCTTGTCAATCCCTGTGATAAGGGCTAACGTCGAATCCGCAATCATATCATTGCTGGCGTTCGAATCCCACTCCAGCGTCAGCTCATGTTCATTCGTATGCTTTACATCCACTGCGCTCATCACCTGCACGATACCCAAGCTTTTAACAACTGAAATCATGCAAATGAACTCCGAAAATTACGCACCCGCATCGTCGACACGCCGTCCTTATCCAACCCTTCCTCCACACTCCCAAACATACCTTCCAGATGCCAGCGCACCAGTTCCCACCGTACGCCTAGCACGATCTTCTGCCTTTGTGTTACCGTACACGTTGACAGCCCCGCAAAGTCTCGGAGATCGCGCGGGTCGAGGAGTGTGTATGAGTAATCTTTCGCAACCAGCAGCCCCGAGAGCACATCATTTGCCTCGGGATGTTTTTCTGCGAGGGTTCCGATAGCCTGAGGGGTCGTGGAAGGTAATTATACCCTGTTCAAATGTAGCGAGTGACTTACTTTTGCGACGCGTTCCCCGCGGAAGGAAAGATTCAACGTCTCCAGATTACGCGGCGTGTGAATTTTCACGTCCTCGTCGCGCTCTTTGTACCGAGATGTCATCGCCGCACGTAGCCGGCCCATAGCTGTCTGTTCGCCATGGACCAGGACCTATTTCTTCTTTCTCAGTAACGAGAAGACGAAAGGAAGTGATGAACGCACGACGTGCTGCGCCTTGACAGCTTCAATAAACTCTGAATTCTGAGAGTAATCCACGTGCGCACTGAACGAAATGTACTCGACAGATATCTTGCGAGGGATGGTAGTGCCCTTGAGTGAGGTGAACTCTTCTGGTTCAGTCATGATGTCCTGTCAGAATATCCATAAGCTCGGAGTTCGGGCCTACGAAGGGAGAAAAGAATGGACGGATAGATCCACACAACAGGGGGGGAAGAATGCTAAATGGGGGAGACAGGGCACGGAGGAAAAAAAATGACCATTGTTGCAAGTCGCATGTTATGTACAGGGAACAGTAGATATCCACCCTTAACCGCTTAAGACTCACCCTAGCCAGTGTCCCCTCAATCGAATATCCAGTGATAATGAGCCCATTCCGCGCATCCGGGGCCCAAAGCTCGAACAATTCGCGGCTGGGGCCGACTTGCATGAATCCAGGGCTAGCAAGAACGACGCATGGAGGGCCTTCGGCAACTTTTTTCTCCCACCCTCGTGTTTGCGGGACGTGTGAAATGTGCCTAAGAGTCTATCTTGAGCAAAGTATACACAGGTCCAGTGAAGTAAGTAAACACACTTGAAGACGAATGGATTATCCCGTCGTGCGAATCTTGATCGGATGTTAGTGTTCATCGTGTGGATATACGTTTGGTAGACTGCCATGCACTTCCTAGCGAGACTAGAAGCATAGTATATTGGCACATTGTGGAGGTCTGGGTGTTTTTTCCAGTATTCATCGAGCACCAGCAGCAGTTCCTGCGCTCGACCCAAGGCGAAAGAGGGAAGCAACACATGACCTCCCCTCCTAATGATCGAGTGTACGAGATTCGTGAACCGCGCCTCCTTCTCGTCCCTTGGCTCTCCGCTCTGGACGCCGTAGGTACTCTCAACGATGAGCACGTCTGGACGTACTGGTGGTAATTCAGCTTTCACAAGGTGTCGGTCTTCTTCCCGGGAATAGTCGCCTGTGTAGAGGATTTTGAGGCCTGCGATATCGATGAAGAACATACAAGCGCCAAGGACGTGGCCGGCGTGGTAAGGCGTGAAGGAAACGCCAGGGCATATAGTTATGAGTTGATGGGCGGAGACGGGGATGATAGACGCTAGTGACATGGTCATGTCTAGAGGTGTGAAAAGGGTGTCGGAAGATGATGATCTAGAGTACCAGTCAGAGAGCGACGAGGTAGAGAAATATCAAGAAATTAACCCCATCCGAACAAAGTCCTGCATCATGAATTTGTGGAGGGCCTTGGTTGGGTGGGTCATGTACACTTTGCCCTTGCCATCCTTGAAGTTTGTCTGAAAGCGAGGAAACTGTTGTGTTGGCTAGGACCCGACAAACGAGAGCAACTGACTTTTTCTGTAATGTATGTCAAAGCAGCAGCATGATCCAGGTGGAAACTAGAATCGAAAATAACGCCAGAGACCCGGAACAGCAAGCTTAGGACATACTGTGTGATTAAAAGGGCATCCACCGTGCTCCAGTCCAGCTCGTCGATGAATGGAAGCGAGGCCATTCCGTTGTACGCAGGGTGGACCCCGGCATCGCAGACAATGGTTCGTCCGCGGTACTGCAAGACGCAACAAGACCGCCCGACTTCTTGACCGGCGCCTAAGAGTGTAACGCTCAAGGTTGGTGCATCAGACATCAAAGGAACCTCTGAGGTTACCGTGAATTGTGGAAGAGACTTTGTTAAAAAACTTTGATGTACATAAATAAACTGCTCAAACAAGTCGGTTCGGTATTCAATTCGCGCATCTCCTCGTTCTACACAGGTTATATAGCAAAGAACTATCTATGATTCAGATTCCTATTGCTGATACATGCAACCGTGGTATGTCTTGACGAGGATGTACTTAAGTCACGGTAAAACACCGGGTCGCATTGCTGTTGAATGAACTTACAAAATCATCCAGGCCATCTTCCATCACGCCTGGCGCACCTTCCAGCATGGCAATGCCTGAAGCCAGCTGTTAAATCTACAACTCCTTGAAGGACTCGAAGCAGTGCCTCAGGCTGTGCAGGTTTACTATAGCTTTCCAAAGATAGTCGTTACATCCTGCATGTATTCATGATCTGCATGGATGGAGGATGTTTTTATTGGTTGAGATTCGTTAACCGTGTTCATCTGCAACAAAATGTCCCATATTCATTTTTCATGAGTGGCAAGTGAACTAGCAAATCGTACAGAGTAGATCGTGGAAGCCTCGCTATTGAGCATCGTCCGAAGTTCTTCGTTCCGGAACTTGGTGGCACGGCGATCCTTCAGCTTTTTCTGTGCCTGCTTTGCTGCAGCTTGCTTTGGATTGACTTTGATGTGAGTTCTGGGGCGTTTTGGATGGGCCATTGCAAATTTGCAAACGTCGCAGATGGACTCGGAGTCACGGTGTATTACAAGTAATCACTACATAGTTACATTGGTACATAATAACATGTAAACCAACTTATTTCTGTATTCCTATCATAAATACCGTACAAACTTCTACCTAAGGGTATAGTAATAAACATCCGAAAGACTCCAGAATACAACGTCAAAAGTCGGACTTGAACTGCAGGCGCAAGCAGGAAAGTCGCAGAAAGAAAAAAAAAAAAAGTGAACGAAAACGCGGTAATACACTTTCAAGTCCAAAGAATAAACATAACCCACAATTTAAGCAACCGACCAATTTACCCCCGCAACAAGCACTTAATTCATATCCTCCCAAGTGGGCTTCGGTGCCCCAATCGACAACTTTCCCATCTGCTTCCTCTGCCTCAAGTTCTTCACTTCTGTGTTGATCAAATCCCTTAGCCTCTCCAGATCCAAGCTCCTCTCCGCGCGTGAGCCCATCAAGATGTTTCGCCATATTCCTGCCGCTGCAACAGAGTTATCTATCGGCAACTGCATCGGCCTGTGCAGCCGCACCATCTTCTGCATCAGGTGGTCCGGGCTCGGATAGATCGCATTTGGCCACGCAACACGGATGGCGAACCACCAGCCGAGAGGCTATTAGAAACCAATTAGTCAAGGTGTAACAAAAAGGATGGAAAATATCAACTACTTACCCTACCATCTGGAAGCGTCCTCTCAGGGTACGAATCATACGTCGTCAACCCTCCATCAGGAAGCGAAAACCGGTGCACAACCCAATGATTTGCATCGCTCCTGTGCTTCGCAAGTACCACCAACAACCTCGGCATCCCCGGGAGACCGAACGGGCTCCACAAATCTCTCAACATCCCACACGCATCCCCATGCCGCCCATTGAAGACCGCATTGCTAATCGCATCTGCCATATTCGGAGGCACAAACAACCTATCCACTACTCCCGCAGGCGTATCCGTCAGCCTAGCCCGGACATACCGCTTATACGTCTGCGTTGACCAGATACTCAGCGCGACCTCGTCGACCTGGTTTCCCCGCGTCGTGCTGTTTAGTGCATGGTCTAGCTCGCTCGCAGGCCAGATGATCGCCCAGTTGAGAAGCCGCGAGTGGATCCGTTGCCACGGCGGCAGTTGCTGATGCGCCTCCGCACCATAATCTACGACATTCCATGGGCCTTGAGCCGTTGTCACCATCTCCCCGCGGTCGTGTACTTCCGAATCATGGTCGGGGTCATGAGGCAGCGCGGGAAGTGGGGGGGAAGGCGTCTGCTCCTCCCTCCCATTATATGCCCTAGTATTCGAGTCAGGGATAGTCGGCATACCGGAGGCAGACACCGCATCCGCATCTCCTTCATACTCTCCCTCAGCCGCATGATCATCATCCCTCGCCACCTCCCACGTGCGGTGTGACAATCCACTCTGCGATCCCTCCCTTCTGGGCTTTTGACGCAGCTTATACAGCTCTTCCTCCAAGAACTGCTGGCCCGGAGAATCATCCCTCTCGTCTGACATTGCGTATAGATGGCTACGTCCCTGTGTCTGCGTCTGCGAGCGGGTTTCCCCTTCCCCATCCGTGAACCCACGATCCCTATCTTTTCCACCCTCCTCCTCCTCCTGAATCACAAGCTCGCTCTGTGGGTGCTGGAACATGCTATCTGCGGCAGTTCCTGTGGGCTGCGTCTGGATGTTCACCGTTTGTGTCATCGGGGAGCGGCCAGTGTATTCATCCCCGCCGTCGTAATTGAACCGGGAATCATTGAAGGACCGGTTGGCGGCAGGCATTAGTCCCTCGATTTTCGGCCCAAGGCTCTCAATGCGCTGCTGCATGAGCACGATTTCACGCTTGATATCTGAGGCCCATTGCGGGGGGTCCTGCTGTGCGGGCTGTCAGTGGATACAAAGGAGGTACCAAGGCCACTCACGTCTGCTGGGGAATAACCAGGGCGTAAATGAACACTTGGATCATGGTCATGATAAGATTTCTTATACTGCCGAATCGACTATCACCAAAATAATCAACACCCCCATCCTGATGCAATTTCAAAAAAGAGAGAAGAACCCACCTCATTATCATACTTCATCCCCAACTTCTTCACACGTTGCCTGACGGCCTTCCTCAATGCTTTCTTCACAAATTCATGCGCACTAGGGTCATTCTCCTGATGCAGTAGCACACATAGCTCCATATCATGAAAATGGTTCGCCGCCCCCTCCTCCAAAGACGCACTCCCTGCATAATACGAGGTCCGGGGGGTTCGCCCGGCCAACGCATCTGCCACAATCCTCGCTTCCTCCTGGTTTAGTTCGTGCTCGTTCATATCCAGCGAACGATCATGTGCATTGGCCTGAGTAAAATTATGCAAGGCAAGAGCAGCAGGTGATCGAGCGCGGGGTGTAAGGTCCCCTCCCAAATCTCTATCTCCATTCGAATTCGACTGTCTTGAGCCTGCCACAGACGGCACCTTTTCCTTCCCTTTCCCTTTACCAGGACTCATCTGCTGTGACTGTGATGGGGCTTTACTAATCTGGGACGGGGCCTTGCTTGGCGTTTTTGACTGTGTAATAGAGCGCTCGTCCTCTTCCGGAATCGCCAAGCTGCGTCCCCGTACGGCGGCATACAGTAGATCCTCAGTGGTCGGCGCGTGCCGGTAGGGCGAGAACGGGCGGCTATGGTGGCCCGCTGACATGATCGATCCAGGACCTTGGGACTGTGGGTGAGAATGGGTTTGGGAACGGCCTGTAACGGGGACGCGGACAGGGACAAGGGCGGAAAATAAAGGGAGGGGAGAAAAGGATGCCATCAGTATCAACAAGAACGTGATCGGTCACAAACAAAAAGGTTGTGGAGCCATCCACCATCGATGTCACGAGAAGCACCCGAAGGTACACCGCAAACATAAGCTGTAGCTAAAGAAAATGTAAACTCACTGGCAGCACCGTTAATGTTACTATACAATCCCTGCCTTGACCCACTCCTCGGCGAAAATTCGGCTCCATTCATACCAACATTCGAGGTTGTGCCAGTGTTTTTTTTTGACGGAGTCCCAGTCTGCTGTACCCTCGTCTGCGATGGCGACTCACTCGGGGATATGCTCTGTGCGGTGTGCGACCTCACCATCGACTTTCCTGTGGGGGACCTCAGAAGGGTCATTTGCTCATCATCCCCCATCCGGCTCTCTGGGAGGGGAGGATACGCCGTTCCATCCTTTGTCCTAGATGTCATTTGGGAACGAGGGGACCACGGCCGATCGACTGGACTTTTCCCTTTGTCTCTGTCACTTCCATTTTGAACGTATGTAGCCTTGGGAGACTTAAGACAGAAGTAAGTAAATGATGAACAGATGATAGAATGGTATGTACGCACAGACAGCTCTTCGCGTTCAGATGAGGCTTTCTGGGATTGGCGTACCCTGGCTCCTCCGACATCGACCCCGAGTGCGGAAGGCTTCGGGGACATGGCATACTCTGAAGCAGGGAGAGGGACGCCGGCAGCATATCCTGGCGTCGCACCATTGGCACCATGACCATTACCATTGCCGTTCCAAGCCGGCGATTTGGCGAGCATCTGGGACCAGGGAGGCTGTGCATAGGCAGTGTTATGTCCATTTCAGGGTGAGTCAGAAGGGAAGGACATACATTCCAAGAGCTTTGTGCGAGGGGTGTTGGGTTGTAGGCGGACGGGATGTGGTCGTCCATGGGCAAAGGGCCTAAGTTGCCAAAGGATGGCCCGGAGTCGTAGGATTCGTATTTGGGGCCTGGGGGATCGTGAGGTCCGGGTTCGCGCTAAGGTATCAACACAGTTAGTGCAAAACATATCGTAGTAATGGCGACGTACGACGGGGGGAACAGTGTCCCCTGCCTCAGACCTAACCCCCTCCTGGACATCTGATGCCGCATCGCCATCTTCTTCGTGATGAGGTGGAGCGACATTTCCATTGCGGTTGGTATAGCTCATGGGTGAGTTAGCGAGTTCCAGCAGCGCTTCACTCTTCTGGCTCCTTGGAGCCGGAGAGTAAAGAGCGCCGTTGCCAATGCGGACAGATCCAGATCTGCTGCGGATCTCGTTAGGGTCGACAAGGGACCGGGGGGGGGTATTGTCTGGCTCATCGCCCTCTTTGGACATGCCCTCGAGGTAGTTGAGGACTAGAATATCGTTCAGAAAATTCGACTGTGGTGTAAAGATAATAAAGAGGTATACCTTTCTCGTTGGCAGCTGTAAAAGAAGGATAATGAGCGCTGTACGAGTCGTTTAGAACGAGTTGAGCAACCTGGAGTCGAAGAACGCAAGAGGATTGGATTGAAACCTTCGATGGGGCCCAAGGCAGACATTGGTGATAATGGGTAGCGCGCGGAGTAATTGAAAGAGTGCAGTTTGATGAAAGAGTATAAGTTTAAGAGTAGCGTAGAGAAAGAGATTCAAGAAAGAAACGTTGGCGGTTTGGATATCGCAGGTCTGAAGTACAAAAGAACTTTGAACTCGCCGGTTTCCAAGATTGACCGACAAATCAACCACGCACAAATACTTCAAAACATCTCCCCAGTTTGTTCTCCTTCCGATCCAAACATCAATATTCAATCCCTGACCCGTCCATTGTCTAAAATTCTGTTGGAGTGCCACCGAGTCGACACTGTCCGTATACATATACCGATCAAAGTTACACGTACCACTTGCGTACCACGCCAGTGAGACCCATGGGATTATAGCTCGCAATCGGATATACGACAATGTAGCCCTAGGCAACGTGGTCTTCGAACCTTTGCTTCTAACCCTCTTTTTGGAAAAGATGTTACCAAAGAAAGGCTGCGAACGATCGTGATCGCGATCGTTTCTCCGACTGTATTGTACCATCTGCAATAGGGGTCAACCAAAACAGCTTTTCTCGCCAGAAACCACTGCAGTCACTGGCAACTTCAATTGGCAGTCATATCTCCATTTCGCCAGGATCATGAACAGAGCCCACTGAACGGGAATTTCTATATATTCTGTCGTTCATCTGTTCATGGTCCTGCACAGTACGAGCTCCTAAAAGTGATTACGGTGAGGTATCGACCCATCCCTGATTACGTAAATGTTTAATCATTTTCACCATGCTGCGGGCCGTTTTGCCCTTTAAAGTTTAAGAAGCCCATAGCGTTCCGGGATGATTCGGAATTTACCTGCACTAACAAGATGCGTCAGAATTTGTCAGAGACTCGGACACCGTGTGTACCACTTTTGAAGCAATGACTGGATGCACTGCCTGAAACTGAAAGCAAAACGTGAGTAAGTTGTACTTACAACCACCGAGAATTCCAGATACCATCGCCACAGATTCCACATTTATCCTACCTCAAGTGAATAAGAGACTCTGGCAACAAAGTGACTAGGGGCTTCCATCATGATGGTCCGAAACACTATCCACAAGCCCGAAGTTCGACCGATGGCCGGGTCTGTGAGGGGCCTCCGATAGCTACAGAAGATTCTTGCTTTTGCTGTGAAGTGATGAAGTATGTCCACACCCCCCCCAGCCCACCAGTCTCCAGAGACCCCAAAATGAGGGCGCAAGAGACACCGAGAGCTAATAAGTACTAGGCAGCCATGCCTCGAGTTGTCCCGAACAGCCCAATATATTAATGCTGGGGAGCCAATTGGAAGTAATTATAGAATGCCCGGCAGCGACCCATGCTTGAATCCCATCTGTTATCAACAAATCCCAGAAGTTCCTGCTACTAGTAGAATGTGAGTGGGACCTTTCAATTATTGAATACGGGCTTAGGCTGCCTCCTAATGGCAGTGATATGTAGCATGGCAACAGGAAATGTCACAGCCCCCATTCAATGCGTGGCATAAGACAATTCAATACGTAAGTTAGTCCACGAGTCGAACTGAGTTACTTACTGTGACTGCTAAGCAGACGTTTGCTATTGCACGGCATGCTTCCGGGCCATGGGGCTGCCGAACAAATTTGGGATAGGGACGATAGTAGGTACTGTAAACATTACACACGGTGTACGAAAAGCATACAGATGCGGTGGAAGATAAACCATTTTAAAATCATACGTGCTTGATGTTTGATGACTTCGATCCTTCATATGTAGAACCGAGACCCAGATATCGTCCAATTTGAAATCTAGGTACCCCTCACACGACACTAAGGCATACACCAAGTAAGTAATGTTGACAGGTTGTCCTTAGGCACAAACGCACAATTTCATCATAGACGGTCTGCTCGAATGCATCTGCTTCCTTCTGCAGCCGAGTAACAGCTTTTCTCGAGCTATTAAAGGCAACGGCATTAGCATAGGTCCTCAGCCTATGCCAAGACGAAAGAGTTAGTCAAGAGAATAGAAGGAGTTAAGGAAGCTCACCGAGCATACTCGGTGTTCAACGATTGGTACGTCGACACAGCCAACCAACTGCGATGCATAGAGAAATCTTCACCGGCTCTGTTCAAGACCCGCACCACATCCTGCAGTATTTCCTCTGGTGGTTTAGCTGGCAAGGCAGTGAAGCTAATGGGAACCTCTGGTAGTGGTTGAACAGAGGCATTCATGTCGAAAGCGTATAGGAGGACTGATGCAGCTTTAGGATGGGCGGCTCTGAGCTATTTAAGTTCCAAGAGGCGATCAAGGTCTTTAGGCACATGTCCGCTCCAATTCCCTGTGAAGAACAATGGCCGGGATCAGGCAGGAAGAGACGGCGATGGTGGAATAATATACGACTGGTAAGAGTAAGGACGCTGTTGTTGTGAGTGTTTCACCAGACTCGATGATTTCATTGGATTGTGGGGACGGGGTTCTTGTCGGCTGTTCTTTGGAAGGGCTCAAGAATCTTTATCAAGCGAGGCCGTTGTTCTCGGGAATATCAGGAAAATGAAAAAATTCCCGCTAACTTACGATCAGGGATATGAATCATAACTCAGCGGCCACGTGCAAAATGGACCCCTTACTAGGGGTTTTCAGCCCTGCGTTGACGTGCGCGTTCACGTCGATTACAAAACTATGACAGTAGTTTTCAGGGAAAATTCGAACAATTTGGGCCCATGTTATAACTTATAGTTCTTAGGTTTAGCACATCTGGAAATCAGCAGGGGTCTGGTATGACTAGACAGATCTGATCAACAATTACCACTCTGCAATCAGTAGATAAGACTTGGCAAGGCCTTACAAGATGCTGAAATAAAGGTGGCAAGAGATCATACACTGCTGGCAGAACTGTGAGGCATGATAATATTTTACCATTACATACAGTTGTTCAAGTGCCAGAAATGACTATATATTAACATCTCCTTTAATACAATTCTTCTGTAGAATTTTCATACACTGATAAAATATTTAAATTCTTGCAAAAAATGTTCAACTGCTGATGCTTTGTCTGACAGAATTGCAAGGCATGATAGTTTGATGATAGTATTTTATCATAACATAGAATTTTTGAGTGAAGGAAATGACTGTATACTAACATCTCCTCTCATAACATTCTTCCCTAGAATTTTCATGCACTGCTAAAATGCTCAAACCCTTGCAAGAAATGTTCAACCTTTATCTGACAGAATTATGAGACATGATAGTGTTTTATCATAACATATAATTTTTTGAGTGAAAGATAAGCATCTCCTTTAGTATCATTGCACTGATAAAAGATTCAAATACTTGCAAAAAATGTTCAACCACCAATGTATTGTCTGACAGAATTCTTGTTCCATGATGCTTTGATTGATGGAGTTTCAAGGTATGACATTATTCCACTGTATGTAACAATTCATGACAGTCATTCAAGCAAATAGAAAGATTTTATACACCAGGAGTCATATGGTGCATCATCACCACTGAAAGGAGGAAGAGCTGCAGAACTTTACTACTAAGCCTTGATGATCCTGGTGCCCTGTTGGTAGCATTTTCTCTGATGCTGTTGTCAAGCAGTGTGCTCACAAGACAAGTCTTCTAGTCAAGTCTTCCAGTATATAAATGATAATATATTGCCCAGGGACACTAGTCATGTTCTCTTGGGTTATCCACCACTACCTGGTGTGACCACCTTTGACTACTAGGCTACTTTATTCTTTGTTGTTGTTTGTTTGTGGGAGCTGTTGTCCTTTGCCCTTGGGTATTGGTGATGTCCTAACAGAAGAACACAACTCCCTTTGACAACCCCTCCCTCCCTCCCTCTCTCTCTCATTGCTCTCACTTCTTTCTTTGGGCTTTGCTTGAGTTAACATGCACACCTTTTGATTCCCTGGGAGTATTCCCAAGGAATCTGTCTCAGCCCTGGAAGATGTCTTGTGGATCACATGTGCCACAGTCTGTAATGAGAAATGTTGAGCCCATCTTGTTGCCATACTGAACATGCAAGAGATTGAGATCTTGATGTGAGTTGGTCCACAAGAGTCCATAAGGCTACCACACTGTTTCAAACCTCTAAGCTGCAATACAGGGTTGTGTGCCTGCAGCAAGAGACTATTGTCTTCTCCAATCCCACCATTACTTCATGCTCTCCACCCCCAACACCTTTATCATCTTTACCCCTCCTCACTCTGATCTCAATGGGTGACCTCAGAGATCTAGACAACCTGGCACTTGAGGACACTCTGGAACCTGGTCCAGTAAAGACACTGGAACCGCTGCTTGCAGAGGCACAAGAGGAGTGTAATGCTCTACTCGAGGCCTTGATGGAAGAGAAGCAATGATGCAACAGGCTGGTCAAACAAATGGCAGAAGAGGGCAGAGGCCAATGCATGCCTAAGGTGGCATGCCCCCTCCCTTTTTCAGGCAAGGCGGATGAGCTGGATTCTTTTGAAACCGCTGTCTACATGTACATGCAGGGATGTCCCACTGAGTTCAGGAATGTGGACACAAGGATTGTATGGATCCTTTCATACCTGGAAGGAGGCACTACAGCCAAATGGCATGAGGTTGCTGTCAAGGGCATGATGCACAGAGGGCCACCTTTCACAATGGCTCAAGAACTCATGATTGTGATCTAGGAGTCATTTGGCAACCCCAATGTATAAGACACAAAGGTCTTTCAGATCACCACCATGGTCCAGGGAGATAAGACTGTAGATAAGCATGTCCAGGACTTTAAGATCACCACACCCAAGTCAGGATACTCAGGGATGCCATTGATCTATGATTTCAAATGGTTGCTGAACAAAGGGCTGTGCGAGTGGCTAAACAATCTGGAGTGACACCCCACCACCATCAATGAGTGGTACACACAGGCCATGTGCATGGATTGTCAGTGGAGGCAAACACATGCTGAAGAGCACTTGTTCAGAGCAGGCTTGCACAGCATCCAGAAACAGGCAGAACAGGGGCAGTTCCCCACATGAATCCCACAGCCCCAACTCAGCCAGGCAAAGGGGATGACACAACCCCAACAACAGCAGCAAATGGGGCAGCAGCCACCTCATAATCCCAATGCCATGGATGTGGACTGCTCAGCACGATGGCCACCCCTCATTTGTTACAAGTGCTGCAAGACTGGGCACATGGCCTGTGACTGCAGATCACATCTGGACATCAGGGCAATGGACTATGATGAACTGTGCAACTACTGGGCCTGCAAGTTGGATGAGGAAAAAAGGCAGAAGGAGGAGTGGGATTTTCCTGATGGAAGCAAGTGAGACCCCCATTGCTTGCTTCCAAGAACAAGTACAATAGCTTAACAGTAGATAACATGGACATAGATATGGACTTGGACACTATAGCTGTAAGTAGCTTAGATAGTGCATCAGTATATAGCAATGACAAGGGGTCCAACACAAGTTGGCTTGGCACTCCAGGAGTACATTACACTCCCCCACATATTCCAGCTGGAATTTGTCCAGGGTTTCTGGATTCCGGTTGTACTTTTTTTAGTGTATTTCTCACTGTAGAGGATAATTCTGGTTTAAATAATTAGACTGGAATTTCCAGAATATACCCAAACCAGGAATAACTGAACTAAGTGAACTAACCAGATGTGTGTCACATGGCCACAGTCACCACTGTGACACGTCGTGATTGCCAGCTCATGCATTGCCACCCACCATCATGATGATGGCTGCTCCCTCCCCTCTCCCTCCCTACCAGCACAACATGGGGGCCTATGGCCCCCATGGTAAGTATTTTAAGTTCTATTTCATCATTATTTAAAGCTAATCAAATAAATAATTTTCCTCCTCCAGGTTTTGTATGCAATGACACACCACCCCACCTCCCCACTTAGCTGGGAGGTGGGGGGCTTCATGGGGTGAGGGATCTCACTAGAGGAATGCCAGAGAAGGGAGAGGGGAACAACTGCAGTGGCCATGTCACCAATGCCCACCAACCCAGCATACACCACTACCACATCACCACCACCCACCAATCCAGCACGCGCCACAGTGGCACAGCCACATCACTGCCCACCAATCCAGCACCCTCCCCCAACCAACAACCCCCACCAACATAGAACATGCCAGAGACAATGGGATGCACCAGGGAACAAGGGAACATGCTAGGATAGAGGGGGATGCGTGGGGGGACAGGGGGATGCACCAGGACTGAGGGGGGACTGAAGGGGATGAGCCAGGACTGAGGGGGATGTGCTGGGAGGGAGGGGACATGTGGGACATGCCAGGAAGGTGGGGGGATGTGTGGGGGGATGGGGGGATGCCATAGGAGGGAGGGGACAGGCTGGGGGACAAGGGGACACCCTAGGAGAGAAGGGGGACATGCCAGGACCAAGGGGGACATGTGGGATGCACCAGGAGGGTGGGGGGATGGGGGGACACCCTAGGAGGGAGGGGGGATGCACTGGGGAGCAGGGGGACGTGCCAGATGTGACACCCAGTGTGACAGAGCACCCCCACCACCACTGCGAGCAACTGCTTGCAGGGCAGAGGCAGGGTGCAGTATGCAAGGGTGACAGATGAGCACAGGAAAGGGGGGGACAGAGAAGGGGAGAAATGATGGTGACATGCTGCACCCCCCTCCCCCCCCTCCCTTTAATTTTGTTTTGTATATATATATCTTATTTATACTCTACTTTAATTAATATAGATACTACTCTGTTAGAGCAAGGGGATGCACCAGACATGTGGCCACATGACACCCAGGATGACAGAGCACCCCCCACCACTGCTGTGAGTGACTGCTCACAGGGCAGAGGGGGGTGCAAGGGGCGATGGTGACTCCTCAAAAATGAGTCTGGAATTTGTGAACTCGACCAGAATTTCCGAACTTGAGTGGAATTTCTGGACTCAACTGGAATTTCTGGAATATGTAGAGGAGTGTAAATTACAGCACTCCAGAAGTGTGCTTAATTCCTTGTAAACCTGTAGACACAAAAATAGACACTGATACCAAGAAGCCTAAAGAGGGGGTACATCATTTCATAAGATCAAGTAAAGTAAGGAAAAAAATTATGATTCCTATTACAATTACTTCATTAGATACACATGATGCCTGCATGGTCAGGGCACTTTTGGATAGCAGGGCTACCAGACTTTTTGTGGATAGGGAGTTCATACACAAAAGCAGACTTAAGACCTGGACTCTTGATCAGCTGATCAGGGTCTACAACATTGATGGCAGAAGAGATCACCTTAATGATGTCATTCAGGGGCCACAAAAAAAAGCCACTTTTGAAGTGTGCAATTTGGGGAAGATGATGGTAATCCTAGGACATCCATGGTTGCGCAAACACAACCCAGACAATGACTGGAAAACTGAAAGTGTGAAGATGTCATGCTGCCCAAGGGAGTGCAACATATTTATCAGATCAGTGAAGAAAGAGCAAGCCAGGTGGAAGTTGGCTGAGCGACAGAGGTGGCATCCAACAATCAAGGAAGTAGAGGATGATGAAGCCTTTATCATGGCTGGAAGAATAATGGAAGATGGTGACAGAATCCTGGAGGAAATTGCCCAGGAGTGGAATGAAAATCTGGAAGACAAAGAGGAGCATGGGATCTGGATGACAGAGCAGGAACTCAAGGCAAAAATCCCTTGGAGGTTCTGGAGGTGGATGAAGGTGTTTGAGAAGAAAGCATCTGAGCACATGCTGAGACAGAAACCCTGGGATCACATGATCAAAATGAAACTGGGTTACAAGCAAAAGAAAGCCAAGAACATCAGGCTCTCTCTGCAGGAGCAAGGCAAAGTTGATGACTTTTTAAATGACCAGATAGAAAAGGGATACACCAGGGAGAGCAAGTTGCTGCAGACATTGGCAGTGTTCTTTGTCCCAAAGAAAGACAAAAAAAAGAGGATGGTGCAGGACTATAGGTACCTAAATGCATGGACAATCAGAAATAATTATCTGTTGCTGTCATTGGTGACTTAATAGATAGAGTGGGTAACACCAAAGTATTTACAAAATTGGACTTGAGGTAGGGATACAACAACATCAGGATAAAAGAAGGAGATGAGTGGAAAGTGGTGTTCACAACCTGCAGGGGCATGTTCAAGCCAGTGGTTATGTATTTTGGTTTATGTAATAGCCCAGCTACATTCCAGACCATGATGAATGCTGTGCTGAAATCAGGGGTCAGTAGTAGTATATATAGATGATGTCCTAATATTTACAAAAGACAAAAATGGACATGACAAAATAGTAGAAGAAGTGTTAAAATGGTTGGAGGAAAATGATCTGTTCTTGAAACCAGAAAAGTGTGAGTTCACAGTACAGGAAGTAGAATTCCTAGGGCTGCACATTGGGCAGGACAGAATCGAGATGGATCAAGAAAAAACGAAGGCAATAGAAGAGTGGCTGGTGCCAACCTCAGTGAAAGATATTCAGCATTTCCTGGGGCTTGCAAACTTTTACTGACATTTTGCTGAGGGCTTTGCAAAGGGGGCAGTGCCAATGAATAAGCTATTGAGGAAGGACAAGAAGTGGCAGTGGATGGAGAAAGAACATGGAGCAGTGTTTGATGGACTCAAAGCATTGTTCACTCAGAATGAGATCCTAGCAACCATGGATCCAACCCAACTGCTAAGAGTTGAAGCTGACACTTCAGGAGTGGTGATGGGGGCAGTGTTATCTATGAAGATGGAGGATGGAAAGTGGAGGCCATGTGCCTTCATCTCTAAGTCACTCAATGACATCAAGAGAAATTATGATGTCCATGACTGCAAGATGCTTGGAATCATCTGGGCCTTGAAAGCATGGTGGCACCATTTGGAGGGTGCAATGCATAAAGTCAAGATTTGGATGGATCACTCCAATCTCTGCTACTTTATGTCATCAAAGAAACTGAATAGGCAACAGGCAAGATGGGTGTTGTATCTTTCGAGATTTGATTTTGAGTTGGTGAATAAGCTTGGGACAGCAATGGAGAAGGTGGATGCACTGTCAAGGAGACTGGATTGGAAGGCAGGAGCCAAGCATGATAATGAGGACATCACATTGCTGAAGCCAGAATTCTTTGCAATCAAGGCTATGCAACACAGACACCTGTTGATTGAAGGAGTGGAGAATAAAGTATTAAGCAAAGTGTGAAAGGCAAAGGAGTGGGATGAGTCAGTGGTAAAGGCAGTAGAGGAGCTGAAGAGATTGCTGACAAAGCAGCTGAGAATGGAAGAGTGGAGTCAGGAACAAGAGCTGGTTGTTATGCACTGATCTCATAGGGCAGAGTTACAGCAGCATTCTGATGGAGTTCCAATGTGACAATGGACTTGGCTTCAATCTATAAAAGATTGTGCCCTTCTCTATGCTCAATGTCCAATTTACAAGGTGACAATAATAAGAGCGGAGGTCTGGCAGAGTTCCGGAAGTAAGAGATGAAGAGGACTTAGGGTTGAGAGAATTGGAGAGGTAACAATGCAATAATCAAACTGAAGTTACAAGTGATGGTATCTAGGTTTTATAGTAACTAAGTAACCGAGGTAACTATGGTGGAGTTCTGTGGAGTACCAAGTATGCAGTAAGTAAGATAATCAATCAATGATACGTGATACAAACAAAACAGGAGAAGTATATGAAATAGAATTTGAAATGGTTATTTGAAATAGCAGCAGCTCCATTGGTGATCCGCTGGAGCTCTGTCGCAAGCTTGCATGGGATATGACACTGGTGCCCTTTAGAGGAAAGGTTTACATACTGAGGGATGAGCAGTTGTGACATGAAATTGTCCAACTCCACCATGACTTGGTGATTGCAGGACACCCTGGGCAGTGGAAGACACTAGAGCTAGTGGCATGTAATTATTGGTGGCCCAATATGACTAAATTTGTATTTACCTATGTCAACAGGTGCAACAAATGCCAGCAGTATAAGAATGTACCCAAACCTCCAGCAGGCAAGCTCATGCTGATCCAAACCCCTATGGATCCATGGAAGGCAATCTCTGTGGGCTTCATTATGGGACTACCAGGAGCACAGGGATATGATGCACTCTTGATAGCAGTTGATTGGGTGGGGGAGCAGATGCATGCAATCCTGACTAAAGAGGAAGTGAGTGCATTGGGGCTGGCTAAGTTACACAGGGAGAATGTGTGGCAGTACCATGGGCTGCCAGATTTTATCATCTCAGATCGGGGCCCACAGTTCTCTGCTGCGCTCATGTGAGAATTGAATAAACTATTGAAAAAACAAACAAAAATGTCTATGGCCTATCATCCACAGACTGACAGACAGACGAAGCAAGTCAACCAGGATGTAGAGTAGTACCTGACACTCTTTGTAAATTATAGGCAGGACAACTGACCAGAATGCATAGTGAGGGAGTTTGTGTACAACAACCACATTCACTTGGCCCTCCAGACCTCGCCATTCTATGCTAATTATGGCTACAACCCCCAGATGGGCTTTGAGACAAGATGAGAAGGAAAGGTGGAAGCTGTGGAGGACTTTGCTGAGTGAATGAAGAGAGTGCACAAGGAGGCAGAGGCCACATTGATAAAAGCACATGATGACATGAAGCGCTATGTGGACCAAGTTAGAGGGGATGCACTGCAATACCAGGTCAGTCAAAAGGTCTGGTTAGAAGCTGAGGACTTGCAGTTGAATCAACCCTCATGCAAGCTGGCAGAGAAATGCCTCAGCCCATTCCCCATCATGGAGTTGACATCACAGAACACTGTGAAAGTGAAATTACTGAGATTGATCAAGATCCATCCAGTCATCAATGTCTCTCAGACCCACCTTCATCAGGCACCCATGGTCCCAGGACAGTGAGCCAAAGCGCTGCCCCCCATCAAGATAGATGAAGAGTTGGAGTACCATGTGGAACAGGTACTAGATTCATGGATGTGTTGCAACCAGTTGCAGTATTTGGTAGTGGCAAGTCTACACCAAGGAAAACAACAGCTGGGAGCCTGCTGACAACCTTGAACATGCAGCAGATGTGTTCATGTCCTTCCACTGTTCACACCCTGCTGCCCTGCATTGCCTCAGATTGATGGCACACCTTCAATTCTGCCTGTACAAAAACTTCACTGAGACCCCAGAGGGACTTACATCTCATCTGGAATCCAAGCCCTAAAGAGGGAGTGATGTCAGGAGTACAATTTTCACTAAGACAATATTAACTATTACTTTCATTTGTTTGGCTTTGAGGATGTTTTTATGTACACATGGCTAAGGGTAGGCATCAGATCCTTATGATCGAACAAATGGTCAAGGGTAGGTAGTGATTGGACTCATGGTAGGCACATGTAGCTGTGCACCTCACACCTTAGGCATGGTGCTGTGCCCATTAATGACTCATGGTGCAGGCATGGCTACCTCATCTAGTGTAGTATATAGATGATAATATATTGCCCAGAGACACTAGTCATGTTCTCTTGGGTTATCTACCACTACCCAGTGTGACCACCTTTGACTACTAGGCTACTTCATTTATTCTTTGTTGTTGTTTGTTTGTGGGGGCTGTCATCCTTTGCCCTTGGGTATTGGTGATGTCCTAACAACTATGAAACTACATGTAAACTATGTTTAAACTATACTAGAGTGTTACCTACTGATAGTACAATGCTATTCAGCCCTGGCTGGGCCACTTTTGATGCTTGCAGGGTGGGCATACCCAATCCTGCAGTGCAAATTTGTAGTTCATACATTCACAGTGATACTGAAAGTAAAATGATTAGTCTAGGATGAGAAGATAATTGAAAGACTTGCCCAAACAGTCTCACAACCAGCAATCTTACACTTCAGCACTGCATCACCACTCTCTATCTCAGCTTGGTTAACCTCAACCCCACATTCACATTCTTGAAGCTCAAAAATGTGAACCATCCATTTCCATTGCCCTTGGCCAAGAATTTCAGGAGTTTCTTCATCCTTTTGCTTTTCTATGTGTTTGGGATTATCTGTACAGTTGGGTTCTGCCTGTGGCTTGCTTGTAGCAGGCTGAGGTTCTGTTCCCATGTCTTGGTCATCTGCATTTGAAGGAATTAAGGTGGATGGTGGAGTTAATGTGGGTGATGGAGGAGTTGATGTGAATAGTGAGGGAGCTGAAGTGGTTGGTGTAGGATTTGATGGTAGGTGCTGGGCAATTTCTTCAACTGGCGGTAAATCATTCTCATCATCATCTAAGTCTTCAGGTACATCATTGCAAGTAGACATCAAGTCATCATCAGGTGTATGGTCATCTTCTCATCCAGAGTTGGAGTCATCATCCTGGCCATCATCATCAACCATACTAATAGCCATCATTCTATGTGAGTCACAAAAATAGAGAACATGAAGCTAGGTACTACTCACCATAAAGCCATGTGAGAACTGTGTGCCTCAGAGATTACCAAAGGTGGCCATTTTGGGTCTTTGCCATTGCACTTAGCTCGAGATTTAAACTGTGATTCTCAGATCTTCTTCAGTGGGCAGACATAGGGATACTCAACTGCCTTGGGAATTGCTGAGGTGATTCTAGGCAATGTTTTGACTGGAAGTGAGCAGGAAAGTTATATTCCCAGACTGCCAGACTACCCTTTGGGCAGAGTTTGCAGATCCAAGGTATGTTGGTGCATGGTGCAGCTTCTGTTGATTTTTCAGCAACCAAATACTTGAAATGGACAAGATTGATGCAAGAGGACTTCTTTGTATCCACACTGAGAGCACCTTGATGATGTTTGAGATAGATTGTGCAAGTCAGGCTTGGCTGAAGACATAAACCACATGGTTCATGTGACTTATCAATGGATGGATTGAAAAGGATGTGTGTAGCCATGTGTTCAAGGAGATGTTGAACATTTTCTGTGGTGAGTTGGGTCTTTGAACCACATTGACTGCATGGTGATTCATCCACTGTGCATGCATCCTGCTCTTTCTCACAAATGAAGCAGGCTTTTCCTGTTTTAAACATCAGAATGTTGTTGATGACTATTTAAACAGGAGTTTGTGCCAAGTCATCTATAGGGAAAGTTGTCCAACCATTTGACATTTGGAATGTCCCAAAGGTCATTCGGTGACAATGCTTGACAGATGGAAGATGCAATCATCAGAAGCACATGGCTTTCAAAGAGGTATGTTGGTTGCCCTAGCATACATAACAAAACTGCTGGATTCACAGGATGAATAAGATGACCTGGAAGGTTCTCACATGTTACTTCCATTGCCAAGGACCAGTGCCATTCATGCTGCTTGGTGGGATCATCTTCAACTGTTGCAAGAACAAGCCTAAGGATTTGAAGATTGACCTTTGCAGTAGGATCAGCAAGGAGGTGGAGACCCAGTGCCTGTAAGTTGCAGTCTGATGCAAACTGAAGCCAGTTGATCTGTCCAATTGCCAGAAAGAAGTGTTACTCACACTTAACCATCATCATGACAGGGTTTCCAATTCAGAGGCAGGACCTCCCAAGTTCACTATCAAACATTATGATTCCACTATCACCTCCATTTGCAGTGAAGCATGGCACTTCCTGGACTCATTTTAATCAGTCTGTTGATGCATGAGTGGATCAATACAGCATTTGGGTGTGTATTGCCTTCAGTTTTGTTGTTTCTTTTCCCTGGATGGTAATTTTTGCGGACAGTGAGCCATGAGGGTGTTCTTCAGCTATAGCATCATCAACATCACCCATTTCACCATATGCCTCCATTGTGTCTGCAACTGGGTCCACCTCTATTTCAATTTCATCCTCAGTGTCATCCAGATCTCATTGATTAATAATCAAAGTACTGAAAGGAGATAATATATCAGCTCCATCAATGTGACTGATATGATTCAAGGTTTTCATTGCACTGGGCACAAGTGTCATGGCCTTTTCATGACCTAAGAGCCAACACATGTGCAAGTTGATGGTTTCTATGCTGAGGTCACCCCTCCAACATTTGGGATTAAGGTGGTCTGTCCAGTCACTCACATTTGGGTGTTGTGTCATTGCAGGCAAGGTGAGTCAATGAGGACTTCTATCCCATTCCGGATGATGAGCTAGAATCACAGCAACTTCAGTCAGTCCTGATGCTTGATGTCCCAGTTGCATTACATTAGGGTTTGGAGGTCTGGTCTGGTCCAGTCTTTCACCCCTTTTGGATTTGGGCCAGGACCAGGACCAGTCTATTTTTTACTCAACTACATAAGGACCAAGACTGGACCACACAAGACCAGTCCTAAATGGTCTGGTCTCAGTCTTGGACCAGTCTCAACCAGTCATTCATACATTAATCTACTATAATTAAAGTATCCAACAAATTAAATAAGTCACCCCCCCTCACATTTGCAAGTGAGGGGGGCAGCATGAGTCAGGGGCCTTAGAGTACTCTACAAATAAAATAAAATACTTTTTGCACAAGGGGGGATGGTGACACAAGTTGGGGGTGACAGCACAAGTTGGGGGGGGGGGGGTGTCACTAGTCAGTGGCAGCCATGTCATTGGGTGGTCCATGGAGGGTGGTGACATAGCAGTGCAGGGGTCACTAACAATGTGGCAGCATGGGGTGTTGCTAGCCATGTGGCAGCCATGTGGTGCATGGAGGGTGGTGATGGCAGCAGGGAGGGGGTGTTTCAGGGGGGTCGCTAGTGCTGTGGTATTGTTCAGACTCTACCCCATGAGCAGGGGCTCATGGGGCTGGGACCAGGTAGCGCTGTGGTATTTCACACTAAGTTGTGTCCTATAAAATAAATAGTAAGTCAGTTATATAAAAAAAACAATGTAAAAAGCTTACAGGGCCCAAATGACACTGGATGTTGTTTGGGCCAGGGGAGTGGTGGTGGTAGTACAAGGGGATTAGCATCATTTCTTGATGTGGTTGTTGGCAGTGTTTTTAATTATTTGTGTGGGATCAGAAAGAGAAAAAAAAAGATGGCATCTATCAAAAAATCACTGTAGCAACACTAGCCCTATCAAATAAACATATGCAAACTCACCAGGGGTATATAAACTAGTGTTTCAAGGTCCAGTCACTAGGACCCAAAAAAAACTGAGACTGTAACTGGACCATCAGTCTCAGTTACTGTCAGTTACACAGCAGCAAGATGGCAATGTTTGTGTGGCTGGACAGGCATGCTGCAATTTATCAATGACTCGAGATGTTATCAATTAGTAGATTAGGTTATCACACTATCAATTCAGCCAAAGCGGCAAGGCTCGGCAACAGAAATTTATCAGTCAAAAGTTGTTGTTGATTTGTGTTGGCACTCGTTACTGAACAGGCCCTTACAAAATGTCTCACATGACTCAAAACATAATTTTGCAATATTTAGAAGAGCATATTCTATATGTCAAAATGGCTCCAATCAGATTTTTAAGCCTTGAAACATTCAAATTCACACCTCAAATCAAAACATTCCTACAGGGCCAATGAGCCAAGGCCTCCAGCAATCAGTCAGCACACAGTTAGCATGTTAGCCAATCAAATTGCCACCATGCACAAAGAGGGCCAACCATTCAATGACCCTCCCTGCCCTTGCTGCACTCAGGGGGTCCCCCAAACTGGGTCATCTCAGATTGGCACACTAAAGCCTCATTCATGCATTGATGACAAGCTGGGCCCCTTTGGGGCCTAGTATTGGGGGTTAGATAGACTGTGGGAACATTTACTATTTTGGGAAATTGCTATTTTTGGTTGATATGGATTGTAGTTAGAATAGTATTTTGCAAAAAGGGGTATTCTAATGAGAAGAAATTTTTGCAAAATGGTCTTCTAATTCTCAAGTAAATATGCATACAGCATTTATTCTAATTAGAAGATATTTTGCATGATCTCTGGTGGTCTCAGTTCTTGGGACTGGACCTTTTTTTTTTTTTTTTTTTTTTTTTGTTCAACAATATTTAATGTGGTGCACGGGCGCAGTCCACAGCTATCTACTACATGAGATGGCGGGTATACGACGTAAGTTGGAGGGGAGACTATGGCCCCAATACAGCACAGAGGTGCGTGAAGACCCACGTCGTGCTCAGTAGAGCACATCACATGGTCAGACTACAGGCTGAGGGCGCTCAGGCACCTCCCTGAACCAGCTCGCCAGCACTCCCAACAGCACATACTAACCCACTCCTGCCCCTTACCCTCATGGACCCCTGCACGGCCCCTAGTAGTCGTGCACGCCCACCAATGCACCAGCCAGGAATGAGGATTACAGGCCTCCCCACAGGTCGACCAACCCACCAGCCATAAGGCCCGGTGGGGTCCAGAGCCCCTCAGTTGCCCCAGTACAGCCCCACCCCACTTAGCCGCCCCACATATGGGATGGTACCCATGTTGGGATTGTGTATACAAGAGTATACAGGCAAGCCAAGGCAGTTAACATGCCTAGGGCACAGTTAACACATGCTACAGGATTAAACATCCTGCAGCATGTCTATCATAGGCTATCAGAGACAGAGCCTTAGATAGAGTGTCTATGACACACCCTGCAGGAAGTCTAGGACTTACCAAGCCATAATATCATATGTCACTATTATTGACACTATTATAGGGGATATGACATAGTTATTCCATTATTAACTGGTACAGAGGTCTATTACAGAATACCTCCTTTATATATTATAGGAGTGCATTACACTACACCTCCTAACTGTGTAGTATAAATATTGCACATCTTGTAGGAGATGATAATAACATTCCTCCCTGTGGCAGACTCCCTCATACACTTACCTTTGACTTAAAACTCAATACCTCAAAAACCTCGTCCTCATCTTGTGCTCAACTTCCTGATCCCAATAATCCCTTTGGGGGGTGGATGGTGAGGTGAGATCCTATCCGTGAACAGGTCCACCAGATGGTTTCCAGGTTGGCTCTTGGGGCCAAAGGCCTTGAAGGGCTCCCCAGAGAGGGAAGAGATGGTGACCACGTCCACCACAGGGGACACAATCTTCTGTTTGGTGGCAGGTGGGAGGGCCTGAAGCCCCAGCGGGTGCCAGGGTTCATCCCCCACAAGGTCCCCTTCCAAGATGGCTTGGACAGGGTGTGTGCACGTCAAAGTAGCCATCTACAGACAGCTCTTGTTGGCCAGACAACGCAAGACCTGCGGCATGGGCAGCAGGGCAGCGAGGCACTCCATAGCCCCAACAGGGGTCATACAGAAGCATCCTGTTATCCAGCGGGCAGTGGTGTGCTGCATCTGGGATAGGGCCTTGACAATGCCTTTGGTACGGGTACCTCGGCAGAACCACAATCTCAACCCATACATCGCCACTGGGATGATGCAGGATTGGTAAAGGAGGTGTTTATTTGCCGGGGAGAGTCCCCTGGACGAGTTGCCAAGCATGCACATGGCACTCACAGTGGTGAACACCTTCGTGGTGTAGAACCGGATGTGCTCCTTGAATGAGAGCTTCCAGTCAAAGAAGAAGCCCAAGTACCGCCAGATCGGCTTGGCCTTCAGGGGGGTGGTCCTGGTGAACGGGACAACACCGAGGTTGATGGGCAGATTAGGGGCCACCCATGCTCTAGAGAAGTGAAAGACCTCGGACTTGGCATGTTCTAACACCAGGCCCAGGGCTGTAAAGAGATGGAAGACCTTATTATAGGCCTCCACAAGTTTCGGGAGGTTGTCCTCCACCTGTTTAGACTGCGCCATGAGGGTACCATCATTGACATAGGATATAAGATCTGCCAGCGGCCAGGGGGCGCATACAAAGAAGATCCACATCACAGGCACAATGTAAAGCACCAAGCATACCGGGGACAGAGCTGAACCCTGTCCCACCCCGACATCGGCGGAGAACCTGCCAGAACTGTCGGTGTTCCACTTGTAGGTCGTGAAGCGGCCTACTAGGTATGAGCAAAAGAAGTTCACCACACACAGCGGGAACCCCGATCTCTGGATGATCGCCAGGAGAACCTGGTGGTTCAGCGACAGGAAGAATTGAGCAATGTCAAAAGTGACAACACTCGTCTGAAGCCCCTTCACCCATCCAGCCCGGATGATGTGTGTGAGGTACACCCCAGTGTCCTCAGTGGAACACTGGGCAACACCCCCAAACTGGTTGGGGTGAAAAATGTCATGTGCGACACTGTCAAACTGAAGCCGTCTGGAGAGCATCTTCTCAACAAGTTTCCCTAAAGTGTTCAGCAGCACTATGGGCCTGAATGACTTGGGGGTGGAGTAGTTAGGTTTCCCTGGTTTCGGTATGATCACTGAAGTGGATTCCTTAAAGTGGGTGGGCCAGTGGCCCAGTGTGACACATGCCTTGGCAATGCAGACCAGAAGGCAAGCAATGTCAACGTTGCCTGCCCAGCGCTTGAGGAAGGACCATGTAACATGGTCTGGCCCTGGAGCAGAGCATGACGAGCATGGCCTGAGAGCCTCCTGCAGTTCCAGCAGAGAGAAGGGGATCCACTCCTGGGGGGGGAGGGATTCGTAATCGTCAAGCACCAAAAGGTCTACTGGGCAGTTGTTGGCCATGTTGTAGGTGCCATCCAGTGCAGTCCAAAGTGACTCCAGCATATTGCAAGGGACACCCCCATAAGAGATGGCCTCACACAATGGGAGGTTGCGTTGTTTGACCTAGGGCATGAGGTCCTAGGGTCGCTGGTTAGTGGTGGATACTTTTTCGATGCATGCATCAAAGAAGGCTCGTTTGGCAGCTTTAACCACCTGCTTAAACATGCTCCAGTCCTCGGGATCCTGGGATTCCCGGTACTCCTCGAGGGCTGTGTGGCATTCATCTGACCACCACTCCTTGGAGTGGCTGCAGATGTCTTTAGACCAGGCGTGGGTTTGCCACGCTGTTGCGAAAGCCTCCAAGATGGCTTGCACCACCTCATCAACCTCTGCCGGTGTGTGTCCTGTCCAATTGGACAAGGCCAAGAGCTGGGCAGAAAAATCCTCAAGGTAGGCCGTTTCCTTGTCTGAGTCAGGGGCAATCCCCTTCATCCGCAGTGGCATGCGGTAGAAGGAGGTCCGGAGATTGACCAGGAGGGGAGCATGATCTGAGGACCCACGATGCTCTGGGAAGATGGTGTGCTCAGTGACGGCTTCATCCACTGAGTTAATGAAAAGCAAGTCAATGACCATAGGGTTGAGCTCGCTGTTGTAGGGGTAATGAGTAGGCTTGGCCTCGTCCAGACAACAAAGCAACAACCCGAGGCGGGTGGTGGCTGCCAGAAGGCGGTCAGCGTGCATATTGGCCTCAGGTCCCCAGGGGTCCCAGAGCCTGTGGTGACAGTTGAAGTCCCCACCTATGAGGTGGAAGTGATGTGGCCAGGTCTCCGCCCCCTCTGAGAGGAGGTGGATTCCGGTGTGGTTCCTGTCCAAGTAGATGTTGGCTAAGAAGATGAGATCTTTGCCTGCACCCGGGGTGAAGACGATGATGTCATGATGATCAATGAGATCCTGGCGGTAACTGGTTCTCAGGGCCTGTAGCCGCTTGTCAAAGTAGATGGCGACATGTGGAAACTCCCTGCGATTGTTCCTCAGGAATGGAGCGGCATTGTTAGGTGCTGGGGCAGTGTCTGTCCTGGCCTGTTGGACCATGCAGCCCCAGTTGGGGTGCATGCAGAGGGAAACACTGGGGTTAGCCTGGGCTTTGCAAATAGGGCAAACATACAGTCCAAACTGGACCACGCACTTGGAGAGGGACTTGGCCTGGGCACCGCTGACAGAGTCAGAGACATTCATATAAACAGTAGCAGTGTCGGACTGCTTCGAGTTGTGGACGATCTGAAGGTGAGCGTTAAGCACTACCAAGTCCTTAAGGCCGGACTTGGCGATGAATCCGAGTACCAACTCCACAGTAGTGGGGCAGTGGTCCTGGAAGTACAGAATGTTGATGATCTTCATGTACAACATCGAGGATGGGAGCTCCGCAGAGACGCGGAAATCCCCAACAAAATGCTGCAGCAATCACCTGACGGATAATGCGGAGGTCCTCCATGGAGGCCACAGTGTCAGTGGCAATGGAGTATCCTCCATATGCCAGTGAGACCAACTCTGCCCAGAGGGCGGAGCGGTGGAGGGACAAGGTGAGACGAACCCTCTCCAGGATCTCATGGCCTTTGATCAGAACGACCGGCGGGGGGGGGCATGCCACCCTCCCTGGGGATCACGTGGACGATCACTATGATCTGTCGGTGGGATGGGCCATGGACTGTGGCTGAGGCTCTAGGCTTCAGCACAGTGGGTTTGGCCTGCTGGTGCATAGCAGCCAGCCTGGTGGTAGGGAGTTCAGGGAATGCCTTGGCCATGCGGACCAGGCCGTCCACCAAGGAGGTAGGGACATGGCTGCCCTTGAAACGGGCTGCCTGAGCAAATGTGGGAGCCTGGGCAGGGCCAGGTCTAGCCAAGGGGCCCTCTGCTGTGGGATGGCAGGGAGCAGACGCCCGCCCTTGGGGCGGGAAGCATGGGGGAGGTGATTAGCCAACCCACCTCAGCGCGGTGGAGGGGGGGCTGGGCGTACCGGCACCATGAGGGGCATGGGGATGTCCTGGTTGGGGGCAGGGGTCATCTCTTGGTCAAACAAGTCAACGAATGTGTCAAAAGTCATAGACCTGATGGGGTCCATGACCGGGGCCATGGGGACTCCAAAGTTGTCCGCTGCCTGAAGGAGACTGGTCAACGCGGAGATGAAGTCTGGGAGGCTGCCCTGTAGCAGCTCCTCCAAAGCACCCCAAGAGGCGAGGGAGCCAAGGGTGTTGGCTCCCTGGATGATCGACTCAACCATGACCCTCACTTTGAGCTCGGTCACTGGTTCAACATCATACATGTCCCTGTCCTCTTCATCAGATGAGGGGGTGGTACTTGGAGGACCACCTGTGACAACGGTCAAGGCATGAGAGGCAGCCTGTGGCACACTGGACATGCGTGGCACATGGGGGGTGTCCTGGCTGTGGCTATATGGCGACGGCGAGGGAGACGATCAAGGCATGCGGATGGGGCTGGCCTGCGAGGGGACTGGAGGCCTTGTGGTGGGCCTAGTGGCCACCGGAGAGGCAAGAGAGGAGGGGGGAGCTCTGCTGGGAGCGGGGGGCTCAACACGTGGGTTGCCCCGGATCGCGCCACCCAATCCTCATGTGGGTTGGGAAGGCGTTGACATGCACTGCTAGCAGTGTGGAGAGAACCAGATCGGAGAGATTGTAGACGAGCAGAAGGCCACAGAGTGGATGGAATGATGAGTAGCTGTAGAGGTGTGGCTGTGCACGTTGTGGTAACAGATCAAGAAGCAATGTGGGACTGGACCTTTAAGCACTAAGCATAGTGTTCATTGTGAGATGAACCAAGGCTTCACCACACTTAGATTCCCCATATGAGGCAATGCAGACCATATTGTTGATGAGGTTTGCTTGTTGAGCACCAGTTTTATTGGGACAGAGTATACAAGAGTATGCAGGCAAGCCAAGTCAGTTAGCATGGCTAGAGAATAATGCCTGAATATGCTAAGTCATATTAACACATGCAAGGGCAATTAGGGGAATGCACAGTTAACACATGCTGCAGAATTAAACACCCTGCAGCATGTCTATGATAGGCTAGGCAAGACAGAAGCTTGGATGGAGTGTCTATGACACACCCTGCAAGAAGTCTGAAACTTACCAAGCCATGATTTCACATGAGGTACCACGACACCACAATTATAGGGGACATGACATAGTTACTGGAACATAAACTAGTACAGGAGTCATTGACTTCATACCTCCTAACAGTGTGGTATAAATATTGCACACTTTGTAGGAGATGAATATAACATTCCTCCCTGTTGCAGACTTGCACTCTCACTTGTCTTTGAGATAACAACCTTGTCCTCAAGTCCTGTCTCCCAATAAGTTTCCTTCTTGCAAGTACTGGATATCATGATGGGACATGTGCTGTATTCCTGTGAATTTTCTGAGAGTACACCTACAGCAGCCACTGTCACTTAGTTGAGACCAAGATATAGGAGAACTGCCATCAGTTCAGATTGTCAATTTTGAATGAAAATGATGTGCCTTGCTCACCATGTGAACTTGGCTATCCTGAAGGGCATTGCACAGTGCTTTGAAACAAGATATTATGTTGGCTTCAATCTCAGCAACTGTTGGAATGGAGGGTGACACAATGAGAGGTTGAATGACCATAATGTGGTGGATGGTTGTGACACTTGGGAGTGACAGGGATTGATGGGCAAACTGGGCCACATGTGCACCGCCAAGCCATAACATAACAATTGAATGCATGATGTCCTCCTTGGTGTATCCCTTGAGCTTGTATAACTTGTTGGAGTGTGCTCATACTGCTGAATGAGTGCTCATATGCCTGCATGATGCACTAAGCCAGCTTGAACTAGCAATGCAACATGGTCCACTCTCCCACTTGCAACTGCCAGAATCTACTGCTTGTGATCCTCAAGTGCTGTGACCTTCCCCACCAATTTCTGGCTGTTGTTGAGCTTCATCATTCACAATTTCTGAACCTGCTCATTCTTTCTTCGGACTGCAGTGATAAGCCCCCCAATTCCATGATAATGAAGAGGTGTGTTTCCTTGTACACTGTGCTTTATCTGGTGCATGATACCATCATAGAGTGACATGGACTTCAGTGCCTCACATGCAACACAAACCCACCCATCCTTTACTAGCTGTTTTGTGCATGTTTTTGCTTGGAGGAAGAATTTGTCATTAATGGAATGGTAGTTCCAAGGAATGGCATGGTGATTGTGGAGGCTGAAAGGATAGGATGTGTGTTGGCTCTTTCCTGGTGGAAACAAAACCAGATTCCCCCCACACACTGCCATCTTTGATCCAACAGAATCTAGTGACATATCAGGCATGTGCTTGCTTGCTAGCTCATCAATTTGGTCCACATTTATCACTTTGGGCATTAGGTGGCTCAGGTATCTGCAGGCATCTCATGAGTTTAACTAAATTTTTGGGAATCAAGGTCTCACACATGCAGTTTCTAGCTCTTCCAGAAACACTGTCAGGAGTATGAAATTCATAAGACATTTTAAACTATTAATTTCATTTGTTTGGATGAGATGGCACTTTTATGTACACAAGGTCAAGGGTAGGTGTAAGGTCCTTACAATCAAACGCATTGCTAAGGGAAGGGATATACACATGGGAGACACACTGCATGGTTGGACACAAGGTAGACACATGTAGCTGCACACCACACACTGTAGGCATGGTACTTGTTAGGACAACACTAAACACTGGGTCTAGCGCTGGCTCTCACAGTCAAACCCAAACAAAAAGGGGGATCTCATAGTCTCTAGGCGTAATATTAACCATTTATATACTACAATACAGGAGCTAACAATGAGGTAACTGCATGTGTTACATGAGGCATCTGATCCATGCTTGAATCATGAGGCGTGCGTGATGTTCAGACGCCATGTGTTTACCGTGTGTCTGCTAACTCTATAATAACCACAACAAGTATAAATAAAAGGAAATGCGTAACTAAATAGCGTTAAATGTCCTTAGGAAATTGTACTCTTGACATCACCCCCTCTTTAGGGCTCGGATTCCAGATGAGACACAAGGCCCTCCGGAGTCTCTGTGAAGTTTTCGTACGGACGGAATTGAAAGTGCGCCAATGATCTTAGTCGACGCGGGGCGGCGGGGTGCGTTCGATGGAATACTGCGATAGCCTCCGTTGCGTGTTCCAGGTTTGCAGTGGGCTCCCAGGTGTTGTTTTCCTCGGTATACCCTTGCCATTTCACCAAGTACTGCAGCTGGTTGTGGCGCAGCCTCAAATCCAGTACCTCTTCCACGTGGTACTCCAGCTCTCCTTCTATCTCTACGGGTGGCAGTGCTTCGGCTCGCTGTTCCAGGATCGTTGATGCCGTGTAAGGCCTGACCCTGGACACATTGATCACCGGGTGGATCTTGATCGATGTTGGTAATTTGAGTTTCACGGCGTTCTGGGATATGATCTCCGTGATGGGATAGGGGCCCAAGCACTTTTCTGCCAATTTGCGCAAGGGGCCATTCAACTGCAAGTCCTCAGACTCCAGCCACACCTTGTCACCTACTTTGTACGTCGGAGCTTCTCCCCGTATCTGATCCGCGTACCTCTTCATCTCGCGCTTTTGTTAGCGCGGCGTGCGCCTCCTCGTGCACTCTCTTCATTCGCTCTGCGAAGTCATCCGCTGCTTCGACTTTCCCTTCCCTTCTCGGTTCGAAACCCATCCTGGGTTGTAGCCATAATTAGCATAAAACGGCGATACTTGGATTGCCGAGTGGATGCGGTTGTTGTAGGCAAACTCGCCCAACGCGATCCATTCCGGCCAATCGTCCTGCCGATGATTAACAAAGAGCCTCAGGTACTGCTCAACATCCTGGTTGACTCGTTCGGTCTGTCCGTCAGTCTGCAGGTGATACGCCGTAGACGTTTTTGTCTGTATTTTCAATAATTTATTTAACTCGCGCATTAGCGCAGCTGCGAATTGAGGACCCCGATCAGATATGATTGAATCTGGGAGTCCATGGTACCGCCACACGTTATCGCGATATAACTTAGCCAGGCCAAGCGCGCTGGTTTCCTCCGTTGTGGGGATTGCGTGCAGTTGCTTCTTTGCTCGATCGACTACCACTAAGAGCGCGTCGTATCCTTGCGCCTCTGGCAGCCCTGTGATGAAGTCCGCGGATATTGCTTTCCACGGCTCCATAGGGGAGTCAATCGGTCTCAGCTTGCCCGCTGGAGGTTTGGGCACATTCTTGTACCACTGGCATTTGTCGCAGCCATCTACATAATCGAACATGAACTTGGTCATGTTCGGCCACCAATAATTACGGGCCACCAGTTCCAAGGTCTTCCACCGCCCTGGATGCCCTGCAATTGCCGAGTCGTGGTGTAACTTCACGATCTCGCGTCTCAGCTGTACCTCTCTTGGTACATACACCTTTCCTCTGAACAACACCAGCCCCTGCTCTTCGCTCCATTCCTCTGTCCTCAGCCGTTTCGTCGGCGATCTCTTCAACTCTTCCACTGCCTTCACTACCAACTCATCCCACTCCTTTGCCTTCCGCACTCTGCTCAACAACTTCTCCTCGGAGCCTTCGATCAACAGGTGACCGTGCTGCGTTGCCTTGATTGCAAAGAATTCCGGTTTAAGCAGTGTCACGTCTTCATTGTCATGCTCCCCGTCTCTCTTGAAGTCTGGTCTCCTGGACAGGGCGTCGGCCTTTCCCATTGCCGTGCCAGGTTTGTTGACCAGCTCAAAATCAAATCTTGATAAATAAAGCGCCCACCGCGCTTGTCTCCAGTTCAACTTCTTTGACGTCATGAAGTATCGGAGATTGGAATGATCTGTCCAAATCTCGATCTTATGCGTCGCACCTTCTAGATGGTGCCGCCATACTTCCAGCGCCCTGATGATGCCAAGCATCTCCCGATCATGCATGTCGTAATTTCGTTCAACGTCATTCAATGACTTGGAGATGAAGGCGCACGGCCTCCACTTTCCGTCCTCCGTCTTCATCGACAACACCACCCCTGTCGCCACTCCAGAAGCGTCCGCTTCGACTCTCAAGGGCTTGGAAGGATCCGCGGTAGCGAGGATCGCATTCCGTGTGAAGAGCACCTTGAGTCCGTCAAACGACTCCTGTTCTGCCGTCCCCCATTCCCACTTCTGATCTTTCCTCAATAATTTATTCATGGGCGCCGCTACCTTGGCAAAGCCTTCAGCGAAGCATCAGTAGAAGTTCGCGAGGCCTAGAAAGCGTTGAATGTCTTTTACTGATCTCGGAACCGGCCACTCTTCTATCGCCTTCGTTTTTTCTCTATCCATTTTGATTCCCGAAGGGGTAATATGTAGCCCCAGAAATTCGACTTCATTGACCTCGAATTCGCATTTCTCCGGTTTCACAAATAGGTCATTTTCTTCTAATCTTTTTAGCACCTCTTCTACGATTTCGTTATGTCCCTTTTTGTCCTTTGTAAATATTAAGATGTCGTCTATATATACTACTACTGACCCCTGGTCGATGAGATCCTTCAGCACACCGTTCATCATGGTCTGGAATGTGGCTGGGCTGTTGCAAAGTCCGAAATACATAACCAACGGCTCAAACGCGCCCCTGTGGGTCGTGAACGCTGCTTTCCATTCATCGCCTTCTTTTACTCTAACGTTATTATATCCCCATCTCAAGTCCAACTTTGTAAATACTCGTGCACTACCTACTCTGTCTATTAAGTCACCAATAAGTGGCAATGGATAATTGTTTCGTATTGTCCATGCGTTTAAATATCTGAAGTCCTGTACCATCCTCTTTTTTTTGTCTTTCTTTGGGATGAAGAACACAGCCGATGTTTGCGGCAACTTGCTTTCTCTGATGTATCCCTTTTCTAGCTGGTCGTTCAAGAAGTCGTCGACTTTGCCTTGTTCTTGCGGTGAGAGCCTAATGTTTTTGGCTTTCTTGGGCTCGTAACTGGGTTTCATTTCAATGGCATGATCCCACGGCTTCTGCTTTGGCATTTGTTCCGACACTTTTTTCGAGAACACCTTCATCCACCTCCGGAACCTACGCGGAATCTTCGCCTCGATCTCCGACTCCGTCATTCAGATCTCGAGCTCCTCATCGTGCACCGGATTCGCATTCTCTTCCTGGATAATCTCTTCCAGGATTCCATCTCCGTCTGCCATCGTTCCTCCTGCCTGAATGAATGTGTCTTCATCCTCTACTTCCTCGATCGTAGGACGAAACTTCTGTCGCTCGGCCAACTTCCTCCTGGCCCTATCCTTCTTCGCTGCTCTGATAAATACATTGCACTCCTGAGGGCAGCGCGTCATTCTAACCTCACCGGTGTCCCAGTTGATGTCCGGGTTGTGCTTGCGCAACCACGGGTGTCCCAAGATCACCGTCGTCTTTCCCAGGTCGCACACCTCGAAGACTGCCTTTTCTTTGTGGCCCCTGAATGATACCATCAGGACAATCTCTTCAGTGATCGAGCCGCCCTGATTCAAGGTCCCATCAATGTTGTAAACTCTGATTGGTTGATCCAGAGTTCAGGTCTTAAGTCCACTTCGGTGTACAAATTCTTGATCTACAAAAAGTCCGGTAGCCCCGCTATCTAATAATGCCCTGACCGTGCAGGCGTCATGTGTATCTAAGGTAGTAATCGTAATGGGTATCATAATTTCATTTTTTACTTTACTTGATCTGATAAAGTGCTTAACCCCCTCTTTAGGCTTGTCGGTAACAATGTCTAATTTAGTGACTACGGGTGCATGGGGAATTAAGCATAGCTCCGGGCTACCGAGCCGACTTGTGTCAGGCCCCCCACTGTTGTGGCTAACTACTGTATCGCTATCTAAGCTTACTACTGTAGCAGTGTCCGTTTCCGTATCCGAGTCCATATTGTCTACCGTTAGTCTGTTGTACTTATTCTGGGAAGCGAGCAAGGGGGGTCTCACTGGCCTCCGGCGGGAAAATCCTTTTTGGCCTTTGCATCGGCCTCCTCAGCTAACTTCGCGGTCCAATACCCACGCAAGTCCTCGTAATTCATCGCCCTGATGTCCAGGCGCGATCTACAATCCCGGGCCATGTGTCCCGGCTTCCTGCACTTGTAACAAATCAGTGGAGGGCACTTCGCGCTCCTGTCCACGTCCATCGCGTTTGGGTCGCATGCTCGAGGGGGGTTTGCGTGCCCCTGAGCCTGCTGGCCCCACTGTTGCCTCGCGGGTGGTTGTTTGCCTGCCCGCTGGGGCGCGGGCGCTGTTTGCCCCGCCGCTGCTGTTGGTGCTGCTGATGCGGCCTTCTGTCCGAAGCATCCCGCAAACAGCCTCTGTTCGGTCCTGGCTTGTCGCCATTGTCGATCCATCTGCATCGCTTGTGCGTACCACTCGTCGATGGTGGTCGGGGGATGGTCGAGATTGTTGAGCCGCTCTCGCAACGGCGCCTTCAAAGACCGCTTGAACTCGTAGATCAACGGTGTGTCCGAGTAGCCGGACTCGTGTGCCGCGATCTTGAAGTTTTGGACATGTTCGTCCGCGGTGTCATCTCCCTGAACCATCGTGGTTAGTTGGAAGACCTTGGTGTCCCTAACGTTGGGATTGCCGAAAGATGATCGCAGAGCCGTCATCAACTCCTCTGCATTCACAAAGGGCGGGGCTCCGCGCATCATTTGTTTCACAGCCACCTCGCGCCACTTCGCCGCTGTGCCTCCTTGGAGGTACGACAAGATCCAAATGATCTTGGCATCCTCAGACCGGAACTCGTCAGGTCGACTGTGCGTGTACATGTACACGGCCGTCTTGAAGCTGTCAAGCTCGTCGGACTTGCCAGAGAAGGGGAGGGGGGTGGCGACCTTGGGCGTGCGGAAGGACTTTCCGCCGGCCACTGTAGACTCTGCGCGCATTGCCTCATCGGCGTGCTCTTTCTCGCGTTTCTGTTCCATAAGGATTTCAAGCAGCTGGTCACGCTCAGCGCGTGCCTGTGCAAGGAGTTCCTCTAAGGATTGGATGGGGGGCGGTTCGATGGGTGCTGGCACATCGACGTTTTCAATGTTGGCCATGGGAAAGGGTGGAGGGATGAGGAAGAGTGGTGTTGGGGGAGTAGAGAGAAGTCGGGGGCGTGGAGAATGTTCGGTCCAATCGCTGATGGCGGGTGAGGCAGAGCGATGGGCGAGAGGAAATGCAATAGTTCCCTGGAGCGGGCGCGCGACCCTGCTGTGCTCCTTGGGATCGAAAACTGGGAGACGTCGCTTTTGGGGCAACGTGAAGAGAGAGATAAGGGTGAGGACTCTTGCGTGACGTCGAGCCGCGGTCAATCACACAACGCGCGTGCTCTCAGAACAATCGGGTGGCGTCCCACGAAAGTCTGTGTCGAGTGGTCCTCGGTCCGGTTGAGGGTTCGTTCAATGGGATCAACCCGGGTGAACGGTCGAGCTACGAGTGTTCAACGGCGTCAACGCCAGAAGAACAGGGAATTGGGGTTGGGGAAGAATGGCGCTCGAAGCGAGCGGGGTGAGTGTAAAATGTGGAGTGGGGGCGAGCGTACCGTTGTCTCCACCTTACTTTCAGGACGATTGTCTGTCCGAAGTAAGTGCAGATGAATGTGTACAGGTACACACGGCCTTGAGGGGAGCGGAAGTGCGAACGGTGAAAAGTGGAAGGCGTCTTGTCTTGACGATGGCAGCGTAGTGATACGCGCGTCGTTTCAGGTGAGGCCCGGGTAAAAGTGATGAGAGTGTGTAAGATGTGAGAGGGAGCGCAGAGAGAGGGAATTGAGTTCTTCTGTTAGGACAACACTAAACACTGGGTCTAGCACTGGCTCTCACAGTCAAACCCAAACAAAAAGGGGGATCTCGTAGTCTAAAGGCAGCCGCACGTTTAGTGGGTAAGCCTAAGAGAACTCGATTAGAGTCTCTAGGCGTAATATTAACCATTTATATACTACAATACAGGAGCTAACAATGAGGTAACCGCATGTGTTACATGAGGCATCTGATCCATGCTTGAATCATGAGGCGTGCGTGATGTTCGGACGCCATGTGTTTACCGTGTGTCTGCTAACTCTATAATAACCACAACAAGTATAAATAAAAGGAAATGTGTAACTAAATAGCGTTAAATGTCCTTAGGAAATCGTACTCTTGACAGTACTGTGCCTGTTGATGACTTATGGCTAAGGCATGGCTACCTCATGTATAGTAGTATATAAACCGTATTCACACTCAGCATGGTGGGCCCTCAATGCACAGTGAATATCAAGGTTTCAATACTGACTCAGATGTCAGCCCTGCAGCCTGGATGCTGAAGTGTGCTCCCTGTTGTAAATTCACCCATTGTCCTGCAGGGCACATTTGATCAACTCTTGTACCTGACCAGATGTTTACCTTTTTTTCTTTGGCATTTCTGAACAGTCATGTCAGTGTGTAAATTTGGTAAAAAAATTCTCATTATATATTAACTGTCTACAATGGCTTCCTATGATGCTCAAGTGCTTCTGGAGAGTAATTGTCTGTCAGATGGCAGTGGGCCACCGCCTGAGTACCCAAGTTGGAACTTTTTTTCTGGCCACTGGCCAGACCCCCCCCCCCACCTACCCCAGGTTCAGGATCCCTGTTCCACCACCCCCTTGTGGACAATACAACACAATCACTTTTGAAGACTCACCTCCCACTTCTGGGACAGTGGCAGCACCCCATCCTCCTGTGGTGCTGTACCATGCAGAAGGCAATGCAGTTATGCCTGGATCCAACAGTTTCAAGGAAGAAGTAGACCTTTGAAAGAGGATGTTATTTGAAGGGTGACCATTGCTGGCATGTCTTTTCTGTCGAGGACGAAAAATTGCATGTAGTCCAGCAGAAACGATGGGAGCTGCAGGTATGAACTCTGTGTTTCCTCTTTGATTATGTTGACCATTCCCACCAGTCAATGCATTCGCCGCTCAGTCACATGTGTGCACCCAAAGTATTCAAAGCATTGTCATTGCACACAGAGAAAATGCGCAGACTGAATTCGTACTTGGGTGGTCCCACACAGCAAATTTGATGTTGGTGACTATGAAATTCAACAGGATGTTAGTACGACGCTGCTCACTCATGTGTACAAGCATACTGGCAATTCGTGTTCATGGCTTGGAAATACAAATGCGATGTGTGTTGTTGTAAGTGCCATCCGGAGTACATATGAATGATAGCCGAGACAATTAAAATTGTTAAGTTAAAAAACGTGGGCAAGTGTGTGACATGGGATGTGAAAGGGTGCAGAGTGGAGAATTCATGTCGACATCCGGACGGTGTATTTCAGGGCAAAGTGTGAGGAGAAAATGTAGCAAAGAGAACCCTACGGCCGTCTCGCCCAACGGGAATAGTGACCGACGTCTCGTGCGGCGCCCGGAGTTGCAGATCTTCGTAAATCGGCTGTCACCTCTGAGGTGGTCTTGTATAGCTCTTTCCAACCATAGGAAGCCTGGAGCAGTGAATCCCAAATGCCCACCTGTTGTTGCTCGATCGGTCCTAGGATATCAGGAGAAATACCAGCGCACCAAATCTCGTAGATGACAGCGGGATACTCCTTCGTTGGACCGTGGCGGACAACATTGAGAAAAGATGTCCTTGCTGCTAGCGCAAAAACAATCTTGATCAAGGGAACAGCAGGGGCGCCCACCTCGAGAATCTCTAGGTCGTAAGGGCCCATCGCATCGAAAAGTTTCTGCTGGGGCTTCGTAGAATAGCTTGAATTATTCTTGATTTGGTGCAGAATGAGTCCCGCATTGTCCCTGGCCAATTTCGTACCATCCCTCAGAAAGACATTGATAGCGTCAACCCCTGTTTGGTTGTTTGCACATAGGACTGCCGCTCCTCGGCCTTGGAGCAATAAAAGCGAGGTTATATCAATGGCTTTGTACTCGTGAACCTTCACGAAATGGCTGAAATGAAGCTGAGCGTTTGGGAAATCCTTCTGGAGCATGCCTAGTGCACAAATTGAGTTTGCATCCACCAACCGTGAAGGAACGGTCTGCTTTCGAAAGGTCTCGCCATATAAGAAATCAGTCAAGCCGAACCAGCGCTTTCCTTTGGTCGGCCGGCCAAATTTATCGGCGGCACCGACAGTTGTATCTCGGGCAAGAATCAACAGCAAGAGTGCCAGAAACTCGCCACGGTCGCCTTTCGATATCGAGAAACCTTCCATCACCGACTTCAACGCCTTTGGTGCGTTGAACGACCCTCTCTGCATGACGAAATAGGCAGCCTCTGAGAGAATCGGCTCAGACGAAGACGTCGTTGTCATGGTCTCAAAAGCAGCATCAATTTTGAGGCAAACTCGCATGTGCCCTTCCACCTGCTTCCTCTCCTTCTCTTGAGAGATATAGTTGGTCGAATTGAATTCAATGGGAAGCCGTTGTGATAGACATGCCAACGCTTGATCATTGGAGAGTTCCTCGGTGGTATAGTCCGCGTTGAGGAGTTTCGCGACCGCAAACTGAATGATCTCTCGCTTGACGGAGTCCGAGCCTTCCAGATACCTGGCTCCGAATCTATCATAACCTCATAAATAACAACAGGAATGGCAGACAAGAGGGATGCGTACAACGGGCGACCCTGGCTACAGGTCTGAGAATCTTCAGTCAACCGCTCCAGATTCCACGAGCCGTCTGCGGCTATGATACGGGCAAGGGGGTCAAAGCCAAGATCTGTGTAAGGTTGAATGACGACCAGTGTGCCCTCGACCACTCTTTTCGAAAGGTCTTCCTCGATAGCAGATGTGAACTGAGAAATCTTGCCAGTTGTTGATAAGAAGAGTGAGAACAAAGGGAGGCTATGTAACCGCCGGAGTGCGTGGCGAAGCTCATTGAATACGGACCATTCTTCGCCGGCGGCCTGATGTCGCTGGGTTGTTGTATGCGCCTCATCAAATGCGAGAACAAGTGGAAGTTGTGGAGCGCTGTTGTGAGGCTCCGCCTTCTGTTTTACTTGGGCTCTAGCTCCGATAGGACTGGGCGACGGAGACTCGTCACGCGACGACTGGAAGAATAGAACGAGTTCTTGAAACGCAATATAGGGGGGGAAGTCCTGACTTCGTGTAGGTGTAGAGTCCAGTGGATTATCGGATATTGTTCGCTCGGAGGACACTTGGAGCCTTGCAGGCTTGCCCTGTGCATAGTCAAACATCTTAGCCAGGTATTGCAACGTCCTCGAATGTTACGTACCCGTTCTGTTTCTAGCCGTTTCGCCTTTTCAATAACTTGTTTGTAGAAATCTTCCCGAAATTTGTTGTGCCTCGTCATCTTCTGACCCTCAGTCATATATGACCTGAATTCTCTTGCGAATCCGATGTGATCGAGTGAGCTGTCGAGAGCGCGAAGCGTATCGGTTGTATGCTTGAATAACGCCTCAAGAAAAGCGCTAGCACGATCATAGGCGACATCTTTTGAACCAGCGGTGGTTAGATAATCTCGAACGATGTGGTCTGCAGGAGGGTATCCTAAAAGAATGATTAACGCGTGGTCAAGTATCCCGAGCAGAGATCACACGCACCAGTAGATGTTGCTTCCCGAAGATTTAAGGGTATGACGAAGTGATCCTTGGCAAGTTCATCCACGGTTCTTGACTTTCCCATGCCCGAAGATTGGACGATAGCAGCGTAATGAGCATACACTTTGTAGTCCGTAGGATTGTAGTGGGTCTCAATGTGCTCCCATAGGCCTCTTGCGGCGTTGCCCTGGAATGGATATTCCCAAGATCTCTCGGTGGCTGGAGGGCAAATTGAACCAAAGTAGATGTCATATTTTGGTTCTTAATCAACGTACCTGCTGCTTGGTCGTCACGAAGACGAGCATAAGCTCTTGCCCCGCCGTCCTCCACAGTAGGAGTTTCGACCTGAAGTAAGGCTACACGAAGTTGAGTTAAGTTGTGGCGGAGTGGCCGATAAGAAGGGCGCAACGCACAATGATTCGCAAAGCGCTCCCACTCCCCTTTGTCGCGAGCTTCAACCCAAATGGAGGAGAGATCCAGTCGTGCCTCGCCTGATAGCAGATTGATCCGCTCCTCGCCATGCTCGGCGTCTAGCCAAGACTTGTCAAGTGCAGTTGCACGAGATGTATCCAGCACTTTGAAGGCGACTTGTTGAAGCGCCAGCGCAAGTGCGCTCGTCGGAACGTCTTCCGCATTCAATAGCGCATAATGGGGGAAGTGTCGAATCCAGTAACGAATACGTTTGTTCAAATTGTCAACTTCTTCGTCTGTTAGCCCTAGCCGAGACTTTTTGTCGAATTCAGAACTGAGAGGAGAGCTGGCAGCACGTTTGCCAGCGCTTTGTAACATCGGATAGATCTTGATCGGCAAGGCGATTGCATAGATCAAGGGATGTCGTCATTTCACTTTGTTTGTTGCTATATTTCGATGGTTGAGTTTTCTTCATACCCTCAAGTCTGTTGTGTAGGTTTTTCTTATTCGATTTATTTGCACTCTTGATTTTATTTCTTCCTGCCTAGGCCCGTTTTCTTGCTCCGACGGCTCAGAGCGTCCCAGAACCCTCCAGGTGGTGCATACGTGTAACATAGTAAGTGTTACTATATGACTTCCATGTCTGCACTCTTATCCCCATTGACGAACTGTTAGTTTATTGTGCTGGTGCAACCGCCACCACAGGATTTCTATTCCGAAGTGGATGTGAGCGTATTCATATCTGTTAGGTGATGCTTTACGTGGTACTGAGAAAGTGGGGGAAAGTGGCCAGGTACGTGCTCTCTATGCCTCTGTAATGTCTGCCGGCCCGCTTCTCTAGTCCCCCCAAGTTCCACCTCACCCTTGGAGCTTCAAAAACCAGTTCCACACAACCACTGTTCTTGCAGGATACCAGATTTACGCCATCAACCCTTCGTTCCCGAGTGCAACATTCTCACTCGCAGTCCGTGGGTGACTACTGGACTTGTGGTTTTAGACGAAGTACTCGATTCGCAAGCTAGGTACCATCAGCTGCGTGGAGGTGGAGGAAGGCGTAAGGAGAACGATGCAAGGGAACAGGTGAACAGGTGGGAAGGGGAAAGTGTTGTGCAGGATCTGTAGTGGGGAATGAGAATTCAACTCCGCGTCTCCCTCCTCTCAACTGTTGCTGACGTAGCATCAACAGTACCTCCAACTCAATGTTCTGGATCCCTGAACCAGCGCTCTAGCTTGCTGGTCATGCTTAGTGGTGTGCTGTGTGCAACCACCAGCCCTGATGACATTGAGATATGGGCAGCAGGTTTCTGGCCTACCACAACACCTAGCATTGCAGCTGTTGTCATTCCTTACCCCTCTTTCTAATAGGTGATAGTGACGAGAAATCAATATGTTTTGACACAGTTTCTAAGTACCAATGCTGGTTTTTTCTTCTATTTTGACTTCTGATGCAAGACATATGTATTCCCTGCTATAACTGCAATACAAGGACCTGATGAAGCTCAGACAGGGGTAAGTAGACTGCAGTAGATAACTGGATTCTGGACATGTTGCCAGAACCTATCCCATTTTCCCCTGTGGCTGGCCTGAAACTGAGCAAGTTTCTGCATAAGAAGTAACTTTGTTGTGGTATAGAAGCTTGCACATGTTGATCACATCCAAGGGGGTGGTGGAACAGGAATCCTGGGTTGGGGGGCATCTGGCCAGAGGCCAGAAAAAAAAGTTCAGACTTGTGTATTCAGATGGCAGGGCCATGATCAGACAGCTTAATTACTCATGAGATGGTCTGAAATGTTATAGGAAGCCATTAATACCTAATAAAAATTTGTACCAACCAACACAACTGTTGAAAATATGAAAGAAAAAAAAGCGAGTGTCAGCATGTAGATGCAGAGGTTGATGTAACACATCCTATAGAATGACTGGTGAAGCAAAAATCACTTCCTATGCTGATATCTGAAGCTCATAGTTCATGGTTAGCCCTGCAGTGAGAAATGTTACTCAACATGGGTTCGAAATATCTCATTTTGACATCACAGAATTGGAAGTCCCTCAGAGAATGAGATGCCTGAGTCATCTGAGGCCAAGTGCAATGCAACTGAGCCATTTGTCAACAAGTCTGCTGCACCTCCTGGTGCCAGTGAAAATGAAAACCCTGACATTGATGATGATCTGCCTGACCTGGAGATCTTTGAACAAACATCCAAATCCCTGGATCCTGAGCCCACACAATCTCAATGTCTGACACCTGCCCAAGCCTCTGAGGGGATGCACTTTGTACCAGACCAGTCTGTGACACTAACAACCCAGCTTAGTCCAGAGATTTTGCCATCCCCTTCCAGCACTTTGCAAGTTGAGCCTCAAGGTTGGCATGTCTGCAAGGTAAAGAGATTTGATCTTGGTGCATGTGAATGTGGCTACAAGGTATCAAATTCTGAGATTGAAAAAGGTGATGCCATCATGTGATGCAAGGTGCCTGGGTGTGAGACTATCTGGGTGAGTCATGACTCATCATGAAAAGAATCCTCTGAGCTGCTGATCAATCTGGGTCAGTATCACTGCAAGTGCATGAAATATGGTGTCATACCTAAGAATCAGCCATGTAGAAGTTGCAAAGCAAGTACCAAAACCATAAAATGTTGCCGTACTTGATCTGTAAACTGCTACATAACATCATAGGAAATATGATTTTTTGAGTTGTCTCTGCCAACATAGGAAACATGTGATAGAGCACATGATGTGAAATTACTATATATGGCAGGAGGGGGGGTCACTGCATGCTGAACCAAAAGTTGCAAGTCTATATGCAGAAGTCCTGTTCTGCCACCCCCTTGATCACATCCCAGAAGACTGTCATATCAAATTACTTCTCCTGTTTTACTTACATCACATCTTTTACTCAAGTCTGTTCTCCATCATAGATATGATTACATACTGTGTACTTAGAACTCTGCAGAACTCCACCACAGCTACACCAAGTACTAGCCTTAGGGTCTGTTCAGCAACCAAACCTGGGTTGAGGTTTGGGTTGAAGTTATGATTTATAAGCATTATGTAATAGTACTATTTTCAGAGAAACATGTCAAAAACACATTGCAACACTGTGTGAGGATGCCTTGGAATAATGAATCATCACAGCTGCTGGATGTTGTATCAATGCCATTGGTCTAGCTATCATCCTCTATGCCTTACCACACTACCAGAAGGAACCCTATCATACTTTGGCCTTGACTGGTGATGCCAGGGTCAAAGAACTCATGTATGGCCACCCTGATCATATCTGGACAGCACTTGGCATGTGTCCACATGTTCTTGTGGCCCTTGTATTGGAACTATGACTGGTCTGTGGGTTGGGAGACTCCCAATATATCACACTTGAGGAACAAGTGGCAATTTTCCTGTACATGTGCATGACAGTGTTATCAGTTCAGCATGTTGGTGAGAGATTTCAACACTCAAAGGAAACAATATCCAAGTAGGTACAGTTATTATATATGCTTTCATATATAAGCACAGATATTTCTGTAAAATCCTGGTTGCCATATCATCTCCACCTTTTTATACAAAATATGTTCATCAGCCAAGAGCTAGGGAAATAACACCTTCCTCAACCCTCAACCCTCAACAATCCCAAATTCTTTCCCTTCTTCCAAAATGCACTGGGAGGGATGGATGGCACCCACATCAACTGCTGCCCATCAGCTGCAGAATGAGATGGTTGTTGGAATCAGAAAGGTGGCCTCTCACAAAACTGCCTGGCATGCTGTTCTTTTGATTTGTGCTTTCTCTACCTGGTGAGTGGCTGGGAAGGATCAGCTGCAGATGGTGGCTTGCTTTCAGACTCTTGCATCACAGATTTGGCTATTCCTGAGGGAAAGTTTTACCTTGCTGATGCAGGGTTCGGAGCATGTGATTCACTGCTTTTTCACTATTGGGGAGTTCATTATCATCTTGCTGAGTGGGGTTGGGCAAATGTTTGGTTAGTTAAATTCTTGTAACTACTTCACTGATGACTGACCATTTCTGGTATTTATATAGTCCTACAACTCTTTAATTTGTGCCATGCACAAGCCCATACTGTGATTGAATGGATCTTTGGTATAATTGAGAAATGTTGGGATATGCTCAATCATCCTCCCCACTTTGACATGTCTGTCCAAGCACAAATCCCTCCTGCTTGTGCTGCACTTCATAATTTCGTCTTGAAGCATGACCCATGTGATGTAGGTGATTTGATTGCAGCACATGGGGAACCTGAAACAGGTGGTGGAGTTGAGGATTTTGGGACATTAGCACAAGGTTATGTTGCAAGGCAAGAGAAGCTGAGAGCTGAGGCATTACATGACAGGATTTCTCAAGAGATGTGGGGCAGTTATGAAGATTTATTGCTCAGATGCCAGGAGGAGGGAAATTTTGACAATGAACAGATGGATACTAATTAAATGTGGTAGAAGGCTATGATATAAAGATTGGATCCAGTTAAAAGTAATTGAGTGTCAAAAATATGATAGTAGATCAACAAAAGAATGAAACAAAATTGGTTACTATCTGACCATTCAATAGGATGTTCAATATCAAGTTGCTCAGGACCTGAATCCTTCCAAACATCTTCACCCAACACCATGTATGTTTCAACATCCTGATTGTCCCTCTGAAGAAGTTGAATTAGTGAGAGAAGTTGTTTCCAAGTAAGCCAGGACTTTTCAGTCCTCTGCACTTCCTTCAAAGCCTCTTGCCTCCCATAAACCATACCATTTGAGGTTGACCATAACCCATACCCTGTAAATTTCAGATGAGATCTGACCAATTGGGTGATATATTTTTCATTTTACATAACCTCCAAAACCAACTGCCAAGCTTAGTTAGTTGTGGTGCTCAGATGATCACAATTTTGTCTACAATTTTTCAGAGTTTCAAGAATATTTTCTCACTGAGTCTTGCTGTGATGGGCAAACCTCCTATTGATGTCCTGAAAAAGGGCCTTTCCTCATTCAGAGATTGTGTAAAGGCATGCAAAGATGACATCCTCACATGTCTACAAAGGAAAGGAAGGATTTCAGATGAGGATGAACACTGGTTGGACAGTGAGGCCAATCATGTTGAGGAGGAAGCCATCATCAATGCCCTTGAGACTGCCTCAGATCACAATTGTGGACTTGAACATCTGGACCTGCAACAAAAGACTCTGGTGGAGAAACTGAAGAAACTTGGTGGTGGAATTGCAAGAGTTGTAGGGAACAAGCAACAAAGTGAGTTCTTTCCCTCTTGACTTTTAGGGCTTTTCTGAACTTTGATAACAGGACCCACAGAGCCAAAGCCAAGCCCCAAGGAGAGAAGAAGCAAAAGACTGCAGTCTTCATGAAGAAGGAAAATTCCACACTGAAACAGCACATTGAGTGTTGGGAATGGAGTGGTGAACAGTGACAGGAAGAGTTAAGGACAAGGTTAGATTATGAAGTTTAATCTCAAAGGCTAGTGAGTGAGGGAGTCTGCCACAGGGAGGAATGTTATTATCATCTCCTACATGATGTGCAATATTTATACTACACAGTTAGGAGGTATAGTGTAATGCGCTCCTTTAATATATAAAGGAGGTATTCTGTAATAGACCCCTGTACCAGTTAATAATGGAATAACTATGTCATATCCCCTATATAATTCTCCAGATAGACTTGTCTATCATTGTATATTATAGGGGGTTCCCTGGATAGCATAGGAGACAGTCTTGGCAGTCTTTGTAGTCTTGGCCAGTCTATTAAGGGTAGCAGCTTGGGAATTAATATTATTCCCTGTGGCTGTGTTGGATTCTACCAGTGGCAGATCCTAACCCTAACCTTAAGCTTAGGACTTGTATTCCATCTCCCTAGGCTTGTTAACTGCCTTGGCTTGCCTGTATACTCTTGTATACATAATCCCAACACTCCCCCTCAAGCTTAGGCAGTGTAGGACAATGAGTGGAATGGTTCTGTGAATGTCATCACTCCCCCTGGAGTGGTTAATAATTTTCTTTCAGGTGCGTCAAAACCTCTGTGGATGGAAAACCCATTGGGAAAAACCAATCTCACCAAGGAAAGCTACTGAGTTATTTTTGACTGAATTCCCATCTCTTCCCTATGCCGTGAAAACTTAGGCTTTGGTAAAGCCTTTGTTAATATGTCCGCTGTTTGTTCCGGATCACGACAGTTTTGAATATCAATAATTTTGTTGGTGACTAAATCTCAGACCCAGTGATGCCGTATAGCAATATGTTTTGACCTCTGGTGAAATTGAGGGTTATGAGTTAAAATTACTGACCCTTCATTATCGCCTTGAATAATTGTTGGATTTTCTTGGGTGTATCCGAGTTCACCATACAAATTTCTTAGCCAAGTGGCCTCACGTCCAGCTTCGGATAATGCGACATATTCCGCTTCCGTTGAGGATAGTGCAATAATTGTTTGTTTCTTTGATTTCCAAGTTATTGCTCCCCCTGCTGTCAGGAAAACATATCCTGTGGTGGACTTGAAGTCCTCAGAATTTGCAAATGATGCATCGGCAAATCCATGGAAAAGGTTATTGTTTTCAGTCTCATCCTGGGATTTTCTGTAAATAATTCCAAGAGTTTTCGTACCTGCTAAGTACCGTAGTATCCGCTTTATTGCACCGTGGTGTTGTAAGCCCGGGTTTGCGGTATATGCTGCCAATTTATTAACAGCGAAGCTAATGTCAGGTCGCGTGGAGTTTGCAATGAATTGTAGACATCCCAGTAATTTGGCGTATGAATTGCTCCGATTCGGCTCATTATAATCTGGGTTTTCAATTAATTTAATATTTGGGTCCATTGGCATTCCAACAGGGTTTGCATCAATCATGCCTTCTTTACGAAGGACATTCTCGATATATTTTTCTTGAGATATTTTGATGCTATCATTGGCGCACGTAATTTCTATGCCCACGATTTTGCTAGGCTCTCCAAGGTCGGTGACGTCCCATTCTGATGGTAACGCATTTTTCATATGCTTCATCATTTTATCTGCTGATGCAAAAAGCAAGGTGTCGTCTACCCATACCGTTATGATGCCTATATTTTCTTCATCCTGTCGAATATATGCGCAAGGATCTGCCATTAATCTTCCATAATCATGAATTTTAAGTTTACCATCAAATTCGTTATTCCACTCTCGACCTGCCTGCTTTAATCCATAAAGCGGTTTAAATAGCTTGCATACTCGGCCTGTTCCATCATTACATCCTTCAGGTTGTTCCATGTATATAGTCTCTTGTAGCGTGCCATTGAGGTATGCGCCCTTTACGTCCATCTGTTGTATTTTTAGACCTTTCTCTGATGCGAGTGCTAAAATCGCTCTGAGTGTGTCCATTTGTACAATTGGTGAAAAAGTTTCTGTGAAATCATAACCAGGTCTTTGTGCATACCCTTTTGCAACTAGCCGCGCTCTGTATCGTACAATTTCCCCTTCTTTATTTCGTTTCCGAATAAATACCCATTTATTTGAGATTGGAATGGCATCTGGAGGTTTTTCGACAAGTTCCCAAGTACCCTTTTCTTTGAGCAAGTCTAATTCAATTTGCATTGAATCCTTCCATTCCGCCCATTCCAGGGATTGTTTTGCGTCTTTGAGACTGTTTATTTCATCTCCGGCTATTATTGCATAGGCTTCTTCTATATTTAGAAAGGTTTCGTCATCTTCCTCTTCCGCAAGGTGGTAAAGATGTTTGTAGTCGGTACGAATTCCACGAGTTTTCCGTGGTTCATTATCACTTGCACGCGTCTTCCGTGGTCTGGTGATATCTATGTTTCCCTCATTTTCATTCCGTTTACGCTTCTGAGGCTGCCTTGCCGGTTCCGTGATCTGTTGATCGGAGTTACCCGTCGGCGGCACATTCAGTGTTTCCCCACCAGACTCCCCCTCCGTCGAGGGTGTAACATCAGTGTCTTCGGGAGGCTCAGGTTCATCTGTAGCGTCTATAAGTCGGAAGTTCCGAGAGGTGAGAACATTTCTTGTTTCGGCATTGTAATATTTTATTGCTCCCGCACCGTCGTCATAGCCGACATATGCACGGCGCTTTGATTTAGGTAGCATTTTTCTTTCTTCTTTCTGGCCTTGTAATAATACCCATACTGGGGCTCCAAATTCACGTAAATTTGATACGTCCGGTTTTTTATTGTGCCAGCCTTCATAAGGTGTTGTTTCCCGAAGATGTTTGGTAAATGATCGGTTCCGGATATAGGCAGCGTGTAAGACTGCAAATTCCCATAAAAATTCTGGAAGCTGGTTAGCAGCCAGCATTGCTCAGGATAATTTGACCAGGGTTCTGTTCATCCTTTCCGCAACTCCATTCTGTGATGGTGAGTATGGTGCGGTAAGTCGATTTTCTATACCTCTTTCTTTGCAATATTTTTCCAGTTTTTCGTTAACAAATTCTTCTCCACAATCAATTTGTATACCCTTCGGCTTCTTGCCTTGTGTTTCCAAATGGGCAAGGTAATTTATTACCCCCTGTGCTGCATCACTTTTAGGGAACAGCACGGGTTTGGCCAACCCGTGCAGGTTACGGGTACGGGTAGGCACGGGTACGGGTATGGGTCATGATTTAGGTACCCGTGACCCGCACCCAACCCGTCACCAAATGTCTATGTACTAACATACAGTTTTGTATTTACAGGTTTCGGCACTCAGATGAGTGTCGACAACCTTTTAATTACTTATGTACTATGTGTATGTACTAACTAACTTAATATATATATTATTTACGGGGGAAGCGACGCCCCAGAGGAAGGGGAAGCTTGTGGAAGCAAGGTCTTATATACCAGATAATGTTTATTACTATTTGGTTCCAGTAAACGAACGCGAACGTGACACGTTGTTTGCTGAAACAAGTTGATATTTACTAGTACATATTGTTTGGTTTAACTTTTCTGAATGTGATGTGTCATTTATTGAAACAAGTTGATAATTAATACTAGTATATAGTTGAAGTAAATGAATGCAGCACATAAACGAGTCGCGTTCGCATTTACTGAAACCAAACAATGGCAAACATCAACTTAAACGACGTGTCGCGTTCGCGTTCGTTTACTGGAACCAAATAGTAATAAACATTATCTGGTATATAAGACCTTGCTTCCACAAGCTTCCCCTTCCTCTGGGGCGTCGCTTCCCCCGTAAATAATATATATATTAAGTTAGTTAGTACATACACATAGTACATAAATAATTAAAAGGTTGTCGACACTCATCTGAGTGACGAAACCATTAGTTAAATGTATGTAACAAATCCAAGGCCCCAACAATGACGGCGACAACATGGTGTTGTCACCGTCATTGTTGGGGCCTATGCAGGAGGTGTTACACAATGGGAGACGGGGGTCTACCCGTACCCGCTGTGACCCGTGACTCGTGACCCGTGGGTTGCGGGTACGGGTAGACGCGGGTACGGGTACGGGTAGAGCTCTGGGTACCCGCGGGAGTACCCGTGCTATTGCCTAATCACTTTTCTCTTTGAGGCATTCAATTGTGACGAACCTTTTAGCATCATCCACAAATAGGAGATAATAATATTTGCCATTAATAGATTTGATGGCGTATTTTCCCCACAAGTCTATGTGGGTTAATTCTCCTGGTTTCGTGTTTCTTTTTGTCGACTTCGGAAAAGGCTCCTTGTGTTGCTTTGCACTGATGCAAGCTTCGCAATCCGGTTTAGGACTATTTTTGTCGACATTGAAACCGACCACCAATTTTCGGCTCAATAATTGTTGAAGTCCAGAATATCCTACATGTCCAAATCATCGGTGCCAAGTTTCCCAATTAAGTGGTTTTACGTTTCCGACGAATGTTTGATTAACGGCAGGAGTTTTAGATGGCGTGCTTGAATTTCTTAATACTATTTTCATCTTGTATAAATGGTTATTAATTTTCTTTCCTTCTGCAAGTTGTTGTCTGTCTTTTGTTGTGAGGATTAATTTTCCTTGTCCTCCAATATATTTTCCGCCAGCCGCATCCCATTGCCCCAACGAAATTAAATTGTTTCGTGTTCCAGGCACATGTAGGACATCTTCCAGATGAATATTAAAATTTTGATTATTGCATGTTGAAATTATTTCAACAGTTCCTTTTCCTGCAATTTTAGCTTCTAATCCACCTACCCCAGTTACGGAATTATTTTTCATTGGAGTGTATGTTTTGAAGGCCTCTCTTTGATGCGTGACATGCGATGTTGTTGCTGAGTCAGCCAACCAGTCGTAGTAGATCAAACGCTCGTCCATTACGGCATCGTTATCGTTACAAGCATCATAGGAATCAAAATTATAATGTTCTTCTTGAGCTGAAAATGCAATAAATTCCTCCACAGCATTGGACTGTTCCACAGGTTTTATTTTCCCTTTTTCCTTATCTTTCTCCTTTTTCTTCCCCCAACAATTTTTTGCCTGATGTCCGATTTTTCCGCAATTATGGCATTTATTGCCTTGGAATTTTCGGCATTTACTGGACCAATGTCCAGGGCGCTTGCAATGATCACAATATGGCTTCAGGGATTTTTTACGATCGGTAAGACGGTTTTCAAGGGTTTTCTCCTTTTGGGCGGTCGTCTGGATTTTAGCCAGGTTAACAATTCCGCTGGAGTTATTATTCCTGTTATTCCGGTTGAGCCGTAATTTGTATTCTTCCCTTAATAATCCAATAAATGTGTCCGAAGTTAAGCGACGCTTTGGATCTAAGTCGTTTGGATCATTTGCGTTTCCGTTGTAGGGCTCGACATATGTTTGCCAAGAGTTTGGTAAGGATGCCGAAATGATCGATTTAAATCGGGTATCTGAGATATGGAATTCTATATTTGGAAACCTGTTGATCCGGTCTCGGTAAGACTTCAAGACGTCCAAATGCTTTAGGAGGTTGTCGGAATTATCAGCCTTTGTCTCATATAATAAACACTGCAGTTGATTAACTGTTTGATGTGCCTTGTTTTCATGAGTGACCGATAATGCGGTATACATAGCTTCTGCGCTTTGTTTTGATCCGACGTGATTTATTTGCAAGGAGGTGACGTTGTGGATAATGACTTGTTGTGCCCAAGTATCGTTTTTGTCCCAGTTGTAAGCACTCTCCGGATCTATATTTGGATCCGGTCGGTTTGTCTGCCCAAAAACATATCCCGTTATGTCACAATTAATAAAAACACGCAACATTCTCTCTTTCCATTCGTGCCAGTTTTCATCCGTCAAATGATCGCGATCAGCGATCTTGTTTACGTTTGAGTATTCTTTGGTCTGAATTAAGGAAATAGGTATTCTTATAACCGGATCAACCTCTGGTGTATTGATCCATTGTCTGCGCTTCTCTTGTGCTCTGGAAGTATATACTCTTCCTGATCGTTTAGGGGTTTCTTGTGCTGGGGGTTCCCCAAATAATGATAAATGGTCGTCTTCTTGGTCCCCTTCATAATCCATGTCTAGTTCAGGGTCAGGGCCCATAACCTGTTGGGAATGGAGTGGTGAACAGTGACAGGAAGAGTTAAGGACAAGGTTAGATTATGAAGTTTAATCTCAAAGGCTAGTGAGTGAGGGAGTCTGCCACAGGGAGGAATGTTATTATCATCTCCTACATGATGTGCAATATTTATACTACACAGTTAGGAGGTATAGTGTAATGCGCTCCTTTAATATATAAAGGAGGTATTCTGTAATAGACCCCTGTACCAGTTAATAATGGAATAACTATGTCATATCCCCTATATAATTCTCCAGATAGACTTGTCTATCATTGTATATTATAGGGGGTTCCCTGGATAGCATAGGAGACAGTCTTGGCAGTCTTTGTAGTCTTGGCTAGTCTATTAAGGGTAGCAGCTTGGGAATTAATATTATTCCCTGTGGCTGTGTTGGATTCTACCAGTGGCAGATCCTAACCCTAACCTTAAGCTTAGGACTTGTATTCCATCTCCCTAGGCTTGTTAACTGCCTTGGCTTGCCTGTATACTCTTGTATACATAATCCCAACATTGAGATTCCAGACTGGCATCACAAAAACAGAGGGGGGAACCAAATGAAGACAGCTGTGCATTGGGACAGTACTTATCCCAACCTTTGCCTTAAGCAGCCTACCATATTGGCATAGCTCAAGGACGAGAAGAAGTGGCAAGACAAATGGGCCAAGGTGGAGAGTAAAGGCAAGGCAGGAGCAGAAAAACAAGTAAAGCAAGTCAAGCACCCAGAGGTTGATGAAATGCTGGAACTTTGGGTCACCAAGGCAATGAGAGTTTGTGTCCCCCTTAGCAGTGAGATCATCAGGCAGAAGTGGGTGTGATTTGCACATCTCATCAGGATTCCACAGGATGAATGGTTGGGCTTGAGTGATGGCTGGCTTGTGTCCTTCAAGAACCACTGTGGTTTGAAGGAGTTCAAGCAACATGGGGAGGCAGGCTCAGTTGACCCAGTAGAAGTTGAACATAAATGTGAGCAGATCTGCTATCTTATCATCAAATACAAATATTGACTGAAGGATATCTTTAATATGGATGAAACAGGATTGTTCTGGGCATATGAAGTCTTTTTACTTTTTCCCTTTGTTGAATTTTGTCTGATCCTATTTTGAGCAGAATGCCACCAGATTGAGGCCTCATGGATCAACAGCTGTCAGGTGTTAAAGGAAACAAAAAGCAGCTCACCTATGAATGCAGATGGAAGTGAGAAACCGGTCCCTTTCATCATTGGAAAGGCAGAATGGCCTCAGGCATTTCAGAAGAAGTATGGTGCACAGCTTGGCTTTTATTACCATCACAATGTGAAAGCTTGGATGACAGCCAAGCTGTGTCAGGAGTGGCTTTGTGATTGGAACAGTAAGCTGGGACATCAGAAACATTGCATTCTGCTGTTGCAAGACAATTTCAGTGCTCATATCGTACTGCCTGGCCTCACAAATATCCAGGTTGAGAACTTCAAGCCCAACCTCACTTCCCATATCCAACCTGTGGACACTGGGAGGACATTTCAGTATTGGAGAATCTGGATGTCCATCCATCCATCCATCTGCCTTAGTCAGTAAGCATAATTTAGCATAAACAAGGTTGATATCATTGTCATCACCTCTGTTGACATCCTCTGTGCACCTGCTGACACTGCCATCATGTCACAAACTAGTTTGATTTGTACCACCTGCCACCAAAAGGTTTCCACTCAGACTTGTAGGTCAAACATCAATGGAAATGCTGGGTGATCCTTTGTTAGCTGTGAAAACATCCAACCCAATGGCTCCCAGTGCAAGTACTATCACTGGCTGTCCCTGAAGTCAACACCAACACCATCCCCTGCCTCATCAGCAGTCCTTCCATCTCCAAGTCCCACACCCCCTGCTGCTGCTCCCTTGTCCACAGTGCTATCTGTCCTCTTGACCCTGGTCTCTTTGCCCTTGCCAACACCTTGTGCAAGACCAAACTGCGTGTCAACCCAAATCAATACATGATGTGTCAACAAACATTGCCCTCCCATCCAGTCCACAGTAAAAGTGCACACACTTGTTGCAATAGTGCTGTATCTCAGGTTGACTGTAGAGCCAGAAACAGAGATTGCATGCCTTGATTGCAGGCATGAACCAATCCCTTTGTGCTCCAGTGTGAGGAACCTCAAGTGACTCCTGATGTGCATGAGAGTCTTCAAGCAGAGAGAGGATCATAAAGCCATCCCAGGTGTAATTGGTCTTCAGTTTGAACCCAAATGGCCAGTTGGGTGGCAGAATATTGTTGTGTGGGAGAGTGTAATTGTATATTCATGTACAATTCATGGCTGAGGTCCTGATAAATCCAGATTCAATATCATAGGTCATCAGCTATTGCATTAAACATACCATGCAATGAGCATCAAGTCCCTCCACAATTGAATCACTCTCCACTCTACAAACTGATGCTTGCCAACCTGGATCACATCAGGAACCCTACTGTATATGTACACACACCATCCTTGATGCAAAAATTATGGTGGTAGTTGGTGTGGCACACTGTTGCAAAAATGTTTGGTCAGCAGACTTTGAGGTGGCAGCATTGTAGGGATACAAGCTTGGCTTATAGACCTTACTAGTGGGGAGTTTTTCCTTGTTGAGCTGCTTACTAATGTTTGCTTATGTCAGGAGGATCTTCAAACATTGATGTGTTACTATGACCTTCATTCCTCTCTTACTCCTCAATCCCCCTACTCTTTCTGGTTACCACTGAATGACTTATCCCCTGACAGCTTGATCTCCCTTTACTCATCACAGAATGGCTTCTGGTCATCAGATTTCATGGCAGAGTCGTCTCTGGGGGCAAACACAGAGCGATTAGCTGAGGAAGAACATTTGCTTGATGGATTTTTGGGGACTTGGGCTTCTGTTGTATTGCTTTCAATGTTCATCTTGATGTTTGGTGTAGTTCTGCTAGAATTATGGTCTGCTTCTCTGCCATGTGAGTGTATCTTTGGGATCTGGGATCTAGGATGCAGGGTTGAGTGTCAGGACCCAGGGAGTCTTGCACTTGAAGGGGGCAGGTGACACATGTCAATAAGACTCATGGGTTCACTGTCACCTCCCTGAGTCATTGTTTAGACCCCCAGATTTTGGAGTGCACTGGTATGAGGTTGTTTGGTTGTTATCTCTCCAGGCTCTTTCTTATCACATGCAACATGTCGCAACACATCAAATCCTTCATCTCAATTACTTTACCTTGTTGATCTGCAGTTGGACCAGCATAAGAGTACACATGCAGTCCATTTTCCTTGTTTGTTTTGTATTTAGGTGTCCTCCCACCTTTCAAATGGATTATTAGATTCTTGTCCCCTCTTTTCACCCCACTTCTCTAAGTTTTACCCTCTACAAGAGAGGCCTGAGTTTTCTGCACACAAAGGTGTAGTACTAGTATATTAGTTTTTAGAACTGACTCTTCACCTTTCAGATCCCTCAAGAATTGGGATCTGGACAGTGTTAGGATGTCACCAATACCCGAAGGCAAAGATGACAGCTCCCCACAAACAAACAACAACAAAGGGAGAAATAGCCTAGTAGTTAGAGGTAGTCACACCAAGTAATGGTGGATAACCTAAGAGAACACAACTAGTGTCTCTAGGCAATATATTACAGTTTATATACTACTATACATGAGGTACCCATGCCTTAGCCATGAGTCATCAACCAGCGCAGCACCATGCCTACAGTGTGTGTGCACAGCTACATGTGTCTACCCCGAGTCCAATCATACAATACATTGCCCATGTGTGTACCATGTGTTGTACCTACCCTTAGCCATGTGCTCAATCATAAGGACCTTGTGCCTACCACATGTATATAAAAGTGTCCACTCAACCAAACAGTGAAATTAATAGATTGAATTGTCTCTGAATTTTTTACTCCTGACAGACAGCATTGACTACAGTTTCTTACATTAGGGCCTGAGCCTCTGGATCCTCACCCCCCACTCTCATTGCTTCATTCTCCACCTATTGACGACCTCTCATAACCATTTACAGTGATGATATTTGTCAATCACCACCCACAACCACACTTTCCCTCTCTCTACTTGTGAACTCATGTCTGCCTCCTTTTATGGATGTTGGGAATGGAGTGGTGAACAATGACAGGAGGAGTTAAGGACAAGGTTAAGAAGATGAAGTTAATCTCAAAGGCTAGTGAGTGAGGGAGTCTGCAACAGGGAGGAATGTTATTATCATCTCCTACAAGATGTGCAATATTTATACTACACAGTTAGGAGGTATAGTGTAATGCACTCCTATAATATATAAAGGAGGTATTCTGTAATAGACCCCTGTACCAGTTAATAGTGGAGTAACTTTGTCATATCCCCCATAACAGTGTCAATAATAGTGACATATGATATCATGGCTTGGTAAGTCCTAGACTTCCTGCAGGGTGTGTCATAGACACTCTATCCATAGCTTTGTCTTGGATAGGCTATCATAGACATGCTGCAGTATGAGTAATCCTGTAGCATGTGTTAACTGTCCATTCCCTAGGGTTATGGTTAATGTGCATTAGCCCTAACCCTAGTGTTGACTTAGCATATTCTGGCAATATTCCCTAGGCATGTTAACTGCCTTGGCTTGCCTGTATACTCTTGTATACATAATCCCAACAATGGACCTTGCTTATCTGTCTAATGAAGCTTTCAATGACTGGAACTAGAACCTGCCAGCACCCTGCTTACCCTACCACAGTGGTTGAGTGTTTACCATCACAGTATAAGTGAACAGAGTATGCTGGCAAGACTCCCTCATTCTGTATGTAGAACATGACTTCCTGTGGCTTGGCCTTCTTGGAGCTCTTTACACTCCCCCACCTAATCTGTGCAGAATCCTAGCTGTCCGCTCGGACTTCACTAGGATTTGTTTTGGCAGAAATAATGTCAAATTTCCATTCTGAGTCCGAGTGATGTCCGAGTTTTGTCCGAGTTTTGTCCGTGCGGACTAACTCGGACTAGAAATTCCTAGCACGGATTCCGCACGGACTGTCCTAGCAAGTCACTATTTAAAAGGTAATGTAATGGAAGGATTTGAACCCAGGACCTTGTGGCCACGTGAGTGTGACAGGTAAGTAATATAACAACTGTGCTACTGGGCTGTATGAGCCTGGGCAACATATGCCCATTTACTGGGCGCCGTCGTCACCACGTCACTATGCGTCACCCCATGACTGCCAGCTCACTTACTCCTCACCACCACTCATGACGCCGCCTCCCCTTTCCTCCCCCTCCTCCCCCCTCCCTCCCCCCTCCTTCACTTCATCAATATGGGGGCCTGTGGCCCCCATATTGAGTTTTTTTTTTCTCTAATCATTTTTTTCCGGCTAATTATTATTTTCTTTCAGTGCTTGCCAACGACGACTGCCCCTGCTCCCCCTTGCTCCCTGCTCCGTCCCTCCACCCCACTCCACCATTATGGGGGCCTGAGGCCCCCATAGTAAGTCTTTTATTTGTTCTAATAATTTTTTATTCAGCTAAAAAACTTTTTTTTTCAGTCCTTCTACTGTATATGCAACGACGGCCCGCCGACTGCGCACCGGCCCTCCTCCCCACCCAGGTGGGATGTGAGGGGCCCAAAGGGGGATAAGACGGCCCCAGGGAGGTGCCGGGAGGCCCGTGAAGTGGGGCACCCGCTAGGTACGCACCATGACGCAGTTAAACCTGCCACGTCACCACTGACCCCCCACCCCCCTCTGTACAGGCAGAATGCCAGCCGCGACGGCGATGACCGACAACCGACACAGCGCCCACCTCCATGCCTACGAGCAACTGCTCGTGGGGTGGATCGTGGGTGCAGCTATCAATGCCAACTGGCCGCCAGCGAACGCCACCGGAGGATGCCATACGACGGTGCTCCCAACGATGGAGGAGCGCCAGGCGAGGGGGGGGGGACGTATTTAAAGTTAATAAAAGGTTTTTTTCTCTTTCAGTTTTTTTTTCTGTATGCAACGACGCGCCACCCCTCCTCCCCACTTAGCTGGGAGGTGGGGGGCTTCATGGGGTGAGGGAAGGTGCCAGGGACCTCCCAGATGCGCCCAACAACAACAACGACCAGTGCTGCCTCCCCTCTGCCACCCTGTCCCTAGCCCAGCACTGCCACGTCACCCCAGCGCCACCTCCCTTCCAACCGAGCACCTACCGCTGCTGCCACGTCACGCCCACCGACCCCACCCACCGATCCAGCACCCGCCGCAGCGGTGCAGCCATGTCACCGCCCACCAATCCAGCAGCCTCCAGCAGCCGGGGACAACCCCCACTGATGCATGGGATGTGCCAGGGATGACGGGATGCACCAGTTGACAGGGGGACGCACCAGGGCCGAGGGGGACACGCTGGGACTGAGGGGGACGTGCTGGGAGGGAGATGGACAAGCCAGGACCGAGGGGGACAAGCCAGGATGGAGGGGGATGCGCCAGGAGGGAGGGGGGACATGTGGGGGGGAGGGGACGCGCCGGGGGACAGGGGGACGCCCTAGGGGGGAGGGGGGACACGCCAGGCATGACACCCAGCACGATAGAGCACCCCCACCACCACTGCGAGGGGATAGGCACGGGGAAGGGGGGGGCAGGGAAGGGGGGCAATGACGGCGACACGCCGCACCCCACTCCCCCCCCTCCCCTTTAATTTTATTTCGTACATATTTATTTTATTTATACTCTATTCTAATCAATATAAGTACTAGTCTGCAGAGCGAGGGGATGCACCAGACGCCTGACCACACGACAGCCAGCGCGACAGAGCACCCCTCACCACTGCTGCGAGCAACTGCTCGCAGGGTGGAGGGGGTGCAATAGGCGAGGGTGACGGAAGGGCACAGGGAAGGGGCGGGAATGGGGGACAGGGGGGGGGCAACAACGCCCTTTGAGTGCCGTTGCTCGATGTGAGCAACGGTAACTTTTTTTTTATTGCTAGCATGTATTTGGAATAGGTAATAAATAGTAGTAATAATATTAATATTGTGTGCCCATTTGGCACAGTGGTTAGTTGTGCCCAGTTTATGTAATCTTGATCAAAGTGCCTTGGGTTCAAGCCCTGCCAGGTACAACAATATTTTGATCTTACTCTCACAAAAAAATTCACCAAGTCTTTATTTACTCGGACATTACTCGGACCAGCTAGGACAACTCGGACATCATTAGGACTTCTTACAGTTTCAAGATGCTCGGACTTGGCCCAATTCTTCAGTCCGCATGATGTCCGAGCTGTCCGTCCGGTGAAACGGGTGGTGTGTGTCTGACACCGAGATCCTATATCCTAACCAACACAAAACACGCACACCAATGCACTATCTGAATGGTTGCGAGTGGGCCAAAGAGTTCCCTTGCAGAACTTATTGCCAAGCCTTTAGTTCCTAAGGTTCCTTCCTAAGCTCGCCTCTTCCTTAGAATATTCTTGATATCCTTAGATCCTTCCTAAGATCCTGCCTAATGTCTTTCCGTTTTCCCGTCGATTTCCTAAGGGTTTCCTAAGTCTGATTTCCTAAGAGTTTCCTAAGCTTTCCCTAAGTCTTGTTCCTATGTCCTTTAGAATTCCTAATCCTTAGTTCAAATCCTTGTCCTTGTGCCTCAGTTTCCCAATCTTCGACCCTAAGTCCGAAGATCCTAAACTTCGTTCCTTTATTCCTTAGATCCTTGGTTTCCTAATCCTTTATCCTTAGTAAGCTCGACGAGCCCGACGTTGTCAACAGCACTGAGCTTTCAACAACTTTGACGTGCAAGGGAGAAACTTCCCACGCCCAATTTCCTATGTCCTAGTCCTTGGTTCCAAGTCTTTACACAACTTTGAGCGTGCTCGCCGTGTCACGCGATGAGCAAGATGTGAGATTTGTGAGAGAGGTATATTCTAGGGTCTGAACTTCTCTACTGCACAGCTACACTACCCCTAGTATTTGTACAAGTACAAAATATGAAATAGATAATGAAACTGTCCTTTATATGGTATGTTGGAAATAGCTCGGTGGAGCTACCCTAGAAGATAGAATCACATTGCGATGGGGTGATATTGCCCCATCCGCACGGTCTGTTAAATGAGATAGAAAAATGGTATAAAAGGAAATCTCACCAACTTATGTTAGATAACGCCCTCTATTGCTCGGCCTTCACCTTCTATGGCATTCCGCCCCGCCATCAATCAGGTATGATGTTGATCTTTTGATCTTGATGCTTGATTTTCTAAGCTGATCCGCTGTTGCTATGGGCTCCTAAGGTGTCGGTCAGGTGGCTGTGCCTGTCTGCCCTGATCCGTCAATTAATATGTACGTCGCATCAACACCTGGCATCAAAACGGCTGGGGATCGGATGCTCAACGCGTGCTCGATGCTTCCTAAGTCCCACAGTCCCACTTCCCCATACTAATGCTCGTCCTTTGGTGCTCAATTATTCTGTGAGTTCCTATATGTTCTTGAGAATTTTCCTACATTTTTCTCGACAATTCTCCCGCGATCGCCACTTAGAATTTCCTAAGGTGTATCAGCGGACTACTCGGACTTTACTAGGAATCCGTGCGGACTAGGTGGGGGAGTGTAAAGTACAGACTTCTTCCTCTTCTGTAAGGTGCAGTATGGGTTTGTAATTGGTACAAACTCCACGCGTTTGTTGTGGTTCATTTTTCTGCATTGCATGCATCTTGCATGGTTCATCAATATCAATGCGATCATTATTTTCATCTCGCTTCTGCTTCCAAGATTGCTTCTCTGGGGTAGTAGGTTCTATTTCCATTATGTCCAGTCCTTCTCTGATCAGTGTTATGGCTCTGATCAGAGGTTCATCATTTGTGATTGGTAGTTGTGGAAGTGGCTGTGCCTCAATCTGCCAGTGGTAGACTGGATCTATATTTGGATCTCTCAGCAGCACATGTCCTTCAGCTCCCCCTCGCATGTTGAGGGTATCAATGTGACATCTTTGGAAGGTTTGGGATTTGGAATACCAGTGATTAGCTTGAAACTTTGCAAAGTTAGAACATTGTGCATTTCTGCATTATAATATTTGACTGCTCCGGCACCATCATCGTATCCAAGATAACCGTGGCGCTTGGATTTAGGAAGCATTTTTTTTTCCTTTTTCTGGCCTTGTAATAAGATCCATACTGGTGTGCCAAATTCGCGTAAGTGCAAAACATTCAGTTGCTCATTATGCCATCCCTCATAAGGAGTTAATTTCCGAAGGTGCTTTGTATATGATTGGTTGCAGAGATAAGCAGCATGCATAATGGCATATTCCCAGAGATATTCTGGAAGCTCACTTGCAGATAACATTGTGCGCAATAATTCAACAAGTGTCCTATTCATTCTTTCTGCAATGCCATTTTGCGATGCAGAGTATGGCACAGTTAATCAGATTTGTATCCCGCGTTCCTTAGAATAGTTTTCCAATTTATCATTCACAAATTCTTTTCTGCAACCAATTTGGATCCCTTTCAGTGACTGGCCTTGTGTTTTTAAATAGGCCAAATAATTCATTACTCCCTGTGCTGCATCACTTTTTTCTTTTAGACAATCAACAGTGACATACCTCTTGGTGTCATCAATGCATAATAGATAATAATGTTTTCCGTTGATGGATTTTATTGAATATTTTCCCCATAAATCTATATGTGTCAATTCCCCAGCTTCTGTATTCCATTTGACTGATTTTGGGAATGGTTTAGTGTGTTGTTTTGCGGCTATGCATGTCTCGCAATCTGGTTTTGGGGTATCCAGATCAACATTAAAACCTTTTACCATTTTTCTGTCAAGTAATAACTGTAATCCAGTATATCTGATATGTCCAAAACATCGATGCCTAGTTTCCAAACTGAGTAACTTTTCATTTCCACTGAAAGTTATATTATTCCCAGCATTGTTGGAAGTGTTGCTTGGGTTTCTAATGATCATTTCCATTTTATAGAGATGATTATTGATTTTATTCCCATGGGCAATGGCTTTACCATCTTTATTAATGAGGGTTATTCCCCTATATATCTTCCTCCCGCTGTGTCCCATCTTCCCAATGAAATTAAATTATTCTGTGTTCCAGGAATGTGTAGAATGTCTTTTAAATGAAGAATATATTTTTCTCCATTACATGTCACAATTAAGTTGACAGTTCCTTGTCCTTCTATTTTTGCCTCCTTTCCTCCTACACCTGTTATGGAAATGTTTCCTATAAGCTTGTAGGAAGTAAATGCTTCTCTTTGATGTGTTACATGTGAAGTGGTTGCAGAGTCAGCCAACCAATCATAATAGATCAGATGCTCATCAATTATGGCATCGTTATTACATCCATCAAAGTTATGTCCTTCTTCATCTGCTGAAAAAGTTATATGTTCTTTTACTATCATTGAAGTATCTCCAGGCTTCTTCTCTTTCACTTTCACTTTCTTCTTTCCCCAGCAATTCTTTGCTAAGTGTCTGAATTTCCCGCAGTTACGGCATTTGTTCCCATCAAATTTTCAGCATTTACTTGTCCAGTGTCCCATGTGCTTACAATGATCACAATAAGATTTGATGGAGGATTTCTTTTTGGCAATACAATTTTCAAGGGATTTACTGGGACTGGTAGCTTTCTGGGTTTTCACCAGATTTACACTCCCGCCAGTGCCATTATTATTCCCATTTCTATTTAGCTGAAGTTTATACTCCTCCCATAATAATCCTATAAATGTGTCCGATGATAGCCGGTGCTTGGGGTCCATGCCATTGGGATCATTAGCATTGCCATTATATGGTTCTACATAAGTTTGCCAGGATGGTGATAGAGATGCTGATATTATAGATTTGAATCGGGTGTCAGAGATACAAAACTCTGTACAGATAAGAAGGATTGTGGGTTTTTTCTGTTTAGGGGTTATTTTTGTTTTGGGCACGGCTGGCGGTGCTCCTCCTATTACTTCCTTACTGGAGGCAGATGGTGACGGCACAAATAATTCCATATGGTTGGCTAAGTCCTGATCATACTCCTGGACGTATTCCTGGGGATTTTCCTCGTCACTATCTGCAACAAATTCTTCATTGTTGTTGAGAGCTCTAGACATGTTGTAGAAGTGTTTTTAAATAGATAGTTGGGTTGTTTAAAATAAGGCAGGGCCCATAACCTGTTGGAAGTTGAGTCTGAAAGCTAACTGGAGGCCTTAAGACAAAGGAGGGTGTTCCACTGGGTGTCTCAGAGGTCAGGAAGAATTGTCTTAGACTATACTATACATGTAGCATATATACTACAGAATGTTTAGGTCTCAGTAATTAATAATATTATTATTACTGTTCTGGATATAGCATTTGTAGGCTTGTATCCCAACACCCTCTCCTCTTGTCATCCTGTGGGGGGTGGTGCTGGCTGTGGTCCTAGCCCCAGGTCATCTGGTGCACCCCCTGGTGTGTCCTCATTCTGTGGCGTCCCCCCTTTGCCTGATGTCCCCCCCTGTCATCTGGTGCGTCCTCCCGTTCTGTTGCTGTTGTCATGTCACCTCACTGTCGGAGTTCTGTGCCCTCACATAGCACCCCATTCCATCCCATGAGCAATCGCTTGTGGTAGTTGTTGGGGGTGCTGGTGTGGTGGGCCGTACTCGTTGTCCCCCCCCCTCCCCTCGTCACTCCCCCTGCAATCCACCACAGGCTGGGTGGTGTTCGTGTCGTAGGCTGCCCATTGTGCCTGGGGGTTCCTCATTGCATCTGGTGGTTCCCTGTCACATCCCAAGGTGTCCTGGTGTCTCATGTGGCAGTCTGGTGCATCCTGTCATCCTCCATCTCATGCCAGCTGTGTTACAAACTGATCTCATAGGCGGGGTTACGACGGAGTTCTGTGGCGGCACTGGACTTGGCTTCAATCTAAAAGGGATTGCGCCCTTCTCTACGCCCAATGTCCAATTTACAAGGTGACGGTAATGAGAGTGGAGGTCCGGCGGAGTTCCGGAAGTTAAGAGAGAGCGAGGACTTAGAAGTGAGAGAGTTGTGGAGATAACAATACAATTATCAAACTGAAGTTACAAGTGATGTTATACTAAGTTTTATAGTAAGTAAGTAACTGGGGTAACTACGGCGGGATCAACGGAGCATCGAGTGCGCAGTAAGTAAGATGATCAGCAATGATAGATATGTGATATAAACAAATCAGGAGTAATTTGAATTACAATTTGAAATAGTCTTTTTGATATGACGGCGGCTCCGTCGGTGATCCGCCGGAGATCCGTCGCAGGCTTGCATGGGATATGACAGTATCCCCCCCTTAGGACTGAGCCTTCGAGGTCATGTGATGTTCGGATTCCGTATTTAGGAATTTTGACGTCCGCAGTTCTTCAACATCCAACCATCATGTCCAGCTCACAAAACACATCCCTACCCGCCCCCCTGTCGTCTGCCGCTGAGGAACACGCAAAGCTGATGGCGCGTCTCAAAGAACTCGCCGTGCAGGAAGAGGCCGCAAAAAAAACTGCCACGGAGGAGGCAGAAAAGGAGGCCGCCGAAGAGAAGAGACAGCGCAGGGAAGAGAAAGCGCGTCATCGCGAGGCACGCCGCGCAGAAAAGCGGAAGGCTGCGGAGTCCGCTGCCGAGGATGACGAAGGGGTGGTCATGAAGCCACCCAAGAAGAAGAAGACCAAGGCGGTGGCAAGTGAGGCCGCTGGTAGCGGAGAGACTGCAGGGCCGTCGACGGAGGCCCGTTGCAACAGGTAAGTGGTGTTTGTCACCATTTTTATTTCTTTTTTAGTTGATTTGTTTTAGGTGTCGATATGCGTGTCAGGCATGCGTGAGGTCCGGCGGGACCCGATGCCTTGCCTGCGACTACTGCTTCAAGCTGAAGCAGAAGTGCGAGGGCGGGGTGCGACAAGGGGCGAGGGCGACGACAGCAGGAACAGCGGAGGTAGGTCAACGAGACCACCTCAAGGAACTAGTGGGGTGGCTCGCGTTGATATCGAAGGGGCTGTCGGACTTGACGGCGGTGATGACGGAACTGAGTGAGTTCCAGAAGTGGGGCGGAGAGACTGAGAAGGGAGACGAGGACTGGGTGGAGGAGCTCCTATACCCGGGTGAAGAGGTGGAAGTGGAGTGGGAGTTGGAGTGGCTGGAGGTGGAAGAAGAGGATTACGCCCCGTTCAAGGCATGGCAAGCGGAGCGGGAGCCGACGGAGACCAACGAGGTCTCAAACTGGAGCAAGGAGGAGGGGGAGTTGGAAATGGAGGAGTAGTAGTAGAAAAAGAAAGTACAAGTAACATAGTACGTACGGAGGTCCGACGGGGACCGTAAAATGTATATACTTTGGTTTGTATATAGATAGATCGGTTTGTAGTTTTTGTTTTGACTTTGTTTTTGTTTTGTAAGTAAGGAGTGATCTGATAAGTAATGTTGTAAGTAAGGTGACGGTTTTTTGAATCATAATGAAATGGCTTTGTTTTTTCTTGTAAGTAATGACGGTGTTTGATAGGTAATGTTGACTTTGTTTGTTTTGTTGTACGTAGGGTGACGGTATCTGATGGCTTTGTTTTTAGTAAGTAATAGTACATATAAGGAAAAATGAAATGGCTTTATTAATTTTGAAGTGACTTTGTTTTATTGATGTAGGGTGAAGTTATTGTGGACCAGGTTTGTCGGGGTACCATGCGTGGAAGTCCGCGACGGCTTCCTGGGCATGCTCGAGTTCTTTGGCAAGTAACCAGGACTGTTCCAAGTCAGTATTCTCGTAACCTGACCAGCGCACCAGGTATAACAACGGACACCGCCATTGCTTATCGAGTTTGGAGTCCAAGATTTCTGCAATCTCGTATTCAATTTCGTTGTCGATAGTAATCGGCGGAGGCGGCGGCTGAATCCGGTTAGGAATGGTATTGATGGGTGCGGGTTCAATTTGTGATACGTGAAAGACCGGATGTAATGCGCGGAGGTGGTCCGGAAGGCGAAGGGTGAAGGAGTGTGTGCCAGCTTGGGCGATGATTTCAAAGGGACCAAGGTTCTTTTCTGACAACTTTTTTGAAGGCCTAGTAGTGCGGATGTTTTCAGCATTAAGGTAGACCTGATCACCAACTTTAAATGGCGGAGCGGGGTGCCGGCGGCGGTCCGCGGGAACTTGATAATGCTCTTGGGCAAGTTTGATTTGCCGGCGGAGTTCCGTATGTAGTTCGTCAAGGTCCACGACGAAAGACCTAGCCTTCTGGGAAGCCAGCTCGCGTTCAGGGTAGACGGTGATGTTAGGGTCGTAGCCTTTGTTAGCGTAGAACGGTGATATACCGGTAGTAGCGCTAGGCGCATTGTAAGCGAACTCGGCGAGGGGAAGGAGTTTCGACCAGTTATCCTGCTGATAGTTGCAAAAGATGCGCAGGTACTGATCTAGTGTCTGGTTAAGTTGTTCGGTTTGTCCGTCGGCCTCCGGGTGGTAACCCGAAGTGAAGTGGATCTTCATGTCGAGGGCTTTACCTAGTGACTGGAAAAACCTAGAGACAAATTCCAAACCACGGTCACAAGTGACGTGTGACGGAACTCCATGTTTAGAAAATACGTGAAGGATGAAGAGCTGGGCGAGCTCCGGGGAGTCGATTTCGTCAACTGTAGGAATGAATATGCCCTGTTTAGAAAGTCGGTCAATGACGACCAAAACGGAGGTATAACCGAGGGATGGGGGTAAGTGTTCAATGAAATCCATAGAGATGGAGTTCCACGGCTTCTCCGGGATCAGTAGTTGCTTCAATAGTCCGTACGGCTTATGCCGCGGTGACTTGGCGCGTTTACACAAAGTGCACGTATTGCAATAATCCTTTACAAATGTTCTGAGTTTAGGCCAAACATATTCTCGGCGTACCAGTTGTAATGTTTTATTTTGGCTGAAGTGGCCTGAAAGGATATGATCGTGTTTGTATTGGAGAACACGTAGTTGGAGGTCCGCGGAGACCGGGACATAGATGTGATCATTGAGACGAAGAAGTCCGTCATCCCCAATTGACCAGGGTGCGGAAGGTGTAGTAAGGTGCGAAGCTATAGCGGGGTCCGACGGAAGAGCCGCACGGATGTCCGTGTGCAAGCTTTCTATGTCGAGGGCTACAGCGCTGCGTAATATTGGTTCAGCGAGGTAAGTAGCTCGTAATGACGCAGTGAGTTGTTCTTTGGAAAATACCGGGCGGAGGTTATGCGGATTATCCGTGATGGAATCGCTATTTCCCCCTTTGCGGTAGACGTCCCATCATCTAGTGAGAGCATCGGGCTTCATACCAAGTTTCCCAGGATGGAAGCAAATAATGAGGTTGAATTGGGAGAGGTACTCGGACCAGCGGGCTTGCCGACGTGTGAGTAGTTTTGTGGTGGAAAAATATTCTAAGTTTTTATGATCAGTAACAATGGAGACCGGAGTTCTGCTACCTTCGAGGTATTGACGCCAATGTTTAAAGGCTTCAAAGATAGCTAGTAGCTCCTTGTCATGTGTGTCGTAATTGAGTTCGGGAGGTGTGAAAGAACGGGAGTGGAAGGCAACTGGGTGCAGCTCGCCGTTGGTGGTGTACGTTGACAGTATAGCAGTGAGCGCACAGTCGGAAGCGTCCGTTTCGACGATCATAGTGTTGTCCGGAGTCCAATGTGCAAGGACCGGGGCATGCGTAAATTCTTCCCTGAGTTTCTGGAAGGCTTGTCGGCATTTGTCAGTGAAAGTCCAGGGGACGTTCTTTCTAGTTAGTCTGGTAAGGGGAACGGTGATATTGGAATACCCGTGAATAAACTGCCGATAGAAATTACAAAAGCCTAGGAATGATTGTACATCCTTGATCTTGCGAGGCTCTGGCCAGTCCATAATTGTTTGGACTTTGTCGGCGGACATCCGTAGGCCCTCCGGTGAGAGAATGTAACCGAGGTATTCTACGGTGTCGACATGGAATTCGCATTTCTGCGGAGCCACGTAAAGGCCGTGTTTGCGGAGTCGTCGTAATACTTCCTTAACGTGCCTCTTGTGTTGAGACATGTCATCGGAGTAGATCAGGATGTCATCCAGGTAAACGATAATGGAGACGTCAAGCATATCACTAAAAATGTCATTCATAAAACGTTGGAAAGCGGCGGGAGCATTAGTAAGTCCGAAAGGCATTACACGCCATTCAAAGGAACCATAACGGGTACAGAATGTAGTTTTCCATTCCTCGCCATCGGCGATACGTACCAGGTGATAAGCATGTCGTAGGTTGATTTTGGTATAGACGCAGGCATTGTGCGGGATGTTGAGTAGGTTGGAGATAAGGGGTAGCAGATAGTGATATTTTTTCATAAGCTTGTTAAGCCCATGGTGTTGGAATAGGTAATCTAGTTAGCATCAGACTCAACCTATGGCCAGTTTAGTCAGTCCCCATTTCGTCGTTTAGTGTATAGTATTGCATCATCAGTGCCGGAGCGCATGATGTCATTGCACAGTCAATGACATCATGCACTCCACAGTCCATGACATCAGTAGTTTATACTTAGCACGGCTTTATGTATATAAGTAGGTGTAACTGGAGACTACCTCTCCAGTTACAAAGACTCTTATACACTGGTTAACGCCCTCATACCTCTTAAGCTCTGTTGGCTGTCTTCAGTGACACCTTGTATCACTCAACACACGGTAATCGACGCATAACCAGAGTTCACCGCCCTTCTTGTGAACAAAAAGGATCGGGGCTCCATGCAGGGATTTAGATGGCCGTATGAAACCTATCCGGACGTTTTCCTCAATGAACACGCGGAGAGCATTAAGCTCTGAGGCGGACAAGGAGTACATACGACCCGGTGGAGGTTCTGCCCCTTCCTTGAGTTCAATTTTGAGGTCGTAAGGTCAGTGTGGTGGAAGTGTGTCGGCCTTTCCTTTGCTGAATACGTCCGCAAACTCATGGTACTCCTCAGGGACTTTGGATAAGTCTGGCCCGTCCTCTGCAACAGGCACGGCGGCTTTGCCAAAGACTACGTTGTCAGAGAGGGAGACTGAGAAAGTCTGGGAGCCAGGAAGGCGAACAGCACGAGCGTAAGCGGCGGCATTGATGATCGAAATGTTGATGGGTTTGGTGATGGTGGCGGATATCGGAGATTCCGCCGACGCATCAGGTAGACATGGTTCTAGGGGAGATTTGTTAGGTTCTGGCAAGGGAATTGCTTCACCTGAGGATGTCGACAGTGCAGGACCTCTGTACCCAACCGTCCGGAAAGCGACTTGGCCATAGGTCCAGTCAATCAATGGATTGATTTACCTAAGCCAATTTAGTCCAAGTACAGCGGAGTTGCTAGAGTTGAGTGGGGTAACGTAAAACAATATGTCAAATGACTCGCCAGTAGGAAACGAAACTAGCAACTGTACTTGTTGCGTTATCCATGTATTGGATGTTCCATCAAAAAGGCGGAGCCGTATCGGTGGCATAGTTGTCATCTGAATACTGTGACTTGATACAAACAATGAATCTATGAAACAATGAGTTGAACCGCTGTCTAAAAGAGTAATCATAGTAGGGTCATAAATAGATGTTAAAGCAATTTGAAAAGATTTAGGGTCGAAAAGAGCGGCGGCGTTGAGGCGGACCTCCTTTGGTGCATGGTTGGTGTCAACACAACCCCCAGCCCATGCGGAGGCAACTAGAGGATTGCTGACTATTTTTTTGAATCGGTGGAGGTCGCCGCGGGGGCCGCCGGTGTAGCGGTTTCTGTTGTCGCTGCTCTGCCTTTAGGATTAGCTGCCTTCCTACAATCCTTTGCCTCGTGACCCACTATTCCGCAATAAAGGCATAACCCTTCTTTCAAGCGGCAGGCCTGTTCATCTCTGGTGAGCTTACCATCCTTCCCTAACTTGTCGGCTATCGAGGGCTTTGTTTTGTTGTTGCTGGAGCCGCTAGCATTGTTGGAAGTGTTGGAGTTGTTACCAGAGTTGGACTTGTTAGAGTTCTTGGATTTACTGGCAGAGTTTGCGGATTTACTGCCGGAGGTGGAAGCGTCGTCAGTTTTGTTGTTGTTGTTGTTGTTAGACTTGGCGGGGCGGGTTTCAAGCGCTGCCTCATCCTTCTGCATCCAGTAGACTTCATTGGCTTCTTGGGCCTTGAGACGTAATGCTGGTAATGTTGTAGGCTTGCCTCCTCGGAGGACTTCCACACGGATCCGTACGGAAGTCTGCGGAAGTACACTTCTCGGAGTCCGAGTTGTTCCAATCAACTCGGGCTGCCAACTTCCAAAATTCGAGATTGTACTTGATGATGTGTGCTGATTCCTTCATTTTGAGTGTGTAGAGAGACTTTTCGGCATCTCCGACGGGGTCGTGCAGGCCGAAGTTGGTCTTGAGCTCGTTGATAAAGGCTTCAAAGTCCCAAATCCAATTGGCACTATTGGTGTTGTCCATCAGCCCTGGTTCAAACCAACCAAGTGCTGCTCCCTTCAGATAAGAAAGAATGAATAGAATCTTTTTCTCATCAGATGCAAAAAGAGTAGGACGGTCATGGAAGTGAAGGTTACAAGAGATTAGAAAATCACGGAGCTTCCGTGGGTCCATTCCATCGAACGTGTCAGGTTCGCGTACTTTGACCTTTTCATTACAGGGTTGGCGGGAGGAGCGGATGCTGTCCGATAACTCTTGTAGTATGTGTAGGAATAACCGGTCGTTGCGGGGCTCCGACTCGGGAATGGATTGATGGTCATCACCTTGCGGGTCATTGTCGTCACCATCAGGGTCATCAGGCCCATCAGGATAGCCATGACTAGGTTGGTTGTCAACCGGAGTACTGCGGGGAACCGGCGGTGTTGTTGGAAGTGGTACGTCGGGGTTTTCTGGGTTTTTGCCCAGGCCAGGAAAGATGTTCAAAGGTCGTGGTGTAGTACCAAAGGTTGACAAAGGTCAGTGGAGGGTTGGTGAGGAAAGTCGGGATCTGCGCACTGCTTGCAATCCGCTGTGGAGACCCGTGCGTTGCGAATTGGTAGTAGAGCGTGTACGCATGGTGACTGTTTGTGAACTTGACATAAGATCTTAATAGGTTCGTGAAAATGGGCATAAGAAGTGTGAGTTTGATAATACTGTTACGAACTGATCTTGTAGATGGGGTTACAATGGAGTTACAACGGAGTTCCGTGGCAGCACTGGACTTGGCTTCAATCTAAAAGGGATTGCGCCCTTCTCTACGCCCAATGTCCAATTTTACAAGGTGACGGTAATGAGAGCGGAGGTCCGGTGGAGTTCTGGAAGTTAAGAGAGAGCGAGGACTTAGAAGTGAGAGAGTTGTGGAGATAACAATGCAATTATCAAACTGAAGTTACAAGTGATGTTATACTAAGTTTTATAGTAAGTAAGTAAGTAACCAGGGTAACTACGGCGGGATCAACGGAGCACTGAGTGCGCAGTAAGTAAGATGATCAGCAATGATAGATATGTGATATAAACAAAACAGGAGTAATTTGAAATACAATTTGCAATAGTCTTTTTGATATGACAGCGGCTCCGTCGGTGATCCGCCGGAGATCCGTCACAGGCTTGCATGGGATATGACACAGAGCATGGGTGGTGCCCAACCCCCCCATCGATCTAGGTGTTGCCCCATTTACGGGCGCCACCCCCCTACGACCCAAGCCGATCTGGTGATACTTGGGGTTCTTCAACCAGAAATTGTCCTTTAAGGAACATGTCCGGTTCTACACCACCAAGGCATTCACCATGGTGAGTGCCATGTGTATGCTTGGCAATTCGTCCCGGGGGCTCTCCCCGGCGAACAAGTGCCTCCTCTACTGCTCGTGCATCATCCCGGTGGCGACGTATGGGCTGCGACTCTGGTTCTGCCAAGGTACCCATACCAAAGGCATTGTCAAGGCCCTGTCCCAGATGCAGCACACTGCTGCCTGCTGGATCACAGGTTGCTTCCGCACGACCCCTGTAGGGGCCATGGAATGCCTCACCGCCCTGCTGCCTATGCTGCAGGTGCTGCACTAGGGCACGGCACAGGTACGGGTAACACCATATGTTTCCACTTACGGGTATGCAGGGGTACGGGTACGGGTATGGCATTGCCCTACCCGTGCAACACCGTACCCTTACCCACGGGTTTACAGGTACTGACAGCCGGTCATGTGCGTGATCATATGATGTTGTTGATCACAAACAACACCAACATCAACAGCAATGATGACTACGACTACGACCACGACCCCCTCCCTCGCTCCAAGTGCGAGTAGGTGAGGGATTTTCTTTTGTTCTGGGCAACAATGACAGCGACGACCCCTCCCTCGCATCAAGCGCGAGCAATGATGACGACAACAACCTCCCTTCCTTGCTCCAAACGCGAGTGGGGTGGTTTGGCTTTTGTTCTGGGCAACAACGACGACGACCCCCTCCCTCGCATCAAACGCAAGTGGGGGGGTTCTTGTGTTCTGTGCAACGATGACGGTGACGACGACCCCCTCCCTTGCATCAAACGCGAGCTGGAGGGGATATCTTGTGGTTGTAGGCAACAACGACGACTCCCCCTCCTTCGTGTGTAACACGAGTTGGAGGGGGCTATCTCTTGGCTCTAGGCAATGCCGACGATGACTCCCTCTCCACCACCACCCCCCCCTTGCTGCAAACGCGAGCGGGGGGGGGTTTCTCTTTTGATAAAGTAATTAGATTATCTAAATATACATATTCATGCTGAACACCGTGAATAACCATGGGTAACCCGCACAACCTGCAGTAACACTGTACCCCTACCCATGCGGGTACGGTGTTCACGGGTATGGGTAAGGGTATGAAGAAATATACCCGAGGGTTACCCATGCCGTGCCCTATGCTGCGCCGTCTGGCTGACAAGAGCTGTCTTTGGACAGCCACTTTGACGCGCACTCACCCCGTCTGAGCTATCTTGGAAGGGTACCTTGTGGGAGACGCCCCCCAGCATCCGCTGGGACTCCAAGCCCTCCCGCCTGTTGCCCGACGGAAGATCGTGTCCCCTGCTGCGGACATGGTCACCGTCTGTTCCCTCTCCAGTGAACCCTTCGAGGCCTTTGGCCCCGAGAGCCAACCTGGGGACCGCTTGACAGATCTGTTCATGGACAGGATCTCCCTCCATCGCCCGCCCCCCAAAGGGACGGACGAGCGCAAAGACTATGTCGAACGTCTGGACCAAGTCCTGGCTGAGGCCAGGGCAGAGCCGGACTGTCTCATAGTGGGATGTGATGGGGCAGTGCCCAGAACAGCCCATCGGCAGCCGCTCTTGTGTTCCGCGGAAACCAAGAGATCCGCCGTGCTACCGCATTTCTTGGTCGCGCTTCAGCAACGGATGCTGAACATTGTGCCCTCCACCTAGGGGTATCTGCGGCTGTGGCCGTGGGATGCAAAAAGGTGGTGGTTTTCTCGGACACCCCTGCGCTTGCTGATGCGTGGGTGGACTGCTCCCTGTCGGGGGGCCAACAGTACGCCCTCCGGTTGTGCCGCCTCTTGTGACCCTGGTTCGAGTTGAGCCAGGACCGCCAAATCCACATGTGGTTCATCCCCTCCAAGGTGGAGTGGGCGGTGCACAAGCAAGCCCATAACGCTGTGACATCGCTCCGAATGCCCTTAGGGATCTCCCCCAAGGCCACTCATAATTGGCTGATCACCTCCTTTAAGGAGACAGCAGAGAAAGACTGGGTCGCTCGCTTCGCGGACCCCAAGTATCGAGGGAGGAGCTTCCTAGACCTGCGGGCCCAACGGAAGACCCCTGCAAGGCCCACCGCCTCTGGGTGTGGGCCTTGGCTCAAGGAGACTGCACACGACTGCAGGTTGACGGCCCGACTTTGTCGGTGCATCACGGTGCATGCCCCCATTGGGAGTTACCGCGACCGCTTTCATCCCAGTGAGGACACTCACTGCATGTGCCCCCCCCGGCCCTTTCAGGACCAGGATCACTTGCTATGTGTGTGCCCCCACGTGAAGTGCAAAAAGCACCGGCAGGGCCCGCGTTGGATCACGGACCTTGTCGAACTCCTTGAGGCGAACCCGCGTGTGTTCGCCTTTGCCCCCCCGGAAGGGTGGGACCTGGGATGAGGGTTACGCGCAGGGCGTATGACCCCTGTCTGGTGGCCTGGTGTGCCTGATGGCCCGCCAAATGCATGCTTGGTCTCCGAGCCTGCAGAGTCTCTGTCAGTAACGCCGAACCTCGGGTTCGCCGCTGGCAAGGTTGGGGGGCCCACCGTATGGCGGGTACCATCCCATATGTGGGGCGGCTAAGTGAGGTGGGGCTGTACTCGGGCAACTGGGGGGCCCCGGACCCCACCGGGCCTTATGGCTGGTGGGTTGGTCGACCTGTGGGAAGGCCTGTAATCCTCACTCCTGGCCGGCGCGTCAGTGGGGGCGCACGACTAATAGGGGCCGTGCGGGGACCACGCGGGGGTAGGGAACTAGGTGGGTTAGTACGCGCCGTTGGGAGTGCCAGCGAGCTGGTTCAGGGAGGCGCCCGAGCGCCCTCAGCCTGTAGTCCAGCCATGCATACCCCTCGAGTGGGCGGCACGTGGGCCTTCACGCACCCACATGCATTATCGGGGCTGTAGTCTCCCCTCCAACTTACATCATATACCCGCCATCTCATGTAGTAGATAGCCGTGGACTGCGCCCGTGCACCACGTTAAATATTGTTGAAACAAAAAAAAAAGAGCATCACAGAGAAAATCTAACTCTTCCCTGCTCGAGAATTCCAGGGGTATCCATCCACTGTGCTCATGGCATAGGCCTAAAAACATGTTTGTCTTGTCATCCCAGTATAAGCATCTTTCCATTGTGGTCTCATCAAACATCAGAATTTGATGGATTATCCATGGCAGTGCATTGGTATTTGTTCTGGACTTTGATATGGCATGAAGACATGGCATGATATTTGACAGCACCTTGGTAACAGTTGGCTTTTATGGCAACATGGTGAGCAGCTGAACAACAAGATTTCTCCTTGCCATTGATACACTTGGATGGGCCATAGATTGGTGGGCAAATTCCATGATGCATGCTCCACCTAATCAAAGCATTACAATTGCACATTCAAGGTCCTCTTGAGTGTAGCCACGTGGTTGATAAAGTTGAAGCACAGCCCACTCATATTCTGCAATAAGGCCATGAATCCCACTCCCATTATTCAAGCCTGTGCATACTAGCAGAGCTACTCAAGTCACTTGACTGCTCACAATTGCTATGATCCATTGTTTATGATCCTCTAGCACTACAACCTTTCCAACCAGCTTGCAGCTGTCATTCAACTTCATGAGGAGGAGATTGTTTGCCACCAAGGCTGACTTCCTTCATGCAATCTCAACCAACCTGCCAATCAATTGGTATATGAAACTGGTGTTTTCATTGACACCATTTTCAATCTGGTCCAGAATGCTTTGGAAGCTTGCATTCTCATGAATCCCTTCACAGTGAGCACATGCCTTTCCATCTTTATGACATAAGTTTGATTGAAGATAGAATTCATTTCTAATTGAGTGGTAGCCCCATGGTAGAGACAACTGGTGATATAGACCAAATGGATAGGATATATGACCATTTTGGGATGTTGGGAATGTTAAGAGGATGCCTTGGCAAGCATGCAAGTGGGCAATGGGAACAGGTGAAGACACAGTTGATGGACATTGGCACTTGAGGAAGACAACATCTTCATAATCAGAATCTGTGATGTTGATGGATGAGTGATTAGGGGTCTCTAAATGATCAAGAGGAGAGCCACAAGATTGGAGGTCATCTATATTAGGGGGATCAGCAGGGTGTTCATCAGAATCAGCAGATGTGGTGATGGATTGTAATGAGGTTTCTGTGCTGAGAATGCAGCTTGGCACCACTACCAAAGACAGACTCAGCTCCATGCATCTCCTGAAAAAACTAGTGAGTTGTTGATTCTTCAATGCTGGTCTAGTCTCTGCACTAAATTTGGGAGCCTTAGATTTTGCCTTGCATGCCTTTGATGTGTGATGAATTTCTAGATTCCTTGTCCCTCCACTGGCAGCACCCATGCACATGACCGCACCACAGTCCAGGCACTCTAGTGTTGAATCATTTGTGAAATTGCTAGATGATCTTTTAATACCTATTCCATAGTATTTGTTGTGCTTACTTTGATTTCTTTCCCATGGCTTTGTGCCTTACTTTGAGTGGGGAATAAAATTTGAATCATGTCTCATCTTTGTATATATTGTTTTTTATTGAGGTGGCCACTCATTGCTGCTATATGGCCCATTGGCAAAGGAATTATAGCACCCTCTGCATGTCATGTGTGGGATTTTCAGCCTGACAGCCCCTTGACTTGTCTTAGCTTATTGATGTTTTCCCACTTGCCTTCACTTGCTCACGCTTGGGCAAGTTGCAGCAAGTAAAAGACTAAACTACTGATGCACTGAAGATGGTAACAGAGCAGATCAAAACTGGCCAGATGTTCAGTGTTAAGTTGATAAAGTTCCAAGGGCAGACACACCTGTGTAGTGATGTAGGCTAAAGAGGCCGCTGTAGTAGCCCAAGTTATGCCATGGATACAAGCATTACCCAGTCTCATTGCTTTGACCTCTTTCTCCACTGAGCTGGGTGAGGTGAATAAGGTGAATATGTGCTTGTAGGCCTTAGGGAACTTGATAAGGACAGGATGGGAGGCCCATGCAGTACCCATCAAGTGCATCAGGAAAATCCAAGTTTGGCTTAAACCTCCTTAAAGTTCCTTCAAGTCTACTTATTATGCTTATTGTCCATTAAGTAAAATAAGCATCAGATTAAGCAGAGGTTATTCTCCTTATTTCTTGCTTCATTTCCTTATTATGATTTATTTTGGTATTTTTAAGAACAAAACAAGATTAAGCAAGAAATAAGGAGAAATAAGGAGAATGACCTCTGCTTAATCTGATGCTTATTTTACTTAATAAGCATAATAATAAGTAGACTTGAAGGAACTTTAAGGAGGTTTAAGCCAAACTTGGATTTTTCTGATGGCCCTGCACAACTACAACTGCCCACTACATAGAATACTCTAAACAGTAGCACGCAACAACTTCTTTTGGTTCGTTTTCTGCGTGTGAGGAACATGGCATGACTGAAGGGGTGGTCCACAAAGAACGCAAAAGTAACTCCAGAATTCCGAAGGAAGGAAAGGCCAATTCACAGACACCCAGCATTAATCTCCATAGCATTCATGCGAGCTTCCGCTTGAACAACGAAGTCAGCAATCTTGCGAACTAAGTACACCAATAACGGTGCGTGTGCAGGCGCGAGCATAGTCGATCGACAGACAGGCGATATCGTCCGAGGCCCTGAGGAATAGAGAGGGCTAGAGTAACGTAGACCAGTGAGGCTTAGATAATCCGAAAGACTCGTGGTGTTGGAGGATGAATCAGTGTGATCACTGCCAAGAGTGCCCTTGGTATCTTGAAAAGAGCGATCCATGGTCGACACGTTTTCAAGTTGCTGGCACCTGGCAGAGAGCCGATCGTTTGTGGGCTTCAGTGTTGTAAGAATCTCGATTTCAGCTTTCCGTCGACTGTGCAGCATATGCATCAGTTCCTTCCTGGCACGTATGTTCGTAAGTGTGACGACGTCGTGTAAAATCAAAAATAGGTCCGAGGCTCAATGAAGGAGATACGGACCTCCATTTCCGCGGCATGTCACTTGCTTGTAGCAGAGAAAGGGCCTGCGAGACGCCGAGAAATAGACTTCCGAAAAACATTTAGCTGGGAGAAACCAAACCTTCTTTTCGTCCTGCTTTGTGATTGGCAACAATCGATCTCTGTCGATCCCAAAGCTGCGAGAAGATACACTGCATGAGAAAAACGATTGGGATGAGTGCTCAAGAAACATACTCATCCAGTTCACTTGACCAGAGGCCCAACCACTTGATTCGCCCCGCAGCCAACTTGGAACTCTCGTGCTGCAAGCTGCGACTGCCATATTTATACACGGACAGGATGTCGATTCCATATGGATCTCCATCGACCAGGGCAAGGATTGGAGTACTTGATAAGATTTCGACCTTGGGTTCAAATGGGAATACACTGGTGACGAGAAAATTACCTGAGCGGAAGCGCATCACTAAGAGTTTTCACTAAGTGGCGCGTAGCAACGTCAGGATAGCCCTTGCCCTGTACGTCTACGTATCGTAATACAACTTCCCAATGGAATGCTGATTACCCACCGTGATAATGAGTCCACGGCCCGGCAGAGATGGGTGTGCAGTTAGGTTTAGCCTGCAAAGAGTCTGGAATACTGCCTGGCAAGTACAAGGTGATCATATATTTCAAGCAGAGAATCGATTTTACATTACCTCCTTTTCAACTATCAAAACCCATGAGATGCCGCCATCGGCAGTAAATGATGCTATATCTTCTCCGACTGGTATCAACGCGCCCTAGTCCAGGACAAATCAAGAAGACGAAATGAACAGCAGCTTTACATACCTCAGTACCATTAACCTTCATGACATCCCCCGTAATAAGATGAATTGTGAGGCCCGTACCACATATAAGGCCTTTTGAAGTTGCACGCTAAGTCGGATGATATTAGAACAGTTGATTTCCGCATGGGAGATAAAAGTCTTACAATGTACAGATCTGAACGTTCCAGTTCGAAGGTTGCAGCGAGATCATCGACAAGCTGTTGATGTAAGGCGTTCAAGGGTTACATATAAGAAAATATACTATACAGACATTGTCCACCGTCCTTTGATTTTTGAAAAGCGCTACATCTTTATAATAGATATCACTGTGCAGATATTGAGTTATCTAACTATGTAGGTGTTAAGTAGCATACCGTTTTGTGGCAGGTATACCATGAGTAATAGCCTCATGAGAAAGGTCAAGCACTCGAAAGAGTTGTGCTAGATACAAGGTTTAGTAATTCGCGCGCATATATGCTACTATCGCTGACCAAATGGCTTTGCGCTACCCGTAGAAGATTTGCGTGGATATTTTAGATATTTGTAATTGGAACTGCTTGAAAGATCTGTCAGAGCAGATACTGAGGTAATCTATTGCCAGTGAAATGCACACCCAGGAACCATTTCAGCCTTGCTTCGATCAGCGAGTTGTAATTCAATCCTGCTTTTGTTTCTGAAAATCCTCGCATTCGATTCAACGGTGTCGGACTCGGGGCCACTCGTTCTGTCAGATATAGAACGAGTGCCAAAAGAGCGGCCAGAGGAGGCGAGTTGGGATAGAAATGAAGTTACCATGTCCTCTATTCGTTCGGTAGCTTCGCATGGGCTGTGGGTTTCAACATAAATTGGGCGGTAAGTTCCTGGAGAAGTTCTCCACATACTGGGTCTCTGAATCCAGATCATCTGAGAGTGCGTCAGATTCTGGTTCCGAATCTGTCTGTTCACTTTTCTTGCTTCCCATGGCCATGGATGTAAGTATTGTCCTCTGGTGTTATACTCGAGATCGATTTCTGCACAAATGCCTGCAATCAAAGTTTCGGTTTGTTTGACATGCAAGTTTAAGGTGACAACCAAATACGACGGCTGATGGTGACAGAGACTAGTCGGCACTGGATATGTTCTACCATAATCACTCTTGCCACGCATCCTTGTGTGATCCTCAGGAGCGACTCGCTAATATAACTATCTTAGTAAATTATTGTACTCGTTTATATATCCCGCGCGCCTATCTGCGCACTTGTAACACCGAAACCTCTGAGTGACTGAGTCTTCACTTTTTTCATTTTAACCATTTCCCGCCACGCAGCTTGTGTCTTGAAGTGACACTCACCAACACCTGGTCTGACCTCAACATGGCACTTCTCAAGCTCTCACTGCTATTACTGACCTCAGAGGTCAGGATGGATATCTATCTATGATCTGCATATTGAACCATCCCTTCGACATCTCCATCATTCCTGATGGAATGAACAAACCTTTTCCTCCTACAACACCCTCAGGCTCGCAACATCATCAATCAACCTGTGATAAATTGCTTGCTTGTGTAGTAAATCAAACTATGTAAGCCATCAAGAATACGATGAAAGTCATTGCACCTATCGGTGGCCTCCTTTTGTTTCGTGAAGTCTGAAATCAACTGTGATTATGAACCTAGCTAGCATCACAGATACGACAGGAACTACAATAGATAGGGTAGCAACAAAAAACGAACGGGAGAAGACTGGGTCATAAGTAGTTCACATCATCCATACGCAGATCTAACGCTATCTTACACAGGGGTTGGAGAAGCGTGAGCACCTGAAGCCACAGCGTTTGAATAAGCAAACAGGGGACCTTGCAATAAAGGAAAACTGACCACCTCGGTCGCCACGACCGCGACCACGTCCTCCACGACCACGGTACTCTCCATCCCCGCGCCAATCACCCCTGCCGCCTCGGAAGCCTAATGAGAAGTGAGCGTCATATAATATGTCCTTGTTACGGACAGCTCACCACCACCCCGATCACCACCCCGATCACCGCCTCGATCACCGCCTCGATCACCGCCTCTGAACCCACGATACCCTCCACGCTCACGATCGCCGCCTCGGTATCCACCACGCTCGCCTCCACGGTGCCCGCCCCTTGACCCACCACGGTCATTGTTGTGCCCTCTAAATCCTCGGCCACGTCCACGGCTACCCCTTGCTTGCATGAATCCGTCATCGTCTGCTGGCGTTGACGTGGGTGTCGCTTCGGCGACATGTCCGTTAACACTGCCCAGCTGTTCTAGCAATGGATCTGGCGCAGTCTCAGCGATCTCCGCTGTAATGGGCGTGGCGGAGCCAGATGTGCCAAATTTGGTATGCAGACTTGCGATGGATGGGAGTCCGGCGTCATCCTCGGCTGCCCAGTCAATTGCACCTGTCTGAAGGGGCTATTGTGAAACAATAAGGGTAGAGTGAGGGATGGGAGAATATTAGGATTACCTCAGTGTGAGATTCCTCGATGTTTCCATTGACAAGGCTTGCGTCTTCAAGATCAAGGGGAGGTGGCACATTACTTCGCTGCTCCACCGGGTGGTCAGCAGCATCGGAGCGTTCTACCCATTCCGCGCCATCCTCGAAGGGTGTAGCTGCGGCTTCAAGTTCGCTCTCCTGCATGAAGTGGAAGCTACCCGACGACGACTGGACCATAGGCACACCTCCTATTGCCACGGTAGATTCGGCAGGTGCAGGTGTGGGGGGCTCATCATCTTGAGGATCTGACGCATCCTCGACAGGTGTGGGCGCAACAGGAACGGGGGCGCTAAGAGGTTCTTGAGCAATTTCCAATAGACGTCTATCTGGGGTGGGGGATCAAGATCACATGTATCAAAAGATATGCGCAGCATACAAGGAATAGATTCAAATTCGCCTCCCTCAGACAAGAAACCGTTGAGAACAACGCGTTTGGCCTCGTCGTCTTCGCCGAGGAGCACATCAGCGGCTGCAAATATAGCAGAACCCTCTGGGATGGAGTCAACTCCGCCGGTAGCAAGCAACGACCGCAAACGAAGGACGTTCAAGAGATGGAATGTTTTGTTCGTTATTGTCGCCTGCAATTCAAATGGTCAGCGAGTGAGGAAGGAAATGAAGCGTAACGTACTTCAGCCTCGGAAACGGCGGCAGTTACCCTCGCCTTCTCAGCCTTCTCAGCTTCTATCCGTTTATGTGACATTTCCTGCACAAGTTCAGATTCGTGCACCTGATACAAAAATATGTCCTGGATCGCAGTGGTGGAAAGTAGGCATTAAACACACCTCTATAGCCTTTTTTACTTCTCCGAGTTCTTTCTGCACGGCCTCTAGTGTAGGAAGAGTTTTTAGCGTGCGCTTTTGGTCATCATTCAACTTGTCAGGATCAGTAGCTGCATAAGCAGATATCCGCGCCTAGAGGGGGAGGGAGAGAGATCAGTTGGTGTGAAAGGCGTTTAATCCAACCAGACCGAAGTACAATTTTTTTCGTGGTAGCCTTCAACCGTTTAGTGATGAGTTCGACAATCGGACTGAGTTTGAGCCCAAGTTCCTCCTCAAGTGCTGGAATTGCGAGCAGTTCCGGCTGGGCAGCTGTCTCCGGAACTATTGAGCCCTCTCGGGTCTCAACCGACTCCAGCAGTTGTTCGGTTGCAGGAGGTGGATCGACAATGGTAGGAGATTCCGGTGTCGATTCAGTCGGTTTTTTCCCCTTGCGTTTTTTTTTCTGAGATTTTGATAAAGGTGCAGGGGGAGGGGCGCCGGGAACAATGCGCTGGATAACAGATTCAGGCATGCTGGGGGTATGGGGACTGGAGATATATTTTTTGGGGGGAAGCGAAGGTGGGTGGTGGTTAAGCTGGTGGTAAGAGTTGAACTTGAAATGAAAAAAAAAGGATGCAACTCGTTCTCACGACTCGGATTGACATCAACTTCTTCAAGCAGCATCTTACGATACTACGATACTACAGTAAAGTATTCTTCGCAGTAAATCCAATCATGCCTGAACATTGAATCCCTGAATGCCGAATGCCTGAACGTTTAACACGGATGTTGTATGCTTTCAAGACTCCGTGGTAATACAATTCTGCTAGTACCAGGCTAGTACAACGAGATTCGATAAGTTCAGAATCTAGATATGTAGTACAGTACACTGCAATCTACTGGGATTGTCCGTCCATACCTGTGGAATCCAGTCAACATTTGTACTGCTGGCCATCTGAATCCAACTCGCCTGCTTACTACATAACCGAACTTTTGAACGCGACTTGACTTGTTGCATTCCGAGTCTAGTCTATGCTTATAGCCCCCAAAAACCTCAAAGTATTATCCTCTTCCCCTGCTTCCGAGTAATGGCATTACTAGATGACTTCAGTTCCAATCGATTCTCTGGAACGACTGAACCTGTGAAGCCCCACATTGAACAACCCTCGCCCAGCCGATATCCTGGCGACCTATGCTTCAACGACGGGAGTCTTGCAGTGCTCACAGGTGGACACTACTTCCTGGTTCATCAAGGTCTTCTTTGTCGCCACTCTGCCCCCCTCACTGCGATTGTCAAGACCTTGGAAGGAAAACAAGCCCGATTTTTAGAAGGGCGCGTAGTTCTCGAGCTCTCAGACCCACCAAACGACGTATATTGCTTCCTTTTGGCGTTATACGATGGAATGTGCGTGGTTTAATCCCTGATCGGCCCTTTGGCACTGAAAAACCGCAGTTCTGGGCTGAAATACGATAACACCGACTTCAGCGTAGTTTCAGCAATCCTGCAGTTGGCCGCAAAATATCAAGTGAAGCACATTTACAACGATCTCGTCAGCGGACTATCGACACTATACCCCAAGACTCTTGCACAGTGGGAGATCAGGGAAGCGAGGGCTACAAGCTCGTCCGGAGAATATGAACCGAGGAAGACAATCCCTCACCCAATGTGTGTAGTCCTCTAATTTTACAGTTTATTCGCCCACCGAACCAAGTATCCAGCTTAGTCATTAATCTCGCAACGTCCTCAAATACACTGGAATTACTTCCGTCTGCGTACTACGACCTCTCGCGTTGTTCTCCCAGCGACTGTGCGGCAGGATATACTTGTCCGGTCACGTCCGAAACGCACCATCTATCCGACAATGACTTGTTAGCTCTCTTCCGCGGAAAGGAACATGCAGGCCGCTTTCTCTCTGCGTTCATCGCCAAGCAGCTTGAAGGGAGAAAAGGGTCTGCGTTTTGTGAATTTCGATCCGATCTCGATGGCTCGCGAAGGCGTATTTGTCAAGCGGCATTTGAAGCCGTCACTTTTGAAATTCTTCGTGATATCAATGGTGTCGTCTGTCATCGTAGTTCGGATCCCCTCTTTGCCATCTTGGATGCTGAAATGCTCCAGACAAGAGAGGATTCATCGGGAAGACCGTACCTGGTACTACGTGCATGCGAAGCCTGTCGTGCAGATTTTGCGGTTGCGGTCGATGTTTCAAGAGAAGCTTTTTGGCAGAGGTTGCCGCAATGGTTTGGTATCGACCCTCGAGTCTGGGCATAATTGGCTCTTTGAGTTCTGTTTCTCGGTATCTGGCTTCCCCCCTTCGGCCCCTGTGTATCCGCATGACCAAACGCCTTCTGAACTCTCCTTGGTCTACCCTTGATGAACCACATGCATCAACTTTAAATGCTTCTCTTTATATCTTTCTACGACCCGAGAACCCTGCACACACCTCTTTTGGTTACCGGAACTTCAGGCCCGTTCTCGGAATCGACGTCTCTGTACATACGCCTTGGAAATAGCACAATGCCGAATGATAATCCAACACACCCACTCGAGACCACTATGCATTCTTGAAGGCACCAATGCGCCCTGATCCTGCCATCACCTATGAAGCAACTATGACCCTATTTGTTTACCGCGGCATCCAATATCGACCCCGCTAATACCAATGCCACCCGATTGTAGATACCTGGTTTTCTTTCCTGTTACTCCCGAGGTTTCCTTCGCAACAGAATAAAAATACGATCCCACATGGTTTTACCTGATTTTAACAATGACCATCTCCTTCCCATGTCTGTGGACAAGGTTATGCTAAGCTTGTCGTAATCTGCTGCCCTTCGGACTCTTGGTTGTCTCTGCCTATCACAGGGGAGAACTTTTTTCGACCCCTGTTGATATCACAACGTGTACAGAAACTCATCACTTTTTTACTTTGTTTACTACTCAGTAGTGGATGGTCGACTGGCCTGGGCTCTAGCGGTGTCATTAGCCAGATGCTATTTGGAAACTCTCAGGAGCTCTCTCAGGCTGGGGGTGAGATGCGTTCATTGTTCCTGTGTCATCCGGAGATCTGTCTTGTTATGTTTGCCGTTCTACACCTAAGTACAGATGGTATAGATAACGAATATAGTCAACTTGAAGGAACTCATTATGCTCTCGGCGCTCCTATCTGAAAATCATTACAGCCCCAGGTTCGTTCTCAGTGCTGATACATTTCCATTCTGGGAACTATGGCCGGGTAGTATTGTTCAGTTAGAATTACATACACCGAAGGAGGCGGGGGCGGGACTCGCGGGAATTTCCAATATCCAGATTCCTCGCATCTCGCACATTTTGCTCTCGGATATATCGACACTGATCAGGAGCAGCGTCGCATATTTCTGCCCTGTTTTAGGGTTTTTTTTTTCGATTACTTCGAACGTACCGGTGGCCTCCAGGTGTCTACAGCTTATGTAATAAGCAAGTAGAGATAAATTATTGAATAACTTTATGTTAGCAAGTAGGGCCTGATGTAGAAATATGCCACGGCTCCTCGGCCTATGTATGATGTGAGCATCGGAGACAGCAAGTGCCACTGGCGAGAAAGCTAAAGTGCTACGGGATGCAACTTTGAGCTACCCTTATATACTTAAGCTCTTTATGTGGAGCCTCTTCTGCATCACCAGGTACAATGCTCATGATCATTTGACATCCTCACTGGTTTTGGCTTACCCCCAGAGGGAGCCTCGAGGACGCCTAAGATCAATACCACGGAGATCTGTTGGACCGACGCGGTCGTCGTGACTCTGTTGGCTATCCCCACCAGACGACTGTGCCCCTGTGGTCAGGTGCATCTGTGGCAGACTGGATTTCACATGGGACATGATCTGATTTCTCTCCCACAAGTTATTCTAGCCCATTGCTGGATGATATGCAGGAGCACAAGTGTCGAGGGCCTTTGGTATTCAGAATCATCGACCGCTGGCATAGGTGCAGGCTCGAAATCAGGTTCTGATAATTCATCACGTCCGGTCTAGTTTGTCAGGAACTAACCACTTTTGTCCCATTGTAGTCGGAGTGTATGGAGATGCAATTTCACACTCTTTACGAACAACAGGGGTTTTGAATGTTAACATATAATATCTCGGCTCAGGTTGTTTCCCCCAACTTCAAATACCTTGCTGCTCTCTGAGTCTGAGACTCTCCATCGGCCCAGCGGTCGCCTCGTCTACTAGTATCACCTGAACACTACAACCAATCATGCGCGCCGCCTTCTCCCTTTACGAACACCCCCAGCTTACCGAATCAGAAGTGTGGGCGATGGATGGGGCCACAGCAAGAACGTTTGTGTATTCAGCGATCGGGATGCTCTCATTAGCAGCATCCACACTCGCCGCTTGTCGATATACAAGTCTGGGGGACTCAGTACAATACAGGTTCGTGCTACAGATCGTTTTCTTTTCAATCTGGTATCGGAGGATGCGATCATCGATCGAGCTGTGAGCGGGTCTTGTTTCTTTTCCTTTCAAGTCTCTTGCATCATGATTTCCATTCGCTTCCCGAATACCAGTCTCCTGATGACGCTCCTGTCTGTAGCTCGATGCAATAGGATCAGACTGTTTCTCATGCGCAGCATTCAGTATCCCGAAGTGGAAGGGCCGGAGATCATCATGTTGAGGGTTGTTCGTATCTAGAGACGCAATTATTGGTCCTTCGGTATCCAATCAAAGGTTTTTAAGTAGGGTAGCATCAGATTATTGTCTACTTCACGCCTCATCTATGTATCTGTTCATTCCGTTGTACAATATATTGTATTCAAGTTTTTCTTTTAATTTGTCTTTGTTTTGTCCACCAAAGGTGTCCTATGTGGTATTCTATTTCGGCAACGAGTGTACGAACATGAGCGAATGCAAGGTGTGACAGTCATACCTTCTCGTAGTAAGATATCCAGCTTCGTCCCGAGCTAGGCACTGTAGTCAACGAAGAGCGGAAGGTTGGGCTGTGATCAGAGCGTTAGCTCGGATCGGATCCGCAAGCAATTCGAGCCGCTCGGCGATGCCACGTGACGCGCGCGCGTCATTCAACGCTCCAATGAGTGACCCTGGGCACAAAAGCACCATTGGCTCAGAGTCACTTTCAATATACATGTACAATAGTTCTGCTATCCTAGATGATCAATAAAAGCTCTTGAATACACAGATCTCAGCAAACACCAGCCAAAAACCCCCTTCAAATAGCCTGAAAACTCAAACCTATGGAATTCATTATACAGCTAAGGTCCTTGAGGCAACCCTCACTGATTTTCTGTGCTCTTTACATCTGCAGAGGCCATTTTTGTAAAATAGTGCTTCTTCATCATGAAACACCCCATTTTGGGATAGAATTTGCTGATTTAAATGGTTTAAATTGAACAATTCGAACTTTTGTTTCCGGAGACTTATAGAGCACAAAATTTCGTTTGGACCACTCTCTTACACATAAGCAATCTGTGTACTCTATGCTGAGTTCTATTCCTCAGAAGGGTTACCCACCAAGCAGAGCTACTGTAGTGTGTTCCCATGGTCATTTGTTGCATCATATATCATGGTGGACAACCCCCCCAGACTCATTTCTTCCTACCCTAACAGCTGTGTTACATCCATACAGTTCTATTTAGTTTTTTGTAGTCCTCAACAAAGCGGGCCCACTTCTATGACGGGCCAAATGCACAAAAATAAAAATTGTCACATGTCACATCAGGATAGTGTCATGATGTGGACTTGTATCACCTGACTAGAAATTGTGTCGTCACAAATTTATGCATGTGTCGCCTGTTTGAAAAATTGTGTCATCACCAACTTATGATTGTGTCGCCTGACTGAAAATTGTGTCGTCACAGCCTTTTGTGTGTCACTGCAACAAGGCACATTGATGTGTATTGCTAACCCACCACCAGGTTTTGTTCGCTTGCTCTTACTCCTCGCTTTATACAAGAAAATGCACTATTTACTGATTAAAGTAGGTCTATGATAGTGGTATAGTATAGAGTTAATATGTAAAACGAATGAGAATCTTGTTACCAAACATGATACTGTAAAAGGAGTGTGTAAGGTATGGGGTATCAATATGAGATAATGAGGAGAGAGTTTATCCAAGTCGGTCTGAGGAGTGGAAACAAGAGTGGAAGAGCAAGGAGTATCAGGGCTGGTAATTAAAATGAGCCAAATGCGAGTTGATTAAAAATTATACTCATAAATGTGGCTTCCAGCCCAGGGATTGGGCAATGATTGGTCAACATGGAACGAGCCAGATGCTACCAGAGGGCTGGGTCCTGGTGCTTCTTGTGGAAGGCTTGTAGAGGTCTGTGTGACTGTTGGATTAGGATCTGGTCCCAGAGGCGATGTTACAGTTGTAAGGAGGGCAGCAGGTGGTGGTAAATCGACTTCATTGTCAGTGACGAGAGTAGGTGCTAAGAACAATTTGTCAACCATTTTATAGAAATCAAAGGGCAACCTACAGGATGGATGCTGCCATTCCATGGGATAGCAAAGCCCATACTCATCAGGAGGTGCATAATCATCAACATCAATTACCGAATCCTTGTCGAAGTCCTCACCACCATCACTGATAAATGGTGACTTTTTGGCTAAGGAGTGGGATCGCAGTGTTCGTGTTGAAGTGCTTGCACAGTCGAGGTCATCATCAATGACATATGGGCTATGATATTGCTTTTGGAAGTCTGTGAATTCCGAGCTCATCAGCTACACACACCAAACTGGTAGGTAATGGTTTCATGTCACCTTGCCATTTAGCTTCGCTCTTCCCTTTTCCTTTCAGCCATGATTTCATGACTGATTTCGGAACTTGGGATACAGTGCCTAAATTAACCATTTGTAAGAAATTCGAACATGAAGGTTCACAATAGCAGTTACTGATAATGAGGTGGTGGTGCTGGAATCCTGCTCGGGTGACTCGGGCATTGAAAAGGAGATCATACCCAGTTGGAAATACCACCCCATTTGCGATCGACACTCCTTTTCCATCCTTGACACACAGCCGAAAGTGGGGGAGAAATAAGTTGTCAGTATCATCAGGGTCAGGGTTCGCTTCACTAGGCTGCATGTCAAGCCACTCGAAAAGTCTTGGAAACAACTCCCTGAGCTTTGCCTGAGCTGCTGAGAAGTCCCAGCTAGTGCTAAGCTCGATCCCATGCTCGTAATCTATAACAGTGAGGCCATAGGTTCGCAAAGTCTGCAGGGTAGAGTGGTTAAGGGCAGGTGGTTTTCGTAACACATATTCAGATGGCAATTCATCATTGTCACTGGAGTCCGATGACACTGAGTCTGAATCCGAACCTCGGGTAGAGGCTGATTTGTGGCTTGTCTCTACCTGATTTCTCCAATGAATCAGCTTTTGAAGAAAAGAAAAGAGAAAGAGAGAGCCAGACCTTCTTCAAACCCTTGTGAAGTATGACAACAGCCCCAACTTTGAAGGTTTTACCCTTTCCAAAATGAAAATGATCAGGTCATCGAAAGCAGCTAAAGATTAAAAATGCTACCTCTTTGGCCTTTTCCTTTCCCTTGGATGATGATTTTTGCTTCCCTTTTTCCTTTGAGAATTTCCGAAGACCTCGGTTCGTTTCCTTCTGTGCTGACAAAGCCTGTCCACCTCTTGTAGCTGAAAGCAGGATTGAACTGATCATGCTTCGTGTTTTGCTATCCTCTGATGGTGTTTTCTTGGCCTTCTTAGACCATTTGGTAATAGTTGAGGAGAGTGATCCCATAGCCGAGTGTTTTGTTTCAGCAGTTGTTGAGTCATCTGATGAGTGTTCGCTTTCAGAGGGTGATGCTCGGTGCTTTCGTTTTGCCATGAGAGATAAGAGAGAGGTAGAAAATGAATGGTAGCAGTTGGACAAATGAACGTGGAGAGTAGCAGGATTATAGAGTTGTTGCAAGATATATAATGATAATAAAAAAGAGCAAAGGGACTGCGAATTCAACCACCAGATCACATGACTTTATGATGACAACATGGTGTGATATGATGTGATGTAATGTGTGATAGGCTTCTTGCCCCCACACCTCATCGACCAGAGATGGTACTACCTGCAGAGCTCCCTATACTTCCTGTCTCTGAACAACCCTGGTCACCAAATGTTCATAGTGCTGTACAGATCATAGGCAACCTGTACTCTGGGGCTTGTAGTGTTCTTGGAAGTGGCAATTTCAATCTCCATCGCATACAGCACCATTTTAATGCAATAACTCATGAGGCCCTTCCACTTCTTCTCCAGCTAGAGGACCACACTTCTAAGCAAGAGCCTGGTGGCGATCAGCTCAATCCATGGTTACAAGCCTGTGCACTACTATTTGGTGAGCTACTCGTCAAGCTTGCAGATGCAGAGAGTGCAATCCATGACACGTGGGTCTATTTTGCAATGGATGCTGGTTATTTGACTCAGTCACATAATAGAGAATCCTCCAATGTCCATTTTGTGGAGCCAATTACAGTTGAAAACTCAGGAAGACGTGGCCGGCCCAAAAAAGTGGTTAATTTGGACTTTTTGAAGGATGCAACAGATCCTAAGCGCAGAATTACACTCAAAACACTGGCACAAAAATTGCACATCCACCGTAATACACTTCGCTACAAGATCAAGGCTGCAGGACTGCATACCCAGTTTTCTCCATTGTCAGATCAGGATCTGGAAAACCTGGTAAAGGTTTTTCGTGAGCAGCAGCCAGAGTCTGGACTGCGCTATTTTATGGGGTTCTTGCGCAGACATGGCCTTAAGGTTCAGAGAAAACGTATGCGGCTGGCTGTTAAACGAGTGGATCATCTTGGGCAAACTCTCCGTCAGCAGAGGACCAAAGTGACCCGCCAGCAGTACCATGTTTCTCGACCTAATGCCCTTTGGCATATTGATGGCCATCATAAACTAATTCACTGGGGTATAGTTATACATGGCTGTGTTGATGGATATTCTCGGGCTGTAAGCTGGTGTTTTAAACTATACTATGCTGTTTTAAACTGACATGATTACCAAAGGTCACTGGTTTGCAAGCTAATACCAACAATAAGGCATCAACTGTACTTGACATGTTTCTTGATGCCATTCTTGCATATGGTATTCCATCCAGAGTTCGTGGGGATCATGGTGGTGAAAATCGGGATGTTGGAATTTTTATGATTCTTCTCAAGGGACTAAACCGGGCCAGTTTTATGTGGGGCTCCTCTACTTTTAATACCCGGATTGAACGACTATGGGTTGAAGTTGGAAAGCAGTTTGCCAGGCCTTGGCGAGCATTTTTTCTGCGCCTGGAACGTCTGCATTATCTGGATTGCAAAAATCCCCACCACCTCTGGCTCCTGCACACATTATTCTTGGATTCCATCAATTCGGATTGTGCCAGTTTTCAGAGTACTTGGAACTCTCACCCAATTTCAGGAGAAGAACTTAGCCCAGATGTAAGCACATTTTCTCAATCCCCTTTATATCACCCTTATTATTTCTGCATAACAGGACATGCGGTTTCTAGGCCAGATTGAACATGGTGCATATGTTGATGACTGTGAGGGACTTTTCAGTGAGGAAATTGATCAGTTTTATGGGGTTGAGAAAGGAGACACAGCAAGCTCTGATGAGAGCTCTAGCTCTGCAGAGAGCTCTGAAGATGAGGATATGTCAGAGGCAGGTGACAGTGGGGGTGAGGAAAGTGACAGTGGAGGGAGCAAGAAAAGTGATGGTGTGGAAAGTGATGGTGTGGAAAGTGATGGTGAGGAAATTGGTGGAATTAACTGGGAGAACCACATTGGCCACATTCTTGAAAACCAGAGAGGCAATATTCATCACAGACCTGCCCCAGTTCCTAACCATGCTGACCCATTTAATAATGCACAGGAAAGACAGGCCTTTTTGACATCTGTAGAGATCATGTGCAGCCAGGGCATTGTCCCACATGGATATGGGCTGAGGCAGGAGGAGTTGGTTGAAGATGGCTATCCCTCTGTTGAAATTATCCCAATACGGCGTAGGAAGGAGCTCCACATTTCTTTGCCTAGTGCAGTGTGGCTACCCCGAGCCATAGTCTGGGCACAGGCCCATCATGCACTGTCACAAATCCAGTATATGCAGCAAACCTAGCATAGCTTTAAAGGATAGTTTATACTAGACTGGTGGCTGTTTCATATGAGCAATGATCAATTGTATAGTGTCAGGGGTACAAATTTCCTACAAGCCATTTAATATTATTTAGTTTCCTTTACTTGGTCCTGTGGACACTGTTATGTACATGATGCTAAGGGTAGGCAAATGGTCCTTATGATCGGACACATGATCAAGGGTAGGTAGATGATTAAACATGCAGTAGACACATGCTGCTGCACAACACACACTAAAGGCATAGCAGGTTACACAAGGCAGTGCACATGAGGCCTACACATGGGCTCAGTGCCTCATGGCTTAGGCTTGGACTACATATGATTAACACATGTAGTATAGTATATAAACATTAATATATCACTGAGGAACACTAGTTGTGCTCTCTTGGGTTATCCATCAATAAGTGCAAGACTGCCCTAGACTACTAGTACTACCTTTTTTCTCTTGTTGTTGTTTGTTTGTTGGGAGCTGCCATCTTTGCCCTAGTGGTATTGGTGATGTCCTAACACCCCTCCCCCTTTTGTGTATGAGGGAGTGATTATGTGTCTAAGTGAACATAGGATTGGAATCATTCTCATGGTTGAGATAGTGGTGGTGAAAGTGTATATTGAAAATAGTGGAAGAAATCCCAGTTATAAATAAAATGGCAAGTAGTGCTACAGGTTTTTTGATGCATCCTTTCCTGCACCTATGCCAGGTTCTACCTTGATTCCACCAGCCCCCATTGCAGTTTTATAAGCTGCAAGAATGTGGCTTGAAGAAGTAATAGCACACCCCCGGCTATGAGCACCACAAAGGCGGGTGGTCCCATGTCTAAACCGTGGACGAAATGCTGTAAGAGTACCTGTGTCCATTTCAACAACCACCTTGAGTGAGAGATCAACAAAATTCCCCCCCCCCATTTCTGGCCACAAATCTCTATCCTCACCATCTACAAGTGTGCCCTCACCATCTACAATCCTGTCAACACACCAGAATATTCCATAGTCTGTATGACATGCATCTTCATGTGCAGGACTATAATATTCTGGTAAGCATTAGCTACTGTGCACAAATATAAACATACGCTGAATAGTCCTGGCTGAGGTACCCCTCTGGAGGAGCCCGTTCAAAGTTAGGAAAATTGTAAACCTTGCCATCAATTTCAAGCTGGTATCCAGTTCCTAAAAGCAATTTTGGCACAGGTTTAAATGTCAATTGAGGGAAGCCCCACCTTCAGGAATATTTCTTGTTGCAATCCTTGGAAGCCCACTTTCTCTGAGACAGGTCTCAATATGCTCTATAACCTGAATAGGCAGATTGGCTTTGGCCAGGCTCCAGGTGAGAGTGACAAGAGCAATGGCATCTTGATCATGGTCAGCCTTCACCTCTTCACCAAGCTTTTTGCGGTAGGATTTGGCAAGTCCCCATACCCGGGCATGCCGTGGACCAGCATTCCAGCCAACCTGAACCATCCGGCCATCATGAGTGGGCTACATTGTGTTTAAAAAACTGAATAACAGCCAGAAAGATAATTAGACATACCCGCACATTGGTACGCTCAGAACAGGCTTGAGCAACCACACCTGCAGCCCACTCACACAAGCTACTGGACTTCTGTGCCCCAAGGCCAACTTTGCGAAAAACTGCAAGCTCAACTAAATTTGTATATGACCCTAAATAGTGCATGTTAGTATATATATCCCATGAAAGTAGTGTATAAGCTTACCATCTGGTGCATGTGACTGGGAGAGCCAAATTGCAGACTGATCAGGAGGCAGGTGTGTAAAGCCATTCTCCTTGCTGACAATAACAGCACCAGACACGCCACAATCTGTATCACAAAGGACTGCACCCTTACTGGTCAGGCCTGCTGCAGCTGTCAGCCTGTCTTGAAAATAAATTTTGATTCCCAGCTCATTCTGTAGTGCCTCTGATTTGATGAGCTGTCCAATAAGTTGATCAGCTAAAGGGGTTGCATGGTTGAGTTGCAATGAGGCAACCTGGGGGCAGGTGTTAGTATTGCTATATAAAAAGAGGAAACTAGGATACCAGTGCCCGCTTTTCCTGGTGTGTAGCTCTAGCATCCCAGCCAGGTTGCTTCAGCTCATGAGCCTTTTTCATGAGACATTTCACAGCATCCTTGACACTGGTGCTGCAGTTGATTGACAGGGCATAGCTAATAAGTTCCCCCACCTGTCCTAAGTGGTTATTGCTAGCATAATAAAATCTGAAGTACCACATACATCTGGAATATTTGGATTTATAGCTCGCACTGCAGCGAGTAAATCAAGAATGGCAGGATCAATAGGGGACCCTTTTTGCAAGATGGAAATATTATTGGGCTGCTCTAGTAGCTCAGCAACTGCATAACAGAAGTAGGAAGATTAGAACATCAGCTGTAGTGGGACAGTGCTGCACATACCATTGGCATGCATTTGCTTCCTTTCTTTCCTGGACATAGTCTCCATTACGAAGGCAGAGATGTAAATTTTGTAGTAGGAGTAGTAAGGCAGGTGTTTTAAACTGAAGATGCCAAAAAGCCAAGTTGTAGGATGGATGCTTCATGGAAAAAAAACCCAGGCTCTCTTATAAAGCCCTAGCTTCCTGAAACAATAGGATGTAAGATGTAAGAAACCATGTTTTATCATGAGTTACAGCAACATGAAACCTGTCTGAGCCTGTCCTGGAAAATATAGCAGTTTCTGTGGCTATTGCTCGGTTACAAATGGCTGTGGTATGTTAGAGGTGCACAAAACATGGAACAGATATGAAACATGTTACAGCCATTGTTACAGGGTGTAATTATTTCAAAAAGGTTACAAATGGCTATAGTATGTTAGAGGTGCATAAAACATGGTACAGATATGAAACATGTTACAGTCATTGTTACAGGTTGTAATTATTTTTACAAAAAACTTTACAAACAACTGTGGACAGGGATTTACAGATAGATTACTGGGTTCGGATTTGTAACACATTATCTTCCATTCACATATCAAAAATAGCCTTTCTAATGATAGCTAGAATATAGTACACACATAAATTTTGCATAGCCTGGGAATTGAACTCACATCTCCAGTGCTACTGTTTTCGGATGCCAGCCTTGAGCAGTGCCCGACACCATTAAACCATTACACTAAAATGCCATATTATATCCTCTGCCACTTGTTACATATAGCATGCCCAAATTTTATGTAAGCCAGCTGGTGCTAGGCTGCTTGTCGCTCCCCCCCCAATCTAGCTGGCAACATTCCTCCATTTCTTCCACTGCTATGATGACTCAACCACTGTATACTGCATCCACCTTCTTGTCTGATCAGCCACATCCTGCCCTATCTCAAGAAAACAAAACTGGGTGGAGTCGGGATCCTGATTACTGCATTCTCCCCAAAGCTGTTTTCTTTCGTGTAAGTGGTTCTTAGCTAAACCCTGCCTCTCCACAAATTCATACCCACCAAAGATCGACAAAACCCTTTTTAATGTAGACATTAGTCGGGTCTCACGACATTCTGAACCCCTCACTGCTATACTGAGCATCCCTCCATCAGTGGCCGACCCTCAGGGTAGCGAGGCCAATCCAATCGTCCTTGAAGGTATTGAAGAAGAGGCCTTCCGAGATTTTCTTCGCTGGCTCAACCACCTGTAAGTTTTTTACTGCAACTCTGTCTTACAAGCCCTGAGCTGCTCACTGGTTTTTTAGTGATTGGCAACCACCACCCCGAGACGAGAAGGTTCTGGTCAACATACTGCATATGTGCCACATGTGGATGGTTCAGGATGGTATTGCCTTTGCTGTGCACCAGCTTGAAGCCCTTCCACTCCGACCCTCCCGAATGCTCCAGCTCGCTCGCCAATTTTCTCTCACTAAGTGGATCGCACCCTCCCTTCACACCCTCATCACACAGCCAGTCACAGAGATCATGCCTGAGGATGCTGACCAGCTAGGAACACGAGTTCTACTTGCTATTACTAAGGCTCATGCAGCACTCGAGAGTGAGCGCAGGCTGCTCGCAGCTTTTCCTCCCAAGTTGCCCCCAACCTGGGACTCTAACTGGTGTGCTAACCGATCAGATTGTGAGAAGGTGTGGGCCGATGTGTGGTGGAAAAAAATTGGAAGGCTGCTGCTACATCCTCGCACACCCCAGCCACTTTCTGGGCTCATAGCTCTCTTGCAGCAAACTTCACACCCAGGAATGTGCAGCGAATGCAAACAGGGCCTCCTCCTGTACCTGGAGTCAGATCAAGGTCGGCATGCTTTCCAAGCTGAGGAAAGGATTTTAGAGAGGGTGACCCACTGTGTTCTCGACTATTATGGTTTGTCAGCTACTTCCTAGGTCTGCCCTTCATTTTAATCGCCAGCCCCATACTTTGAGCCCTTGCTTGTTTCCACTCCTCAGACCGACTCAGATAAACCCCCCTCTCCTCGTTATCCCATATTGATACCCCATACCTTACACACTCCTTTTACAGTATCATGTTTGGTAACAAGATTCTCATTCGTTTTACATATTAACTCTATACTATACCACTATCATAGACCTACTTTAATCAGTAAATAGTGCATTTTCTTGTATAAAGCGAGAAGTAAGAGCAAGTGAACAAAACCTGGTGGTGGGTTAGCAATACACATCAATGTGCCTTGTTGCAGTGACACACAAAAGGCTGTGACGACACAATTTTCAGTCAGGCGACACAATCATAAGTTGGTGATGACACAATTTTTCAAACAGGCGACACATGCATAAATTTGTGACGACACAATTTCTAGTCAGGTGATACAAGTCCACATCGTGACACTATCCTGATGTGACATGTGACAATTTTTATTTTTGTGCATTTGGCCCGTCATATTTGGCCCGTCATAGTCTATGAGCTCTTTACCAGAGATGAACCTTTTGAGGAGAATTTGTGCCAGTGATCGGAAGTCACTCGATCAGGGGAAATCTCGATCTTTTAAAAGAATCTTTATAATAATAGTACGACATGGAAGCACGTGTCCAGATGGAAAGTTTTCCAGGCCTCTGAGTCTTTCGCAGTCACAACTGCCTCGTGGTCGATCTCAAGTCCGGGGAACGGCAAACTGTGATTTACTCACTCTACTTGCGACCACCATGGCGCCACCTCCACCCCCTCCGCCGCCACCACCGCCACCGCCTTTGGCAGGGATTTGCTTCCCGTTCATTGGCTCGAAACCCAAACGCCGTCTTTCGTGGTCTAGCTCAGGCAGGAACCCAAGTCAATCGTCGCATCTCGAAGACCAGATGATTCGACATCCTTCATACTCTCCAACCTCAACTCTTACGGAACCGGACAGCCTTACCTTCCATTCTGACTCGGAGAAATACGAAGAGGTTCCGTCCACACTCCCCGAGCTGCATAAAGACGGCAAAGGCCGATCCAGACTGGTTCGCTCGAATACGATGACAGGGACCAAGAAATCTACACTATCGAACAGGTGGGGGTACGGATGGGGTGTTGGGAAGAAGAAAGAGAAGGAGTTGGAAGCGGCGATGGCTGAGAAATCAGGTTCCATGACATCTCAAACGAATCTACCTGTCTATCAGCCTCCTGTCCGCAGAGATTCCAAAATGAGTCATGCGAGTAGGACCACTCAAAACACGCAAGATACGCATCGAACGCGGGACACACATCGAACACAGGACACACATCGAACACAGGACACAAATCTAACGCAAGACACCCAACGAACCCAAGCCACACACAGGTCACAGGATTCTCAAGGCACGCATGGGACTCAGAGCAGGCAGGACCCACACCGGAGCATCTCCCAGCGAAGCAAGTTCACCACACACACCAAGTCTACACAACGCAGTGACTCGAACGGCGCCACAGTTCCCAAACGCGCCCATTTCTATTCAAACGATTCTTCGAGCACTCTTGTCGGATCAGCACTTGAGAGAAAAATGAATGAGGTGGATTCGATCAGAGATACGGAGGACACCGCGGAAAGACTGGCGGATTTGCGGAGGAGCATGCTAACCCATCAGTTGGATTACTAGTGCGTTGCACAACATCTTTTCTTTTCTTTTCTTTGTTTTTGTTCATTGCGGTTTATCATCGCTACTTAGCATCATCCCAAGTGAGGATGCTCATCAAACTGAATATGTTGCTGAGAGCGACAAGAGGCGTGAATTCATCTCTGGGTGAGGTCCAACTGTCGTCAATGGCAACAGTCAAATTTCTAATGATCACCCCAGCTTTGTTGGATCTTCTGGTCAGGCCATCGTCACCGAACACTCTGCGTTCCTCATCACCGATTCTCGGTACTGGCTACAAGCGAAGGAGCATTTAGATCGAAATTGGACGCTCGTTCGAGCTGGTGCCGTTGGTGAACCTAAGGACTGGATCGAATGGCTTGTGGTGTGTGTTTCCATTTATCGCATTTAGTGGAATATCTAACGAATCTGATCAGGACCGGGTAAAGGATGCTAGGATCGGAATCGACGCTCGAATGGTATCACACGAGAAAGCGACGCTCATCAACTCTAAAATCGGTCTTTCGAATTCCAAGCTCATTTATCCACCACAAAATCTCGTTGATCTGGTTTGGAAGGACAAACCTCCGAAGCCCAAGGCTCCCATTTTTACCCAGCCCATTGAATTCACAGGTACTGCACTCATGTTTGTTACTGAGATCCTGACTGGAACCTGATCTCGCTTACCCGCAGGGATGGATGCCAACACCAAATTGAAGAAGCTTCGGGATTGGATTCGTTCTCAGCCACCTTCTATTCCTTCGTACTCACAAAACCCCGCCACACCCTCTCAGATGCAAATCGGAACCCTTATCACCTCATTGCCGTGCATAGGTAATGCAGATGCTAATGCAAACAATCACGTCAACTCATAATCATTGCTCCTTTTCAGCGTACCTTTTGAATCTTCGTGGTTCTGATATTCCACACAATCCACTATTCCAAGCATATCTCTTTGTCGGTCTCGACTCTGCAACGATCTTCTTGGATTCAGGCAAAGTCACACCAGACACCACCGAATACTTGGAGGCGCATGGTATTGTCAGGCGGGATTATCAGGATCTATGGAGCTTCCTGCGGCGAAGAGAATGGGGCGAAGGCAAGGTAAGTGACCTTTGAAGCAGCTCCTGATGTTTTCTTAATCACCCCCTAAACAGGTTCTCATTTCGCCCCAGACTTCCTATGCCATCTCTTTGATGCTTACGCACTTCCGATACACTGTTGCACCATCTTACGTCGAACTTATGCTGTCCGTAAAGAACGACACCGAGATCAATGGACTGAGGAAGGCATACCTGCGAGATGGTGCTTCATTTGTGCGTCTCTTTTCGCATTGTAGATGTCCATTTGAGTTGATCTGAGATATATGGCCAGGTTCGGTTCTTAGCATGGTTGGAGAACAAGCTCAATGAAGGATACGATGTTACGGAATGGGAAGCCACGTCACGGTTAACGGAATTCCGGAGGCATAATAAAAATTTCATGGGGCTCGCGTACAAATCTATCTCGGCGACGGGTTCGAATGCCGCGCTTCCGCACTATACACCCAGGAAGGCCACTGCCCGGATGATTGAACGAGATACACCGTATCTGAAGTGAGTTGCCCGACCCTTCATATTACCTTGACTTAGAATCCGTGCAGCGATTCCGGTGGCCAGTACAGAGATGGGACGTGCGATACCACAAGGACTGTGCACTTTGGACGGCCGAGCACCGAACAATGCGAAGCCTTCACTCGAGTGCTACAAGGCCATGTGAGTATTTGACAACGCGTTTTGAATGACATAACGCTCATGGACTTGCTATGCACAGATCGCAATTGACAGTGCCATATTTCCAGAAGGTACCTCGGGACACCAACTTGATGTCCTTGCTCGCAGGGCACTCTGGAGAGACGGGCTAAACTACATGGTGCGCTTTATTCTGCTTACGGCTACGAGATCTCTGTTTACTTATTCTTTTTGCAGCATGGAACAGGGCATGGGTTTGGCTCGTTTTTAACAGTTCATGAGGGTCCGCAAAGTTTCTCGAGCAATATACCGCTTGTGCCTGGACACGTTATTACCAACGAGCCCGGCTTCTGTGCGTACCCGCATTTTGTTTAACTTCACTCCGTGTTTATAATGAATCCTTAAACAGATCAGGAGGGCAAGTGGGGCATGCGTATCGAGTCCGCACTGGCTGTTCGGCGTGTCAACGTGAGTTTTTTTTTTTTCGTGTTACCGCTCTTCACTCGGATAGGCCCTTACTGATCATAACTATAACTGATAACAGACCAAAGGGAGATATAACGGCAATATTTGGCTTGGTTTTGAGCGCCTGACTTGTGTTCCTATCCAGACCAGGATGGTCAAGGAGACCATGCTCACAAAAGAGGAAAAACAGTGGCTGAAGGTTCGTCGACATTGGTTGACAGCGGAGGAGCAAATAAAAACTGATGACGTCGGATTGTTCTAGGAGCATAACCAACGGTGCCTAGAAATGCTTGGTCCGCTTTTGAAAGACGACAAACGAGCTATGAAATGGCTCAAACGAGAAGCAGAGCGGGGCATAGGCCTCGTTTCTGGCCCGGGTGGCATGGCCATCGACTGGGATTAGATCGCGTCCTGCCTTGTTTTCATCACTTTTTTTTTTTTTTTTTTTCATGCCTGCGGTACCTCCCCTCCATAAATTATGTCTCCTTCTCACCCCCCACTTATTATATCTGAACATGTCGCCAGGACGTGGTCTCTCATCTCTGTATTACCACCAGTATGCGATACTAACTTTTTTTTTTGGATTAAGATTTTCCGTTACACACCTACCTACTTACCTACCAGGATATTACTTATTGGCGTGTCGCTAAGACTGACATGCCCCCTTCGATTTTTCATTCATTTGGATTTTTTTTCCCTCTCTCTCTCTCTCTCTCTCGTAGTTTGTAGTTTGTTCGTCGCATGTACTATAGTCCTGTCTTGAAGATAGATGTTTGCGTAGGCGAAGTGACCCTAAAGAACGTAAGGATGTGTTTCAGTACTAGCAGCATCAGGGTTTTAGCCTGTATGGATTATTATTGAAATGTTTTACTGCAAGCTGCAGTATCACCTTTTTGCGCCAAGGGTCACTGGAAAGTGTGGGTTAGCTGGATGGACACGTTTTTCCAGCGTACGTAAAAGCAATGAAATTGGAAGTGGAGCAAATCATCCCGTCGGCATCGATTCATGGTGGGCGCATATGAATCTGTATATGATCACTGGGAAAATACACATATATGCAAGATGAAATGATAGCAGAACAAGTAAACGCAAAAGAGATGGACCAAGTCATCGTCTCGACGTCTTCCCTCCCTTCCTCTTGCCAGAGAATAGATGTTTCGGCTATATGTAAAAAAAAAAAAAAAAAAGAAGATTAAGTGGACATGCAGCACTATCATAGATAATCTCACCATTTTTGTCCGAATATGACGATCGGCCTCTCCAGCCTTGGCCAGCATATTTCGGGGCCGCTGACCGAGATTGCGCAGCTTGACAGCACGATTTGCTTGCTGGATAGAATATTAGAAATAAATCAACAGAAACTCATAACCTTCAACATAAACACTCACCCCCTCATCACGCATCCCAGCGAACCGCCGGTCTGTCCTCGGGCCCTTCCCACCCGCCGCAACTACCGCCACAGATCCGTCATTCTTCTTCACTTTCTTCCTCTTCGGGGTTTCCTCCCCATCTACATCCATCTCGTCATCCTCCCATCCATCCTCCCCACCTCCCATGTCCACGTCCACGTCCCCGTCACCATCACCATCAGCCTCAGCCTCGTCTTCCAGCCTCTTTCGCTTCCGCTCGGCTCCATGCAGCTTGGCCAGCATCTCCGCTCGTGCTTGTATGCGGCTCGGGTCGAGCCCGGCCTTGGTCAGCTCCGTCGAGAGCTCGGTCAGTGTACGCAGCCCAGCAGTGCGAGGGAGCCGGGCATGGTTTTTCTGTGCTTTCTTAACACTTTGGGAAGTGATCTTTTTGGAGAGGGCGTGTTGCGCAGAGTGCGCGGCACGTTCGTCGTCAGAGTCAAACTGCGTTGAATTAATTAGTGGGATGAGAGAGGGCAGGTAAGCGAATGCACCATGTCCTCTTCGCTGTCGTAGAAGCCCTCGGCTTGGAGCCTTTCTTCCTCACGCTCCAGAGCATCGAGTTTCTCTTCAATGTCGGGGTCGATGAAGTCGGCAATGTTCTTGCCATCCATGATCTCTGGTATGATGTCCATCTTCCACTCGGGATTGGCCAGCATGTAGTTCTCTGCGACAGTGAAACTCATTAACACCGAGCAACAAGACATGACCAAAATGCCCAACGCACCACGCATGTTGATATTATACACGCCCGCACCACCCTCCTCCAACTCGATGTCTCTCAGTAGCGGCCGTCGTCCTGAGTCATTCTTCTTCTTCTCCTTCACTGCATCCGGTATGAACGGTGGCCTTACTACCTCATCTCGTGCTTTAGGTTGTGCAACATGTATCCTGTTGATGACCGAGTTGATCTTGCTGCCCTGCAGCTTTGCGTCGACACGATGTGCAAGCAGGGTGTCACAGGCTTTGTTTTTGAGGTCCATGACACCCTCGTCGGAGTGGCAGGACACTTGCACGCATTGTACGTCGCTTTGGTCAATGATCTCTTGGACGAGCACGCGGGTCTCTGCTGGCAGATCGTCCAGTCGCATCACATCGATTTTGTTAATGACGAGGAGGGTGGGCTTGTTGCTGAACAGGGGTTTTATGGAGTGGAAGAGTTGACACTAGGGTTATGCATCATCAGCATTGTCAATCTTGAGTGTGTCGAGAACAACATACCTGAGCTTCTACTGTATATCCACATTGTTCGCTCAGATCCATAAAATACAACACGCAGCTCTTTAGATGCGCCAGAGCAGTGATGCTCTGCATCTCGATAGTGTTCATTTCCTCCAGGGGGTGATCCAAGATACCGGGGGTGTCGATCACCTGCCAACGAAGGTATTTGTAGTCAAGGTGCCCGACAAAGAGACTTTTCGTGGTGAAGGCGTACGGCTGGACATCGACATCCGCGCGCGTAACCTTGTTGATGAAGGAGGATTTGCCAACGTTCGGGTAGCCGCATATAAGGAGCGTGCGTGTGTTGGGGTCGATTGCGGGCAATCGGGAGATGTGCTGCCGCACCTGCTCAAGGTAGGCGAGAGGGTCTTTTTGCCGGCGCATGATCGTGGCCATTCTGCGAGTGCAACTAGCCTTAGTGTTTACAAGAGACGTTTGGTCGATAGGGAAAATCACCGGCCGAGAGCAGCTTTTTTAAGCTGTTTGCAGCGGTACAGGCTGTCGCCGAATTTGAGAAGGCGGACATAATCTTTGGCGACCTGGTCGATTAGATGGCGGGCGGTACGCAGCTGGCCAAGCGCAAGCTTGTAGTGGTTTTTGTCGTATAGCACGTTCATTAAGGATGATAAAAACGGATGCAGATCCTGAAGAAATGCGTCAGATGTTTGAGGATTAAGGAATGTGGCTGCAAATCGCACATCGAGCATCGGAAACTCGGTCAAGATGGCGTTAAGCTTCTCCTCAAATGAGTCCTGAGTGAACTTGACCTTTCGCATGTAAAAGTTTCGTATTCGGCTGATTTTGAAGTTTTTGTGGATAACCTGGGTTTGCTATGCATGAATACCTTGAGCTTTGAAGGTAAAATTTGAACATACCGTCGGGGTCTTTCGCTGTGTTTTTGAGAGGACTATATCGAGGAAGTCGGCCGCCGTGGGCACCGGCGCAATCGCCTTGAGTCCGCTGGTCGACATGGTTGATTATGATAAAGTCGTGACCTCAAGTCGATTGGGTAATTTTTTCAAATTTTAAACTCACGGACCTACCTACCATATGTGGTGGCAACGTTGCCAGTGCTCCTTGATCTGTTTATTATACTTGCAAGACTTCAAAATACCTACTTGTTCTTCAATCATTCGTGAATAATTCTAGCAATTTCTACTCAAAGGTTGTGCTGTGACTATCACTGACCCAGACAAGAGACAAGAAGAATGGGGAGCCTGCAAGAACAAGAAGATTCTACTTGTGATTACCATGAATTTGAGTGAGACTAGTCATGCAACATAAAACTCACATTTTGCTTCAAATACAGTGCTAGTCATCATCTGGCAGTGGGTTCATGAACTCATCATCCAGGTCCATTGCCGGATCCTCACCACCATCAACATCCAATGGATGTCCCATCCTCTCTGGGGTCAGATTAGGGGTTGTGCTTGCTGATTTTTGGAGCAAATACTTTAAGCACCCTAGCACTGTTGCTAAGTCCCCTTGTCCTGCTGTGATATCAAAGTCCTTGCTTCGTTTGAGGGCCCCTTCATGTGTTATGGTAAGAAAGACAAAATGATATCCATTTGAAGCGACACCATAGACAGATGCATCACTTCGGTTTCGTGACAACCGAGATTGGCGGAGAGACCCCAAGTAGACAACAAGTTGGGAGAAAGCATCCTCAAGGTTGGCCACTGTCTTGGCTTCAACAAGAAGTAGGAGGGACTGAAAACGTCGTTTACTAGGGTTGCGAAGGGATGCGATGGTACGACCAATACCATGGTCTACACAGCCTTTGACAGTAACACCTGAGAATTGAACTGGCAGTGATTGATTCTCTGCAGGGGTAATCATGTGAGAGAAAGATACTTCACCAAAGACTTTGATATCCTGGGAAGGGGGAGGAGTGTGTACTGCACGATCATCAGTCATCTGGTCACCTTTGGGATGGGATGAGGAAGTGGTGGGAGACTGAGAGATGGTTCTTGGTGGTGGAGTGTCAGCTTTCTGGGGTTGCTAAGGGTTTGTGAAATGTTTTACTGATAATGAATCTACAAAGCTCACCATCACTGTCAAACACTCATTCAAGATAAAATCCACAGCAGTTCTGCACAATGCTTCACTTGTCCGGTCAAAATTTCTGGAATAGCTTTCTATAAGTGGCACTGTTCCCAACCGTGACAATGGTATAAGTCAACAACAGGGATTTGAACTACAATAAAGGAAAATCTTACTTAGATATGGGCTTATTTGAAAACCTTTTGTCTCTGGGATGTCCTCAATCTTCCATACCTGTGGCTCTGAAAAAGAAACAGCACTGCTGTACTGTAATCCAAATGCTGCAATGGCTGTATCGAAGGAAAACTCTCTTGCTGCCACTGTCCAACCATCATGATTGGTCCCATGGCTATTCCGAAAATGGAGGATCTCTTTGATGACATCTCCCCCTTTATGGGTGATCCCAATGATATTGTCAAGTAGTGTATCATGTTCTCCAATAAGATCTTCAAGATTTTGCTTTGTTGGGGTTGCAGCTGGTTTATCCTTGGTTTTGAATCAACCACGAATAGATCCAAGAAACTGAGACTGCTTGCCCTTTGAAGTGCTCATGATGGTGCGCAGCAAGTACAATATTTGTGATGGCATTTGATCAGACTACAATATACCTAGTACTGGCATACAACATTCTTGACAGACTACCGCAAGTTGTAGCCGACCATCAGCATCTCGTCAGATGAGACATCTGTGTTTGACGACCTAATTGCTGTGGGACAAGGAACGGGGAAAATCGATTTATTCAGACTTGAAGCTTCCAAGTATGCAAACCGAAACAATATCCTCTCGACTGGCCCCACTGTCACTCTCCCAGTGCGAAACTCCCGCTCCTGCAACTCCCTCGCATTCTGCAGTACTGACACCAACTATCTCGCTGTTGGCCTCGACAAAGTCCGTGGGGACTGTAGTCTCCTCATCTGGGATATCTCGACTGCGTCCCCAATCCTCTCCCTTGCCCCAGATTCCCATTCCCACCAACACCAACACCAACACCTAGATTCGGGTTCTCACAACCACATCCAAATTCAGCCAGCACCAGGCCTACGTCGCCCGCAACCCCAGATTCCCCGTGCTGACGTCGGGCCCCGCGTCGACGCCCGCGTTCTCCAGCAACATGCCTCCACCGAAACCGTCTCTTCCGTGTGTTTCTTGCCACAATCAACGCACCTCCTCCTTGCTGGTATATCCTCCCGTTGGCTACGTCTCTTCGACTTGCGCAGCCCCGTCCCATCCACGACGAACGTCGGGTCAAAGGTGCAAGGTATCACGACGGACCCATTCGACCCGCACCGTATAGCATGTTTTGGAGATTTCACGGTCACAGTGTGGGATGCACGCAAGCTACCCGTTCCCCTTCTTTCGTTTACTGAACGCGATGCTAGTGCCGATGACGCCCGAATCCGCAGTGGACAGAATTATGGCTATGGGGGGATAGATTTCTCGAGCACGAGACGGGGAGTGCTGGCGCCGCTAGAGAAGGATGCGTCGTATGTCCGGTTTTGGGACATGATGGGTGCCCAGCCACACCTGTACACTTTGGATGATACAATTTTGGATGAGAGTAAAGTGAGAGAGGCCGGAAAGGCAGGAAGAAGGTCGTGGGCGAATCTACCTTGGCCTGCTGGACAACATCATGCACCGCCGTCACCAAAAGAACCATCTGAAGCTGCTCTCGGATCTGTAGTGCTACATGACACACGTCGAAGTATGTAAAGTCACTTCCCCTTCTCGTGCATGCCTAACCTTTCCCTTCAATTTCCAGCCAAAACCTTCAATCGAGCTCTTGCCTCCTTTGCGCTCGTGCCAAATGCCCACTCACATCAACACCCACTGACCTCCAATATCATGGTTGTGAACAAAGAAGGCGACCTCGAGCTCTATGCCATGCATGACACGCCAAAGCAGGCGACCTGGAGTACGCGTGGGGACCTCGCTATCTCTGCTGGCCAGATCTGCCGCATCCTCGAAGGTTTCCCCAGGTCATCCCAGGACCAATGAGTTGACCCAGTTACTTCCCGCTCCCATTCGCAGTCGAGGGAGGGAGAGTTGGTCTTGCGTGGGCGTGCCCATCTTATGACCAGTTCCACATATTCAGGCTCAATTTCTAGGCAAAGGACAATGACAGACCCTGTTGTCCCGCCTGTGCCTGCGCCTTTGTTTGGGAGGGGGGATGAAGAAGGGTTCCCCGCACTGACTTCTACATCCGGATCTGGATCAGGGACCCCAACGCACATGCTGGATCATGGAAGGGAGAAGAAAGGGAGCCCTTCTGGCATCACGCTCGATCGAGAACGGCAGGCAAAGAGGGAAAGTGCGGGGAGTCTTGCAGGGGGAGAGAGCAGTAAAACTGCGACGGCTACTGGGTCGGTATCAGGAACGGTGAGGACAGCGAGAGAGTCAATGTCGGTCGGACGGAACCGGCGGTCAGGGGATGGGTTGGAGACGGGAGAAAATCGGAATCATAGTGTGAGTCGTGGAAGGAGGGTGGGGAGGGGTATCAATCGAGTTGTGGAGGATGATATTTCGATGGTGATACCATTCCTTATGGATATACAACACCTCGAGGAAGAGGGCGTTGAAGGGGTATGGGTTGAGTAAGGTATGTTTATCGTCTTCTGCCCCTGAGTGGGTTAATACTTTATTTCTCACTTCTAGCCGCAAAACAATATATTAATTGCGCAGGAAGATTATAATCCGCTCCATGGGCCACTGCACATGTTGGCTGATCTGTGGGCCTGGATCTACTGTATGTGCCATCCCCACTCCACACCTTTCTTCTGACCCAATTAATCTCACGCCTAGATTCTCACGAACTTCTCACAATCCCCACCCCAATCCTGCATGGGTACGACTTCTCGTACCAAGGTCTCCTCGGGATTTGGGAAGGTAGCATACCTACTGTCCCTGTTCCACACCAACCCCAACCCGATCCGCCCCCGAACCCTACCAACAATTCGCATCACGACCGGCGCATGGCACGACACGCAGAAGAAATCCACCTAAGCAACAGCGGAAATTTTCATGCACTGTCAGCCCTTGTGGCTCGGCGGGCAGGCGGGAGTCTGAAGACATGGAAGCCTGGAGTAGTGACAACGAAAGGTGTGCAGAGGCAGATTGCTCTGCTGTTGTGTGGGTGGAGTTTGAGGGAGGACGAGATGTTGGGAACTATTAGAAGGTGCATTTTTTGTGGGTTTTATTTGTGGGCTTGGTGTTGATTTTCTTTTATCTAGGTGGGAGAGGGAGGGAGAGATTTCGAGGGCGGCATGTTGGCTTGTGTTCATGAAACACTATACGAAGGCGATCGAGCTCCTCATGCGGAGCGGTGGTACGTGCCTATATATTTCATGGCCGACAGCCACCTTCATGTTTTCTTTTCATCTACAGACGAAGCACACCGCATGATGTCTGGCACCGTTGCCGCTCTCGTCCCGTACTCCTCAAGTGGGAAAAGCACCGAGTTACGCGAGCACTGCGAGCGGCTGATCGTGGGGCTGCAGGACCCGTATTTTCGGGCCATGCTTACCCACCTTGCCTTAAACGACTGGTCCGAGATCCTCGATGAAGAAACATTCCCGTTCCGCGAGCGGCTTGCTATCGCATTCCAATTTCTAGACGACAAAGCCGTCGCAGAATATCTCCGCTGCTGCACGGACCGGGCCGCGTCGCGGGGAACCGTGGATGGTGTGATGGTCCCAGGGCTGGGAAGTAAGGCAGGACTTGACATCCTGCAGAGTGCAGCGGTATTAGGGTCGTATGTGTGCCCGCCTGGGAAGGTGGGGACGTTGGGGACGTGGGGCGCGGGGCGAGTGGGAAGGTGGGTGGAGAGTTACAGGGATCTACTAGACGGGTTTGAGATGTTTCATTGTCGGGTAGGGTTTGATATCGAGAGGGGTCAGATTGTGCTTGGTGAGGGGGTGCCCGGTTCTGATGGCGGTGATGGCGGTGGTTGGGTCCCGAAACAGATAATGATTCGGTGCAATTATTGCAATAAACCCATCAGTGGGGGGAATGTAGGCGTGGTTGAGGCTGGAAAGGAGAGGGTATGTAAAGTCATGAGCTCGAGTCTCCATTACCGCAGGGCTAAGGATGTGTTTCTTGTAGCCCACTACGTGTCCTCACTGCAATCGGATTCCACCCAGATATTCGGTATGTTTGCTGACGCTCAGCATAATCCCGGATGCTGTGCGAGATGCTGAGCTGTTGCGGTCGCAGTACAAAGGTACGAGTGTTTTGTTATCTCTCTCTTGTTACGCACCTGAACTTACTGGAATTTAGATACGATGGACGAGGCGATCGTTATCTGTCAGACGTCGACATGGCGGACACGCTTCGCATATTCTTGGTTGGTTTTGCAGGGAGGACGGTGCACAACTGCATGATGTCTGCGCCGTCGTAGATTGTGACTGCCGATGTGATGCGTTTTTAACTGGTACACTCGGAGTGTAACACGATAATATTTAGAAGCCAAATACTGTGGACGATTGTCTTCAATAAAGTGGTATGGCTCCAGAACTCGACCCATATTTTCGCAACGCAGCCGATGGACCCCAACGAGGCCGACCTGTCTTGTTCTCCCAACACGGAGTGACGGAATTGAGTCGCTGGGCTCGTCGATAGAAGAGTAATCAGTCGGAAACGGAAACGTTTCGACGTTTGATGCATTGCCAAGCCACCCAGAGCTACTGTCAGAAGTCCAGCCCACATACTGAACACCTTTATTGCAGAGAGCTATATGAATCCTATTCCCTTTTGTTGCAGAACAGGAATACCAAGGTACGAGCCATACTGATCTCCCTGTGCAACAATTTGATTCATCATATTTTTAGGTCTTACGACGAAGGACCATGGATTCCGCCCTTTAGCCAGAGTTTCCACAAGTTGCGCGAGGCTTTATACCGTGATCTTGTGTTCGACATTTCCATTAAAATTTGGGCCTGTTTCGCTGTTCGTTAATATCCTGGGTATTTCTCGTGCATGGGTATCAAAACTCGGAAGGGGTAAATGTCAAGTATTGCTTCACAGGGTTCCGAAAATTAGTTTATTGCTCGGTCATGTTCTAAGCATTATTTTAGTTGGCAGACCATGACAGGGAGATTGGGGAACAGCAGGGATCACGTTGCTCGGTAAGTTCCAACGTAACATGGCCGCTGCTGATTTGCGAGTTTAAACAGTTGTTTACGCTAGTCTAACTGAATCACCGTGAGAGATCGCCCCAAGGCACATTCCCTTCCTCCCAGCTTTTCAAGCTGCTGTGGCCTCCGTGGCCTAGGTGCCCTTCTGTGTACACTCCTCCTGCCTTCATCAGAAAAACTGTAAAAGTATACATAACCATACCTACCAATACATTGCACTTGATTGTTTCCGTTTTTTTGCATGTTGGGTCACCCATGAAAGTGAATAGCCAGGTTGTGCATCAGGAAAATGAAGCAAAAATGAGAAAACCTTATCAATAATTATCTGCTATGTCCACTGGATGCATAACCAAATATTTCAGGCTAAAGTATTGAAAAAGTATTGAAAAAGTATTCCAGTCAAAACTAAAATATTTTCAAGATACTTTGACAGAAAGGTTTCTGAAAATATTAAAGTACTTCTTTACAATATTGAAAGCAACATTACTTTGAAGATATTTGCGAAAAATATCATGATACTTCTCAAATATGTTTTCAATATCTTTATTAGTTTTTTCTCAATACTTCCAGTGGCAATGCCAAAAACATATCTTGATAATCTAATTGAATATTGAGATTGGAAGTATGGTGAAAATATGAAAAACACACACAAGAATACTTTCAAGATACATTCTACATATCCTTCATGGTATTAATTTTGTTTTTCAGAATAAAATATGCTGAAGTTATTGGAAATGTGGAGGAATTGAGTTTCAATATTTTTTCAATACCATTTCAATCCTAAGTTCAATATTTAGTCAATATTGAGAAGCAAAAGAACATAAAAGTATTGAAAAGATAATTTAATACAGATATTAATAATCTTTTCATATGTTTTCAATAATATAAGAATAGGTTTAAAAAGAGTAGGTAACAAATAATTAAAAAATATTGAAAACAAAGTGTCACACTACTTTCAAAATATTTGAATACAAAGTATGTAGAAAATATCTTGAACCTAGTTTTAATTTTCATATCCTAAATCAAAGGGTAGATGAGAACAATGCAACTTGAATATATATGAGGAGACATGGGATATTATGGGGGGCATGTAATTCACAATAAGGTACAGATTATCTAAGCAGATGGTTTACAACTACTCTGAGTATTGAATGCAATGTGTGGATTTCTTATAAAGAGTCAAGTTCTGAATATCTTGTAAGACTTCAGTACAATTTGGGTGTAAATCTTTTACGCAAGTCTTTCAAGCAGGAGGTGCAGGTTTGGGAATTGTTCAGTAAAAGACTTTGGTGAAAGTCTTGCAAGTGGTTGGTAGGAGTGTGGGAGGCCTGTCATACTAGTCTTTGGTAGGAGCCGGAAAAGCCTGTGGGGCGAATCTTGCAACATGAGAGGACAAGTCATGCATGTCTTCAGCAGAAGTACTGCATGTCTTGGTCCAAGTATGGCAAGTCTTTGGTACAAATCCTGTAAGTCATGTGTGTGAATGGTGCAAGACTTCAGTACAAGTCTTCCAAGTCTTCAGTGCAAGTCTTGCAAGTCTTTTGTGCAAGGCTTGCAAATCTTTCATGCAAGTCATGCAAGTCTTGCAAGTCTTGGGTACAAGTCACTTGCAAGACTTGCACCAAAGACTTGCAAGTCCTTCACTGAAGACTTGCATAACTTGCACCAAAGACTTGCAAGACTTGCACGAAAGAATTGCAAGACTTACAAGACTTGTACCCAAGACTTGCACAAAAGACTTGCAAGACTTGTACCAAAGACTTGCAAGACTTGTACCAAAGACTTGCAAGACTTGCACAAAAGACTTGCAAGACTTGTACCAAAGACTTGCAAGACTTGCACAAAAGACTTGCAAGACTTGTACCAAAGACTTGCAAGACTTGCACAAAAGACTTGCAAGACTTGCACTGAAGACTTGGAAGACTTGTACTGAAGTCTTGCACCATTCACACACATGACTTACAAGATTTGTACCAAAGACTTGCCATACTTGGACCAAGACATGCAGTACTTCTGCTGAAGACATACATGACTTGTCCTCTCATGTTGCAAGATTCGCCCCACAGGCTTTTCCAGCTCCTACCAAAGACTAGTATGACAGGCCTCCCACACTCCTACCAACCACTTGCAAGACTTTCACCAAAGTCTTTCACTGAACAATTCCCAAACCTGCACCTCCTGCTTGAAAGACTTGTGTAAAAGATTTACACCCAAATTGTACTGAAGTCTTACAAGATATTCAGAACTTGACTCTTTATAAGAAATCCACACATTGCATTCAATACTCAGAGTAGTTGTAAACCATCTGCTTAGATAATCTGTACCTTATTGTGAATTACAGAATAAATAAAAATATTTGAAGAATGCAAAATAAAACCAAAACCCAGAACCAGTCCTTCAAGAACAGAGTGAATATGTCATATAAATCTTGAAGGAGTGTTGTATGCAACCGGTTCATGAGTTCAGCTCATCAAGTAAATCCTTGACTCTTTGTGACTGTCTCAATGATCTACCTGTAGTTCAGAATTACAGAAGGGGTTTATTAGAAATATGAATAAATAATAAAAGAAAGAAAGAAAGGAATTATACAAATACTTAAGAATATCCGGCCATGTCGAGGGTCCCATGGGAAGAGCATTGGAAGTGGGAAGTTGACAGGTATGTTGTCTTCCCCTTCCACACTGGCTCAGAAGCCGAGCTGATTTCCACAGCTCCAGAGTAGCTCAGAGCAGCTTAGGGTGGCTTAGCTATTCAGAAATAGCATGCATGAGCCTTTCTTCAAGAATTGATACCTTGGCACATTCCCTTTCCCCAGCTAGTCAAAATCTGGATCGACGGACTGATCGTGTGGAAGGTAGGATTGAGAGACTATGTTTGGGTGTGCTCCGCACTTGTTGTGGGTCCAAGTCACGTTTCGTCAATAGAGCACCCCAAAGGTAGGCTGCTCTCTGAGTCATCCCCACATGCTGAGGCCCCAAGACGAGGACTCAATGACACTGGACTGACAACCTCCCAGCCCTTATTTTTATTGAGTATTCTATTTTTATCTTTACTTCCCCATTCATACATTTCCACTCCTTTGTTACTTTATTTTTTGTACCCCTTGGTCCGATTGGCACAAGAGTGCATGCGCAATCACATGTTAGTTGATCCCCAACGTCTTGTATGTATATAAGGTGACCTCCCACCTCTCGAATGGAGCAGACTTCTTTCCCCCCATTTATCCCTTTCTCTGTAAGGACTCCACACAATGACTCAGGTTCCCTCAAGACAACTACACACCATGGTGTAGTTTTTACGTTAAGTACTCTAGTTTCTATGGTTACAGGGCAACACAGCCCCTTTTCTCACATCATCTCAGTGTGGATCAATGTGTCCACTGATTTCTGTTCCATGCCAATGCGCATTTTCTCGCATCAAGCTCCATTGGACTCGATCTCCCCTTTCATTGATTGTCTTTCCCCCATTTCCCACGCAGCTCGATTGTCAAATGGCTCGATTGCGACGCATCGTTCACGGATGTGCCCAACTTTGACACCCTTGTGCTCAAGTTCTTGATCCTTACAAGAACTCTCTGTTTCATTCCCTTTCTCTTTTGACAATGTGTTTGACACTCTCGTCATGCATTTTCCTCATTCAGCCTTACCTTTGCCAGTGCGATGTGACGACCCAACAACAAAGACCCCAGCTGGGTGATTTCCCCTTCCACACTGGAGCCAAATAATTGGCTTAGGTGCCTGAGCCAAGCCAGAGCCAAGCTGAGCCAAGCTGTGGCAACACTAGTGACTAGTACATGACTCATTGACATTTGGCACTACCTCTAGCACTCTTGTGGTCTAGATTCTACTTGCTTGCTGGAGAGGCTGGAGCTTGAGTGGCATAGTGAACACCTTAGCAATTTTGAGATTGGTGAGTGACTATATGACTCATTGACACTTGGGCCTCCCTCTAGCACTCTTTTGGTTCAGATCCCAGCTGCCTACTGGTATTGGATTCATCAGGAAAACAAATAGAAAAGTAATTATCTGTGATGTATTTTGTAAATGAAATGTAATTTTGACATGAATGTGATAGGAAGTATATTGTATAGTTGGGTTGGCTGAATTAAGCCAACACTGGAAGTGTGATTGGTTTCTCTAATGATGTGGCACTGCAAATCATCTTGGACAGTCATATATTTTAGAATTCCCACTAGCAAAGAAATCAAAGAACCCAATTATCAACTGTTCATGGCAGATTATCTATAGCAACAAATAACATAATAAATTGATTTAGCTACTAGTACTAGAATCCCAGTGATTGTGCTGCTTGCTCAGCACATTTCTGCCTAATTTGGTCTAAAGCACTTCGCTCAATAGGTGCAAGGATAGACTCTGGAGAAGAATGAGGAAATATTCATCTGCAAAAGGAATGATTTTGTCAATTCTAGGGGGGCAGGAGCTGTCTAACAAACCTATTCCACCATACAATGAGGAGTTCAACCTCAGCCAGTTCATCTTCGGGCATGTCCAAAAGGCTAGTGTAGAATCTTTCAGAATCTGTCACAGTGTCTGTTCTGGAAAAAGTGCTTGCAGACATAAGTGTGAAGCGAACCTAAAAAATTCAAGTGAGAGGCATCCATTGCAATATGCAGGGTCAGGCTGATTTGGGTGGCAATGTGTGCTAAAGGTGCAGGTGTGATAGATGTCATATTATGGATGCAAGCATTTCTGGACCTTGTTGCCTTGGGCTCATCATCATCCATGGAGCTTGGTGCTGTGAACACATGCTTATAAGCCTATATATGATCATAATTCAGCTGAGACACTGTTAACCTGTGCTCACAGATACAAGCAGCTGATTTCTCAGCAATCCATTCCATGGGTCATCTGGATTGTAAGCAAGATCTGCATAAATAAAGTACAGCCACTGATCTCCTCAAATGTGCATCTCACCTGTCTGGAGCCTTTCTTTGACACTGTGAAACAAGATTTTAAGTACTAGCTCACAGAGGTCATCCAAAGTGGTCACATTGGGATATTCCAATCAATGCCTGTGGGGCAAAGCAACACTTCTGTATGATCATGTCAAAATCCCTGCTCATGTTTGTATCTATGGCTGAGTGGAGGATCAAGCATCTAGCCTTCTGGGGTTATCCAATCAATGATGGAGCCCTTCATTCCCTTTGTGTCATCAGCTGAAAGGCTGCCGAGTCGGGCAAGCCTCACTGATCAAACGACGGACAGGACAATCATATCTTCGTTGCGTAGAGTAAGAATGAAGTAAGGTATGTAGAAAATGAAAGCTAGAACTCACCTTCATTGCGTAGAGTAAGAATGAAGGGCAACGAAGGTGAGGGATGAATGTTGATATAGTAAGGAAAGTGTAATCAAAGTTAAACCTGAGAGTAATAGCCGTTTCGAAGCTCAGGTCCTATTACGTCCTTCTACTGAAATCCTCGGTTTGTGGTAAGGAGCCAAGGGGCATACTTACACCCCTCCCCACTGGAAAAATTGTATGTCTTCAAACCTTGGTACCATTCTCAGCTTCCCATATGTCAAGAGCTTCAGTGTCCTCAAGCATCTTCCCTGACAGCCACTCATCATGGTCTCGGTCATAGCCTACCCATCGCACCAGGTACTGCTTTCCACGGCCACAGCGTTGTGCATCAACAATCTTGTCAATCATGTTTTCCTCTGTGCCATCTTCGGTAACCACAGCCCCAGGCCGAGTGAATTCACGGTCGGGGAAAAGGGTGGGGTCATTGGGCACGAACAACTTCAGGAGGCTAGAGTGGAAACCTGGAAAGGTCTGGGGGTTGTTCGGGAGGCGTAGTGTGTATTCTGACTTTGCAGGGAAGGCTTTGACAACCGTGTAAGGCCCATCACTCCTAGGCATGAATTTCGCAACGTGTTTGTTGCCCTTGCGCTTGTAGTTGCGGCGGCGGTGTTCTGTTGACAGCATGACTAGATCCCCCTCCTGGTACTTGATTTCAGGTGCCCGGTGTGCGTTGGCATGGTAAGCTTGTCGTATCTTGGCAGTGAGTAGGTTATCCTGTGCCTCCTTAACATCAAGCTCCAAACGAGCAATAATCTCCCGAGCATCGGTCTCAGCAACCCTGGTGTCCAGAGGTGCAGGAGCAAGAGGAGGAATGAGGCGAGGTGATCTGCCAGTTTTTAGCTGGAAGGGCGAGAATCCAGTGGAGGCGTTCACGGTATTCATGATGGCGAAATGGACACGTGGGAGCTTAGAGAGCCAGCCTTTCTGGTTGTTGTTGACATGGTAGCATATGGCTTGATTGAGTGTCTTATTTGTCCACTCACTAGCACCGTCCGTTTGAGGGTGATAAGCAGTTGACATTTTGAGTTTGACACCTGTAAGTTTGTGTAATGCTGTCCACAACTCAGATGTGAAAAGTGCATCGCGGTCAGTGATGATCTGTCGCATAAGGCCATTCTCGCAGTACCACTCATCGAAAAGAACTACAGCAATTTCAGCTGCAGTAGCGGCAGAGTGCACTGGTGCAAGTCGTATCTCTGCGCCCAGGAGGTCCGTCATGGTGAGGACAGTGTCCTTGCCATCTTCTTCAGGGAGGGGTCCCACGAAATCTAGTGCAACAGCTTCAAAGCGGGCGTCAGGCATGGGAAGAGGGTGCAGTGGACCTGTGGGTCTGGTGGTTCGGCTTTTGTTGCGTTGGCAAGGCGAGCATGATGGAATATATGCCTTCTCAAGGTCTCGCCGCATGTTTGGCCAGTAGTAAGAGTCACGCAATGCCTCATAACTCTTATCAAACCCAAAATGGCCAAGTGTGTCGTGGGCAAGGTTGTAAAAAAGTTCACGAATGCGGGGTACGTTTGGGATGAGGAGTCGGCGGCTGACATACAGAAGGTCATTCTCCTTCCGTGCACCCTCAATACTGCCTGCTGAGATGTCCTTCGTCAATTGTTGTGCAAAGTCATCGTCCTGGTATCCTGCAATGATGTCCCTGAGCAGGGATTCATCAGTGGTGATGTCCAGGGTAGCAAGTGCAGCTGTCTGGGGAGAAGATGGGGATCTGGTATGGGCCAGAGCGCATGCAGCGAACATGGGATTCGGGGTGGAGTCTGGCATACGAGAGAGTGCGTCAGCAGCAGTATTGTCCTCCCCTCATATGTATGTGATGTCATAGTCAAAATCAGCTAGGTACATAGACCAGCGCATCTGTCGACGAGACATGTCCTTCTGAGACTGAAAGTATTCGAGAGTGCAGTGGTCCGTGAAAATTTCAAACTGTGCACCCAGAAGGCTTGTGCGCCACTTCTTGAGAGCTTTGACGATGGCCAGAAGTTCCTTCTCGTGAACAGGATAATTCTTCTCAGCATCATTTAGTTGGTACAAATCATACGCCACTGGTCGCGCCGTCTCCCAGGTTTCTCCAAAACTCAGAACTGCACCAGTGCGACGGTCACTTGCATCTGTTGTCACAAAGATCTTCTTTTCCGGATCCTCATAGTTGATCACCGTCAAACACTCTGCTCCAGTGACCAAGTGTTTAATTGCCTCAAAAGCCCTCTGGTGTTCAGGTGTCCAAGTGGGGAATTCTCGGTCACAGTCCTTCGTGGTGAGTGGTGTTAAAACACTTGTGTGCTCTGCAAGAGCAGGGAGAAAGGCAGCAATGTACCGCGTAAGCCCCAGAAAGCCTCGTACATTGGTGGCTGTTGTAGGCTGTGGCCAGTTGAGGATTCGGTTGATCTTTCGGGGATCTGCTTGTATTCCTGCACTAGAGATTGTATGTCCAAGAAATGATATTTCCGTGGAGAACAGAGTGGTCTTGGTACCGTTACAGAATAGGTTGGCTGCACGCAGTGCCTCCAGCACCTTGGAAACGTTGGCCTCGTGTTCTTCAACTGTTTGCGACCAGATGATGATATCATCGAGGTACACATGGCAGATCTTGCTGATGAGCTCCCAAAGTGCATCAGTCATTTGTTGCTGGTGAGTAGAGGGTGCATTACATCCCCCCATGGGCATGACTGTCCATTCATACAAACCCCATGGAGTTCGAACTGCAGTAAGATGGATATCATCAGGGTGAAGGCGCGTTTGAAAAAAGGAATTAGTCATGTCCATCTTGCCAAAAATCTTCCCTCGGGCACAATCTGCAAGGATGTCATCTACGCGTGGTAAGGGGAAATTGTCTCTTATTGTGTTTGCATTCAACTCTCGATAATCATTTACCCATCGGGGCAACACTGTCAGGTCAGGGGCCCCGTCGCGATACTTTGGCACACAGAAGGCAGGGGATGCATGTTCAGATGACGAGGGGCGTATACGGCCAGCATGTAGGTGTTCATCAAGGAGTTTCTTCCACAAATCATGGTACTTCTTTGGGGCTGAATAGCCACGACCCTTGACGACTTTCATTGGGTCTTTCAGTCGGATCCGGTGATAGATATGGTTAGGCACATCCATGGTGGTATCAGGGAGACGTAACGGGAAACGATCCTCATATTTACGTTTCATCTCGGCATCCTTTTTGGCGAGCATCTCTTGGAAGGAGATGGTTTCAATGCGCTCCCGAACAGCAGCCATGATGGGTCCTGGTAGGAGGTACCCTGCAAGTGCTGGCTCAGATGCTGTGTCGAGAGTCTTGATGGGCGATGTGTGAGGTTTCGGAGGTGTTGGGGGGGGGAACCACCCATTCTGGTGCCCATACTCGTGGAGGGATTACTGGGTTGAGGAGATCATAACCTGTTCGCTTATCCTTAGCAGTACGAGAGCCGGGGTCAATGACAATCTGTTGTGAGGACAGGAATGGCATTCCAAGGAGAAGAGGTACAGGTAGCCCATTATTAACCTTAGCTCGAAAAACGGTTGACTTCCATCCCCCGTTCCCAGATGACAGTTCCAGCTTCACATACTCTTTACATGACAGCAGTGATTTGGACAGTGACGAGAGGTTGTCCTCTGTTGGCGGCAGAGGGTACCGGCGGAGACCAAGCTGCTCTGCGAGTGCAGAGCTAATCACTGTGGAAGGACAGCCGATGTCAAGCAGTGCAGGTATGGAGAGGGGGAACTCAGAGATATTGGGCCCAAAGGCATCCAGCATAGCAACGAGATGAGGGACAGTGAGAGGTGAGGGGTCCACATACGAGTCAGTTTCGTCATCACGAGCCTCGAACTGGGAGGGGATCATGGCGGCAGCTGGGATGCGCAACGATGAGGCACTTGGTTGTGGTTTTGATGCCAAGGCGATCTCGAGCGTGAGCGGGACATACGTTTCTGCATCCAGCCAGGTGTTGCTGGCCATCATCGGGCAGTCCTTTGCACGGTGTCCAGCATAACATTTGCGACAGCGGGTGCACCCTTCGTGTTCATTGAGCAGATGTTTCTCCTTTTCATGAAGGTTTGGGAGGTAGCGGCGGGGCGACTCGCCGCCTGTCCCAGTATTGAAGGGCTTGGTGCAGGGAGGGTCTGAGAGCCGGCTAAGGAGATCCTTTTTTTCATTCCGTCGAGCGGCATGGGCAGTGTTGCTAGCATCGATGAGGCGTTGGGTACGTGCATTCTTGGCCTTGATCCGGTCATCCCGCTCCTTGACCTCGATGGACCAGGCATCCAGTTTGTGGGAAAGGGTTGGTTCATTGATGAGGTTGGTTTTGAGCTTGCTGTTCAGGTTTGCCTCAAGCTGAACTTTCAGGCCATCGTCAGTGAGGGCATGCGAGGGTGAGGAAGTGTTAAGGATCGCATTTAGGTTTTTGAGCTCGATCTTCCAATTGACGAATGCACGGTCGGCCTGTTTGGACGATATGATGGTATCCCAGATCTTGTGGGCCCAGTTCTTCTCAAGGACGAGCTTGGCGAGTTCCTCGAGGTATTCGGTGAGCGTGAGTTTGTCAATCCGGGACTGTCCAGCCTGATACCAAGCAATAAGACGTGGCTCGAGCATGGCCTCAGCCACGAAGCTAACAATTTCCATGGGCTTTTTTTCGGCATGCTTCATGTAGCGCTTGCATGCGAGGGACCAGGATTGAAGGACAAGAGGAGTGATCCTCCCAGCAGTGAGGACAGGGCAGTCCTTCATTTTGGCTGTGTGAACCTCAGCGAGAGGCTGGTTGGCAGTGTTGTCCATTTTGGGGTGTTTGTTTGTTGGATTGACGCTCAGGAACGTAAGGGTTGGGATCGGTAGTTCGGTTGGTGATCCGGCAGATGAATCCGTCTCGGAGAGGTCAGATTTGTCGGGATGTGACGGTGGCGTTGGCTGTAGGATATCAGTGAGGATCGAGCCCAAGGGTTCTCGATGTGCAGTGATGGTAGGGGTAGTGCTGAAGGGAGGTGGTCCAAGGTTGGCTCTCCTCTTCGCTTCCTGTCTTGTTAGCAAGGGAGTAGGGGTTGATGGTGTGTGAGACAGTTTGGCAGGTTTGGCCGTTAAGATGAGATGTTGATGTCAAAAAAAAAGTGAAAGGCTGCCGAGTCGGGCAAGCCTCACTGATCAAACGACGGACAGGACAATCGTATCCTCGTTGCGTAGAGTAAGAATGAAGTAAGGTATGTAGAAAATGAAAGCTAGAACTCACCTTCGTTGCGTAGAGTAAGAATAAGGGCAACGAAGGTGAGGGATGAATGTTGATATAGTAAGGAAAGTGTAATCGAAGTTAAACCTGAGAGTAATAGCCGTTTCAAAGCTCAGGTCCTATTATGTCCTTCTACTGAAATCCTCGGTTTGTGGTAAGGAGCCGAGGGGCATACTTACATCAGCAGAGCCACTTGCTCCTTTCTGGATCTGAAAAGGTTTCAGCAATATGTTATAATAACATTTTGCAACACTTACAAGATCAGCTATAAGCTTGACCTCTTCAGTTGATGCATTCAAAAGTTGCTCCTCAAGACTATAACACAACTTGAGTAATGCATGGAAAACCTTATCTTCTCACTGTTCCCTAAAAGAAGTATGAGATGGTGAGAAAGGACAGAAACTTGAGTTGCTTGTGGGTCAGTGATTTGGGGGCCAGATTATTAATCATGTGGTCAAGGCCATTGATGAGGAGGCATTTTATATTGCAAAAGGAGAATATGACATGGCCAAAATGGCAACCATGATGAACAAGAGGATCTGTAGTTGTGCTGTATTATGAGGAATGAGCAAACTGTATGCCACAGTCATGTTAACATGCTGCTTCTTTCTTGGGCCAGGTTGCGGGGCATCATCTTGTGGCCCATCTACTAAGGCTTAAAGTGGACATTAGGACAGCATTGAATAGAGGTGCAAAGTGGTCTGGATTGGAGCTGCAGTTGCAACAGGCAAGATATTCCGTGCCTTAAATATACAGTTCAAACTATGCAGTGCAAAGCAAGATTGCGCTGTACAGGATGTCTGAACAAAAAAGTTAGCCCCCTCAAGGATAGATTCTCATGAGGGAGATGCCATCAGAGTGCCAACAAGTGTTACCTGATAAGTGATCTCATGCCTTACATATATAGCTCAAGCATGGAGTGAGAGGGATTTAGCTGTATGTGACATGCCATCAAAGGTAAATTGTCATGGGCCTGAGGGAGGATGCCATCAGAGCACCAAAGAGCATAGCAGTTGGTCACAAAATGCTGTCCAAATGAGTGTGCTATATAATGGTGACTGTATACCAAGTACTAATAACTTGAATTGACAGACTTGGAACCTCACTCACCCATCCTTGGCGCATTATGCTGAAGCACAACTGTAGGGATCATGGCTCCAATTATAATGTGTTTGGTCATGACCCAGATGGCTGGGTTGCATATCTTGCAGCTTTATTCTATGGACCTGATTGGGTACCTCAAGTTACTCCAATACAATTTGTTGGGATACAAGCCTAGAGCCTAGATGGAATACAAGTCCTATGCTTATGCATATATAAATATATAAATATATATTACACTATACCCCCTATTAGATATGTAGTATATAGTGCTACATATTATAGGAGAGGAATAAGACATTCCTGCTTGTTCCACACTCTCACTACTTTGTCTGAGTGATCCCCCCCACTTGCTCTCAAAGACCTAATCCCAATATAATTTTCAGGTCCACCTGTCCCACCATGTTTTGGTGCTCCTGCACTGTACCAAAAAAGTTGTCTTCCTCCTGGATTCAAGCCCAGGATGCATTGAGACTATTATAAGATGGAGGCAGCATTTATTGCAAAAAAAAAAGCTGGGGAGTATTTGGATTACTTGGAACCCCCCACAGAATTTGACCCTTGTGTATTTTCAAATTGAGGAAGAAATTCATGGAACATGAGTTGGTTGTGTAGGTGGGCAAGATTCATGAAGCTCACTCATATGGTTAATACAGACAATCATGACTCAGAGGACACTTCAGTTGAGGGTGATGACAGTGCTGATGTATTTATTGGATAAGACCCAACTGTTGATGAACAACTCAGAGATGAAGTGTTCATTTGCTTTCTTCAAATTTGCCTATGTGATGACCAAAGGGGTATTTTTTGTTGTGTCTGAGGCAAAAGCATTGTTTCTTCCATGCTTTCCTGAAGGCTGTATGACAGTCCTTGATTTATGGGCTGGTTTATGGGCTGGCAGAGATGCTGTGGCATGTGCTGGTAAGATAGGGCTCACTCATACGCAACGACGTCATGTGATCAAAACGTTACTTTGCGTGACAAAATGAAAAAAATGTACAATGCTTTAAAACTAAGAGATTTTAATCAATTCTGGGCCCGAGGAAAGGTGTAAAATGTGGAAAGGATCAATTGCTCGGGCCCAGATTTTTGTTTTTTGGTGAATTGAGAGTCGAGTACAAGTTTTCTCATCTATAAATAACTACCACTGCCCAAATCCAGCCAACTCCAAAAAGCATAGGGTATTCTACACAATGCCTAGGCTGAAGAAAATGAAGTTTCTGAAGAATCTCAAGGGTTCGAATACTGTGAACACCAAGAAGAGAAAGCGAGAGGATGGAGAGGATAAGGAAAATGTAAGTCCACCACAGTGTGTCACGATGTGTCAATTAATGAGTGATTCATCAGCCGCCAACGCGTCATTCTCCAAAAAAGGCGAGGCATGAGGCGTCCAGTCCAAATGCAAAACCGGCATTATGTGTGTCTGCGGCGATATTGATGGCAGCATGTGAGAACGTTGTGTCGACATCACCTGTCTGAGTCAGCAGGGACATCACAGCGACAATGATTGATTGTGGCCATGGCAATGAGAATGAAATAAACCTCGGAGGGTTTATGGAAGAGGTCAGTGAGCCAGTGACCACACAAGGTGACAATGCTGCAGAAACTGCTGCAACAAATAATGCAGGAGCTTCGGGTGATGATGAAGGACTTGAAGAGGAAGGTGTGGTGTTCCGTTATGAGAAAATCAGGATCCACCAGTTTGCGCCAACCATCGCAGAAGTGGAAGCTGCATTTTGGGATATAAAAAAAATTCTGAAGCCGCCTCACAAAAAAGGACCAGGTTATGACCATCATGATCTGGATGAACTCACGCACAGCTGCATTGAGGCTATGCGAAGATTTCTGTGGAAGTACATTGCTGGGAACAGCACCTTGCGATGGATCACAGCATCCCTAGACACTGCGCGGGATCATGAACGGGGGCCTTATCATGCTCGTCTCCTCCGAGAGTGGGCACGTGCATTTATTTCGAACAGAAAGGACTTGCCTAAAAATTCCTATGGCACTTGGAACACCTCAATGCTCACTGACGAAGATTTTTCACAAGCAATTCACCTGCATCTTCAGTCCTTGGGTCCATGGATCAGAGCACAGGACATCGTTGATTTTGTAAAGCGTCCCAAAACATTGGCTCAATTTAGGTTAAAGAAGCCAATTAGTCTTGCCACAGCTAAACGGTGGATGAAAAATTTGGGCTACAGGTGGACAATGTCTCCAGGTGGCCAGTATGTTGATGGACATGAAAGGAAAGATGTTGTGGATTATCGGCAGAAAGCTTTTCTTCCGAGATGGATGAGCATTGAGGAGCGGACATGGAAGTGGAAAGAAGACCAGCTGGAAGAGGAAATTCAAGAGCGGCCTCAGAACCGCCGCATTGTAGTCTGGTTCCACGACGAATCAACATTCTATGTGAATGACCGCTGAAAGCTCCATTGGGTCCACAAGGATGAAACAGCAGTCCCACGCCCCAAGGGAGAGGGTGCTTCACTCATGGTTGCAGACTTTGTTTCTGCAGACTATGGATGGCTGCGCTCACCTGAAAAAGCCAAAGAGGCCCATGTGTTCTTCAAAGCAGGGAAAAACCGTGAAGGTTACTTCACAAATGAAGATATTTTGAACCAGACAACAAAGGCAATGGATATCCTGACCGAATTCTATCCAGATGAGGAACATATGCTCATTTTTGACAATGCAACAATGCACACTGCAAGATCAGACACAGCATTGTCTCCCCGAAACATGCCGAAGGGTACCAAGGCTGTTGGGGAATTTTGGGGAGCCATTGTTCCTGTTCTTGATGCTGATGGGAATCAGGTCTACCTGCGAGACCAGAATGGAAAGCTTACACGGAAACCACATAAAATGAAAGTTCGAATGGATGATGCAAAATTCAATGATGGAACACCACAGTCACTGTATTTTCCTGATAACCACCCAATTTCTCCAGGGTGTTTCAAGGGGATGGCAGTGCTTCTCGAGGAGTGTGGACTAGTGAAGGAATCCAAGCTACGCTATGCATGTCCGAGCTTCAAGTGCACACCTGGCATGAGTGACTGCTGCTGTTGTCGAGTGCTGTACTCACAGCCTGATTTTGTTGCTGTTGAATCTCTTCTGGAGACTCATGCTCGCATCCGTGGTTATCAAGTCCTTTTTTTACCAAAATTCCACTGTGAGCTCAATTTCATTGAGTAATGCTGGGGTTATGCGAAGCGGAAATATCGCGAGTTTCCAGCATCATCAAAAGAAGCTGATCTTGAGAGTAATCTACTTACAGCATTAGAGATGGTTTCACTTGACAAAATGTGCAGGTGAGTTACTTTATATTGCAAATGATTGATTTTCAAACACATACTTACAGATACTCATACCGATCCCAACGTTTCATGCATGCTTATTATGAGGGTCTTAATGGTAAGGATGCTGCATGGGCATGCAAGAAATACAAAGGGCACCGCATCATTCCAAAAGCTCTTCTTGCTTCATTTGATATGACAAACACTATATCTACATAGGAATACTATTCACCATACTAGTACTTTACAAACTAATATAGTTTCAAGCACATCAACGTGCATAGTCGCGCACTGTTTTGACACCCTCGCGTGATGTGTCACATCAAAAGTAACATCACCTGACATTGTCAAGTATGAATGAGCCCTATCTTATGTGGTATGGGTGAAGGGCACTAACTAATAGCAGGAGAGGGTTATCAGCCAGGGATAGATAAGTAAATCAAGGAAAACATACATGAATGGGACTCAGATGTATGAGCACTAGGTGCCCATAGGATTGATGCATACAGTGCCATCAACATTTGATGTATAGACTTGAAGGTTGGATCACCAGCCTGACCTTGAAGGAGGATCAGGGGCATAGGAACTCCACCAACAATTGGACCACCAAAGGTGCCATAGCTGGCTGCAGCCTGGTTGTGGGTGATGTTGGCCAATGCATCATACACATTGTAGTTTGCTGATGCATAGTAGCCAGATACATCATAGTTAGCTGCCACATCATGATTTGCAGCTTTGGGGGTAGTAGTGCCAGTGTTACTTAAAGGCTACATAAGTATTGTAATCTAGCCAGATCTATCAGTTAGCCAAATACTTGGATATACCTGATGTGCATACTTTGTTCTTCTAAATCTGCAGCATCTAAAGGAATGGATTAAGCATCTGATGTCATTGCAAACCCAGAAACACATGAATCCAACCTTGATGGGGGTCTGAGGTTGAACAACTCTGAGTCCTTGCCATAAAGATCTGCCACCAAAACCAGTCTTTGTAGATTAGATTCAACATAAGACTGAGGAGCCTTACCATGGCTTGTTAATGATAAACCATGGTTGGCAGAAGGCTGCTCCAATGGCCTGATTGATTGCTGTTGATCAAAGAAAAAGCAAGAGGGGTCCATGACCACATTTAGGAAGTGGGAGGTGCCAACTTGGAGGTGAGGTCTAGTGTTTGAAGGTCAGGTTATGGTAACTGCAAATAACCATAACCTGACTGAATGTAACTGCAACTGACCTGACTGCAGGTGACCAGTTCTCTAATGGTTACCAAAGTTCATCCAAAATGCACAGGGTTATGTTGGTTACCAGTCAGAACCACAGTTCTGACCAGTTCTGACTGGTTTTTTTTGCAGCTCAGTTACCTCAAGATATTGAATTTTGAGAACCAGGTCAGGTCACAGTCATCAATAAATAGGGTCAAAAACCGAACTTGACTGGACTTTAAAACATTAGTGAGGTCCCCCATGGTGGACAAAAACCTTAAAGAGTTGCAGGTTTAGATACCTGTGAACATGTTAACTTTTTTCATTGATTGATAATTTGGACCACAGCAATATGTTTCCCAAATAAGCCAACTGGAGCCTGACCCATGACTAGACAACATTATATATCATCTGACTTGAAATTTCAAGCTGTGTTCAGATATGTGTCTTATTTGATCATGTGACTTTTGCAAAGTATAGGAAAATGTCTTAACATAGAAATTTTTATTGCTTAGATCACCTTTTGGTGTTGAAAAGTGATCTTAGTCCTCTTGTGTTAACCCCCGGCACCATTGTGTATCACTGTTTGGTCTTATTGATATAGCTTATTATGGTCACCAGATCTGTTTTTATCTAATTAACATAATTTAACTTGTTTGAATGACTATATTCATACATAAATTGTGTTTGATATTGTTCGTCTGTATTTACATGATCACATGACATTTTACAAAAGTTGTGTACAATTTTTTGCTGATCATTAATATATCACTTTTATATCATTTAAACATTTCATTATTGAGAAATTCACATTTCTTTATTGGCTTCAACTAATACAAGAGCTACATGACATGAGACTGGTAGATTATTGGTGGCAAAAAAATTGCACATCTGTTGATACCTATATTATGTTATCTTCTAAGCATAATTATAAGAATACAAATGTAAACAAAGAAACTTTTTCTGTCTATATGCTTATTTTGTCCATCCAAACAAGTATTATATTAGATATAAATATGACCAAATGTTGATGATACTAATTCATTCAAAGTCCTCTGTATTATGTAAGCTAAGTAATAAACATGTGATTTATTTATAAGATGATATGGAATTGTGCAATCAGTGTTACAATTTCCTTTCATGTCTATTTCCTTCTCCGTCGCGGCAGTGCTTACCATGACTCGTCTCTCCTCTTCTGTTTCCTTCTTTGTCGCGGCAGTGTTTACCATGACTCGTTTCCTTATCTCTGACTCGTCAGGCAGCGCCCATATTCCCTTTTTCATTAGACACTGAGTAGATAGCTGTCCGTTTACATCGCACTCTACAGCTTTGCACCCATAGATAGTTTACTGACTCTTACAATACGTGTAGACACGTATTCGACACGTAGCCAGGTAATTAGCTATATAAACTGTAGTAGACAGAGGTCAAGGCTCCTTAGCTTGACCTTAGGCAATTAACAGCCTTATACTGCTCTTGAACGCGCGACTCGACCTAAGCCAGAAAGCCTCTGACTTAGCATGATTTAACTTAACAACGAAAGCCTCGTTGTTAACGAACTCGATACTTGTACTGAGTAGTTGAGGCTTTCGCCTTAACAAAAGGTCAAGCTAATCCACGACGTCCTCTTACTCAAGAGCAGACTCCCCTCTCTCCAGACGACCTACCCGACACTCCCCCGATCGACCGCCGCAAGGCACCACCCCTGAACCCGACACCCTTTGGTACAGACACAAAGGTCGACTAGTACGTTACTCTGAACCCTCTGAACGCTGGTACAGCCAGAGAACGAACACTGAACCACCTTGATACATCCCTGACGAAGAATTCGAACCAACCAACCCAGACGAAGAAACCGAACCAGAACCCACAAATCAATTCCTTGACACCACCGACACCGACGCTTACGACATGACGTCTAAAGAGATCAAGATCCGCACGCCCACCAACTTCCACGGAGAAAGAACGAAAGCAAGCACGTTCCTCTCTCAAGTCTCACTCTACCTCCGAGCAAATGAAGATATCTACGACACCGACGATAAGAAGATCATCTTCATGCTCTCGTTTATGAACGGGGGCACGGCAGCAGGATGGGCAGAGTCGAAAGCAGGAGAGACAGCCTTAGGGACGTGGGCAGAATTTAAAGAAGCATTCAAAACCGCGTTCTCGCCAATCAATGATGCAGGAGACGCACGACAGAAAATGAAGGCACTCAGACAGACCGGAGACGTCGAAGACTACATTGCCCAGTTCAGAATCTTGAAAGGAAGGGCCAAGATCAACGAAGACGTCTCCCTTATCGAATATTTCATTGACGGATTACATCCCAAGTTAACAGAGAAGATCTACAACATGGAGAAAGTCCCCACCACCCTTGACAACATGATGGAAGCAGCCGCAAAGTACGACGGCCAATGGAAGAGAGCGCGCGCCATCGCAGGAAAAACGCGCACGATCTACGAACCCAGATCTACTCCCCCGATCAAAAGAGAAGCCACTGACATCAACCGATTAACTACTGCTGAACGAATGGAGCATATGCGAAAGGGGCTATGCTTTATTTGTCACAAACCCGGACATCGCTCCGGCGATCACAAGAAAGACGGGACGATTGCGACATCTCCCTCCCCCAAGCCTTGGCAGAAGAAGACAGGGCAAGGGTTATACAACAACCTCCGCACCATGATGGGAGAGTTAGACGAAGAAGAACGAGAGAAGGCTCTCACAATCCTTGAAGAAAAAGGTTTTTAAAGAAGCGGACTGGAACAACGTCAGACCCCGCTGAGTTAACGGTTTCATCTGTATTAGTAGCTGATATGAGGCAACGCTCCATGAGAATACCCATTAAGCTAGAAACAGGAACCAAAATCGTCGAAACAGAGGCGCTCCTTGACTCAGGAGCCGCCGGAACTTTTATCGATCGAGATTTCGCACGCAACCGCGGATTTCGAATGACCCCCCTGGCTAAACCAATCAAGACGTGGAACGCCGACGGGACACTGAACAAACAAGGAACAACTCATTCTACAACGGCCCAACTCACCGTCGGAGAAAGACAAACGGATGAACAATACCTGGTAACCGGCTTAGAAAAAGAATCAGTGATCCTGGGATTACCTTGGTTCAGAAAAGAAAACCCCGATATCAACTGGAGAAAAGGTACGATCACTTTCCCTGACAAAGAAGAACGATTTGCCCGGACTCGGAGAATCGTTGCTAAAGCTAGGGAAATGATCAAAGACACGGCATTCAAACAAGGCACCGAGGAACAAATCAGGAAAATCACCCCTATCAAAGAAGAACACCCGATCAATGACAACAACAGCGGAACCCCGGACAACACCCCATTAACGTCAGACAAAGTCGAAACTGAACCAACAAACAACCTCGTCATTGCTTACATCAAAGGAGAACCCGTCATCGGAATATTCGACCCTACCACCACCGAACCGCCCCTCACCTTGGAATACGACGCGCCAAAATATTCATACTCGAATAACACAGGAAGAATATCAAGGATAATATCATCAAGAACTTCACCACGATTTTGCCTTGGACAAGGGATTTGGATCAGAGCTAAAACCTCTATTTCACAGAAACTCGCTCATGATAACCAAATGGACAACCCAGAAAAAACAAATTCCCCGAATCAAAACCCTGGGATCACGCAATCGACCTGAAAGACGATTTCCTACCCAAAGATTGCAAAGTTTATCCACTGACACCAGCAGAACAATCGAAAATGGACGACTTTCTCGAAGAAAACTTGAAGAAAGGATATATTCGACCGTCGAAATCGCCCATGGCATCACCTTTCTTCTTCGTTGCAAAGAAAGACTCTGAAGCACTCCGACCCTGCCAAGATTATTGATACCTCAACCACAGAACGATCAAGAACACCTACCCACTCCCACTGGTTAGCGACCTTCTCGACAAACTAAAGGGAGCGCAATATTTTACAAAACTCGACATATGATGGGGTTATCACAACGTCCGAATCAAAGAAGGTGATCAATGGAAAGCAGCTTTCAAAACGAATAAAGGGTTATTTGAGCCAAGGGTAATGTTCTTTGGATTATGCAATTCCCCCGCCACGTTCCAAGGCATGATGAACGACGTCTTCAAAGATATGATTGACGAAGGATGGGTAGTCATTTACATGGACGACATCCTCATCTTTTCCAAAGACAAACAAGAACATCAACGGCAAACACAACGAATCCTACAAAGACTACTCGAAAACGACCTCTACCTCAAACCAGAGAAATGCAAATTCGACGTCCAAGAAGTCGAATTCCTCGGGCTAATCGTCAAACCGGATCAAATATTGATGGACCCCACAAAACTAGCAGGAATCAAAGACTGGCCGGAACCGACAAACGTCAAAGGAGTACGATCATTTTTAGGATTTGGAAACTTCTATCAAAGATTTATCGGGAGGTTTGCCGAACTAGCGAAACCGTTAAATGATCTAACCCAAAAAGATGCTAAATTCGAATGGACAGAAGCATGTCAAACGTCGTTCGATGCGCTAAAAGCTAGATTTGCACAGGCGCCAATCCTGTCAATGCCCGATCCGGCAAGACCCTTCACCATCGAATCAGATGCTTCGAAATTTGCTACCGGAGCAGTACTCAGACAACAAGGCACCGACGGACAATGGCACCCGTGCGGATATATTTCACATTCGCTCGACGCGACCCAACAAAATTACGAAATCTATGATCGAGAACTCCTGGGCATCATACACGCCCTAGAAACCTGGCGCCACTACCTTCAAGGAAGCGCGCACCCGGTAACAATCCTATCCGACCACAAGAACCTAACGTATTTCCGCACTGCCCAGAAACTAAACAGGAGACAAGCTCAATGGAGCTTATTCTTATCCGAATTCGAGCTAAATCTTTTACATGTGCCAGGATCGCAAATGATACAATCCGACGCGCTATCGAGAAGAGAAGACTGGAATCAAGGAACAGAAAACGACAACGAGAACATCACACTTCTCCCTCCAGAAATCTTCGTAAACGTCATCGACACAGACATGCAGACAGCCCTGGTTCAAGCGACGATGAAAGACGAACTAGTTGCAGAGGCAATCAAGGCGCTCAAAACTAACGGAACCCCGCCGATCAAATCCGATCTGACAGATTGGGAAGTAAAAGATGGTCTAATCTTTTTTAAGAACAGATGTTACGTACCACCCGACACCGAACTCAGAAAGAAAATAATCGAATTATACCACAACTCGCTACCATCCGGACACCCTGGACAATTCCAGACGATCGAACTCATTCGCAGAGATTACTGGTGGCCGGGAATGACGGTATTAATCAAAAACTGGGTAGAAGGCTGCGCAAAATGCCAACAGATGAAGATCATCACACATCCGACGACACCACCGCTCACGCCAATTAAAAGCAATACAACGCGCCCATTCGCGCTCGTGACAACTGATTTCATCACCGACCTACCCCTGTCCGACGGGTTCGATTCATTAATGGTCATGGTAGACCATGGACTTACTAAGGGGGTAATTTTAATCCCTTGCAACAAAACGATTGATGCATTAGGAGCTGCAGACATGTATCTAAAAAATGTCTACACCCGGTTCGGACTACCAGACAAGATAATCTCCGACAGAGACCCCAGATTCACGTCGAAACTTTACCAAGAACTCAGAAAACTCCTCGGAATCAAACTCGCAATGAGCACCGCCTTCCACCATCAAACAGATGGAGAAACGGAACGTGTGAATCAGGAAATCGAGGTCTACCTTCGGATGTTCTGCACGAACAACCCTGAAACATGGAGAAGACTCCTTCCCACTGCGGAATTCGCCCACAACCAACGCACGCATTCAACGGTGAAACATTCCCCGTTTTACCTCATGATGGGATACGAACCCCGGGCGATACCCACGGCCTATCAGAAAAGCGACATACCCGCAGCAGAGCAACGCCTAATTCAGTTATTAAAAGCACGAAACGAAGCACTTGCAGCGCACGAGCTAGCTCAACAAATCATGGCGGAACGAATCACAAGGAAATTTACCCCATTCGAGAAAGGACAGAAGGTGTGGCTTAACTCGAAAAACCTAAAACTGACAGATGTGACAAGGAAACTCTCTCCGAAACGAGAGGGACCCTTCCCCATCAAGCAGGTCCTGTCACCACTCTCTTACGAGCTGAAACTCCCCCATCAATGGAAAATTCACCCTGTATTCCACGCCGCCCTCCTTACACCTTATCGTGAAACCGCCGCCCATGGCCCCAATTACCTAAGGCCACCCCCTGACCTGATCGACGGACAGGAAGAACATGAAGTGGAGTCGATCATCACCCACAAGAAACGAGGCAAAGGACACGTGTTCCTGGTGAAGTGGCTAGGCTACCCCAAACCTACGGATAATTTAAGAAACGCTACGGATCTCCTTACTGCATATAAAGAGAAAAAGCATCTCTGAACCGACCCAGCAAACTCATCCGCAACCATCACCATCAAACGAACATGTCTGACCTCCCCTCTTCTCACGCTCTCAAAACCTTGAACATTCTCCCCCCTCTCGCCGAATATACAAACAGTTATCTCCAAGATCCCGGGCATCGCGCCGAAATCCTCCGCGAGGTCCACGACCGACCCCTCGAAGAAACCCTCCGACAATACGATCTCACCCTCGATACCATCTCAAATTTAGAACGACTCGCCCACAGTATGATGTCCCAAATGCTAGAAAAAGGAATGGCCTCTGTAGTTAGTAATTACGAATTAAAGTACGCAAAGCCCAACACCTCCACCGCCCGACACAAACCCGAGCAGAAACACATGCGTTGCAAACGCCCCCATCTGGATCCGCGACCTCCTCCTCCTCCTACCACCTTCGAAAATCCGCACGAGCCGCATCCGCCAATGCCTGGCAGCCTTCTCCCCCGAAACGAAAAGAACGACCTCCGACACCCTTCTACGTCCGAAGCATGACCCTGACCGCTAATCAACCACCCTCCGCAGTTCCACCCCACATGAAAAATGAAGCCTGTTTCAGATGCAAAGGGCTGGGACATTTTGCGTCTTACTGTCACCTCTTCACCTGCGACATCTGCAAGAAACGAGCGCCAGGGCACTACCCCAAAGACTGTCCCCGGAACAAGAAGCGATCGGTCACCCCTGATCAGAAGCGAAGTGGAAGCGAAGAAGAAACGGCATATACAGCGGCCGAATACTTCTCCAATTTCGATGACAGCGCTTGGGCGAATTCGACCGGTGAACCTGGACCAGGGTCGTTCCACCCCTATTAAAGGACAGATGTTTGTTGATGTTCCCCAGCACCACCAGAAATCCCCACTCCAACCATGACATACATGCAAATAATCGCCCTTGCCCTCGGGCTCTTCTTCTTTACCTGCTGGATGATCCTATTGTCGCTCTCTTACATCTCTATTCGCGAAACTGAACGCTGACACAACATATACGAACTCGGTGAAATCCTCTCCCACATCTCTCCGACCCCCTCGAACGCCCTACTCGACTCGACCCCCATCGCCGTCCCCGCGCCTGCTTACATCCCACCTGTACCGCGTGTACCGCCGCCAATGCCACCTACCTTCTCCGTCGCGGCAGTGCTTACCATGACTTGTCTCTCCTCTTCTGTTTCCTTCTTCGTTGCGGCAGTGTTTACCATGACTCGTTTCCTTATCTCTGACTCGTCAGGCAGCGCCCATATTCCCTTTTTCATTAGACACCGAGTAGATAGCTGTCCGTTTACATCGCACTCTACAGCTTTGCACCCATAGATAGTTTACTGACTCTTACAATACGTGTAGACACGTATTCGACACGTAGCCAGGTAATTAGTTATATAAACTGTAGTAGACAGAGGTCAAGGCTCCTTAGCTTGACCTTAGGCAATTAACAGCCTTATACTGCTCTCAAATGCGCGACTCGACCTAAGCCAGAAAGCCTCTGACTTAGCGTGATTTAACTTAACAACGAAAGCCTTGTTGTTAACAAACTCGATACTTGTACTGAGTAGTTGAGGCTTTTGCCTTAACAATCAGAGCAGATCTTAAATTTCACTCAGTAGGGTTAAAGTTGGACATCTGCTTTGATTACTTAATCTTCAATAATATTGTAAACAGATCACATGGTTATTACTTAGATTACATAATACAGAAGACTTTGTTGAATCAATTGTTGCAGCAACAGTAGGGATTCAAGTAGTAGAAGTTTAAGTAAGGATTCAAGTAGATCAGATTTAAATGCCACTATTAATTATAATAATAGGAGGACAAGTACAAAGTGTTGGCCCTCTGCCCCAAAGTAACTTTCTGAGAAAATGAAATCTTGCACCTGATACTTAGACCATGGTGATCATATATTGTACATGCCATTGCCTACCAGCATACTTGGAAGTTCTTGAGTAAAAATGGAGCCAGTAGTAGATATATCTGGCCCAGGCAATGCCAGTGACTGGAATATGCAGCTTGCATGGATGGATTAAGGGCAAAGTCCCAGAATTATTAGGCAGAAGTTATAACTTCATTTACAAGTAGATTACTGGGTTGGTGACAGAACTTGCCAATCTGTTAGTAATTTGACTCAATTCATGTGTTTAGCTATAGCTATCATAAATATTATAATCAGGACTGGATGAGGGTAAAGTTAACATTGACATGCAGTTGTGGTGGAGTGGTGCAGGGTGCATCCCTCCAGGGTGCACCCCTCCAGGGTGCCACATGACCATGTAGTCAGTAGCCAGTCATTTGTACAGAGTCATAGGAGCATTGCTATGCCATCCCCTTTGCTAGGCTTCATGAGGGAGGACAGCTGGACCATCTCCAGTGGGGGCAGTTGGGGCAATATCACCAGCATCACACATCACTGCAGAGCACAACAAAGACTGCTCTCACATTGTCACAGGTTGAAGATGAGTGCTGTCAACAAGGTTGGTAATAATAGAAAGATGAACCTCTACACATGAATTAACCCTTCTACATGTGATGCTAAACAATGTCACATGAATCAGTGTCTGTTTTTGCAGAATCTGGCTCTGAGAAAATATTTGTGTTCACATCAAGAAGGTTCTGTAGAAACCTTGAGGGTGCTGTGCAAGTTTTGCAGGAGGAGGATAGGATTTTGTTGTAGAAGCCAATGTTTTGTGATTTCTGATCTACTGTGCTCCCAATGTACCCTTACTCTCCTCCACACTGACATCCTAAAAAGTTGTTCACACAGTCAAATGAATAAGTTTTTAACTCTCTAAGAGAGGCAGCTCAACATAATTTGGTCAATAAAATTAATTAATTAACCTCCCTTGTGAGGACTATACAATTATATACATAAAAAACTAACCCCCACCTCATGCAAATGTGAGTGGGGGTGGGACAACAATATGAAAAAAAACCTGCCCCTATGTGGTCCCTCCTCATTGTTGTTGTTGTCCCACTATTGTTGTCCCTCCTCACCATTGTCATCACCTTTTGTCCTTGTTGTCCTTGTTGTCTCTATCCCCTGCTGTTGTCCTTGGTTCATGCCCCCTGCCAGTTGTTGGTCACCCCAGTGGGCTTCTGTTGTCGGTGTCATGCCTTGTTGGGGTTGTCATTATCATTGTCACCCCTCCCCCCTGTTTTCTGGCTCATATTTTACTTATATTTCTCAGTGTTGGCACTGACAAGGTCTTTACTCTCCCCCCACTTCCTGGTCCATTCCTAGGATTCCTAGGAATCCCAGGAATGAACCAGGAATCCTAGACAGTGGAAATGGAATGGAAATTCCCTGTATCAGTCCTAGTACATTCCTGATCCATTCCTAATTCATTCCCAGTCCTGCCAGGAATGCCAGGAATATTTCTTAGGAATGGTCCCAGTCCATTCCTGTCATTATTATTATTACTATTATATTGCACCATTGAGGATTGAACCCAAGCTTCAGAAGACTATTAGTCAGCACAAACCCAGCACTATAACCACTAGACTAAACAGGCAATGTAAATCAGGTGAGCTAGGTAAATATGTTATGTCACAGGCCTCACAGCCACATTGGCACATGTATCATCATGTGTTGGTTGGAAATGCATGGTTGTGTGTAACCATTTTGTTTATCAGTGACATGCACTGCCACCACCACCAATATTGACTGTGCTGCTGCCACTGCCGCCTCCCTCACACCTCAACCACTGCCACCTCTGTCCACAACCCCCCAACTCCACTTGCTCTTGCCCAAAATGACCAATGCATGACAATGACCCCAGCAACCATCACACTGGTAAGCCCCCCCCTCTCCTCCCCAACATGCCATGTCACTGACCCCCCCCTTCCAACAGGCAATACCCCTGCAACCTGGAATGATGACCTCAGCACCCACCACTGCCTGGTAAGCCCCTTGCCTCCTCACCTCACATGCCACATCACTGACATCCCTACCTCCCCCCCTGGCTGCCTCCCCCCCAGCCTCCACCCCCTCTCTGCCTCCCCCCACTCCCTGCCTGCCCTCCTTTCCTCCTCCACTACCCATGTTAAGTATTTTTAATCATTAAATAAAATTTTAAGCTAACAAATTTCTTTTTTACTTGTAACAATGGGTGCCCCTCATGGCACCCCTCCTTCCCACTCAACTGGGGTGTGAGGGATTCAAAGGGGATGAGATGGCCTGAGGGAGGTACCAGGAAGCCTGCAGAGCAGGGTGCCTGCAAGGTATGCTCCAAATACACCCCACACTGCCTCCACATTGCTAATGGCCCCCCTGTTACGAACTGATCTTGTAGGGCAGGGTTACGATGGAGTTCCATGGTGGCACTGGACTTGGCTTCAATCTAAAAGGGATTGCGCCCTTCTCTATGCCCAATGTCCAATTTACAAGGTGATGATAATGAGAGCGGAGGTCCGGCGGAGTTCCGGAAGTTAAGAGAGAGCGAGGACTTAGAAGTGAGAGAGTTGTGGAGATAACAATGCAATTATCAAACTGAAGTTACAAGTGACGTTATACTAAGTTTTATAGTAAGTAAGTAACTGGGGTAACTACGGCGGGATCAACAGAGCACCAAGTGTGCAGTAAGTAAGATGATCAGCAATGATAGATATGTGATATAAACAAAACAGGAGTAATTTGAAATACAATTTGAAATAGTCTTTTTGATATGACAGCGGCTCCATCGGTGATCCGCCAGAGATCCGTCGCAGGCTTGCATGGGATATGACAGTATCCCCCCCTTAGGACCGAGCCTTCGAGGTCATGTAATGTTCGGATTCCGTATTTAGGAATTTTGACGTCTGCAGTTCTTCAACATCCAACCATCATGTCCAGCTCACAAAACACATCCCTACCCGCCCTCCTGTCATCCGCCGCTGAGGAACGCGTGAAGCTGATGGCGTGTCTTGAAGAACTCGCCACGCAGGAAGAGGCCGCGAAGAAAACTGCTGTGGAGGAGGCGGAAAAGAAGGCCGCCGAAGAGAAGAGACAGCGCAGGGAAGAGAAAGCGCGCTGTCGCGAGGCACGCCGCGCAGAAAAGCGGAAGGCCGCGGAGTCCGCTGCCGAGGACGACAAAGGGGTGGTCATGAAGCCGCCCAAGAAGAAGAAGACCAAGGTGGTGGCAAGTGAGACTGCTGGTAGCGGAGAGACCGCGGGGCCGTCGACGGAGGCCCATTACAACAGGTAAGTGGTGTTTGTCACCACTTTTATTTCTTTTTTAGTTGATTTGTTTTAGGTGTTGATATGCGGGTCAGGCGTGCGTGAGGTCCGGTGGGACCCGCCGCCTTGCCCGCGACTACTGCTTCAAGCTGAAGCAGAAGTGCGAGGGCGACGAGGGCGGGGACGGCGGGAATGGCGGAGGTAGGTCAATGAGACCACCTCAAGGAACTAGTGGGGTGGCTCGCGTCGATATCGAAGGGATTGACGGACCTGACGGTGGTCATGACAGAGCTGACGGGGTCTCGAACTGGAGCAAGGAGGAGGGGGAGTTAGAAATGGAGGAGTAGTAGTAGAAAAAGAAAGTACAAGTAACATAGTACGTATGGAGGTCTGACGGGGACCGTAAAATGTATATACTTTGGTTTGTATGTAGATAGATCAGTTTGTAATGTTTTTGTTTTGACTTTGTTTTTGTTTTGTAAGTAAGGAGTGATCTGATAAGTAATGTTGTAAGTAAGATGACAGTTTTTTGAATCATAATGAAATGGCTTTGTTTTTCTTGTAAGTAATGACGGTGTTCGATAGGTAATGTTGACTTTGTTTGTTTTGTTGTACGTAGGGTGACGGTATCTGATGGCTTTGTTTTTAGTAAGTAATAGTACGGTATAAGGAAAAATGAAATGGCTTTATTAATTTTGAAGTGACTTTGTTTTATTGATGTAGGGTGAAGTTATTGTGGACTGGGTTTGTTGGGGTACCGTGTGTGGAAGTCTGCGACAGCTTCCTGGGCATGCTCGAGTTCTTCGGCAAGTAACCAGGACTGTTCCAAGTCAGTATTCCCGTAACCTGACCAGTGCACCAGGTATAACAATGGACACCGCCACCGCTTATCGAGTTTGGAGTCCAAGATTTCTGCAATCTCGTATTCAATTTCATTGTCGATAGTGATCGGCGGAGGCGGCGGCTGAATCCAGTTAGGAATGGTGTTGACAGGTGCGGGTTCAATTTGTGATATGTGAAAGACCGGATGTAATGCGCGGAGGTGGTCCGGAAGGCGAAGGGTGAAGGAGTGTGTGCCAGCTTGGGCGATGATTTCAAAGGGACCAAGGTTCTTTTCTGACAACTTTTTTGAAGGCCTAGTAGTGCAGATGTTTTCAGCATTAAGGTAGACCTGATCACCAACTTTAAACAGCGGAGCAGGGTGCCGGCGGCAGTCCGCGGGAACTTGATAACACTCTTGGGCAAGTTTGATTTGCCGGCGGAGTTCCGTATGTAGTTCGTCAAGGTCCACAATGAAAGACCTAGCCTTCTGGGAAGCCAGCTCGTGTTCAGGGTAGACGGTGATGTTAGGGTTGTAGCCTTTGTTAGCGTAGAACGGTGATATACCGGTGGTAGTGCTAGGCGCGTTGTTGTAAGCAAACTCGGCGAGGGGAAGGAGTTCTGACCAGTTATTCTGCTGATAGTTGCAAAAGATGCGCAATCTTCATGTCGAGGGCTTTACCTAGTGGCTGGAAAAACCTAGAGATGAATTCAGAGCTGCAATCACAAGTGACGTGCGACGGAACTCCGTGTTTAGAAAATACATGAAGGATGAAGAGCCGGGCAAGCTCCGGGGAGTCGATTTCATCAACTGTAGGAATGAATATGCCCTGTTTAGAAAGTCGGTCAATGATGACCAAAATGGAGGTATAACCAAGGGATGGGGGTAAGTGTTCAATGAAATCCATAGAGATGGAGTTCCACGGCTTCTCCGGGATCGGTAGTTGCTTCAATAGTCCGTACGGCTTATGCCGCAGTGACTTGGCATGTTTACACGAAGTGCACGTATTGCAATAATCCTTTACAAATGTTCTGAGTTTAGGCCAAACATATTCTCGGCGTACCAGTTGTAATGTTTTATTTTGGCCGAAGTGGCCTGAAAGGATATGATCGTGTTTGTATTGGAGAACGTGTAGCCGGAGGTCCGCGGAGTCCGGGACGTAGATGCGATCATTGAGACGAAGAAGTCCGTCATCCCCAATTGACCAGGGTGCGGAAGGTGTAGTAAGGTGCGAAGCTATAGTGGGGTCTGACGGAAGAGCCGCACGGATGTCCGTGTGCAAGCTTTCTATGTCGAGGGCTACAGCGCTGCGTAATATTGGTTCAGCAAGGTAAGTAGCTCGTAATGATGCAGTGAGTTGTTCTTTGGAAAATACCGGGCAGAGGTTATGCGGATTATCCGTGATGGAATCGCTATTTCCCCCTTTGCAGTAGACGTCCCATCGTCTAGTGAGAGCGTCGGGCTTCATACCAAGTTTCCCAGGACGGAAGCAAATAATGAGGTTGAATTGGGAGAGGTACTCGGACCAGCAGGCTTGCCGCCATGTGAGTAGTTTTGTGGTGGAAACATATTCTAAGTTTTTATGATCAGTAATGACGGAGACCGGAGTTCCACTACCTTCAAGGTATTGACGCCAATGTTTAAAGGCTTCAAAGATAGCTAGTAGCTCCTTGTCATGTGTGTCATAATTGAGTTTGGGAGTTGTGAAGGAACGGGAGTGGAAGGCGACTGGGTGCAGCTTGCCATCGGCGGTGTACGTCGACAGTATAGCGGTGAGCGTGCAGTCAGAAGCGTCCATTTCGACAATCATAGTGTTGTCCAGAGTCCAATGTGCAAGGACTGGGGCATGCATAAATTCTTCCTTGAGTTTCTAGAAGGCTTGTCAGCATTTGTCAGTGAAAGTCCAGGGGACATTCTTTCTAGTTAGTCTGGTAAGGGGAACAGTGATATCGGAATACCCGTGAATAAACCGCCGATAGAAATTACAAAAGCCTAGGAACGATTGTACGTCCTTGATCTTGCGAGGCTCTGGCCAGTCCATAATTGTTTGGACCTTGTCGGCGGACATCTGTAGGCCCTCCGGTGACAGAATGTAACCGAGGTATTCTACGGTGTCGACATGGAATTCGCATTTCTGCGGAGCCGCGTAAAGGCCATGTTTGCGGAGTCGTCGTAATACTTCCTTAACGTGCCTCTTGTGTTGAGACATGTCATCGGAGTAGATCAGGATGTCGTCCAGGTAAACGATGATGGAGACGTCAAGCATATCACTAAAAATGTCATTCATAAAACATTGGAAGGCGGCGGGAGTGTTAGTAAGTCCGAAAGGCATTACATGCCATTCAAAGGAACCATAACGGGTACGGAATGTAGTTTTCCATTCCTCGCCGTTGGCGATACGTACCAGGTGATAAGCATGTCGTAGGTTGATTTTGGTATAGACGTGGGCATTGCACGGGGTGTTGAGTAGGTCGGAGATGAGGGGTAGCGGATAGCGATCTTTTTTCGTAAGCTTGTTAAGCCCACGGTAATCGACGCATAACCGGAGTTCACTGCCCTTCTTGTGAACAAAAAGGATCTGGGCTCCGTGCAGGGATTTAGATGGCCGTATGAAACCTATCCGGATGTTTTCCTCATGAACGCACAGAGATCATTAAGCTCTGAGGCGGACAAGGAGTACATACGACCCAGCGGAGGTTCTGCCCCTTCCTCAAGTTCAATTTTGAGGTCGTAAGGTCAGTGTGGTGGAAGTGTGTTGGCCTTTCCTTTGCTGAATATGTCCGCAAACTCATGGTACTCCTCAGGGACTTTGGATAAGTCTGGCGTGTCCTCCGCGACAGGCGCGGCAGCTTTGCTGAAGACTACGTCGTCAGAGAGGGAGACCGAGAAAGTCTGGGAGCCAGGAAGGCAAACAGCACGAGCGTAAGCGGCGGCATTGATGGTCGAAATGTTGATGGGTTTGGTGATGGCGGCGGATATCGGAGATTCCGCCGACGTGTTGGGTAGACACGGTTCTAGGGGAGATTTGTTAGGTTCTGGCAAGGGAATTGCTTCACCTGAGGATGTCGACGGTGCAGGACCTCTGTACCCAACCGTCTGGAAAGCGACTTGGCCATAGGTCCAGTCAATCAACAGATTGATTTGCCTAAGCCAATTTAGTCCAAGTACGGCGGAGTTGCTAGAGTCGAGCAGGGTAACGTAAAACAATATGTCAAATGACTCGCCAGTAGGAAATGAAACTAGCAACTGTACTTGTTGCGTTATCCATGTATTGGACGTTCCATCAAAAAGGCGGAGCCATATCAGTGGTATAGTTGTCGTCTGAATACTGTGACTTGATACAAACGACAAATCTATGAAACAATGAGTTGAACCGCTGTCTAAAAGAGTAATCATAGTAGGGTCATAAATCGATGTTAAAGCAATTTGAAAAGATTTAGGGTCGAAAAGAGCAGCGGCGTTGAGGCGGACCTCCTTTGGTGCACGGTCGGTGTCAACGCAACCCCCAGCCCATGTGGAGGCAACTAGAGGGTTGCTGACTATTTTTTTGAATCGGCGGAGGTCGCTGTGGGGGCCGCCGGTGTAGCGGTTTCCGTTGTCGCTGCTCTGCCTTTAGGATTAGCTGCCTTCCTACAATCCTTTGCCTCGTGACCTGCTATTCCGCAATAAAGGCATAACCCTTCTTTCAAGCGGTGGGCCCGTTCATCTCTGGTGAGCTTACCATCCTTCCCTAACTTGTCGGCTATCGAGGGCTTTGTTTTTTTACCGGCGGAGTTTGTGGATTTACCGCTGGAGGTGGAAGCATCTTCAGTTTTGTTGTTGTTGTTGTTGTTAGACTTGGTGGGGCAGGTTTCAAGCGCTGCCTCGTCCTTCTGCATCCAGTAGACTTCATTGGCTTCTTGGGCCTTGAGACGTAATGCTGGTAATGTTGTAGGCTTGCCTCCTCGGAGGACTTCCACATGGATCCGTAATGGAAGTCCACGAAAGTATGCTTCTCGGAGTGCCGAGTCGTTCCAATCAACTCGGGCTGCCAACTTCCAAAATTCGACATTGTACTTGACGATGTGTGCTGATTCCTTCATTTTGAGTGTGTAGAGAGACTTTTTGGCATCTCCGACGGGGTCGTGCGGGCCGAAGTTAGTCTCGAGCTCGTTGATAAAGGCTTCAAAGTCCCAAATCCAATTGGCACTATTGATGTTGTCCATCAGCCCTAGTTCAAACCAACCAAGTGCTGCTCCCTTCAGATAAGAAAGAATGAATAGAATCTTTTTCTCATCAGATGCAAAAAGAGTAGGATGGTCACGGAAGTGAAGGTTACAAGAGATTAGAAAATCACAGAGCTTCCGCAGGTCCATTCCGTCGAACGTGTCAGGTTTGCGTACTTTGACCTTTTCATTACGGGGTTGGCGGGAGGAACGGATGCTGTCCGATAACTCTTGTAGTACGTGTAGGAATAACCGGTCGTTGCGGGGCTCCGACTTGGGAATGGATTGATGGTCATCACCTTCCGGGTCATTGTCGTCACCATCAGGGTCATCAGGCCCATCAGGATAGCCATGACTAGGTTGGTTGTCGACTGGAGTACTGCGGGGAACCGGCGGTGTTGTTGGAGGTGGTACGTCGGGGTTTTCTGGGTTTGCGCCCAGGCCAGGAAAGATGTTCGAAGGTCACAGTGTAGTACCGAAGGTTGACAAAGGTCGGTGGAGGGTTGGTGAGGAAAGTCAGGATCTGCGCACTGCTTGCAATCCGCTGTGGAGACCCACGCATTGCGAATTGGTAGTAGAGCGTGTACACATAGTGACTGTTTGTGAACTTGACATAAGATGTTAATAGGTTCGTGAAAATGGGCGTAAGAAGTGTGAGTTTGATAATACTGTTACGAACTGATCTCGTAGGGCGGGGTTACAACGGAGTTCCGACAGAGTTCTGTGGCAGCACTGGACTTGGCTTCAATCTAAAAGGGATTGCACCCTTCTCTATGCCCAATGTCCAATTTACAAGGTGACGGTAATGAGAGCGGAGGTCCGGCGGAGTTCCGGAAGTTAAGAGAGAGCGAGGACTTAGAAGTGAGAGAGTTGTGGAGATAACAATGCAATTATCAAACTGAAGTTACAAGTGACGTTATACTAAGTTTTATAGTAAGTAAGTAATCGGGGTAACTACGGCGGGATCAACGGAGCACCGAGTGCGCAGTAAGTAAGATGATCAGCAATGATAGATATGTGATATAAACAAAACAGGAGTAATTTGAAATACAATTTGAAATAGTCTTTTTGATATGACGGCGGCTCCGTTGGTGATCCGCTGGAGATCCGTCGCAGGCTTGCATGGGACATGACACCCCCCCTCCCTCTAACAGCCCCCCAACTGGCCCCCCAAACAGCCCAGTGAGCCCCTGCTTGTGGGGTGGGTGGGGGGCTTGATCTTCAGCTAAGGAAAGCTCCCATGGCCTGCCATGTCACCACTAGACAGGGCACCCCCTAAGGCCCAGGTGACATCTCAATGTGACAGGGCACCTGGACATGACCAACCCAGAAGGGGGGATGTGCCTGCCAGCTGGGGAGGACACCAGATGAGGGGGGGGATGCCAGACAATAGAGGGAATGCCCAGGGATACACCTGAAGCCCAAGGGACATGACAGGACATGACCAGCCATCGGGGGAACCCAGATGAGCCAAGGGGATGTGACTGGAGGCCAGGGGATGTGACTGGAGCCAAGTGGATGCGATGCAAGGGCCCAGGACCCAGCAGGATGCAACAGCAGGCCCCAATAGCCAAGGGGGGCATGACTAGAGGGCTCAGCAACCTGAATGACACCACCAGCCCACTCTCATGAGCCACTGCTTGTGGGGTGGAGTACAGATGGAGCATCAATGATGCATCATGAGCCGCAGCCTCTCACACCAGCACCCCCAACCCCTACTGTGAGCCATTGCTTGTGGGGTGGAATGGGGTGCTATGCAAGGGGCAGGTCACTGCAACATGGCATGATTGCCAAACCCCCCATCCTGCCTCACTCTGAGTAATGTGGGTTTTTTTTATTTCACTTAGTTTAGCCCTGCATTATATTAGTGTCATATCCCATGCAAGCATCCCTTTGACCTCTGCTATGGAACTCCAGTGGAACTCTGTAGAAACTCTGAGTATTTCAAATTCCTTATTTCAAATTACTTCTCCTGTTTTACTTACATCACATCTTTTACTCAAGTCTGTTCTCCATCATAGATATGATCATGCACTATGTACTGTGGAACTCCGCAAAACTCCGCTGCAGTTACACTGAGTAATAGCCTTAGTATAAAGCCACTTTAGACACTTTGTATTCCTTAGTTCAAATATTAGTTGTTATCAACTTTTCACTTGTCAACTCAAAGACTTTGAACTTTGTCTTAACCTTTGAAACTTCGGACCTCTGCTTTGTTCCTGTCCCTTACTCCAGACTTCCTAATCAGAACTCTGCTTTGTGCCTTTTCCTTACCTCAGACTTCCACATGGACCTCCATTCTTATCAGTTACTTACAAATTGGACACTGAGTGTAAAGAAGGGTGCAACCTTTTAAAAGGTTGAAGCCAAGTCCTCATTGCACCTCAGAACTCCACCAGACTCTGCTGTTTTCCCATGCATAGGATCAGTTCTTAACAATTAGTAAATACATACATGACCCCCCCTGCCTTGTAGTGAGTTGGGGTGTTTTTGCATTTTTTGTTACTATTGATGTTTCTATATATAGTAATAAATACATTTAATATTTGAAATAATGACTTGATACCTCCAGGAGTGGTGGCTAGGAATGGTCTAGGAATGGTCTAGGAATGGCTAGGAATGGACCAGGATTCCTAGGAATCCACCAGGAATGGGGGAGGAGTGTTAAGTATTGGCACTAAGCAGTAAAAATAATCATTACCTTACCTAGGTCAGTGGGTAATTACACAGTCAGTCATTTCAATCAAGAAATTTGGGAGGGTCAGTGGGTCAGTCAGCTAAAGCTGGGTTGCCATCAAACCTAACTTTTGAACTGCCAAACAAATGTGACAGCCCACTTTTTTGGGTGTGTTTCACTCTTCTTGTCAGTGTCACACTGTCAACATCATAATCAAGTCCCAATGGGGCAAGAGATGTCCTGGGTCTGGGAACATTTTTATTGAGACAAGGACAAGGTTAAGTAACTTGACATTCTATGACATGCAGTGCTCATATTGTACCAAGAAAAAACTGAGGGTACTTCAAGGTGAGGATGACAAGGCTGTTAGTAGTGATTGTAAGTTCAGTCATATGGACCAAAAAATAACCGATGACCAAACTGAACTCTAACTGGTAGTAACTGGACTGCCAGTTACAGTTATACCAGTTTTGGAGCTAGGTCGGTCTACAGTTCCATCATTTTATCTACACAAAGAACTAGCCAATTACTTACTTATTAATACTTATGTAACTAGTTTAATTACTAACTATGTTCTAATTATTTTATATGTGATATATGTAGTTAATGTTACATAAGTGATATGGGGGTGTATTGACCTAACTGCAGTGGGCCATAGGTGGGCCTTTATATAGCCTTATGATATGTGCGTGGACCATTTGCACATATTTGCCACTTGCACAAGCAGGTGGCACATTGTTTTGATTGTTTGTATGTATTGTTTATCTTCTCGTCACTGCCATTTCACTACCAACCCCACTCGCATCGTTTGCAAGCAGGGTGTGGCTTGTTTTCCCTCCCCCATCCCATCATGAATGCTGCCCACCCCTCTCGCTCACAAATGCGAGTCAAGTGGTTCTTTTGCTGTCTCAGATGACCCCGTGCCACATCATGAATGCCACCCACCCCTCTTACTCACAAATGCAAGTTGGGTGGTTCTTTTGCTGTCTCAGTCAACCCCATGCCATGTCACAAATGCTGCCCACCACTCTTGCTTGCAAATGCAAGATGGTGGTTATTCTGCTTTCTCAGCCCTGCACCATGTCACAAACACTGCCCATGCCTCTCATCCCACTTGCAAGGTTCTCAGTTGACCCCATGCCACATCACAAATGCTGCCCACCACTCTTGCTTGCAAATGTGAGTGGGGTGGTTCTGTTCTGCTCTACATCATGCCTGCATGTGCGATGTCAACCCCTCCCTCTGCCACATCACAAATGGCACCCACCCCTCTTGCCTGCAAGCATGAGGGGGGTGTTCTTTTCTGTTCTTAGTTGACCCCTCTGCTGCATTGATAAGTCTTCACCAGATATGGGCAGCAAAATCACATTTCACAGCATTCTAGGGTCACAGGGCGACCCCCCCATTCATACCTTTCCTCACTATTCATTTCCCAAAGACATGTGAATGCCCACCACTAACCACACACTGTTATCTCACCTTCTATGGACTTCATAGGCTTTGCAGGTACTTTGTGGACTTCAGTGAAGTGACCCACTTCATACTTACCTGGGTTACCTGTAAGTGGTTAGTGTAGGTGGTCTGTTAGCAATGGACTTGGACAGTTTCCGCATTTCACATAGTATCCACATTGCTCTAGTTTGTATAAAAAGTCTATGTAAAATATTAGAAACAGAGATCTCTTCTCCCCCCTCTTCAGTGCTAAGATTTCAATTCTCGTCTCCCCTCATGTTTAACTGTGAAGTCAACTCACAACTTATTTGAATATCATCACTGCATTACTGTGACCAAGACCTGGAACAAATCTAGTTCATTGGTAAAGTACTCTTTTATCATACTGTGTTATTAGACTGCAAACTTTCGACTACTTTTATTGCAACATTTTGCTGACCTTTCCTGCTAACTTTTCATTCTTCGCACTTTGTTTAGACCTCACATTGTTGATAACAGATATCACAAACTTCCTCCCATGTAGAATAAGGCTGGTTCTGGGACCCCTTTAAGCTAACTCCTCTCTTTTCTAGTTTTCTAGTTTTCTAGTTTTCTAGTTTTCTAGTTTTCTAGTGTTTCTTTGCAGCTAGGAATGCTAGGAACACATCAGCATTACAATTGCCACCCACTCCTCTCACCTGCAAGCATGAGGGGGATGGTTCTGTTCTGTTAGTCAACCTCCTTCCATGTCACGAACACTGCCACCCTCTCTTGTAAGGGGGTTATATATTTGTAGTTAATAGTTAATTAGAGTACACAGAGACCAGTCACAGTTGAAACTAGTTCAGACTGGTTACTGGACCTTAACCAAACTGACTTCAACTGGTTCTGGGTGGTCTGGTCTGGTTATTTGAATAATATCAACCAGTTCGGTTATCGGTTATTCCCAAAATGGGCCAAAAAACCGGACTGAACTGGACTTTCAAACACTAGCTGTTAGGGATGGTTTAGTTGATGCAGCTTGTCCAACTGATTTACTTTTGGCTAAAGGCAAGTCTGTGCTGCTTATCTGCTCTTGAATGCATGACAATGAAGTATTCTCTAGCAAAAGAGACCATCAAGTGTGTCACAGGAAAAGGACCAGTCATGGTCAACCATCTACTTGAATGCTACTATTGCCCTGATAACATCAAGAAGAAAGTGCAGGCATTCAAGGATGACAAGAAGTTAGATTCTGATCACAAGTCTGAAGAAACTACTGCAAGGAGCTGGAATTCTATGAGATGCTGAGTCAGCTGGGTTCAGATACAGGGAACAATAGACCTGGTCATGCCACTAATCATGCTGGAGCATCTATAGACCCTTTGGAAGTTGATGACAATGGTTGGGACCACTAAATAACTTTTTCTACTTTTTCAGTCAAATTACCCCACTGACCTATGGTAATATATGGTAATAAAAATTTATGCATGTTGAATTATTACCCAAAAAGTAATTACCTGGATCATTGACAACACTGATATTGCTCTACAAAATACAAGGGGGCAGAAGCCCAAGGGAACAAAAGAGTGAAATATAGAGGGTTTATATACCCTTAGTGAGTTTGTATTTGTTTGTTTGATGGTGCTAGTGTTGCTAGGGTAATTTTTGACAAATGCCTTTTTTTTTTCTTTTTTTATTCTGATCCAATGCCAACTTTTGATCCCATACAAACATCCTACAACAACTGGTTGTTCTTCCCCCCCTTGTTCCCTCACAACACCACCACCATGCCCCAATGATGGATGTGTCATTGGGGCTCTCTGGTAAGTTTTTTCTGCTTTCACTTGTGTATTCTTTAACTAACATTATAACTAATGCTTTTCTTGTTGTTATTAGGTACTATATCTATGCCAATGACACTACATCCACCCCTGCTTTGTAACACTGCTGTGAGCCTCTGCTCATAGGGTGGATGGCAATGCTGATGATGGCAGATGACAATGATACACACCAGATGATGGCAGCTGGGGACAATGACCACATTGACAACAGCTGGGCAATGACAGTGGCTGCAACAACAATGATGATGGCCAGGCAACAATGGCTGGGGGTGATGATGGCTGGGGACAACAATCTATAACATATGCTGACCTGATTGTGGGAATGATTACCTAAATTTTAGTCAGCATTGATCGCAATTGGTCAGCTGAGTCAGTGCTTAGTCAGAGCTGACCAATTATCAAACCATCCTCCCATATGTACAGCCAAAGTTACCAGTAAGGCAGGTGAGATTATATAATCAAAAAACATGATATAGTGGACACCTACTTTCACACCTTGCTGTTTTCAGGCACTGCCACACCAAACAGATGTCAATTCCTTCTATGTGAAGAGAGAGACAGTAATACATAACACAATTGAGTCATTGGTCTCTTCACACAAGATTGGGCATTGGGTATAATAGTGATACTATTACAATTGTTATCTATTATCAATAAGCAATTTGTGATTATCATTACAACTTGAAGGGGTGTTATTACAGTTGGCTATTAAGCAATTGGTTGCCTACAAAAAATATTGCTTACACTGTGAGTGTTACTACAACTGCCTGTTAAGGAGTTGTTGTTGACCTTGCTTCAGCTGTTGGAAAATTGCTATTATTGTTGCAATTGGCTGTTGGGCAATTATTATTATTAGGATATATTATCATTAAACATGTGAGCTGCCCATGGGTAAACAATCAATGATTTGGAGACTGAGTGGGACTATGCAGGGATTCAACAAGACCTTCTACTCCTGAAGGAGGACATGCAAGAAGAAGGGCTGCAAATCATTTGGAAAGGTTACAAATGACCAATCCAGATGAACATCAAAGCAGAATTAGAGGATATACAGACAATAATGGGCCTGTTGCCCAGCCCAACTTTGAAGCAGCTTTGACTGCTCAAATACCTCAGGTAGCAATGCCTGCTGATTGGAATGCTCCAAGTAAATTCCCTATGCCTATTGTGGCTCCTGATGCCCCAGTGCCAAAAAGGGATGCACCTCTTGGATATTATGATAGTGTTGGTATGGTGGGATTGAGGCCTGTTGTAGGAAACCTTGGATTGGGAATTAATTTAGCTGCTATACCTCAAGTTCTGGATGGGATGCACCTCTGGCCAATCCTATTCCTGTGGTTCCACCTGCACCACAACTGCAGTATAGAAGGGGCAGAGGCAGAGGCAGAGGCAGAGGCAGAGGGAGGGGATTGAGGTCATTGCATAAAATTTCAGATAGTCAGGCAGATCCTGCACTTAATTGTCTCCATAGGGGACATATTTCATTGAGGGAAAGAACTGCAGAATACAATGCACACAGTCTAGAGCTACAACAGCAATCAGAAGCAGCTACACAGCATCAGCTGCAGTTATTGCAGGAATGGAGAGCAGTTGAGGCTGTGAGACAAGATGTGGAGAGACAGAGGGCTGAAGCTAGGGATAGCCAGGAGGCATTGCTGCAGCAGTTGGCAGTTGATGCTGAAGCTACCAGACAAAGGAGAGCCAGAGAGAAGGCTCAGGAAGAGGCCAATAGAGTGCATCAATTGCAGCAGCAGGATGCAGCAGAAAAACAAAGAAGAGCTGAAACAGCTGACATAGAACAGCAGTTCAACAGAGAGCAAATGGCTGTAGCTCAAGCTCATATTCAGCAGCAGCTTCAGGCTGAACAAGCAGAGCACCAGATACAGGCTGCTATACAGAGGGCTGCATTGGCTATTGAGCCTCTGTACCATGATCCACCACAGCATATAAATATTGATGCAGCAGTCCAAGAACAAAATAGGAGGGAGCATGAATGGATTCAGAGGGCCCATGAGATGTGGAGAAATGAACAGTGTGCAGAGGACCAGGTGCAGATGGATCAGATGCAGCAGATAAATATTGAGGATCATAATTTGCATCAAAAGATGATTCAGTTGGAACAATTGGGAAACAACATGTCCAGTAGTCAGGTGGATGAATATAGAGCACAAGTGGCTGCACAGGCTGAACAGATCCAAATGGACAGAGAGGTGGCTGCAGCATTGGCAGCTGAATATGAACAACAGAAAAATAATGAGCTTTCTTTAAGGAGGGAAATGAAAGAAGAGGAAGATGATGATGATGAAGATGATGAGTTTGAAAAAATACCTGCCCAGCCTTCTTCCCCAATGCCATCTGAATATGATGAATTTGGAAGAGTGTCTCCTTTGCAATTTCCATCCTCTCCTCTTGTGCCACCTGCATTACCACCACCATTACCTGCATTGCCACCCTTAGAACCACTGCTACCTCCTGTGCCTGTATCTGCTTTGCGATTTCCATCACCTGAGTTCCATCCACCACTGCACCTGCACCTGCACCTGCACCTCCAAGGCCATTACCACCAGGGCATGTACCTTATTAAGAGCCACTGCAAAGACATTCACTTGGACCTATGAATGTACAGTGCCCTGAGTGCCATGCATTCCATTTTGACTGTGAAAAGCTGTCAAAGTCTACACAGGCTGTACCAAAGTTTGGAAGCTGCTGCTTGCAGGGACAGATAAGACTGCCACCATTCTGACTGGCCCCAGCTACATTGCAAGATCTGTTATGTGGGAGAAGTCCATTGTCAAAGGAGTTCAAAACAAGCATCTGACAATATAATGTAGCATTTGCATTTACATCATTGGGAGTCAAGGTGGATACAGCTATAACACGATCATCTGGATCATACAGCTTTTGCATTCAAGGAGACCTTCATCATCTTTCTGGAGCACTTATGCCTCCCCCTGGAGAGCCTGTGGTATTTGCTCAACTATACATCCATGATCCTGTGGCACAGCTTCAGCTTCAGGAAGGGAACAATACAAATCTTAACTCTGTGATAATGACTCAGCTACAGGCCATGTTGAATGGCACACACCCCTATGTGCCTCTATACAAGCAGGCATTTCAAATCATGAGGGAGAAGCCACCAGAGGAGCAGCAGAATGTGACTATACAACTTCAAGCAGACCAACACCAGGATATGCATCAGTACAATCTTCCTACAGCCAGTGATGAGGTGGCAGCATTATTCCAGGTGATGGCTCAGAGGAACAGTCTGATCATAGAGACATTGTTCTCAGATTACAAGGAGGAGGCCTAGGCCTAAAGCGGATCAGTCAGTTACATCCATCATATTCTTCTCTGCACTATGTGCTTCTGTTTCCTCATGGAGAGGATGGATGGCACTTGGATATACCTGCACAGCATGGTGCAAATGGAACACAAGGGGCTCCCAACATCAGTCAGCACTGCTATTATTCCTATCAACTTCATTCAAGGCCAGGAGAACAGCCACCATTGTTGTGGGGTGGGAACCTGCTGCAGCAGTATGTTGTAGATGCATGGGCATCCATTGAGCAGAATACCTTGAACTGGGTCAGACATCACCAGAAAGAGCTGAGGGCTGATGTGTATTCTGGATTGAGGGATGCTGCATTGGGAGACAGGGATGACAACCTCAATCTAGAAAATCATGGAACTCACATCATTCTTCCATCAACCCTTATAGGAAGTGACGGGCACATGAATTAGCTATTTCAGGATTCTATGGCCATTTGTTGTGCATTCCACAAGCCAGACCTTTTTATCACTATGACAGCCAATGCAAATTGGCCAGAGATCCAGGATGCACTGTTGGAACTTGAATCCTCAGGTGAAAACCAAAATGCACACAGGAAGAAACAGAAAGCTTCTGACAGGCCAGACATTGTTGCATGGGTGTTTGAGCAAAAAAAGAATGCCTTGGTCAAGGAAGTTAAACAGGGTATTTTTGATAAAGCAGTGGCCAACATCCATACCATTGAATTTTAAAATGGGGCCTCCCACATATGCACCTCCTTCTATTTCTTGATCCTGCTGACAAAATCCATGATGCCAATGATATAGACTCCATTGTATCAGCCCAGATTCCAGACCCTGTCACATAGCCTATGTTGTATGAAACAGTAACCACATGCATGCTTCATAGTTGTTGTGGTGATGAAAATAAAAAGGCCCAATGCATGGTATATGGAAGGTGTAGCAAAAGATATCCAAAAGAGTTCATGGAACATACTCTTTTCACTGCAAATGCATATCCTGAATATGCAAGACCTGACAATGGTCAGTCTATAGAGAAAAATGGACATGTTTATAACAACCATGATGTCATCCCTTATAATCCCTATCCCTCTGCCAAGTGAGAAATTATTCAATTGTCAAATGGAATATATATATTGACAGTCCATCTTTTAGATACAACTGTCACATCAATGTTGAGATCTGTTCTTCTATTGAGGGTATCAAGTATATCCACAAATACATCTACAAGGGCCATGATTGAACCACAGTTGAAATCATGGATCAGGAGAGGGATGAGATCAAGGAGTATCTTGATGCACGTTATATTGGATCCATTGAAAGCTGCTGGCACATGTTTGAATTTAGAATGTATGCAGAGAACCCTTCTGTCTATCATCTTCCTGTCCATCTTGAAGATGAGCAGAGTGTTTACTTCAATGCAGAGGATCAGATTGATGAAGTATTGGACAGGGATAGTAGCAGAAAAACACATCTTACTGCTTGGTTTGAAGCAAACAGGAAATATGAGGCAGCACACAGTGTTACTTATCAGAATTTCCCTCGAGCATGGGTCTACAATGATAAACAGAAACAGTGGGGCCCCAGGAAGCAGGGTGAGCCTGCTGTTGGCAAAATGTACTTTGCTTCCCCTGCCCAGGGTGAAAGATTCTATCTCAGGATGCTCCTTACTGTTGTCACAGGGGCAACATCATTCCAGGATTTGTGCACAGTCAATGGCACAGTCTATACCACATACAAACAGGCCTGCATTGCATTGGGTCTGTTGCAAGATGATCACGAATGGGTTCAGTGTCTTACAGAAGCAGCAGAGATGCAGCTGGGTTCATCTCTCAGATCACTCTTTGCCACCATTCTACTCCATTGTAATCCAACATCTCCTGGCCTTCTTTGGGATCAGTTCAAACATCACATCTGTGATGACCTTGGAGCTAGACTCCAGACTATCTATCCAGACAGGGAATTTACCAATGATGAGGTTTATATGTATGGCTTGCATCTCATTGATGAGATTCTTATCAGGTCAGAAAAGACCATGGCCCATTTTCCAGAGATGCCTGCTATCCAAGGCAACTGGCACATTGAGGTCCCAGGAAATAGGCTTCTGCAGCAACAACAGGAACAATGTTGATGAGTTGGCTGCCACAGTCACTCACAATCTCCAGCTTTTCAACCAGCATCAGAGACAGGTCTATGATGCAGCAATTGATTCTGTTGCATACAAGAGGGGAAAGGTTCTATTCTTGCACAGTGGTGGGAGTTGTGGAAAGACCTTTGTCTGCAACACCATTGCAGCAGCTGTTCATGCTCAAGGTAAAATTGCTCTATGTGTGGCATCATCTGGAATCTCTTCATTGCTGCTCAATGGGGGCCACACTGCACATTCAATTCAAAATCCCAATTCAAATAGATGAGGCCTCCCATTGCTCAATGGCCACAGGTTCAGATTGGCACCAGCTGCTTCAGGACACTGACATTATTATCTGGGATGAAGTTCCCATGCAGCATAGATATGCCATAGAAGCAGTGGACCACACTCTCCAGGATCTGTTGAAAAATAATCATCCTTTTGGTGGAATCACTGTTCTGTTTGGGGGTGACTTCAAACAGACTCTACCTGTTGTTTCTAGGGGTTTGAGGGAGCACATCATTTCTGCATCCATCAGATGCAGCAGACTATGGCAGTACATTGCCATACACCACTTGCAAACCAATATGCGCCTTGATAGAAATCCAGAAAATGATGCACATGCTGCTTGGCTATTAGACATTGGAGCAGGCAAGACAGTGGATGATGCAGACTCCATCAAGGTTCCAGAGCACATGCTCTGCCAGGACATGGATTCTCTTATCAACTCCACATGCCCAGGAATTGAACAAAGCAACAAACCAGATCAGTACTATCTTGACAGGACAATTTTTCTTGCACAAATGATAATATTGATGTCATCAATTCTGCAATTCTTGCCATGTTTCCCAGACAACTCCACATATTCAATAGTGCAGACAGTCTCACAGAGGGAGCAGCTTGATAACTTCTGGCCTTATCCAACAGAATATCTAAACTCTCTCAAAGCAAGTGGTCTTCCACTTTCAAAACTGGCACTCAAGATAGGTTGTCCTGTCATGCTCCTACGCAATTTGGATGTCTCAGAAGGACTTTGCAATGGAACTTGCCTTATTGTCCCTGGAGCAAGATCATGTGTATTAAAATGCAGGATTATCAGTGGGGATGCAAAGTTTGCAGGAAACATAGTTTATATCCCTTGCATCACATTGGAGCCATCTGCAGAGAACCTGCCATTGCCATTGCATCGTCACCAATTTCCAGTTCGCTTGGCATTTGCAATGACCATCAACAAACCACAAGGCCAATCTGTATCACATGTTGGTTTGGATTTACAGACACCAGCATTCTCTCATGGACAGCTCTATGTTGGGCTTTCAAGATGTACATCTTCTGCAAGAATAAAGGTCCTTCTGAATGAAGGGAATGCAGATAGAAGGACAGCAAACATTGTATATAAAGAAGTGTTGAATGGTGTTATACAATAAGGGTGAGTAAGAATAGATTTAATAATAATAAAAAAAGCTAACAAGAATGTTTAGTTAGAATTGTAGATAAATATAGACTTGCATTAGATTGTGTTTTGTAATTGACTGAGTTTTGAACTGTATTTAATTTTTGGACTTAAGGGCAGGTTGTTGTGACTTTGAAGATAAAATTTGTTATACTTTTTGTTACATGAGGGCAGGCTACTGTGAGTTGGAAAAGAAAAACTACATGCCACTGAACACCACACTTGTGTTGCTCATGTGGTGTGTTCAGTGTAGGAAAGGCTGTTAATCTCACAACACAAGCAACATAAATGTTGTAGAGAGAAAGACCCCCGGACACACAACATGAGCAACATGAGTGTTGTGTGTCCAGTTCTCAGTCCTGGTTGTAGGATTAAACATTGTGTAAAGTACACAGGGGGGTTTGGGGGGCTTTCCCCCCTACAAGCTGAAGATGGAGTGCCAGAGTCATGGCCAAGCAATGCGAGGTCCATGACAAAGGCACATAATCATAAGCTGTTGGGAATGGAGTGGTGAACAGTGACAGGAAGAGTTAAGGACAAGGTTAAGAAGATGAAGTTTAATCTCAAAGGCTTGTGAGTGAGGGAGTCTGCAACAGGGAGGAATGTTATTATCATCTCCTACAAGATGTGCAATATTTATACTACACAGTTAGGAGGTATAGTGTAATGCACTCCTTTAATATATAAAGGAGGTATTCTGTAATAGACCCCTGTACCAGTTAATAATGGAATAACTATGTCATATCCCCTATAACAGTGTCAATAATAGTGACATATGATATCATGGCTTGGTAAGTCCTAGACTTCCTGCAGGGTGTGTCATAGACACTCTATCCTTAGCTCTGTCTTGGATAGGCTATCATAGACATGGCTATATCTTGCCTATCCCATGATAGACATGCTGCAGGATGATTAATCCTGTAGCATGTGTTAACTGTGGGTTCCCCTATATGTCTCTGCATGTGTTAACCTCTGTTAAACATGTGTTAATATGACTTAGCATATTCTGGCAATATTCCCTAGGCATGTTAACTGCCTTGGCTTGCCTGTATACTCTTGTATACATAATCCCAACATAAGCTCATGACAATGATGATCACAACAATGACCACAATGCCAGCTGGAGTCACCAATGTGCCCTGTCTGTCACCCTCCCCTCCCTGCAAATGCCAATGTGCCCCCTTGCTTCAGGCTTTTTTTGATTTCATTCTGCCTTGTGTCCAGCCTCACAAGCCACTGCTCATGGGTGGACTTGTTTTCTTTTTACTTTCTATTGTTCTTTTTTTCTGTATGTATCTTAAGTACAAAAATTAGTTGGTATGTAGTTGTAAGACCAGTTGAAACCAGTTGAGAACCACAGATGGCAGATGGACTGCTCAGAACTGGTTCTGAGGGGTTCAGTCACAGTTCTGTAGAATTCTAAATATTATAGGACTTGTTCAGTCCTTGGTTCAAGCCCACAAGGGTAAAAGACTGGGACTGGACTGGACTTTCAAGCACTAGTCAGGGTTGGCATCACTGCTGTTGTTCCTGTCAGCTCTGGTGTCATTCTTGTCATTCCCCCAGTTCTTGTCCTCCCTGGCATCATCTGGAGCTGGCTCAGGGCTGTGGAGTTGCTGTGTTGGTGGTGAAGGTGGTCTTGTCATTGTCATCTTCATCATTGTGATGGCAGCCATGGTGGTGGTGGGTCCTTGGCATCTGCATCACCCTCACCTGGTTGTTCCCTGATGCTGCTGCTGCTGCCCCCTATAATTTGTACTCCTCCCATTGTGGCATTGTCCCTTGATGTTGTTTTCATCATCCTCATTGTCCTGTTGGCATTGTTCCTGTGTTTTCTGGTCTTGTCCCATCACTCTTGTTGTCTGTAGCATTTCCATGGTAGTGGAATGTCATCATCATCATTGTGGGGGCTGTGGTACCTTTCTTGGTGTTAGTACAATAAAAATACCTAAAATACAATAAAAATTATGTTGGTTAAAAGGAAGAAAATGAGATGAAAGAAAAAAACTTACCTGGGGTCCAAATGACATCAGATGTCATTTGGGCTTATTTGTTGCATGAGGTTGTTGTTGTTGTTGTTGCAGGAGGTGTTGGAGGAGTGTGGATGGGCATGGAAGTGGGAGGCAGCAGTGGTGCCAAGAGTGGTGGTTGCAAATATCCACTGGCATTGTTTGTTTGAATTGTTGAGTGGGAAAGTGTTGCCTCATATGGAAATGTCAGTGTGAGGGAGGCATGGGCTAGCTGCTCCCCCACTATGACAAATGCTTACAAATCTTTGTGAGAGGTATACAGTTGCGGACAGTCAAAGACAACAATTTTAATGACTGATTTTTGGGCACAGACACAAACACTCCGAGGGTCTGAAAACCGTCGGAAAAGGTAGAATAGACACTAATGAACAGTATTCTACGAGCCGATTTCCTTGTTTCTCTAAATTTGAGTTTGACACCCCAAAAATTTGGCCAACCCTCCAAAAAAATCCGGAAAATTTGGGGAAAATGTGCAATCAAGAGATCTCGTTGAGTCGAACATGATTGCGTTGGAAAATTGAAGGTCAGTTCAACATTTGGGGCACAAAAAATTTAGGAAAATCGGGTGCATCACAGCCTTCTCTTCCACTATGGCCCGGGGACGACCTCAGAAACACGTTTGAAACACAGCGGGCCTTCGAAAGAACACAAATGGGCCGAGTACAACAATGGCACAGCCCCCAGAAACTGCAGCTGAGGGTCCAAATCAACTTCCTCCCCAAGAATCCAGCCCGGATGAGTCGTCTGAAGGAGATCTCAGAGTCTATTTCGACAGCACGAGAGTTGTCATTGGTGATGATGATGTTGGATGCAAATCTGACCTTGATCTTGATGAAGAACCTGAGTCGGAGGAGTGGGAGGATGAAGAGTTGCATGACAACATGTGCTTGTTGGCTGTCAGTGAGGGAGATGACCCCTCAGATGAGGATTGGTTTCCTCCAGGTCTGCATAAGAAAAAGCAAATGAAGATCGGTGAGTTTTGTGGGCTCTCTGCTTGCCAATGAGACTCACAAGAGATCCGGCAGGTCGACCAAAAGAGTATGTAAAGGGTCCTGATGTCATGAGCAAATCTTCACGCACTCAACGCCGCTATCGCAAGGCCAACTGTGGTCAAACAAGCCTTGATGTGTTTGCTTTCTCCATCAGTCGTCGGAAAAGGAACAAACACGATGCGAAGGGTGAACCTGCTGATGTGCCTGTGGATCTGTCTGCAAATGACGAGAATCCACCAGTGACAGTGCGCCAAGAAAGTGTCGAGGCAGAGATCCCACCCGCTATCCGTCAAGAGAGTGTTGAAGTCGAGATCCCACCCGCCATCCGTCAAGAGAGCGTCGAAGTCGAGATCCCACAGGATGTGCCTGGGCATGCAGCAGAAACCGTTGACTCGGACTTGGAGGAGGCCGTGGATGGCTGGGAGGAGGATGTGGATGAATGCATTCATGGTGGTGTCGAGATCCAAGACTGGAATAAGTTGCAGGAACAAATCAAGCAAGACCTGAAGAAAAGGGATATGGGAGGATGAAAGCAAGCGAGGAAATTGCTCGGCAATGGCATGAGGGAGAGGGAAAGCACTATGCACGACGGGTTAGGGCTCTGGCCCGTCATTATCAGATCTTCGAGCAGCTGCCGAGAGAAAAGCGCGGAGGTGAGAGGATGGCACGCAGCTTGTTATTTGATGAGCGGATCAAGGCAGTGGCGCAAGGATGGCTCATCGCACAGAAAGCTGGTGAAGTCACCCCTTGTCGATTCCAGCACGCTTTGAATGCCGAAATCCTTCCTGGCCTTTCTGTTCATTTGAAACGTCCGATTTGCGAGCAAACAGCGCGGCGATGGCTTCTGAAACTTGGCTGGCGGTTGACGACACTGAAGAAGGGTGTTTACATGGATGGGCACGAAAGAGAAGATGTCGTGAAGTATCGCAATGAAGTCTTCCTTCCAGCCATGTCGCGTTTCGAAGATCGGATGACAAAGTTCGAGGGCCCCGAGTTAACCAGGGTCCGACCCACGTTGAAGGATGGTGAAAAGGAAATTGTTCCTTTATTTCATGACGAAAGCTGTCTAACAGTGAACGACTACAAAGCAAAAGCATGGCTTGCACCGGGGCAGACAATTTTACAGAAGAAGGGTCGTGGTCGCCTTATCCATGTCTCAGAATTCATCACTCCACTCACGGGTCGCCTCGTACTTCACGATCAGCAAGGCAACATCATTGATGAAGCTCGAAAGATCATCTATCCTGGTTCTAATGGTGATCCATGGTGGGATAACGAGCAGCTGTTGATACAAGTTAAGCATGCCATTCAAGTTTTCGAGAAAGCTCACCTGAACTGTGTTGCATTGTTCATATTTGATCAATCATCTGCTCACGCATCCCTGGGACCTGATGCCCTCAAAGCATCCGAAATGAACAAGTCCAATGGAGGAAAGCAATGGAAACAGCACGACACCATAATCCCTGAAAGTAATCCATTTCCTCAGCAACGAGGCAAGGTCCAGAAGATGACACTTCCGGACGGGACACCGAAAGGGTTGGCCTGTGTTCTTACGGAACGAGGTTTCGATGTCAGCAAAATGCGAGCCAAGTGTGCACCTGTCTGCCCATTTGAAAACACCAATTGCTGTATGATGCGACTCCTGAGCAAACAAGATGATTTCCTCAACCAAGAATTGATGCTCGAAAGTCTGATCAAGAAGGCAGGACACGAGTGTATATTCTTACCCAAGTTCCATTGCGAACTGAATCCAATTGAAATGGTATGTACTGTGATGTTCTTTCTCTGGATTTCGTGCTCAAGTTACTGATACATGTTATTTTTAAGTACTGGGGATGGGTAAAATACTGCTATCGTGAGGTGCCAAAGCAGACTTTTGCGGAGGCAAAGGAGGCTGCCATGAAATACCTCAACGCCTGCCCAACGGATGTCATACGGCGATTTATCAACCGTTCCTGGTGATTCATGAGTGCCTATTGTAAGGGACTCACTGGAGCAGCTGCGGCATGGGCTGTTCGGAAGCAACGGCAACACCGACAAGTGTCCAACCGTGCGATGATGTCGATTGATGCCATTTTGAACCCTTAGATAGGCAGAATTGTTGCGAAAATTTGACCAAAAAATTTGGCCACCCTAAAAAGTTGTGGGAAAATTATGGGGAGTGTTTTTTGACGTATTTTGGGGCGCTGAATCCAATTCTGAGGTCAGTTTTACCCAGAAAATTTGTGATCCCGAGATATTAAAATTGTTGTCTTTGACTGTCCGCAACTGTAGGTGTTGGGGTATAGGCAAGCCAAGGCTGCATCCATACAGTGGTAGAGTCCAACACAGCCATAAAGGTATTATAGTATATTATATATAATATCTGACACCTTGTAAGCCTGGCCCCAGACTTACAACTGACAACACCATACCAATGACATTGCCAACTGGTAGCACACTGACTAACAGCATTACTGATTGGTAACACTACCAACAGGTGCACCAATGCCAAACCAATTGGTAACACTACTGACAGGCACACCAATGCCAAACCAATTTGTAACACTACTGACAGGCACACCAATGCCAACAACACCATACCAATGACATAGCCAACTGATAACACTATTGACATCATTACCAAACACTACTGACAGGTGCACCAATGCCAAACTGATGCACACCAATGCACACACTGACCAATGCACATTGATGCACACACTACCAATGACATTGCTGACCAGTAACACTACCAATGGCATCACTGACCAACAGACCTCCCTTGACACTCTGACTGTCACCACCTCTGGGAGCTGCCAACTACTCCTGAACCATCCACTGCCAACAACACATAAACACACCACTGCATCACCAGCAACTCAATATCTGGTGGCCTGATGGTTCATCTGACATGGGACTATGCCTGATGATGTAGTCCTAGTGCCCCTAGCTGCAAAGGAATGCTAGAAAAAAAAAAGGGGAAGGAGTTAGCTTTAATGGGTCCCAGAACCTTCCTTCTGATACAAGGGAGGGGTTATGTGATATGTGAGGCTTTTTAACACCAACACAAAGACTCTATAAGATCTGTGAAGAATGCACAGTTAGTAGTAAAATATAGTGAGACTTCACAAGGCCATAATCAATGGGTCAAAGTTTAATAACACAATGCAATTGAAGAGAGTACTTAACTAGAGGCCTGGTGTGTTCTAGGGCAAGATGCAGTGACACAGTAATTGATAGTGGGATGGGTCACAAGTTGACTTTGGAGTATAACACAAAAGGGAGAAGACCTGAAATCTTAGGTGTGGCAAGAGGGGGAGACTAATCTCTGTTTCTAATAGTTTACTGTAGCCTTTTTATATAAGTAAAGAGAAGTGGATACTATGTGAAATTGGAATATGTTAGAATAGGTAATCTAGTTAGCATTGGACTCAATCTATGGCCAGTTTAGTCAGTAACCATTTCATTGTTTAGTGTACAGTATTGCATCATCAGTGCCAGTGGAGTGGCCCTAGCTGACACCCAAGGCCTGGGGATGCATGCAAACCAGATGATGATTGGGAACTTGCTCTGATGCTACACAAGCTACATGCTGACTAAGCTCTAAAGCTACTGCTAAACACAGCCAGACAGGGCTCACAGGCATGCTCAGGAGGCCTGGAGGGTCACCCCTTGACACTCCATGCAACCACATCCAACATAGCAGCATCCTCATCATGATCCCACAGACTCCCTTCTCAACCTCAAACCCATCCTAAACTCCTCAGTACCTTCCCAAGATCAAGAAGTCATGGGTCTTGATCCCAATTGAGTGGTGGAAAGAAAGATGGAAGTGGGGCATGGTAGTGGTGCATGGAGACAGGTAGGTGGCATGGTGGAGGCACTTGGGGCTGTTGGTGGTGTGACTGAGGGTGGTAGTGCCTTTGTTGTGGTGCCCAATATCATAGAGTTTGTTTTTGTAGAGTTCCAAATGGTCTTTCACAGTTTGTGCAAAGTCCAGAAAGATCCCAAATAAAAGTCATGGGGCTAATGGGTAGCAACTCCACATCCTTGGCCTAGTCAAAGTGCATGGGAGGCATGGGCAAGGGGGTTAGGGCCACAGGAGGTTGTTTAGATGATGGCAAGGGACAGGGCAGTGGCATGGAGGTTAGCATTGGCATCTGGGGTGCCACATTTGATGGGGAAGGGGCAGAGGGGGGCCTGGGAGCAGCAGGGTGTATGGAGAGAGGGCAAGGGGCTGGTGGTGATGCAGGGCAGCCATGGAATGCAAGCAGCGGTGATGCTGGTCATCTACATGCAGGTAGGGGTCAGGCAGGATGAACATGGGGCATAAACAGTGAATGTGGGATGGTGGGGGGTCTGGGGAAGCAGGGGGGAACTGGCATCATCAAACGCAATGTGGGAGGGGCAGCTGGGGGTGTGGGGTGTCAGATGCACAGCCATTCAGCTGTTCTAGGTGCAGGGGGTGGGCTCCATGACTGGCAGTGTGTTGCATCTAGGCAAGAGCACAGGTAACCTGCAGGTGCTTTTGGGCTTACCTGTACCTATACCCACATCTACCTGTACCCGCAACCCATGGGTTGTGAGCTATGGGTTGTGCAGGTATGGGTCCACATAGACAGATCAACCCTTGAAAGCATGTATTAAGAATAAATTAAGAATAAATTGAACTAATATACGGTCCCAGCCATCCTCAACCTACCAGGGCTAGGATTGCATGTAGTGTGTCCATTCAGATGACAGGTGAATATGTTTCCATGTAGTCATGTCCAGGATGTTGTGCACACCCTTTCACTACCAGTCTGGCTCACTTTATGATTTCTATCCCCTCCTTGTTTTGCTTCTTGATAAAGACCCACTGGTTCTTGATAAGTACTGCATCTGGAGGTTTCTGCACAAGTTCCCAAGTGCCTATCTCCTTCAGTAAGTCCAATTCTCTTTGCATGGCTTGTTCCCATTCAGGCCATTCAGGGGAATTCTTCTCATCCTTGAGACTGGTAAGTTCATCTCCAGCAACTATTGCATATACTTCTTCTATTGACAAGAAGGTATCCTCTTCATTCTCCTCATCTGAAAAAAGATCATTGAGGTGGCAATAATCAGTACGAATACCATGTGTTCTCTGTGGTTCATCAACATCAATATCCCCTTCAATATCATTGTGTTTCTGCTTTTGCTTCCTGGGCCCAAGGTCACAGGTTGGATCCTCTGCACCTGTTACACCCATTGGCAGTGTGCTTTCTCCATTCTCCCCCTCACATGGTTCATCAGGTGTAACCTCAATTTCTTCTGGTGGAGTGGGATCTGGTGGAGTTAGACAGTAATTTACACTGCCCCATATGTTCCGCGCGGATCCACGTGGACTATGCGGAGTCCACGGACTCCGTGCTAGTCCGCGTGGATTAGCACGGACTCCGTGCTAGTCCGCGTGGATTAGCACGGACTCCATGCTAGTCCGCGTGGATTAGCACGGACTCCATGCTAGTCCGCGTGGATTAGCACGGACTCCGTGCTAGTCCGCGTGGATTAGCACGGACTCCATGCTAGTCCGCGTGGATTCCCTTAGGCTCTGTAGTTTTTATATAGATATTTAAATGAATTATCCTAATTTACAAACTCTGGGGTGTCCCCCCCCTCGTCTCGTCGGCCCCCCTGCTCTTGTCTCGTCGGCCCCCCCGCCCTTGTCTCGTCGGCCCCCCCACCCTTGTCTCGTCTGCCCCCCCCCCCTCGTCAGGGCAGAGCCCCCTTGTCTCGTCCACCCCCCCCCCCCTCATCTGGGCGTCCCCCTCGTCATTGTTCCACCCGCCTTCCACCCCACGAGCAGTCGCTCACGAGGCTGGGGGCAGGTGGTGTGTCATCGTTGGGTTCCCTCCCCTTGCCCGTCGTCCCTCGTCTCCCTGGCATCCCCCCCTTCTGTGGTGTGTCCCCTGTCGTCTGGGCGTCCCCCCTTCGGCTGGCGTCCGCCCTGGGGCGTCTGACACGTCCCGTGCTTCCCCTGGTCGTCGGGACGCTGTACGGCGGTGATGATGTGGCACTGGGTGGGGCCGCTTGTGACGTGGCAGTTTGGGTGGGTTCCGTGCACCCCTGGGGCATCTGGCGCGTACCCCTCCCCACTGGCGCGTTGCCTTGCTCCCTGACATGTCCCCTCTCTCCCTGACGCGTCCCCTCTCTCCCTGATGCGTCCCCTGTTGCCCCAGCGCGTCCCCTCCCTCCTCGCTATGTCCCAAGTGCACCCACCCATCCACCCCACGAGCAGTCGCTCATGGCGGTGGGGGCGGGTGCTGCCTCGCATGCGGGTGGTGACGTGGCGCGGCTGGTGGTGTCGGCATCGTTGCTGGTCAGCTCCTGTCACGGGGGGGGCAATCGTCGCGGCTGGCTGGTGATGGTGACACAAAAGTGGAGCCCCCCGCACACCCCGCGGGCAGGGGCTCGCAGGGCTGTGTGGGGGGCTGTTTGGGGCGGAGGGGGGAGCGGGAGGGCGGCGTCAGTGACGTGGCAGCGCAGGGGGTGCGTTCGGGTCTTACCTCGCGGGTACCTGACTCCACAGGCCTCCCGGGACCTCCCTCGGGCTGTCTTATCCTCCCCTGAGTCCCCCCCTCCCAGCTCAGTGGGGAGGAGGGCGCGCCGTTGGGGGGCCGTCGTTGCATGTACAATAGAAGCAATGAAAAAAATTAGTTAGCTTAATAAAAAATGATTAGAACATAAAAACACTTATTATGGGGGCCCCAGGCCCCCAGAATGGTGCAGTGGTGGAGGGGGGGGGGAGCCGGAAGTGGGGAGGGGATGGGGGCCGTCGTTGCATGGACAGTAGAAACCCTGGAAAAAAAAGAATCAGCTAAATATTAATAAAAAACTTAAATATGGGGCCACAGGGCCCCCTATTGGTGGAGTGGAGGAGGGGGAGGGTCGGAGGAGGGAGGAGGGAGAGTGAGGCGGCGTTGTGGGGGGTAGTGGTGAGGGTGATGAGCTGGCAGTCATGGGGTGATGTTGGTGACGTGGTGACAACGGTGCCCAGTAAATTGGCACATGTTGGCATGGCTTATACAGTCTGTTTGTCTAGTGGTTAATTGCTTACCTGTCACACTCACGTGGCCTTGCGGTCGTGGGTTCGAATCCTCTTGCCCCCCCTACCTTTTAGAGATTTACAATAATAAAAATTCATTAAAAAAATTAATTACTCCCTCGGATGGGCTCGGACGTCCGAGCTGTCCGACCTGTGCTGTACTCGGACTCGGACGGAATAATTCCGTGGAATCCGCGCAAAAAGAAAAAATCCGTACAGATCCGCGCGGACTCAAAATCTGGAATTAAGCAGGACTACAAGCCAAATGAATTTCTCAGAAGTCCGTACGGACTAACTCGGAGTCCGTGAAAATCCGCGCGGATCCACGCAGAACATATGGGGCACTGTAAAGACCTCAAGTTAGATGACAACAATTATGTAAAGTAAGTACCTTTCATATTGCTGCATTATAATACTTGACAGCTTTTGCACCATCATCATATCCAACATAGACTTGACATTTTGATTTGGGTAACATTTTCCTTTTCTCTTTTTGACCTTGAAGAAGAACCCATACTGGTGCTCCAAATTCTCTCAGGTGAGATACATCCAGTTTTTGATCATGCCATCCTTGATAAGGAGTTCCTTTTTGAAGATGTTTGGTGTACGAGTGGTTTCACACATAGGCAGCATGAGCTCCCAGAGAAACTCTGTGAGATTCCTTGCTTGTATCATCACTCATCCAAGTTCAATGAGTGTTTAGTTCATTTGTTCCACAACCCCATTCTGTGAAGGTGAGTACAGTGCAGTATACTAAATTTCAATACCTCATTCATTGCACTATCCTTCCAACTTCTCATTAACAAATTCTTTTCCACAGTCCATCTGGATCCCCTTAGGCATTTGACCTTGCATAATAAGGTGAGCCATATAATTGATGACTGCTTAGGCAGCATCTGATGTCTCTTTCAAGAAACCAGTGGTCAAATATCATTTTGCATCATCCACAAAAAGAATGTAGTATTGATTTCCATTGATAGATCTAATGGCATATTTTCCCTAGATGTCAATATGAGTTAACTCACCAGGTTGAGTCTTCCAGTTGACTGACTTTGGAAAAGGTTCAACATGTTGCTCTGCTTCAGTACATGCGACACAATCTGGCTTTGCACTTCATACATCAACATTAAAGCCTTCAACCAATTTTCCTTCCAATAATTTTTGAAGTCCAGAGTATCCAACATGTCCAAATCATTGATGCCATGTTTCCCAGCTAAGAGATTCAGATCCAACAAATGCTTGTGGGTCTGCAGTGGTGTCAGGTTTGGATGGATTAGAGGTAGGTTTCCATATAGTCATCCTCATCCTGTACAAGTAATTGTTAATTTTATTTCCCACAGCCACTTGCCTTCCATCAGAAGTGATGAGGGTAATCACTCCCCCTCTGCCCATATACCAACCACCAGCTGCATCCCATCGCCCCAATGAAATTAGATTATTTCACATTCCTGGCACATGAAGGATGTCGAAAACATAGTTATTGTCCATTAAATGATCCTGATCAGAGATCTTGTTGACATTCAAGTATTCCTTCATCTGAATCAGATTGATGGTGGCTGGTTGAACTTGTACTACTAGTTCATCTGGGCCATAGATATCATCCATAGTAGAAGTTTGTTTTTTAAGCTAGACAGGGCTCAGGGCCCATAACCTGTTGGGATGAGGTTACTGGAGATGGGGGCAAGTGAAAAAGAAAACAGTCTCAGTTTCTCCTATTACTAGTACTTTGTATGACATTCTATAATTCTATATAGTTGGACTGTACTTAGGTTGTCTGTCCCAACATAAAGATACAGAGGAGAGTGGCCAAGTACCTAGTCTGGCTGACTTCCTGACCAGGCACAGTAACAGGCTATCTCATCTTAGCATGCAAATACCTAGTAACCTCAAGACTGGCAACACACTTGCAAAGTACAAAACTCTACTACACACCATGCCTAGTATTTACCATCTTTGTAGGTTCCATGTAAGGCTTCCACCAATTTCATACCATGTTACCTGGGCCTCCCAGACTGGAGATATAATCCCTAGTTACAACCAAAATTCATAGTGATGCAAAGTATGGCCAAGTTTGTGGGAGAATACATTGATCACCTTGGAATAACTGGTCTGTGCACTTTTGCTGATGGTACAGGTTTTTTTTTACTGAGCAGTGTGGATGAGCATGCATCAATTCAAAAAAAACCCTCAGGGGAAGTCAATGATTACCACATGGAGTAAGAAAAGAAAACGAATGACCTTTTGGCAATATCATGATACTGAAAAAACTAAATGTGTCAAGTGTGTTGGAGTGCCTAGCTGACACCCAAGGCCTGGGGATGTGTGCAAATGCAATGATGATTGAAGCTACATGTTGACTAAGCTCTAAAGCTATTGCTAAACACAGCCAAGCAGGCATGCTCAGGACGACACTCCAGCGTAATTCAGTAAATTTATGTGTGCAGAGATGGATTGCCAATGGGGTTGCGCAAAAGAACCACCGCGAATGCGGCGAGACATCAAGTTCCTCGGCGAAGCGTGGTTTGGGCCATCCGTGGTGAGGGCACGGCGGACATCACCGTTGATTCGACTGCACTCGAGCCCTTGTGGATACTTGCACGAACCTCTACTATACATACCGTAACACGCTGCAAGCCACGTGTAAATACTGCTATTGGACGCCCAAAAGAAGTGGTGCAAGTTTGGTAATTCTTGGGTGATCAAACTTGGAGGGTGTTTCCCGACTGTCAGGCACGTCACTGGCTTTTAAGGAATTCCATGGACTGATAGGTGTTATTTAAAAGTGGGAGGATTGGGACCACTGGCACGTGCCAAGTCACAAGATGTTTGTCGCCATTCGGGAAAGTGGAGTCTCATGATCCTTTCATCGATGAGTTCTCTATCTCAGTTCAAAAGAAACGAAAAGATGGCCGATCGATATCGGTCAATCACAGATCAATATGCAATTCCCCGTTTTGTGAAAAGTTGCAGTGGATCCTCTCACCAGACGACAGCCGCAAGGGAAGCATACCGTTTGCTCGAGGTGCTACTAGTACACCAGCTGTCACAGCTGTTAGCAGCCCAGTCCTCGTGTTGCACAAAAAGCCTTCCGTCCATCTGATAACCCCCGTCTCCCCTTCCCTGAGCATGCCAGTCACCGAATATCTTCGTCTTCCCCAAGAGCTCGCTGACTACATCATTGACCACCTCTACGACGATCCACCAGCTCTCCGTAGCTGTGCGCTCGTGTGCCACGCATGGCTGCCTACCACCCGCCTCCACCTGTTCTCCAAAGTCGCCTTCCGTGCGTCCTCTGGCGGATGCCCTTCTAACGAGTTATGTCAACGCCTCCACTTCCTGCTCTGCTCATCCCCCGATATCATTCCCAACATCCACGAGCTAGAGATTACCGAAGGCGCTCTGTTCGGTTCGAACGGCTACCCGGCCGGCGTGCCCTCGACTACGTGGGTTGCTACCGAGAGAGCGCTCCCGCATCTTCTGAAGCAGCTCACACATCTCAAGCGTTTAGAGTTCGGAGCCCATACAACGCTCTTCTGGGGAACTTTGCCAATCCCATTGCAGAACGCGATATGTCACGTGTTCGAACTCCCCTCACTCACATTTGTCCGTCTTAAGTCATGGTCTTTTCCCACTTTCGCAATCCTTGCGGATCTTCTTTCCCGCTCTCAGAATTTGAAAGGCCTTGCTCTATCATCTACCATTGTTGGTGACGGCGAGGATGCTTCAAAACTTACATCCAAGAATGTGCAGGAAGCTCTTGTTGAAGGCAATAAGGGTATTGGGAGGCGCCGGTGCAGCCTTGAATTCTTGACCATCGACTATGTCGAGTTCGGTTCCCTTGGCCATTGGCTTCTCAGCCAGCGGTCTATGGTGGAGATAAAAGGTCTCCGCGAGTTGCGCGTTGCTCACTTCCATGACGTCACCGCAATAAAACAGCTTCTTGAAGTTACGGGGAGCTCCCTCGAGCATTTCCACCTCAAACCCGGACCTTGGGATGGTAGATCTCATCTACGTGCTTGCTCCTACTCTCGGTGCTAACTCTCTCTCTCTGCGTTCTATGTTCCAGTGCACTCATTCGACCTCAGCCGAAATTCTGGTCTTCGTTCCATCAGACTTACCCTTGAAGACTCCTCACGCGCCATTGCCTGGGTACAGACTCTCCTCTCTAGTCTCTCTCCCACGAATATCCTCGAACGTCTTGGTATCGAATTCTACGCCGACCTCAAGAAGATGGATGGCTGGGCAGAGCTCGATTCACTGCTCGCGGAGCTCGGGTCGCTTCGTGAAATCGATATTGGCCTCTTTGCACCCCCGTCCAATGCAGAAGTAGTCAGAGTCAAGAAGGAATTAAGTGGGCTGGGAGATAAGGGTGTTCTGCGCATTTATCAGCTGGGAGTTAGGAATCAGCGTTCCAATAGCCAGCTCACGCCGAGGATAAGTCGTTACGAATGCAATTAGTTACGTCGGAGGACGGGAGTGTTCTTGCCGCCGTTACTTTCGGACCACATTTCGTATGCGACACCCACCATCCCCCAGCTTGGAGATGAATCCGTAAATTATTCTTGAAATGAAGTATTTTGATACAACAAGCTAAGTAAGGCCAGTTTGTGCAATGTGTTGCCGTATGATTACTTCCCCGACTATTTGAAGAGGGGTCAGGAGTAAATTTTGTAATTCGAGGAAAGACTTGCCATTTGCTATGATACGTTGTGTTGCTTTGACGTTCTGGACAGGGAAGGTGGGCCGAGAATCGGAGAGTGATTTTATCACACGGGAAAGACGTACCAGCATTGACGTATAATGCTGTTATCAAGTGTTAGCTGCAGAGCGCGAAATGATCGCGATGAGAGTCATGACTGACAATGTAAAGAGACCTCCGCGAAGCGTCCTCTTGTCGATGAACCTGCATGAAATGGGTCTTGAAGTAATCCGATACGCTCTCAAATGTATTAGGTCGTTCGCCGTAGCTTGTGATGCTGACGACCCACAGGAAAGTAGACCCCAAGAATAGAACACGAGTCAGTTGATCAGTTCGTGGTCCCTTGGGGCTGGAAGAGTGTATCGGACGCACTATTTCCGGACTTTCGTCCCGGCTTCCAATTTCTTCTTCAGGAGATCGGTCTTATTATTCAAGGAACGAAATCAGGATCAGGAAAAGAGACAATAAGGGGGAAACGACACCTTATTGAGTAGCAGAACGAGATGTGCATCTTTAAGAAGCTTATTAGAGCAGATGGTCGTGAAGAGTTGTAGGGAGTCGTTGATTCGGTTTGTTTTTGGATCCTCCTCTAGATACTAAGCAATATTGTCAGAAAGGAACGTCCAGATATGGAAATGTCTATACCTGATCAAATGCACTAATAGGAGCTAAAGATGGTGGAAATGAGCAATTAGAGAAATGGTAAAAAGTGGAGTGGTCAGCTTACTTAGGAATATTATTGCTGTCGCTGAGATGAAAAAGCACACGTCAGAAAAACAGAAAAACAGGGAGATTAAATACAAGGAGTGCGAATGAAACGAAAGGCAAAAAATGTACCATCATCAAAGTACGGGACCCATGCATGTCTCTAATAGACACAAGATAGCCGGCTAAATTTAGATGCGAGAATGCTGCATCAAGAGATAATACGATACCTGGCCACGCTGCGTGTGTGAAAGTCAGGACATCAATCAGCTTGTCAGAGCGAATTCACATACAGCACCGCCGACATCATATAGCTTCCAATCATACGACAGGCCCCCCATGTTGATCGGAAAAGTGTGTTCCATAACCCCCAGGGTTTGCAGGCGAACATGAAGAATATCGTCTACATAACAAAGAAAGTGATAGTCAGGCGCGATTTGTTGAATCGACGAGATGATTAGACCATTTGTTGGCACGTAGGACGGTTTCGCTATTCGATGAATGTCATTTAGAAAACTACATAGTAAGAAGTGAGGCGGTGCCAAGACAATTAAAACAAGATGTTCACAATGGTGTTGACTCCTCCAGCTTTAGCTGCCGCGTGTCCAAGAGACGCTTCACGGAGTGATGATCCCACAACGCTTTGAGGGCGTCCATTGTTGCACTTAATGTCCTTCCAGCTAGGTTGATGACTTCTGAAGCTTGCCGCACCGTTGGCCGGTTATCCGATATGGCCCAACTGGGTGTAACCAAAGCCTGCCAGCCTGAACGAACAAATGCTCCAGTTCTGCCGCCAACGACCGAGATGCCGCCACGTAATTCAGAAGCTAGCGAATCCTCGATAGCCACCAAGGGAAGGAGCTTGACGCGGAGTTGGCTGATTGTATTTTCGATCTCCCTCGACCATTCCTTTGCGTCCGTGGGATTAACGAACACTCTTTTTTCAGTCATGTTGGGCAAGGATTCGTTGGCGCGAACGTGGGCGAACTGGTTGTCTAGCCCGTCGAGGATCATACGGATGGCCTTGATAATGTTGAAGTATACGACGGGGCGCCACGAAGGACGTTCATAATCGAGGGTGGTGGAGGCATAGTAGAGCTGGAACTGTTTTTGAAGTGTTGACTTGCCTGAAGGAGACCAATAAGACCGATTGTCATCCGGAAGATCACAAGCCAGATGCTTGCCAGACTCTGCTTGCCCAAGTAACATCACTGTAAACAGGGTATCACTGAGTAGAAATTCCGAAAAACCCGGTCTGTAACTTGCCCTTGACTTCCCTCCTACGTGCATCCCTTCGTCGCGCAGAGTCTTTCTGCGACAGGTTAATGTGGTTAACACCGATCGGGCCTCCTACACATTGGAAAGCAACAAACAAGATCAAGACACCCACCTTTATTTCGTCGTCGATGAGATTGCTTATCCTTTTCGCCCTTCCGTCGTCGCGTCCACCAGCCGCAGGCTGAAATTCACTTTGAACAGCATCGTCCCTCAACATGGATGTGTCTAGACAGAAAAAGCCTCGAGGATTTTGACAAGGTTTCAAGGCACAGAAGTATAAAGCGAAAAGCGGCTTCGCTATATTGTGAATCAGCAAACCTATGTATACCGGAACTTGGCAGAGGGTGTTGTTGCTCCAATAGTAATCGGTTTGTGATCACAACCCGATCTATCAGGGCCAGTGGTGGGCCAGATAACAAATGACATGCAAGTTATAACGAGTTACCAAAGCTTCCATGGATGGAAAAAGCAACCCGAAAAACTTTGATGGATATAGAGCCTGGAACCATGCGTCCCGATTTACTATACTGCTCAATTTAGGTGACAGAATCTTGATGAGAACGAAACCAATTGGTGACTGGATAATGCCTTCTCAGGGTGACAATTGTAGATCGCTCAGGCTGCCGAGCGTGAATAATGGGATCGATTGCAGCACTTGATAAGTATACATTGGTAGACAGCGACCGACATCCTGGCAGGTTTAGGAGGTTTATGTTATGGTCCAGGAACTTGAACAGAGCGCACGTGCCAGTTCTAGGGATCGGTGAAATGAATCTCACACTGGCACTTACATATGTACCGCGTCGACAATGTACAGTATTCCGCTTCCCTCTTCAACCGGTTCCTCGTTCAACTCAATGGCATGATACCGCACAGCACTCAATTGCCCATACTGCCTTAATGTGAAACGTCACTGCCGTTCGATCATGCTCCACACATCCGCGCTTGCACTGGCTGTTGATTCAAGTTCCCACTAGCCTTGGTGCCCTACTAAATCATGATGCAATTAGCTTCGGATGAGTGCAAAACGAGAACTTCGAAGACCACGGAACGCTCCATGTGATTGATCGTTAGCATTTCCCCCTTTGTGTTGACAGCACCATCCAACTTGCGCGAGGCATGTTTCCCTTTGAGCAAAGTGCTCAAAATGCCTAGACAATGGGAGGAAACGGCCTTCATCCAGCCTTCGTATCGAAGGTGGCGGCTCAGGAATTGAAGTTTCAAGTCCAACCTCAGCTTTTCTTTGAGCCACCCGTATTTCTGAGCCGCCGCTTGGGTGTTATAAGGTTGCATCCACAGCATGGTCTACCGAACTATCTCTCATATCCTACAATGGCAATGCTCAAACGCTCTCACAGCACCTTCGTTATGCCCCGGGCCCCGGGCGTGCGGCATACCTTTTCAATCGTCGACACTCCCCGGGATGAAGCCTATCCCGCTAAAATCGGCTTTCCTCCCCAGGTAATCGTCACCTACGGCACAAAGAAGAGGGCGTTTGGCCGGGAACGTCTTCTACAGTTCGACTATTACGTTCGTGTTTCCTAGGGGAAAAACAGGGGTTTGTTGAATTATTTATACAGGAAGCTCTTGCATTACTTGATGGAGAATTTGGTGTCGTGCTGCCCTCGCAGGACGAGGGCCTCGAGGTTACACTCTTCCGCCCAGGTGGATACGACACTGCTCTGATGGCGATTGACCATGATAGTTGGGGAGAGGAGTTGTTAAGTGTCACGAGGATTGAGCTGAAGGAGCCCAAGTCTTGGTTCTCATCTCACCGATATTACGTACGTTCCACTGAAGAGCATGCTTTCAGATTGCCAAGTCAACTAACTATTGCCCACAGATCCTTGCTGGTTTTATCCTCATCATGCCTGTTCTGTATTCCGTGTCTTGTCTTGTATGTGACTGATGTGATCGTTAGTCCGACAACCATTGCGCAGTTATATGTTAACTACCTTTGATCTGATCAGTCTTCAAGGGCCTGTGCGGGCGCCCTCTTATGCCCCTTTAGAGAGTATAATCGTTTTCGTTCACACCATCCCTCTTGCCTTTGCTATCGGCTACTGGCTGAAGCGAAACCGACACAGCATTTTCAGACACGCTTCAATGACAAACGCCGAACCTCCTTTCGTCGTGGTCAAATTGGGTCAAATTCAATCGACAATCGACGGCGGCAGATTTCCAGGCTGAATGCCGCTGAAAATACTTAATGGAAAGAAAACGATCGGCTTCTTCCGCAGGTGTTGCATCAATGTCAAGAATGTCAAAGGTGTTCTAGACGCATCGTGACGATAAAGCTGGCGGACTGCTGAATAAACTCCATGGGTTTTGTGTGGATTGGTGGATGGGATAGTTGTCATGAAAACGAACAAACAAACAATGCTTTTGGAGCCGGCGGCTGCTATGTGCGTACCTCGAAGCGCTCTCAAGACTTCTCGAGACCTTGTCGTCAAGCCATCAAGGCACAGGGGAGCTAGAAGGCAGTCCGGAAAACGGATCAATAAGAGTAGGCACAGTCCGGACCAGGGAGATCCCCGTATACTTAAGTATTATGCACCTGGGGCCTGAATCACTGGCCCTATGTAACACTATCAAGGTCCACCAGTTCACATAGGGGTGTTGAGTTTGAGTCCTTTCTTTTCTCTGGTATGAAAATTCACTAAGTTACGTGAACATACTTACGTACACTGGCATGTTCCTTGCAGTAGTTTGTGGAACGCGAGGAAATGTTATAAGATAGCATGTGCATGCCGTTGCAAAGAACCCATTCGTGGTGCTTGTACTCATGCCTACGATGGCCCACTTGCAATACCTATTACCTACATGCGCTTATAAAGAGACAGACAATAGCTCATGGCGACTCGGAGCCTCCCATGGACCAACGTTCAACCGAGTCACGAAATTGATGCATCCACAGAATTTTTCTTTTAATGGGTTCAGAGAGCATAGAATTGGTCAAATCTTCGTAACCTTGGTGGGGGGTTGTTCCGAGAAGTTGAAACGGTGCAAAACCTGAAAGGATCAAAAAAGAACAGTTAGCCTGGAACTTTGACGACCATTTGCCATCGACTCTCGAGCTCGTCCAGGAAGCGCAGTTGTCTAACTGGGTAGATGCTAGGGAGGTGACTGCATCAAGGGCTGTACATCGTACCCTATGCATCATGTTAATCCGGCAATGCACTGTGCCACGTCGGATCAAGGACGAAAGTTATTACTGGCGGGCTGCGGTCCCAATTGATAACTTGTTGTGGACATATATCAGTTGTACAGATGTTCGGTCATTCTGGGTCGCGTGTCAAAGTTGGGTCTTCGGGATCGGCTTTAGCCATACGACCCACTAGCCCGAGAATGAAGTGGGTTCAGTGATCGACAAGGCCTACAAAAGGAGGAGAGGGAATGAACACACACCCCAGGTTTGGATTCGAGGTTGCCGAGAAAATGGTGGAACTAACGGTGCTTGACGCGCTCGCGCACACCCCAATCGAGTCGATCGTCGGGTCCACAGTCATCACGACCACCACAGCTAAAATCCATCATCTCTGCTGCCTAAAGAATGATCTCTTTACCCCTGAGCAGCTGAAAATATACGACGGTACGCATACCGAATTACCGATATACGTCTTGATTCCATTGTGGTGGTGCTATGCTTATGCTGTCGGGAACTATCTTTGACGTGACGTCAAGCAGAGGTGTACGGTCAAGGGATGTCATATAACATCTTAGGACGCGTCAACTCGAAGGTGTCTTGCCGTTTCTAGTTTAAAGCTAGAAAATGCGATCGCACACTCGGAATGTAGTGATCTTATCCTGATGACTGGTATGGGTTCTTCACGTAAGCCTACTTGGTATGTTTACTTTTTAGTCACTTGCCCCAATGCAGAAAGAGATACGACATTGTCGGAAAGGCCCTCGGTAGGATATTTTGGGGGCAACGCTCCGACCTGGGTTTCGCTTTTACGTCCCTACGGTTGAGCATAGATGAATTCAAGTTGGAAGAGGAAAATATCCTATAGCGTGATGTTTGATCATCGAATGCATGTCATCTTTGGCAACAAGTCGCCATTGAAAATTTGGTGAGTTATCTGTCTTCGATGATCTAGCGAGCGTCCAAAATGAACTTGAAGAGTAGTACGACTGGCAGCGGCATTGAACTTGAAGAAAGGCGCCGATATCACCATAGCTTGATGTTGACCGGCAAATGCCGAGACCATGGTTGAAGTGACGACGCTTGATGGAATTGCTCTGGTCCTCCTCGTTTATATCTCCTATCACTATCTCGCTAATTCGCTAAGCGCTCGATTTCATTCTACTTCCCAGCCCGCACAGTCCACCGAGCGACCGCTCAAATCCATCATGTCAGCAGCAAGAGACGACCTCGCTCCCCCAAAAGACGATCCCTTCACATCCGAGCAGTTGAAAGCGCACGATGGGTCGGATCCAAATCAGCCGATTTACGTTGCCATTAAAGGTATGGCTGTTGGTCTCTTCGCCGTTGTTCGACGTGACTGACTATCCCTCAGGAACTGTCTTTGACGTGTCGCACAAAGCAGACGTGTATGGCACAGGGCGCTCGTATAACATTTTTGCAGGAAAAGATGCCTCCAAGGGTCTGGGAATGTCAAGTCTAGATCCTCAGAATGCAGTTTCCGACTATAGCGATCTGAACGAAGCAGATCGTAAGGTCCTGGATGACTGGTATTCGTTCTTCACGTGAGTTAACCCGCTACGTTTTCTCTGTAATACGTGCTTACTCCGATATACAGGCAGAGATACAATATTGTTGGAAAGGTCGTTGATCCTGCCACCTAGATACCCCCCGCCGCTATGTTTTCTTTATACTTATGTTAATTCTGACAATAACTCCAAGCCAAAAATGTATATTGAACCTTTTAACCTCTTTTTTTGCATGTCAAAGGAGCCAACTAAGCGCATCGTGTTCTAGATATGAAAGAATGTTCTACATGTCTCCTCTCATACTGCTGACGTGTCAACTTTTGATTCTAATCTACACAGCCTTCTGCTTCTAGATCGCAAGATTGTGCGATCGTCTGGAAGGAGATATGAAGTAGATGCAACCGTGTCGTCGAAAGCAATTATTGTTGAACGTAAGCTTTCCAATTAACTATTTAATACATATTCAATTGTTATTATTTCACGAACGCCTTCAGCTTGCTAGATAATACCCGTCGTGGAACTCACAAAATCGGGAAAACCGTGCAAATTCCATCAAAGAGCGTTGATCGTCGTCGGCTGCCTTCCAATGCACCCACCATATCCTGGGGAGTCTTCTCATCAACTGGAATCGTTGGAACCACAATAAACTGCGCCTCGTGCTCCTCCTGCCCATATTCTAGTGCTGTCAAATAGACTGGGGGCGGTGTATTGTGGATCTCCTGCGCTGCCCTCATGAGGGCTTCCTCCCTCTCCACAGCCAACCGATGGAAATCCACCCGAAACACCTCCGCGTCTAGCTGTGCCAATGCTTCGAATGACGCATCAAGCACTGGCTGGGACTTGCATTTACGGTACTCGTGCACGAGTTCTGAGGGCACGACATCTGGTGTCTCCTGTCGCACATGCACGTCAAGCCACACAAGCGCGTCCATATCAAGTATGAAATCATTGAGGTGGTCGCACAGCTCGGGGTAGAGAGTGGTGACGACTTCTAGAAGGAGGTATTTGCACCTGTCCTTCGGGTCGCACGGCTTTTCTCCTAGCGTGTCGAGTTCATCCCATGGGAGGTCAATAGGGTCCATGGTGGCGAGCTCACGCCGTTTCATCACGATGGCGCCGTGCACACCCTCAAGTGTGCGGTGGAGCTTTAAGGTCCTGCGCTGCCGAAGCAGGTTGACAGTATCAACGTGGTAGTTCATGGCAGGGTAGAGGTTGTTCTGGGTCAGGAAGCTCTGTGCTGCCCTAGGGAGTTCGTCGAAGGAGAGGTCGTCGAAGGAGTAGGGCAAAGGACTCCAATTTGGCATGGGGATGGAGGACATTGTGGAGATGAAATTAGAGAAAGTAGTTGAGGAAGTGGACTAGAGGTGTTAAGCGATGTGGGATCTGGAAGGGGTGGTGGGAGGTAGATTATATACCGCAGCTCCCGTAGCGGCGTCATGAGGAGCTATAATGCTGCCATGCCATCCGAGAGTTGCATTCCTGGATCCACAACTACAACAACAACTTTACGTTGTACTTGCTGTCACACCATTCTTACCAAAATGGCACAAAAACGCAGCACAATGACAATGAATTCGAAATGCGAGGCATCGGTGTTTGACAACGCAAGTTGTGCTCAATAAAGACAAGGTCGACTAGTCAAGGATTTGGTTGCTTCATGTCTACTATCCTTCATGTCTACTATCCTTCATGTCTACTATGTAGACCTTGCTTGAGAACTTCAAATGTAGCATCCTCATGAACTCCCAACTGACCCGAGAGACTTTTGTTTCCGACTTGAGGCGCTCCTCAACTCTTTCAGCCACTGTTGACGTCCAGATGGTACCAGGTGGAGGATATAAACTTCCTCGGTGACACTTTTTCAACTCACCTCTCCATCCCACCGCCATGCTTACCAGGTCATAAAGCACTTTTGTCTACCTGTCTGGTATCAAGAGGACATTCTCGATCGGGATTGAATGGTTTATCTTTGCCGCTCCAAATCATTCTTGTCCACAACAAGATTTCAAGGGCATACGGCAGGCAACGCCTGATGGTCTGTGGCTTCGACGTACACCATTCTTCTCGTATCAATTTTGACGTGGTTACTGACTTGGTGGCATCGGGCCACAGGAAACGCGACTTTGACATTGCACCACGACGCGGTTCGACAAAATGTCTCCTTGATGGGGGGTTTTCTGTTACCTTTTATCGCACGCACGGTCATGGTGATAACCGCCCTGCGCCAATGCTGATCGACCGGGACGGCTGGCACGAGCCGTTGCGGAATGTGACTAGGATTGATCTTGGTCGGCCACAGGCTGCGTACTATAAATGCATGCTTTCTTTCGTGCTTTGCTGATTAGGGCCATCGATCTTCATAGCTCGTCGCTTTTGTGCAACTCGTTATTGGATTTCTATATTGTGTTGTTCGCGACGCATTGTCTGAGATTATGAAGAAGGGGACCAAAAGATAATCGTTTGTCGCGACAGCTATTTGCTAGTGGCGGTTTATAAGAGCAATCTGATCCATTCTTCCAAAACAAACTCTTGGCTGTCTCTTCTGTACCAAGACAATAAAAGTACAAATCAAATGGAGAAAAGGCAACCAATACTACAGTACACGCTTCACGAAAAAGTACATCCCAACTTCCATACAGTTCTGTACACCACCATATCAAACGTCAAACCTGAAATCATCATCTAGTTCCACGCTGTTTGGAATTACCACAACATCGACCCTCGTATCTTCTACTACAACGCCCCTTACACCCATAAATTTTGAGGCCCCACCACCCGTCTTTGTTGTCGCGAGGCGGAGAGATGTTCCAGGTACAGCACGTTTGACGGAAGATACTTGCTTCCCAGCTGGAGCGCTTCGCTTGTTGAGTCCAGGGATAGTGCTCTTCGGGGCATTTGTCTTGGGCGTGATTCGAGATGCGGAGGGGATGGTAGATATAGTCTTGGTAATCCTAGATGTAGGACGGGAGGTTTTGCTCGATGCGTTTGTAAGGTTGGCAACAGATGAAGTCGCCAAGGAAGGGCGTCGTGATGTCCCGGGAAGAGCAAGCATGTTCCATGACACCGCCTCGACCGCATCCGCATCCATGGTTATCTCCACAGCCGGCGAGTCATCATGTAGGTATGAATGTGCAAGTTTGGAAAGGGCCGTTCCAACTTGCTTGTAATCCGGGAGCTCGAAGTCGATCCCAGGCTTGTACGGGAGTTCTGTGCAAAGCTCCGGTCAGGATGCTGCACAGAAATAGCAATTCTGAACTCACCTAAGGTGTTAGGTGGCATGTACTCGATCTCGTCTTGGTCGTTCTCAAGTATAGTTTCCTGCACCAATGCCTCTGGAACGACTATGCTGGTGGCAAAGGACAACGCTGCGAATTTGGAAGATTGCGGCAAAGGCGTCTGGAACTGCTGGTTCCCAGTGCGGTTCGGAAACGGTGTTTTATCTCCCAAGGGCCGAGCAGTAGGTCTGGTGGTGATCCCTTTCGCTGTCATGGGACGAATAACATTTTCAAAACGGCCTTTCTTACGCCCAGGCGTTTTTAAAGGAAGATGCTGAGCATCTACGTTCGCACGAGAGCTCAGCATAATTTCAGCGTGAAGGATTAGGAGTTCAAGAACTAATGGTCACGTGGTCGTTTCTAATGGGGTGTGCTTACTAAGAGCTTGTTCGGATACAGTGTGCGAAGGGCCGCACCTGCCCGCACGCGTGTACATCCGGAATACTCCTCAGTCGGAGCTTGAAACTAATAAGGAATCCCAATCGATCACAAATTGGTATACCAATCTTATCGATGGACACCGTTCCTGAGCAACATCGGCCTCAAGTGCAGATGCGCCTGCGACGACGTATACTACAATATGCAGTCCTTTTTCTAAGCATTATTTTGACAGCCACTGCCGCTATACTGCAATCAATTGAGACAAGAGAACCTTACCATACATCTGTTCTGACAGGAGAGGGGTGGGTGTTGGAATTACTTGCTGGTCACCCAGATCGGATTCGCTGCGAGCTTGGAGTGAGCCATGAAGTATTTGCTGCATTGATTTTAGTACTCCGGGAGCAAGGACATCGTAACTCCAAATATGTGTCTCTCGAAGAACAGCTTGCAATATTCCTTTATGCATCGGTAACAGGCCTGACAATCAGGCACCTCGGGGAACGCTTTCAAAGATCTAATGAAACTATATCTCGGTGAGTGCCAAGCATTTTTAGTGGAGATTTCATGACCCTGGACACTTTGGCAGTTACTTTCGAAAAATGCTCTACATCTTTTCTTCGCATCCATTCTACACTGAATTTGTTCGCCTCCCTGGAGCAGATGATCCTGTATCATCTCGTATTCGCAATAATTATAGATTCTGGCCATATTTCAAAGATGCTCTCGGTGCTCGATGGCAGCCATATTCATGCTGCACCCCCTGCATCTGAACGTGCCGTTCACCGAAATCGCAAGGGTTTTTTCTCCCAAAATTGCCTATTTGCGTGCTCCTTCAATCTCCAATTTGTATATTCTTTAACAGGGTGGGAGGGATCTGCAGCAGATGCACGAATATATGAAGATGCTCGCTCAAGAGGTCTTTATATTCCCTATGGTAAATACTATCTCGCAGATGCTGGATTCCCAGCATGCATCCAACTCCTCATCCCCTACCGTGGGGTACGATATCACCTTGCCGAATGGGGTTGTGCAGGCGTAAGGTATGTCTTGGTACATATGCCAAACAATTAACTTATATGGTTGTAGGCCACAAAATAAACAAGAATTATTCAACCTTTGGCATTCCTCAGCTCGTAATGCGATTGAACGAATCTTTGGCATTTTGAAGCGTCGCTTCAGAATACTTCTTTTGGCACCGGAATATAACTTAGAAGTCCAAGCACAAATTCCCGCGGCATTGGCAGCAATACATAATTTTATCCGCTTACATGATCCAAATGATAATGAACCTCAGACAGACTTGGAGAATGATAGTGCAACCCACGACAACCCTGATGACGAGGCGGGCCCCATTGCTACACCTGAGGAGCCTGAGGAAGTAGATGAACGGCGGGATCGGATAGCACAGGCAATGTGGGATGATTACCAGCGAGTCTGTGAGGCAAGGGGAATTGGCTCCGAAGACTCAGATGATGACTTGGATGACGACGACGAAGTAGGGCTATAAATTGTATGTCAGTCGAGAAATACTATACATACATGTTTGCACAAACAAGGTATTCAAACATACAACAAGTTTCAGTGTACATGTACAGTAAAAGGCCATCAGTAAAAAAAAGTCAGTCCATTTCCAACATTTCTGCAATCCAGCTGCGCCTGAGGTCCTCGTTTACAAGTCTGATATAGGTTTGTGCAACGACAACATCCTTCATGAAGAGAATGACCAATTTCTTCTGGTCGGCAAGGCTAAGGCCGTCCTCACGAGTTTGCAAAAAATCGAGGGCTTCATCTCGTGCACCTGCTTGTGGGTCAACAGGCTGTGTGACGGATTTTTCGAAGATGTCAGTGACCCGGTTCATGGTGCCCTGCATGCCATGAAGAATGGTGGTATTGGTAATCTTGGCCGCCCTGGCAGTAGATGGCTTGTAGCTAACAGACGATGAGGAGGATTTCATAGGTGCCTTGCCCTTGCCTTTCGAGGAGTTGAGCTTCTTGCTGGCAGGCTCAGACGAAGCTACGGTGGTGGGCATGCTTGTAGCATGGCTGGATGGCAATGAGTAAGAGGCGAGATCAAGGAGAGAATGTTTTCGTTTGCTAGATGATGAGACTGAAGCTTCAATCAGGACTTTGCCAATGTCCATGGGGCCTTCGGTATCAACAACTCCTCCACCACTGCTGTCAGCACCGCCCACATTTCCGACAGTACCACCCACACTTCCGGCAGCACCGCCCGCATTTCCAGCAGCACCGCCCGCATTTCCAGCAGCACCGCCCGCATTTCCAGCAGCACCGCCTGCATTTCCAGCAGCACCGCCCGCATTTCCAGCAGCACCGCCCGCATTTCCAGCAGCACCGCCCGCATTTCCAGCAGCACCGCCCGCATTTCCAGCAGCACCGCCCGCATTTCCAGCAGCACCGCCCGCATTTCCAACAGCATCGCTTGCATATCTGACAGCACCAGCCCCGCCCCCCTGCGCAGCCTTAATGGCATCAGGCAAGTCCTCCTCTCCGTCGCTGGCATTCAACTGATCAATAGTCATTGGTGCAGACGATGTCATAGCTGCAGCAAAAGCATAGCGTCCTTTTGCGCCCGACACAGGGATGATGGACTCCATTTGTTGGAGATGATCCCAACCCTTGTTATGAAAGGGCCGCATTGCAGCATTTGCCGGAAAATATGGACTGATGGATTAACATGGGTAAAATATAGTAGTAACATACCTTAATCGTCACATACTTGTTCCACACAGATATCTCTGATTCCGTCATGGCGTTTGCTCCTTTGGCATCATCCCAGTGCAAGCCTGATGTATGTTCTTGGTACTTCTGAATAGAGCTGTAGATCGATTTAAGCTGAGATCATCCTGCATCAACGACATAAAATGAAATAATTAATGGATTAATTACGGCTCGCCATTTTGTTTTGCACATCTTGCCTGTCTTGGTTGGACCAGAGCTATGGTGTGTTGCGATCTCAGTTGCAGCAGCATTGAAAGTTCCCATCTTAAACATCCCTCCATCGCCTATCTCTGATTTGTGTTCAAGCAAGTAGGTCAGCAATGCTTTGGTTTCTTCTTCATTCCACTGTGCAGTTGGTCCCCTAGTTGTTGGAGCAGCCGCCATGACCACAGTAGCAATTTGAGCACAAAGAGAAGTGAGAGTCAATGCTGAAGCCCAAAGATGTCGTTTTCGAGCAATGTCCATACAATAAAGATGATCGATAGCGACAAGTCGTTTCAAGCTCCGACTGAGGAGTATTCCAGATGCACATGCGTGCGGGCAGGTGCGGCCCTTCGCACACTGTATCCGAACAAGCTCTAAATGTGACACTATGTAACACCGTGTGTGAGTGTCACATGCCCAAAATCAGTGACCCAGCCCATTTGTAGGTTGCACAACACTACAAGTTACATGAGGAATGAAACTACATAAAAAAGGTCTTGGAATTATTATATCTGCCACATGTGCAGTGGAAGCCAAACCCCCTGCCAATATACAAGCCAAAACAAGCATCTGCTACTCCTCAACTGCTCAACATCAGGCTTAGCTTTAGGGAGCAAAAATGATTGGTATGATGGTCTTAATAAAACCTTGGGAATAGAGTATTTATTTTCACCCTGCAACTATGAAATACTGCCATTCTACCTGCAATATTTTATGGTTGCAGGGTGAAAATAAAAAATTTATTCTGGAAGTTTTTTTAAGACCATCATCATGATAGCAACCATTTTCACTCACTAAAGCTAAGCCTGATGTTGGATGGTTGAGGAGGAGTAGCAGATGTAATGCTGGTATGGTATTTGTACTTGTGTTTGTGCTTGTGACATCATAGCTAACAGTGGCCATGCAGCAACCTCATGCCCAGGCTTTACTCTCTTCTTCCTCCCAGTCCCTATATCTCTGTTGCTAAGTGCCAAGGCCCTACTCAACTGTATTGTGGTCTATACTGCCAGTTTGGTATGTATTTATACTCATTGGCCTGCTGAGAACCTCCAACTTCTAATTTTAATTCAACTCCTTACAGTGACATCATTATGCCCAGATTGAGAAGGAGTCAAGCCCAAGTTCTGCAGAGTTCTGAAGCTGCAAAGGAGGCCTCAGCCAATGCAGTGGATATCTCGTCACAAAACCTGCTGGAAGAGTACAAGAAACAGCTGGAAAAAGTGACTGAGAAAATTGCATATTTTGAATCTGAATTGGAATCCAAGTGCCTATATTGCTCACAAATGGTTTTAAGCCTAGAAAAGCTGCAGAAAACAGCTGAAGACCTATCTTTAGAGTTAGATAGAGTCAAACTCCAAGCAGAGCCACAGTGTAAAAAATATGAGTAGAGCATCATAAATGACTGTGGGCTCAGGCAAGGAAGGTGTTTTGTTGGAGCAGATCAGACTTCTAAAATCTGCTGCTAGAGAGAGATCTGATGACTATGAAATGAGCTCATCTAAAGCTATTGATTCATTGCTCAAGCTTGAGAAAGAAAAATACAAGAGCTTCAGAGTGAATTATCAAAATGTCTGGAGAGATCACAAGCAGAGTTCAGGTAATCCCAAGATAAACTGCTTGCTCTCCAGATTAAGGTCAAGGAATGTTTGGCATCAAATTTCAAAAAACAGTGTGATTGAACTACAGTCCAATGAGATAAGGCTGTTACAAAAGTATGAGAGCAAGTGCAAAAGGAATATGCTACATATAATCTCCTCTATAAGGGTGTATATACAGAGGCTACAAGAAATTTGATATGCCTCCTTGTCAAAGCTGACTGTTTCCAACAAGCAGCTTTAAAGAGTGCAGGAATTACAGCCATAGGAAATATTAGCCAAACAACAATTTCTCATGTTGTTACTGAAGGTTACTATGCTGCTCAAATTCAACTTGCACATGAGATGCAAAATGCAGAGAGTATGGCTTTTGTTATGATTTTCCCTTACTATACACATGACTTGCACACTCATCCTTCACATGCTTCTCTCCTTGTCCACATGCCTCGCTCATCACTTATTCCACTGCTATGCCTTATCTCTGACTCATCCCTGACTCTTATCCAACACAGCAGAGCTGTGCCCATCCCTTGTTTCACCCCTTGTTTCACCCCTTGTTTCACCTCTTACCAGACCTAAGAAGACACTTAACAGAACAAGATAGATCCTCATCTTTAGACCAGAGTAGATACCTATCTACCCCAAGTAGTAGACCTGAGTCAAAGCTACCTAGGTTAGCTACTATAAGAACTGTAGTAGATACTCAGTCAAGCTCTCAGCTTGACCTAAAGATATTCACATCTTAAGTGTTCAACTGAACTCAACCTAAGGAATCCCCTTAGAGTCTGATAAGATGAACTTGACTCAAGGAAGCACCTTGAAGTCTGATATCTCAAATATTGTCTAGAAAGCACCAGATGATGAACTAGTTGCTGTGTGCACTAGCTGATACTTGAACTTAAGTAGTTAAGATGTACAATCTTAACAAAAGGTCAAGCTGATCACACCCACTGACTTGTCACAATTCTAGGTGAACCCATTTTACAAGACTAGCACCCAAGTTCACAAAGTGTGCTCAAGAACAAACAATCTGTTGGTTTCCCACTCCTTACAATGGAACCCTAGTGGGCTACTAGCCAGCTGCTCCATTGTTGATGCACATGCAATGAAGCCTCACACTGAGACAAGCCAGACATTATTACAACACTATGCTTAGGCACTACAGGAGGCCTAGGGTAGTCTGTCTAGCAACAGGTGTATAGCTAAGGAACCAACAAGAACACAAACCAGAAGACCCCTTGCCTGTTTCATGAAGCTGTTGGTGAAACTATACAAGTTGCATTGAAAATCCTTATTGGGATCAAGGAGTTGAGCACAAGATGAGGACATGGTCTAAGATATTGAGTTAAAGTCAAAGGCAAGTGTGTGAGGGAGTCTGCCACAGGGAGGAATTGTTATTATCATCTCCTACAAGGTGTGCAATATTTATACTACACAGTTAGGAGGTATAGTGTAATGTACTCCTATAATATATAAAGGAGGGACAGAGTCATAGACTAATAGCTAATGTTTCATTAACTATGTCATTTCCCCTATAGATATGCTGTCATGGCTTGGAAGTCTTACACTTCCTGCAGGGTGTGTCTAAGACACTCCACCTAGGCTTCTGTCTCTGATAGCCTATGATAGACATGTCTATGTCTTGCCTATCCTATCATAGACATGCTGCAGGATGTTTAACTCTGTAGCATGTGTTAACTGTGGATTCCCCTAATTGTCCTTGCATGTGTTAACCTCTGTTAAACATGTGTTAATATGACTTAGCATATTCTGGCAATAATCCCTAGGCATGTTAACTGCCTTGGCTTGCCTGTATACTCTTGTATACATAATCCCAACAATCCTTGTATACACGGTTAAACAAGAATCTCAAGAAACACAGAGAGATGCAGAATGAACAGAACAACCCAGAATCTAGCCAAACATGGGGGAAGCAGAAGGCTTCCTGGAGTCCAGTGACTAGAAGACAGAGGCCAGTTGAGCCAGTATCAATACAACTACAGACAGAACACAGACAATGACCCTTCCTCAATCACAAAGCCAAGAGAAGGTCAGACCAAAATGGCCAGACCCTGCCCACAAGACTGATTGAGACAGGAGAAAGGAATGATCAAGAACTGCACAATTCCCAGACCATCAACTACTTCCTTGCACCCAACAGTTCTACTTGAGGAATGGGGAAATCCAATATGAGAAGGATTAACAATTTCCCTTCCATGCACAATGATCCTGAGCTAATGAATTGTTGCCCAGACACCTATGCAGGGCAGAGGACAAGGAATACCTGCATGGATGTGCCCACACCAAATCACCATCTGGATACTCTCAACAGAAAAATACTGAAGACTTGCATGACTTGGACCAAAGACTTGCAACACTAGCACCAAAGACTTGCAAGACTTGCACTGAAGACTTTCAAGACTTGTACCAAAGACTTGCAAGACTTGTATCAAAGACTTGCAAGACTTGCAAGACTAGCATCAAAGACTTACAGGACTTATACTGGAGACTTTCAAGACTTGGACCAAAGACTTGCAAGGCTTGCACTGATGACTTGCACTGATGACTTGCAAGGCTGCAACTCTCCAGTGCGAGACTTGCGGGACTTGTATGTTTAATCACCTTGTTTTGCCTTGTTTATTCTTTATTATATGACCATTACTGGATATTCAGTTCAAGATACTTTCTATATACCTTGTATTGAAATATTTAGAATGTAGTGTGACACTTTATTTTCAATATTTTTAAATTATTGGTTAACTTGTATTTTTAAACATATTGTTATATTAGTGAAAACATATTAAAACATTATTCATTTTGATATTACATTATCTCTTCAATCCTTTTTACTTCTTTTTTCCTTCTTAATATTGAATTAATATTGACATTAGGATTGAAAAGGTATTGAAGACATATTCAAACTGGAATGCTCCATATTTCTAATATATTTAACATATTTTGATTTGCAAAATGAAAACAATATCATGAATGATATGTAGAATGCATCTTGAAAGTATCCTTGTATGTGTTTTTCACATGTTCAATATACTTCTAACCCAAAATATTTGATCAAATTATTAAAATATGTTTTTGGCATTGTCACTTGAAGTATTCAGAAAAAACTCATAAAGATATTCAAAATATATCTGAGAAGTATCATGATGTTTTTCCAATATATCATCAAAGTAGTGTTGCTTTCAATATTGTAAAGAAATATTTTGATCTTTTTAAAAACCTTTTTGTCAAAGTATCTTGAAAATATTTTCATTTTGACTGGAATACTTTTTCAATTTTTTTTCAATACTTTGCCTTGAAATATCTGGTCATGCATCCAGTGGCATTATATTTATTTCTGAAGACTTTTAACAAGTATAATCTGTCATGCCCTCCAGACATGGCTGTAAGCCTGGCCCCAGGCTCACGACGCCAAACACATGCACACCGCTGCACACTGACCGATGCACACCGATGCATACAGGCGCACCGATGCGGAACCGATGCACACCGCTGCACACTGACTGGTGCACACTGCTGCACACTGACTGGTGCACACAGATGCACACAGGTGCACCGACACTGAACTGATGCATACCGATGGCACACCGCTGCCGATGGACACACATACCGATGCTCACAGCCAATCGGTAAGTGCACAGCCACGACCGCAGGTGACCAGGCACGACCACAGACGACCACAGACGACCACAGGCGACCGCATACCACTGCTGGTCAGTACCACTGTCGACGCACACTGCTGCACACACCGACCGATGGCTTCACCAATCGGTAACACCACCGACTGGTGCACCGCTACTGACACCACCCATGCATGTCGCATCACCGGCAACCCAATACCCATAGCTGGACATGTGTACAGATACCGGTGGCCCAACCACTTACCCAATATGAGAACTATGCTTGATGCGGCCATGGTTGAGATGCTGGATTTGGACACTTTCCAACATGGTCCAAACCCCTCATATATATACAATCTTTTCCCCTTTGTTGCCTCACTCTTACTACGTGCAACAAAGGTATAGTTACTATTGCTCACTCATGTATTCTACTGACTCTTACTACGTGCAATAAAGATAACATTGTCCTGTCTGCCTGACTGAACTTAGTGAGGCGGCCTTTCCCGGCCTCCTTCCAATGGCTTCAATCAGGGGCATGTCCAGAATTGTGCCACCAAATTCGATGGCCATGTTATTTGATATATTTGTGCTGTTTGGTTGACTTGGTGAATCCTTGGGTGAAGCCATGTTTGTTTGTTCTTGTGTAATAGGCATGCCACAATCCACAGAATTGGATGTTTGAGCATCTGACATAGGTTTAGAGAGTTGCAAAAATTTCTCCTTGCTACCTTCGCCTTCCTTTCATACTCCTGGGCCTAGGAGAATGAAATGGTCCTTTACATGTGTCATACAAACTTGGCCCCAGTCTCTGGGTGGCCTGTCTCTGCCAGGGGGAGTTGTCTGTGCATCCATGGACATCTCACAGCCATGGCCTCAATACCAGCAAGTAATGGGGCAGAGATCTCATGGGAGTTAGTGTGGATTTCATCATGCTGAGTGTACTGCATTGGTGTGCACTGTTCCAGGTGCATTGTTAGAATATATTTGGCTTAGCACATTGGCTAGCATGTTTTCTGCCCCAGAGATATATTTGACCTCAAAATCAAACTTGGAGATCTTGTCCATCCATCAGGCTTTCCATCCAGTCAAGTCCCTGTGGTTCAACAGATGAATCAGTCCTTTATGATCCATTACAGAAGTGAAATGAGTCCCCTGCAAGATATCCCAGTGTCTCAGCATAGTTTCGACACCAGCAAACATTTCAATCTCATGGACAGCATAGTTCTGTTGTGCCAAGTTCAATTTTGCAGAGTAAAAGGCCATGACTGCCATGCCCCACCAGTTGTTTCCCTGGCTCACTAACCCCGATACTCCCATGGCACAGCCATCTGTCACCATGAAGATTGGATCAGCCTGGGGGCCATATTTTAATGGCACATGGTCCCATCCTTGGCTGTCTGCAACAATTTGTTTCATGTCATTGAATACCTGTTGGTGTGTAAATTCCCAATGGAATGGCACTGTGTCCCCTGTTAATGCTGTTAACACTCCCATAGGGACCCAGACACTCATGAGATCATCAGTGAGATAGCCAACCAATCTGAGCAAGCCTTGAAGTAAGTCCTGATTTGTTGGCACCTTCCATGCTAACACATTATCAATTTTGGTTAGATCCATGCAGATTCCATCTGCATCAATGATGTGGCCAAAAATCTTTAAATCTTTGCATAGAAACTGAAGTTTCCTTTTACTTAGATAGAATTTTTCCTCTGATAGGATATCTATCACAATTCTAGTGTGTTTGACATGCTCTTCTAATGTGTTGGAGTAGATGACTATGTCATTGAGATATACATCCATCCATACACTGAGATGCATGGCAAAGATGTGGTTCATCAGTGCCTGACATGTAGCAGGTGTGTTACAATTGCCCTGTTGGACCACAAGACTAACCATGGTTCCATCAGATATAGTAACAGCTATTCTTGGCACATGTGCAGGTACTATTCATATCAGTTTGAATGCATCTTTCATGTCAGCTAAGGATGTAGCATTTGCTAGCAACATGCTGGAGAATACCATCAATGGATGGTAATAGAGAGGCCATCTTTTTAGTATCAAGATTTCTCATTTGAAAATCATTGACACATTGTAAGAGTGGGGGGTTTGTCCCTGGCTTCACAATCATTAACATGGGGGCAGTGGTTGTTACTGTGGGCTGTTTCCAATGATCTGTGTGTAGATAGGCATCTCTTTTGACTGTCCACTGTGGCGGGAGTGCTTCTGGGCAGCATCCAGGATGCTATGAATATACCTTGTCCTCATTGATCAGGGGAATTGCATGATTAATTGCACAAAGTGGGGGAAGAGGTAAGTCATGTTTTATTGCCTCAATGCAGGTAGGTTCAGCATACTGAAGAAGACTTTTGTGAACTTTGTGAACTTTTTCATCAAAGGTATCCATTGTGTGTGATGCAATCTTAGTTACTGAATCTCTCTTCAATGGTAGGGACTTGGGACTGCCTATCACTATGGTGGATGGATTCATCCCAATGGTCACCTAGTGCTGAAACAACCAAGGTGTGCCCAGGATGAGATTGTAGTTTGAAATATTTATTATATCAAAGTAACGTTCCTCTTTGACATCTTGATATTGTAACAGAACTTTTGTTCCAGCATTTACTCTAGATCCAGAACCCTGCACTGCTAGTTGCAATGGTAATGGTTCTCTAAATTTATCCTCTTGACATGTAGCTGGTCAGCTAGAGTTGTTGACATGAAATCACCAAGTGATCCTGAATCGATCAATGCACAGACACTGTGATCATTAATTCAGGTGATGACCACTACAGGTTTTGGGACCACTTGTGTGGCATCACATGTTGTAGCCACATTTCGTTAAATGGCAGAGAGTTGATCTCTGGGAATCTGGACTCCATTCAACTCAAATGTGGCTACAGGTGAGCCAACTCATGTTGTTATCATTGGTACCATATTATATAGTTGGTTCATTGCATAGGCCCATTCTGGGTCTTTGAGGGGTTCTTCAAGAATGAAAAAGAAACCATCCTCATCTGGTAATAGATCAATTGTTTCATGGGGCTCCATTATGCCTGGTTTCTTCAGCTGCTTATCATACCATTTGTAGATATCAAACTCAGGGCTCTCAAGGAGATATCTTGGTAACTAAGTTTCAAGGTTTCTCATGTAATTGAGAATTCAGTAACATTTTTGACTTTCTGGATCAGGTATGACCTCAAACTGATTTTCCAGAAGAAAATGGTACTTGTCTCCTGTATAAGGGTTCCCTAGTGGTAGAAGAGCTGCAGCACCACCAGCAAGTGAATCACCATTTACCAATCTACCAAATTGGTCTGGTAGTCTCAAGGGTGAAGACATATCCTGTCTTTCACATTCTTCTGCATAATATTTAGCTAACAGGAATCCTGGTGTTTGCAGGTGTTCTGTTAGTATAAATGCTTCTGTCTCATAGTGTATCCTTGATCAAATGATGATCTTCAGATATTTTTGTAACCATGAAGTGGTGTGCTTTTTGCTGCCATTGCCAGTTGTGCTTATAGGCCACATTGTCTCTGGGATAGGGCTCAGCAAATGCAAGGAGTTCTTCTGCTGATGTTGCCAATATGTCTCCTATTGGTCAGGGTTCTCATACCTCATTGCTCATAAGGTAGGTAGGTTGTTTGACCCCTTGTGCCTTTTGTCGTTTGTTAATGTGCTTCTTGTACCACTGTAGTATGCCAAATAGTGGTTTGTCAAGGAGGTGTCTAGTAATTTTGGTGACCATATTTTCACTGTAGTCAACAATATAGTAAGCCTCATCTTGTTTTTGAAATCAAAATCAATCTAGTGCCTCCTGTTTATCATCAGGCTGATTTCTTGGTTTGGGAAACACATGCACAACACTTTTCAGTCAAGAAGTTAGTGTATGGAGGTATGTGTCACCCATGCTACATTTGTAAGCTCATGGGTATGATCATGTCTCATTTATTTGTAACATTTTTCTGAGCTGGTTTGCATACCACAGTGGGAGATTGAATCGAGGTTTGAGAAGATGCTCATGTTTTATCTCAATGCTATATCTAGCATGGTCCTCAAAGGAGCCATGCTCAAGATCATTGATCAGGTAAACACCTTCCTTTTCAGGAATTTGAACCAACCAAAACCTCTGTTTGGTCATTAATGGTTTATTAGGGTCATCCCTAGGACATGGCTGTCCTGCTTGAAGTTGTTGTTCACTGCCAATGGCTGGAGCATCCCCCATCACTGCAAGGCTCTCTTCACACTCAAAGTGTGAGTCCTTTTTGGCATCAAATGAAATTGCCCCACATGCTATGTCTTGCAGCTCTTCTGTGGTGTTGGCCAGTTCATGCAATCTGTCAATTTCCTTGATCTCATCAAGATCAAGTCTGATCCTGTAAGTGGGTATTCCAGGGGCCTTGCCTGATTTGTCTGACTTCACAAATGAATCTTGTGGACACTGGCAAGGAAAGTGACCTGGTTCTTTGCATTTGAAGCATTTGCCAGCTGCTAATAATTCATTCTTCTCTTTGTCACTCATTTGTGGCTTCGAGAATTTTGCCTCATGTGTATTTGAGCCTGATGGTTTATTAGAGGAATTTTTTGAATTATTTCGCCAGTTATTTAGGTGAGCATGAGCATGTCTAGGTGGTTGACTCATCCCATTGTGATTATTGCTAAAGTTTCTTTCCTGGTTTGAGGGAGATGATGGATTTTGGTTGCACCCTCCATTTCTGGAGAAGTTTGGTATGTGACTGCTTGAGTCATTTCCTGCATGTCCCTTTTTGGAAGTTCCTTCTCCTCTCAAGATCTCATGGTGTTCTGCTGATTCAACTATTTTTTTCCAAGATGACACTTCAGGGTTAAGTTTTTCCCATCCCAAAGCCTGTCTTATTTCTTGGTGAAGTCCTTTCCATAAATTAAGGATTTGTTATTGTTTGTCACTGATTCCTATCATCATATGAAGCTCTTCTATTTCATAGACATAGTCATCAACAGTCCTATTACCTTGGGAACAGCTGTCAAGCTTGTCCTGAAGATCAGAACAGAAACTCAAAGGGAAGCAATAGTCAAAAATTCCACTAAAGAATCTTACTAATGACATTTTGTGTTTCTTTCAGGCAGCTTTCTGGGTATGGTAATTCTTTGCTTTGCCCTTCAAATACAATGATTTGGCGGTCCTTTTCACACCCCTGGTCCTTTTCACACCTGACCTTTGCTCCTAATCAATCACTTAATCACTTGGTAGTCACACATATAGACATGATATCAATCTTGAAAATAAATCTCATAATTTTCGGGAGTGTGGGTAAAGAATGGGAGTGTCATATATAGCAAAAGAGTGGAATTTGAAATGTTTATGCTCTTTATCTCCCTTAATTGGACACATTCCAGCATAAAACTTGTCAAAAGGAAAATTGGGCTGAATGTGTACATGTATATAGCAGACTCAAGTAAAGAAATGAAGGGAATCTGGCCAAAACTGAAGGAGGAAAAAATCAGAAGATGATTGATTCCAACAGAGCGTGACAGTACACAGCTGCTGGTGACAGCATCCTGCCACACTGGCAATCAGTCTTCCTGCTTCTTGGGCCCCTCTTGCCTCTTTTAATGCCTCAAAATGGTCGGGTGTCCCACCAAACCAAAATTGATGGAGCTAGAGGATGATGATGAGGGGCAGGACAATGTAGATGATGACAGCTTGTAGAGATAACCATCAATAAACACAGCATGTCACACATGTCATATGCTGTGAATGAAGTGAATTTCATGACAAATGCATTGTTGACAGAATTCAATGTCAATGAAGTGATTCCTCTTCATTTATCTTTACCAATGCTTGTAAGTACACTTATAGGACCTCATAGAACAAGATCTATTACTCAGATATACTAAAAATTGATTGTGGAAGGTACGAGTCATGAATCTTAAAAGGGTGTGAAAAGGACTACCAAATCACTGTAATAGGACAGAATCCAAATTCACCAGTCTGAAGGCACATGACCATCTTGAAGGTAGTCCATGCTTTCTTTAACAAACTGGTGGGACAATCAAGGATCAGCCTGACCACTGTAATCCCTGGGTGGTCTAGGCTTGATTCTTGTTGAGCTGGAGTGTGTTCTGCATTTGGAGCACTTCTTATTTTTCTGTGTGATTAGGAATTGGATCCATCAGATGATGTTTAGGAGTCAGTATCAGATTCTGAACTTGAGTTTGAATTGTCAGAGCTTGATGAGTCACTGGGATCTGATGAGTCATTATTATCAGAACTAGAGTTAAAAGATGTGTCTGATGAAGATGATGAAGGTGAGGACCCATCATCATCTATGGAATGACTCTCTCTCTGGACTTCATTCAGGACTTGACCAAGATAACTTTTGGCTTTGATTTGGTCTAATGGCCATAATGCATCTCCATGAGTTTTCTTAACTTTGCTAGATTTAGATTTCTTGCTTGATCCAGCCAGTCGATCTGTTCTGAGATTTGACAAAGGATTCCACCCTTTGGAGATGGGTTTGGAATATATTTTGTGGTATTTTTCCTTTTCTTTTCTAGACTTAGCTTTTGGTGAGCCAGTCTTCCTTTTCCAGGATTTTCTTCTTTCATCTCTGGATGATGCTGAGCTATCACTCAGCACAGAGTCTTTTCTTTTCCTTGATGTCCTTTCTTTGGGGACATATTCTGCTTGCTTCTTTTGTGAGTGATAATATGCATATTACTGTTCCTGTGCCTCAGCATCAAGTTCCTCAGGGTCAATATTAACATTGCCCCATTATTGAGGATCTGGTCCTTTTCCTTTAGCTAAAGAGGTACCTTTGCCACATGGGGAGTTGCTTCCACTATGGGTTCTGGCTACAGCATGGTGTTTCTGGATGCGCTCATGCTGGTCTGGGGTCAAATTCTTCTCAGCTGCCTCAAATACTGGGTCTTTATGACTTTTAGCATTGTGGGCAAGAAATTTAACTTCAACTTTATTTCTTTTCAGAGAGTCTAGGCTATGGGACCACCATGTTACTGTAATCCATGGCTGTCTGCTACCCTCCTCTTGGGGACTGGGAATTGATGAAGGGGATCTCCCACCTTCATCATCAGAGGGCTCAAGGCCATCTCCAGTTATAGAAGCATTAAATGCTCCCTCCTGAATTAACAGGTCATCTGTGGAATTCCTATTACCATCCAAAGATGACATTGGGGTTCTTGCTGCAACTATGTCTGGGTAAGACCTAGCTGCTAGGGCAGGGGGGGAAGGGTGCATCAAGGCAACCTTCACAGACGAGCCAGCATCTGCAGAAGGATGGATAGACTCACCTGATGTAGCCTGATTACATCTAGTTGTGCTAGTGTTGCTGCAGCTCAGCTGGGTGCTTTTGCTAACTTGGGAAATAAAATGGCATAAAGTCTAAAAATATTTGAGGAGCTAGATCATGTGAGAAGTCGATGGGTCCTCTGCCAACTCTAAGCGATCTGATCAGTGGGTCCTGGGTTATTTAACTGACTTGAACAATGACTCATCAAGTCATCTCCCCAAGTCGGTTAAATAACTCAGGAACCGATGATCGGATCGCTTAGAGTTGGCAGAGGACCTATCAACTTCTCACATGATCTAGCTCCTCAAATAGTTTTAGAATTTATGCTATTTTATTTCCCAAGTTAGCAAAAACACCCAGCTGAGCTGCAGCAACACTAAGTCATGCTGTGCAACTTGCACAACATTTCATTCAGGGATTTTCTAGTAGTGTGTGAAGGTTGGGTTTGTTGTTAGGCTAAGAAGTCCAAGGTGATCAGCCATAGAGTATCCAAGCATTATTGACAGAGATAAGTTTTTCAGAAAGAGTTTTGGTAAGCCATCAAAATATATGGCAGAAGCATGACAGGTATTACAGTTATGCCACACAGTCATTCTTGTGACTGGGTAGAGACAGGGTAAAATGAAACTAAATTCTGAAGTATACTACAAGTATGTAGAGGCTTTATACTCATAGAATAGTCTAATATAAATAAGGAATTGTCTGATAACAACTGGGGTTCAAGGCAGTATCGTAGGCTAAGAGACAGTTAGTGATGTTCTGGCCCAGCTTGGCCCAAAAGCCATGGCTTTGGCTTGGCCTGAGCCAGCTTTGGCTTTCTCAACAGCTGGGCTGGGCCAAAGCCACCACTCATGGCTTGGCCCTGGCCTGGCTTGGCCCTGGCCTGGCTTGGCCTAAGCCATGGCTTTTGGCAGAGGAAGTACACATTTTATGATGTAGAACTAGTAGCTACAGTTCAGCTTTTTTTTTTATTTTTATTTTTTTGTTCAACAATGTTTAACGTGGTGCACGGGAGCAGTCCACAGCTATCTACTACATGAGACAACAGGTATATGACATAAGTTGAAGAGGAGGTACAGCCTTGATACTGCGCATGAGCGCATGAAGGCCTGCATGTCGCCCGCTAGGGCAGCGTGCTGGGCCGGACTACAGGCTAAGGGCGCTCGGGCGCCTCCCCGAACCAGCTCGCCGGCACTCCCAATGGCGCGTACTAACCCATTCAACTTCCTACCCCTGTTTAGCCCCCGCACGGCCCCTATTAGTTGTGCGCGCCCACTGACGCACTGGCCAGGAATGAGGATTACAGGCCTTCCCGCAGGTCGACCAACCCGCCAGCCATAAGGCCCGATGGGATTCGGAGCCCCTCGGTTGCCCGAGTACAGCCCCTCCTCGCTTAGCCGCCCCACACATGGGATGGTACCCGCCAACAGGTGGGCCCCCCAACCTTGCCAGCGGCGAACCCGAGGTTCGGTGTTACCGGCTGAGACACCGCAGGCTCAGAGATTGAGCGCGCGTTCGGTGGGCCATCAGGCTCACCAGGCCACCAGACGGGGGTCATACGCCCTGCATGTGACCCTCATCCCGGGTCCCACCCTTTCGGGGGGGCAAAGGCGAACGCACGTGGGTTCGCCTCGAGGAGCTCGACAAGGTCCGCGATAAATTGCTTCTTGCGCTTCACATGGGGGCACATGCGGAGCAGGTGATCCCGGTCCTGGAAGGGCCGGGGGGGGGCAAGCACAGTGAGTATCCTCACTGGGAAAGAAGCGGTTGCGATAGCTCCCAATGGGGGCATGCGCCGTGATGCACCGACACAGTCGGGCCGTCAATCTGCAGTCATGTGCAGTTTCTTTGAGCCAAGGCCCGCAGCCAGAGGCGGTGGGCGTTGCGGGGGCCTTCCGTTGGGCCCTAAGGTCCAGGAAGCTCCTCCCTCGATACTTGGGGTCCGCGAAGCGGGCAACCCAGTCTTTCTCTGCCATCTCCTTGAAAGAGGCAATCAGCCAATTACGAGTAGCTTTAGGGGAGTTCCCTAGAGGCAGTCGGAGCAACGTCGCAATGTCATGGGCTTGCTTGTGGACCGCCCACTCCGCCTTGGAGGGGACGAACCACAGGTGGATCTGGTGTTCCTGGCCTAACTCAAACCAGGGCCATAAGAGGCGGCACAGCCGAAGGGCGTGCTGTTGACCCCCTGTTGGGGAGCAGTCCACCCACGCATCGGCGAGTGCGAGGGCGTCCGAGAATATCACCACCTTTTTGCATCTGGCGGCCACGGCCGCGGACACTCCTAGGTGGAGGGCACGATGTTCAGCGTCGGTTGCTGAGGTGCGACCGAGGAACGCAGTAGCACGGCGGACCTCTTGGTTCCCGCGGAACACAAGGGCAGCCGCCGAGGCCTGGTGGGCTGTTCTGGGTACAGATTTGTCACAGCCCACAATGAGACAGTCCGGCTTGTTCCTGGCCTCAGCCAGGACGCGGTCCAAACAGTCAGTGTAGTCTTTGCATTCGTCTGTCCCCTTGGGGGGCGGGCGGTGGAGGGAGATCCTGTCCATGAACAGGTCTATCAAGCGATTTCCGGGTTGGCTCTCAGGGCCATAGGCCTCGAAAGGTTCCCCGGAAAGGGAACAGACGGTAACCGCGTCCGCCGCAGGGGACACGATTTTCCGGCGGGCGCCAGGTGGGAGGGCCTGAAGTCCCAGCGGATGCCGGGGGGCGTCTCCCACCAGGTCCCCTTCCAAGATAGCTTGGATGGGGTGGGTGCGCGTCAAAGTGGCCGTCCGGAGACAGCTCTTGTCCGCCAAGCAGCGCAGCACCTGCGGCATAGGCAGCAGGGCCACGAGGCACTCCATAGCCCCTGCGGGGGTCATACGGAAACATCCCGTGATCCAGCGGGCAGCAGTGTGCTGCATCTGGGACAGGGCCTTGACAATGCCTTTGGTACGAGTACCTCGGCAGAACAAGAGACGGAGGCCATACATCGCCACCGGGATGACGCAGGACCTGTAAAGCAGGTGTTTATTCGCCGGGGAAAGCCCCCTGGACGAATTACCAAGCATACGCATGGCGCTCACAGTCGTGAACGCCTTTGTCATATAGAACCGGACGTGTTCCTTGAAGGACAACTTCCGGTCAAAGAAAAAGCCCAAGTACCGCCATATCGGTTTGGGCTTGAGAGGGGTGGCCCCAGTGAAGGGGGCGACACCGAGGTCGATGGGGGGGTTAGGCGCCACCCATGCTCTGGAGAAGTGAAAGACTTCGGACTTGGCATGTTCCAACACCAGTCCAAGGGCTGTGAAGAGGCGGAAGACCTCATTGTAGGCATCCACAAGTTTGGGGAGGTTGTCCTCTACCTGTTTAGATTGCGCGATGAGGGTACCATCGTTGACATAGGAGATCAAATCCACTAGCGGCCGGGGGACGCGGGTGAAGAAGAGACGCATCACCGGCGCGATGTAGAGTGCGGAGCAAACAGGGGACAGGGCCGAGCCCTGCCCCACCCCAACGGCAGAGAATCTGCCTGAGCTGTCGGTGTTCCATTTGTAGGTCGTGAACCGGCCTACCAGGTACGAGTGGAAGAAGTTCACCACACATGGCGGGAACCCCGATCTCTCAATGATTGTCAGCAGAACCTGGTGGTTCAGCAACGGGAAGAACTGAGCAATGTCGAAGGCGACAACGCTCGTCTGCAGACCCTTCGCCCACCCCACGCAAACGAGGTGGGTGAGGTAGACGCCAGCGTCCTCAGTGGAACATTGGGCGACGCCCCCAAACTGGTTGGGGTGAAACACGCCGTCGAACTGGAACCGTCTGGACAGCAGCTTTTTGACCAGCTTCCCGAGAGTGTTCAGCAGCACTATGGGCCTGAACGACTTCGGGGTGGAATAGTTGGGTTTCCCCGGTTTTGGTATGATAACTGACGTGGATTCCTTGAAGTGAGAGGGCCAGTGGCCCAGTGTTATGCATGCTTCGGCAATGCGGACAAACAGGTCAGCAACCTCAATGTTGCCGGCCCAGCGTTTGAGGAAGGACCAAGTAACGTGGTCCGGACCTGGGGCAGAGCGTGACGAGCACGCCTTGAGGGCCTCCCACAGTTCCAGCAGGGAGAAGGGAATCCACTCCCGGGGGGGGAGGGGTTCGTAATTGTCGAGCACCGACAGGTCTACTGGGCGGTCATTGGCCACATTGTAGGTACCGTCGAGCGCCATCCAAAGTGCCTCCAGCGTATTGCAAGGGGCACCCCCATAGGAGATGGCCTTGCACGATGGGAGGTTACGTTGTTTGACCCAGGGCATCAAATCCCAGGGGCGTTGGTTGGTGAATGAGACTTCTTTGATGCGTGCATCAAAGAACTCCCGTTTGGCGGCTTTGACAGCCTGCTTAAACATGGTCCAGTCCTCAGGGTCCCGGGACTCCCGGAACTCCTCGAGGGCTGTGTGACATTCGTCTGACCACCACTCCTTGGAGCGGCTGCAGATGTCTTTAGACCGGGCATGGGTGCACCACACCGCTGCAAAAGCTTTGGAGATGGCTTGCACCATGCCATCCACCTCTGCCGGTGAGTGGCCCGTCCAGTTGGACAGGGCCGAAAGTCGGGCGGAGACGTCTTCTAAGTAGGCCGTCTCCTTGTCTGAGTCTGGGGCAATACCCTTCGTCCGCAGCGGCACACGGTAGAAGGGGGTCCTGAGATTGACCAGGAGGGGTGCGTGATCTGAAGATCCGCGGTGCTCCGGGAAGATCGTGTGTTCAGTGACTGCTTCATCCGCTGAGCTGATGAATAGCAAGTCAATCACCGTGGGATTGAGCTCACTGTTATAGGGGTAATGGGTGGGCTTCGCCTCATCAGGGCGGCAAAGTGACAACCCGAGCCGGGTGGTGGCCGCTAAAAGGCGGTCAGCATGGATGTTTGCCGCCGGTCCCTGGGGGTCCCAGAGGCGGTGTTGGCAGTTAAAGTCTCCTCTGATGAGGTGGAATTGATGGGGCCATGTCTCCGCTCCCTCAGAGAGGAGGCGGATCCCAGTGTGGTTCCTGTCTGAATAGACGTTGGCGAGAAAAATGAGGTTATCACCCGCACCTAAGGTGAAGACGATGACATCATGATGATCGATGAGGTCCCGTCAGTAGCTGGGCCTCAGGGCTTGCAGCCGCTTATCAAAATAGACAGCGACACGCGGAAATTCCCCGCGATCGTTCCTAGGGAACGGGGCGGCATCAGTGGGAGCCAGGGCAGTGTCTGTCCCGGCTTGTCGGACCATGCATCCCCAGTTGAGGTGCATAGGAGCACCAATCACCACCTCCCCATCCCTGGTTGCGGATGAGGGTGTGTGTCTTATTAGGTTCCACGGTGGTTCCTGGATAAGCAAAATGTGAAACTCATCACTTTGCGACTCAAGTAGCGTGTCAAGAAGTCCATAATTTCTATTTACATTTTGACACATAATTTTTAAATAGTCAATGTCCCACATGTGACTCATTTACGTTCGCCCACCGCATCCTGTGGGGAAGGGGTCAGACAAGAGGGTGCGGGCGGCGCGGCGCTCATGTACCTCAGCGTAACGCTTCTTGATCCAGTCACCGTCAAAATGGTGCTTCCAGAAATTGCAGCAACGGTCATCAGCTGCGTGTTCCTTGTGGCAGTTGGGGCAGCGAGGTGGATGTGGGCACGGGGAGTTTTCCGGTGTGGGGGGGATCGGGGGCGTTGCCCTTGCAACAGCCCGCTAAGGTGCGGTGATGCTCCTTGCGGTGAGGGCCTCTGCAGATGGGGCAGCGGATCTGAGGGGCGCGGCAAGCGTTGGTCGGGTGACCCCACTTCCAGCACTGTTGGCAGAGGGAGACACTGGGGTTGGCCCGGGCCTCGCGAATAGGACAGACATACGGTCCAAACTGGACCGCCCGTTTGGAGAGAGCCTTGGCTCATGCGCCACTGACAGAGTCAGAGACGTTCATATAAACCGTGGCAGTGTCCAACTGCTTTGAGTTTCTGATGATCCGTAAGGGAGCGTTTAAGACGACCAAGTCCTTGAGGCCGGACTTGGCGATGAAGTTGAGCACCGACTCCACAGTAGTGGGACGGTGGTCCTGGAAGTATGGCACATCAATAATTTTCATATATGATGTGGAGGAAGGGAGCTCCGCAGTGACGCAGAGGTGGTCCTTGACGAATGCCGCAGCGACCACCTGACAGATAATGCGGAGGTCCTCCGCAGAGGCCACAGTGTTGGTGGCGATGGAGTAGCCCCCATAAGCCAGAGAGACCGACTCCGCCCGGAGGGTGGAGCGGTGGAGGGACAGGGCCAGATGGACCCGTTCTAGGATCTCGTGGCTCTTGACGAGGACGACCGGGGGGGGGCATGCCTCCCTCTCCTGGAATTGCGTGGACGATAACAATGACCTGTTGACATGACGGGCCATGGACAGTGGACGAAGCCCTGGGCTTCGCAGCAGTGGGTTTGGCCTGCTGGTGCATGGCAGCCAGCCTGGCGGTGGGGAGCTTGGGGAACGCCTTGGCCATGCGGACCAAGCCGTCCACCGATGAGGTGGGTACATGGCCGCCTTTAAAACGGGCGGCCTGTGCAAATGTGGGAGCCTGGGGGGGGCCAGGTCTCGTCTGGGGAGGTCGCTGCTGTGGAATGGCAGGGAGTGGACACCCACCCTTGGGGCGGGGCGCAGGGGAGGCGGTTGGCCAGCCCCCCTCTGCGCGGTGGCGGGGGAGCAGGACGCACCGGAGCCGCGAGGGGCATGGGTACATCCTGGATGGGAGCAGGAGTCGTCTCTCGATCAAACGAGTCAATGAATGAATCAAAGGACATGGACCGGAGGGGGTCCATGACCGGGGCCAGAGGTACTCTGAAGTTGTCGGCCGCCCGCAGGAGGCCAGACAACGCGGAGACGAGATCGGGGGTGCTGCCCTGCAGCAACTCCTCAGAGGCGCCCCGAGAGGCGAGAGAGCCAAGGGTATTGGCCCCCTGGATGATCGACTCGACCAGGACTCTCACTTCGAGTTCGGTCACTGGTTCGACGTCATACATATCCCCGTCCTCTTCATCGGACAAGGGAGTGGTGCTGGGGGGACTGCCGGTGACGACAGTTGAGGCCCTGGAAGCAGCCTGCGAGGCGCTGGAAATGCGCGGCGCACGGGGGGTGTCCTGGCTGTGGCCATATGGCAATGGCGAGGGAGACAAGCGAGGCGTGCAGACTGGGCCGGCCTGCAAGGGAATTGGGGGCCTCCCAGTGGGCCTAGAGGCCACCGGTGAGGCGATGGAGGAGGGGGGAGCTCTGCTGGGAGTGGGGGGCTTGACACGCGGGTTGCCCCGGATTGCGCCGCCCGATCCTCGTGTGGGTTGGGAAGGCGTTGACATGCACTGCTGGCAGTGTGGAGAGAACCAGATCGAGGGGATCAGAGACGAGGATCAAGCTACAGGATGGATGGAACGATGAGGGGCTGTAGAGATGTGGCTGTACATGTTGTGGTAACAGATCAAGAAGTGATGGCTACAGTTCAGCTAATCTAAATCTGATTTGGTGTGGAACCTATGGTGTCAGCAGGAGCATCTCCATCAGTAATGGACATGGTTTCTTGGGCCCATTGCATATGAAATGCCTGCACTGCTTTGCATTGAAAAGAGAGTTCGGGCTGTGCAGCATTGTTTGCATTGGTCAGTTTTGAGGTCAGGGCAGTGTGGCATAATGGTCGTGTTTGGACAGTTGGATCGGCATCAGAACCACTAGGTGCATATGTATCAGCTATGAGACGAAATGGCTGAAGGTGTGTGAAAATGTACTGGAAATGTTTGAGCCTTCTGATTAGTTGCTGCAGTTTGATCTCAATGACATCCAATGGGAGATTATCTGCCCAGTCAATTTTAGACAGATAAGAACAAACATGGCCTAATCCAAGCCTTCCTTTGCATACATATTGCAAACAGCCAGAAGTGTCTTGGCAATCTTCCCCAAACATAGCATCAAAACACCTGTTAAATGTTTCATGAGCTGTCTCTTGTTCCTCTGTGTTCATGACACTCCAGATTTTATCCTTCTTCATGCCTTGCTGGACAGACTGTGGTAAACTATTTGAGAGTCGTGCTTCAAGGTCTGGTCACTAGGACCAGCAAAAGACCAAGACTGTAACCAGACTGTAACCAGTGTAACCAGACCATCGGTCTCAGTTACAGTCAGTTACAGTCTGGTTACAGTTATGGTTACAAAATATTTAAGTAACCTATATAACTGCTAAAGATCAGTTAAGACTGGTTAATAACTAGACTTGGGTCTTATATATTTAGTATTAATATTTACTATAATAATTTTACTTATCCGACTCAAGAGGGGACAAGCCCAGGGAATCCAAAGTCTGAAATCTAGAGGCCTTATACCCCTAGTGAGTTTCCACCTATTTGCTTGCTAGGGTCATCTTTTCTAGGGTCATTTTTGGCAGTTTGAGGGGGGAGCTTGGTCTCTTTTTTATTCATGAATATTTAGCTTCATTAAAATATTTATTGTATAGTGTATATATGTAAGACTGGTCTCAACCAAGGGGGGACCAATTAAGGTAGACGACATCCATAACCCACCAACATCACATGACCAGCGTGACAATGGCTAAATATGGTGAATTTATTTAGAAAAAAGCCTCGAATATTATACACAGCATATATGACAAAAATGGCTCCTACAAATTGTTGGAATTTTTTGCCAAAAGTGCCTGAGATAGAAAATGTGAGGGAAATCTATTTGTACAAAATGTAGTTTGTGAAACGCGTCAAAAAACACGTCACCCCTTTTACTACATCTGGAAATGCCATGCAAGCACAAGCGCATCCTTCAATGCACAGAAAACCTTCTATCTGGAGCAAAGAAGGGTGTTCGATGCGTGTGGGAGAAGCTCTCACCCTGAAAGAGAACAAGGCATCAGGATGAGGGGAAAGAAAATGTATGTGGCTGACTCCCTTGTCCTTTCAAAACTCATGATTGGCAGGAGTCTACATTAGTGTCTGAAGGATCATCGGCAATGTCAATTAATGTTGTATGCTCAAAGGAATCTGTCGACGTCTTCACGTCACCAGCCGCTAAAAATACCCTCGATCAAACTCACGATGCGTCGGCAAATCATGGGATGCATCATTTTATTGGCTTCTTCTATCAGTCTTCTGCCCCCAAGATCCTGGTTGGTCTGTCGACAAATTT